>JAULSW010000003.1:2642588-3963882 GCA_033439775.1 Podospora didyma
TACTGTATGCGGCCAAGCCTCGGACCAGATTTCTGTCTAGCGGCCCAGCGACTGCCCAGGTAGATGGTATGCTGGCCAATCCCCCCTGGGACAGATATTTAACTTAGCTGAGGCTGACTCTTGGCAGTAGCGACTGGCAACTGGAAATTAGCGACGATCCACAGCAGAATGGTGATATGGGTAGGTACTTACTTGCGTGGATCTAGAGAAAGGCTGATAACAGCGTTGGTGATAATTGACAAAGTTAGTGTACAGAGTATATTAGGTACCTATATGTATAGATAGAACTTACGTCGTTTGTGACCGGGCTCCTTTCTAGAATGTTTACCGGCTGGAGGAAAGGGGGTTAAGGGTACAAATACTAGAGAGTTAGGGTTATTAACACAAGAATGTACAAAGTTATGCTACAAAGCGGCGCCTTCTTTATTGCATATTCGGTCATGCTGTCCTGTCCGCTCAGGGCATCTACACTAGTGCCAATCCCTCAAAGCACAGTGTGCTAGCTGGCAGGGGTCCTGGGCATCATCCATTCGATCCGTCCCACCTCATCCCATCCAGAACAGCAAGCATGAGTCCGGCATCTTGAACGTCGACGTCCTCGTATGAAATCACCAGCAAGGAAGACCACCGAGAACCTTGGGAATTGCGCGTCCTGCGTTCTGCACCTGCGCCCTGCACCGCAAGATGCTCGCCACCAGCGATGGTTCAAGAGGTGTAACTAACGACTCTGGCGACGCTTTCTCTCGCTTTCCTTGACGGAGCATAGCATAGCATCGCATCGCATAGCATCTCCCCACGATCCCGGACGCCCACTTACGTTCCATCCATCCTTTTCCCAGTCATGTCGCCCGACGGCCCCGCTAGCAACATCCGGGTCTTTGTGCGCTGGCAAGACCAGGTTGTGTTTGCTGGCGAGGAGGTCAAATGCACCATCGTCTTCAAAAACGCCGCCCGCACCCCGAGCCCGAGCCCGACGTTGCCCGCGCACCAGCCGCCGCCGCCGAAGCCATATTCCCACCTTCAACCGGGAAGACACACGAGTGGTGAGCGTCCCCGCGGGTCCGCGCCTCTCCATCTGGCTGCCCACGCTCGGACGAAGCCACACGCCGCCCACGGCCTGGCGCCCCCGTCTTCGTCTCGTGGCCACAGATCGACTCTCTCCTTGACAGTCCCCTCTGCTGCCTCCGCCTCCGCCTCCGCCTCCCGTGCCCGTGCTGGCTCCATACCCTGGTCGCCCACTACCCCGGGAGCCCGGCCTCCGCCGCGGAATGGCAATGGCCACAGTCACAAGCGCTCTGTCTCCATTGTCTCGATTGGCTCTGTGAGCACCGTCGACGGTGCCCAAAGCGGCAGCATTGCGTCGTCATCGGCGGCCAAGCCCTACAGGCCGGCAAGAGGCCATGCGCGCGCATCAAGTCTGCAGATTGTTTCTCGTGGGCTACCCCTTAGTGGTCCCCGTTCTGGTGAGTCGAATCGCGCATAACCAAGGGCCGCATGTCCATTCTGACTCGTGTGACGTACACAGCTACACATCCAACACGGAGCCCCAACTCTCAGTCGTCGTCGCCGCTTTTTCATGCCTCGTACCCACCCGACAGGAGTACCAGTACATTCATTGCCCGACCCTCAGGCGCTGCTACCGCGCCCGGCACGCCTATGGTTGGATATCCTCGAGCATCACCCACGTCCAGAACAGATGCCATGTCAGAGTTCAAATTTCCCTTCACAAGCCCGGTGCCATCCCCTGGGGCTACCCCGACAGAGGACTCCCTCACAAGTCCAGTATACTCAATTGGAGAGACAGGCGGTTTTCCGATGCGGCCGAAAGACCCAGTGCCAACCATCAACGAGCACGGCGTGACCCCGTCGGCACGAGTACTGTCCACGACGAGCATAGCGGGCACGCCTAGGAGCAGTGGTGAGTTCTACTCGCTGAGCAACAACTCGTCTGAAACTTTGGCATCCGAGTATGTGTCCCAGCAACCGCTTCGGACGTATGGGCGCCAGCCTCACAACAGACGAACGTCAAATTTAGTGCCCAGTTCGGCGAGATTACCCGAGGCGTTAATGATGGGCTATGCGCAAGTGCAAGGCTCTTTCTCCTTAGACGGCTCCTTGGTCAACCTTGGGCCCTTTGAGCAGGTAAAGCGAAAGGGGGCAGTGGGGGGGCAAGGAGGTGGCGTCATTGGCGTTGATACGACAAAACGAGATAGCGGGCTACTTAGGGGTTTTGGATGGGGCAACTTTACGAGCTCCATTGGCGAGCTGCTGGGTGGTGGTGAACTCAGCAGCATCAGGGAGATGCGCGGCATTGCCAACTCCAAGTCGGTGCCTCTGCTGTCCACGCCGCAGTCTATCCTATTTGTCGATCTCCAGCTGGGGCCCGGCGAAAGCAAGGCGTTCGAATACTCATTCCGGCTACCCAGGGGCTTGCCACCAACACATCGTGGAAAGGCGATGAAGATATCATACACTTTGGTGATCGGGACACAACGGCCAGGAGGCGCCAAGGAACAGCAGGTCAAGTCTGTCGACATACCGTTTCGCGTTCTCGGCAGTGTTAACAGCTACGGCGAGATACTCGGTCACGACCTAATGTCGCCATACATCATCTTGCGGGACCAGGCGCGGGTCACGGCTGTTGAGAAGGACATTCACCTTCAGCGCGAGGGTTCGGAACACAAGAGTAAACCAAGCAGAGCCCCTCCATTGTCCAACATAAACTCATTCGTTTCCTATGTTGACGAGCTACTGTCTGGGCCTGAAGGTGGGGTTAGCGGCACTGGTGGTCTCCTAAGTCCCAGCGCAACCATGCCTTCGTCCCGCAGGCCGTCAGCCTACTCCATTATGGACGACAGTGGAAGCGCCCCCAGTGCCAAGGATGCTATTGATCTCGCCATCATGCGCGCCAACATGACGGCGGCCGGCCAGCAGAGCGCCAACCGCTTTGAGATTGCCCGCAATGGCCGCCGCATTGCAGTTGTCGTGCTGGCGCGCCCTGCCTACCGCCTTGGCGAGGTCATCAACATGGCCATCGACTTTGCGGGGGCCGATATCCCGTGCTACGCAGTACATGCTGCGCTGGAAACGGCTGAGCGCGTAGACCCGAGCCTTGCGCTCAGGTCCGAGGCAAGCATTCACCGCGTAACAAGGAAAGTCTGGGTCACACACAGCGAAGCCACGATGTATGCGAGGCGAATTGTGTTTAATCCTACTATTCCTGTATCGGCGACGCCCGAGTTCGTGACGAGCGGCGTCAGTTTAGAGTGGAAGATCAAATTAGAGTTTGTGGTACCCACGACGGCGGTGGACAGAGATCACAGCGTAGAGGATATCGAAGAGGAAGACGAGGAAGACGACGATCTTCACAGAGGCAGCGAAGATGCAAGCGATAGGGAAGATGGTGACGACAGAGCGAGCGATAAGACCAACGAAAGAAGACGAAGACGACGCAGGCGTGGCGGCATGCTGACCTCTGCCGGTTCTGCGCACTCCTTGTTGGAAGAGATATCCCGCGATGATCGCGGCGGACTAGTGCTCATTGCCGCCGAGAACTTAACCTGCGAGAGCTTCGAGGTCGCCGTCCCGTTGAGGGTATATGGTGCTGTGTGTACCACGGGACTTGAGAAGCTCGAGAGGGACGAAGCCTTAGAAGAGGGCTTAGTCGTGTAATGGGTGCCAAACTTTGAGGCAGTAAAAACAAAACAAAGCAAGCGTGTCTATATGCATATCTGTATTAGTTTCTTTTTTCCTTTTTTTTGGGTTCAAAAGTTTACAAGGGAAATAGATAAATAGCAAGGGGTGCATGGACATATATAACTGTGAGATATATTCGAAGACACGGTTTTGAATTGGGTCTGATTTTCATGTCACCCAGTCTTTGTTTGCTGGCAAACATGTTTTGTATTGCTTGTCTGCTGCAGATCTAAGAACATGAGCTGTGTCGAGTCTTGAGATGAAGATACAGAAACCTATGGATAGATGCATGTTTATATGTTCGTCACATGTGTTACACCCCAGATGTGGTAACACGAGCTGAGAAATCCTGCCATTTTTCAAGACTCATCCGCTGTGTCGGTCCACCGCGCACAAACAGAGATGGGATGTCAATGTTTGCAGTGTTTGCAGAATGTTTGCTTCTCCGAGCTCTTTGACTCACGGTCCCTCAAGCTTAACACCCGCCGGCATTCAGAACAGCTGATGGAATCTGTGGGAGCATAAGTAGGCAAGTGTCTGCCTCCCTCACCACCTTCCTCTGCGCCTCTACGCACCAGCAATAAGAAATCCACTCTACGCCAGTATCGCGCCGGCTTTACTCCTTCGCAGTCATCAGCAGCAGCAGCATCGGCAGACAACTCTGCTATTTGGTGCGCACGGATATTCTACTCCCTCCCTAGGAAGAAAAGAACAGATATCCATCAAAACCAGCATACAGCGGCCATAGAACCCTATTACGCTCAGCGAAGCATGCAAGAGCCAAGGCCAGCGCAGTCCGGTGAGCCAGCGAAAGAAAATCCCGTCGAAAAACGAAAGTCAGTGCCTACGGAGCCAAGAGACGCGACGGCCCAAGAGACGAAGAATAATAAATCCCAGGAACGCCGGCCGGCTCCTGTCCGCCCAAAATGTGAGCATTTACAAACGACAATTTCTATTGCCCACTAGTTCAAGAAATGATAACTTACACCAAGAGTTAACAAGAAGACGGTGGAATATGCTGCACATCGCCGGACAACGACCCGGTGGGAAACTGGCAGTTTTTTGAGGGAGGATGAGGTAGCATGGGGGTGGAGAGGAGGAGGAAGAGAAAAGAAGAGAAGAACGTTAAAAAGAAGAAAAAAGGGAAAAGAAAAGGCCTAGAGTTGAACTCGGACTCGGACTTGGACGGAGACATGCTGTCCTCTCTCTATTTCCCCGATCCTTTTCGCAACGGGAATGGCATAGCAAAACCCCTTTTTGGATGGGAAAATTTCCCAATTTCATTATTAAATCCCCTGACTACACAGCACAAAACACCCACTGGAGCTTTGCCTTGATTTTTCGTTACTATCCCCCTTTTGGAGATCACAACACGAAAAAATGCATTAACATATTGGAGGTAACTGAAAGCTGGGAACTAAGAAGTTGGATCAACAGGACATCGAAACCACCAGGAACATATTCGTGTACCTAGCTAGTCCTTGGAGATACCTCCCACATTAAACACTAGTTGATACCTGCACACACCCACTTGATCTAATATTTTGTAGGTAACTGGAACCCAAAAACTGGAACAAAGAGGAAATCAAAACCACCATCAACATTTTTGTGTCGATATAAACGTAAATAGGTGTAATGGATTTTAATACCGTATGAGAAATTGACAAAAAAAAGCTCGCCGGTTACCACCCACCCTTCGAGGGGGGGGGGGGTAACCGGCAACGAAAAACCCTCTGGAGGATTTTGCTACAACGGCGAGGGACACGCGTGGCGTATCGGCCAATTCGTCCTGTGGCGTGTTGCCCGTAGGCGAAAGAACGACCGCGAGGCTGGGATTATAAACATTGGCAGGCATGCAGTCGGTCGCGTCCCTGAGAGTTTAAAGTTTAAAGAGTGTGCGTACCAGGTATTTCCCTTCGAGATGCCTTCCGTCCTCACTCGCATTGAACATGGCATTGATTATTCACACTTTCAACCGATTGCGATCTTCATCCGGCTATGTGTGCATCTCCCTCTTCCATCATAACCCCCCCCCCCCCACCCCCCCCCCCCCCCCCCCCCCCCAAACCACCACCACTGAGACTTTATTGATACCCCTCGTGATAGATGCAACCTAACATGTCTCGCAAAAACCCCGGAATTCCCTCCTCAGATAGCCATCAAACAGGCAAGGACTCGAGCCATGGGTATGGCATCACACCCATTGCGAAATGGGTAAGAAACCATTGGGGATGGGGCATTCAAGTCAGCACGTCAGCGAGCACACCAGCTAGTATCTGGGATTTTGCATAGAAATCCTCACCCCACCTATCTATGACAAGGACAAGGAGTCCATAGGATTGGCAGTCTGTACGCCCTGAGATATTATCACTGCTGAAGTGATACCGCATAAATGGAACACAAATTTTCTATAGCCTTAGGGCTCTGTTCTCGCCACGCAGCATATCCAGCCCAATTTTTGAAAGGAGTAGAGGACTACATGCAAGCGAAATTTGGGTCTCACCTGCCGCCCAGCAGTGCAAGTTTCGCCATATCGCTCACAACAGGCGGCTCCTGGTGAGTCTTGCTTGCGTCCAAGCTTTCTTGGAACACAGCTTCCCCGCCCACCGGCCTGTACGCGAGGGCGGAAGGATCGGCGTCGCCATCCACAGGCTTCTGGTTGGCACTATCCTGTTGCTGCCACACCTCCTTAATGGCAATCTTGCACCCGTCAACGACCTGTCCCATGAGTTCCTCGATGGTCCTCGCTCGCTCTGCCATGTTTCGGCGAGCCAGGCCAAAGATCAGGCGCTCCACCTCTCCTTTAGTGCTCTCAACACGCTCGATGAGCCTGCGAACACTGTTCACGAGATATTCCTCCTCATAGACCGTACCCTTCCGACCACGAGCGCGCTTCTTCTCCTCCCGCTTGCGGTTCTTGCTTGTCGCACGTGATATGTTGCTGCCCAACGTCCCAACGCTACCGCCCTTGCCGGTGTAGCGAGTGAACAAACTCGCGCTGGTGCTCATGCGTGAGCTTGCGGCAACGGAGACGTCGTCGGGAATGTCCATGCCGGCGCGGCTGAGATCGCCCTCGTAGAATCCGAGGGGGTCGTCGCGAGCCTTCTGACGCAACTCTGTAATGCGCGGGATCTGTGCCCTTAGCTGCCCCTTACAGTCGGCCAAAAGTTCGGTGCTGCTGGAGAAGGCGTCTGCAAGACTTGAGTCGATGTCACCTTCGAGTAAGTCCTGTCGTTTATGAAGTGCGACGAGACGCAAGGCGTCAGCAAAAAGATAACCCTTGCAGAGGCATTGGACTGCTGTCTCGATGGAAGCTAGGTATTCCGCGTGGATGGTGGCTGCTGCTGCGTAGTCCTTGGATTCACGGAGGGCGTCGGCAAGGGCACTTGCAATTTCCTGCAACTTTTCTACTGCAATGGGTGGGACCTGCTGCTGTGCGACGTAAAGGCACTCGCGCCAGCTTGTTACGCCCGCCTTGAGATAGCAATCCGTGGCATCTGAAAAGTCTCCGAGGGACTCATAAGCTAGACCGGCCTCTCTTAGGCGGGAGGTGGACCTGAGGTGTGCGGCGTAGAGACCCATGAGCGCTCTATGGTGCTCCTCATCATGCCGATAAATTCCCAACGCGTGTTGGTACAGTTTGTGCTTGACGACATAGCTCTGAACACCTTCAAAATTGCCAAGCGTTTTCAGGTTGTCGAGCGCCTTTTCATGCTGGCCAAGTTTGTCATCGATTGTGAATTGGCGGTTCAAAACTGGCATCTTGTGAAGATCCTGGATGAATGGTAGATACTCGCGAGGGTCCCGCTGGGACCGTTGAGCAACCAGCAGGGTCAAGTCCAGGTTGTAGAGGCCAAGGGCGTGATCAAATAGCTTGTTGACGTCGACAAGGAAGCAGATATGTTCAACTGCACGCTCTGCCAATGCCTCATTCTCTTGCATCAACTCGGCTACAACCTGAAGGCCGTCATCAAGGGATGGCGGGCTCTTGCAGACGTGGGCCGTGATGATGTTCTGGAGATTGGAATTCTTTTGGGTCTGGAGTCTGTGGAGCACAGCATCGCAAACCGTATTGACTTTTCCAGGTAGTGAAGAAATAGAGGATTCTAGTGGCTGCGGAGCAGAAACGGACTTGGTATTCCTATACATGGTCTGAGCAACATCTTCTTCCCTGTACCCGCGTTAGTAAGCTGTTCTCGGTCTGCACAGGGTGAGGAAAGACAACGTACTTCAGTGTTGACAAAAACAAATCAATGTTTGCTGCCACCTTTACCTGGTCAAGGAAAAGGCCAACGTTGCTCAGGAACTGTCCAGGGTAGTGGTCATAGAGGATGTTCAAGTCTACTCGCTGGGTTCGACATGTCGCAAAGGCTGCTCCGTATTGCTTTTCCTCAATTAAATTCCTGATGCCAGCAAGCACCATGGCTCGAGGAAAGATGGTCTCCAAGTTGCCTCGGGGCATCTGAAGAACAATGCTCATGGTGGTAGGCATAGCTGTGACGAGTTTGGCACCTCGCTCGATGCTTCGGCACCGCTCATCGGCTTCAGGATCATCTTGAGGGACGTCGAGATCTGGAAGAATCAGTACATTTGGTCATATTTTGGGAACCATGGTTCTAACCTTCAGGAGCAGCAAGATGAACAAACTTGACCAGGTGGTTACTGGTTGTGAAAATGAGATGGCTTGCCGTCACAACGAAAGACGTGCAGTTCTTCGCCAACTGTCGAGAGTTGGCATACAGATGCCCGTTTCTAGATAACCCAAAGCCCAAGAGTTGCTCGTCATGTGTGACAAAGCTGGCCCAGGGCAGAAAGACGGGGAATCTAGTGGGAAGGGGGATACTCTCGCTGCTGGAGATCCGACTTAATCTTCCTGAACGATCTTGGGCCACGGTACCGTCTGGGCAGGAACCATCTGGTGACGTTATCGTTGCGATCACTCCTGCCTGTGTCTCCGACCACTGGTTATCCTCCTGGCTAGAGGAATCAAAACCATATGATACGAGCTCCACTTCATCCCTCATCCGAAGAACTTGTAGATCATTATGTCCTGCAAAGCCGACCTGGAGGAATGACTCGTCGAAAAATTGTGAATCTATTTTTTCGAATAAGGCTTTGTCTAGAAATTTTGGACAGGTCAGGCGGGAGCCTTTGGTCTCGAGAGCATAAATGCTGATTCCGAGGTGGTGCAGTACTGCCATGGCAGAGCCGTCTTTTCCAAACGCGATATCAATCACAGGAGACTCGACTTCGAGCTCATACAATGCCATTGGCGGTGGAACATTGGCGGTCCGAAAAGGGGTTATCTTGATTGTTTCCCCATCGATCACCGCCACAAGCCCATGGTCGTTAGGAGGACTTGTTGGTCCCGCGGCAATGGCAAATATGTACTCGTTCAAGAGTACCTTGTCTAATAGAATGTGAGCTTGTCTGAGGTGAGATGGAGTAAACTTGATGATCAGCACTTACCCGCCGTCGCAGACGCGAAGAGTAGTGGCTTTTCGGCATGCCAAGAGAATAAGGGGGTTGATCTCTCGGCAAACCCATCAGTTCGAGGTTGAGACAGCCCGCAAAGAATTTCTTGCTTCAGATACCAGTGATAATTACCCGTGGTCCACAATTGAACTCTGTCTTTCATAACGACAGCCAGGACGGAGGAGTCTGAGTTCCACTCCAAAGCCAAGCTGTCAATGGCGTCTGGCGAGTTGGGGACACGAAGGGTAAACTGTCCATGACGAAGGCCATTTCTCTCGAAGAAAACAACGTCCACACGATCAGAAAGACGCTGTATTCCGGCCATCAGGTTGCCCACGGGCCGCCAGCTCAAGCTCCCCTCGAGGCCATCAACAGGTTCAGTGACACTGTCAAGTTCACCATCGCGGTTGTAGACGCGGATAACTCTTCGGACACCTTGCTGGAAGTAGTTGACAGCAACGTATGCGCCATCCCCTCTCCAGCTAACAGTACATTTCCCGTCATCATTTGGGCTTAGGACACCGGCATCGACCTTTTCTGGGATCGTGGGGTCTCTGAGGGCCTTTGCCTTTGCCTTGGCTCCTCTGCCCTGGAACTGCGTCTCCTTCTTGCCCCATCCGACGGAGACATGCTTTGATGCCTTGAGATCATCGACGCTCAGTTCAGTCTCGGTAATGACATCAAAGCTTCGACTCATGAACACGGCTTTGGCATCTCCGGTTATGATGACAAGCAGCTCCTCATCAGGAGACCAACGAGCTGCCACAATGGACGGTGTAAGAGTGCCTATAATCTCAACATGAGCTTCACCAGGGGTTGTGAGACTGTCCTCGTCTTCGGTAACGGTGACGATGTCGCCGCCGGCCAGGATGACGCCCGTTGTCAACGTGTCGCTGCAGTGGTGCAAGCTTCGGATGGCGTCTGCACTACCATCCTCATTTGGGCTCACAGCATCCCATGAGGCGACGGTTCGCGGCTGGCTAAAGAGGGCCCGTTTTTAGAACATCGCCACTGGTAAGAGTAAGAATGAAAATCGACTTACAGATTTGAAGGGGCCGATGGATCTCTGGAAAGTCTAACCAGCTCGATCGTGGCCACATCGGGGGTTGGGCCGTAGGCGACTAGAACCTCATCCCTGGCGGTATCCCAGCACGAAGCGGAGACTGCCGATGATGGCGTTCTAAAAACGCTGTGTCCGATATTTCGTAGGTTCCGCATTTTGGTCTGATCGATTGATCAAGCCTCGCATGTGTCAGTGTGCTGTGAAATCATTATCCCCTATCCGCCTAGCCCTTTAAAAAAATCCAAGACTCGGAAGATTTCGGCGTGACAAGTGGAAAAAATGCAAGAAACTAAGAGAAGGAAGGTAGCAGTCGGGAAGTGTACGCAAGCAGCCTGAATATTCAAGAACACTTTTTGCAGCTAGTAGCCTTGCGAATTCCTGCCAAGCAAGGGAATTCGAAAAAATCTCTCGACGGCGATAGCTCTTGTCTGTTGAGGTGCATTGGACCCAAAGGTTTGAATATTGTTAGTCACTGGATTTAGTTTGACGGAGTGGATTTCTGTGGCTGAAGGTACCCAGCTACTTCCAGCAGCCGAGGATTTGCGGAGAAATACGGTACCAAGTGCGCCCGCGGCCCGTGCTCAAGATGTTCCCGGTACTTTTCAAATCCGAAAGCTTTTGGTCGGTGGCGTTAGCCAGCACTGTAGCGTCGATCTGGCAAATCACAAGCCTGACAGCGCCTCGGCAGCGTGTGTCCTAGCTATGCAGGGGGTCGGATGGAATGCAAGCTCCCCAGAGCTTCCATGCTTTCGTCCCGAATTCCCAATCGAACCACACTGACACGAAATACTACTTAATATCTAGTACACGCGACACGACCTCCCCCGAGTCGGCAACTCGAGGCAGACCGCTCACTGACTTCACTGCGCCCCAGAACAAAGAGCCGTAGAAAAATAAGTATTACTCTCCTTATTTGAGGATCATTTGGAAGGACAAAGCGCCGCAACACACCGCCAGCAATGGATGTGGCGTATAATCAGCACTCGAGCGCCGCAAGGCGGAAGAACCACTCAACAACGAACCTAAACTACCTAACTCTCGCACCACTTACCTCCCGGTTACCTCTAGATGACGACGAGCTCCTAAACGATTCACTTTCAGCCCCTGCGCTGGCGCAGAGCTCCTCGTATCTGCAGGGCAAATCAGCTCCTACCACGCCCCGACTCCTATCCCGCTCGCCAGGGAGTCGTTCCCAGTTTCGCCCGCGGCTACCCAAGAGCAAGTCTGCCACGCACATTGCACCCCTTGCGACATACTCTCCGACCCACGTTGGCAGCAGCGGTCGGCAGGCATCATCTGTATCTACATCTCCAGTCGCCAGACGGAAGAACCATCATCTGTCGGGCAGAAATGACCGGAGCGACTCAGACTGGCTTCTTCGCGCAGGCGCACTGATCTCAACCGAGACGCGCGAATCCAAAGGACAGGCGTGGTTGGTGTCGCGGGCGAGCTCGACGAGCCTTGTCGCGATGCACGACGATGACGACGAGGACGACGATGAAGCCTTCGACCGTGAGCGGGAGCAACAGCTCCTGTTGATGGCAGCTGCGAATGGCAGCCGCGGCGCAAGCCGAAGAAGCAGTCTTGGGCATGTGGATGATGAGAATAATCACCACCACCACTACCACCATCAATCCTATTCTTCGCCCACGCACAGCCGGTTTGGCAGCCGTTCTCACAGCCGGGTGGGGAGTCGCACACAACTCCATACCATGGTGACTCCGTCCGAACGGCGGTCGGTCGATGGCTATTTCCCACCCGTTATCGGCGATGATTCGGTTGTGATTGCTGGGCCAGACTTTGTCAACCTCGACGAGAAGCTCGAGGCCATCGAGCAAGACACGAGCGTGGATGATGAAGCCTACGTTCGACGACTGGTGAAGCGAGGAAACGCTACCGGTGTGGGAACATGGTTTGGGAGTGTTCTTGGAGTTCAGCTGTTCTCTGTCGAAGAGGACGAAGAGGGCTCGGACGACGAGGACGCCGAGGGCTACGCGACAGATGGCTCGATAGATGAAGAGGAGGAAGGATCCATTCAGGAGAAGCGTACTTCAAGCACCCGGCGCCTCGACGGGCTTTCCGCAACCCCGGACGAGCGAATGCCGCCCCCCAAATCCGACGAGGGCGGATGGCAGGATGCAGCCTGGTTGCTGACAGTGGCATCAAAAGTGCTGCTTTAATCGCCCCACGGCTCACCTTGGAATCAAGTCTGCATAGATAGTGCCAACGGGCGGAGTTCGTCCGGACCTCCGGACAAAGTGCCATCCATGGCGACGCATTGGAGAGGCGGCGTACTTCTTCAGGGCGTTTATGCTCGTGGGGGAGAAGGGGTTCTTGCGGAATGAACATGCCATGGAATCTCACATTCGCGAATGCCTGCCAACGATGACGACGTTGCTGCGGCGTCTCTCTAAATCAAGTCTGGTCATATCACATCATGTCCAGTAAGAAGTACATCAGGAAAGCTTTGTTTTGGGATGGCACGGAGTTTTTTACGGAGGCTTTTGCGGAGGCAGATTCGGCCTCGCTCTGCCGATGAAGCTGTAACGCCAAGCACCCCTTGTCCATCAAGACAACTTCAAAAGGGGTTCGAGGCACGGATGGCCAATACTCGTCACCCCATGGAACATTCTGGCAAATATAATAGAGGAAATATGTGTTTTGTCGTCTACCGTACCACGATTTAGGCAAAGCGTAACTAGAGCGCGAGCATTTTGGTGCAGTATTACGATTTGTTTGCTCTTGATAGGCCCGGCCCTGCCGGTGGGGAGAAACGAGTGGTGATGGCTCGCTCAAAAACAGGTTTTGGAAGTGTGTTACTATGCAGTTTTCATGCAGGTTGGCGGGATTATTTGTTTGGCTTCTCCTCGCCCCGAAAAAAAGGTGCGTCGATACGGAGAGGTTGGGAGGGGACAGGGAAGCAAAAAGGAGAAAAAACGGTGAAGGGTTTGCGAACTTCTTTTTTGATGGCGGCCAAGGCTGGATTTGGCACCCTGTGGGCGCATTAGCCGCTTTTTTTTATACGGAAAAGGAAAATCTTTGGAAGATCGTTTTCCCATATAATTTTGAAAGAAGAGGAAAAAAGATGCACATCTAGAACTTCAACTAGTTTGACAGACTTGACTCTGGTGCGTCTTTTCCCGGGGAGTGACGGCCGATCTCCGACGACGCAAGCGGAGCCCCGCATATACAGATACTGCATTGGTTTTCCATTGTCTCGGCATCCAGGAGCCAGGGTAAGGGTTGGTCGTTTGGTTTACCTGGTATGTATGTGTATGTTTATTGCAGGTAAAACCGAGTAACCGAGGGATGATATCTGGATCCAGCTCCGGGACTCGGAAAGCTGCCGCGAGTACTATAGAACAAGTAATGACTGATGTCTGTCCGCGTTGTCGGCCAAGGCCCTTGCGTGTTGTTCGGGGAGCCGGTCGGTCGACAGATGAACCAGGGTTGTTTCGGCCGGCAGACACAAACACACGACTGTTTGGAGACTTTTATCTTCCTTGGCCGTCATCCTGCACATATCTGGCCGAGCTTACCTGTGCACTGGCATATTGTGTTCAAGGGTACCTGGGTAAGTACCGGATTGAATGTTAGTGGTTGGAAAAAGACCTTGCACGGTAAAGCTCTCGCCCGACCAATGCTTATTGATACATGGAGGATATCGGCGTTCAAGCAAACATTTCTGAAAGACTCGTCTGGGTATGCACAACACGGCTTGACAGCGTGTTAACGGACTATATAATACGTACAACATAAGGAGGTAGTCGCACCATAGCAACGTCACGAGGCCTATTCGAAATTCTTAGTATCGGGAGCCAGCCGCCAGCGTATAGGCCATCGAATTAAAATCCGAGGCACGCCCAAAAAAAGAAACACCTGATAGTGATGTGCTCCTCCACACGAAGGCAACGAGGGGCAGCAAGGGGCGGGTGTGATGCCAGGCGAGACTGGTACACGGTACTTGTCGAGTACCTACTTGGCTCCTCTCGTGGATGTCCCTGCCTACGTATCCAATGACGGTGCCGATACCCGATGGACTGGAGTCGATCTGACCTCGAATGGTACTTGCAAATGCGGAGCCAAAAAAGTTGCGTGATGCAGGGATGATGATCGCCAAGGGACCGACCAATTTCTCTCTATCTTGAACAGAACCGATCGATTATGATCGGTGTATTTATGTTCTATGAAATTTAAGGCTCTGTGCTGGACGAACATTATGAATAGTCCGGAGCCGTGCGAAAACGAAGACATGGAAACACATTGGAAGCGAGGGAAGGTATAGTCGAGCGAGGAGTGAGAAATGAAAGACATTTGACATCCTTGCAGCGGCTGTTGTGCTACGCCGCACATGACGCCAACTTTGCGGAATGACGTCGCGGGACGAGATGAACGTGCGTGCCCCATTGGAAAATTGGTAGTGACGAATGGCGCCCTAGTCAGGTGGAGGGGTCCGACTTGGCGCTGGGACCCCTCTCCTTG
Source organism: Podospora didyma (assembly GCA_033439775.1). Classification (NCBI taxonomy): domain Eukaryota; kingdom Fungi; phylum Ascomycota; class Sordariomycetes; order Sordariales; family Podosporaceae; genus Podospora; species Podospora didyma. The sequence continues at coordinate 2,657,305 of JAULSW010000003.1, forward strand.
CCCCCACCTTGACGACCCTCTCCCTGCCAGCCTTCGCATTCCTTGTAGTCCATTTTCCTCCTCCCCCTCAGCGGGAGGCCAATAGGTTTTGGCATCAATTAGGAATTGTTCCCTCCGCAACGAGGATTGTCTTGATCATACCAGCGTTGAGGGCGCCCAAAGCCTCATGATAGGTGATAGTGTGTACTCCGAATGGTCCTGGTTGATCGTGCGCTTCCCAGTCCCTTTATGAAAGGAGGCAGATGTGTGATTATAGGATCGGGTACCTGCCGCGGGTCTCTTTGTATATTTCTGGCCATTCGATTTATTTGCCGTAGTGCACTGTGCACCTAGCCGTTGTTTCTGATCACGATGGGATGTTCGACATCGAGTTGGCCGGCCATGTTCCCAAGGCCAGTGCGCGTGGTGCGTCTGTCATCTGGAAGGAAGAACTCCCAGCGCTGGGTGTTGGCGCGGCGCATGGCCCGCGGCAAGGGACAAAATATCGTAGTGGTCCCTGCATTTCCATGATTGCCTCTAACCTTCCAGGCATGTTCTACGCGTCGCCACATTCTCGTCAGGAGGCAAGGCTGGCTCGAAATGCATCAGCCAAAGCCAGTGTTTGGTTTATTCGCCGCCAAACAGTGCAATCCGAGCAGGCCCAGAATAGTTTAATGATGCGGCTGAAAAGCTTCACCAAGAAGCTTCAGGAAGCTCCATGTTGTCAAAATTTATGGAGCGGAGATGAAATTTCTCCCACTTGCGTCAATGGCTTGTTTGAGGCGCACGGCCCACGCCTTCCACCCGAGATTTTAAGACATTTTTCTGTCCCACTCTTCAATGACATCGCTTTAAATGGCCTTACGTTGCTTATTGTACAACATGAAGAGCCTAGACTAGCCGACAGGGCCGACGGCGGAATTTGGAAGCGTGGGAACCTGAAGCTCTCGGTGTCGATCTCCTCCGCAAACAGTTATTTTGTCGCCGCTGTGTATCAGCACAGCAAGACGTAACCGATCAAGCCCAGCCGATGAAGACTGCAGATTTTACCAAGGGTTCAGAGGTTCCGGGATGTCGGTCTCAGTCACACGCTCGTCCCTTGCCGAGCCGGTTTGCAGGAGGTCGACTGAATCCAATGCATCGTCCTCAGGTCGTGGGGGACAGTCTGACAGGGCTGCTGGCGTTGTTGCGTCGCTGCGGTGCAATCAGCCGACAATTCCACTGACGCGAACAAAACTGAGAAACGTGGTGTTAAAAAGAATGGCAGATGTGAGTAGAAAATCATCGTGTTGTGCTGGCGCATACCAATGACTGAATGGCGCATGTCGAGGTGAAGCTTGAGGGCGGCTGCAGTGTAATCCTTTTAAATGGTTATGGGACCAGTGGGGCCATCACATCATCACCAGCTTTGGCTGTGCCCTCGTGTGTCACTCTCCCAAGTCAGTACTACTTACTTTACTGCCACGCCCTGACAATGTTCACCGTGGGAAACGTGCCAAAACGGAAGGGACCTTCCACTCTCGCTCAGAAACCCCGAGCGTCGGTCCTGCCTGCCCTTGCTTCGAGTGTAACGGCCAGATTGCGACAAGCGGACGAAAGGGAAATCGGCGCAGATTGGTAAGGTCTGGTCTAGACTTTCCATCTAGCAGCCTTGAACACATCGAGCAGAGGTCGCAGCTTTTATACCCTTGTGCTGGAGCAATAAATACCTGGTACATTGCCCTCTGCGCAGCAGCAAGCAACAAAGACGAATAGAGGTAAATCCCGCCTCCACCTGGAGACAGAGAAAAGTCTCCAGCTCCGGCTTCGTTCTCCAGTCCAGACGACCTGAACTGCCCTCCGTGAGTGCCAGACGACGGCTTGGCTTACTGGCTTTCCTCAATCCCGGCTACTGCCACGGCACCTTCCCTGGAGCCAAGGCGCGGGCCCGTTTTTGGTCGACGCTATTAGCTGCCGTTGCCGCTTCCATCCTCCACCCAGTTCTCCACCAACCATACCTGGGCTCCCCAAGACCCAAGACCCGGTAAGTCACGTCTACCTCCCTCTCACTTGGACCGAGTTGGCTTGTCAACCATCATCCCTAACAAACCTCCCCACTTCTTGTCATCTTACTGCCCGCCTGTATCTTTTTGGGCCGCCAGCCTATCTTCCCCGGGGTCGTCCTCCACAGCTGGCCCCCCCATTCACCCCGCCGTAAAATTTCGCCCTGACACTGGCGATAGCTTCTCGTACCGACCCTCGGCCTCTGCCTCCCAACTTGCCTAGCAACCGGCCTTCACTTGCCCGCCTCAAGCCCTGCTGCCGCCACTGCCCACTCTCTTAGTATCGCTCAGGTTGGGACATCCACCATACATGTTTCTGTGCTTCGCTGACGCGCAACTAGGAGAGTCTCGAAGACTTCCCTGTCCTTGTCTTTTTCGCAACTTCCGTTGTTGCGCTGGACTCTCTGGTGCATGCAGCTTGGCCGTGCATCGCCACCAAGTCGTTAGCAAGTAAATACCTGCTCTACTTATTGTCTGAGCTGTTCACCACTTCGTGTAAGTTCTTTTTGTTAGCATTTGCCCTACCTGCGGACCTCTCCGCTTCCGCTGCCCAGATTCACCCAGGGAGGCGTATTGTACACACATCCCATAATTCCTTCTCTCTATCCACACTCCCGCACGCTTACAGCAGGGGTCGGGTACATAAAGTACTGGGACCTGCCTGGACGGCTGCAGCCGTGGGCACTTGATCTGCTTGTCTGGCTCTGCCCGGGCTCTTTCCCCCTATTGAGCTGTTTTTTATCTCGCGCTCTACTGTTTCCTTGGAGCAGGCGAGCCCATTGTCATCACGATGGCTGAGACGGACGATAGGGTTTGTGGATGTTCTTGCGCATGCCCCCGGTGCCTTGTTGTCCTCCCATGACCCCGTGACTGCAGCTAACCAGGCCCGACTATCTCAGTACGACGAAGGCTCCGTCACCATGCCTGACTTCGGAGACCACGTCGACAACGGGATCTTCTCCCAGATCCTTGAGATGGACGAGAGCGAGACAGACCGCGACTTCAGCGGGCCCTTGGTTATAAACTTCTTCGACCAAGCGGACGAGACCTTCGACAAGATGGACAAAGCTGTGTAAGTATTAAATAACATGTTTCTGGCCTCTATTGCTTATCCTTTGTTACATCTTTTTTTTTTACGAGCATTTCTTGATCTCTTTGTACTGCTCCTTCTTTCCACAAATCTACTACCTTCTTGGACATCTTCCACGTCTCTCTGCGAAATCGTTGGATAACGCACTATCACCCCTTGGAAATGTCACATACTAACCTATTTCTCATTCTCCTTCAACAGCGCCCTCAAAAACCTCGACGAGCTTTCGAGTTTGGGTCACTTCTTGAAAGGATCTTCAGCTACTCTTGGATTCAACAAGATAAGAGACAGCTGTCAAGTGATTCAGCAGTACGGCCATCAGCTCAACATTGACGGCACAACGGAGCCTGATGGAGATATCTGCCTCAAAAAGATCATCGAAGCTCTCAAGACAGTCAAAGTCGACACCAAGACACTGGAGAAATCGATGAAGAAGTTCTTTGGCCTGCCCGAGTGATTGATACCATCGCTACGACGCCCCATTTCCGGTACCGATATCCCTTCAGATGCCGAAAGACGGCAGCACAAGCAACGATGGCTGCTTCTGGAGGTGGATAGGGGGTTGCATTCTTCACGCAAGCAGAAAACCTTGGGTAATGGGCGAGGAGGGGAGTAGGGGATTTATAACGGCCCTTTTTTTGTTGGCTTGTTTTTACAGCTCCACGCAATACAGACTGTGGCCAGGAAAGGCACCATACATGGCGCATATCTGGTAGCAATGTGGATGACAGGCTAAGTACAGCATAGTGGCACAGGAAAGGCGTGACTCGATGATATTTTTCCTCGCGGCATGTTTGGAGAGGCAGTTGCTATAACACCTCGAGGCAGTTTGGATAGTTTAGTTGTGAGCGGCTTATCGACCCTTTTCGATTTATGATCTACATTGCATCGGTGTCTAAAGCAATTGGAACACATACTGGGGAGGATCACCAAATTTGGTAAGAAAAGGAGTCACTTTGTCAGGATTAAAAACAGAGCGGTATTATTGAGAGCATGGATGAAAAATAAAAAGAGTCGGACAAATGAATGCTAGGCACTTCAGCTTGAGCTTTGCTTGCGTATATCCTAGGCAGCATGCCGTCGACTCGGACCTACTCCTTTGTAACACTGCGTTGAGCACGGGCCTTTGTTAATTAACCCTTACCCTCAACTGGGGCCTTAGGTTCATCCAACTTCGTATCATCCAAGGGTCCCTTCTTTCGATCGATGAGCTGCTCTGAAGGCAATCATCGCAATTGCCCAAGACCAACCGCCGCCTTTTGTAAACTTCAGCCGCAGCATATCTATAGACAGAACCATGCCTCCAAGATCTGCTCCTACGCACTTCTTATGTATTCCACTCACGACGCAAGCATCCAGGCCGCAGTTACTCCAGAGCCTGGGTTCGTTCCGCGCCGATGTCTCTAGTCCGCAGAGCTTCGGGGTTCCAGAGGAGGCAATCCGTCCCGTCGGCACGCTGCATCTTACCCTTGGAGTATTCAGCTTCCCCAAAAACGAGGGGCTGGATCAGGCCATCGAGCTGCTGCGCTTACTGCGACCCAGAGAGTTATTGACATCCATTGCTTTCCCGGCTATCCCCGGCGTGGAAGGAGAAGTGACAACCCAGGCATTAGTGAAGGAAGAAAAAGACTCTGCCGCCACAATATCAGAGTTGGCGCCTTTGACGATCACGCTTCGTGGTCTCGAGACAATGCAGAAGCCCGACAAAGCCTCGGTGCTTTATGCGCTGCCCGTCGACCAAATGGGCAGGTTACAGGCCTTTTGCGAGAAGCTGAGAACAACGTTTCAGGAAGCAAAGCTGATGATGGAAGACAACCGCCCCCTTCTCCTGCATGCTACCATCGCCAACACCATATACGTTAAGGGGGGAAGAGACAAAAAGTCAAAAAAACCCGGCGGCAAAAGATGGGACAAGCTGACCATTGATGCTCGAGGCATCCTCGACAGGTATGAGGACCAAATCTGGATGGAGGACGTAGGAGTGAGTAAGATTGCTATCTGCAAGATGGGGGCAAAAAAGATCGAGGTTGACGGTGTTGAGGATGAGGTATACGAGGTTGAAGCAGAAATTGACTTGTGAAATATCATCATGACTGTCACATACCTTGCCTGGCGTCTTAAACGGACCACCAATCGACCGCCTTTACCCTGAAGATCTGAAGCAATCCCGGATACCGATATGGCTGAAATGCAACATTCATCGCATTCCTTACACTGCTGTCATTTTCTAAAGTTTACGTGGAGGGGGACCCAACCCCCTGAAGGTCACTCTAAGTAACACTGGACCCCAAAAAGCCGCCCCAAGCCGCCCCCACATTCCCATGGAGCTACCCAGCCGCCAGGGCTGACGGCTCGCCAATAGACCCAAAATAGGAGGCCAAAGGCTGACTGACAGGTCACAGAACAGACGTCTAATATCGAAATTGCCCCCATTCAAACTTCTCGGTGACGGGTTTAGGCAACCACAGACGGGCTTCGAAAATTTGTCAGCGACGCCCGAACGAAAGGCAGAGAACTTATGCGGCTTACTGAAGTCATGGCGTGAACGACAAACCGAGGACGGCAACGAGCTCGACCTTCCTTCAACCAACGAAGTCCGTGTTACCAGGGATCAACAGCAAAGCGCGAGCCTGATCGATCCATTGCACGCACATACTGAATGCCTCGCAAGAACAAGATCATGACCACGTCAGAAAAGCGTCGCGCTCCGCCGGGAGGGCCTGGTTCGCCATCGCGAGCCATTCGAGGCTCCGACTCGTCTTCATCTTCGACCAATGCCCGCGGTGGCGCCTCCGTTATCGCCGCTCCGCCTCGCGCTGCTCTCGGTGGTACGTCTTCTCCTGCTCCCGACAGCCACCGCAGCCGCGAGCCAAGCATGGTTTCAGCATCTCGCACGGGCAAAGAGGGTACAGAGGCAGGGAACACAAGCACCAGCGGCAGAGCTACTTCAACAGCCGCGGCTGAGGCACTGAAGGAGAAGGACGCCCGCATCGAGTCTCTAGAACGCGAGCTGGGCATCATGGAGAGCGAGTTTCACCGCGAGCTGGACAAGCTGAGCACAACGGAGAGCGAGACGGCATCGTACTGGCAGGCTAAGTGCGCCGGGCTCAGCCAGCAGCTCCAGCAGGCCGACACGGAGCTACGCATGCTGCGCAGCGAGTCAGAACAGCGCGGATTTGAGCGAGAGGACTTGCGCGCTGCGTGCGACCGCTTGAAGCGTGATCGCGAGGAGCGCGACAGGGAAATCCGCGACTTGCGGGCGCAGATCCATGGGCTGAAGGAGTGGGTCAGCACCAGCACCCGCGCCGACGGGCAGGCGCAGACCAGCGACGAGGTGTTCGGGGACAGCATGGCCAGGCTTGGGAACGGCCTGCAAAATTGGGTTCTGGTGAACTTTCGGAGAGCCAAGATTGGTAGGAGATTATTGCTCTCGTCTACCCAAAGGCGTTGTCGATTAACCAGTCCCCGCAGATCTCTGCAAGGCCAGCGAGTCTACAATAACAGAACTAAGCCGCCTCGTCCCCATGTATGAGGAGCTCGCATCTATCGCAAAGGTTCATCTCTTGCAGTCAATCATTTCGCAGCTTCTCGTGGAGCTAGTGTTCGATGCCTATTTTATCGGTCTGTCAAGTGACCAAGCCGAGCAAGTCACCCAGGTGGAGTGCTTCCTGGCCTCCTTTGGTAAGGCTCCTACACCCCTTGCGATTAACTGCTTTTGGAAGATGGAAATCTTACTATGAATCAGCATCTTCGCCCGAGCCGATCAACCAGTGGAGATCACTAACTCTGACCATCCTAAAGAAAGCGGCCGGCGAGAAGATGCAGACGGAAACGGCTAACATCACAGAAGGTGTTGTGTCCATAGTCAACCATCTACTCGAATCCATCACAGACAGCAAGGCGACTGACACGCGTGACCAGGGCCTCCGGGCTCTCATCACCAGCGCCATTGAGCTGTCGAGGCTGCTGGTGGTCCAGAAAGCCGTTCTGAAGGTCACCATGCCCCAGATTTTACCCCACCAAAAGATCATGTTCGACGCCTCAACAATGGAGGACATTGGCGGTGAAGACGAGGAGAGCTTGTCGGAGAGGGAAATTTGCTGCGCCATATTCCCCGGCATCATCAAAAGGGGCGACGAGAGCGGAGGTCACTTGCAGTACCGAAATGTGATAACCAAAGCAAAGGTTCTCTGCAGTCCAGAGTAAACAACACGGAGCTCAGGTGGCACAAGAGCTTTCAGACCTCAGGGCATCTTTGACAGTGGCGCTTCACATGGGGTACTGCCAGACAACATCCCGCGGAATACACATTTTGGGAGGTCTTGTCACACCGATTTATCAGGACCTTGCAACGCCATGAGCAAGTATGGGCCTGACTTCCCCCATCCCTTCATCGGAAGATCCCCAGCAACCAGTCGTAAGTAGTACGCACGGATTGCCCAGACTTGGTCTGAAGCCCTCGACTTACATCTTGGCCAACCTAAGAGGCAGTCTGAAATGCGGGCCCAAACTCGGCAGCTTCGCTCTTGCATGGATAATCCAGCCTGAGCTGGCCATTTTGCAGTGCTATTTCCACTGTGGGATACGGAGGTGGGGGCGACGCAACCCCATCAGCAGATACGTAATCCGAACCAACGAGAACCATTGGCTCCCTGTCCCGCAGAGCCTCCAAACCCACCCCGCCTCCTGAACAGCGTAGTATTCATTGGCGTCAAAGCGTCCCCCCTTCGTCAATAACTGATCCGCTGGCTCTGGCTGCGGCTGCAGCTGCTCGGGACTTGTTGGCCATCCTTCAACGTGCCGAATCGCAGATCGAGTACTCTACATCCTGGCTGAGCAACCAATATGCTGGCGATAAGGGACACCAAGGCGTCATACCAAACATCATAGTTGTCAGTTGGCACAGATACAAACCTCTTCGCATTCGTCCACCATCCAACAGAGCGATGCTCGAAACCTCACGGTTCTCACCGCTTGACTGGCCACAGTCGGGATGGTGTCGGAGAGCAGTATTCCATAAGCTGATTATGAGCAAAGGACTGGATGGAGGCAGTTCTACCCTCATCTCAGAGGTGCCACGTATACACGCCCACACACCTCTCCCTCGATGAGCGCGTGGTTAAAGTCACGTACCACTTATCCCCAGGTCAATATCTAACTCGGGAATTTGACTGTAGGGTCCTGATAGACCAAAGAGATGGATGTCGAAGTACTGAATGTGCGGTGAGGGGGAAGACTTTTAGCTGGCCATTGCCAACCAATATATTCAAACCAACGAGATGTCTCGGTCCAAGACACGCTGCACGCACCTTGCAATAGTTCTGTGGAACGGCATGCAAGCTCTGGACAGGTGGGTAGCGAGCGCAGTGAATTTTGGTTGCATGATGACCGGCTGCATCCATTCATTCATCCACCCAACAGAAGTAGCCCTTTGTTTCCGGACCAGATTGCGCTTGTGGTGGTTGATGCTGCCACAGCCAATCCTTGGTCCACCCCTCTAGAGAGAGCAAGCAATACTCGAAGATCCGTCAGTCGACGTCGACGCTAGGAAGCTCTAAGATAGCATGGCATGCACATGTGGTGCGAGAGCTGGATGGTACTTTGAGTGCTGTGCTCAGTATCAAGGTAGCTTGGCAAAAGGGAAACGAGAACCTTGAAGGATGGTGTGGTGGGGGGAAAAATGCAGTGCAGTCGCAGTTGCGTTTGTTGTGGGAGCACATTCATGATCCATCAAGCAGCGCATGCCAGGAAGTGTGGATACCCCCTTGTCCCTGTATTCTAAGAGATGATTTCCGCGGCAGCATCGTCACATCTCGACCCAACCCACAGCCATATCGTACAAACAAACCCAGGAAAGAAGAACAGAACCGGGGGACAACGAGAACCGGGCCGATCTGAGAAGATATGAGCAGCAGCTAGAAACAAAAACTGGGACAGGCATAGATAAAGGAGGAAGGGTGGGGGGAGAACAAGGGACGGGAGTTATCCATGCCATTTTGGAAATCATACAATTAACCCAGGGACCCCGCCACAACCACCAAAGTCACCAATTTCCAAATATCGTCCTAGCTCTGTCAGTTTTTTCGCCCAAAGGCAATTCGCGCTCAAACGCGGCTTGAATTTTTTCTTTTCTCTTTTCTTGATTTCCCTCGCCTTGCACACAATTTTTTTTCTTTCTAGTGAGGCCATCGTCGTCGAAGCAAGAGGTCGAAACATCGCGCCGCCGCCGTCGCTGGCGCGCTCCCCGTGGACGGGTTCCTGGTGGTCGCCGCCCGGTGTGGATCTGTCTGTTTGTGGACGCTCGGTCGTTTCGAGGACGCCCACCCCCGCGCGACAGACAGCGTCAGCGCTAAAGAGCCCCCGTTCGATTCGCGCCAGTGGATCGTTTGCCCCTCGATACAGAGATTCGGGCCAGGAAGGAAGACAACACCAAGAGAGATAATTTATCGCTGCAACCCCTGTGGTACCTTGTTTTCCCAAGAAACAATCGCTGCTGGTTGTTGCTTGGTGTCATCAACTATTTGCGTGGCTCAGGGCTGTCATTGAAAAGCGGACTGTTGCCAAGGTGTGTAAGATATGCCCCTGTCCCTTATCATCCCCCTCCCCGCTGTGGCATCATACTTACTGTTTGTTGGAGCAGATCTTGCAACCCCCCCTAAAACATCCACACAAGAATCGATCGACAGCTTCTGTAATATCCCGTTGTGATGGCGAACAGCAATTTGAATGCCGGCGAGCTCTGGTCTTTTCTTCGAGACTATGACGAATCGTATGCCAGTGGAAGACATCGCCATTATTCCGGTGATCGCAATGTTCGATGGTCACGGGCGACAACATACGACTTAGACACATTGAGCGATCTTAGCAACGAGAGCTTCGAGCCCCGCCGCCAGCCAACACATAAGTCGACCGCTCTATCGACAACCTCACGGGGAAGCACTAGGCGATCCAACGCACCATCCACTGTCTTCAGTCGACACTCGCGCGGTGCCCAGAGCTCGGTGGGGAAGACTACAGCTCCGCCCCGTTCCGTTGCCCTGGGTCGGAATCTCGTCCAACAGATCGCTGCTGGCCCCGCTGGCGGACAGGATGACTTCATCCTTTGGTGCGAGTTTTGCGAGCTCAAGAACTGCGCCCAGACATTTCGAGGTGACGACGAAGCCGGGTGGATCGCCCACCATGCCGACCACATGGGCGACAACTTCCCTGAGCAGCTCATGTGCTGGTTTTGCGACCACGTCCCTTTCGTCGCCGACCGACCAACCGAGCGCCGCGCCAACTTTGACCTGCGCATGCAACACATTCGGGCCCATGTATTTGATGAATACCAAGCTGCCCAACAAATGCGGCCGGACTTCTTCGTTGTTGAGCACTTGCACAAACACGGCCGACTGGACGAGGACACGTTCATGCACGCCATGGGATACAACGAGCTCCCTGAGGCACTGCGACTGCCAGACTCGGATCCAGAGCCGCCGTCCTTGTTCCGAGACCAAGTGCAATTTCACGATCTCGAGAGAGAGAGGCGCCAGGACCGACGCAGAAATAGAGGCCAGAATGGCAGAATGGCGTAAGATGACATGGGATACCCAGTTGAAGTATTGCGTGAACGCGATTTCTTGTGCTGCCGGAACAAAGTTGAACAAGAGATTTGGTTGATGGAGGAGGATAAAAGGAAATATTCTTACGGCCGACCGGTCTGCCTCATGCAGATCGCGTCCCAGACAGCGCCGCGTCCAAGCGCGTTTGTACGCCCCTGGCCCCCTCCCCGTTGCGGACCAGTCAGTCTGGGCACGCTTCAGTCGAGTCACGACTCCACCACCCTGACCCCGGCTCCCGGGCCGGACCCCGGACCTCCCTCGAGAGCGACGCTTGCGACATTTGTTTCGTGTTGTTCGATATCGGCTTGTTTTTTGTTCGTTCGTTCGGTGTTTGTTTTATGCCGCCTCCCATCAGATGATATGTACTTTTCCGCTATGCAGGAAACAAGCCGTTCTGCGACAGCAGCAGCAGCGCACTAATGCTGCAGGCGCGTTGCTGCCCTACATATCATATGTTTCGTTGAATCCGAAACGAGAACCGGAACCACCACCGCAAGGCTGAGGTGCGAGTCCGCCTTGGGCACTTACCTGCACGTCTTGCAGTGGTGGCTTCCCCTCTCCTTTGGGGGGCCCCACCCTTGTCCCCTGGGCGCCGGAATGTTCGGTCGAATTGTTTTCTTCTTTCTTCCCTGTTCTCTTCTTCTCCCACTCTGACCAGTTTGTCTGTCGGTCCTGCGGGCGGATTTGGAGACGGAAACGAATGGGGGAGGGCGGGTGCTTTATGAAGTTATGATTGACAGGTTATCTCGCCATTGAACAATTGGCCACTCAGCGTTGCCGGCATTGTTCTATTTCTGATTCGACATTTTGGCTTCCTATACACTGCTGTTTCTCTCTCCTCAAGGTCTGGGTTTGATTGGTTTGATAAGGTCAGCTTAGGGACGAGGTATTGTCTATGATACCATTGGACGACGATGGTTCCCGACAGGAACACACACACACACTTACCTATTGGTTTTGTGTAATATACGTACGGAAGGCCTCAGGTGGGGACACGGGAACTTCATATATGAATGACCGGAGAAGAGAAGGTTATCCATCGTCATCGTCGTTGTCATACGATTCGGTTCGCCTCGAGACTTTGGGATAGGATATTCGACGCGAGGTGTTTTCTCTCTCCTCCAGTAGCAAGAACTAACTTGGATTGAAACAAAGGGGAAAAAGGGACAACGCAATTCAAACTATTATTTTTTATAAATGTAGTAGAATTGAAAATTTTCTTTCCACGCAACAACAACAACAACCCCTACCCCCCCCCCCAAAAAAAAAAGAACAGGAAAAGAGTAATCGGTACTTGTGGGAGAGAGGACAGGACAGACATATCGGCTGCTTGATCGGGGCCAGAGGTTCCCTTTTTTTAAAAAAAAAAAAAAAAACGGAAAAACCCTAACCCTCGCGCCCTTTCTATACAAACATTGTCATGTTGACCGCCTCGTTCCGGTTCAAAAAGCGCAGGGCGGCTAGGAGGGATAGGAGGAAAAAAACTTGGCGAGTGGCAAACACACAGTATCTTTGCTCGTTTAGTTTAGTGTAGTTTTCAGTCTTGTGCTACTCGAGTTTCCCCAGATATCTAATGTACTTAAAAGGGTATGTATATGCTGGCTTCAGTTATTGTGGCAAAAAAAATGTTTATATCTCTACTTAATTTACTGGAGATTTGGGCCAAGCGGACGGTAGCTTGGAGATAAGGCTGCAGAGAAGGAGAAAGGTAAAAGAAGGAAAAAGGCCTCTGCTTGGTGGGTAATGGACGGTTGATAGGTTAGATTGATTCCGAAAAAGAAGTGCGGGAGCTGAGGTTCCCTTTCCTGGGGTTACGAGAAGTGTGCGTGGCAGTGCTGGCCGCGAGGCGAGCCTTAATGGTGATTCCGAGTTCCTGGGCCGTGGGCCGACGGACCTTGGCATTTCGCCAGCCATTGAGACGAGCGAGGGAGAGGGAGTGCATATTTTTAGTTGATTGGACTAGAATTGGACGTGACTAGGTCGTATCGCGCCTTATGGATGACAAGTCACTGGTGTTTGCCTGAAATTCAAGAATGGGGCTCGGCGATTTTAGGACTGTGCACTGAACAGAGACTATTCGACTCTCAACAGAGTGGGGCGGCTAGCCAACGGAATATGGGCACCAATTGGAAGTTTAGGTAGTTTCCCCTGAGCTGATTTTTACGAAACTGAAACTTCTTTAAAATACTTCTGTTTTCCCTGTAGCGAAATCCAGACATAATATGAGGGACGATCCCTTATATTCGGAACCGCTTTCTCTTCTGTGTTCACAATGTACTCTTTTAGATCTGATATAATAGAGGTACCTGTGACTTTGGGCTGGGAGATTTTGTGTCTATTAGTAATAGTGATCGGTAAAGCTGACTAAATACCATTCTTCAGATGAGTTGCTCAAAGGAGTACGCTGACTTTCGTCAACGTATTCTGAACCAGTAAATGGAAGATTGTTGATTAGAAGAGACAATTGAGTATGAAGTACAGCGCAAACAATGCCAATCTGACCTTACTGGTACTGATTGGGGTATCATGTTCCCTATATGAATATAGGAATTGGCAAACACTAACTCACCGTCACCGATTACTTCAGGGAGTCTAGTCTGTCGGCATCATCGATACCAAACAGTCTACCCTCATACTCACCCAACCATAACTGCCCTCAAATAATTCATATATCAGTGAAAACTTGGGGGAAAAGGACCACCATGCCTGCCGCTTGCCAACTACCGCCGTAGAACCGAGTAACCAAAGAGCTAACCAATCAAACTTAAGTATCATAAGGAGGAGACCACAGGATTTTCCTCATAACAAAGAGCCTGGTATTTCCGAAAATCCCAAAGAAATATCAACACGACCGCCTCTCTAGCCAATCCACACCCAAATCATGTCTCATGCCCCCTAAATATATACACTTCTAAGAAAACTCTTTTATGACTTCAAAGCCTCAATAAAGAGCTCCCTCATCCCCTTTAACAACACCGCCAATTCACGCGTCTCGTTCACGCGCTCCAGCACCCTCTCGACCTTCTCTTTCTCAAGCTTTGGCCTGCAATGCCGCACATCATAGTCCATACTCCCCGTACTTAACTCGAACCACGCCTCGCGCTCCCAGTTCTTCTCGTCCACATGGGTATACACGAACTTGAGGCGGTCCTCGGCGCCAGCGCCGTCGATGCGCAGACATAAATTCGTGACCCAAAAGTCCAGCTCGGGCACGTTGAAGCGCGCCTGCGCTTCCATTTGGGCGGCGTGTGCGCGCTGGGCCGCTAGCCGGGCGTCGATCTCTTTCTGCGTCGCGGCGATCTGCTCGCGTAGGGCGTCGCGCGTGGCAGCCTGCTTGTCGCGCTGTGCCGAGAGCGTTGCGATGGCGGCCTGCATCTCGCGCGTCTCGGCGGCCTCTTTGGCCATTGTTTGCTGGTAGGTCGAGGTCTTGAGCTGCAGGATCTCGATATCTTTTTTCTTCATGCGCTGATCCTCTGCGACACGGGCAACAGATGTTAGTTACCTATTTCATCGTGACAGTATAAGTGGGAGGGAGAGGGGGGCATGCGCACCCTGCAGCTCGGTCACGTTCATCCGGAACTGGTTGCGCTCTTCGAGCACTCGCTTGCGCCCTTGCTCAATGAAGACGTCGAACTTGGCGGTGAACTTGGCCATGCGATCTCGTAGGTCGTCGAAGCCGAAGTTGATGCTCGGCAGCGTGTCTGCCATGGACAGGCCCGTGGGCTGTCGGCTCGTTGAGAGCGAAGGTTCGAAGACAGAAGTCATGGTGAATACGCGTTTATTATAGTTGTTTATTTCAAGTTGTGTCGTTGCAGGATGGCGGCCTTGACGTCGAGGCTGGAGATGCCGGGCTGTCAAGTAAGCGCATAATGGGGCTGGTGTTTTGCGATGTTGGGGGGGAATGTGGCGGGCCAGGGCACTTTTTTGTTTACATTTGCGCCTGCTTTGGGATGGCTCAGACGGTTCCCCAGGCACCCCAAGCCCGATAATTGGGATGCCAAGACAGGCTTGTGTCTAGCGGCCTGGTGATTGGCTATCCGCAGACAGATGAACTCCACCTGCCTTGCAGCCTATGCCTTTTCTTTTGAGTCAAGAACCTTGATGAGAATCCGCAGCGTGAAACCTTCATTATTGAGAGTCGCTATTTATTGCTTTTCTAGGTGACAATTTTCATTCATTTTTGGAACGTCTTCCATGTCCCAATAACACATACTTCTAAACACCAATGTCTACCCAGCCATAACCCTCAGCCGACTTCCGCGCAGAAAAATAGGAGAAAATTTCGCCGAACAGAGAGAATGATACTGAGCGTCTCTTTCTCCCAAGCTCCCGTAACTTTCCTTCCGAATGGCTGACTCTTTTGCCGCCCACCGGACTCCCGGTCTCGGTCAGAATCGCCGCCCGCGCTTAGATGGCATCGCCGGGCGGTTTGTTTATGTACCAGCTCAAAACGGCGAAGTCGCTGGAAAACTGCACAGAAACTGTGCAAACGGCCAGAGTAAGTCCCGATAAATCGGTACGGTTATTTGAACTGACAATTTCCTAGCGCCCCATTTTCAACAGGTGACTTCTTTCACACAATGGTGCCCGCCAATTCCGACGATTGCGTCACAATTCGCCGGTCTGAAGCTGCATCAAGTCACCACTTCCCAAAGTAATTGGCTCGTGAAGCAGCATCCGCAAGCTTATATGGGCGACTCGGGTGCCGAAGCACCGCTTAGAGACGCAATTTCCACTGCTCAGGCTAATGCGCGGCGTGCTGCCACGCCGGAAACAAGCGCTACCTGCCTCATGAGCTTCGGCGAGATTTCGGACGTGCGAATCCGAGACAAAGTCAAAGGCCATTTGGCTTTAGCAGTCTCTTCTAGGGAGCTAGGCCACGTTCTTCATCTAATTGGCCTTTCGAAAGAAGAATGGTCCTGGGCAGACGAAGATGTCAGAGTCCGACTCAGTTCTCTAGATTCCCAGTTGACGGGGGAGTGGTGGCATGACAAGACTCCAATATCCTTAGTCAAGTTCGCTGCCGATCTCAAGAGACCCGATCCCATCCGATGGTTGCTTGTCCAGAAGGCCACGTCGACAACTGTATGCGCACCCGAGCTTAGGGATCTTCCCCTACAGGTTGCATTATCGACGAAGAAGTCTTTCTACGGATCTGGCCCAGTCCAGATAGTTGCAAACCCTCTCTTCACTATCCGCTCTGTCCATACCGGAGGGGCTTCGCAGTCAGATGTCGCTTTTCGCCCTGGTTCCGGCGTGGGTAGCCCGCAACTTGCCATCATTGACAAGTCTGGCAACTGGAGTGTTTGGGAGACTACTAATAGCCGCGTCGGCCAAGCGAAGATTTTGAAACCGATCTTGAAGATATGTGGCAACATCTTTCTGGGGAGCTTGCCGAATTTCCCTTCCAAGTCCGCCAAAGACCGAGAGCAGTACAGAATCATGTGGTTATCTCTTGGACACATACAATTCCCGCTTAGGAGTCGTTCAAGAAGTATCAGCCACTCACAACGGTTCAACAAGTCTGTTGACCAAGATGCCTCGGGGCTCCTTCTTATGTGTAACAGCACATCGCTATATTTGTTTGATATAGCAAACGAGAGAGCGCATTCCGTTTCCGATGTGGTATTGCCACCCAAGACGATCCGGGAACATATCCTGGACTGGGGCCAGTCCTTGTCTGATCCAACTCAGGCCTTTGTACTTACCAGCTCTAACCTAGTGTGGGTGGCCGCAAGGGAAGGTCACAAGGGCAGCATATGTCTCGATGCTCTCGCCACCTGTCCCCATCGAAAGGACAGCGTAGACCCGGGGCTCAGGTTGAACGTGTCTCCAGCGACCTACCTCAACGGTCTTGAGGCCTTCTTTGTCTGCGTTCGGGCAACCAGAGATGCCCGGATGGCGATATTCTGGTTCATCAAGCCGGAACCGGGCACGCCTGTCAAATACCATCGGGAACTTGTTACTTTACGCGCACCCTTTACTTTCATGGGCATGGACATGCTCCCAGTCACCCGTCGAACTCCACGGGTTTCAACTAACAGTACGGCTTTGGGAAACGCATTGATCAAGGCGAGGCCAAGATTCTTTCAAATTGTGACACTAGGAGTAGATCTTGATGTTCATTGCTCACTCTGTGTCTGGTCTGATGAGCCTAACCTTCAAGTCCGCCCTCCTGATACCCGTATCGATAACCTTGAGCCTACGAACGAGCATCTGGATTCAAAGCATTTGGGTGATGCGTTCGTGGTGCCGGATGAATTCCAGGAGCCCGATGTTAACAGAAACTCTGGCGAAAGGAAGGAACCCGAGTCGATGGCTTCATCGGCCCCCGAAGCACGACGGAAGCGCATTCGTTTCAAGATCTTACCCCAGATGGCTGCCGCAAGGGAGGAGCTTGGCATGGAGGATATGAGGAGGCCGAGAGGCAAGCACGAAAAATTTAAGCTCGAGATCATTAATGAGGCTATTGAGCAGGAGTTGAGGGAGGGCTATATGCCGAGGCACTCTCTGTAAGTTTCATGTCATCAACTTTCTTCTACCGGCCTACTGACAGCTTTTGCAGCCTAGAACTTGTGGGGCGTGGGAAACCTGCCAGCGAACTCTTGCACCTTGCTTCCGAATGGACGACAATACGAGAGGATCTCGCTCAACCTGCAAGAGGACTCCTCATTGTTCCGGAGCCCGGTCGTCTATTCTCACGACTCGACTTGGATGGCTTTTCGAAAATTGTTGGAAATATGTTTTCCGGTCGGCATCGTTCAGACATCCAGCTGGGGCAGAAGGCTGTTCTGCAGCGTATCGCCGCGGAATTGTTTCTCTCCAAAGTTGGAATATCAGTCTTGCCACAAGGTTCCTCGTCTACCCCGGCACAGAAACCGACTGGCCCCAACTCCTTTGACGATAACATGTTCTCTAGCTCTGTGCCATTTCAGAGCTCACCATCGGCAGCGGCGTCATCACAAATGCTGCCTCTCCCCTCATCCCCGATGGCTCCTCCACTCCTCGACAGCTTTGATGTGGGGACGGCTGTCGAGGATAATGAAGACGATGTGCCCATCCGACTGCGCAAGTACATAACTACAGAGCCACTTCCGCCCATGGAAGGCGGCAAGCTTCTTATATACACGCACTGGGAGCTTGGCGAAGACCCTGATGAGCCTCCTCACTGGAAGCCCGGTGACAACGACGTGTCCGAGGACAAGGCCACTAAGAGAAAGCGGAAGGTCGAGGCGCTACGCAGAAAGAAGGCGGCTCTAACTGCCAAGATTTTCATGAAAAGTGAAGGAGACCAGGCGGCCGTGAGCCAGCCGCTGCCCAATATGATCAAATCGAGCCAGATTCGCCCATCTCGCCCGTCTATTGGAATAGCCAAATCGAGCCAACCTCGTCCGTCTCTGCAAGCACTGCCTGAGTCGTCACAGCCAGTCAGGTCACAGGTTCTACCCGGCGCTTTTGGCGGCAGGCCGAAGAAAAAGCCCCCCAGGCAATCGATGGGTTTCAGATGAAAGGTGTACAGAAAATTACATGTAGGATATATACATATACCTGAGTACACTTACATGTATGTACAACAAAGAACCTGGAAGTTACCCGCTCAACTCGGTAGCCTCTTGTTTTATCATCTCTCGACTGAGAGCAGAATAGAGCTTTACTTATATAGTTAATATATTGATGTGGCGTTACAGACCGGAATGATATACAAATCCACATCAAGGTGAAGCTATCTTATCGAAAACATTGATGAGCATCTCATCAAACTTCGGTTGTGATAAGTCAATACCACTGACTCCCACAAATGCCCTGCCACTCGGCTACTTCGCTTTCGTCTACAAGGTACAACTTATGGATTTTTTTTGGGGGGGGGGGGGTAATTTTTTTTTTTTTTTTTTTTTTTTTTGCATTGCTGCTGGTAACTAACCCTACGCTATAAACGCGTACAAAATTCCATACAGCAACCGAATTCTTCTGTTTTTCTTTAATATGAAAAGAAAAAACCAGAATTGATGAGCCAAGTCAGCCACTTGCCCAAATCAGTTAGTCGTCAAAAACAATTGCTGCCTTGATAGCCGACTTGTTCCGCATGCTCTCGAGCGCCTCGCCGAACTGCTCGAGCTTGAAGGTCTTATTGACAATGCCCTTGGTCTTAATCTTGCCCGAGTCGAGGTAGTCGACGGTTTGTGCTTTTTTCCATTGTTATTTCAATAAATTATGACACGAAAGCTTCGGATATGGGAAAGGAAAGGAAAAAAACATACGGAACATGAACACTTCGGAAAACGAGCCAATGATCCGAAGCTCATCCCCAAAGATCTTGGCCGGCGGCCAGCTCACACGCGCGGAGCTTGCGTAGACTCTGATTTTTTTTAAAAAAAAATGTTAGGCTTTCATTTGGTATGGTAGAGAAGGGAAAAAACAAACCCGTAAACAACCAGCGTGCCGCCGCGCCGGCAGTAATGGATCGCATCTTCGAGAATCCGAACGCTGCCCGTGGCCTCGACGACGATGTCAAAGCCGTATGGGTTGTCCTTCTTGAGCTGTTCGTACTGTGCGGCGGGGTCTGTTCGAGAGAGCTCGATATATGTATCAGCAGCGTCGAGCTGCTTCGCCAGGTCCATCTTGAGGCCGCCTGGTGCGGCGATGGTTACCTGCGAGCAGCCGTTTTTGCGGAGAAGCTGGGCGAGCATCTTTTGTAAGGGAAGGGGTGGTCATCAGTAAGTAGGATTTTCTATGCATATATAAAAAGGGGAGCGGCATGTTAAGAGGGGGGGTAGTAGGGAGGTAGGTAGTACTACTCACAAGGCCTGTCGGCCCAGCACCAAACATCAACACGCTTGACCCCAGATGCGGCCGGATCTTGTCCAGCCCGTGGCAGGCACACGACGCCGGCTCGATGAGGGTTGCGTCTACGTCGCAGATGTTGTGGATCTTGAACACTTTGCCCTGCGGATAAGCGCAGTACTCTGCGAAGCCGCCGCTCAGGGTGGTGCCGTGGCCGGCCCAGTTTTCACAGAGGAGCGCCGCGCCGCGCCGGCAGTAGAAGCAGTGTCCGCAGAGCTCGGCGTTGTCTGCTGCCACGCGATCGCCGACCTGGAACCCCTTAACTTTCGGGCCGACGGCGGCAACGACGCCTACTGTCTCGTGGCCTGGGATCAGCGGGAACTTGGCGATGAACTCGCCTTCGTGGATGTGCTGGTCATGGGGAGATGATGGTTAGATCTCTGATCTGAGTAGTCATGGTTTGGAAGATAGTTAGGTACCAGATCTGTGTAGTTTGTTAGTTACGTTTGTTTGTTTGGTCTGTCGGCACGGGATGAGGGAAGGGGGTTGCAGACCTGTCCCGCAGATACCGCAAGCCTTGACCTTCACGAGAACATCGTCCTCGCGGAGCTTTGGCAGGGGGACTTTGACAATCTCAAATTCCTTCGGCTTGTTGTATCTGGATGAGTGGTTCGTCAGGTTAGTGAACCAAGGTTTGAAATGTATTACAGCGCAGACACATTCAAAGTGAAATAGGAGGAATGAGGACGTCCTGGAAGTTTAATTTGGTATTGGCGGCGGCAAATGATGAGATTAATGTGAATGATGTATAAGACATACATACCTCAGAGCCTTCATCTCCTTAGGCAGAGCTGTTGAACCCATCTTGAAAGACCGGAAGCGAAGGGATTGGGCTTCGTGTAAGTCGGGAGTACTATAGTTGGTTAAAAGAAAGGATATGTTTGCAAGTCGGCCGCGCAGGCAGCAAATGTTTCTCGCAAGTCAGTGACGACGAATGGATGAAAAAAGAGATGAACAGCAGATGCAGCGCTCATATAAATAAGAGAGAGACATATATATACAAGAGGAGCAAGAGACAAAAATAGACACCACGCAGCAACAACAGCAAAAATGAACAAACTCTATGGCTATCTTCTTCCAGAACCCGAAACGAATCAGGGGGGCGAACCACACCTCTGGAAGAAGCCCATTCAAGACCACACCACCTTTGATTCCCATGCGGTGGTATCGCCTCCGCCCAGAACATGGCTTAAACTACTTTACGCATTCTACCCTCGGCTGTGGGCACCTGGCGCGTCATCCTGCATGATGCGAGTGGGAAGAAGAAAGAGGCAAAATGACCCATTTGTACGGTCGTTTTCCATTTATTGTTGAAAACGAGTGGTGTTCCCCAGTTCCCTCTGGGGCATCGTTCAATCTGGGCTTTTAGTATTGATCCACTGCGCCGCGTGCTTTTGGTAAACAGCATGAGACAGATGCCATCTCACCTTATATACATGCATAAGAAAAGCCGGCTCCATTGACATGGTGTTTTGGATGTAACGGAAACTCGAAAGGGTCCCGAAAAACACTAGGCGCGCCTTGGGTAAGTGTGTATCTAGGTTAAGTGAAGCGAGGACATACACTGGGTGAAACGAAAATTTTGAGCCAGGGGCTTAACAAGATCAATGTACGCGGTTGACATAGGGGTGTTATGAACCGTGCTTTAGAACGACTAGAGGAGAAACCAGGGCATGTGTGCTCTAGGGGCTGATTCATTATTACACGCCCTCCTTGATCACCCTACGGTGCCACTGATGTTGGAAGCGACATCTTCACAGGTCCAGCCAGACACCATACACCGCCCATCGCAACTATTGATGCTCAGCGAGACTCCTCCTTAATTGTTACATTTGCCGCCCAGTTCTCACGGTCGCATGTTACGGCATATGGTGAGAGTAAAAATCGTATTGACCGCAAATGATGAATGGCCCTGAATGCAGAGGTTTTCCGAATGAACTCTAACCACCAAACTCCTCACGCAAACCACTCACGGTCCAGGCGAGTAGGGGCATTGCTGGTCGACCCTTTCACTCCTTAAACTTAGAGTACATGTCGTGCCATGCCGTTAGCCATTTGCAGGCAGCCCGAGAGAAAAACCGATATCAATCCGTATTCCGTCTTTACGAAGGAGGGGCCTCACCACGGCCACCAGCGCGGCCACGTCCCATACCGCCACGGCTATTTGACAATAATGTTAGCGAGGCTGAGCATTGACAGCTTTTTTTTTTTTTGCGAGAATCCCAACTTACAACTGAGGAGCAAACTCGCCGGGCGCACCGCCCTCCTTGCCCTCACCAGCGTCACGGCGTCTGTAGCCACCCTCACGGTCACCACCGCGGCCGCCCTCGCGGTCGCCACGGCCACGGCCGCCGCCGAATCTCCGCTCGCCGCCGCGCTCCTCGCCCATCATGCCACGGGGAGGGGCATGCGACCGCTGCTGCTTGATGTGGGTAGCGGGAACGATTTCAGCGGGTAGGTGGAGCCACTCTCGGAGGTAGTCGAGACCCTCAGGGGTGAGGGTGTAGTAGTAGTATTGCCACGAGAACTGGGTCTTGACGTAGCCGCGCGAGGTCAAGGACTGGCAAGCCTTGATGACGAACAAGTTGCGGATACCGGTCTCGTGGGTCGACTCATAGCTATTAAGGGATCCCGGGTTAGCATTTCAAGGACGAGGACGACAGACGGGTTGGTGTCTCGGGGTGCGGTTTTGATCTGGGGAGTCGAGCACGGCGGGGGAACGTAGATCGCCTCGTGAACAAGATTGATGGGATGTTTTTTTTTCGTGTGAATTCGGTGAGACCTACTCCTTCGCAGCGACCATAACACCCTCCCGGAAGAGATACTGCAAATAGTGTCAGCTACACAGCGCTTTCTATATGGCCGATTTCCACCTTGGGATATATATTTTTGGGACAAAATTCGTCGCGGAAATTGCGACGCGAAGAACTAAAAATGGTGCATACCTCGTGTATCGCCTTACGGTCTGACTTGGGAATAAGCATCTTGGCGGTTGGACCGTTGTCGACACGATTGGTGATGTAGATATCGGGGAAGGTGTCGGCGTTGGGGAGAGGTCGAGAGCTCGAAATTCAAGATCTAGGTGATTTGTGGGCTTGAGGCGCAGAAATTCGATTGCCGTAGGGTTGAGAAACATGCGGGGCACACAGCCACAGAAGAAATCTTGGCGCTGCGCAGTCTCCAATGTGGCTGGTGCAATCTCGAGCTAGCAGCCCCAGTTTTCGGTCTCTGGGTCCCGGTCGCAGGACAGCTCGCAAGGTTCGCCGAAGACCATGATTTAGATGCGATGAGACAGTGAAAAATATTACAAAGACGCCGCGGTCGAAACCCTTCCTGTTTTTCGCACGCTGTCACTCACTCAACAACAAACCCATCACGCAGAAAGTCATCATCGACAGCCCGAAAAGACTGGTGCTGCGTTCTCAGTCCTGAACTCATTGTTCGCCACTCCAACAAAACCCAAACATAGATGCCGATCGCGAACTTTGTGGTTGAGCAGGATACACATTAAAAAGATGGCACTAAGGAGGATCAACGTGCTGGTCACTAGCTTCGCAGGCACAGGGCTCCCGCCTACGCTCTCTCTTGCTCTGCCCCCATCAACCACCATCTCCGAACTGCGCGAGGAGCTCTCTGGGCGCCTGCCCGCCACCAGCTCACGGCTCCTCCTCACCACTATCTCCAGCAAACACCTGCCCACGCTCTCCGCATCGCCCATCTCCACCCTTCTCTCCAGCACCGAAGATGACTTCCTCTCACTGCGCATATCTGTTCCGCTCTGCGGTGGCAAGGGCGGCTTTGGTTCGCAGCTGCGCGCCGCCGGCGGGCGCATGTCATCCAAGCGCAAGAAGAACCAGGGCGAAGACAATGGCTCATCCCGCAACCTTGACGGGCGGCGTCTGCGCACCGTGACAGAAGCCAAGGCGCTCGCCGAATATCTCGCCATCAAGCCGGACATGGACCGCAAGGAAAAGGAGAAGCGTCGGCAGCGGTGGCAGGAGATCGTCGACATGACGGAGCGTAAGCAGGACGAGATCCGACACGGCAGCAAGGGCAGCGGACTCGACGGCAAGTGGGTCGAGGCCAAGGAGGAAGCGAACGAGCGCACTCGCGAGGCTGTACTGGCCGCGCTCAAAGCGGGCAACTTCAAAGATAACCTCAGCCTGTTAAGCGGGTCGCCTAACGGGTCTGATTCGACGGGGGCGAGTGATGAGGTTATACGAGAGGAGGACGATGAGGATGATGATGATGATAAGGAAGGGGAAGGTAGTGGTGGCCTTTGGCCTTCAGAGCCCGAACCAGCAGCGACGAAGGGGAAGGCAAAGACCTTTTTTGGGTTTGATGAGGACGACGAGTTTATGAGCTCTGATCATGATGAAAGCCAAGACGAGGCTGCGAAGAAGTAATATGCAGCAATGAGCAGTATTTTAGTGGTAGGATTTTGTATCATACTGGATCTGGTGTTAGGCGGGCACAAATAGGGGCATGTTACGACGGGGCGTTTTTCTGTTTTGGGAATGAAATTAAGATCATGATACCATTTCAACATGTTCAAGCGCAAATACAAAACTCATGCATATGAAGGCTCGGCCTTTTTATCCTTCATCTTGGAAAAATCACCAAGAAGTGTGTAGTATCTTTGAACTTTGAGCAACCCCGAATCACTCTATGTGCATTTCGTCACACCCTCTTCACTAAGGTACCGTGGTTCTAGTATAACAAGTTTGGTGGAATCCCACGTCTACTGCTCTTTCCCTCTCCCTCGCGACATCGTCATAACTATAACCTACTCCAAGCGAGCGGGGAAGTTTCCAGCCTCTGTAGAAGTATGTCAGTTTTCAGCCCAATGATCACTCAATAACATTAACAGGAGTTTGGGGGGAGACCACATACCTCGCTGCTCATCCCACCGAGTGTACCAGCCGCTGGGGCAGAGAGATCGGTAGGCGAGCCAGAACTGCAACCACGCGCTTTAGCATTTTCTTTCATACCAACTTTCCAACAAGGCTGAAAGAGGCGGGGCTGCTGACCTGGCGGCAGGGAGCAAAGTCCTCGCCCTTGGCAAGGATGCACTTGTGGTAGTCGACATAGTTCTGCCAGCAGTGCTTCGTCTGGTTGGTGTTGGGGAAGCGGGCGTCGACACCTAAAATACCGATAGTCAGTCAGACTGTTGTTTTTACATACGTATGAACGGCCGTTTTTCTCGTGTAGCCGTCAATGGTGGCTCCTCATCGTTCCATATTCCCTCCTTGTCCTGTCCTGTCCTGTTCCGTCCCTTTCCTTCGTTTGAACCGTCCTGACATTCGATTCGTTTCTTGCGACAGCGAAACTCGGATTTTGATCGAAGAGACTCTCTGGTGTTAAATAAAAGGAGAATCGGGGATTTGCATACCAGCTGCCGAAATGGTTAGCAAAAGGGTTAATGTCGCTCCCCCGGCGGTACCAAACAGATCAGGCCATGTTTTTAAGGGTCTGTTTTTTGCCGAGGGAATTGAAAAGACGCCCTTAGGATTTGCATACCGGTGACAAACTTGAAGGGCTTGGTTACGCGCTCGTCGTCGGACATTTTGGCGGTTTGATCAATGGTCTGGAGAGCCGGTTTGGAGAGGGCAGGGTTGCTCAATGGCTTCTTGATTGGCGACGGGTTGTGGTTGACGGAGCTTTAGCTGTGAGGTGAGGTGGGAGCAGTCGGGACCTGCGCACGCTTGTGATGCGGAGTGGGTCGGATTCCAACGAGCTTGACGATGATTGGTGGCCTGAGGGCGCAGCGCCTCATTTTCGGCCGCAACTGTATGATCTCATTGGACAGAGCACCTAGAAATGTGGGCTGAACATGGAACCGAGCTCCGTT
The DNA here is from genome assembly GCA_033439775.1 of Podospora didyma. Taxonomy (NCBI): domain Eukaryota; kingdom Fungi; phylum Ascomycota; class Sordariomycetes; order Sordariales; family Podosporaceae; genus Podospora; species Podospora didyma. The sequence goes on from JAULSW010000003.1 coordinate 2,682,709, forward strand.
CAAACGTACGGGCCATTTCCGAGAACCTGCAACTTGCTTCTCGAAGTCGTGATTTTGGTACAAGCAGCGTCAAACCACCACTCCCACAACTCTCCACTCCGTCCCGTCATGATGTATGCCACCCGAGCAGCTCTCCAGGCGTTCCGCCCGACCATCCGCATGATGCGGCCGGTGCCTGTAAGCTGAGTCCTCTCCAAAGGAGTCAAATGCGTCAGAACTGACCTGTGATTGATCGTCACAACAGAAGGAGGAGCAGTCTGGTACGTCGAGCCATTGAGCCCCCGCAGTCTCGCCGCGATACACGCAACCCTGATTTTATGCCACCATGATCTCAAAGGGATTCAACGCTGACGCCTCGTCACCATTACAGCTCACACCATCTCACAACGCCTTCGTCGCCTGAAGTCGATCCCTCCCGAATTGATCCCCCTCGGTAAGCACACCATGCTCCGTCGATGCACCCGCTAGGCTTTCAGTGACTTACTAGCCAATCCATAGGTGTCGTCGTTGGGTTCGCCGTCCTCGCGGCCGGCTACTCGAGCATCCGCCACTTCTTTGTCGACAAGACCATCCGCCTCAAGCGCCAAAATCGCGCTGCGGAGAGCCACGCCCCTAGCGGCGAGCACCATTGAGCGGACCAGGCATGGCGATCTGCTGGTGGGAGGTGGCGTTTAGAATTGCTAGGAAAGGGGGAAGCCTCTGTACATGATGTCCGGAAAGGTTGGCTGCATGAGGAAATCAAAAGAGCTCTTCTCCATGCCTGTCTTTGATATATGTGTTAAACCCCTATCTCAAGAAAAATGAGAAAACCATCAACTCCCTTGATATTCCCTTTGAACCAAGACATGTACTGGCAGCCTTCTTACGCCGTGGCGAAGAAATGCCTTTGGGTATCAATTTAGATTCTTATCCCTCTCCCTTCGTGATGCGTGTAGAGCCCGATCCCCTGCCATGTCTGACCAGCCACAAGAATGAGCGCTACCCACTGAGGAGATACGGCGTCATGTATTTCATTCATGGTCCTCAAAAACCCAAAAGTCAGCAGGCCGATTGAATGGCTAGTGGCAGGACAAGCACGACCTCGACGAGAGAATAATATCTTTAGGGGCTACTCGTGGCAATCAATGTACCGCCAGTTTTCCTTCACTCCGGCTTTGGTCCTGCCACATCGAGACCCTCAAGACCCTGCATTGGATCAGGTATCGAGCTCTGTGCCTGGTCCGCGGCCATACGGTCCTCCTCACTGACAGCATTCTCTGCAAGCCAGCCCTCCTAGAACGCATCGTGTATCAGCATAAGTATCCAAGGGTCGTAGGAAAACAAAAATAAATAATCCTTACCTGCTCCCACAAGGCAGTTTTACTCCCGAGCCCGCCCTGGGTCGCACTCTTGGGCACCTTGGCTGCCGAGACCTTGATAGCCCGCCCAAAGAGCTCGGCCTGGTCCATGTTGTCAATGGCCTCTTTCGCGTCTTCGGCATCCTCAAACTCGACATATGCGAACCCCCGGTGCGGCTCCGTGGCATTTGGGTTCTCGTTTTTGGGAAGTGACACGTCGGCGATCTCGCCAAATGGGATGAAGGCATCGTGCAGGCTTGCAGCCGTCACCACGGGCGCCAGACCGCCGATGTACACGGTTGCCTTCCAGCGGGCTGTGTCCGACATTGTTGATTCTTTATGGTATAAATGAGTTTTGCGATTGAGTTTGGGGGTCTGGGTTTCAGAGTACTGCTTTGAGTTTGGCTGCTGTGTCTCAAGTGCCTGACTGTTGACGATGATTGGGCGTGGCAAGTTCAGGTAACCCGCTGTATTGTTGAAGAGAGGGAAATATATGTAAGGGCGGCCCCAGGCTCTAAAGTCCATTTATGATCGCTATATATGCGGGCCGCTAGAATTCAATGTCGTGACGGCACCTCAATATTTCCTCGCGTCAAGAACCGTTTTCTTCTTTCTTCTTGATCATAAGTCGCTTGCCATATGGTTTCGATATTTAAACTGTATCACGTGGATCTCTGGCAACCAAGAAACTAGCCCGCCAATTCCCCAGAAATACATCTGCATTATGTCCGCGCTGTAAATGGAGCATAACTTAGCCAAAACAGGGAATTTGAAAGGATGGACTTTACTATTTATTTACGATATGGAATTAACTTATGATAGTCACGGAAAAAGTCACTGCCAAAATATATCGGTGATTCCACGAATTACCTTTGGCATCATTCACCTTTTGGAGAACAGTCAGGGTTCGGGTTAGTTAGTCAGCTAGGCTAATCCTGCCAAAATGGGGCACAAATATTCCTGGCCCTGGCTGGCATCCCCTGTGGTGCGGGTGCCTGCCTTGAAAGCTAGGGGTGCGCCAGCGAACGTTAATCTGTCCATGCAATCTGGCAACACGCAGGACGGATTCCAGTTGACGTGAATATCCACCAACATCGCCTGCCCTCACGGCTCAACTCTCGCCGTGGGCTTCTGAAGCTCTGGCACTACTGCTTCGATACCAATTGAATTTTACGTTTCGGACATCCCGTCACCACGCTCTAGCCTCTGACACCTTGACGACTTCCCCTCTCTCCGCCATCTGCCTTCAGCACAACCACACAGCAAACGCCATGGTCCGGCTGAGGGAGATTCCGCGGACTGCGGCCTTCGCATGGTCGCCCGGCGCCAGCCCGCTGGTTGTCACAGGCACCCGGTCAGGCGCCGTCGATGCCGACTTCTCGGACGAGACCAAGCTGGAGCTCTGGGACCTGAAGCTCGACAGCTCAGACCAGGGCCTAGAACTCCAGCCCATAACTAGCATCACCACCGAGTCCAGGTATTAGTCGTTGGCTTCCTGTGCTTTTGCCATGCAGCTAACCAGATGCACAGGTTCTACGACATCGCCTGGGGCCTGCCCAATGACGACTACCCTCGAGGGGTTATTGCGGGTGCCATGGAGAATGGGCTGCTGGAACTTTGGGATGCCGAGAAGCTTATCGCCGGCGAGGACGCACTCATGTCGCGCACTACAAAGCATACCGGCCCCATCAAGTCGCTGCAGTTCAATCCTCTCAAGCCACAGATCCTTGCTACGGCAGGCGCCAAGGGCGAAGTGTTCATCTGGGACATCAACGATCCCGAGAGCGCCATCCGCCTGGGCACCGCCGCTGCTCACGATATTGATTGCGTTGCTTGGAACCGCAAGGTTGGACATATTCTGGCAACGGGCAGCGCTGGCGGATTTGTCACAGTTTGGGATCTCAAGACTAAGAAGGCTTCCCTGACCTTGAACAACAACCGCAAGCCTATCAGCGCGATTGCTTGGGACCCAAACAACTCGACAAACCTCCTGACTGCCCTTTCCGACGATAACACGCCCGAAATTCTCCTATGGAACCTGAGGAACTCGCAGGCCCCAGAGAAGACTCTCAAGGGGCATGTCCAGGGAGTCTTGTCGCTGTCTTGGTGCCAGCAAGATCCTGGCCTGCTGATATCGTGCGGAAAGGATAACCGAGCCCTGGTTTGGAACCCCCAGACGGGCGAACAGTATGGCGAGTTTCCCGAGGCTACCAATTGGACATTCTCGACGCGCTTCAACCCCGACAATCCGAATCTGACGGCGACTGCATCGTTTGACGGAAAGATTACCATCCAGACCCTTCAGAATACAAACTACTCCGCTCAGCCGGCAGCGCAAAATAACTTGGATGACGATGACTTCTTTTCCAAGGCCCCAACTGAGCTTCAGGGGGCGTCTTTCTCTCTTGCCAGAGCACCCGCCTGGCTGGAGCGCCCCGTCGGTGTCTCTTTTGGCTATGGAGGCAAGCTCGTAATATTTAAAAAGAACGACACAGCCACTGGTCAGCCCAGGTCCTCAAAGATCCAGATATCTTCCTTTTCTGTGGACTCGGACATCGGCACTGCCACCGAAAGCTTTGAGGCAGCTTTTAAGAATGGCGACATCGCCGGCATTTGTGAGTCCCACCTCGAAAACGCCAAGACAGAAGAGGAGAAGGCCGAATGGCAGGTGATGCAGACTCTGAACGACTCGGATGTACGCACCAAGATTATTGAGTATCTGGGCTTTTCCAAAGAGGACTCTTCAAATGGCGTTGAGGAAGTTGAAGCGGCTGCCCCCGAGGCTGCTCCTGAATCCAAGGACGCCGAGGAAAGCGAGGAGCCTTCGCTATTAAGACCAAATGGCGATGCTGGCCCCAAGAAGCACAAGCGGATCACGAGCATGTGGGGTGACGTCGGCGACAGCGATGATTTCTTGTCTGACCTTACCGCTGCCAAGGGGGCAAAAACGGATAACCCCTTTCACATTCTCGGCGAGGGCAATACAGGCCTTGAAGACAAGATAACAAAGTCTGTCATTCTGGGCAACTTTGAAAAGGCTGTCGCGATTTGCTTGAAGGAGGGAAGAATTGCGGATGCTTTTATTCTGGCGAACTGCGGCGGCAAGGATCTGGTCGAAAAGGTCCAGACGGCATACCTTGCCGATAAGCAGGGAAGCCCCAGCTACCTCCGTCTCATCAGCTCCGTCATTGGCAAGAACCTGTGGGATGTAGTGTATAACGCGGGCCTTTCGAGCTGGAAGGAAGCAATGGTTACTCTGTGCACCTTTGCCGACCCATCCGAGTTCCCTGATCTCTGCGAGGCGCTCGGGGATCGGATTCTGGAATCTGGATCTCGAAAAGACGCTTCCTTCTGCTACCTTGTCGGCTCCAAGCTGGAAAAGGTTGTTGGTATCTGGATCGCCGAATTCGAGGAGACGGAACAAGCTGGTATCAAGGAATCTACCGACGATTCAACCTTCTCCGTCCACGCCAGGTCATTGCAGCAGTTCATCGAGAAGGTTGCCATCTTCCGCCATGTTACAAAGTTCACTGATGAAGAGAAGAACCTTACATCTGGATGGAAGCTCAAGTCATTGTACGAGAAGTATATTGAGTATGCAGATATTGTTGCTGCCCATGGTCAACTCGCCATCGCGGAGAAGTATCTCGACCTTCTTCCTACCAACTTCCCTGCCGCCGAGGTTGCGAGACATCGAGTGAGACTCGCATCTCAGAAAGCTACTCCTCTAGCAGCCAGTCGCCAGCCTGTTCCTAGCCGACAGCCGGCCCCGTCTGCCCGAGCCACGCCCCGTGCTCCGGCACCTGTTGGCTATACACAGGCAGCTTCTATTGCTCCCGTTGGACCAAGCCAGGTAAATCCTTACGGGCCGCCAGCTCCGTCTCAAGCTCCTGCCCCAGTGAACCCATACGCACCCGCAACCAACCCCCAGTTTCAACCGCCAGGCCAGTCTTCGTATAACCCCCAGATTGGATATGGGCCATCTCCACCTGCAATGGGAGCGTACGGTGCACCTCAGTCGCAATTCCATCAGCCCAATTTGCATGGGGCTCCTCCTCGAAATGTAGGCCCCCCACCAAAGATCAACAAGGACAATACCCCCAACTGGAATGATGTTCCCATGGTTTCGAAGCCTCCTCCTGTTCGCAGGAGCACGCCCAGCGTTCAGCCCATCAGCTCGCCCTTCCCCGGCCAGTCTAACTTGCAGTCTCCACCCCCCACCGGTCCTTATCAACGAACTGTAGCAACACCGCCGCCGCCGCCTCCTAAGGGGTCCGCACCTCCTCGCAACGTGGCGTCTCCGCCCCTAGGCCCGCCACAAACCACCTTCCAGGGGGCGGTTAGACCTCAGTCTGTGGCATCGAACTCGGCGAGTAACCCTTACGCGCCTCCGTCATTCGGACAGGCGCTGCCATCTCCTCTGGCATCCCAGACCATTCCCCGGACAGCGTCTCCTTACAACCTTCCCCCTACTGGCGCACCCCCATCTAGCAGATATGCGCCGGCACCGGCACCGCAGTTTAACCAAAACATTTCAGCTCCTCCGCTCGCTCCTCCCCCATCTAATCCATATGCGCAACCCCACCAAGCAGCGCCAACTCAACACCAATATGCGCCGCCTCCACAAGCCTCACGGCCGCCTGTAGGACCTCCCCCTAACTCAGGACCCCCGCCATCCATGGGCCCCTCTCCTTCGGCCCGCCCACCTACCGAGGCGCCTGCACCACCACGGGCGGCCCCGCCTCCAAAAATAAGACACCCAGCTGGTGACAGGTCGCATATTCCTGCGGACGCCCAAGAGTTGGTTGAAATTCTGAGCAACGATATGCAAAGGGTGGCTTCCAAGGCCCCTACTTCCTTTGCGCCTCAAGTCAAGGATACGCAGAAGCGGCTTGGTCTCCTCTTTGATCATCTCAACAACCAGGAACTGGTCAAGCCTGAAACAATTGACCAGTTGACACAGCTTGCTGGAGCTCTTGCTGCTAAGGAGTACGATGTGGCGCAACGTCTGCAAGTGGAAATTCAGCGAGACAAGACGGAAGAGTGTGGTCAGTGGATGGTAAGCGATTCTCGAGTGTTGATATGACTTGGACAAACAGCTGACTTTATGGTTACAGGTTGGAGTAAAACGTCTTATTAGCATGAGCAAGGCAACGCCATGAGGTGCCAATAGGAGGGAGGGAGAGTGCGTATATTGTAGTCATTAGAGGAAAGAATGAATGTTTGAGTGCCAGTAACAACAGGAAAACGGAACCAGGTAGATTTTACAGGTTCATACAATTCCATTTCGTCGAGACTCTCATTGCGTTATGCGGTGCGGTTCTCCGGGGAGCAATGTATCGTGGTGAAAATTATCTTGGCCAGAGGTTTGTATCAGGTGAAATGTCAAACCTGACAATAAGACCGCAAATGATACGTTCGATTAGACTTCATAATCAGTTGCTAAGCTTTTGTTCCATGGCTGCGACACATCTCGGCTAATGTGTCCATATTCCTTGTTGTTTGCTGCAGCAAGGTTCCCATGTTGAAGCTGAGAAAGAAAGGGGTTCAATAAGGGGAGGTGGGGGCGAAAATACCTTGTGCGATAAGATAAGGATTCTTTTGTTGGAAGGGCTCGCTGGAGACAGTTCAGCGCAAGCGCATTAGGCAGCTCAGCTAAGCTCCTCCTCACACGACACCACGTTGTTCCACTGAAACTGAAGAAGAACGACGTCACAAAGTTCCAGACCACCACACTTTTCTTGGACCCATTCACACACGACCAACCCACGCCACCACCCACCACTCGGGTCATCAATCAATCAATCAACAATTTCCCCCTCCGAGAAATAGCGTTACCTATACGGATAACAGCAGACAAACACGAAGGAAATGACACAGACAACTGCCGACGACGATGCCGCTTCGGCGCGCGCGGCTGAACAGGCTCGTTTGCGAAAGGAGCGCCGCGAGGCAAAAATCCGTGCGGGCGGCGCCTCGCGCCTGAATAAGATCTCTGGGCTGGGCGGCGGCGTGCAACGCGGTATGTGACTATTCCACCACGAGTTTCGTTGTTGTGCTGTCGCTAACTGAAGCGTGCTAGACCCTCCCCCTCCAGCTGCTTCTGCGCCCGCACCTGCTACGAAAGTGACAAAGCCTATGGCCTCGCCGGAAGCGCACGCAGATCCCGAGGAGGTCTTCATCTCAGACCACTTCTACCAGCCACAGACCACGGCGCGGATTCCGCCTGTTGGTGGGCCGGGGGATAATCTGTCGTCGGAAGCGCAGCTGCAGCAGATGATGATGGGGTTTGAGGGGTCGCCGGGAGTTGGTGGCGGCGGTATGCCTGGCGCGGGGGGCCTAGGGAATGGGATAGACGAAGACCCGATGATGAAGATGATGATGCAGATAATGGGTGGTGGTGGTCCCGGTGGGATGGGAGGGGATATGCCGTTCCCGTTCCCTCCTCCTAAAGCTGGCGGTGGAGCGAATCCGTTTGCAAACATGGCCGGATTCCCGGGCATGCCAGGAGAGCAGCAGCAGGTGCTGCCGGACCGGTATGCGTCGCTCTGGCGCCTGCTGCACACGGCTGTCGCGCTCGGGCTGGGCCTGTACATCGCGCTCTGGACGACGTTCAGCGGGACCAAACTGGAGCGGGATCGCAGGACGGTGACGAAGGCGCTTGGTGACGATGGTGTGGAGGTGCAGGCGCATGAGTCGGCGATGAAGTTATTCTGGGCGTTTGCGACGGCCGAGGCCGTGCTGCTAACTACGCGCTTCTTTATGGACCGTGGGCGTCGGGCGTTGCCCGCTGGTTCGGGAGTACTCGGCATGGCGATGGGGTTCATTCCGCAGCCGTTCAAGGGGTATCTGGATATTGCGCTGCGGTATGGCCAGATTTTTAGCACGGTCAAGGCGGATATCCTGGTGTGTCTGTTTGTTCTTGGCGCGTGCTCCTGGGTTAGGTCTTGATACGAAGGGTCGGCTTAATTGTTTGGGATGGCAGGAAAAGCTATGGGGTATCTTTCATTTCATTGTCCAGACAGCATATGCATTATATGATTAATTGAATGTGTCTGGCGTCTCTGGAGAACTTGCCTCTTGGGTCTCTGTCAGCGATGAATGTATGCGAGTGAAAACTTCGGTCCGAGCTCCATCGCAATGCCTTATATCTAAAAGTTCTAAGCTTTCAGCTCTAGCTCTTGGTTTACGAGGAGATACGACACCGTGGTGCTCGACGATACAGACTATTTTGAGGGCGAGGAACCAGACACTCACTAAGCAGGTCTGGAACCAAATAGGCCCTTGTACTATATGATGCAGGCCAGAGCTGATGGTAAGTAATCGTCATTTTAGAGCCAATAATACATCCACCACACGGGAGGGTACATCTTCCGTGAGGATATTTCCTCTTCTTAGATACAAGGTAGGTATGTGGAGAGGAAGTTGCAACCAGTTGCTGGATGAAATTAGGGCGAAATAACCATGGCTACCTTTCCCTGGCATGGCAGTCAGTATAGAGTGCTCGCTGGGAGGTGCTGCAGCCTGCATGGTATTCGCGATACCACGCGATTTTGGAAGGGGCTGTGGTGCAGACAAGCCTGATCAGCCTCATCGTTGTCCAGAATAATCCAGCAGCACATCCAAGTCTCTGCCCAGATCCACCGAGTACTCTAGTCCCGATGCCTCCGCCAGCTTTCTTCATATCGGACATACTGCTGTTGGGGCTACTTCTTCGCTACATCCCAGTCGGAGACCCCCAGATAACGGTGTTTTCCCTCCCACTGTCCTGTGTCCCTGACCCGCTTGCGCTTCGAGAGAAGGGCACATAGATTTACAATGCCTCCAAACATCGGCGGCCTTTGATTCCTCCACGAGCCGATCCCAAAAACAGTTCACAGCTCAGTCCTTAACATGCATTTGCCTAACCTAGACCGATAAAAGAACCGTAACTGCATCCTCCGATAGCTGTTAGTGTATATATATTTAGAGGGGGAGAGAGGGGAGGGGACATAACGCCTGGGTAAGAGTGCTCCATATCTCCACCAGGTATATATATACACACTCTGCGGCCAGCATAATACTACGCCCCAGGTAGTTCGTAATGCGGCAGATCGCTACTACCACCCTATCCACGGTAGAAAGCTACTTCAAGTTCCACTTCCCGTTAACGTTCGCATCAAGCCGGCTGAGCACGCATGTGTAATTAGCTCGAGTCTTCCGTCAACCCACGTTAGCCAGGATGGACGGTAATGGCTGGCGGGAGATGTCTACAAGAACGGCTACTGGTGGGCCGGTAGGCAGTCGCGGGCTGTCCGGCACGCGTGGGCATGGTTATTAGGATCGATGGAGGAGTGTTTTGGTGACACTTGCTGACATGTAAGTGAGGCAAAAGTCTAAACACAGACAAATCCGCGAAACCTAGATAACCCAAAATCTGTGCCTTTGGTTATCGTTTACTCATAGTTGAGCTTGTTTGTTCGAACTTGGCCGGGTTGCGTAGTTTGGTTATGCTCTCTGCCTCCCTTTGGCAGTTTTGTTGCTCCAACCCTACCACTATTTGTCAAGATATCATAGTTGTAGGGGTAATGTCAGAAGGGCATACAATTCAAATAAAGATATGGGTATGATAGGTTGAATCTGAGCTATTCTCCTATATATCAAATCGAAATATTGATTTCGGTGCCTACGGGTTTAGTACAGTACTCAATACATTGCCCAAGACACCACGAACACGGGCCTTGTTTTCCTGAACACATGTGAAAACAACGGCCGTACTAGCAGCAAACACTACTGTCTCTCGCCATTGCTTGTCCAGCTGATAACGACGGGGGAAGAACGTTGCGAGGGCGCGTGGCGCCACAAACAGCGCCATGTCTTTCCGCCGGCGAGCGTTCTCGATCAGAACGCTCCAGCCGCAGAGGAAACACCCCGTCCCTATGCAGAGACCTCCATCGATGGTCTGGCGCGCCGCTGGGTCAGTTCCCACACCGTGAGGACCCAGCCGGGTGCGCGCCAGACAAACACCGTAGTAAAACAAGGCAATGAAGCTTCCTAGGAATGCCGATGACCGTAGGGCCGAGATGAGTGCGCGCTGGAGCCCATTCAAACTAGGGTTGCGGACGGCCAGGAGAAGATTCAAGGGCAGGTAAGTAGCCATCGCCCACCGAAAGGACCGCATGAACCGGGAGACCGCGTGAACCTCACAGGATGGGCCGCAGCCCATATGCACCAGTTCGCACGGAAAGGGAACACTCTTTGCGGGATCGCCCCATTCCTTGGGCCATCCAAAATCAACGCACATGGCACCCAAAAGCGGCGCCTGGCCGGTGTCCCTGCCGTACCGAATCTCTGAATTTCGGCATCGTCGCAGGGCCTCGATCAGACGTCCGTCAACGGCGGCGGCCGAGCCTATCCACTTATTGTAGGACCGGGGAAGGCGGGAGGGCTTATAAATCCAAGTCCACATGATCACGCCCGAGGAGAGGGCAAACATAGCCGGGTCGACGAGGCGAGAGACCGCCTTCTCAACCGCAGTCCATGGCTTGTGCGCAGCCTGCCTGCGCAACTTGCGCCGAAACCACAACTCCCCGACAACCACATCGAGGGCGCGGGTGGCTGCAAACAGAGTTAGGTCCAACGTACGACCGGCATATCTAATCGTCTTTTGGGTTGAGGAAGGACCTCGGTCCGATGTCTCGGCAGGATCTGTTTCGGTGAAGCTTGCTGTCTTCTTGAACTGTAGCAGCCTCAGGCTGAGCCAGGCGGCAATAAAAGAGGCAACCCATCGAGAGAGCCTTTTTTGTGGTTAGGGGACAAGTCAGCAACTTTAGGGTAGGAAAGCAGAGGGGGATGCCGCCACGCACCTTTCTCGCGCAATGTCGGAGAGACTGCGGGCAAGCCGATCGAATGCGGCTTTCACCGGGACCTAAAATAGAGTCAACTGGAAGGACGGGTAGGACTACGTTTGCCGGCTTCCTTGTGTCACGAACCTTGAGCAACGTGCTGCCACCAACAATGGCAGCACAAAATGTGGGGAAGCGCTGAAGGTCGAGGCCGCCCCAGAGGACGCGTTGTAGGGAGGCAAGGAAGGGCTCGAGGGGCGGCTGCTGCTCTGGCTCCTGTGCGTCATGGGAGGCGTGCTTGGTCTTCATCTCGTGTCGGCGGCATGTGGCATGTTGCAGCAGCACTATCAGCAGCCTCGGTGCCACGGCAGACGCATAGCCCAAAAGGTACGCCCGCACGAGGGGCCGCAGAATAGGGGGGATTCCGTCATCCCATCTTCTCTGTTGTCGTGTCCGGGTGGCCGAGCTCTGCGCGGAGAGCAATGGTGTCATGAATTACGATCTAAAGGACGCGGGGGCGCCAGCATTTGTATCCAAAAGTCGCACCCAGCTCCTCTTGCGAAGAGATAAGGTCAAGTGGCGGATGATATGGTTTTGCTGCAATGGCCTCGTCGAACGGAACCCACTTAGCGAAGCTTGATAGAGCACAGAGGTTTATATCATCAGTGGAAAAAAGTTAAAGCAGAGAAAGGCGCTGGCTGCTAGCTTAGTGCAGCCAACTCGAACCAAGCATGCCAAAAGACCGAACGATGGTGGCGATCGATTCCAACCCGAGTCTCCCGGATTGTGTGGTGGTTCATCCGAGTCCAGCTATTCTAGATCACTCCCGGCTAACCTCGGCGACGGGAATGTATGTACATTCTGTTGTGCAGATTGCAGGTACCTACCGACTTTGGTGACACAAACCGTCTCGGTTTACGGCCGTGACCCCACCCTCCTGCTCTGCCCTGTTAGTTCAAATGTATAATAAGTACAAGTTCCCTCCCCGGTTTGCCGGATAGTCTCAGCAAGTTGGTAGGGTTGGAAGGTGGGACAGCGGCTCGGCATCTCCAGATTTCCTTAATGGAAACACGCTTGTTCTATTATACCTCCAAACCCACCCTGACAACCTGAATGTACATTAAATTGGATCGTTAATGCCATCAATGGAAAGGTTTACGGTTACGAGCTTTGGAGTAGACTATGCAAATGTGTTAGGTAGAAATTCTAAGATCCAATCCCCGTTCATTTCCCCTCGCCCATCCCTGTCCGCAGATCGCGAAGACAGTGACTTGCATGCATACGTGGTTATTTCGGCCTTGTGACTGCATTTGGGGGCATTATTTAATGACAGGGTCACCGCTCAGCCCTACTTTGACCCGACGATGGACGAAATGAATGAAGTGAATGAAAAAGAAACATTCCGAAGCTGATCCTCAAAATGTGAACACCCTCACGGGAAGGGGTTCGCCGCAGGAGAACTGAGAGCCTTTGTAGAGGGGGCCCAATCTCACCAGTCCATCCAGCAGAATTAAGTTGACGTGATTGGGTTGGGTCGATAAACTCAAGCTTTAGAATAGATAATAAGATATTTGGATGGAGACAAACACGAAACATTTGGCATTAAGCTTCATACTGCCCAGAAAGGGCGGGGAGAAGTCCCAACAGGATTGAGATGTTTGGTTGTGAGGACAATACGCGAGGCCGAAAATAAAAAGCATGTGAAAGCCCACATACCGAAGAGCTTCGAGCTCTGACCACCCCTTCCCAGATTCGAGGATACCGAGGCGTATACCCGGCCCGGCCTTGGGACAATCCGAGGAGAGGCAGGAAGGCATGACTTAGATTTCCAATAAAACCAAAGTATTCAATGAGTAACCATAGTTTCTTCTCTCAACAAAAGAGGGGAACATATACTTACTTGTTTTATTTAAGAGAGGTACCGCAATAAAACCCCGACAACTTCTCGAATATTTACCCCCCAAAAAATGGCTCCCAAAAAATGTCCGCCTCTCGTTTAGTGTTTTGTTCTGTTTCCGGAAGGCTTCCAGTAGACCACAATCCCTATGGCCACTACGGTACACTGTGGTGTGCCGTTCCTTCCCCGCAATCACCTAAACACTGATGTGAGTTGAAGTACCATTGAGAAGAAGCCTGCCCGCAACTGCCCGCTTTCGAAAGACCGCTAGAGATGATGGTGCAGGCATCCACCCTTGCAAGCTAGCGCTTGGTACGCCCTCCCCCCCTGTGCCGTCCTGGACACTCCTCGTCTCCGCATCCACAGACGACGGAGAAGAGGGAACTTGAAGCTCGGCCAAAAGCACTTACCACGAAAACAGTAGCCTTCTCGGTGATGTTTTCCTCCTTGCGCTGTCCCTCCTCCCACGACCAAACGAGCAATAAAACATATTGAAAAGCTAATCTTTTTGTCGCGGAAAGACGCCGCGGGGGGGCAATACGTTCATGAGCCCTGTCCCTGATTTGCAGCCGCGGCGACAACAGCGTCGCAAGAGAATCCGGCTGGTCACCCATGCCTTCACCCTCGTCCTCCTCTTCTGCTGGCTCATGGGTTCAACGCAAGCCCCAGGAGACATTGGCGCATTTGGCTGTATGTGCTCCTGTATTAATCCCTATCAAAATCGAAGGGTTCTCTGTGAGCTGCGAGTTGTGAGCTGGGCTAACGGTGCGCATTTCGGCAGACGAGATTGACCCATCGGCTCCAGACTTCGAAAACTACGAACACCCCTCCTACGACCCCCCCTACGACAATGCGCCAGGCGTCACCTTCACCGACAACGATCACCAGATTCTCGATGGGTTTTTCAGCATTTTTAACAATGGCACTGCCGGCGAGCACTCGCTCGCGGATCAGTCGCTTGGTGAAGGACTCAACGATACTTGGTGGTCGATGATACCTATGGGGGAGCACGCGCCCGCGCCCGCGCCCGCTCTCCTCGGCCATAACACGTGGGGACCAGAGCCCGCAAATGTCCAGGCGCCTCAGCTGAATTACACGGGACCATCGCTTTACGGCGACTACATGGAGCCCCCGTCGATGATCATGCCACCGCCGCCTCAAGACGAAGAGGTCAGGAACGCCGCCTCGGCCCTGCTGGGCGCCCCCGCTGTCGGGAACCGCCCCGAGCAATCAGAGTATGGTCTGCATACCTTCCCAAGAACGCCCGGCGCAACAGTGTACATGGCCCCTCCTGTCCCACAGCCTCGGCCTTCCCATCAACAGACGTACAACGGGTTCGCCATGAGGGAGCCACCGCCGGACGACGACCACCACAATGACCACTTCACCACCATGATGTGGGGTCACCAGGGCGCATACCGACCGCCGCCACGGACAACCCCTCCAGTGGGGATGCAGTTTGGATCAGACACCAATTTCAATAAATCAAGTTATACCCCATTGTCTGACAAGGACTCGTCAGAGGCCTTAACTAAACGGCAGATGTCGTATATGAACTGTATAACATTAAACAAGAGTGCTGAGAACACCCGGGCATCTAGTCCGGTGTTCACTGGCGATCCGCCACCTCCTGCGGCGCTGAAAGGCAAGGCACGACCTTCTGTGTCTGTGCCGGAAGAGCTAGGAGACAACTTGCCAAGTCCACAGGCAAAGAGGCGCCGGAAGAGTAAGGCGACACTGTCAGATACGGTCGAAGGAGTAAAATTTGAACCTTCTCCGACACCTACGGCGAAGATTCTGGGTAGTGGCGGTGGTGCTCGGAAGAAGAAGCAGGCCTTGGTCTCGCCTGTTTTGCCTGAGCCCCAGGGAAAGCGGCGGAAGTCGAGCGGCAACGCGCCATCTAAGCATCCTAGAGAGAACTTGACGGAGAAACAAAAGCGCGAAAACCACATCAAGAGCGAACAGAAGCGCCGCACCCTTATCAAAGACGGTTTCGATAGTCTTCAGAAGTACATCCCAACATTGCAGATAGGCGGTTTCAGCAAGAGTGTGATGCTCAACAACACCAGTGACTATCTTGAGAACCTTCTCCAGGCCAATGCAGACCTGGAATTGAAGTTGGGCTGAGTTTTTTCGAGTTTTTCCAATTTTTGGGGTTTGGGGGGGGGGGGGGGGTTTGTTGGAAGGAGAACCGTGACGGAAAACAGTTCAGCCTGTAACCAAAAAGGGCAAGGGTCATCACACCTGCTGTGCTGTTTGGGTATTATGGAAGGAACGCTTGTTCAGGCGACTGCCGGGCGAGAAATGTTCAATGGGATACAAAGGGCACAGCGGACGAGCTAGGAAACGGAAAAGAAAATTTCAAGGGAAACAAATTATCCCGAGGTACGACAGAGTGAAGCTTGAACGTTACGATAGAAGTTTTCCTTACATGTTAAGCAAGATAGAAGAGAGCCGGCGGCGAGGGGGGAGATGGGGGGTTTTTTTTTCTTCACTGAGGCGACGAAAGCATCTTGTCTGCGTGCTGCATTCATATATGTACCTATATATATACATTAAGAGATACCCAGGCAGAAAGCGTTAGTTCAAGGGGGCTTTATAGGGGGGGGAGGAGGGGAGAGGAGCACCGTTGGCATTCTGGTTTTTGTTTTAGTATCGCTAAGATACAGAACTTGTATGAATGTATGATATTATATATAGTGGTGGTCGACATCGTCTTGTTTGTGTTTTCTTTCTTTCTTTTTCTTTCCCCTTTTTTCTGGGTAGCAGAAAGTAATAATGCAGGTACATGGGAAGTTCAAACAATATTCTTGTGGATGAGATGAAACGTAAGTAGAGATGTTCATCCGTCGCAAGAAAAAAAAGAGAAAAACACGTCCTAAGAATCCAGTCAAAAACAAAGACGACAACAAGGAAGGAGCCAACAACCCACGAGGAAGGGTAATGCCTATCACGACGACTGGCAAAGCCTCAGACAGCTTCTCAAACACAAAGCAGGAAAATACACATGGTTTTTTTTGGCTTACTCAAATGGCTGATCCAAGTAATGATATGAACCGAAAGAGATGCTCATTCAAGAAAGCAAAAACTGTTTTCAAGGACTCAGCCAGAAGAGGAGCAAAAGGATATCTATCTAGGACAATGACCCCGACATCAAGCCAGATAGAGCGAGAATTTGGAAGAAGAACAAAAACAGAAAGTCCCTGGCCAGTCCAGCATAATATCAGTTGACGTCTTTTTTCGCTGTCAGTCGTCTTCTTCCATGCTGTGGAATCGCTCATGGGCAGAGACCGCGAACCGAGGGAGGAAGTGTCCGCATACAAGGCATTGCTCCGTATCCTCCTCGAGGGGGCTATCGTCGTCGTGGGTCCATATGTTCTCTTCTTCGTCTTCTTCGTTGTCATCAGAGTTAACATCAGGTTCGATGTCAACTTCACCATGGGCAAGAACAAGCTGCTCGCCGAATGGGACATCGGCCATGGCTGTGTCCTCGATCCATGTCTTAGGGGGATATTCTGGCTCTTTCTTGTGGTCAAAAACACGTAGCGATGACAGCCATGCAGAGTCATCGCCGTCGTATGTAGTAAACTCAGGGAGCTCGTCTCTAGTCTTGGGCTGACATCCTTCTTCTCTTTCTCGTCTCTTGGTTTCTCTCCCTGGAAGCAGCGATGAGGGCAATGTGGAGTCATCGTCGTACGCGGTGAACTCCCGGAGCACGTCCTCTTGCCGGCGAAACATGGTCGCGATGTCCTTGTTGTTGGCCACTCCTGCGTCGGCGCCGCCTGTCATGTTGGCGACGCAGACATTCAGGAGTCCGATGTTCCATCCCCGTTTCTTCTCCGGGTGCAGCTTGTAGAACAGCGGGAGCACTGTCTCTGCCACTAGCCGGTCCACGACTTGGTCCAGATCAGCATGCTGCTGGAACACAAAGCTCGGCAACGGCGCGCTGCGGCTAGCACGGGACCAATTGTATGGCTTCCCGTCTGCTATGGATGTCTTGGGGCGGGTTGTCAGCCTGATTGTCCTTGGGTAGGCAAGCCATTTCGGCGGAGAGTCTCCTGCTGCTCCTGGGGTGGTGACGTTGGTTGGTGATATAGCTTCAGCATAATGGTCACTGGAGGAGAAACTGGTGTTGTCGAGAAGGTCGACCTGCATGCGCCGCAGGAGGCTGGTACAGAGAAAGAACAATTCCCGTCTGATCTCGGAGGGCTGATTGAGGCCTTTATAAGTGTCCTCTATGCTGATTTGGTTGGGGACATCTCGCGCCGGCTTGACTTCGCTCTCATCAACACCATGCAAAAGGCCCCAGACTTTGTATCCCAAACCCTTTTCGGAAGCCCCAACAAGCTTCTCTAACACTGCTGGTGAGATATTGGGTTGCGTTCGCACTTTATTTATGGTCAGGGAAGAAGATTCCATAGAATGCGGGTTGACAAAATCTGTAACCGCGCCTCGGCCCGAACCCGAAATATAATTTTCTAAGGCATGTGTGATTTTGGCGCCAATCCCGGGCACTTTCCGCAGACCGTGACCGTCCATGAATGAAAAGACATCATCATCACGGAGCGATACAAGAGTTGTCTGGTTCCGTGGCTTATTCTGGTTGCCAACAAGCTTTGCAAGCAGCTTGTTGGTAGAGATACCGCACGACGTCGTGAAGCCTTCATCCTCAATCTTTAAACGGAGGAAGCTAGCGAGATGTGACGCCAGCAGAAGGCGCAGCATACATGGGTCAGAGTTGTTGTCAATAGCAACAGCGGCGGCGGCGGCGGCGGCGGCGGAGGCAGCTTGGGCATCGTCACCGTCGCACGAATTTTGCCCAAACACAACGCATCCGGAAAAAGTAGAAGCATCGTATGGGAAGCCTTGTTCGGGGTTAGTCCGGGAGAGACAAAAATAGGCCTGGCTCAGGGAGTTCTTGTTGAGCAGCTCGACATTGTAGGTGACTATATCGGTCACATCGACGAACACCTCGTCTAGACCTAAGCGCTCGAGCTTCCCGCTCCAAGAGTAAGACCGGAGCAGGGCGTAGAGTCTCTTGGAGACATCGCGAAAGAGTGACAGGTCCTCGCCGTCGACGATGACTAGCTCGGGGCAGATTTTTCTGGCTTCAGCGATAAGCATGAGCTTCTTCACGCCGCGGCGCCTCGCCTCGTAGTTGCATGTGGCCAAGATGCTCTTTTGCTTGATGCCCAGTGGCTGCGCCTTGAGATTAGGGCGTTGGTTCTCCACGCACTAAGAGGGAAAATATCATCATGATGTCAAAAGTAAGCAACCGGTCTTATTTGGGTGGTTTGGTCTGCACCGTAGAGCCGGCGTTCCCCAAGATAGAACGAATCCAAGGCAGAATAGAGATAGTAGCAAAAGGGATATCACATGCCTGAGCGTAAAAACAGTCGAGATCCTGCTCAGAATCACAGTCAGACACAAATATCCATTATTACTGACATGCCAAAGGCTATTCTCTACAAGGGACAACATTTGTCTATTGTCTGCCAGTGTAAAAATAACAAAGGGGAAAGGGAGAGGGAGGGGGGTGGAATTTACAAAGTGGAGGATGACACGGTTGTCCTTTCTGCGTGGCGGTTTGCTTCTGGAAAGAGGACCATTATCCAGCATCTCCGTCATCATCACCATCGTCATCCCACTACAACAGACAACGCAGTGCGTAGTGGTAAAGTGGTGATGGTTGCGGTGGCCTCGCGTGTTTGCGTTTGCTTTGGATCTTCATCGCCGTGTCCGAATCCAATATCGTAAAATTCAAATCATTTCCCGTTTCTATTCCGGGCCGCTCGTCTTTTCGCTTCTGGGGAAAATCCAGGGCTCAAAGTGGGAAGCATGAATGAGGCGGCATGGATGATGGGACAGTGGTTCGGCACGGACAGTGACCCAGGCTCACGGGAAGAAAAGGCTTGGCTTCTTTTTGACTATGAAAGGTTGGCGATACAGTTCTATTTTAATCCGACAAACAGTTCTTGACTGCGGGAGCCTATCATGCGCCGCAGAACTGAAAAGGTGGGTCCCAAAAGGACAAAAGCTTACAGCAGAGAAGGTCACGCCTAGGCTTCTGGATCCATCCTTTCACAAAGTAAAAAATACGGCGGGGAAATGACAAGTGCGTGGACTGCGCTGGACTGCAAAGACTTCCAATGCCATCATCCTCCGACCTACATGTACGGCAAGGTTCGACAATGCAAAGTCCCAACGACTCACCAGATGCTCAAACTCCCAAAATATAAAACGACACTAGTTTAGTAATTCCATCGGCTTCCGGACTATGTTCGTATGCCTTGGCAAATCGCAGATCGATGGTTTGGCAGATGTTTGCAGGACGGCAGCCCGACGGTCCGGGTACGTGTGCGGGCGTGAGTGCGTGCTGCACGGCTGGCTGCCCCCAACCCGTTGATGTTATTTTAATCTCCAGCATAAAGAAAATCTGCAATACTACCGGAAGCCTCAAGATCCCGCGCCCTCGACGTCCGTGCGGCGTATAGGGCTCAATCAGCCTGGTATGCTGCCGTTTACGAGCAAGACCAATATTAAGCTCTACAGTACAGTTTGTGTACGGACGGGTTACGCATGGCATTGCCCGATGGATTCATACATGGCCGACTCTGAGGTCATTGCGGCCGGGCAATTAACCAGTTGGCCACAGCGGCGGGCCTGCTGGGCTGGCCGCTTTCGAAAGGGAGGACCCGTGTTCCTCAGTACCTTAGGTACCTAGGCAGCCGACATGGGTTGAACTCTTGGGGGCTGGCACCAACATGAACTTTCGTCTGCACTTGCCGGATAACGGACTGAACCTCGTCAGCTGGACGGGGCTGAAAGTGAGGCGTGTCATTAATAATCGTGGCACTATCGATTGTTATTCATCATTTTTCTCCCACGCTAAGAATCCTTCTAGAAGCCCTCTTGGGAAAGGGAATCACCCGACGCCCCGTCAACGGCCGTTGGAACAGATCTGGTGTGGGCGAGCAATGTTGGCTGTGGGGGGGCAGTCTTGTGTGTGCGAGTACTGGCTGGTGAAGTGGTGGTGCTGGCCGCGTCAAGAACAGAAGTGCTTCTTGGACCATGAAAGAGAAAGTAACCGCCAAAAAGTGGACGGCTTGGCCGATTGCTGGCGTCTATTATCGGCTGCTGGCCTTCGGTTGCTTTCCAGATCCGGAATGCTAAATCTGAACGAGTCTAGGAGGGGAATTTAGACGCGATGTGACTTGGCCTGCATGCGCATGCAGAGGACGCCAGCGCATGCTATTGGACGCGTGGGCGCCAACGCCTGGTAGCTGCAGCCGCCCATTGCCCGTCTGATGACAACCATTGGACAGGGCCCAGCTCCTTCCTCCCCAGAGCCAACCAACGAGTCCCCAGTGCCCTTACCTGCAGCACGACCTTCATGTCGAGTTCGTCGCTGTCACACCCCCCATCGCGCACGACTGGGCCGCCCCTGCCTCGCCTGCCTCCCTGTCTCTTCTGTCTGTCCTACCACCAGCGTGCAATATGCTCCCGGCCCTGGGGCAAGCCCCTCTCTCAACCTCTCGCACCGCGTCTATTGTGTGCCCTCACGATGCATGGCGCATTAGTCCGAAGTGTTCCTCACGCCAGGCGCTTCCCAAGGTCCCAACTTCTCCTCCATGCTCTGGCGGAGCCGAGTCGGTCAGTGACCGCTGCCCACCCACACCCGCTCCTGCCACACTAGCCGCCAGCCTACTTCTCTTGACAAGTCGAGTCGGGGGCTCCTATATAGGCGCCTTTGTTTCCTCTTTCCGTCCCATACTCTCCCAACCCACGTTTCGATCCGTTCGTCTGTCATCTGTCGGCACCCAAGAGGTTGCTTGCCGGCCCTGTCCCCCACCAGCTGGCTTCCGGGACCACATGGTGGCTTGCTTTTTAGAGAACATCTATCTCTATCTCTACTGCCCGGGCAAGCCCTGATAACCAACAAAACTCGAGACGAGATGTCGTCGACCTCGCCCCAGAGCCCGCCGAGGAGACCACGGCTGTCTCTCCAGATCAAAGCCCTAGCCCACGGCGCCAGTGTCCAAACATCGAGGAACCTCGCCGCAGCAGTAGACGTCACATCTCCCACGGCCTTCAATACGCTGTCCAATGTATATGCTACCACAGTTGATCGGTCAACACCGATCCAGGAGAAGCCGCCAACAAACGCCCTGACTGGAGGAAAGCCAGTTCTGCGACTGCAGACACAGGATGGCGCGAGCGCAAAAGACCGCCGCTTACACACACCCTACCTGGGACCCCTCCTCGACACGCCCTTATCTGCGCAGCCCAGCTCCCCGGCGACGGGGAAGGAGGTTTGCTTTCCGAGCTCTATGACGGCGACACCCCCAATGTCCGCCCAAGCGCAAGAGCAGAACTCTCAAGTGTTCACATTTGACGGCTCGTCAACCACACCTGTTACTGCGCGCATATCGTATGGAGGGCAGACACCAACTTCACACACACCCAGGCGGCGGACCACGATGCCGGCCAACCCAATGAATCTCCCATACACCCATCCTCGCAGTCTCCGCAGCATTCTCCGTAATTCGCCGCTTCCGCCACTAAGCACCAAGTCGCCGGTCTCGCCGAGAAGACAGTCATTGCGTCTCCAAGAAAAGGCTCTGCGCCGTGTTGCCTATAATAGCCCACTGTGCGAAACGATTTCGACGAGTCTGTACACCAAGTCCCACGTCGACCTTTTATCCGAGGATGCCACACCGACCACACCTTCTATGGCATCCGACGATGATGTCCTGGACCAGACAATGGCATATACAGGCAATGAGACACGCGACGGAGGCCAGACCCCCGGCCCGTTTGAAGAGATGCGCCGTCGAATGACAACCCTCAGTACATCCACCCCGGTCACAGCGACACCTTTATCCGGTGGGATCCGGAAGCGCAGCAAGAAGCGAGAGAAGAAGCGTCGATGGGTGTGGACCATCGGCCAAGAGAGCGAGGAGGGCGAGGAAACTGGTGACATAACCTCGTCAGTGGGCAATAGCACCCCAGCGTCTTCTAAAAAGGAGGTATTGGCAGTGCCTCTGATTGCGGTCCCCTCGCCGAAAACAAGGACTCGAATGGCCCGATCAGGGGCATCGTTGGAGATTCCGGTAATTGCAACAAATATACCGCCTGCTGCTCGAGCGGCGCCATACAAACATGTACTGACGCCCGCTCCCGCGCCCAGCCCCCGCGCGACACCTGAGCCTTTCACGGCAGTGGTGGAGCCCCCTACACCGAGTGTAGATTCTATGGCCAGCCAAAGCTCGCTGTTTGAGCGAGAGTCGTTCGGAGACGTCGAGATGTCTGACGCCAGCAGCGTCATGTCTGACTACGAGGACATCAAGACCGCAACCCAAGCATCGGTCCTGGGAATAGATATGGATATCGATATGGGAATGGGCGGCGCGACACCGACCCTCACTGCTCGGCCCGGGATGTACACTGCTGAGGAGAACCGGAGCTGGGCTCCATGGGCATTTTCCATGCAACAGCCGGACCGAGCGGAGACGTGCTCATAAATCTCCCCCCAAAACACTGGGTTTTGCATATCTGGATAATTGGACAAAGAAAACGACAGCACGCATATATTATCACTTGGTATCGGGGATTGGACGGTTAAGGTCTTTAATGTTGCCTTATTATTTATGTATGTATCTTAGGAGATGAATTTATGACGGGGTATATAGGACAAGCAAAACAAATACAACTACATAATCGATCCAGCATTGAACCAACCGCAGCCCAAGCTATGAGAACAACGGGATGTCAGTTTAACTATTGAAGTCGATGGTGGAACACAACGAGAATCGCCTTCAGAGAATCGCAAAGGCATTACAGTTGACAACACGTGACTAAACCCAAAAGATTCCGATCCAACGACTCAGATCCCTAAACCCGAGAGGGTCACACCCGTTGACAAACAAAGTTTGATCAGAGCAAAATACCGGTGCTATGGGTTTGGCGGGTGATGGGCGGAAAGGGGGGCAAGTGTGTGGACTGTGTGGCTTATCCTCCCTTAACGAGCCCAGCACACAGATGGTGGGCGCGTCGCCGATGTGACAACAACTACCCATGAAACGGAAATAGGCGCCAGTCCACCTTTCGGCCAGGTGGATGCGGATGCCTACCGCTGTGTTGCTCAATATGACATAGAAATGTCTCACATCGTAAGTATATTTTGCCAGTCCTCATTCTCCCAAACAGAGAGATCTTTTAATGGTTCCCGTCTCCATCAACAGCTAACGCACGTCAAACACGATGCCAGAAGGAAAAAAGACTTGCCGCAGAACCATTGAGCAGAGAGGCGCCGACCCGCGATGTCTTGGCTTATGCAATAATGATTCGAAGCGTCTTTCAGCAACAAAACCAAGCCTGTTAATAGTAAAGTAACTCGAGCGCAGTGTAACTGCAAAAGAAAGGATGGGATGGACATGGAGGAACTTCAACGTCATCCCGAGATTGATTGCACAGTGCTGATATTGACCCACCAACGCGAGAATCGTGGGGCCTGTGGGGTAAGGCCACAGGGATCCTGCAACATCGACGTCATACATATTCCAAACCACCTCCAATCACCTCACCCGGTTCTGCCAGATTGAGCTCCCGGCCACAAAAGACCACACCTTTAGCCATTAAAAAAAATTGGCGAACACACAGTATATGAATGGTTTGAACAAGCTTATGCAAGCAGCAGGGATAAGCTGACAGGATCGTAGCCTGGTCCAACTAATGATCGCCTGCGGACTAGAGCTTTCCCGTTTCCACACACCATCAGCTCCCCTGGAGCTCGAGTGAAATACAAGCTTGTTTTACTGCTCTCCTTGGCTTTGTGCAGCAAGCCACAACTACGTAACATCTTTACCGGTTTCTCCAAAGAAATATAACTGGATCCCCGGTCGTTCCTTCCTCCATGCTACTCTTTGCTGCTACCCCTCTGACCTGACTGCGACCTTGCCTATCGGTCTGCTATCGACGAGCTTCCCTTTGCTCTCTGCATCTTTGGGTTCCAGGGCACGAATCCTAACCAACAAGGCTTCCTCTTTCTTAGGACCGAGTTCTTGGTGAGACCTTGCCATGGGAGCTTCATCCTGAATATTCTCATACCGACCGACCTGAACTACCCACGTACTCCCTCCTCGGAGCGAAAGGCAACATGGCTTCCAACCCAAACCAGCACTACTCGGGGAGCAACAAGATCCCCAACATCAAACAATTCGTGGAAGGCCTCGATCGACAAAAGAAGCACCGAGACGCCCTCCTCGAGCAAAATGGCGACGCTGGCCCCAAGGACCATGTCCCAGCCACGAAGCCCGGCAAGAACCGGCGCACTGTCCGAGATCCGGTGACGGGTAGGGACGTCGAGATCGAGGATATCAGTGCCCAGCACCTGAAGGCTGCCGAAGATCCAATGGTAGGTGTTGGCGGTAATATACGATATATAGATGCCACTAACACTGTCACAGCTCACAGTACCAAACGCAAACCTCGGCAAGGACTCAGCCGTCAAGACAGATGCCAGACAGTCAGGAGAAGAATACCGCATTGCACAGGATGTCACCGCGCCACCAGACCCGGTCGCAGAAGGGTCGACGAGCGACGTGCCAATTCATGGCGAAAAGACTAACGTGTTGTTCCACCCCACGCCGTCGGTCAGCTACGAGCCCATGTACGAGGCCATTGAGGCCCGTGCCAATGTACTCTGTGCTGGAGTGTTCTTCGCAATCGTCTTCGTCGGAAAGATGTTTGGAGGCACGTTGTGGGGACTGATCCCACTCGCCGGGTGCGTAGCATCGGGTGTCTTCCTCTGGGCCAAGGACCTCATCCGTCAAGGCCGTGAGGTAGAGTGGACAAGCGAGAAGAAGCGAGGCGAAATGGCCGTTGTGAACTTGATCCCCGAATCTGTCGAGTGGTTGAATACGGCCGTCGGCCTAATCTGGGCCCTCATCAACCCCGACATGTTCGCTGCCGTGGCTGATACACTGGAAGATGTCATGCAGGCCAGTGTTCCCGGCATCATTGAGAATGTCAAGGTCAACGACATATCTCAGGGTAGCAACCCGCTCCGGATTCTCAGTCTTCGGGCACTGCCAGACTCCCAAGTGCAAGACTTGAAGGACGAGATCCGGAAGCAGGACGCCAAGGTCAAAGACCCCCAAGAGCTCGCAGCCGATGAGGAAGGTGGTGACTTTTATAACCTCGAAGCAACGTTCGCCTACCATTCTCTTCCGTCGTCCAACGATGCCTCGTCAAAAGCCAAGAACATGGGTATGCAGCTGGTCTTTTACCTGGGCCTCAAAGGCTTCTTCGGTGTCCCGTTCCCTATCTGGGTCGAACTGAACAGACTCGTCGCGACTGCAAGAATACGAGTCTCTCTTGCGCCCGACCCGCCTTTCATCAAGACGCTCAGCTTCACGCTTATGGGTTTGCCCAAGGTTGAAGCAAGCTGTATCCCACTCGTCCAGAAGGGCGCCAACATTCTTAACCTGCCAGTGATTTCCAACTTTGTCAACTGGGCCATTGCGACTGCTGCTAATATGTATGTTGCTCCAAAATCGATGACGCTCGACATTGGCAAGATGCTCGCGGGAGATAGCATCAAGAAAGAGACGCAGGCCCTTGGTGTCCTCTTCGTCCGCATCCACAAGGCAACAGGGCTCAGCAAGCAAGACCGCCGCGGAAGCAATGGCGGTGGCTCAGACCCTTACATCTGCGTTTCTTTCTCTAAGTTTGGCAAGCCCCAATACAGCACTCGTGTGATCCAGGACGATCTGAATCCCATCTTCTCAGAGTCCTGTGCCCTGATGGTAACCCCGGACATCATCAAGGCTGATGAGCAGCTCTCCATCGAGCTTTGGGATAGCGACCGCAACTCGGCAGACGATGTCGTTGGCAAGGTCGAGCTGAGTATCCAGAAGTTGATTCAGCACCCCGGACAGATGTTCCCCCAGTTATCCAAGCTGAAGGGCCTGAAGGCGGAGAGCAACATGCCTGGCGAGCTTCACTGGGAAGTCGGTTTCTTTGGCAAGACACAGTTCAGGAAAGCCCTGAGGACAGACGGCAAAGACCCCAATCTCCCGAAGGAGCTTCGCGACAAGAAGGAGCTGCAGGACGACAAGGGCAGCCTTGATACTGCCGAGGAAGATGCTGTCGTCCACACGCCTCCCGACCCGCTTTGGCCCAGCGGTATCCTCAGTGTCGTCATCCACCAGATTGTCAATCTCGAGCTCGAGAACGTCAAGGGATCTAATGGCAAGCGAAAGGGCAAGGAGTTTGAGCCCGCCCGCCCAGATGCTGGCGACATCACGGAGGAGGTGGGCAAGAAATTGCCAAGCTCCTACTGTACCCTTCTCATCAATGACGAGCTGGTTTATAAGACACGAGCCAAGGTTGTCTCGTCCAAACCCATCTTTGAGGCAGGCACTGAGCGCTTCATTCGTGATTGGCGATCGACTATTGTTACAGTCACCGTCCGCGACTCACGCAACCGCCAGCATGACCCCATCATCGGTGTGGTCCCTCTGAAACTTACTGATGTTCTGCAGACGGCCAGCCAGAGCACAAGATGGTATCCGCTTGACGGCGGTATCGGATTTGGTCGCATCAGGATCAGCCTGCTTTTCAGATCTGTTGAGCTCAAGTTGCCTCCACCCCAGCTCAGCTTCGGCGAGATCGGCACGTTCGAGTTCATGTCGGATAAGATTACGACTACCAACTACGCACCTTCGAACAAAATCAAGCTCAAGTTACGAACCGGCGGCAGCTCTGCTATAGTCAAGTCAGATGTGTGTGCCAAATCTGACGATGGTGCTGGTTTGTCATGGGACATCAGTGGCAACGGCAAGAGCCAGAAAGTCCGGCTGCCCGTCCGCTTCCGTTTTCGGTCTCCAGTGTTCTTTGAATTCTCTGTCTCGGGCAAGCGCCACGCCGACACGTTTGCCGCCATCTGGCTGCAGGATCTTGTCGACAACGAGGAGAAGGATTTCAACATTCCCATCTGGCGCTGCGATAACAGCATGCGGCTCTCGCAGAACTACATCACCGAAGCCAACTGTCATACCGTTCCAGATCTCAAGATCGAAGAGATTGGCCGTTTGCACTTCCGCGGGCGCTTTAAGCCCGGTACTGACCGCGACCACCTGAAGTTCGTCAGCGACAACGACTCTCGTGAAACCATTGAAAGCTGGGAAGCCTGCTTCGCCGAAGGCGTGCGCGCTGAGCACGTCACCGCCGATGTGCCCCCCATTGTTGCCAAGCTGCATGAGGAGAGCCTAACTCACGGCCGTGATGTTCTGGCCCAGGCGCCGCAGGAGGACAAGGAGAAGTGGCTGGCAAAGGACGGAACGGACTGGACCGGCGCGTTTGGCGAAGACCCCAAGGACCTATTGGCTGCGCATCGCGCGAGCAGTGATGAGACAACCGAGTACGATGACGATGACTCCTCCTCCTCAGATGTGGACGAGAAGGGGAACCCCGACCTCGGCATCGATGACGCTACCCACAACTCGGAGGAAAGTGGGAGTGTTTATGCCAATGGTAATGGCGACGTTGCCGGTAGACCGTCAGTCGATACTCAAGCCACCGGTACCACCGGTGCCACCGACCCTACTATCAACAGGACCAACAGCAAGAATCCATACAAACAGTACAAGGACTACAAGAGCCGGAGCCGGGACCTGCATCGTCAGCACCGCGGGCTGATGCAATGGTAAGCCTTTCCATTTTTATCTCCCTTTGAAGGGACAAATGCCAGTTTATTTACTTACCATTCAAAAATTCTAGGCGACCGATGAGAAACGTCCAATTTGCCAAGGACGAGGCTTTGTTTGCCGCGCGCCGGTTAAAGAAGGTTGGGAGTCTCAATGGTCGGACGCCTGATGTCGAGACGGAGGTCAATGGTTAGTTGCGTGGGAAGATTTATCTGCGAACGAGTTCATGAGGGCGTTGAGGTTAAGTCTTTTTTTCTTCCTGTCTTCTATTCCGGACGGATGATGAGGCACGACTACTTCAGGATGCCTGTTAAGTGTGTTGTGCGGCTTGGGTAGTTTGATGTATACAATATCAAAAGTTTTTGTAACGGATGTGCTGGTTTGAATATAGCCGCTTATCTAACTGCTTCGATTAGCTAGCGAGATAGCTAGCCTGAGGATATCTATGTTGTCAGGGGAGGAGGAATGGACAATTTTCCTTTTCTCACGATTAAGCTGGCACCGGCCGGCTCCGACAGCATTTGCCTTTTATGACCTTTAGGCCTTTCTTTGCTTGGTTGCACCATTCTCTAAACCTGTTTTATCAGGACGGTAATTCCAACATGGCGCTAGCGAGAAAGCGTAGAAGTCTCAGTGTCACAAATGACCACGAGCGCGTCTACTCATCTCATAAACTGCACAGTCCCAAGTGCGGTGAAGCAACTTGCAAGCTAAAGTATGATTCGGAAGCACTAACGGGAACTGGTACCAGTCGGATACCTCCCGTCGAGCTTCGACTATAGGAAAGGATTGTCATTTAATTGCATTCCTGGCATCTAAGCAGGTTTCGACGTGAATTAACAGGCGCTGCAGCCCCGTCTGTTTCGGGTTTTGCACACGGCATTGTTTGTACGCCGCCGGCACTGTATTTTTGGCCTCGACGAAGGCGTTTACGGGCGGCGCACATTCCATGTTGCGCGACAAACAACATAGAAGGTACCACGACGTAACCGCTGTCATTTCAATCTGTATGTGTGCAAGCATATCAAGTTCTTCTTCGCAACCCAAGCCATCGCCCAGGAGTACAATGAAAAAAAAAAAGGTTTTTGTTCGCGTCGCCTGGAGGCAGTGTAATACCAGGGACACAGTGGAGGACGACCATAGGCAAGCCCAGCGGGAAGTCCTCCGAAGGCCAAAAATAAGGATAATCAAGATTCTTCTCCGTAGAGAAGTTTCAGAGATTAAACTGAAAAGAACAGATACTACACTTGATCTAAGCCAAAAGGCAAAGAGAGCTAAAGAAAAAAGAAGAAAAGATGATTAGAAATTTGGGAGGGGAGAGACGTTTTAAATACCCGAGTAGATGGTCCGTGCACGGATGACAACTTTTCTCGGGCCCATACGCTAAGTTGGCCCGTGCGGTGAGTGGATCCCGGTCGCCCCAAACGCCCCCACCCTTGGCTCATGGTTCCTGCCGGGGAAAGCTTGCAGAGCTTCGAGCTCCAGATCCGTGGACAACGTCACAAAAATTCACAGCCTGTGAGAGAGCTTGGTAATACTTCATACACACACTCGTTTATTCTCTGGCCGCAAAACATCCTACGGCATACCTATATTCTACTACTCAGAGAACAGAAGTTAACTTCCTTCTCGAAGCATTATCCACCTCTCAAACCTAAGAAATCCAAACTCCCCGACTCGCAAACAATCCTCCAACCCCCCTAACCGGCGAGAAACAAGAGACCCGCCAACCCGCGTTCGAACCTCCCTCCTCCGTTCTATGGACGATTCCACCCGCGAGCAGATACGCGAACGCAAGCGGCGCGAAAGAATGGCCAAGTCCATCACCCCAGCCTTCAGCCCGTACGGTCCCCGGCCAAAGCGCTCGCCCAAGTTTGTCTTTCTATGGGTGGCCTGCTTCCTGTTCATCCTGTTCGCTACGTGGTACATGAACTCGCGGCACGGGGATACGGTGAAGCAGTACTCTGGCCGGGTGGTCAAGGAGAACATGGCGGCAGAGGATTTGGACTGAAAAGAGACACACACACACGCACACTTCCTACAATCACAGCGTAGCTCAAAATCCGTCCGTCCGTCTGTCCGTCCGTCTGTCTAGTGGTGGCGTGGTAAAGAATACGCAACACACAAACGGCTGGAGGATGGAGTGAAACAAATGAAAAAAGAGACTGCGCGGGACATATATATATAAATCGGGAATTATATTTAAGGGAGCGAGACGAGAAGAAAGCTGGGCACTTGTCTCCTCCGATACGGATGCCAGTCCAGGCCGACTGACTGGCCGGCTGGCTGGCTGAGCAATGCATACATGTGGAGGAGCATGTTGGTTTTTCGCATTGTTAAAATCGTGGGCTTTTCTTACGGGCGTGTACATATTGTTTGGCTGAGCTGTTTGAGTTATATTATTGATACCTCGTCAACAGAATGAATTGTGGACCATAATCTCGCGTGCTTACTGGGAGAGCAAATATGATACAGCATTTCATTCTTTGTGCCATACTAGCCTGGCTGAGATATTTCTGC
This sequence comes from Podospora didyma, assembly GCA_033439775.1. NCBI lineage: Eukaryota > Fungi > Ascomycota > Sordariomycetes > Sordariales > Podosporaceae > Podospora > Podospora didyma. Next base: position 2,712,998 of record JAULSW010000003.1, read on the forward strand.
ATAGTATCCGTAGGGACCGGCCATTAAAATGTTTTAAGTATTATCTTTGAGTCTATAGAATGTTCACGATTGTTTTTTGCCAGGCTGCTTTACATTGATTCGTAGTGATTTTGACGGGAGTCCACGAACTCTTCGGCGCATTGTACGACTCACTGGCATCAGGCGTTGACATCAATAATTATTTCGCACAGCATCAAACACCAGAAATCTCACGGTGGGGAAATTCACGAGGGCAATACTTTACAATCCTAAACTTACACTTTCAACTTTTGGAAGCGCTGGAAGCCCGTTCCGTGTCAGCATATATCAACTCGGTATATTTAATGGAGATAGGATAGTATGCACCTTCGTGAGATCTGGCTCCTTGGGCCTAAAACGCCAAAATACTCACACAACTAGCAAGGTGTGCGTGTGTGTTCAAGCAAGTCGGACACCAGCCTCCTTGCGCTTCTTCCCCTGGTGAGAAGCAGCTGTGCCGAGACCTACGTTCTGTGACGCATCAAGCATACTCTGCGCCATTCTCTTCTTTTCTTCGGCCAGCTTCTTCAGTCGCTTGTCAGTTTTGCCCTTTCCGCTGCCCTTTCCGTGAAATTGATGAGACAGCTCCTTGAAGGCTTCCTTGGCGTCGAGGCTACGGCCATCAGCATCGGTATAACGGAGTTCAACGTTGGGTCGGTATCCTTCACGGAACAGCTGATCCATAACCTTCGAGTGGTGCTGTTCTCGGATCGTGTTCTGGTGGCGCTGCCAGTCCTCACGCTCGCGGATCGACATCTTGTCGAGGCGGCCACTAGCACGATCCCGCTCACGTTGGTTGCGAGTTTCGTCGTCGAAAAGAGCCATGCGCCGATGAAGCTCAGCGAGGAACTTTTGTTTCTGTCGGAACTTTTCGTTAAGCTCGCCGCCATTTTGGTCCTCAATAAGTTGGCGGTCCTTCAGCAGTGCAAGCGTTGCGCCCATGCCCTGGTCCACAAGCTTTTCGCCCTCAACACCTGTCGGCAAGTCAGGAAGCAACGACGTTTCTCGAGACTCCTGCTTGATATCGGCATCCTTCATTTCTTCGTCTTCGCCCGACGAATCTGCTTCCATCGCCGTGACGGCTTGTCCGGCCTTTGGGTTTGGTGCCTTTTTGTCCTCTGCCCGCTCAACTTGCAAACCATTGACGAATTCACTAATTTCGTCAATAACAAGGCCGCCTAGCTTGACGTCTGGCTCAGAAGACTCGTCAGCTTCCTCTCGAAGCAGCCTCGCGATGTCCTCTGGTCGGGTCTTCTTTCTCTTCTTCAGTGCGTCTTTCCTCTGCAGAGCTAACGACGTCTGGAGGTCCTCGTCGTCGAGCAGGTTGTCATCAAAAACCTTCCGTTTCTTTGTGTACGTCACCGGGCCAGAATCCAAATCCATTTCCTCGGCATCGACAGCAACAGGCTCGTCCCCTGTAAATAGAACGTCGTCGTCGTCTGCTCGGCGTTGTCTGGTAGATTTAGATTTCTTCTTCGGCTTTTTGACCTTTATCTCCGAAGCGTCAAGGTAGTCTGAAGTTGGCGGCGGTGCGTCGTCTATTCGAGCATTGGTTAGAGTAAGATCAGGTTGGGCGATGTGGAAGCGTGGCATACCAAGCATGTCGAGGTCCACGGTCTGATTCTTCCTCTTCTGCACAGGGGCGTTGAGTATGTCGGCGAGCTCTATGGACGTGCCCGCGCCAGCTAAAGTGAAAGCTTTTTTCTTTTTCCCGTCGATATCCTCATCGTACTTGGACAAAATGGTGTGCTCTCCAGTCTCGTCAATGTCGTTCGGGTCGTAGAGCGGCTTCTTCTTCTTGAAGTCGAGCCTCTCTTGTAATATCTCTTGTTCTCGCAGCTCCAGGTTCTCAAGCTCGTCACCCTCCTCCTCGTTTTCGAGCACGCCCGTATCCTTCAATGTAAGAATCTGCTCGTCACCATCCAAGAAGCTGGTCACATCGTGCGCAACTTTCACGCCCTCCAGATCGTCGGCCGTGTGTTGAGCGGCGGCCTGTGCAGCGGCCTTCTCCTCCTCCAGTTTGAGGGCAGCATCGATCTTCTTTTGGCGCTTCTTCTGGGTTTTGAGCCACGACTTAGCGTCAAGGTTGTCATCTTCGTCCAGGTCAGCCAAGCCCTTGCCAGCGAGAGGAGCAAAGCGCTGGGCCTTGTCGCGGGCCTTCTTGATGGCGGCTGCCCGCTCTTCGCGTTTCTTCTTTGCCTCTTCTGCCTCGCGGACCTTTCTGAAGTTGTCGTAAGCGGCGGCCTCGCGGGTTTCGAGAGTGCTTGCTGCGTCGGCATCTTGCTGAGGTGTGCCTCCTCGCGGCTGGTCGACTGCTCCAGGGACGGGCAGGGGCTTCATGCCCATAGCCCGCCGCACCTTGTTGATCTCTTCAATCGAAGCGGCATCCATGTTGAGTGAAGGGGCAATGCAGAGAGGTCGGCTGTTAGTTTGTTACAAAGCGTGATTGCGTTGCATATAGGGGCCTGATGAATGAATGTGGCTAAAATTTAGCCCGCTGAAGAACGCGAGGTTACAGGGAACATGCGGACGCGCCGAAAAAGCGTTTGAGGCTGACAGCCGTTCGTGGCTGCGAGGACGGAAGTGGGGCATCATTAAACCACAGCGGTCCACAGCTAGCCCCACTATGATTTAATTTTTCTCTCTGGCTGCTTGCCTATAAAGTCCCATCACCTCTCTCCCAAAACTCCAAAATATTTCCCCCAACAGCAGCATCTGCAGCATGCAGCCTAGGATGACTTCAAAGCCGTTTGCCATGCTGGCGGATGATCTATCATGATGCATCTTTCTTCCAGTGCTCCAGGCACTCAGTTCGAGCCTCTTAGATTGGAAGCACGGTGAGACTCGACAAACTCTTCACATTTGGCACTTGCCAGGAGCCACCATGGGGTGTCGGATCGCACACACAAGGCTTGTCTGCCGCGTTACTACCGGCCCCTTCGCGCCTGCTTTCTTCTACCCCTTTCCCAGCAGCTTCAAGCCCAGCTTGAGCTCGCAGCTTCCACAATACACAACCACGCATCTGTGCCAGGATTCCCCGTGCCACCCTGTTGGTCATGGGGAGGCTGAGCAGTTCGGTAGCAAAGGAGTTGGTTCATTTTTCAATGTCAACGTCCCACCGACAGATGCTATATCAACCGAACCCTGGGGATCATCGTTCGCTGTAAAAGGCTTGAGCGTTATAAACCAGTTATTAGGGGACACCATATTCCAAGCCGTTCGCCGAGATCATTGATCGATGAGGCTGGGGAAAACCATGGTTAATTCCGACATCTCTTCACACAAATTTTCACGGGTGAAAATCTTTCTTCCTCCGTACAGCTATTCTAATAACTGGCTGCTGTGACGTCTTTGATATCATGCTGAGAACAGTTGGTGGAGAATGCGTCTTAACTCTCTCCGAAAGCACCTGTTTTATGGAAATGTTATCTGGCATTCAATACTCGACGACTCGCGCACCATAAGCTCTCGTTTACACTGGAACGCAATGTATGTCTTTGGTTTTTCGTTTGCTAAGAACCGAAATATATTTAGGTACTGAGTCGTATCACTCCTCTACCCCGTCTGATACTTGTGGGCTCTTCAAGCGCTTGCTTGCGTTAATGTCAACATTGCCGTCGTCTTGCAGACTTCCCTCGGCTTCAGCTGCGCCTCGCATGTAAATCGAGACGGACCGATGCCGCTGCCATGGACAAGACAAACCAGCTGTAGCCGGAGACTTGGCTGAGAATATATCCAGCTTCCTTGTGCTGTGAATGGAGTTACCTAGCTGTGAGGGTGTGTAGAACCAAGTTGTCGGCGCTTTTCGGCGTAACGCGCTGCGGGTTCAATTGACTGCAGCTGCATTTGCATCTTGTTATCCGCTCACATGGCTCTCTATGCCACACATACGCCACTGTATATTACCGCCATGTAGGCTGGAACATGTGAAGAATGGGCTGGACAAGACTTCGCGTCTACCCTAGCCGGAGCGAGTTTCTGGATCGGGCTGTAGCGGCGGGGACCCCACAAACGCGATCTCTGTGCACTCCGGCTTCCGATGCCGGGGAGGGAAAACAACAATGCGAGCCCAGGGCTGCCCTCATCCCCGCCATCTCGACGACACCTTGGAAGGACCGACTCGGAGATTCTCGAAGGTTGTGCACAGCACTGCATGTCAGGCGAGTATCACACGTCTTGTTCCGGCGGTTCTGGTACGTAGACGCGTCAGCAACATCAGCTGTCGATGCTGTCGTCCTCCACTGGTGCTCCTTTGTGTTCTCATCGTTTGGAACTTTTTGGAGAATCACCTCTTGTACTTTGCAAGAAATCGATGCTGTCCAACTGAGAATACAGCCCGCGCTAAGTTCATGTCACCCGAAACAGACCCAATGGCCCAGTGCGCCACAGACATGCGAGCCTAGTCACCTGATGCTTATCAGCTTAAACATTCCTTCGCTCCCTCATGTCAACGGTAATGGATTCTTTAGCCAGTATGGGTGGATTGAGGAAGAATCGGCCCTTCACAGCACCTAACTTCTCCACGATCTTTCTCCACGATGTCGCATTCTCCAATGCCGAGGCGAGGAAAACCCCAAAGAACTGGTGACGTCGGCTGCCCCTGCAGGCGGCAAGACATCGGCGGAACCTTTTCTCCTTTTACTGTACTACGAATTCTACTGGAACTAGTCCAAAAGCACAGGTTGGAGAACTGGGCTGTGGTGATCGACACCATCCTGATTTCGGTTACACCAACCTAGCATGCCGCGTCCCTAGCGGCCCGAGGGGAAATCGGGGTTTTGGTGCTGTAAGAAGCTGTCTGGCTGGCATCTGCGAGGCATCAATTTGCCCAGGCTCGGGCATTAGCTCGACAGCTATGCGCATGGAGACATTAAAAGTAGCACCGAGCCTCAACTCAACGTCGGCCCTTTCCCCGCCAACGCTGCTACCCGGCGCGGACTGCACCCCAGGCTGCACCCCGGCCTGCCACATCCATGCAAGGTATTGATGTTCATTTGGAGCGCAAGGGGTATTCTAGGATACACTACTAGTAGTCAATAAATCAAGATCGACAAGGCGTGGGAAGAGTACAAATATCCGCCATGGCCGGCCTCGTGGTCAACAGTCTGGATCTGTATCCAGCAGCCAACATCACTGGCCTCACAAGCTTCTTCTTCTGCTACCAGCCCGCCATGCACGCCCTCTCGTCTATTCTGCTCGTTGGAGCCTACGCCGTCCAGACCGTCCTCGGCCGGGTGGATACCGTTGCCCGGAGAGAGGCTGAGATCCTCAAGCGAGATGTCGACTCGCTCATCGCGACCGAGACTCCCATCGCCTGGAGAAACCTCCTCTGCAACATTGGCAGCAGCGGCTGTGCGGCCAGCGGTGCAGCGTCTGGCGCAGTCGTCGCCAGTCCGTCCAAGAGCGACCCAGACTGTAAGTGAATGTGCATGTTCATCTGCATGTCATCTGGATGCTAACATATGCAGACTGGTACACTTGGACACGAGACAGTGCTCTCGTATTGAAGGGCATTGTTGATTCCTTCGTCAACACGTATGACGCCAATCTGCAAACCCAGATCCACAACTACGTGATTTCGCAGGCCAAGCTCCAGAGTGTCTCAAACCCTTCTGGCTCATTCTCCAACGGAGCTGGCCTGGGTGAGCCCAAATTCTTGGTCAATCTGCAGCAGTTTACGGGAGAATGGGGTCGCCCTCAAAGAGATGGCCCTCCCCTTCGTGCCATTGCCCTCATCGGGTATGCTAGGTGGCTCGTGGACAACGGCTATGCCTCTACCGCTCAGACCGTTGTCTGGCCTGTCATCAAGAACGACCTCACCTATACTGCCCAGTACTGGTTAGTGTCCCTGACCTTTGCCATACATACAGCGTAGTTCTAACTCGCATCTCTAGGAACAACACGGGCTTTGATCTGTGGGAGGAGGTACAGGGAAGCTCATTCTTTACCATCGCCAGCTCGCATCGCGGTGAGTGACCCTCTTCAGCGACTTGGATTATCACATGCTGACATGTCGTTCTTAGCCTTGGTCGAGGGAGCTGCTCTTGCAACCAAGCTGGGCACATCTTGTGCCAGCTGCACCGCTGTTGCGCCTCAAGTCCTGTGCTTCCTGCAGAAGTTCTGGTCCAATTCTGGATACGTCGTTTCCAACAGTAAGTATTGCACCAGGTCGTGACACTATATCGAGGACAACCTCCTAACTATGGTGTAGTCAATGGTGGCAACTGGCGAAGCGGCAAGGATGTGAACTCCATCATCACATCCATCCACAACTTCGACGCGACTGTTGGCTGCGACGTGAACACCTTCCAGCCATGCAGCGACAAGGCTCTTCTCAATCACAAGGCCGTCACTGACTCTTTCCGGTCTATCTATGGGGTCAACTCGGGCATTGCCCAGGGTGTTGCCGTCGCTGTTGGCAGATACTCCGAGGATACCTACTACAACGGCAACCCCTGGTACCTCGCCACCCTCGCGGCCGCTGAGCAGCTCTATGACTCTCTGATCGTGTGGAAGAAGGCCGGTTCCATCACCGTTACCTCGACTTCTCTGCCCTTCTTCAAGGACTTGGTATCTTCCGTCACCGCCGGCACATACAGCTCCAGCACCGCAACCTACACGTCCATCATCAACGCTGTCCAGACCTACGCCGATGGCTACATGAACATTGCCGGCAGCCGCGCCCACTCCAACGGCTCCATGCCCGAACAGTTCTTGCGATCTGGCGGGGCGCCGGTTGGTGCTCGTGATCTTACCTGGTCCTATTCGGCCTTCCTCACCGCTGCGGCCCGCCGTGCGGGCGTCATCCCGCCGTCCTGGAACGCCGCATCCGGCAACACTGTCCCTGGCACATGCTCAGGCGCGGCCGTTGCTGGGTCCTACACTTCGGCCACCGTCACCACCTTCCCGACCTCCCTGACCGCCAACCCCAGCTACACCGTGACCGCCACCGGCACTGTCCCAAGCCCCACCGGCGGCTGCGCGTCCGAGGTCCTCGTCACCTTCAAAGAGCTGGCAACCACGACGTTCGGCCAGACGATCAAGATCATCGGCAGCATCCCCGCGCTCGGCAGCTGGAACACGGCCAACGCCGTCGCTCTCTCCGCCGCCGGCTACACCAGCAGCAACCCGCTGTGGACCATCGGTGTCCTGCTTCCCGCCGGAACAGCCGTTCAGTACAAGTTCATCAACGTGGGGGCTGATGGCAGCGTCAAGTGGGAGTCGGACCCCAACCGCAGCTTCACCGTCCCTTCCGACTGCTCGACCACCTCGACCCAGTCCTCGAGCTGGCGCTAATCCTACCTTTGGCTGTTGACAAAACCAAATCGGAAAAAAAAGTTGCGATGAAGTGATGAGGTTTGAAGGGTTAAAACAGATCAAAAGAGAGGTTGCATATCTGGGAGGAGGAAGGGAGGGGTGGTCATGACTTTTGCATATACAATCACACAGACACACAGTCACGCATTTCTTTTTCTGACTATATTTATTCGGCGTTATGCCTTTTTATCTTGTACATATGAAGATCTCGCAGATATTATTATTGTCTTATGATTAGTATCCGACTCAACTGTCTTGTCCGATTTTGTGAGGAGCGGTCGAATGATATGCACTGCACTTGTTCTTATGGGGAGAACAATCATATTTCAGGAAATGTCAAACATAAAAATAAAAACTAAAAACTGCGAGAGGAGAGAAAGGTAAAAAGAGGCAGCAAGCCCCTGCCCATCACGGCGTGATTGTGAAGATCGGTTTCGACCACAGTCACCGGCACAACCCTCGGCGGAAGGGGGAAGGAGACTTTGTGAGACCGTGTTCCATCCCCTGGTTACCCCTGGCGGGGTCTCTCCCCGCCTGGATGGAAGGTTTACGCAACCAAAACGCCACCTTCGTCCTTCAATCAGCCTTCTTGGGAAACTGCACCGCGGAAAAGTGGTGTAAGTACCTTCCTCTTCCCTGACAAGCTACAACTCCCAGTCAACTCCACCGTTCCTTCTCAACTATCGTCCCAAGCGACTTCGCATTTCAGTGGGATAGGAACCGAAGGTTTTGAGCTCCGGTGTTTGTAGTTTAGCTTTGCCCTGAGCGAGTGCACAGAAGCTTGCATGATGAATACCAGCTTCATCGATCCACAACATGTCTTTGTTGAGAACTGACTCCAGTATGTGGTCTATGCATCTGGCTGCTCGCCCATCTCTGCCCCAACTTCAGCCACTTGGGAACGCTTTCCGCCCCGTTGCTCAGCTCCTACATATCTGGAAGGAGCAATGATGGTGTGGAACTGGTAAAATTGGATTTGACTACTGGAGTTTCAGATATCGGGAAGGAACAGTGACGAAGATTTAACCAGTGACAAAAATGGAAGGAACCAAATAGTATTAAACCTCCCCCCCCCCGAATGCCTTTCCCATTCTTTCTCTCTCACGAAATGTCATCCAGCGGACACACTGGGTATTAATGTTTGCAGGACAAAAGAAGAAACCCCCGGGACAGTCGTCATTGGGGTCATGTCAAGATATTCCTGTTTTGTCGAACATGTAGACAGTTTTTAATTTGCCATGCTAACATGGCCGCACCATCGTTGGACTTGATCTTCCTGATTATGGACAGCAACATCCCGGCTTATAGGCAGGATCTAACATCTTCAGGTGCATCAATCCAACGAACATGTGAGCACCACTTGCTGCTTTACACGATGTCATAAAAGAATAAGAAGAGCTAGCATCTCTCTATCTCACACAACCGCTACACCTGTCACCCATCTACTACTCCCTTTTCAACAAAATCCTCTCCAGCTCACTCATCAACGTCCCGACCGCCCAATCCAACACATCCGCAAATGGCATATCCGCCTGATTTCCGCCCTCGGGCACCAAGATTCCATACTTTTCCTTCACCTTTTCGCCATCAAGCACTCCCCTTTCCACATCTCCCGAGTCATCGTCAAACAAATATGAATGTGCGGCCGCATAATTAGGCCACACGATCTTATCTACATACCCGGGGGGATCCTTCCAGAACCCTTCCAGAGTGACATACCCATCGCGAGCCTCGCGCCGCCGCGTGGCTTTCTCGCGGCTGACCAGCAGGAAAAGCTTGATGTCGATGGCGGCCATGATGGAAGGCATGAGCTTGGGTGAGTACAACAGGAAGCCGTCTAGGAGGCAGATGTTTGGTGGTGCCGCAGAAGAAGAGAAAAAGATGGCGTGGCCGGCGTAGGGCGGGGAGAGCCATTCCTTGACGCGGCGGCGGGCGGCCGCGATGCGCTCCTCGGAGGCGGGGCAGGCGCCGATGGAGTTTTGGTCTTCTTTTGAGGATAGATCTGGCTGGGGAGAGGGAGAGGGGGTTAGGGTGTTGGTAGTAGTATTTATATTTGGGGTAAGGTTGAGGGGGGTGGGTGAATAGAGGGTGTTGTTGATGATGGAAGGGGTGGAGCACCGAGGAGTGGTGGCGGTCGTCGGGGTGAGACAACATCCGTGGTTGTGGCGCTGGGAGAGAGAAGCAGTAGAAGAGGACGAGGCTGACGAGGAGTTGCTAAGACTGACTGGGAAGGTGCCCGCGGACCGGATGTGGGCTAACGACCGCTCCATGTCCGGGATAGAGATAGCTTCTGCGCAGTCCCAGTCGACGAGGCCGTCTTTGATAGGGAGTCTGAGGGTTGGTGTCAATGTTATGTAGAAAAAAAAAAAAGTAAAAAAAAAAGTAAAAAAAAAAGAAATGATGACTTCAAAGAAAGGGGGCTAAAATACATACTGCTCCTCTGGCTTGTAGAAGTCATCCTCGTGCAGGATGAACGTCCCAGGAAAGATATCTCGCAGCAGCCTGGCTAGCGTGGTCTTGCCGCTGGACGAGCAACCGCTGATGCCCACCACGAGGGCGCGTTGCTCGGCCATCATGAAGTGTCACTCAATCCTAGAACACGGGAGGTCTCGTGGGACTGCGTCTCCGGAGTGGGATGTGTATGAATTCGCTCAGGTAAGGGTTTGTTGTTGATCAAATAGCGGGGACATGCGGGTTGTTAATCCTGTATGAATGATTTGACTGATTTAGGGTTTTGGGATGGAGGTTAGTCTCATTATAAATAAAGAACGCTGGAAAAGGGACTGCACTCTTAGGTTTGAGGTTATCCTTGTTGGTTCATGCAGGAGGGTTCAACTGGTGATCTCAAGTTGATGTCTCGTGAGATTCCGTAATCGCTTGTCCCACTGTGTATAAAACTTACAGGCCGGGTACGTACTGTTTCAACGAACAAGGGTTCGCTGTCTCGCCTGTGCCTGCTGCTTGCTTTCAGGCATGTTCAGGGCTGCGGGTGCTGCGTCATTCCCGGGAATCAGACCTGGGAAGTGTGACGGCCGTTTGGAACCGCAAAAGTATATTTTAGAGCTCAATATTTCCTATCCACAGTCGAATTGACTTCTCAAAGAAACCGGTTTGCGCCAGCATATAAGAATTGCAACGATAGCACAACCTAACAGAACCGCTCAAACACGCCACCTCTGATCAATTCCTCCCTTGGACCAAGTCCCGAACCAACCGAACCCACCATGACCGACGTACAGTCCACGGTCGTGGTCACGACCAGCATCGTGGCGCTCATCTCGGGCTTCCTACTAGGCGTCTACTCCGTGCGCGGCTACTTGATCTCGCCCGACCTTAAGCAAGAACGGCTCGCAAACATCCGAGACCCGGTCGAGAGCGAGGAGTCTGACATCGATGAGGACGACACCATTCTTGACCACGCGCCCAATTGGGTGAACGGCGAGGACGCGGATCGCCGCCAGGGCCTTCGCGTCGCGGAGCCTCCTAAGGAGAAGTCTAAAACTACCAAAACAAAGACATTCGCCGCCGCGGGCGCCGTCGACCTGAGCAACGAGGAGTGCAAGCTCGTGTTGGTAGTGCGGACTGATCTCGGCATGACGAAGGGTACGCTCATTCTCATCCTCGTTCCGCCTCCCCTTTCCAACTCTGACTGACCTTCTCCCCCAGGCAAAATCGCCGCACAATGCGGCCACGCAACACTTGCCTGCTATAAGACGCTCTTGCACGCGGCGCAAAAAGAAGGACAGCACTCGGCGGCAGCGCGTCTCCTGCGGCAGTGGGAACGTATGGGCCAGGCTAAGATTGCCGTGCAGATCAAAGGAGAGAACGAGATGCTGGAGCTGATGGGCAAGGCGCATAGCCTAGGTATCACGGCCGAGGTGATTCAAGACGCCGGACGCACGCAGATCGAGTCCGGAAGCAGGACCGTGTTGGGCATTGGTCCGGCCCCTAAAAGTGAGGTCAATAAGATTACGGGCCATCTTAAGCTGTTGTAGAGATGGAAATTGGTTGCGGCGGATATGGAAGATAGGGTGGGTTGAATAAAAAGGGATGGATGCTAAATCGCTTGTGTGGACACCAAACCATAAGCAAGTTTGGCATGGGTGTTTAGGTTTTGCATTTGTTATTCGGAGGTAGGTTCTGCTATTGCTTCAGTAGTTAAACTGATCACTGACGTCTCTGTAGATACCATGGATCTTGTGTTTGCAAATATCTAGAAAAGGAAGAGAGGGAAGGTCTGGTAAAGCATATTACAGCATATTAGAGGATTGTTGGGTTTGGTTTTATCAACTGTCAAAAAACTTGTCTACTTCGGGGGGTTGGGTATCATTTGCTCTCCCATCTACATCTAATCTTTCCGCGCAAACCTCGCCAACGTAGGACCCAGCTCTGCCTTCTTGTCCTCGAGCTTCTCCGTCCTCTTCTCCTGTATCTCCTTGATCATCTCCTCCACCTTTAATCTCCTCTCGTCGATGATGTTCTTCTTCCTCGACTTCCGCAGATACTTCTTCAATGCGCCGCTCTTGCCTCTCATCCGATGCCTGAGCTCCTCTGCAATATCCACAGCCGGAGCATCCAGATCCTTGTCGACCTGCCTCTGCTTCTCGGAGCGCAAGTCGAGGTTGCCGATAAAGTTGGGGTCAAGGGCAATCATCTCAGGCTGCAGCTTATTCATGAGAGCCTTCACTTCGCCTTCCTGCCGTTGCTTCTTGGTCTCGTATGGGTTCACCTCCAGAGCGTCGAAGTTGGCCTCTCCAGCGCCGGGGATGATGATGGAGGAGAAGCCCTCGCTGTGTCCAATCCCGAGAAGATCCTCGAATGGGCACCACCGCACACGCTCGATATGCTGACCGTCGCCTCCCCAGTTCATGTAGGGGCTCTGGACTTTCTCTTGGTTTGCCTTGTCTTTGGAGAAGAGGCCCTTCCAGACAGTTGTCCTTGTACCCCATCCAACCGCGGTCAGGCCAGTGTCTGAAATCGCGACCGACGACGCCGGTGTTCTCGTGAAGTAGCTGTTGACCTCTTTGAGCATCCGGATATCCCAGACCGCCATCTTGTTATCCTGTCCCGTAGACACCATGTACCGGCCCTCGCGATCTACGGCGACCGATCGTACCGGGCCGCGATGCGCAAGAAGCTTTACTAACGGATCGGACGAGTTAGGAGACCATAGTGTTACCGTGCCGTTCTGGTGACCGATGTGCAGCACAGCATTGTAGGGGTTGTGGGTCATAGAGACAGGGGTGCCGAGTTTCGTGGCGATCTCGGCCACGATCTGGCCAGTTGAGGTGTCTTGATATTTGAGTTGGCCATTGGTTCCCTAACTGCCTATTAGCGAAAAGTCCAACTCAACACACGTCAGACACAACACTTACCAAAGTCGCCAAGAGAAAGTGGTATGGCAGAAACTCCATGTGCGAAACCTCCACATGTTTCCTTAAGCAGTGGAGCTCAACACCATTCGAATCGTAAATGTAGACACTGTGCAGCTATTAGTTCTGGTTCTTTCCAGTCCCGGTTCCAGGCTTCTTCAGGGATACTTACTACTTCTTTTGGGCGACTGCAAAGTAGTTGTTGTTGTGAAGCCAGCGAGCATCCCTGACGATCTCGCCCAGCTGCAGTTCGCACCCGAGCTTCCCTTCCCGCCAGTCCATCGTCGCGATGTGGCCTTTCCTCCCCGCCATTATCAGGTCCCTACCATTCCTGCTATACTCGCAGACATAGGGACCTAGCTCTTTGAGCTTGAGCTCGAATTTTCCCCTGGCCGCCTCGATCGCTACATCCTTCTGGATATCGTCCTGGCGGACCTTGTAGGTGCGCTCCAGCTCCGTCTCGGCCTCGAGGAAACCGCCCTGGTTCTCGAGCAAGATCTCAGCTTCTTTCGTTTTCAAGGTTGCCGCCTTGTATTTGTCTTCAAGGTTGGTAAGATTGCGTCGCAATTTCTTGTCCCTGACACCATTGACATCGATTCCGCGGCCGCGTCCATATTCTCGTATGGCCTGCTTCTGGCGACGCATTCGGGTCATTTCGGCTTTCGATCGGAACTCTTGGCGAGTGCCGGTGACAGTGAAGGCACCATTGGATTGCTGAACCCCGGCGATGGGCGTGTCGACGCGATCTATGGTCTCCATGTTGTTGTCGGCCGTGAGGTTAGTGAGACGATACTTGAAGAGAAGCCGTCAGCTTCAGGGCCGACCAAAATGTCTGTTTGCTGGAACCATTCAATGACCAGGGGCCTGGGTCAACTTTTTTTAAAAAGTGGGGACCCCTGCAGCGATAAGACGATAAGACATTCTCATCGCACAAGTTGCCCCGCGTCGAAAGAAAAATAATATACCATCACCGCCTTGCCCTCCACGATTACACCGTGGAAGTCACATCACAAGGTAATCGAAAGCTCGGCTCCCTTCGATCTCAAAGTGGCGTCCCTCGCGTTTCGATTAAAAAACGGTGGCGACGGTAAAATGCCCGCCCTAGTGACCAGCGGTCATTCGCACCGGCCCACGACAAAGGCCTCGAACAAACCCTTTAAGTCTCGTAAGGCCACCAAAGGCTCAATAAGGGATGCCGCAAAAGGTATGACTCAGACCACTGCACCAACGAACAAACCGATTTCAAATACATATTAAAATGATAAAAGCGGGAACTGGTGGTAATGGCCTGAACTAACTGAAACTGTGGCATACAGGCAAGGTTGGCGATGAGCGAGGGCAGCGCAAGACGATACACCAACAAGTCATGTCGAAAATCGACCGGAGACACCAGGCCAAGCAGCGCCAAATGCAGAAGCACCGAGACCACCAAAATGAAACATCGGTCTTTGCCGGCAGAGACGGTGCCCCCAAGAATGTTGCAGTCATTCCCCTGTGCAGCGACGGAGACGCTGTTGCCGCAATCAAGAGCCTGAACGAGAGCATCGACCTCGAGGCCGAGGTGCCAGCCAGCGGCTGCTTCCGTGTCACCGTAGACCGATTCAAGCAGAAGCTGCAGTACATGCCCCTACAGCGGGACCTCACTGCGTGTCTGGATGCTGCCCGGGTTGCCGACTTTGTGGTCTTGGTTCTCTCAGCCGAAGACGAGGTGGATGAGCTGGGAGAGCTGATTATTCGAAGCATCGAGAGCCAGGGCCTGTCGACCCTGTTCACCGTGGTTCAGAACCTCAACAAGATTGACCTTCCAAAGCAGCGCCTTTCTGTGCTGGCATCGCTCAAATCATTCATCACACATTTTCACCCCGAACAGGAGAAGGTCTATAGCCTCGACAACAGACAGGAATGCTCTAACCTCATGCGGTCACTCTGCAACACAACACCCAAGGGCATTCGATGGCGGGACGAGCGGAGCTGGATGCTTGTAGAGGACGTCAAGTTCGCTGCCTCGCGGTCTGAATTGACCGTTCTCACAGGTGTTGTCAGGGGCAAGGGTCTGAAGGCGGACCGCCTAGTTCAAATCGGTGACTGGGGCACCTTCCAAATTGAGAAAATCACCGCCGCGCCGCTTCCAACACCAAAGAAGGGAGATACTTCCATGGATGAGGCCGCAGTCGAGGAGACGCTTGATGTGCCAACCGAGGACCGTGATGATCTTGACGGCCTTGCGCCTGAGGAGGTCTTCATGGAAGACGCTAGAGATGAGGAGATGGATTCGGATGACACTACAACTGCGCCTGCACCAAAGAAGGGCGTGTTACTGGACGAACACCACTACTTCTCCGATGACGATGACGAATCTAAGCGAGTGAGGAAACTGCCCCAGGGCACCTCTTCGTACCAAGCCGCATGGTACCTGAACGACGACGTGTCCGACTCGGGCTCCGACCTCGAAGACCACGATATGCAGGATGCCAACGAGGAAGATGCTGCGCGACCAGAAGATGGTCTTGAGGGTCACGCTCCAAGAGAAACGCAGACGGACTATGGTGGCCCCTCTGAGTATTCAAAGTCTGAGAAATTCGTCGAGCTTGACGATGATGAGGAAGAGATGGAGCTTGCAGCTTTCCGAAAGAAGAAGCGGGGTGATGCTGAAGAAGACATGGAGTTCCCCGACGAGATTGAGCTCCACCCTAATGTTTCTGCTCGAGAACGGTTGCTGAAGTACCGGGGCCTAAAGAGCTTGAGGTCGAGCCCTTGGCAGGAGGATGAAGACCGCGCACATCGGCCAGAGGACTGGGAACGCTTGTTGCGGATTCCAGACTACCAGGCATCTCGGATCAGGTGTGCTCGCGAAGCCCTTGTGGGCGGTGTAACCCCTGGAACCCGCGTCCATATCCACCTCGAGGCCGTGCCGTCTATGATCAAGGAGACTTACAACCCCAGCCAGCCCGCCACATTATTCTCTCTTCTGAGACACGAAAACAAGCAGACTGCTGTGAATTTCCTTATCAACCTCGCATCGGACTTTCCAAGGTCGATCAAGTCGAAGGAGGAGCTGATCATGCAGTGCGGCCCACGCCGCTTCGTCATCAACCCCTTGTTTTCGCAAGGCGGAAATACACCCAACGATGTGCACAAGTACTGCCGCTTTTTGCATCCTGGTCAATCTGCCGTGGCGACCTTTGTCGCACCCGTCACATGGGGCGCCGTGCCGGCACTCTTCTACAAAAGGACAATTCCCTCCGAGGGCGAAGGCGACGAGGAGGAGCAATCCAACCTTCCTCTGACCCTTGTTGCCACAGGAACAGCACTCCCCCCTTCGACAACCCGTGTCATCGCAAAGAGAGCTGTTCTCACTGGCCACCCCTATCACATCCACAAGAAGATTGTCACGATCCGCTACATGTTCTTCAACCGTGAGGATGTGGAATGGTTCAAGGCACTGCCGCTCTGGACCAAGAGAGGCCGATCCGGCCATATCAAGGAGCCCCTGGGTACGCATGGTTATTTCAAGGCTACCTTTGATGAACGCATCAACCCGCAAGACTCCGTTGGTGTCAGCTTGTATAAGCGCGTATGGCCCCGCAATGCGACGCTGCTCAGCGGCTTGCCCCGCGTGGCCGAGGTTGCGCAAGAGACCCAGCCGGAGGCAATGGATGCGGAGATTCAATAGACGGACTGGGCTTCTTATAGACTTGCTTGCTGAGACGGCTTTATGATTGGCGACGAGGAAAATGATACTACATCGGTTGTTTCGGGTATATGGGGCTTCGAGTGATTGGGCTTCCCTTTACGATGTAAGCGTGGGGTTGTGTCTTATCACGTTCTCGCAGGCACAACCCCCATCGGTCCCCCAAGAGGACACAAATATGGGGCGTTCTTGATATTATATTCACATATATTGGATTCTTTTTTCTTCGTCCCTAGCAGTTCAGCGGTGTGTCTGAAGTGCCGAGCAATCCATCCAATGGCGTGCTCCTTGGCCCGCCCACCTGCCTGCGCGCCTCCTCGGCGCCGCTCGCTTTCCACGCACTCAGAATCAACGTCACGATATGGTTCACCGCTACGCCCTTCTTAACCTGGGCGAACACGGTCGGCCCGCCGTCGCGCATCTTGCGCGCGTCCCGCTCCATTACATCCAAGTCGGCGCCCACCGCTTCGGCCAAGTCGGTCTTGTTCACCACCAGCAGGTCGCTCTGCGTGATGCCCGGCCCGCCCTTGCGGGGGATCTTGTCCCCTCCGCTGACGTCGATCACGTAGATGATGAAGTCGGCCAGCTCGCGGCTGTAGTTGGCCGCCAGATTGTCTCCCCCGCTCTCGATCAGGAGGAGATCCGTGTCGAACTTCTGGTGCAGGTCCTCCAGGGCCGCTAGGTTCGCGCTGATGTCCTCGCGCACCGCCGCGTGTGGGCACCCGCCCGTTTCTATGGCGCGGATGCGCTCCGCTGGAAGGGCGAGCTTGCGGGTCAGGAACTCGGCGTCTTCGCGCGTGAAGATGTCGTTGGTTACAGCGGCTAGCGAGACTTGGTCTCGTAGCGCCAGGCAGAGAGCTAGCATGAGGGCGGTTTTTCCGGATCCGACTGGTCTATTTGACAAGGAAGGGTGGTTGGTTATTTTAGTTTACGTGGGTGTGGCTTGGTTTAAAGGTATTTATATATATATATATAGGTAGTAAAAGGGAAAGAAAAACATACCCGCCAATGCCAACTGTGAAGGCCCGGTCAGCCCAGTTCCGCCCCTCTACGATGGGCATCTCCCGCCCCAGGTAACTCCCTGGCCCGTCGAGAATCTCATGGCTGTGGCCGTGCTCGATAGCTGCGAGCTCTTTCGCTGTGGGTTGACCACGGTCGTGATCGTGTGAGTGCGAGTGGATGCCATCGTGGGAGTGGGAGTGGGAGTGGGAGTGGGAGTGGGACGCCATGATGTCGGATTGTATGTAGTTATATCTCTGCCGGTCGTGCTGCGTATCGTTTTGTAGTGTTGAAATCGTCCCTTGGTTGGTTTGAAGCAAAACGTTAGAGAGAGATGCGCCAGATAATGGATCTAAGGAGTAAGTTTGGATGAATCCACACCTTGCTTTTTATATTACCGACGTTCTCGTCCATCGAAGGATGGGTTTGTCGTTGAGCAGAGGGGTAAAGTCAATTGGGGTGGGGGGTCTTGTCTTATCTTATCGGCACCGGCCACGGCGTGGCATAACCCTAACCCCAAGGAGACGGTTGAAGTCGCTTGTGAATAAATGCCTACGAGATGAAGAAGCAATATGTCAGCGACTTTGTCTATCGTAGGAGAGAACCTCCTCGTTGAAACGCAGATCGTGATATGGACGCAGCTGTCCAACAATGAAGAATACTGAAGAGCACTCATGTGTCCTCTGTTGTCTCATTATGAATTACTGTTTTTTCCTTGCACATGTCTGTGTTTTCGAGAAGCTCAATGTGCTCTTCCGGGACACGTCAAGCCCCGTTACTAGCTGATAGCAAGCACCGCCATGACCGGCTTCTTTATTAACATCACTCTTTCCTGTCGTGTAATCATTGATGAAACATCAAATAAGACCTTGGAATGCTCCATGAAAACTTGAGTTTTGTCATAATGTCAACTCCAAGTTCGCCAGGACCACATAGCCAAAGAACCACACTCTGTCCGCCACATACGACCATAGGCGTTGGAGAACTCGGGATCCCGTCCGCTCTCCCCTAGATAACCCGACGACCGCCAGACTAGTAGTTGGGTGGGTGACCACCAGCGAATCCCTGGTGTTGTATGTACTTTATGTTGTTTTTACTTGCCGCTTTTTCCTACCTCGTAAGTTAATCCGATGGGGAGGTTGTGCATTCCTCCCCAACCAATGGTAAAGGTTGTTGGGAGCTGGAAACTCTACGTGCTAGAACCTAGGTACTTTCTTACTGATTGAGCAAGCGAAGCAAAGTGTTAGATAGATATGCAACTTTATCTCAAATCTAGGTGGGAGTGATCAATAGCTCAAGGATATCCTGGTATAAATCTCTGCAGTATCCACAAGTACAGCAGCCGCCCGTGCACTCAGCCATGGATGTCACGGCTGAGTGTCAGTGAGCAACACATCGTGGTATCACCTACCATCCCACTGAGCTCAACGACACTGTGACAATCGTAGCAGACACATATCGTAGGACAAAATCACAGTGAGACACAATCGGTGTGTACCGTACCCGAAACAGCAAAAGTGCTAAAATAAGCCGAACTCCAATAAAGGCAAAATGAACTGGAAAAGAACGTAGCAGGATGTGTCCGTTGTCCCGTTTACCCTCACTTCGGGATCCAACTCGCCCTGTTGTTTAAGCCATGCAGAATACAGAGAATAAAGAGATAGGGTCTGCAGTTTATTTTGTTTATCCCATGTGGCGAGATACCCGAGTAGGAAAGGCTCGAGAGAGCAGAAGAAAAAAAGACTTGCCCGCGGGCGGAATCGAACCGTCGTACTTGGATGTCTCTCGAGTTGAAACTCAAGATCATACTTTATATGAGACCAATGCTCTACCCCTAAGCTACGCAGGCTTGTTGAATTGTTGAAAACATGGAGCAGACTGCGGCATTATCATGCAGTGCCGGGCCGCTCCAGCGGAGATCAGGAGCCAAGATGGTGGAGACGGACCCGTGGAATTTCTGGGGGAATTTTTCCGGAAAAGCCCAAAAAAAGAATACGAGGAGAAAAATGAGAGAAGAAATCAAAAACAGTAGTTGAATGCCTACAATCGGAATTGAACCGATGGCCTTGTCATGGAATCTGTAGTTGATTACGAGTGACACGCTCTACCCCTGAGCTATGCAGGCTGAATGCCGAGGCTTTGGGTGCTTCGATGGAGTGTCGGAGCGAGTTAGGAGCTGATAGGTGCCGGTCCCTAGAGCTCCTCATTGCGGAACTCTACCTTGGGACCTTTTGACCATTCAAACTTAGATTGGTACTGCTAGCTCCTTGTTCATGAGGACAGGTTTCTAGAATTTGAGACTCGTCCTAAATTTGTGGCAGGTAAGTTGTCGTGGTCTATGACTCTGTCGGTGATGTTTTGCTACGAGAGTGAACCTTTAAGCGGGTGTACAACATTATAACAGCGAGGTTTCTTTCAGATCAAGGTTTATGCTGGGATAAATCAAGGTTGGCATCAAGCCCACCACCACTCATTCTGCCGGAGAAACAAAGAAGAAGAAACTAGAAAAAGAGTTCTAATACTCCCTCACGCCCTATTAGTCCAACTATAGTTTCGAGCTGCTTTGAGCCGGTAGTAAGATTATAAAGCATGATGTTATAGCTATCTATCTTCACGACTCCAAATAAGCTTCTGTTGAGACCCACACTCCTCAACACGCATAGTAGTGCGCAACTCGCAGAAGTGTATATACACATGCCTCAGTTCGAGTCAAACAAGCATGTAGATCAGTATTCATAGAAGTTAAATTGAATACCAGAGTAAAGAGTCAAATGTATGATACAAAAAGCGACTAAAAGCTGTCGGCAATAACCACAGTAGAAGTAATAATTTATCTTACAATCCTTTCCTTCTGCTAGGCAATTGCACCCAGCAGGTCACCAACGGCCTCTATGCTGCAAGTCCTATATTCTTCGAATGGAACGAAGATAAACACTAGCATTTCATCTGGGGAACTAGTGATCAAATACATGTCATTGGAAGGTAGCGGGTGGATTAACGCGGGCATTATGCCTGCTTAGTAATTTATACGATCCACAACTTTTTTCATGTCGGAGAAATAGACATCATGATACATGGTGCCCAGCCAGCCTTATTATCCCATTATATGCCGGCTGCTGAGCAATATAGACAACCCTCCACCTCATCATGAAATATACACCTAAACCTGATATTTTGTAATGGTCATTCCTCTACATTCCTCATGGCCAACGACTGTGAGGAACATGGTTTCCCCTTTCTATCACATCATAATGCTTCCCCCATGTTCGTATTTGTTATCAATCGGTCAAAAAACTGCGGGCTGTCTGATGGCAGGGCGTGATTTTCAAAGATGAAAAAGCCCATCGAGCCCCCAGATTTTGTCGACAGCCCTGAGGAGCTGGAGCGAGATCTTTCACTCTTCCCGAGTTCGACGGTGACACGAGAGTAGGCCGTCGAGATACTTATGGCTTCGGCATGATCGGAAGCGACTTCGAAGATCTGGGCGACGTTGATTTCTAAACAGACGCTTTCCAATCTTGACGTTCGGACTCTGTCCCGATGTGATAGTAGTTGAATATGTTTTCCCAAGACTCGACGTTGACGTGCTCAAAGCTTCGTCCCTCTGCGCGCTGCTCCTCGTACCACTCCAATGTGGGCGTGAAGCTGTATAGCATATGCGTTGCAGATTTGGCGCGGGCTTTTGCTAGGCGAGCATCTTCGTAAAGCTTGTTTATGCACTTTGATCGCTGGCCAGGCGCTAGTTTCGTAGCACGAGGCGGATGAAAAATGATGCGCGTGTTCTCGTCTTCCGACTCGTCGTCTTTCTCGCTGTCGATGTCCATGGCCTCCTTGAGATCTTCTCTGATTGAGCCGCTACTAGGCTTCTCAGTCACCACTTTCTTCCAGCCTCGGCTGGGCATCTGGTTGTCTGGTGCCGGAAGATACGTCTTAATATCTCTTAATAGGAGGTAGAGGAATTTTAAAGTCATATCGATGGGGTGCGGCGACTCGCATTCTTCAGGAAATTCGAAACCCCCAAGCCATACTTGATCAATCCAGGTTCCGGGATTCTTCTGTGAGCCAAAATTTCGCGCATGTTGAATAACCCGGCGTTGCATATCGAGGAAACCTGATTCAACTGGCGCTTGGTTACCAGGAAACCTTGTTTTTGCAGCAGGATCCCAGATAATGATCTCGCATCGGCTGTACGGCCTGTTATGAGGGTTCACTGGGCGGTAGATTGCAAGCCACGGGTGCCGTTTAGGCTTTCGGTCTGGTGGAGGTTTCCGTGGATCCCAATCCTCAGCAACGGTGTAGAAGAACCCAATGTACGTATTGAAGGCCCGAGAGCTCTTAGGATGCCTCAGGTCTACCCACGACCAGGGAAAGCTAAACCAGTCATTGATTTTTCGGTAATGCTGCGAGAAATCGCCATAGTGGTCGCCCATCGTCGTATCGGCCCACGAGATGGGGAATTTGTATAGTGTCCAATTCAAAAACTTGAAATTGTCGGAGACATCGGAGACATCGGAGGCGCGATTGAGAAAATCCGTGATGTCTTGGCTATTCTCAGAGGCGATCAGATTACTCTGAAAAGACCACGGAGGTTTGGTTGTCTGGTTTGTCTTCTCCCCGTTCCCTTCTTGTGCGGGAGTCGCGGGGTTCGAATGGCTGCCATTGGCGGCGTCAGGCTGATCGATTGGATCGTCCTTGCTCTGGACTGTCTCAAGAACGACGTCGGGATCATTCAATGTAACCTGTGTGTATCTTGGAATGGGGATAATTCGATCGCCACTCTTGCGGCCGGGTATTTTGATTCCCCTGCTCGAGCCAACTACGTGAAACTTTTGGTATTGATCAGCTCTCAAGGTGGACCACCATCCAAACCAGTTGACGAGGCTCTGTTCGTCGTTCGGATCGATGCACTGGTCTGCGTAGATCAGCGAGCAGTTGTCGTCGTCCGCTCCAAACGGGCCCGCTCTCGACAGTTTAAGATTGTGCAGTTCCGTAGCGAAGATGGTGGATTTGAATCGGGCATTACAGTCCGTGTGGCTGACTCCATGAAGATTCGCCGCAAGTTGATGATCGATCGGCGTGCCTTCATCGCTTTCAAATATGTCGTCTCGCGCCTTCGCTTTCTCCATGGCCAAGCCCAGCAAGTACTCATGGATATTCCATGCCGTCACCAACCTGTGAGTGGAGGACTTGGCCCACGACGTCAGGAACCAGTCCAAGAATTGGCAAGCACGCTGAGGTTCAGAGACCAAAAAACCCGGCGTCAGGAGAATAGCCGTGCGATAAGGGAAGAGCCGTGTGAGACTGAGATCTCCTGGAGCTGCCGGACTCTCTGGCACTGATATGGAGGGGTATATGGGGTAGGGTTGACTCGGCTCAGACAGGCACCAGTACTGGTCGTGCTTGTGGATCAGACGCTCGCTGAGTTTTGGGAACCGGTGCAAGCTCCAAGCAAGCGCCTCGTGAACAATTACGACTCCTGGCATCTGCTCGACACCAGCACAGAATGCAGCCCAACCACCAGCATGGCAGCTAGTAAATATATGACAATCGGGATTGCAGGCCTTGAGCCAGTGATTCACTGCTAAGAGAGTAGATTGCTTTGATCTGGGGAATGCCAGGAAAAACAGGTGAACCGGAGGCTGCTTCGGATAGGCGGGGAGAAGCTGAGTGTAATCGAATTTGAAGAATCGCTTCATGACTATCTCCCGAGCTGACGCTGTGACCACGGCTGTCTTTGGAGCAACCTTCTCGACTGGTGGAAGAAACGCGAATGGGCGGAGCATACTTCCACAATCGAATGCTGAACTAAATATCAGATAGCGAAGTGCAATGGGTGATCCAGAAGGACTCGTTGGCTCCTGACTCAACGACTCGGTCCTCCACTCATCGCATTTGGTCGGATATATAAGAATACTGTACTCAGACTGGGTATAGAAGAACCCGAGCAAGTCTGATCTCAGATACTCAGCAGCGTCTTCAAGAACTGGTGCATTGGCTTCTGACGTTATTGTTCCTTCGGCTAGATGATTTTGTACCAGGATGTCAAATTTCATGATCATCGTTTTAGCAAAACATGTATATTGAAATTCGAGGGTGTCTTTGGCCATAAAATGAGAAAGCCACGCTTGAGGCGGATCTCGTGGCAGACTATCGAAGTTCACCTTCAGGGCTGCAGACCGTCCCAGAACCAGATTTTTCTCCAAGCTCTGTGTCAACACCTTACTACGGTATGCAGCAAGAGAAAGTTTCTTGGGACCGATATTCTCAACAGCAGGCGGAGCAGACGCCGGCAACTCCTTGGCTGGAGATGGCGCGATATTCTCGGGCGAGTCGACGTCCATTGGTTCTGGCTCCTGCACAATGATCGGACTGGTTTCAGGGTCATCGTCCAAGAAACGAACTGACTTGGCGGATGATTTGCGTTTCTTTTTTAGAAGTGCGTCGGGCGAAGCAATCGCAGAAGTGGCTTCCAATGGCGATTCTTGCTGGATGGGACTTAGGACCGTATCAATCGACGTCTTCGACGAAACTGGACCCTTCGGAATGGCAAACACATGTAAAGTTGAAGCATCGGGAGGTGCGAGATCTTCCTTTTCTCGCCCTCTCTTCTCGGCTAGTCTGCGAGTTCGAAAGTTTCCAAAGAGTTTCGGCTCCTTGGAGGTATCGGACATGGCTTCCGTGAGGGTAACTCGAGTCTTTCTAACTTTTCCACCAGAAAATATATTAGAAGTGGGCCGCTTGTTTACTGTCGTTTTCTTCGCGGTTAGGAAGCCCTTCCCAATGTCGCCCGCCGTCCGGCTTGAGGATGAGGCTCCAACTCGACTTGCGTTCAGCGGCTTTGATGCTAGAGTAGGGTCGCTACTTAATGGCCTGGCGGGCAGCTTTCTGGCCGTCCCTTGATACCCTGTAGACGTGGAGCGCTCAGGTTGAGCAATAGGTGGCCGCGGCGCAATCTTTGCCTTTGCCTTCGAAACAGTCGGGCTGCCGTTGTTTCCCGTTGCTGGCTTCGCAGTGCTCGAGCGTCTTGCCTCGCTTTGATTTTTGGAGCCCTCCACGGCAGTGGCTGTGGTTTTGGGAGCTACTCCGGAAACTTTCTGCGGCGTTCCTTTCCCTGTTTTTGGCTTGGACTGAGACCGCAACTTCGAGGACGACCCCGGGGCAGACCCCTCGATGTAGAGATCCTGAGCTGCCTCGTCATTGTCACTAGCTGAATCGCTTGGGCTAGGCCCAGGTAAAGGGGGCGTCATCGGAAGCCTCAGTCTCTTTCGCTTGGCATTACGCCGTCGATGCCGCTCCATCTTGTCCTCTGCTGCCTTTAATTGGGATTCGTAAAATCGCTGCACATCGAAAGGCTTCGCCTCACCGCTAGCTTGCTTGCGCTTGGTGTCTTCCCAGATAGCCTTGAGTTCGTCTCCAAGATTGATCTCGGGCTCCCATGAGCTCTGGTGTAACGGAAACCCCGTCCATTCTACCAGATAGAACATCTCGCCATCATCAGACACCTGCTCCGCAAGAATATTCTCAACCCCGAACTCATCGTCGGAGTCGTGCTGCTCAGGGACCGTAGATGTCACGGAGATGTCGTCATCACTCTCGGCTATTACTTCCGGAGTTGCGGTCTCTGACGAGCCGTTTCGTACGACGTTTTTGGACATTGTCGCCTATTACCAGGCAATGGGCCTTAGTGTTCAGCTGCATCTGTTCCCGGCTGGATCAAGGAAGAACAAAGCCCAGCCACTGCTGATGCCCGCGGTCCCGGTCCGGGCCCGCCGGTGTCGCACGGCAGTGCTGTGATATTTCACAATAGGAGCACCGGAAGCGGTCCGGGGGCTGAAGTATCTACTCGTGAAGTTTCTTTTGCTTTGTGTGGCGTCCTATCAGCCCGTTCGAATTTGATTTGTTTGGCCGCTTCCAGGGCAGTCTGCAACTTTAGGTTTCTATTGCGACGACGCTGAGCATCCAAAATGACAGTGCGTGCGCAGAATAGGCCTTAGAACGGAATGCGATGGCGCTGAGTGCTTTGATTCTCTCTCAGCAACCGCGCTCTTGTTTCCTCCCGAACACCTTGGCCAATATCAATACGGGCCTCAAACGGAAGGAATGGGTATGAAATCACGGTCTAAGGACCCTCGGAACTGGGGAGTCCGATAACCAATACACACACCTTGGTGCAAGGGCGTATTTTGACCGCGTGCTTGACTGCGATCCTCAATTTTATCGGATTCTTTTTCGTTCTGCACGAGGCACAGCGGGGCCAGGCTGGGTACCAAGTGCCTTATGTTTCTTGTTGGGTCAAGCGAGAAGAAGACGAAACTTTAAAAGGAACGCGGGGCCGATTTCAATGACCGTAATGATCAATCAAAATCCGAGATCGGATGGGAGGAGAAAATGTGTATCGTCAGTCTCGGAAGGTTCCAGTATGTGCGAGATGAAGGTGATTTCTGGGCACGTCGGCTTCCAACCACGGGATGGATGCTTTCCAGTATTTAAATAAAACAGTGGTCGGGGGATTAGAGAATTTTGACGCGCCCGTGAACGAGGGGACGCGTGCCACATGACTAACATTTGTGCTCTGAGCTGAGTGGATGTCCGAAGCGAAGCGAAAGCGATCTGTGCTTCCCTTCGTGTGACTAAGCCGACCCATCCAACACCCGCACTTTTGGTGGAGGTTATCTGTGATAGGTACCAGCCTAGGAGGCTAGGCCTGCGAGGTGTGTGCCTGCCCGTGCGATCAGCCCGCCCCCCGGCTTGTTACTTCCCGAAAGGCTGCGGTGACTTCGTTGGAGCATGAGACCATATTCGATGCGGCACCTGGAACGGTGAAACCCGAAACCTTCGCAAAAGCAACCACGACATTCGTCCTTCCTCGTGGCAGCCCGGGTGGCTTTTCTTTTCACAAAAACAACTGCAGCTTAGGTCGTGTTTTTTACTCCAACCGTGCAAGGTACCCATACAGCCAAGAGCCCCTAAATCCCCAGTCGTCGCTGCCTTCCTGGTTGTCGTCCAGTCCATACCGCCACTCGTCAGCTGCCAGTCCCGCTAAAACAAGTGACCCACACTAGCGAGCCGCACCGCCCTCTCTCTCCCAGGTTGTCTCCTCCTGGACATCGACTTATCGACTCGCCTTCGAGCAATCATCATCGCCCTTCCGCTCACGCTCCACAACCACTCGACCGATTGCGCCTCCGATATTCAACTGCAGCCATGGCCAACGACGAGTATGATGTGAGTCTAAGAGTCTTTCTGTCGCTTCGCTTCTGTGCTGTGGCTGTTTCTTTGCATGGCGCCTCCCTTGGTTTGATTCAGTGCGCTGACGTGTAGCTTCATTAGTTCCTCTTCAAAGGTAGCTGCCGAACCCCTCCATCTCGAACCGATAACCGGAACGATAGCAGCCGGTACGCGCCTCCATCAAACACCTTACTAACTCGACTTTTCCTATCTAGTGGTGCTGATCGGGGATTCGGGTGTTGGAAAGTCCAACCTTCTGAGCCGATTCACCCGCAACGAGTTCAACCTCGACTCCAAGTCCACAATCGGTGTTGAGTTCGCCACGAGATCGATCCAGGTCGACGACAAGACGATCAAGGCACAGATTTGGGACACTGCGGGTCAGGAACGGTATCGCGCCATTACCTCTGCCTACTACCGAGGCGCTGTCGGCGCTCTTCTTGTCTACGATATTAGCAAGTCCCTGACGTACGATAACGTGACGAGATGGCTGAAGGAACTGCGGGACCACGCCGATGCCAATATTGTTATCATGCTTGTGGGAAACAAGAGTGATTTACGGCACCTGAGAGCCGTACACACAGAAGATGCCAAGAAGTTTGCCAGTGCGTTGAGACAACCCCTCCAAAGAGAGCATTATCAGTGTGGTGGTATGGGCAGGCATTGGCTAACTCGCGGATGCAGGCGATAACGACCTATCGTTCATCGAGACGTCGGCTCTCGACGCCACCAACGTCGAGCTTGCTTTCCAGACTATATTGACCGGTATGTCCTTCTCGCGGACCCGACTTCTATCTCGCAAACTTTAGGGTAGGAATCGACATTTTTACTCACGTGTCGAAATCTAGAAATCTACAAAATCGTGTCGTCCAAGAGCCTGGTGGGAGGCAAAGACGAGGTCGTTGACGAGCGCGGCATTAACCTCTCGTCGTCACAGTCGGGTACCAAGACAGAGGCGAAGGGCTGCTGCTAAGGGTAGGGATGAATGCATGGCGTCAATTATATTTGGTGTGAAAGGGGCCTTTACCAGTATTGGGACATGGATCTGCTCGCCTTTAAGGAGGCCATTCTTGTGTGGATTTTCAGGGGTCATTCCGGCTTTTCTTTTTCTCTTCTCCCTTTTCTTGTGCTTGCTGTCGGGATTTCGCAATGGCTTTCCGGGCTGGCTTGTTCACGAATTACGAGGCAGTTAGTTGAATGAACTCGGGGGTGATACCACTTTCGCTATTCTACTACAACATCTGGGGTGCTGTGTCTCTAGGAGGAATCAATGGGTGTAATAGCTTCCAATGGGGGTTCATGGAGATTTATACAATACACAATTCCATGATTTTTTAATTCCAATCACTGAGAGCGATATTGGTGGTGCATCCTGGCGTTGGATATATTTTATATCGCCGATACGCCGCACTAACTTATGTCCGCGGCGGTACCTCCAACGATGAGTTTACGAAACACTGAATGTGCTTGCTGCTTTGATGGCCGAAATGCCATTATCAGGCTTAATAATAAAGTTTTTGTCTTGAAAGAAGCAAGGTCCCCGCCAAAATAATGGTGCCCACGTGAGGCCGACAAGGGTGCTGGTTTGCGTTTTGGAGAAACGACGCTAAGATAGCACTTATCAGTAAAGTGGGACTGGGAACTTTTTTCTTGTTCATCGAGAAAGCGACAGGACGGCCCTTCACGAAACTGATAATCCACACCTCATCCGGACGCCAAATACAGACAAAATGGCTGCTGTATACAAAACCCTATCAAAATCGAGCGCGAAAGACGAGGATGGCTCAAATACTACTAGTGTCCCCGCCGCCAAGCGGAACAAGCAGAAGGTCCTCATCCTCTCGTCTCGAGGCGTCACGTACAGGTATGTTCATTGCGCGTGGAAGGAGGCAAATAACACTTTGAGGATATCGAACTGACTGAATGGGCTGCGCATAGGCACCGACATCTTCTGAATGATCTGGCTGCGATGCTGCCGCACTCCCGTAAAGACGTCAAGTTCGACTCGAAATCGAAGCTGTATCAACTCAATGAGCTGGCCGAACTGTACAACTGCAACAATGTCATGTTTTTCGAGGCGCGGAAAGGCAAGGACTTGTACATGTGGTTCAGCAAAGTGCCTAATGGCCCGACTGTCAAATTTCACGCGCAAAACTGTGAGTAATTGCCCGCCCCGCGCCCCACGCAGAGATGGCATGAGTCGCATTCCTGGAGGTGCTTGCTGACCAAGGTTCTTTTCTTAGTGCACACGATGGAGGAACTGCATTTCACAGGCAATTGTTTGAAGGGCTCAAGGCCAATCCTGTCGTTCGATGCCACATTTGAATCGGAGCCGCACCTGAAGGTGATCAAGGAGCTGTTTTTACACATGTTCGGCGTGCCGCAAGGCGCGCGCAAGTCTAAGCCCTTCGTCGACCACGTCATGGGATTCAGCATCGCGGACGGCAAGATCTGGATCCGGAACTACGAGGTCAGAGAGGTGGAGAAGACGAAGGGCGAAGACGAGGCTGAGGCGGCGGCTAAGGCGAAGAAGATGAAGGGCGGCGACAGAGACACAGACGTGACCCTGGTGGAGATTGGGCCCCGGTTCGTCCTCACGCCAATAGTCATCCAGGAGGGCGCATTTGGCGGCCCCATTATCTACGAGAACAAGCGATTCGTGTCACCAAATCAGGTCCGGTCAGACCTGCGGAGATCCAAGGCGGGTCGTCACAACGCGAGGGCAGAGCAGCAGCGGGCTGGGTTGGCCAAGAAGGAGAACCTGGGCTTGTTATCAAACGGGGCCAAGAAGAACGTCGATGCTTTAGATACCCGGGAGGTCTTTGCTTAGATTTCCGATAATGAGAATGGACTGGTACGATAATGATGACCGTGGCTGCTGTAAGTGGGGACCGTCTTGCAGCAGAGCGACTGACAGTGTGCATCATTCTTGATGAGATGTTGACCGATCGGATCTGGCTAATGACAGTGGCTATTGAGCCCTATTCATCTCCTTTTTGGGGCAGGTTCTAACAGCGTTTCCTCACCAAAAGTTAGCCAACTTGTGTTAGATGTCTATCAGCCAGCAAACAGGTCTCAGCACATCTGCTGCCATCTCCCTCTTCACGGCTTAATTGAGAGAGGAAATGGCTGGCGAAGCAGCATCTTTGTTATGTCTTGAACAACATGAAGTAATCTTATGAAACTAATGTCTGAAGTGCGCGCCCATGATATCATTGTGCCTCCTAAAAGTCAAGGCAACTTGTCTCACGGAGGTATCGGCTTACATTTCCTTAGCCAGAAATTCTGGCCCCATCTCCCCTAGCACGGACCTCCAGCAACTCAACGCGTTGCTCAGTGTCACCATCATTTCCCGGCGAGGCTGAGACCAGGGTTATTACTGGGCGCTGGCCTTATAAACAGACGTCTGTCCTTCCGTCACCTTTTCCCCGCCTTCCCAATAACCATCATCATCGCCATCAGCGCCGTATCACCATCAGACAATGGCTGAAGCATGCCCTGGGCACGCGTATATGATGGCTAACATAGCGACTAAAATATCGACCATGTCAGGTCAACACCCGCATTCGGTGCTTCATAGCATCGAATGCCTTTCCCAGCCATCTTCCTCAACCCCAGATAATAGCCCCAACGCCGGGGTAGTTGCAGCTTAGGCCTTTGGGAAGTTGTCGCCTCGGCTAACCGCCCGAGGCCGGTTGAGCCTGGAAGAGGACTCCTTGAAGTCATCTCCTTTGGCTCGCGTTTGGGCTGTCAACAGCCAAGCTCTCCTTCGAAGAGGGAAACTGTGTGTAAGAGAGGTGTGTAGAAGGAGCGAAGAGTCAGTCAGACAGCTTTTTGAGGAATATCTCTGAAAGCGTGCTTGTCCCGAGCATTATCGGGGCGCCACCCAAATCAACAACGAGGGAAGCGGGTGCCGCATTTTCTCTCCCCATTACGGTTCATGTGTCTCGCGACCTGCCGCTATATCAGAAATCAACAATTAAACAATTTGGTAAGCAAAATACGAGATGTTATTGCAGTACTGGCGAGTATTGGCTAACTTGCCGTGCAGACGTCAAATTTTACCTGTCTGGCAAATATTTCCGCGTTATAACCATCGAGTTCGGTTTTGCTTCTTTTCTCCGCTCCTCGCTTTCTCTCTTTGCTCGAAAAGAGACGACAAGAGGAAGGTGGGAAAGTGCTGTTCTATCTGCATCGGCAACCGCGACCATCGCAGGGTTCAAACTCCCTGCTCGCTCGGCTTCTGTAATCCTCACCTTCCGCAACTTGTCGTTAGACAAGACCATTGCGGTTTCACTCCAACCCTTTAACTCGGGGTTTTTTTGGGGTGGGGGGGCGAAAGTATTACCATTTGAAAGTTGCCCATCTGAGTCCTCGCCTCTAATCAGTCAGTCTCCAACCGCAAATTTCGTCCAAAGAACATCCCATCAATAATATCGTTGTGACGAACAAAAATGGGACGGCAAGAGCCTTCTCCAACAGCAGCCATTCAAGGTCACTGGCCCGTTGCCTTTCCCAAAGCCCTACCCGACAACTCGAATATGCCTTCAATCAGCAACAAACAGCGGGCTGTGACGCAACGTCTCCCTTCTGCTACAACTGAACTCGATGGGTTACCGGTGGAAGTCTTAATCGAGATCCTCTCCAACCTCGATTTTGACTCGCTCATCGAGATGACCCACGTGAACAAACGTTTCAAGCGACTCTTTGAGACCAATTGGGCTGCCGTTTTGATCCCAATTCTCAAGCAGGACTTCTCCCCTGCCGAGTACTTTTTTCGCGTGTTCGATGTCTGTGCACCGAACATCGTCATGGCCTTTAACAAGTTCCATGACGGTGATGTTCGGTTCGACGGGCAGCTGGTTTGCTCGCGAAGTCCTGAAGTTGTCAAGTCTACCAGATCTGGGCGCCGGCACGATAGTCACGGTGCCCGTTGCGATGACGATGACCAAGAAGTCACTGACCGCTGGTTAACAAATCTCTCATCCAAAGATGGGCTAGCTGTGGTTCTGAAGGCGTGCCGCGCGGTAAAGCAATGGGAAAGAGAGTTTCAGCGTCTGCGTTTTGTGCGGCATCCGGAGCACAGCAGGATACTTCACGCACACGAGCGAGAGCGCTTACGCCAGAGTCTTTACTTGTGGTGGAGGTTTGCGCGTTACTTCCACAGTAGTTGCCACTTCGAGGGTACTGAGGACGTCCACCGCTTCTGGCTTAGGCGGCCAGACAGCCCCGATGTGCGATGCAACTATCTGCGGCAGTTTTCGACCACGCAGCTGCATGAGTTGTGGGACATGTGGGAGACAATCCGTGCTGCCGTCAGCAGGGAGGTATGTCCATCCACTGTCGCAGTGCGGGAGGAATCTGTAAGTTCCTAAGGAGAGAGGAAGGGGGGAACCCTCTTATTTCTGTTCGTTAACAATACTAACATTCCGAAACTAGGGCAACTCACTCTCTCGAGCCGAGGCCGCTCGCGTCGGATGGGGAGACCCAGTAGAGAACGACCACATCCTCGCGACTATCATGAAACTGTGTCCAGAAGACATTCTGCATATACTCGTGTACCGGCACCAGTATGCGACCAAAGCAAGCCTCGTGCAGTTTGTGCGCCTACGCAACCCTTTTATCGAGGATAGCATCGAGATGTTCAGTGAATCCATTCAGATCGTGCTACGCGAGCGGGAGCGCATGCTCCTCGATGAGCTTGGCACCGATGCCCTCGCCCCTGGCTCGTACTTTCCTTCATCCTCGGGCTTCCCGAAGCGCTACGGTGGCATTATTGACCATCGTAAGGCTGCTACGGAGAGGCTCCGGGATACATACAGCAAGGATGCCGGGAAGGGATTCCATCTGTTTCACCTACCGCGACAGTACTATATATGTGTTGCGGTGCCTGCTGGAAGGTTGGTTGCTAGTTCGTAGGGGATATCTGTCTGGCAGTGTCTCTGCTGAGGTGGTGTTGATGCTGGGATGTACTTTTTATCCTAAATGATGGTTTGTGAGGGGAACTGATGAAAATATCGGTAATAAAATAGCCGAGGAAGTCGCGGAGAGCGTAATCACCTATTTAGTAGATGGAAGTCCGTAACATGTTGTCATCTTCCGGTTGATGTGTGGTTGTTTACCATATATTTACAATGCAATCAACAGTTAGAAAGAAGCTCTCACGTCACCTACGTACCTTGGCTAGCTTTACGCTTGACATTCTGGCCGTCATTTGTTCTATGCTGCTCTTGTATCTATCATGATATAGAACCGTATCGAATGACTAGATATATTTCATCGAATGTATTATTGCCTTGCAGGAGCTCGGTCTGCTCCTGTGACTTTGCAGAGCCCAGGCCCCTGTCGTAGTGGGGGTGAGGCGAGAGACGTTTTGCCGCCAACCGTCCCCAGCACCTCTTTTTAGGCCATTTCTCGCCGCAACATCATTTCTTAGCGCTCCCGTCTCCATTCAGCTCCCAAGCTCCCTCCCAGACAACCAAACTCGGGCGTCTGTTAAGGCGATGCGCATGTACAAAACACGGCTCCAGCACTCCAGGTGTGTCTCCAATTTTCTTGTATGTCTATTTCATGGAGATAGCATGACTTGTTCCCTATGCGCCGGTTTTTTTCCCTCCTCTTTTCCTCTCTTCGGCAGGCGGCGCGAGCGCGCGCAAAGTACCCAAACATTGGAATTTCAGAAGCGGCCCAGTCCGCCCTTCGTCCCTTCCAACTTGGCACAAGAGACTTGACCCGAGCTGCATCTGCATCTTCTCCATTCACCACAGCCCCTTTTCTCTGCTTCGTGCCCACATTGTGGGCCCAGACTCGTCGCTCGCCTTGTTGACAAGCTCAGCTATTGACTTTGTTCTCTTGGGCGTAGAGCTCCGTGGTGTCTCCATTGGAATTAGCACGTCGACGAAGTCCAATGCGTTTTTGCCCACATCACTTACTACAGCATCTCTGCCCCTGCCTGCGAATTCGCACAAGGTGCCTCGCGTGATAGGCTTAGTAACGGAAACCTTTTTACTTTATAGATCTATAAGTCGCAAACTTTTCAGTTGCCGGCGGATGACACTGTAAGTCTGCGCGCGGCGAGCAGAACTGGGCTTATCGATAGCTGTCCTTCAGCCCACGAGAGACTCTGCCCTGCAGTCACAGCGTCCTCACTTTCCATTCAGTGCCTTTCCCCTTTGGCTTTCTGCTGTCACAGAGCACGATGCCCATGCAGCTTAGTTCTCTCCTTGTTTCTTTTTTTTTCACGCGTCTTTTGGATTATTTAGATCACTTAGGGCCTTTCCGCTTCTCAACTAGCGCTGCACTGTTGCTAACCAGCGCGTAGATCCCAAGCGGTGAAGCAAGCAGATTTGGGTCTGATCAAAACAGCATTTCCCGCAATTCTGTTTCACATCAGATGGACGAAGTAGACCAAGACATTGCCATGGACGGCGAAGACCATCACATGTCCTTAGTAGATGAGCCGTCTACTACCAACGGCTTTGTTAGCCCGGCAGCTCTTGATAGCACCCAAGAGACCCCGAACGGGAGAAGTCTGGACGGCGACGAAGCAGACGAAGACGATGGCTCTGACGCTACAACGCTCCAGTTTCCGGAGCCGCGGCGGCGTGGGAACCTATCTACCGGATGTTGTTTCGATGAACGGATGAAGCTTCATGCCAACGCCGACTTTGGGCCGAATCCTCATCATCCAGAGGACCCATCCCGGATTGAGCGCATCATGGACAAATTCAAGTCGGCGGGGCTCGTGTATCCAGGATCGGATGCAGACCTCATCAAGATCCTGAACGCAACCCCAAACAGGTACATGTATCGGATTCCTGCGCGTGAAGCCACAAGGGAAGAAATCACAGTCGTCCATCACCCAAGTCACTACCGCTGGGTGGAAGAGCTCTCTAAAAAGCCAACAGATGAACTCCGCCGCCTCTCAACTATTATGGACCAGGGCAGGGACTCGCTGTATGTTGGTAGCATGACCTTCGAGGCGTCTCTAATCTCCGCTGGCGGCGCCATTGAGACGTGCAAGAGCGTTGTGGAAGGCACGGTTAAAAACGCCTTTGCTGTCATCCGTCCACCTGGCCATCACGCAGAATACGATGCGGCGATGGGATTCTGCTTGTTCAATAACGTCCCCATCGCGGCAAAGGCCTGCCAGAACGACTACCCCGACAAGTGCCGCAAAGTCCTCATCTTGGATTGGGACGTCCACCACGGTAACGGCATCCAAAACATGTTCTATGAAGACCCCAACATTCTTTATATCTCCGTCCACGTCTATAACAACGGCCAATTTTACCCCGGGAAACCTGACAACCCCATGATCCCCGATGGAGGTATTGAGAACTGTGGCGCAGGAGTTGGGTTGGGTAGAAACGTTAACATTGGATGGCATGACCAGGGCATGGGCGACGGAGAGTACATGGCGGCATTCCAGAAAATTATAATGCCCATCGCCTATGAGTTCAACCCGGATCTTGTCATTATCTCGGCCGGATTTGACGCGGCCGCCGGCGATGAACTAGGTGGTTGCTTCGTGACCCCAACTTGCTATGCTCATATGACGCACATGCTCATGTCGCTGGCGAACGGGAAGGTTGCCGTGTGCTTAGAAGGCGGCTACAACCTTGAAGCCATCTCCAAATCGGCCTTGGCCGTGGCTCAGACGCTCATGGGCGACCCACCACCGAAGATGGTATTGCCCCCAATTAACAAGGAGGCCGCCAGGCTTCTAGCTAGGGTCCAAGCGCACCAAGCGCCATATTGGGAATGCATGCGACCTGGAATCGTCGATATTCCAGAGATGCTCGCTCTTGGCTCCTCGAGGTTGCATGATGTCATCCGCACTGCCCAAAGACAAGTTCTCGGGGAGAAGTACGGTTTCATCCCCATGTACATTCAACGGGAGACACTTTTCAAATCCTACGAGAACCAGGTTCTAGTCACCAGAGGTATCCAGAGCGCCCGGAAGATCGTGGTTATTGTTCACGACCCGTAAGTATTATCGCATTCATGTCTGGTGGCTTATTTTGCTGACAACCACCCTGTTTCAAGGCCCGAACTTCTTGCGCAACCGGACCCGTTGACCAATGTTATAGAACCGCACAACAGTTGGATGGTTTGTCTCCCTTATGAATCCATCACCTACAACTTGAACTTTAGAGCGGCCTAACTAACATTGCGATAGACGGATGGGGTCCTAAAATACATTGAATGGGCAGTGGAAAATAAATTTGGCATCGTCGATGTCAATGTTCCTCAGTACATCACATACCCATCAGTATGTTTCCAACTTTTGCCATGGTCTTCCTGAATTGATGCTAACATATTCCACCAGGACACCGATCCATTCATTCCCCGAATGGAGGAGAAGACTCTTCAGGCCCAGGTGCAAGAGCTTATGTGTTACATCTGGGACAACCACCTCCAACTTTATGATGGCGCGGATGACATCATCTTAATGGGCGTAGGCAATGCATACTTAGGAATCAAGATGCTGCTCATCAATCGAGGTATGTTTCTCGCTCCTCTCATAATCCTTTAAGTTGCCCTCACTCACACCACTGCATGTACACAGATATTAAGTCCCGGATCTCGGGCGTCGTCAACTTTGTTAACGGTGCTCTGCGCCCAGTCAAGTCGGACGTGGACCAAGAACTTTCCATGTGGTATAAGGAAAACTCAAGGGTCTATGTAGCCAACGACCATGCTTGCTGGGCTGATGCAGAGCTCACGCGCAAAGTTATGAAGCGGCGCTTCGGGACCGTGGTCCGCAGCGAAGCTAACGGCTTGACGGCGATGATGCAAGCTCATGCTCCAGAGGTGCATGACTGGATTCTGAGGCGGCTGACGGATGAGGAGCAAGGCGATACCACAGAGGATGACAATCGATTGGCTTAGGATATGAGTCTTCAAGGACGTTCGGCGTACTTTGCTAGCCAAGTACCTGATGTAAGCTCTGGGGTGGGTGGTGTGAAGGGTGGGCGAATGGATCTTTTTTAGTATTGAATGTCTTCACCACTACCTACATAGGGTGTAACGAATTTAAGGGCGGCAGCAGGTGCTTACAGAAAGGCGTTTGGTGCCTGTTTTGGTCTTTTGTCTCTGCGCCAGTAGGGGTTTTGCTGGATGAGGGTTGACTTTTTTTTCTTTGCTAGTTTTCTTCCAGCTGGTTTAAGGATTTCTGATTCTTAAAAGAAAAGCCAGCACTTTGTTTTGGCTGTGGGCAACTCGTTTATTTTAATGGTTCTTCAATCCATATGTCTCGTCAACTTACTCATATAACCCTAACCCTGGTTTTGGCGGCTTGTTATGGAAGGTACGTACCGAATTAGATCTTTGGTTCTTCATGCAGGGGTGGTCCCCAGTCGCGTGTTTAAGTGGCAGGGGGGTAATAGCTGACACGGGCGCGTCCGGTTTGGCGGGAACTTTTCTTCAGCCTCCTCTCACATTTGTGCTTCGATTCAACTTCAACTTGAACTTCAACTTCCCCCCTACACCGCCAACAGCAAACGCCTACGACCATCAATACCCATCCTGAGGTAAGGAGGAGCGCTATATTATGGATAGAAGTAGAAGGTTAGTAAGAGTATTTGTTTTCTTACAAGTGGCTCTCAAGTGAGATTCTGGGTGACTGTGATCGAAATGTGAACCCGTCGTGAACGTCGCCGGCGACACTCCGGCCAGGCGAAAATGGACATCAACACAGCTTTTGGCGCGCCCCGAGCTCGCTGCCCCGCGACTGTTCCCTACCCCGCGCTTCTTCCCTCGACCGTCGAGCATTCCCAAAAATCGCACCGCGCAATTCGTCTTCGTTCTACCATTTCGAGCACGCAACGCGCGATCGGTTGCATTTTCCTCGCAAGAACCAAACGCTCGACCTTACTATCCTTTTTCTTCGATTCACATCTTGTGCGCCTCTATTTGCCGGCATCGTGCCGACAGCACTGTCCCTACCCCCGCTTGCGCCATTCCAAGCACACCACCGCCATGTCTCCTCGTCAGTACTTCGGCCGTGAGCGGCTGCAGGCTGTATACAACCCGACCTACTTGGGGTTGTCGTCGAGCTTTCAACTTCTGCGTGAAGCCACACATTGCGACTCGATACCAGAAGTCGAATCCACGATCTCGGGTCCTTCTGTGCCTGCTGGTCACGGCAGCCAGACACTTGACCCAACCGTGGCCTCATACGTCTCTCCAATCTCTCTCCCCGCTATCACCTCAACTTCGTCCTCCAGCGATCTGGCAGAAGCTGCGGAGGATACCGATTTGTCGGAATCTACGCAAGCGATTGACCTGGTTCTGATCGACCCAGCTCTATTGGAGCCTCGCAACTGGACTCAGCTTCTCCTGGCTGAAGACCATGTGTCGCAGCCATCAACACCATACAAGTCACACAAGAACGACTCAAATCCGACGTTGTCCCCCAGCGATGTGGCAGAAGCTGCGGAGGATACCGCCTCGCGAAAATACCCACGCCCGATCGACCCAGCTCTGATCGACCCAGCTCTTTTTGAGGCTCCTAACTGGACTCAGCCTCTTCTGGCCGAGGACCATGTGTCGCAGTCATCAGCACCGTACGAGCCACACAAGAGAGACTCAAATTTGGCGCTGTCAGAGAAGGGCGACCAACAGTTGCCTATATCGCCTCCATGGCAGTTTGGGGACGATCTTCAGTCCCAGCCACTGTCCCAGGACTATGTGGTGCAGAACGACGAATCGTCGGTCGAAGAGAAGACAGACGACGCGAAATACTCCTATCCAGAACCCCCCACCCCATGGATTCCCGAGCCAACCGCCCCTCCTCCTGAGCCAACCACCATTCTTCTCGAGCCGTCCGACCTTCCTGAGCCATCCACCTCGCAGTACTCTGGAACACGTAGGCGGCCCAGACCACCTACCCCGCACCCCGTGCACAGATCCGAGGATTCAATCGAAGAGGAGGACCCTGCGTGGGTGATATCCTGGACTGATGAGACCCTTCCAACCGACAACAACGGCCCGTGTAACACCCAGGCTCAGAAATGGGAAGAGTTTATTGCTCAAGAGCAGCGAGAAGACCCAGGCTGGATAAACTGGTGGCTTCGAGAGGAGGGCCTGAATGCACTCCTCGAGTGTGAAAACTCGATGTTTGCGGCACTGATTGGGAAATCACGCGAGGATTTTGAAACTGGATGGGCGAAGAGTGACCTCCGGGCGCACAAGTTCTCACCAGGCCGCCAGCGATGCAAGGGAAACTTTGCGGCCGGGCTCCGGCGTCTATGGAAAGCCAGCTCAGACTGGCCCTACTTCCTTCACAACAGAGTGAAGGAGGGCAACGGGGGGAAAGACCAGAGGAGGGCGCCTCCTGCTCCTGACGGAGCGAAGCCACATGATCCGGCCAACCCAACTCCGCTCCGGACTGTTACTCTCCCGGACAGTACCGAGGAGTATGTGCCTCCTGCCTGGGCAGGGCTTGGGTGTAGCTGGTCGGAGGACGAGTTGGAGGCCATGTACCTGGCCGTCGACACCGCCCGGCCCGCCGAACCCCCAGCTGCCCTGCCTGTCGACATCTCCGCGGCCGTCGACACCGCCCTGGCCGACGGCCCCGCCCTGCCCGCCGACGCCGCTGTCCTGCTCGTCGACGCCGCCGTCGACACCATCGCCAACCCTAGCGATGGCTGCTTAGACAGTGGCAAAACGTGCAGTGACGGCGGCGAGGCGTCCGTTGTTAACCAGGATGCCTCTGCCAACGACTGTGATGCCGTGATGAACGACGACAACACCTCCATTGGTAGCGGCGAAGTCTGCACGGGCGGGTACATTGCGTTCGGTGGCGCACCTTTCGCATTCGACCTCTCAGACGACTCGTACGAGAGCGCGTGCGCGCGCATGAAGGCGCTTGTGGAGGTGCACAGAAAGAGAAAGCGGGAGCTCGAGCAGGACAAGGAACCGGCGTCGAAAATGGCGCGAGAGGACTCCGCCATCGTCTCACTCGATGGCACGAACGATGGAGCACCGCCTCCGACCTACAGGCAACGACAACGGGCGCGGGCACAGGCTCGACGACAGAACTTCGTGGCGCGTGTGGTCAACTCGTCCGGACTGGTCCTCACTGGGGCCAATCTCGTTCCGTTGTTTTCCCGTCGTGATTCTAGTGGATCAAGCGGCAGTGTTTCTTTCGGCGACCAGACTAGCGTCCAGAGCGTCGATGTTTCCATGAGCGACCAGAACAGCGGCCAGTGCGGTGACGTTCTTATGACCGAGAGCGTTGATATTTCTATGACCGACTTTCATAGTGGCCAGGGTCTCTCTGGTGACGTTACTGACGAAGCCGCCAACAGATACGAGGATGGCGAGGTCAGGCGCTACGGCGCAGGAGAGTCTTATCGTCCGTTCAATCGCGACCGATCTCCCCGCGCGGGACCCCGATCTCCTCGACCCGGTCCGCGAGACCGTTCACCTCGCCCTGTCCGCAGCCCACTAAGGGAGAGAGTCCGCACTCCGCTGGGAGGAAGTGACAGCTACGTGCCGAGTAGATCGCCCCGGCGTCGGTCTCGTAGTGCCGATCGATACAGACAGCAACGTGAGCGGTCGAGAGAGGCTGAAAACTGGCGGCGGGGACATCGCAGCCGTAGCAGGAATCGGAATCCAATTCGCCG
Organism: Podospora didyma; assembly: GCA_033439775.1. Taxonomy (NCBI): domain Eukaryota; kingdom Fungi; phylum Ascomycota; class Sordariomycetes; order Sordariales; family Podosporaceae; genus Podospora; species Podospora didyma. Next base: position 2,753,257 of record JAULSW010000003.1, read on the forward strand.
CCCTTCGCCCTCCCCACCCAGACGGAGCCCTCCCCCACGGCAGAGATCACCACTGCCGCCCCGCTATGCGTCGCCGCCGCGGAGAGACGACCGAGGTGACCGGCCGAGATCGCCACCACCGCGGAGAGACTTTGAAGTTCGCGATAGACGGAGATCACGATCGCCTTTCGACCGGGCACCCATCCGGAACCGCTCACCTCTGCGACGAACCCCCCCTACTGGACCTCGCGCAAATTCGTGGCGCCCCCGCTCCAGGAGCCCGGACAGGCGAGAGCGTGACGATCGGATCAGCGGACTCCCATCACACCGACGCCCATCACCTCCCCCTCGAGATTCGGTGAATACTTCTGCGCTTAACTCGCGGTCGGCATCCGGGAAGTCTACGCCACGTCCCAGCCCACCGCGCCGAGGTCGTGAAGAGCGGTCTCGACCACACTCACCGGCGCCAGCCCCGGCGGAAGCGCAAGCCCCGGTGCAAACTCCGACACCAGCTCCTGTACAGGCTCCGGCACCTGTTCCGGTGGTCCCTGTGCCAGCGCCCGTGCCGACCCCAGCACGGTCTCCTCCTCGGGCAGCAAATACCCCAGCACCCCCGCCCCCAGTTCGCGAGCCACCAAAACAACCAACGCAGGAGGCGAATCAGACTCCAGTAAAGTCACCGCCCAGAGGTCCAGCTGCGCTGAGAGCCCCGCCTACCGGCCCGTCTGCAACTAGAAACATCGCGGCCCCAATTGCGTCACAGAATATGCCACCCAACAGACAACACCCTCAAGTTCTCAACGGACATACTCGTCCTGACATCACGAGTCCGACCATGCCGCCATCTGGCCCCCGCGGCTATGTTCCACCCCCTCGCGGCGGCTTTGCCCCTCGTGGAGGTCGAGGCACGTGGTCTTCCATGCCGCCACGCCACATGCCTAACACTAGCCAATCCGTCTCCCCGACAATTCCTCCTCCTACTGGACCAAGCGGCATTCCTACAGGCCCTCGAGCCGCCTCAACTTCGTCCTCAACGTTGGCATCCTCTCCGTCTGTGGCTTCCAAACCCTTTAACCCGCCGACTGGTCCGGCTGCACATACCCACAATGCCCCGCAGCGCCCGACACTCGCCCAGAGCCTCATCGCCTCTATGCCGCCCATCCTCCCCGGCGGCAAGATTGACCCCGCTTCTGTCCCCCTGACGACGGGCGTAATTAAGGAGCTTGAGCCTCATTACAAGAAGTGCCTAGAAGAGGAGGAGCGCGTGCGAGAGGAGCTCAAGATCAAGCAGGAGAAGCTGAGGAGAAGCCTCAAGATGTGGGACAAGGCTGAGCGAGAGAGCAGATCGTTCCAGCTCAAGAGCGATCTCAGCGAGAAGTCGCTTCAAAATCTGGCCGGCGAAGGCGTCGGCGGTGCAGCTTTCTAGGAGAATGAGGCGGACAAGGACTGGTGACCAATACCGTTCATTATTCTAATTTTGAAGGCGGCGATCAGCACCAGTCATGGATCTGGTCTCTCACTTCTCCGCTTGTCACCGCTCTCGTTTCGAAATCGGGTGGACATATCGATACTTCGTCCCACGTCCCTACTCAATGGTTCCTATTATTGCGGTTTCTCCTGCTGCGAAAGCATTGGGATCAACCCAACCCACCTATTAATAGATTCACAATGCGTTTGTGGTTTTTATACTTATACAAACAAAACACCATCAAACTTTTAAGCCCCCCCCCTATCAAGAATGGTGCGACCTTCCAACTTTCCACATGGTCAAAAAAGAAAGATAGAAAAAGGAGGAGAGAAAAGATTATTCCGTCCTCGTCGTAATTACCTACCCACCTACCTACCTTCGTCCTCCACTGGCTCCTCGCCCGATCATAAAAAAACGACACCCTCACGGATCGCAACCTTCATGCGTGTGGAATGGACAAATGCAACAAGAACAAACTAGATTGAACGGGAGCGGGAACGGATAGGATTTGAAATACGGAACGGGATTAATGGATGGATGGCATTTTACTGGGGACTTTTTTTTCATCTTTCATTTTGGGGGGGTTTCCTGGCCGCAACAACTGCAGCAAGCAAACTTTTCCTCCTCCCCTTATTTTCCAGCTGCTTTTGAGGAGGAAACCAGCACCCTATTTCAGCGAAACTTTTCCTCTCTCTTGAGGGAACTTGTCGAGTGTATTGATAGATACCCCCGCCCTGCCCTGGGCTGGATGCTCGTTTTCTTCACAACCCCGAGCAACCAACCGACCCCATCATACATGACCAAGACCAAAGTGTTACAGAGCCAACGCCATATGTCTAGACTACATTCATCTTATTAATAACAGATGATCCCCAATGCCTGCTTCCTTCGCCGTTGTGTTATGTTCTCTTGAGAGTTTGTGTTCGGAGTGTTATTCTGATCTGGAATGCTCCACCGGAACACATCATGTTCCAATGACAAAATATTCCTTCATGAGCATCTTATGGTGTTTTCGAGAGTGTGTTCGGGAAGGCCATTCCCCATCAAGTTTTTCGCTATTCAGCGACAGCAATAATGGAACGATCCGTCCAAAGCCCGTCCGCTCGGAGAGGACGTCCAACGACCACCAATTACAAAGCACATTAGGACTAAGAAAATGTTAGGAGTGAGAGGGGGTGCTTCTCAATTTGTCTAGTAACTCGTGCTATCTTAAGATACCTAAAGCCGTAAACATTTCCCAATCCGCATCCGTCATACTATGTTTTTAGGAGCGAAGAGTGGTGAAGCCTATTACCCCTTCAAGAAGTGCTGTACAGTGGCACCAAATCCCTACTTGGAAGCGGCATCAACCTTGGCGACGTAGGCAAGGAGATCGAGGACACGACGGCTGTAACCCCACTCGTTGTCGTACCAGCTGACAAGCTTGACGAAGTTGCCGTTAAGGGCAATACCAGCCTTGGCATCGAAGATGGAAGAGTGAGGGTTGCCGTTGAGATCGCTGGAGACGAGCTCGTCCTCGCTGTAAGCTAGAATGCCTGGGAAGATTGTTAGTCGAGTGAGTCAGAAACGCAGACACTATGTGTCTTGGGCTTACCCTTGAGGGGACCATTGGCAGCCTCCTTAATGGCGGCCTTGATCTCGTCGTAGGAAGCGGACTTCTCGATGCGGACAGTCAAGTCGACAACAGAGACGTTGGAGGTAGGGACACGCATGGACATGCCGGTGAGCTTGCCGTTGAGCTCAGGAATGACCTTGCCGACAGCCTTGGCGGCACCGGTGCTGCTGGGAATGATGTTCTGGGCAGCGCCACGTCCACCTCTCCAGTCCTTGGAGGAGGGACCATCGACGGTCTTCTGGGTGGCGGTGTAGGAGTGGACGGTTGTCATGAGACCCTCGATGATGGTGAACTTGTCGTTGATGACCTTGGCGAGGGGAGCCAGGCAGTTGGTGGTGCACGAGGCGTTGGAGATGACGGCGGCGCTGCCGTCGTACTTGTCCTCGTTGACACCCATCACGTACATGGGGGCATCGGCGGAGGGGGCCGAGATGATGACGCGCTTGGCACCGCCCTTCAAGTGGGCAGAGGCCTTCTCGGTGGTGGTGAACACGCCAGTAGACTCGACGACGTACTCAGCACCGGTGTCCTTCCACGGGATGTTGGCGGGGTCGCGCTCGGTGTAGAACTTGACGGTCTTGCCATTGACAACAAGGTCGTTGCCCTCGACGGAGATGGTGCCCTTGAAGTTACCGTGGGTAGAGTCATACTTGAGCATATACTCCTGCAGAAAGAAGGGCGGTTAGCTCGTCTGTGCCACGGGGAGATGGGTGGGACGAGGGAGAGGAGCTACTTACCGCGTACTTAGGCTCAATGAAGGGATCGTTGACAGCAACGATCTGGACGTCATCGTGCTCGATGGCGTTGCGGAAGACGATGCGGCCGATGCGGCCGAAGCCGTTGATGCCGACCTTGATAGCCATATTTGTCTGGAAGAGGAGGACGAGAGAAGGTAAGCGAGCTGGTCAGACAATGGGAAGAGGATCTGCGGGGTTGTTCACGTTTATAGAGCTGGAGGAGTTGGTGTGGATGAAGAGGTTTGAATGTCAAGAGAAAAAATCAGAAGCGAGGAGAGAGGAGACAGCAGGTTTTATTTTAAAGCCTCAGGACGGATGCTTGGACGCGTGCAGTAATTGGTTGAGGCGTGCAGCAGCTCGAGAAGGTCCGATACAGGCACAGGCAGGCGGGGGGAGGACAAGGTGCGGGGTTGATAGAGCTGCCCATTGCTTACCAGGTATCAATAGAAGGGGCTTTTTTTGCTACGAGGGAAGGAAGTTGGGCAGTTTCAGCAGGGACGACGACTTGATGGCTCAAACAGATTCTGATAATGTCCTGGCAATCACTACGGGATGGGATGGGCGAGGGCGAGGGAGGCACGTATGTTGGTGGCATGAGCGCGATAAAAATGGTTGAGCAAAGGAAGGTGGGGTGTTTTTCCCTCCCACCACGCAGTTGCATCACAGATTGCTCGAGGGTGGGGCAAACGGCGACGCAGTTGCCCGCTTGGTTGCTTCCTGGCTGTGCTTGGCAAGCAGGATACTGCTAGTGCGCGACTTTCCGAACCCCTCCAAAGTGGCGCTCCCAAGCCTTGCCCAGCGGTGATTGTTCAATCCTCAAACGCTCGAGGAGACAAGGGAATGTCTTCGATCAAAGCTGAGAAAAGGCTGGTAGGGCTGGTCATGAGGTATTTTCATAGCTGCTCTTTGATGGCCTTGTCGCCACAGCTCGTTGATTGCTGACACATCCCGGAGACTGCCCAAAGGATGTCACTCCGCCACCATGTGTCTGGTGTACTTTGCTATCAGTGTGGGCGGTCGGCGGAACCGAGAGGTGTGTGGTGTGCCGCCAGCGACGCAGGCGTCAGGTTGACGTGAAAAATCTAGCACATCACAGATGCTAGCTCGCCAGGCTCGATCCGTCATCTACCCGCGTTAGATATAATTATTCGCTGAAATCGCTCAATGATTATAGTTTTTGTGCCTCGTCACACATTCCTGTCCCAGCTTTGGCTCTCTTCTGAGACCCCAAGATGAGTGCTTATTGCGAGACCAACTGGTTACCTACTGGATCCAGTTCTTGCCCTGGTGGTTTCACTAGTTAGCCCACGAATGCCGACGTCCGGCAGTAAACGGCCGGCTACGGTTAGAATTCGGATCTCTTCCGCGGCAATCCAGGCAATCCAGGCACTCCCGACTCTCCAAAGATGCACAGAATGGATCGAATTACCTATTCTTTTTCGTGCCATGGGGCGTTCCCAGGCCGAACAACACCTGAATCCGAGTTGGGACAGAAGAAAGACTAGGCAAGGCTTCCGTCGGACTCCGGTTGTGGCATCTAACCATCGGGCTTGGCATACTATTCGTGTGAAACATTTCTTGTGGTTTTTGTTTTTGCCCGGCTGGAAAGCTGGAGTAAGCCGGTAGCCGGGTGGTTGGCACCGAAGGGGATGGGAGAACTAGGTATCCTCTGCCCACTGCTCACAGCCCACATGCCCGTATCCATTCGCAGCGTTCCTTTTGCTGCACGTGTTGAGCTGACAGGGCCCACCGGAGAGTAATACAACATGCTGCGTATGTGAGAGATTGCCCGGGGAGCGGTGAGCCTTGTGGTTCGGAGTCGGACCAAAACCAGGGCGCATAGTCAAATTTCCATATTCAAAAACTTGGAGAGTCATACGACTATCTGTTTGACAAGTCGGCCATCGCCACCCACGACTATTGTTTATCAGCTATGTACCTCCTTATCACCATCACGTATGGGTGGACTAGAAAGGGCAATTAAGGTCCTGCATTAACGACGTCATGTATTATTGGCCCTGGCTGCTGCCCACCATACCACTCCGTTAATGCCCCTTTTCCCTCTCATGCTTCCACCTCCATTGTGTACATTTCCTGTTCTGCGGCTCAATTATATGCAGGGCTCGGGGGCTGACTCAGGGAAGTCTCTAACTCTATTCATTCACTGGAACTCATGAAATGTTTTCTCGGACAACTGATGATCTGGCCAAGTAAGAGTAGGCAGCACGTGCGCTTGAGCTGACGTCAGTTAAATGCTTTTGAGCTTCAGTGCCTACCCATGGATATCCCAGGCAACGAAGCTATGAGCTCTGAGCTTGAGCTTGAGCTTGAGCACGAGCATCGAGTGTCTCGTTGCTAGCATCCAGCTCTACAAGCTCCCCCGTCCTAGTGGATATACACATCGAGAAAAGAAAATAAGCAATATTATTCACTAGGTCTATATCTTGAAAGTTCAATGATTACCATTCATCACTGATAAAGATAGGAGAGAGCCAATGTGGCATGCTTCGTCTATTTTTGATCCTGTATTACCGCCAGCATACCATGTTCAACAATGCGCATTGCCGAACCCCTCTTCTAGTTCTATTGTCTACATCTCACACTCTACAGCAAAACTTCGCACACGTGTCAAACGACAAAACTCGAACGATTCGCTTCTCAGACCACACACAAACTTCGAATGAAAAAATGAAATGCCATTGTTAGCGTCCCTCCCCTATTGTTGCAACACCACTCGTGCCATCGTCACAAAATCCATCCCCTCCATAGCACACGAGCTCAAAGGTACTATGCTATATCACAATGCAAGCTTTAGAAACTATAGTGAATTCTCCTCCCATTATCAAATCGAAACAAAATTTGTGGTCACTCATACTCACTCATATATAATCATTTGCCCAGTCCTCAAGATCACAGTGAAGAGTGCAGGTAGTTGAGTGGTGTGGTTGATAAAGTGATTGTCTCGCGACAAGTCTATTCTTGTGGCCTCGTTACTTATTGTTCCTTCTTCTTGGGTATCTTGGGTATCATGTGGTAACTACTAAAAAAAGAGCAAGCCAAGCATCCTCCCACCCCCCAAAAGGAAAAAAAATCCCAGTCTACCACAGTAACGTCACGTCCATCCTAATGATCGGTTATTTTTTTTATAACGGTTTTCGGTTTACCGGTCCATCTCTTTTTCTTCGTTACCGTATCCTCATCGGTTTCTCGTCATCAATCTCGTCCTCACAACTCCGATCCCTAGGCCCCTCCTTTCCTTGTTGGTACCATTCAGGTGGGTCCCCTCATCGTCGTCGTCTGTTCTTCATCGTTCATTTCCCCTCCTTGCCACAACTTCCTTTTCTTTTCTAGTTCCTCTGCTAACTTAGGGAGAAGGAGAGGGGGAGAACACCAGCAAATCCATCCAATCGTCCTGCTGAGTGGGCTGCTGTTCGGTGGGCTTCTGCTCAAAAGGCTTCTGCTCAGTGAGCTGCTGCTGCTGAGCCTTCGACCGCTGGTTGTCCGCGTCGACTATCTGAAGCCCCGCCTGGATCGACCGACATGCGGCATACAGGGCTTCCTCATCGGTCATTTCCCAGTCACAGGGAATTTCAACTCCATAAACGCCTTTCTCCTCGTCGTATCTCGGGATATACTCCTGCTGTTCAAGAAACTTCATCCTCTGAACGGCGTCCGGCTGCTCAACGGCGTCCTGCTGCTCAACGGCGTCCTGCTTCTCAACGGGGTGCTGCTGTTGAACGACGTCCCGTTGCTGGAGGGATTCCTGTTGCTGAGGGAGCTCCTGTTGCTGTACGGGCTCCTGTTGCCGTACGGGCTCCTGTTGGTGAACGAGCTGCTGAGCCTCCTGGTGAGCGGGCGCATCGTGGAGCATCGCTGCAGTCTGGCCGGCAAATTCGGGGTGGAGGTAGAACGAGAGATCGAAAGGGTATCCGATAGCTGCCAGTGCATCCTTGTTCTCCTGGCTGGGGACCCAGGCAAAGAGGGGCACGATAGGCTCGTCACGACGCCCATAATTCTCCAGCAGATGCTTGAGCATCAGCATGGGGTGAACCTGTTCCTCGCGCTCGTCCTTTCGGAAGTCCCTGATCATGCGAGCGAGCGCCAAATCGCGAACGTCCACTGGCTTGCCGGTTCCGGAGGAGGTCGCCATGGCGTCAGCGACCTCTTGGCGGATGCCGTCCATGGAGAGGGGCTGCGAGGCAGAGATCACTCTGATCAGGTTGTCCTCATCATTATGGCGCTCGGTCTCATTGCTCTCCAGAATTTCATTCCGCGCCTCCTCGTCGCTGGCGATGTACTCACGAAGAGTGGCGAAAAGGGAAGGTTCCGGGCGGCGGTGCTCGACAATATCCTTGACAGAGTTGATGTTCTCCTCCTGCGAGAACCAATCGCACCAGATAAATTTGTCGGGAATTGTAAGCCCGAGTTCGGCGACTGCGGCATCGAATTCGTCGTGGACTTTGTTGATCTTCTTGCTGCCATTGCCGAGGCGCTTCACCCCTGGGACACCGGCCGTGGTCGTCTGCATGTACCAATGACCTGTCTCATACGTCCAGAAGCGCTTGGGCTTCTCGCCTTCCTTGCCGCTGCCTGTGTTGATTGGGGGGAGCTTGGACCTTGACCTGGACTTGGGCGGGGCCTTGGCCTTCGGCGGTGGCTTAGGCTTTTCAGACTCGGTGGCTGCAGCCTTTGCTGGGCCGTTATTTTTCTCGGCCGAGGTGGCGGTGGCGCCGCCGCGGCCTCCCTTCTTCGTTGGGGTCGGGCTCGGGGTCGGCAAAGCGGGAGGGGCCGGCGAAGTCGAGAACTCTTGACCTGGGAGCGGTAGAAAGCCGGTCTGGTTGCCGACCATGACGTTGCCCACGAAGAGCGCCGGCTGAGTGGCAGACGACGAGGCGACAGGAACGTCACGGCTAGGCGTCAACTTGCTGGGACTAGGACTGCCAGTCGGCATGCGCGATACTGACAGCTCCTTGGTAATCAGACCCAAGGCCTTCTTGATCTCGGCGAGCTCCTCTCCGTCGGCTCGACCTATCAACAGCTCGTTCCCGAAGATAGTGCCAGAGGCCTTTGCCTCGGTGATGATGATCTGGACCATCTTGGCAACAATCATGCTGTGGGCTTGTTGAGCCGTCCGCGGGCCCTTTGCCACGACTTCGCTCTTGATTTCATGGACTCGTTGCCGGAGGGCAGGGTTCCCGGCGCGGCTGAAACTGGCCTCATGTCCTTCCGACAAGGGCTGTTCGAAGATGGTGCCATTGATCACCACCTCCTCAGTCATGTGTTCGATGAAGCCAGCCAGTGCCTTTTCGATAGTATCGGACACAACATCACCACTCTCTTGGATTTGGTGCCGCTTTGCCGACCGCTCGAAGGAGGGTGTAACTGCCTTGCGCTTGCCATTGCTGGGTGTCCCCGGGGCAACAGGAGAACTATTGATGGCAACCGGGGGCGACATGGTGGAAGCCGGAGAGGTCATGATGGGAACTGGCGGGGTCTGGACATAGTTGAAGCCATGGTTCTGGCCATGGCTAAAACCCGGCTGGTTCTGGCCAGTGTTGAAGCCCTGCTGGGTCTGGGTATAGTTGAAGCCCTGTGGGTTATGGCCATTGTTGAGGCCCTGCTGGGTCTGGGCATAATTGAAGAACTGCGGGTTCTGGCCATTGTTGAGGCCCTGTTGAGTCTGGGTATAGTTTAGGAACTGGGGAGCGGCGGAGTTCGCAATGGTGAAGCCGCTGTTCGCAGAAACGCCGACAAGAGCCTCAGAGTTCTGAGCGTTGTTGTTGTTGTTGTTGTTGTTGTCGCTGGGAGCAGGGTGCGCTTTGGTATACGTTGCCCAGTCGAAGTTGTCAAAAAATTCGTCGAAGGCGCTTTCTTCGTCACTGTGCTCTCCGTTGGGTTCCCAGACCACCGAAGAGCTAGGGAGCGAGGCAACAGAGGTGTCCTGCTCAGCATTGGTGGGAAGCGACAGGTTCACGCCCACCTCGGGAAGGGGGTCAGGGCCGCTTGGATTGTTCATCCTGACTCCTTTTGGCAAATGACTGAGACGGATGGATTTGCGGGTGATGAGGAAGGCGTTTTTGACTGGAGGAGAAGTAAAACGACGCTCGAGGATTGCTGTGGTGAGTTGGCGTCGCCAGGAGAGCAGACGACGAACGGTTGTCGAGGTGGTTAGAGAGTTAGTTCAGTCAGGAAATTTAGGAAAGGAAGTTGAGAAGAGGGCGCGGGTTTTGTGGTGGAAGGAAGGCGAAAGATCGGGCGGGGGGGTTGAGCTGGAAGCAAGCTCGAGCAGCTCGCGAAACGTCGGGCGGAGGGGGAATTGGGGGGGGGGGGGGGGTTGAGGTGAAAGGAAGGCTGGCCATCACGAGGGATGGTCGGCGGGGTCAAGGTGAAGCTATACGGGATAAAAAGATCGGGCAGGGGGGGTTCAAGCTGAAAGCCAGCTGGAGACCCTGGAGGGCCTCGAGATTTTCATCCCATATAGCTTCACCTTGACCCCGCCGACCATCCCTCGTGATGGCCAGCCTTCGTTTCACCTCGACTCCCCTCGGCCAGCGCCTCTTGAAGATCGGGCGGGGGGGGTAAGCTGGAAGCAAGCTCAAGCCCCTCGCAAAAGGTCGGGCGGAGGGGAGATGGGGAGTTGAGGTGAACGGAAGCTAGAACACCTCGTAATGGCTGGCGGGGTCAAAGTCAAGCTGCACGAGATGGCAATCTCGAGGCTGCCGCTCGGCCAACAAGTAACTCTAACTCTCCCCTCTCCCTGCACGGGCTGCACGCGAAGAGATTCACGATCAATATCACGCTCCCGTCACGGGATGCCTAGAAGGCGGTGGAGACTATATGCGAATCACTTTAGTCTTTACTACGTCACCGACAAGGACGTGATTAAGTAATGTGCGAGCGAACCGGCGATGTGCCAACGACAGAAGGAGACAGGAAGTGGGGGCGGAGGGGTTTGCTTCGCACTCGGAGGGGCAGCTCACAGATCGAGGGGTAGCTCAGCAAAATTTTCACAGCTTGAGGCTTCCGGCCTGGTCAGGTGGCGGGGTTGGCGAGAGAAAGGTGAGTTGAATCTGCCGAGAGGAGAGGTGAATCTGAGATTGTGGTGATGTCGACACTGCCGCCCGGCCGAGCGACCAACCCGCCAGCATGACCCCACTCCAATTCCCGACACAAGGACTACACTGACTTCCGCAGACCAGCCTTCGTTGCTCGAATCAAGTGACGACGGCGAGGTGAGTGGCGAATCGAGAGGAATGACCGGCTTTCTCTGCCCCTGAGTAACGACCGGCCCTGATACTCCATCCCATATCAAAATCCTTGGAGCCCAAGTGTTAACCACAATGACAACGACGACGCCATCACTGCCTTCCTTCTTCTATTGAGCTGGCTCTCCAAGGAGTTAGCAAAATAGCCAGAGAGGAGTTCAGGGGTACATACCGAAACGTAGCCAAGATGTTGGAAGAAGCTCCAAATCAGTGGACACCGATGTTGGAATGAGTGCTTTTTTTCTTCTCGGTCCCATACATGGCCAAAACGCCAAGACAGGGGTAGCGTTGAGATACGGATAACCTTGCCTAACTATCCACATCGTTTGACAAAGGGCACTAGCATATATGTGTACATAGGAGTAGTTATAAATGACTGCCCCCATGAGGAATGGCCAAAGCAAGCACCAATGCCCTTCCATCTCAACTTTGGCTGGTCAGAATAATAACGTAATAACACCAATGGGTGGCGCCATAACCGAGACTGTGGGATGCTGAGGTGCTTCCATTGAAAAGCCCGTGTTGTCCCCCGTACAGTGAGCCTGTTATCGATCCATGACAGAGAAGGATACTTTAGTCTGAAAATACGAAATTGGGCCACACTGAAAAGTATGGGCCAACAGAGGGAACTCCCATGTCAGAAACCGTGGCTACCCCTGCCTAGCAGAGAAGGAAGCAGAAGTACCTATTATATGGCTTAGGAAAACAGGACAGTGAACCACACAACTTGGATTGAAACGCTCGATGTGTAACCCACACTGAACGCTTTTTCAACGATCGTGCGTCGATTATGTCCACCCCAGCGAATTGGCCGAAAGGGAGATATAGCAGGACCCCCGAGGCAATGATTTAGTTACATTGAATGTAACATTCAAGTATGCTGGAAGGGACGCGGAGAAGAAAGAAAAGAAGAATGAGGTTGTGATACCCACAAGACAAAAGGAACACGGACTTCCGGTTACGAAAAGAAAAAAAGACCAATCTATTTGTTTGCCAAGAAAACTTATCCTCAAAAGTCAAACTCAACGCCGAGTTTGTGTCCCACGACGAAATTGAGAACTGGAAAAAGTAGTAGTAGTAGTCCAAATGTAAATACAAATCCATTCATAGCGGATGAATGCGGCACGGAAGCTGGAACCCCTCGTGGAACCTCGAGCAATGCGAGTCTGTCGGGCAAACTAGTTTGCGAGTGAGCAGCTCAAGAAACCTCTTCGACCATCTTCCCTGCCATCAAACCGCCGCCTTTGATAAAGATACGGCCGGCAGGACTGACTAGCATCTCGTCGGGGACGGCTACACGGTTACCATCCTTCGTGCTGATCCAGCGAACAAACAGGGGGTCAGCTCTTGCGTGCTCGCCGTCTGGCGTGTCGCCCCCTATGTTGCGCTTGTTGGTTTTGGGCGCTTGCTTCTTGAGAAGTTTGTTGATGGTTTCCATCTAGGATAAAACGTTGGCCATCTCATATTAAGTCGACATGCACAACGATGCATTGTGGAAGTAGAAAGAACCTTACCTTGACCTCTTCGTTCCGCTTCTCGCTCAGATTACGGCGGCGACGGGCCATCTCGGCGCGTCTCATGGAGAGCTCCTCCGCAGTGAAGACCTTTTTGGCTTGGACCTCTGAGTTGCAGTTAGCACCTGCTTGGCCGGCATATCATGAGAGAAAACTTGCCATTGGATAACTCCAAGTATTCATGCGAGGCATCACTCAGCAGCGCACGTTGTCGCGCAGTCAATTTGGTCAAGTCTGGTGTTTCCGCACGACTGCCCCCTTCTTCGTCACTGTCAAGCTCTTCGTCCTCTTCGCCCTCAGCATCCTCGTCGGCTACCTCAATCTCTTCGCCCTCTGCGTCATCGTCGTCCTCTTCACCCTCGGCATCTTCTTCTCCAACGGCGGCTGTGTCGTTAATCTCTTCAGGCTCACTCTCCAGTTCACTAAGCTCGTCGTCATCATCATCGTCGTCTTCCTCCTCCTCGTCATCGTCATCGACAACTGGAGCGGCCTTTGTACCGGCAGCTCCTTTGCTGCTTGGCTTAGACGGCGTGCTTTTCCCTTTGATGAGAGTGGCAATCCCCCTTGAGGGTTTGGAGACTTTGATAGACGGAGGTGGTAGGGGGGGGGCGGTAGCCATTTCGATGTCACCATCGGCATCTGCATCGTCATCCTCCTCGCCTTCAGCATCGACATCCATCTCGCCAACTTCGCCCTCAGCGTCGTCCACGGCTAGATCCATATGCGTGTCCTCTTCATCCTCTTCCTCGTCCTCAACATCGACTAAGCCGGCTCGATCGCCAACTTCAATCTCATCCTTTTCCTCCTCTTCCTCCTCCTCTTCCTCAGCATCATCGTCCTCGTCGTCATCCTCCTCTTCTTCTTCCTCGTCGCTCTCACTCTCAACTATAGCTCTTCTTACCTCCCCTGGTGCGGGCAGCAGCGGCTGCGCTGGGGCGTCCGTAGGGGCCGCGGGAGGTGGCGGGGGCCGGTGTGCTAGGTGCCTTGCGTTTGCTGCTGCCGTTTGTGGCCTGACGCAGCTTGCTGGACGGCATCTTCACTGTCAGGTGAATGTGGCTGGCACCGGCGGGGCTGCTCGCCGGCGACGATGGCGGGCCGCGCGACACCGAGGCGACGGCCCCGGCCCCAGAGCGACGTGAGCGGGACGACATGGAGCGCTCGTTGTCTCTGTCGGCCATGTCAGTGATTGCCACGGTAGCGCGCTGGGCGGCCGAACGACGCGGTCGCGAAGACATGGCTGGGGCTGCTAGTGATGATGACGATGATACGCGATGTGTTTGTGGTATAAGTGTGTGTGTCTATGGGAGTGAGTGTGCGATGTAAATGTGTATGAGGCTCGCCGTCTTCAGTGTGCGTGGTGTGTGTCTCTTTCTATGTGAACGAGCTTGAGACAGGTGGCATCTACCGTGCCGCCAATGGCTGTCTGATGAACCGTATGATGGAGTATGGAATAGGGCAGGTGCGTAGGTGATGCGGGGGCAATTGACAAGCACAGAATTTGAAGATTCAGAGGGGCAGCGCGCCGAGCTTGCGACGATGGCGTTTCTAGGTTTGCTCTGCGCCCCAATAGATGACAAGGCGGGGGATTGGGGATGATCCAGGCGCGGTGTGCAATAGGAACGTCGTCCAAATAAGCTTGCCTAGCCAGCCATGTATGTACGGCGTAAGATGATGCCAGTTTGGCTTGCCGCGGTCGACGCCTTGTGCCTCCCTCCCAAATCAAAATCCAATGCGATCCGATCCAGCTCCAACCCAGCCCAATCGAATCCAATCCAATGCGGCGGCGGCCACTGGGCCCAAAACCAACCCGATTGATCCAGCCCAGCCAAGAACAACAGACGACAGGTACGAATTGGACTTGCCAAATCAAAGCGCCACTCAGCTGCCCTGCCTTTTTGCTTGTCTCACTGTACGCCCGCCGCTCGCCACTCCACTCATCCTTGACACTGTGTGAGCAGCCGAGCCGAGACGAGACTTTTGACCGGCGGCTGACCGACTGTTTGCGTGTTGCGTGTTGCCTGCCTTTTCTTTTCACCGCCCGCGACGTCCCAGCCAACAGCTGTCTCGAACGCTGGTTTCACAAGGCAAGGGAATCTCCGAGCACATGCGCGCCTCGTTGGACTGGCTGACTTGCCTCCAATTTTCGGTACCTTTTTTTTCTTTGTTGATCTTGCATCGACAATCCAATTTGCAGATCACGGCCCAGTGCCCACCAAAGCAAGGAACTCGCAACTTGCGTAGCTCCCATTTCCGCCTAGCAAGTGGAAATCATACGCCAATTATTGAACGCGGTCTCGCACTTACATTTAGGTCTCGAAGGGGAATGGGGGACTCCGAAGCTCTCGAGTCCCGGATCTCCAATCTCAGACCGCTTTGTCTCTTCGCTGCCCAACGGCCTTGTCGCTAGCCGAGTCTAGGAGGGTCGATGTCTTCTCAGCAGGCCATTCAGTTTTGTTCAAAAGCGAACTACATACCTTGTTGGCTTCGTGTTTATGTATCTGCACGACGCTGGTATCGGATGTCAAGCTGGTTCGATCGTCTGAAGTTGCGGGCCGGTTTGGGGTGGATTTGCGCAGGTTCAGGTTTGTGAATCCAGCAGCCGTGGGATGGAATGGATGGTGGCGTCAAATGTGTAAAAGAAAGGCTCGAGCCTCGTAGAAGAACGTTGGCAAGGCCTCTGTGCAAAGCCTTCTACTGGTCGGTATTATGAAAGCAGACTAATAATGTAATGTGTCGTATTCGGGCGCGATTCAATGCAAGCCTCAAGTCAGTACAAAGCTGTTTCACGATCACTATCCGTAAAAGTCCATCGAAGCTGCCCTTCCAGCCATTCGTCCCGCATTCTGACACCCTTAGCCGGGAAGTGGGTGGTGGGCCTGTGGAGCATTTGCTGCCTTGTGAGCCTAAGAGCCTGCAAGGTGCCTAGCAAGAACGACGCGACGCTCAGACCACCGTCCAATAGCGGCAGGTGCAAACGAGCCTCGGTACATCATTGTCAGCCGCCATCATCGCATTTCCCACAGCTGTCATCAACCCCAATCAAGACTTTCACACATACATCCGACCTTTTGCTGTTATTCGACTCCGCGGCAATGTCAGACACAGATAAAGACGAGAAATCTGGGGCCCCCTCCTGGCAGCGAGCTCAGCCAAGTCCTGAATCCAAGCCAACGCTAAAAGCGGACGAGCCACAGACAGCGTCATTGGAGCGGGCACGAAAGTTCCTCCAAGATGCTGACGTGCAAAAAACAACACCAGAACGAAAAGCCGAATTTCTAAAAAGCAAAGGAATACCCGAAAGAGATATTGAGGAGTTATTGAAAGATGAAGTCCGTGGGGCATCGGCAACGTCACAGGCCGAATCACGAAGCCTTGTAAGTCGCAGCTCTGTGGCGATGGTGCCCGTGTTGCCTTCAATCAAAACAAGCCCGGGCTTACACCGTCCCAAAAACCAGAGCACCCAAATCACACCACCAGCCACACCACCAGCTGCTATCGAAGAACCACTATCAGAATCAGGAACAGAGCCGCTGAAGCTCGAAAAGAGAGATGACCGGCCACCGATTATTACCTACCCCGAGTTCCTTACGAAGCCCGCACGGCCGCCGCCCCTCGTGACCGTAAACGGATTCTTCAACACGCTCTACGCTTTTGGGGCCGTCTCAGCCCTTATCTACGGTGCGAGCAAGTATGTAGTGGAACCCATGGTGGACGCGCTCACAGAGGCGAGAATATCGCTCCACGACACTGCCAAGCAGGACCTAGATAAGCTTGTCGCGAAGCTAGAGAACACTGTGTCCGAGATTCCACCAAATAAGAAAACAGCGGAGGCCAGTGGCCATACAGACGCGGATGACGATGCTGCTAGCAGCAGTTATGATGATCCCACTGAGCTCTTCCACCGGGACATTGGTGTACAAACATCCCTTCCCACGAGCCCCTTGGCTGGCACGTTTCCAGACTTGGCACTGTCGACACCAGAGAAACCGGTTGCCCAGCAAACGCGGCGGTTGACAGAGCTCGTTGCGTCGCTAAAGGGGGTACACGAGGGCACCACGTCGCAGACCCGGGCGTATATGAACATCACTGTGGACTTGGACGACCTCCGAACCGATTTGGACCGGCTAGGGTCGGCCCAGAACGACTGGCAGCCCCCAGCCGGGTTCTCGTTCTACGGCAGGTCCAGCCGTAGCGAGCCGGACGATGAGATTAAGAAAGCGAAGGAAAACATCAGGAGAGTGAAAGGCGTCTTGCTCAGCGCGCGCAGCTTCCCGGCGACCACAAAATAGCAACCTCCCTAAAGGGTCAATTCTGGAGAGTTGGGCCGCATTTATTCCCAGGACCGTTCTTTATTTGAAAGTGGAAGGATCAGCGCTTGGAAGACGACCTTTGAAGACGACCTTTGAAGACGATACCAGTTGATGCTGCTCGGGTGAATAGCTGTGTTCAGACCAGCAAAGCGGCTGTAGGTCATCTGGCTACTCTTGGCAGCATCATGACCTGATTGGTTGAGGTCTTGATGACTACTATTCACTTTGCCGATCAATTAGGCGCTGGAATTAACCAATCTGCCATTGCGTTTTGTTATGATGGGCGCAGCATCTTGAGAAAGTGCCGGAAAGGCATTCAGTGGTCAAGTTAGTAGAAGCGTAGTATAGTCAATCACCCAACACCGTGAGACACACGGGATCGATGTATCACGGATGTGGGGCATGGATGGGATGGCATGATGGGCGATGCACCGGCGGAGAGCTCCGAGGCCGGAAGAGGGCCGCAACGGCTCTGGGTTTTGTACGGATACATCAAGCGTCGTATTGTTTGTATTTCCTTTTCCCCAACTGACAGGGTGTATATATTATATAATTTATGCAAAGGTACGATATGCTGACGGTGTGTTTACGCCGAACTCTGTCGATGCGATGCGCTGACATGCAACGACGCTTGCTATTGCCACTTGTTTTACATGCCATCCAAGCAAGCTTTGAGCTGAACCCTCACCCCTCACCGCCGTTATGTTTTTAGGAGGGCGGTGGGGGCATGGATGGCTTTCAGGTTAAAACCGATGCTTGGCGGCATCCGATCAAAGGTTGTGCAACGGTCAAACAAAGCCAGCAAGGGACAAAATGCTTCCACCTTCCTCCATCCATCCCATCCCAGCCTCCGTGGAGAAAGTGAACAACACCCTCGTCCACCAAACCAGGATCGTATGAATTGAAGAGGCAGGGCGGGTTCGCTGGCGCACATGTGAATTCGCAGGGTTGCAGCGGAACGGCTAGATAGGGTCTCAGGGTGTTGGGGTGACATGACAGCGGCAGCTGGCCTGCACCCATTCTTTCCAATTCCATTACCGAGAGTGTGTGTGTTCGCGACTTGAGGAGCTGCGCGTGCGTGGGAAGACGGGCAATCTGCATGCGACTGGAGATGGGATCATGGGGAGCTCTCTGTCTCCAGTCTGAAGCTCCATCCTACCCTGGTCACACGATGAAAGGGAAAACGGTCCCCCCCCCGCTTGCCCGCACAATTCGCTCTCCACCCTAGTGTCGAGAGCCCGTCACTGGCTCGCCTCCACTCGATTTGGTCGCATCCCCTCACCTCTTTACCAGGGCCTGCCACTTGACATTTTCGACTTTCCTTGGCCTTGCGTCTGACCTCCTTAGGATCGATCTTCCGATACAGACAGTAACGTATCCGTACAGTGCATCCAGAGTGTATCTTTCTTGGCTTCTTTTCCATACGTACCTTTGAGGAAATTCGAGAGTTAAGATCTCGAACGCGAGCAGAAAGAGGTCGGACTCGGAAAGACAAGAAAGCGGGGGTGAAAGCCCTGCCTTGGCTGCAACTGGTCTCGACAAAAAAGCCCCAACCAAAATTGCAGGTGGCGAACGACGGTTCCTGCCGCCCTTTCCCCAGAACCAAAGACAACTTAGACAAGGCCGCTGCAACGAGAAGAAAGAAGATGCACACCGACAAGATGTTGAACACAGAAGCGCCAAACCCGATCACTAAAGCGCCGATCCTAGGCCAGTTAGTAGCCAAACCCCGGCCAAGCTCGAGCTCTGATGGTGGTGCTGGCGCTGGCACTGGCACATCATCCAAGCAAACCAGCCATCATGAAGCCAGCAGGATTAGCGGCGACGCCCCAGTGCAGCAGCAGGGTGGTGATGGGATGGAGACGACCAACGACAACAATTCCGTTCAAGCCCCGAACCTGGACCTCGATAATGACTCCGGGTTCGAGCAGGGTGGTGCTGACAATGTGGCTGTCGGTATGTCTTGGAAAGAGTTTCATTTTTATTTGGTTTTTCACTGTTCGTGTGTAAGCCCTTTCAGATGATCAGCGTTCTTTGAAATACCTCCGCCCCTGTCTGCCCTTCCGGACTTGACCTCAGTGTCACCACCCTTTATCATCTTCCTATTCCTCTCGCTCTTCACCTCAGGTCACCTGCCTCCCTATTCGTCCCGTTTTCCAATTTCATTTTGCGGATGCACGGTGCGTTGGTCGCGTGGTGGCACCGAGCTACCGCTGCTGCTACTACTGTTATTATCATTCTTATTACCCATTGGCGTCAAGGGACCCAGTCGTCGAGAAATACGGCATTCCTGTTTTCCCTCACCATTGCAGTCACCATTGCAGTGCTTCCCTGCGGCAGAGGGTGCCTAGGAGGCATCAAAACGCCAGGGCTGCACGAGTTCCCTGTCAGTTGCTGGCCTGCAGTCAATGCGCAGATCGCTAACCTGAAAACACTGCCCCTCCCCCAGGCCAGGAGGGCATCATACCACCACTCCCAATCCGGGCCACCCCGCACCGCGGCCACCCGCAGCAGCACCAGCACCAGGGTGAAGAGGAGGAGCAGGCCCCCGCGCACCCTCCAACTCTTATAAAGTCGGCTCCGTTGTCCGTGTCACGCGAGGCCAGCGGTGGCGATCGCGAATCGACGTTTGCTTTTTCTTTCCAAATATCGTCAACGTCGCCCAAGATGATTTTCTCTGACTTGTACAAGTCGCCGAGGCTGCCTTTCAGCAAGCTTCGCAGTGCTCACCCGCATGGTGTTGCCGTCCCCTCAGACCTCGATGCCGATCTTATCAGCAAAGACAAAGCCAAGCAGAAGGAGGCGGTGCGGAGGTTTCTTACTGAGAAGATTCGCACCGATTGGGACTTCTCCTGGCCATCTGTGACAGACTCACCGCCGACACCGTTGAACAAGAAAGAAGACGAGCACTCGAGTCCTGCTCCAACTGCCAACGACCCCACAACCAGCGCGCCGGATGTTGTCCCCAGCACAGTTGACGCTGTTGGTGGTCTGGGCGTCATCCCTGTCACTGTGACGGTACCTGCACCTCCACTGACAGCTGCTGACGAGGAGGGTATCCCGAGAGATCCCGGCGAGGAGGCTGACTCCGAGTCTGACGCAGAGTCGGTTTACAGCACCATCTCAGAAGATGCAGCGCATTACCGTGCCCGCGCAGAATGGACCTCCGACCTCTCGGATGATGAAGCCCCCCGCCAGGATGCCTCTCCCTTCCGATTCGACAATCCTGACTCTGTCGGGACGACTGTGCAATCTTTAATCATAACGAGACAGGCTCTCCGCCGGAGAGCTGTCCGGGAGGAGGTTGCATGGAACAAGGGGCTGGCATGCTTCGAGGCACGCCGCAATGCCTGGACAGGTGCCAAAACTGTACGCGTGAAACCCAAACAGCCAGTCCCCGTACCTCCGGCCTCGCCGCGTCGGCTCTTCCGGCGTCACCACCGCACCGAGTCGCTCCCGTCTCCTGCCTTCAGCGCTGGGTCACCGCCCGCGGCATCGTCTCCCCTCTCCCCCATATCTACTCATAATTCTCAACAACTTGATGGTATGGCCATCACACCTCCTCCATCAGAGTCGGATTCGGCACATTCCGGCTCGCTTTCTAAGAGCACGACCGCCTCAGGTGTGCACAGAACATCGTCACAAGAGTCGTCTCCTCATATCTTATACCCAGTCGAGACGCTCATCCCCATTCCTCCACCGCTTCTCCCAGCCCAAAATCCGATGCGCGCTTCTGTAACACCCAATATCTATCCGTCTCTGTACGACAAAATCGTGGTCCACAGCTTGCAGCCTTCATGTCCCGTCAATCTTGGCGATATGCTGCGCGCCTGCGTCGTTGGCTGGAAGCGTGATGGCGAATGGCCACCGAGGGCCCCTGTCCAGCCAATGCCGACGGCTTCCGAAATGGCGGCCATGCGTCGCCGCAAGGCCCAACAACAATACCAACAGCAGAAGCAGCATGTCCGCAAGGATAGCTCGGCGACCGTTGGATCTTCGCGGCGTCTAAGTTTTGGGATTTTCGGGGGCGGCAGCAAGACAGAGAAGGTCAATGAGGAAAAGGAGAGCAAGGAGAACAACTCGGATGAAACAGCTGGAAAGGGCATCCGGCGGAGTCTCTTGCGAGTGTTTTCGCATGGCCACAGCAGTCAGAGCACTAGCGGTGCCGTGCTTTCGCCTACCTCCCCTACAACAGTGGCCAGCCCGACCCTTCCCATAAACGAGGTTGTTACCCCGATATTGGCCTAACATTCTTGTTCACGACGCTTGCGTTTATTTCTCGATTTGAATCCTACAGGAATTGTCGAACGGGTCTAATCAGTCAGAAGCGATAATCTCATTGGCAACATGCATCGGGTTCAACGCATTTTTGAGCGGATACGGGCGAGGGATATTTGTTCACTTTTGGATGGACGTGGGCTCAATTTTTGGCATATATATCGCCCTTGGTTGCATTTCGGTTTTCCCGTTCCTCGTTCACTTTGCGGAAGTTAAAGGATGCCATGATACCCCTCAGTCTTTTTGATAGCACATTTTTACAAGCAAAGGAGATCTCCAAAAATCTGTCTGTCTGTATGTCGTTTTCTTACTTTTTTTTCTCTTAAATACATACAAGGACCAACAGCATAAGGGCGGAATTTATGGTAATGGTGAAATAAGAGGACGGATTTCTTAAATAGGAGGTAGTGAACATCATTAATAGGCTCTTTACTATGAAAATCTTCACTGGATACGGAAGGGCGGATTATATGAGAGATAGATTCCGCTCGCTCTCTTTGTCTATTGACAAGGGCTTTCGACCTTCAGATCCTTCTCCGCTGCCTCTATAAGATATAAGACCACATGCAACAATGATTGGATTGCAGTGAAAGATAGAGGCGAGTCTTATTGTAAATGAACAGTCCTCCCTCCAGGCAGGCACCTGGATGAAACCCCAGTGTGTATGTAGTAAGAGCAAATGTGTGTAATCCATCACCAGCAAGACATAATTACGAATCAGGCAACTCCCGAACCAAGTGATTGTTTTCGTATTCAGTTGACCCGAAACCTGGGTACCTCTATCTCTGTAAAACGAATTCTGTACCTAGTAACCAAGCTCTTCAATAACCCAAAACACGCTCAAAATGGAAATAATGAAAACGTAGGGACCGAAAAATACGGATGCTGATATATCACAGTTATTGTATGTATATATATGCTCTGCTGTTCCAATTGCGTGTGATTGGTTGTTGAGTTGGTTAATTGACCAACAACTTGACACACACACAACGTCCCCAAGAAATTCATCCAGCTACCTACGTACGCAGATACCTAACGTCCCTGATATCATCATTGCTAGGTTCAATAAGACAAAGTTCCCAATGATTTATTTCTGCGACTCTCTCTCCCTTTGTATCGTTACGCTCGCTTAAACACCTGCTAGTTCCTTTATTTCCGCACCTCCAACTTGCGGCACACCCTTCGTGCCCATAGAGAACAAGGTAGGCACTAGGGTCGCAATGCATACTTCTTTGCATTAAAATAGACAAAGTTGATAGATAAGTAGGCAATAGTATGGCGGTCGTTTGTGCAGGGAGGTTCGTAAGGACTCGCTGCGTCCCTGATATTCACATGCCTGTCATCCACATGGCGCCATAGCCGACCGTGACGACGACGACCAATGTCAGGATACTGCTCGGCACGCCACGACTGATAAAGTGCTTGACCTGTAGGTAGCGTTGGCCAGTTGGGTCTTCCTTCATGATGGCAGCTGTTTCATTCAAGTCAGTTTCTTCCCTTTAATGCATGCCGGAAGGAGAAACAAGAAGCAACTTACTCATATTCGGGAATCCACTGGTCGGCAACGCCATGGCAGCGCTGCACATCAGCACGCCCGCCATGACCAACAAATTCGGATGCGGCTGCTCAAGGCCCTTGCCGACGTCGAAGACAATGGGGAGGATGATGAGTGCAGCGACTGTGTGGCTGATGAACGTGGCGATGACCAGAATCAAGCTCGAGAACACAACGAGAATCCCGTACAAACTGAAGTCCTTGACGTACTCAGTGATGGCCTTTGCGACAGTGTGCAGCAGCCCAGAAGAGTTGACCGCTTTTCCGAGAGACAAACCGCCAGCAGCCAAGATAATGATTGTCCAAGGAAAGTTATTGAAGTCCTCCTTGGTGAGGATCCCAACGCCGAAGAAAAGCACAATCGGGATAATAGCAATGACACCCATATCACCAAAAACGGATTCGAGCTGATGTGATGCGCACCACAAGCCGATGGTGGCAATGGTCACAATGCTCACAAACCATTGAACGCCTGTGAATGGGTCACGCACCGGGCGGATAGGCACAATGGTAGTGCCGCGCCCGGGTCGGAAGGTCACGAGCAAGATGCCCCAGATGAGGGCCAAAGAGATGACGCCGACGGGGATCACAATAAAGAACCACTGACCCCACGTTGGTGCGGGCTCCATGATGCCGATGGCAACCACATTTTGGGGCGAGGCAATGGGTGAGAGCATGCCACCGATGTTAGAGGCCAGAGCGATGCCCATGATTACTGCCTTGGACATGTCGGACCCTGCTGGCAGGTTGCGCAGCATTGGCTACGGATGAAGTTAACATTCTGGTTCGATGAAATTCAGGGATGTAAATGTTTACTGCTTACCTCGATGATACCAAAGCAGAGAACCGGTGCGGCAACGTTACTGATCAACATGCTCGCGACCGCGGCTACCGCCATGTTGGCAATAAGCACAGTGCTTGGCTTTGTTCCTGCTTTGCTTAGCACAAACGTCGCAATACGTTTGTCGATGCTGCATTTGGACAGCGCTGCTGCGAGGGTAAAGCCGCCAAGCAAGAGCATGATGACCGGAGTCCACATGGCAGAAAAGACAGCAGCTGTGGCCTCCTTTGAACCAAGCCTTGCGTACGGCTTGTCCTTCTCGCGGAAAACGTTGAGGACTACACAGAGGAACGGGATGGTGAGGGATGTCACGAAGAGGGGAATCGCCTTTATCGATCATGTCAGTCTTGACATATACACTGGATTAGATCTTGAGCTTACCTCGGTGGCCCAAAGCAGACTGACAAGCACCAGAAGGGCGAGGCAGTTCTGCTGTTCGGGCTTCTCCATGAGCGGGACAAGGAGGACAAGGAAGAAAATTGCGAGGATGGTGAGCAAGGTGAACATTGTCGAGCTAAAGAGCCAAGCTGGACATGTAAAACGACCAAATGGCGTGGCAATTTCCTTGGTCGGCAACACTCGCTCGTCATCTCCTTGCAGGAGAGTCTTGTGCGGATCTGTATCTCGTCCCAACAAGGTGTGACCCAGGCTGGCAGCTTCGGCCCTCCGCTCCAACCCGATCAGGTCTCGCCAGACGGTATTTCGCTCCCAGACAACATGCTCTCTCAGATGCGACCTAAGATCTCGCTTGGCCGCCTCCTCGTCGCCGTCAGTGACGATGGACGTGTAAGCATGAACCATTTTGGAGATCTTCTCTTCCAAGTCCTTGGTTGTTTCGGAGCGGAAGGGATAGGAAGTGTCGACGTAGGAGTCCATGTACTTGCGTCGTAGCTGCCGGTCAACGATCTTGTCGAACTTCTTGAGGACCTTGCTGAAACCAGTCCTGTTCAGCTGGGCATACGACTTGAGCTCGCAGAGCTGGACGTAGATGTTGATGATCCGCTTCTTCAGCATGATTCCGGAGGAAAACAAGGCGGCCTGCTCCGCATAGTCATCATAAGTTTGACTGTATCTCCGCAAGGACCGAGACGTTGTCAGGTCTGTAGAAGCCGTCATGTCGGTCGATGCCTGCATAATGTTGGGGAGCGTTTTGCGCCTCCCGCCGAAGCTCACCCTCCTCTTCTTGGTAAGCCCCGTTGTCTCGTCCCCGTCGTCATCACTGTCCTCGACACCATCGTCGGTCGAGCCACGACTGCGCGCCGTACTCCCACTACGGAGAGGCGTGGGACGCGGTCTCTCGGCGGACCGGGTCCGGACGGGTGGACGCGGCTGGGCGCCGTCGGCAGGTCCTGATTCCTCCTCGAATGTGCCCACATCACGCAGGATGGCGTTTACCTCGTCAAAGAGCTCCGTCTCCTTAAGGACATAGAAAGACGATATCTTCTCCAACTCGACGTCGAGGGCGCGGATGAAAACGCTTTCGGGATCCTCACTCTGGATGAGGGGCCGGGACTCGGCATCGCCACCAGCTGTCTGGTGGATGGCTTTCTCGAGTTGATAGATCCTGGATGACTGTCAGCACAACGAATAACGCTACCTCACATGTGCGAGAGTCATTCATACAGCTTCTTGAGGTTGCTGTAAGCGATGTAGTGGCTGCTCCAATCTGGAACAGCATTGAACTGGATGCTGTGGGAGAACTTCATTTCGTCCTGTTCGTTAAGCCAGCGGCGCTTCTCGGCCTTCTTCTCGTCGTAGCGGGCGGTGCTTGCGACGCGCTGGCTGCGTCGTCGAGTGTCTGGGGTAGGACGAGTAGGCGGGTACTCGACAAGCTCAAAGTCTTCGAAACCTGTGTGTTGAGTGTGGTTTGTGGCAGATGATGTCGCTGTCGCTCTCGATGCTTCTGTTGCTGACGCTCTCGTTATCCTCCCTCCTCTGTCCGGGGGTTGGGGTTGTCGGCTCTCGGTGTGAGAAAGGCCTGTAGGTCGGTAAGAGGAGGGCTCCAGGGAGTCGGCCGGCGGAGTAATGGTGAATGTTTTGCCTCGAGGGCAAGAGAAAGCCTGGTGGACCGGTCACGCCTTGTTTAATCGCGTTAAGCCACACAGCGTGTGGTCTGCAGAACAATGGAGTCCGCCCACTAACGGCGAGCCTGGAATCCACTAGCTAACAAGGGTTTCCAGCCTGGAACAATGTTGGCCCACACGAATGGAGTCCCGGCAGACAATCCACCCCGTTTGTCTGGCTTGGAGGCTTGCATATCGCGCCTGGACGGTATCTTCCAATAGAATTCAACAAGCTATCATATTCAAGTATCTCTGCTGTATGGCAGTTTGACGACCCGATGTTTCGGAATCCGACCGGCCGAAGCAATGGGAAACGTGTATTTTGTCCACCAACTCGCGGAGCCAGAACAGACGACTGTGCGTCGTCATTCGTGTAACAGGGATACTGCGGAACAGGCATGTGCCCCTCGGCGACGATCAACGGAAAATCCAACGACAAAGTCAATTCCAACAAGCCACGTGTGGGAGGCGTTTGTCGTCGCGACTTCTCCAGACTTCAGAAATCCAAGAATAGTTTACATATATTGATAAATGCGCAAGTCTGCCGAGTGGATTAACACATCGGACCGGGAGCGCATATCTTCCAGGAGATTCCCTGGGTACCTACCCGGTACCTATGCTGAAGCATCACTTCAAGTAGTGTATGCAGGCTAACAGACAGGGGCGTGCCTTCCCATTCTCCTAAATCCCATCAATGGGCAGACTGGCTGTACTTACCTGCCACGAAGCTAGACGCGCAAATTGAGTGGTAAAGCGTGTAAATGACATGCTTATCGGGGTTTTCCTAATGATTCTGGACGGGATGTACCGAGGATACGGCATGCCTGCCTGATTCATGGCTCGGGAACCTTGACGACCATTGGGTAACCTGTGCTGATCGCGCCAACAGCACATGGTCAAATGAACTTGGCAACACCAGTAACCGAACGGTGCAACTCGAAATACATTTATTCAATTGTCACTTAAATGTTCTATTACTTAGAAAACATCTATATGTAATTTTCGAGTAAACCCCTGCAATACGTGACTGGGTGGTTTGGCGGAACTGATAGATGCTCAAACCTCAGCACTAACCCTAACCCCTATAATAGCTTCGACGCTGACGCCTGATGTCCCATTCGTAACCGCATGCCGTCATTAGCGGCCCGCGGACAGGTACCATCACAACGGACGGACAACTTCTATATTCCCACATCTCCCCAGCTTACCGCAACGCAATCCTTGCGTCGCTCAAATTTTGCCTCTCCTGATGCGTCCGACTTACGGTAACGACCTACGATGCTCACGGCATTTACAGCTCGACCCATCATCGAGCTCAAGCAACGGGACAAGTCAAAAATAGAGTCCATTCTCGCCCATGGTAAGGTTGCCCCGCGACGACACCCCGTCAAGGGTTTCGCCGGCTGTAGCTGATCGCAGTTCTAGGCGATCGTGTTCTTGTCGGGCTCAATACTGGCTCCCTTCGAATCTATCGCCTAAACGACCTCCCTCCGCCGCCCACAGCCAAACCCGCCAACGAAGCCTCCGCTTCCCACGATGACCAACCGGCAAGCTCAGACGCCCCCGAATCCGGCTCGAAAGATGGCCCGCCGGCGCCAGCGACTGCAGCCAAGCCTACAGATCTCCTCCGCGAGGTTGAGAAGTTCTCGACGCGTGCCATCGAACAGCTCGCCATAATCAAGGAAGCCAGCATCCTCGTGTCTTTGTCCAACTCGGCCATCTCCTTGCACGACTCTAATACGTTCGAGCCGATTGAGGCCCCTCTTTCTCGCACCAAAAGTGCTTCAACTTTTGCTGTCACCAGCAACATTGTCAAAGACCCGTCAACCGATATTCCCGAGATTATTTCCAGGCTAGCCGTCGCCGTGAAACGCCGCCTGCTACTATGGCGATGGGATGAAAGCGAGCTATCTCAGGACGTTACTGAAATTGTTCTGGCCGAGGCTATCCGGACAATCACCTGGGCAAATGCGACGAAAGTTGTGTGCGGTATGAACAGCGGCTATGTCATTGTCGACGTCGAGACTGGCAGCGTCGAAGACATTGTTGGGTCGGGAGCTATCGGCGGTGCGGCCGGTGGACAAGGGCGCTTCGGGGCCGTCAGTACGGCCGGTATGGGCTACATGGGTCTTGGTGGCTATATCCCGAAGCCACTGTCTGCTAAGCTTGGCGAAGGAGAACTGTTGCTTGCCAAAGACATCAACACCCTGTTCATCAGAGACACGGGAGTGGCGCTTGAGAAGCGACAGGTTCCGTGGCAATCAGCGCCAGAGGGGATAGGCTACAGCTATCCCTATATGCTGGCTCTTCAGCCGCCAGTAAAGGGGAGCTTAGAGGTTCGAAATCCTGATACTCTCAGTCTGCTTCAAACGATAAATCTCCCCGGCGCTGCAGCTCTTCACTTCCCGCCGCCAACAATCAGCTTAACGCACGCAGGAAAGTACTTCCATGTCTTGAGCGACAGGGTAGTGTGGAAGATGGATGCTACGAATTACAACTCGCAGATCGAGGAACTTGTCAAGAGCGGGAAATTTGACGAGGCAATCAGCATTCTCAGCATGCTTGAAGACGCACTGCTAGATAACAAGACCGAGACTATGCGTGAGGTCAAGATGCTGAAGGCCGAGCTGCTGTTTCGACAAAAGAAATACCGCGAATCTATGGACTTGTTCAATGAGGATGAAATACATGCTCCTCCCGAGAGAGTCTTGAAATTGTTTCCGAAGAACATCGCTGGCGAGCTCTCTGGAATCGAAGAAGACAAGAATGACGATTCCGATCACGAATCATCCAATGGGAAGACGAATGGTGAAAGAGCGCCAAACGTAGATGCTCCTGAAGTTTCTTCGCCACAAAGGGGAGGGGGCTTTGCCAAGTATCTGATGGGCCATCGCGCCAAAATCAACCCCGAGACCGCATCCATCGTGTCGTCCAGACGGAGTCATGATGACGATGCCGCAAGTATCAGAGGCAAACCGACTGACGAGCATTCTCAAGATGATAAAGATCTTATGTCGTCAGTGCTCGAGCTCAATAGCTATCTAGCTGGAGCACGAGCCAGGTTGCAACGACTGATCGACCCGGCGACCGGCAAGCTGAAACCCCAAAAGTCACAAAGCGGCTCAACTGAGGAGGCATTCAAGACTCTTTTGACAGAAACTAAAGACGAAAGCGACAAGCAGCTTGAAAAGGACCTTCAGGCTACCTTCAAAGTCGTTGATACAACCCTTTTTCGGGCGTTCATGTACTCACGCCCTACGCTTGCCAGTTCCCTATTCAGGATACCCAATTTCTGTGACCCTGATGTCGTCAACGAAAGACTGGTGGAGCACAACCGCTTCAACGAGTTGGTTGACTTTTTTTATGGCAAAAAGCTACATAGACAGGCGCTTGATCTCCTTCGAAAGTTTGGCTCTCCAGACGAACCTGACGATGCTGCGCCAACTCTTCACGGCCCGCAGCGGACAGTTGCGTATCTCCAAGGGCTACCGCCAGATATGATCGATGTCATCCTTGAGTTTTCCGAATGGACCCTCAAAAAAGATCCTAAGCTCGGTATGGACGTCTTCTTAGCGGATTCAGAGAACGCCGAGACGCTCCCACGAGACAAAGTCATCGCCTTCCTGGGTAAAATCGATATAGGGCTGGAGATACAATATCTGGAACACATCATTACGGAGCTGAATGACATGACTCCGGAATTCCACAATCGCCTGACAGAGCTATTTATTAAGCAACTCAAGGAGACAGAGAAAGGAGAGGAATGGGATTCTCTCATGGAGCGGCTGGTGCGGTTCTTGAAAACGAGCCGGCAGTACAGTCTTAGCCGAGCCTTTGGGCTCATCCCCAGGGACGGTGAGTTACCTCTAACTGCTACATTGCTTGGATAGTGGCTAACGTTTTGTCTTCTTTCAAGATCCTTTTTTCCACGAGGCCCAAGCCGTTGTCCTCAGCAACATGGGACAGCATAAACAGGCGCTGGTCATTTACGTCTTCAAAATGAAAGATTACGTGAAAGCTGAAGAGTGAGTTGTGATTATCGCTTCCTCGTTTTATATATGCTAACCATTCCAACAGGTATTGTAACCGCATCCACAAGACGCAAGACGCACAGCCAGCTTCACCATCCCATATCCATCATGGAACATCAGAGGATGCAGACGAAGCCCAGCCGTCCATTTATCACACACTTCTCTCCCTCTATCTCACCCCGCCACCCCCTTACGTACGAAGCCTCGGGCCAGCCCTTGAACTCCTATCCAAACACGGCTCACGGCTACCAGCAACATCGTCCCTGTCCCTCATCCCAGACACTCTACCCGTCGCAGAGCTCGAGTCATACTTCCGCGGCCGCATGCGTAGCGCTAATAGCGTCGTCAACGAGACCCGCGTTGTTGCTGGCCTCCGCAAGACGGGTCTGGTTACTAGCCAGGCGCTGCTCTTGCTTGGGGATGGAATCCCTGGTGGCCAGGGCGGACGGAATAGACGTGTCGTCATCAGCGACGAGCACATGTGCGGCGCCTGCTATAAGCGGATTGGCGGAAGCGTAGTCGCTGTGCTGCCGGACAATTCTGTGGTGCACTACGGCTGTCTGAACAGAGCACAGACAGGTGGCAGCAGTGTGACGAGCCCAGTGCTACAGGCGCAAAACGGGGGTGCTTGGGGGCGGACAGGCGGCGGAGCTGCCGGTAGTATTGCAATGAGCCCCACTTCACAGACACATATTGGTGGTAGCTGGGGACGGGCGGGCGGTGCTGCTGGCAGTGGTGTGCTGAGCCCTGCTTTGCAGGCACAGGTTGGTTGGGGACAGGCGACTGGGTGATGAGCATGAGGTGCTTTAAATTGAACCTCTTGGGTGGTGGTCATCGGATGTGTAGAATGTCTATGCATGTACATCCATAGCGGCTGCCTCTTTGCGGGAGCTTGGGGTTGGATTTGAGACCGCATTGGCTGTTTGTTATGGTCTAATTGGCGTCGTCGTCGTCGTCGTCGTCGTTGTTGTTGTAGTCGCACGTTGGACGAAATTACAATACCCCTGCTGTGTGTAATATATATTGTAGTGTAGAAAGACCCCGAAATGGGGAATGCGAGTGTTGCCGAGGCTTGTCTTCCTCCTGTCTTGTCTCGTGATCTCGGGGATCAAAGATCCTTTTGCCTTTCTCTTCTACTAATCATCTTCTTCCACCACTTCCTCGCCGTAGTTCTTTTCTTCCTTCTCGTCTGCTATGGGCTTGGCCCCGGCTGCTTGGGCCTTCTTGTTGTCCTCCTCCATCCGCGCCGTCAGCTCCTTGTTCACATGTTCTTGGAGTTTGATCACGGCTTCCCGCACAGAGAGAAGATACTGGGTCTTGCTCTTGTTGTCGTCAGTGGTAGTCGTGGGGACGGGGGGCAGCGCGGTGGTTATGGTGAAAGGGGCGTTGCCTGA
Organism: Podospora didyma; assembly: GCA_033439775.1. Classification (NCBI taxonomy): domain Eukaryota; kingdom Fungi; phylum Ascomycota; class Sordariomycetes; order Sordariales; family Podosporaceae; genus Podospora; species Podospora didyma. The sequence goes on from JAULSW010000003.1 coordinate 2,784,306, forward strand.
TGTGCCGCTTGTGTAAACCGCTGTTAAGCTAGGTGGTTGTTGCTGTTCTACCATTGTATTTTCTTCTTCCTTTGACTGGTGGGAGTGTAGGTTTCAAGTCTGATATGGCTTTTTTGGTGGGGGGACTTAAGATATTGGCGGTGGTAGAGGTAATGCGTCATGTAGTGCCCCGCCTGATGATTGGATTTTTGGCGGTGGAAGGTGCGGGGTTGTTGCAGGTTGTTTGGTGCCGCAGGAGTCTTATCCATCGGAAAGTACAGTACAACAGAAGTACCAACGCGCATTCAGGTTGTATCCATATCAGTAACCTAATGTACTCCGTCTCACAGTGACTTCTAAGTAGGAGTGACCTCGGGAACTGAGAACATGTTTAATGGCACTTGCCTATCCAGTGAGTAGGTAGAACGGTCATCTTCATAAGTTGCCTATTTTAATTATATCAGAGTAATAAGAAGGCGCTTTTGTATTTCGTTGAACAATTGACGATAAGATGCTTGACTGGAAGTGCCGAGGTACCGTATCTACTATGCATCCTTGGCGTTGAGACCCAAGGGCGGTACATTTTAAGGTAGGGGCCTCTGGTAGCGGGTCCTGCCTGGAACGTTTGGGAGCAACATTCGGGAGACACAACAACCTGCCGACTTCCCGTCATCAACTTAGGCTTCACTCCTGCCTCGCAATATTCCAGCCCGTTAGAGCTCCGGCACGCCCTACGGCGTCCACTCTTACCTTTAGAGACACGAATTGGCCCGACTACCAGGCTGACAGGGCAAGGGCAGCAGGTATACAGTGTCGCGACAGCCAAGATGTAACCTGGAGCAACACCTCGAAACGACGCCAGCACCATGCAACCCGCACGACCCACGCCGAGGGCTCCAGGGAGCTTCTCGCCCCTGCCGAGCAACTCGGCAACGGTGCCCGGCTCAGACATGTCGCGCCCGAGACCGAAGCGATTAGATTCGTCGAACGAGGATGTTCCCTTGAATGTCGTCAAGTCCCGTCTCGCCGCGCAACAAGCAGCACACCAGGCTGTACCGCCCACGACTCCCGCGACCCCTATCTACTCCAGCTTTACCGCACACAGCAATAACAGCTCTAGCAGCTTACAGAACTTCTCACGCCCAACGCTCTCAACCGCCGTCTCCGCTGCCAGGTCCGTGGCTGGGGCTCACTCGCCAAACGATATCATACCACGCAATGGGCCCTCGCCTCTTACTCTCCCCCCGACGACCGCAACATCCCCAGCCTCTTCGACCTTCTCAGGTAGAGTGGGCCACTCGCGCAAGCATTCGCAAAGCGCTGGCTTGTTTGAGCCAACACTGCCTTCGACGAGCACCTCCAACCTCTCCCAGGTTGGTCTCGTCCAGCCCTCACCAAAACTGAGTCCGGCTCCCCATCGAGACATGTCTGCCAGCCAAATTGCCGCGCAAGCAGCTGTCATGCACCACCAGAACCAACAGCAGCAGGCACAACAGCAGGCGCAACAAGCGCAGCAGGCGCAACAACAGCAGCAGCAACAGCAGCAATACCAACACCACTCCCGCCAAAGATCGCAAACGGTGCCGTCTTTGGGCGCCGACTATGAGCCCCCAGCCGGTGTCAAGCGCGGGAGTGGGGGGCCAATTAACCCTCCAATGTTGAGCTTGACTGAGGCGAGCGCGCCAAGGGATAATGCCTTTGGAAATCAAACATACCGTAATGGGCTTATGGGAAGCCATAGTCTTGCGGCTACAACAGCGGCGAATGTGGTCTTCCCAAGATCAGGGCAGTCCTCGCCGGGCTTGCCAACGCAAACATCAGCCCCTCCACCTCAGAGTATGGCACCACCACCGCCGCCCCCGAAATCAGAGAAGTCGAAAGTGAAGCTCTTCTCGAGACCAGGGAAGATCAACGTCAAGGGGGATCCCAAGGACAAGCCGCTACCCAGTCCGGGGAAGATCGGGCACGCATTTTCGAACTTGCAGCGAGGCAACTTCAGTACTACTAGTCTAGACTCCAACGCGCAGTCGTTTTACAGCCTGGCGAATTCGTCCTCTGCGACGATAAGGCCAGTTGACACTCCAGCAGCTGAGAGTGGGGGAAAGGAGAAGGAGAAGAAACACCACTTCCTGTCGCGCCAGAAACACAAGCTCAAAGAGGATTACCATCTCCCCCTGTCTTCTGCCATGAGCAACTCGAAGCCCACAGACCCGAGTGCTCCGAGTAGCCTCTATAACTTTAACCTGCCGCCAAGTCCGGGTCCAAACACCGCCAGCTTCAAGAGCATGTCGGGTCTTGATTTACGGCATGGCGGGAGAGCTCTTCGCGAGAAGAAAAAGGAGGATAAGGGAATACTAGACGATGCGGCGTCAAGCTACAATCTAGGCAGCGAATGGCCCGGCCCCAGCAGTGTCAACTCAGCGTCAGGGACACTGAGCACAGCCCTATATCTGAACGAGCCTTTCGATAGTGGCAAGTATGGTTTGAACAATATGAGCCTGGACGATGCGTGGCCATTTTTGAAAGCCAAGCTACTCGTCATCTTTGAGGCCGAGGACCTCCGTTTACCGGTAGAGGACCTGAACCGCATTGTTACAATGCACATACAATACTGCCTAACACGGCGCAGTCCAAACATTATAGTTGAGGATCTGCGGGAGCTCTTGACGACAGGGTTTTCCAGCCTTGACATGACGTTGCGCAAGACGGTCGAGGACAGGTTAATTCCGTCTCTCGTTGAGCTGTGGATTTTCACTTTCACCTTCATCCTGCCGTACATGCAGGCCGTCTTCTTGCCCCTGGACTTGGAGTTCTCTGGCAACGGGCCTCTCATGAGCCCAGAGCAGGCCCGTGATTTTTGGGGTGGTATCCCAGCGTCAGGCTATTCCCCTGTTGAGACCTCAGCAACGCTCGGCAACGGTGTCAACGTCTCGCCTGCGTCGGTAGTTCTCGAAGTGCGCCGCATCGTACTCCTGTCCTTCCGTGACATTGTCATACTCCCGCGATATGAAACATTACGCAGCATGTTCTCGCGTCTGTCTCTTGAGTTTCTTCCTCAGTCTCTGGCGAGCACGGCCCTCGCCTCGCCCCCGCCCATACCCGTCCCTTCACCAGGGTACCACGGCAATCAGGCTGGCGGACTATACCAACATATGCTTTCTTCTTCTCCTGCCGACTCCCAGGCGTCACTAACTCTCAGCAACCTCAACGGGCCCGGTGGCAACATGTCCGCCTTGGACCCCGCCCACGGCAGCTTTAACAGTACCAGCACAACCCTCCTTGGTGGCGTCGGCGGCGACACCAACAGCTCAGGCAACCGCAGTCGTGCCATCAGCAACGTCAGCTTTGGGTCTGATAGCGCCAACCCACGTCCATTCACCCCAAGCAGCCTATACGCTCTAGGCACAGTGAACAGCAACACATCAGGCAGTCTACGCGATCAGAACGTCGAGGACTCAAAGCAGGTCACCGAAATGGTAGGCCGCATGCTACAGTGCATGAGCGTCCTTGCATCCGTCGGCCCCGGGGGCAACACCACTGGCGGAAGTAGGGATGAGGGCGGGCGCATGGTGGAAGAGTTGAACAAACTTCTGAAGCTGAACTGGTTGGGCAGAGGGCGCACAGGCAGGAACCGCAGGGGTATTGTAGGCGGCAGGATAAGGAGAGCCGGCGGGATCATGGGTATGCCCCTCGGACTACCCGAGGAAGAGATGGCCGAAGAGGGCGAGACAGCTGCAAGGGATGATTTTTGAAATATGTCTCTGTACTATTCTTATGCCATCCTGACTTGGCTGTGACGGGGAAAAGCACAGGTCGGGTGGAGGGAGAAGCGGTATGATGACGGGGTTCCTTTCATTTGTTTAGTTTTTGCAGGTGAGGTTAGGTGTATAAAGGGAAGAGAGCAAGACAGGCTTGGTTGGATTGGGGGCCGGGTCATTGTTGGGTCGGCTCGGACTGGATGGATGACGTCCAGCAGTTTTTAACGTTTACATGCCTACAAGAAAGAAAGGGCCACGGAGAGCAGCCAGCGGCGCATTTTTGGGTGGGACGGATATTGCTGCTGAAAAGGTTAAAAAGGGGTGCTATGCTATCGACTTTGTTCTGGGTTATTCTTGCTTGCTTGCAATATATCATGAAAATACACCAAAGGGACCGATAAATTATGACGAACATTGATGACGAACTCAAGGGCCTTTCTCTCATGCATCCAGTCGCTGGGCTAATAATGGACGGATATGGGGTGGAGTGTGCTTTCCCGGATTTGGAGGCTGGACTACGTGACTTGACTCAAAACTGTACCTAGCACTTGATACGATTCATGTTCTATCATCTAGTTCTTCCCACTGTCGGCTTCCGCGAATGTTTGGATGATACACAGTTAAGTGTGTTTAATGCATGCATGCCTTAACGAGACGGATGCAAGCAGGTTAAAGAAAACAAATCAATCACGTCACAAGAGACTCCATGGTGAAGTTTAGTAAAGAGCCTTTTTATATATTAAGTGATAACTAGGAAGGGCTCTGCTGCGTCAAGAAGATGGGGAATCTGAACCAGGATGTTAGCGGCTGGTCTTTGGATCAAGTGTTTCTTGAAAAATGAAGAGGATTGAAATCCAATCAGACATCCAAGGAAGAATTCGCTCTCATATGTCCCAAGATTTAGGCTCTAAGGGACTCGAGTGGAAACTGCGAATGTAGGAAAAAGTATCGATCATATTGGAGGAAGGGGGAGGTGGGTGCATTTAAGAACTGAGACTGAGAACTAACCATTGAAAGTGGAAAGGCGAGTTACATGGCTAGAGGGTTAGTGAATGTGAATAGTAATTAGAAATGGTAGTCTGTTGGTTTGGTCAGCGAATGCTCAAATTCCTGTGCGGTGGATAGATCCATCGTGAAAAGAAATTTTGATATTGCGCTTCTTGTCAGACACAAATACTGGCAAGTAACAGGCCCACCCCCGTAGGAGTGGAGCCCGGACAGGCTAACCTTCGTTCATGGTCGGTTCAGTTGGGAAAAGAAGACATGTTATGATTCTTGTCATCATTCAAGAGAGGCGGCAATATGCAGGAGGTAGGGAGGAAGAGAGGGAGTTGAGTTGGTGGTGGTCGCTTACCTGATGTTGTGCCCGCGCCTTGCGCATCACATCCCCAGCCGCACTGCACCGCAGACGAAGCCAGACACCTCGACTCGTCGAGAGGCACCATGCAAACCAAGCTCGGGGACGAAGGCGCGAGGGGACGATTTCAATGTCCTCTCTGCCGATTCGCAGTCGAATCTCCCGCCGAGGTGTGGAGAGATGAGCCAGCCGAGTCTTGGTGCTGGATGCTGTGAGTGTGTGATGATGAGAAGCGATAAACATTGGGAGTGGTGGTCGGTTCCCTTTATAGCTGAAGAAGCAGCGAGCGATGCAAAATTTTAGACAGTAGTGGGGCCAAGATGTGGGCCAAAACTTTCCTCTGGGCCTTGGCCCGTGCTGACATGAGAGTCTACTTCTTCGGAGGCTTGTTGATTGAACGCTGAACTCCAAAGGAAGTCTTAGGAGTAGAACACTCAAAAATTACGCCTATAATCAACGATTGAACTGAACAAAGTTTCCAGTAGCGAGAATAATCATAGGGCCAGTAAGATAGATACTCCGGCAGCTGTCCTGGCGGTCCGACTATCGTCGCGACTTGGACTGTGTCACAGGAGACAAAGTGGGGCATCGGAAGAGGAACAATCATTCTTCCTGTATCAGAAAGCTCTGTCCGCCCAGCGCAGGAGACACAGAGTCGCGAGTGGACGACAGCCGCCAACAAGAGAGAGTTCAGTCCCAGTTTTTGGGGGGGGGGCCGGCCTCTTGCTTGATCGGTGCCCAGGATTCTTGCTCTGCAACCCTTCAACGCCTCACCGTCTGCCACTGCACCTGTCTGCCCTGCCTGCACTCTGCGCTCTGCGCTCTGGCACTCTGCACTCTGCAACACTCACATCCCCTGACTGACTCTCCGCCAAAATATTGCCTACCCTACTTATTATGAGGCACATCTGGATTCCTGACATGCTGCCGCTGTGAACACCAAAAACCCGCCTTAATAATCTCTCCATTTAAATCCTCTCCCCTGACACATTATCGGAGGACGCAGGACGCGGTAAGGGCGGCGTGCAGTGAAGCCAGGAAATTTGCGACAGGCAATTTTTCGCTTTCGGCTGGTGCCTTTCAATCGCTTCTCGTCCGCTGGGTCTGTCTGGTCTGGGCTGGGGTTTCGCTCTTACCAAGTCAACCAACCCCCCTTCGTCCATACGGCTCACACAAAAATCTCCACTTCTAACCACGACACGTCGTTGTCGCCGCCGCCGCTCACCTACTAACCTCGCCTCTATCACCCCCAAACAACCCGCCCAACCCGCCGATCGCTTTCTGCATAGTCGCAGTGTAATACTCTCTATTCCTTGCTTATTGGCGTGGTCTCTCGTCGCCTCGGGTTTCGCACTTCCATTTCGTCCCGTCTCCCGTCTCCGTCGCGGGGCCACAGCTGCCCTTGAGCTTCTCGCGCGACGACAGGTCGGCCTCGTCAGCCTGCCGCCGCCGACGATCGACACTCACGCGCCCGTTGTCGCGTCCGCTGTCCAGCATCGACGGCCACCGCATTGTACCGCTGTCTCTCGACGGCCATTCGACCGGTTCTTCTCGCGCGCGCGCGCGTAGTGTGCAACAAGACCGACGCCTTCCCGCCCGCGTGGCTTGGGACGGCCTTCGACCTCTCGGTCAATCTTCGTATGCGATAACGCGGCAGATCATAGGTCGATATCCACGCTGTGGATAGTCGACACCTGGAGAGATGATGGCTGGAATGGCACCGTCTTTTTCGCATCCCGGCGGGATGCAGCAACACCCAGGCCCTCCGCCCAGCCATCCTGGCATGGCCCCCGGCATGGCTCATAATCCCAGTCAGCCCGGCGCAAACCCCGGAGGCATCCCACATCAGCTGGTCGGCGTCAACCACATGGCAGTGTCCGGGCCGGGGTCGCAGCTCAATCCCGCCGCCATGATGGGGGGCATGCCGCCCGGCGGTCCTGGCGGTCCAAATGCCCACGCCATGCAACATCTGAACCCGGCGCAAGCCCAGATGTACCACCAGCAACAGATGCGTATGTGGAGCATCACCTTCCCAATAGAACCTTATGCTAATGAGTATACACAGTGGCGAACAATCCCGCCTTACAGCAACAGATGAATCAGCAACAGACTCTTCACCAATTACAGCAGCAACAGCAGGCGCGTACTATACTAGCTCAACAGCAGGCCTCTATGTACAGGAATATGGGCAACCCGATGATGGCCATGCCAATGTCGGGTCAGATGGGTCCACAGGCGGCAGCCCAGTTTGCAGCTCAGTACCGGAGGCAGGGCATGCCCCTTCCCCAGCACCTTCAACAGCAGGTGCTCGCCCACCAACAGGGGCAACCTATGAATGTAAGAACCTTTGACAGGATAGCCTTGGAATACTTCAACATGCCCAGGTTGGTAAAAGGAACAGTTCTAATTTATGCTGTCAGAATATTGTCGCCCATCAACTTGCACTGCAGCAACAGCAGCAACAGCAGCAAATGAGCCAACAAATGAGCCAGCAAGGAGGCAACCCTGGTCAGCACCCGATGGCCCAGCAGCACCATTTGAGTATTCAACAAGCCCAGCAACTTGCCGCACTTCAAGCTCAGCAGCAGGCGCAGCAGCAAGCCCAACAACAGGTCGCCCAGCAGCATGCCGCCCAGGCTGTACAGCAGCAACAGCAACAGCAACAGCAGCAGCAACAGCAACAGCAACAGCAAGCTCAGCAGCAACACCAAGCTCAGCAACAACAGCAACATCAGGCTCAGCAGCAGCAGCAGCAGCAGCAGCAGCAGCAGCAGCAGCAACAGCAGCAGCAGCAACAGCAGCAGCAGCAGCAGGCTCAGCAACAGCAGCAGCAACAACAAAATCAGGGACAACCACAGCAGCAACCGCCACCTCCGCCCCAGCAACAGCAACAGCAGCAGCAACCGCAGCAGCAGCAACCGCCGCCAGGTCCGCAGCAGCAACAACAGAACCTCCAGCAGCAGCAAGGCCCAGTCGGCCCCGTGGTGAACGGCCCGGCCATAAACCAAGGGCCTACCCGGGGTCCCACCCCCCAGCCAAATCAACAGCAGCAGCCTCAGGCTCCACCTCAAACTCCTCAAGTAACGCAGGTGCAGCAAGCTCAGCTCGTCGCTCAGGCGCAAGCACAACAGGCGCACCAGGCGCAACACGTCGCTGGCCTTGTGCAGCAGAGGCGCGATATGTCAACTCTTAAAGGCGCATACCTACTGAGGCTGATGCAATTCAGTGAACACCTCAGTGGATTTCCTGTGAGTTTATGGTTGGTCAGAGTTCGCCATCTTCAACAGTTACTAACTCTACCGTTTGGCAGGGATCCAAGGGCAAAGATGACCTAGCTTACTGGAACAACTTTGTTCAACAGTTCTTTTCACAGAAGGGAATATTTAGGCACACGATCCTCATCCAATCTGGCGAAGAACAAGGGGAGAAGCAATATGAGATTGCGTATCCCGCCCTCGCTCGATACTTCCACACCCACTTCGATAGTGGTGTCAAAAACATGCAGTTGATCTTGGATAAAGGGACATCCGAGAGATCGTTGCCGGGCGACTGTCACATCATCGAGAATAACAAGGCGAGCCTCGTGTATTGGTTTGAAGGCGGTTCACATGTAAGCTAACCGCACTCCCTTTCGCTGCGCATTGCTGACAATTAAATAGTTGGTCTCCAGCGGCATTCTGCGTGCTCAGTTTGATAGTGAACAGAAACTAGAACTTTTTGAGTTTCTAACACAAAGCCACGAGGAGTATATATCCAGACGTCTGGTAATCCAAGCAGCTCGGCCTGCACATAACTGGGTCAAGGAGTGGCATCAACTCAACGCAGACGTCAAACAACCTTCTCCAGAGATGAGCAAGAAGTCCAAGGCGAGGCCAATGAAGTCACCTCCACAGCCGCCCCCAGATCTTGATCTTCCTGATACTGCAGTGAAAAGTGGCATGGGCATCACTGAAGCCGTGTACCAGTTTCTTGAGGTATATTCCCCTTTGCCTCGTTTTGCAGTCATGATGGGATGCTAACGTTGGATCTCGCAGATCGTCGAAATCATGGGCCAGATGAATCCACTTTTTGGCTACTACCACTCCCACCCTGGGCTTGCGCCTTACGCTGCACTCGAGCAGTATGTCCAGCATATCAATGTTCAAGGGCCGAATATCAATGGCCAGCCTATACCCCAAGGCGGCCCGAGGACACCCAGTTTTGGCCAATTCGGAATGGGCGCCAGCCCAGGCATGACCAACCAGATGCTTCCTGGATCACCCCACATTGGCAGCCCTGCCTCCGGTCAAATACAGGCACCCGCAATGCAACTCCAGGCCAGCCAGCAAGGAACAAACTCCAGCGGGCCGAGCGCCAACACTTCGCCCAACCAAAACAACAAGCGCAGAAGACCCTCGGCAGTGAAAGCTGAGGATGACGGACCTGTCTCAGCTCCAACGCCTGTCCCTGCTGGAACCCCTCAGCTCAACGGCAAGGGGAAGCCACCTACGCCGAGGATGACAAAACGGGTCAAGGGCAACCCGCAATGAGCTTAGTCTTTTTCTTCGCAAGCGTCAGTCGGACCACTGCATTCATGAGGCTATTTGGTGGTCTTCTCGCTCCGTCTTGTTTAACTCGTTTTTCTGTTGAGTCTTGAGACGGGTAAACAGGACATATCATATTTGGCTGCATTGCTTCATTTTTGTTGGCTGGCGAAGCACCTGGGATCGAATCTGCATATATCCATCCTCGCATAGCTGGAGACGGACCACTCAGGGCCCGGCAATTTCTCGTCCCCTTATTTTCTCAGGCGGACGACATGGCTCGAGCACGGAGGTTGGCAGGAGAGCAACCAGGCAGGTTGCTGCCTTGTTTATGCCCATAACTCTAATGAATCAGAGTCGGGGTAATGATCGGTCGCTCATGCGTTTTGGTCACGCGGTTGTCAAATGCATGGCGGATTTCGCCCAAACACGGAGCTGAGGGGGAGGAAGGCTTGATGTGTCCTTCGCTATCTGGATGACGGCCCTTTGTGGATCACGGGCTTAAGGACAACTTACCTCCCTGGAGGTGGCATAGGGAACTCTAATTTGGCAGGTTTCGTGTGAGAAGCTCACTGCCGTGTAAAAATAACCCAACCACGCCGCGTGCCCCCCGCAGCGTGTTGGTGCTGTGATTCTACAGACGCACCTACGTTTGTTTTCATCCTCCTCGCAATACCACCAGCAGCAGTAGCAGCACATTTGTTTTTGAGCTTCTTTTTGGCGCATTTGTCTTTTTTCTCACTACTTTCAAGTCGGTGCGGTGTGCTGGATATGGGAAATGGTTTGTGTGTTATGGCTTGGTGGTATGGCTCTTTTTTTATACTATTATTTGGAGTTGAAAGGGCATCATCAGTCATGCGACGAAGAAGACCGAGAAAGAGATTTTCTGCGGCGATGGAATGATTGTTTTATTTTTGGTCGACGAACGAATGGAATGCAAGATACTATCGATTAAGATTCAACAAGGCTTAGTTTTGTTTGTTCATCGCTTGCTAAGGGGACATTTTGTTGTTTCTGTGTCCGACAAGAAAGGGGAGAGGAAAGAGGGAAGAAACAAGGGGATGAGGATTAGGTGGTGGTGGTGATGATGGATGGAGAAGGTGAACGAGGCAGGGGCTGATAGAGAAAAAGGAAGTCGCTTGTTTGTTTCTGGTTTTTATTGGCTTGACGAACAAAGTTTCGCTTTGTTACAAGGTCTTTTTTTCTTCTCCCTCTGGTGAGCAAGCACAGGCACGTAGCGGAGGAGCAGGGCAGAGTAAGAGTTTTTGTTTAGCCAGAGCAAAGCAGATTTCTGTTAGGAAATCAAAACACCCCATTTACAGGTATAATAGTGTTGCTACCTTACCTAGGTAGGTGGTCTACATGAGTGGGTGGGTAGACTATGTTTGTAGAAGGAGGCGGCGATGTCTCGTGGAGTTTTAAAATATTAATAATAAATGGAATATAGAACCTCCTACGGCACCCCAGGAGGGATTATCAAGTCTCATTTGAGGCATATTCTTAACTTGGTATTAAATTCCTTACGTCGCTGAAGTATACCGCACACCTATTCAAGTACCCCCATGTATTTTCCCCGGCGGAGGTTGTAGCGGGAATGGTGTGTCTTGAGGCTGGTATCCGCAGGTTATTATAATATTTTTTGGGCTTCTTTGAAAAATAAAAATAACGATTATAGTTTTTTCACTTTGCACTTCGAGATGAGTCGGTCACACTGCCTCTCAGGGTTGTCGAAAGTGACCGCTGTCATTCGGGAAATGGTTGGGCGGATGACAGGGAGCGAATGCCGTCTGCCGTTCGGTTACCTGCACTGGTGGGAGTCATTGCACCCACAGCTCCCCCGTCAATTGACAGCAGCACCCCGCTGTGGATTCGGTGAGAACTTTGAGCGTCGTCATACCATCCATCTATTCATGAATACCGAGAGTACCGCGGATCACGCAAAGGTTGGTTTGGATTGAAGGCAAGGCGCTGAATAAGAAATATCGATTTGTGACGACTAAACCCAACGATGCTGTTGTCTAGAAAAGCCTAGCCCTAGAGATAACTGAAGGTGCAGAAGAGGTTGCATTCTTGCAGCAGCCGCTCAAGGTGTGCCAGGACTGTTACCATCGCGCACCCGTTCATTCCTCTCGTTCAGGATAACATCCCCTTCCCTCCCTTTCCCCCCAAATCATAGCGAACCCAATAAAGAAGCCAAGCGAGCCACATGATACACAGCAACAGAGTCCATCCGGTTTCGCGATCGAAGAAGGATCACCCCGTTGTCAAATACCGAAACGCCGAGAGCGGTCTAGCAAAGCCAAAAAAAACGTTGTTGCCTGGGCGAAGCATGGCGTTGCTGACCAAGCGCTTAGGCAGTCTCAAAGTCGCCAAAGGTGTTCTCGCCCGAGTATGTGATGTAGAGGAAGCTGTGTGTAGATCACATGTTAGCGAGCGGTCAAACGTGCTCGAGACTCGGTAAGTGGAGAGACAACGTACCCGTCCTCATCCTTGTGCTCCTCGTAGATGCTGCTCATCAGCGCCGCTGTTGGCGGCAGGACCTCGTCGACGAAGATGAAGATCGCCTTCTCGGGAGACAGCTTGATGCGCTTGCGAATCACGTAGACAAACTGGCCTACTGTGAGATCGGCTGGTACCAAGTACTTCTTCTTGTCGATTGTCGCAATATCAGACTTCTCGACCTTCTCGCAGATCACCTATTGCGCAACACCGAGTTAACCTGCTGTTGTTCGGGACGGGCGGCAAAGGCAAGTACTAACTGGAATTCTGTCGGTGTATTTCTGACGGATCCTCTCCGCCTCAGCCTTGCGCTTCTCGAAAACGTGCTCATCTATGTGATTTATTAGCCGGTGATTGTAGTTGAGCGATGGGAAGGCTGCATACCCTTAAACTTGGATCTCGCCATGATGATGGTCTTGGGAGTTGATGATGCGGTGAACTTTTGACGGTGCGGCTGCAACTGGAAAAACGAGAAGTGTCAGCGAAGATGCAAGCGGTTTTAAAAGCAGCGTGGGTCGCTACCGTAGATCGATGAAGGATAGATGTACCTTGGTTCGGTCGATGTCTGGTTGATGATGAATGGGAATGTGTTGGTGGGAGGTTCGGAGAGGTAAGTCGCGGGGAGAGCCAGGCTGCCAGGCTGAGGTACCTTACGTGTTGGGTTGGTTGAGGCACGTGCACGGTCGGATGCGGGGTCCAGCTGACCAATCTAGGCCTAGCGCAAAATAGGCGTCACGGGAGGGAGTCACAAACTCGGTGGCGGGGGCGTTGTAGGCCTCCCTCTTATAAAAAAGTTACGAGGTTACCTAGGTGTTGACTGATGACTTTCGACCACTTTCGGTGTGAATCTTCTTGCGCCCACTAGGGTCACGAACCATTCAATCGCGATTTGCTGGTGACCCTTATGATAGCTATTCCACCTTGACATGGAGTCCCCCATAATGCTAAAAGCGGAATGCACTTCAAATACCCCCACCAAGCTCACTCTGGCAGGGGCATCCTCGATGCAGCTCGTGGATCTGTTTGTACACCTCCACTAGGAAATAAAGGTTAGTGAAGTACATTTCCAACGCGTCAAAAGGGAATATTTAGGGCGTCTAAAATAAATTATTACGCTTAGATACTACCAGGCATATTTGTGATATAAGGTATTAGTGACCGTTAAGGCTGGTAGTTCTAGAGGCAGACCCATGCTACATTCACTCACTGACATGTATTTCCCCGGCAGAGGTATATTGCCATCCCACTTCATCGACCCGGTGGTATTCACCGTGAGCTTTTGGCAAGCATTATATGCAGTTGAATAGGTACCTACCGAATTACCTCAGACTTGGGTCTTGAAGATCCTTGTATGCCGTTCCCTCCACGGATTTTAACGAGACAGGAACTGCGGAGTGGGTACGGAGCCTTGTCGCATTCATGCTTTTTGTCAGTGGCTCTGTCAAGATCCCTGGAGTTGTCTTCCAACACCGTGAGAGCCCTGAGTATTTTCAAGCGAACAACCAGAAGAGTCACTCATAACTTAACGAGTGGTCGGAATGTCGGCATGCGATATGGATCACTCCGCATTTGAGTAGAGACTGGATGCGCACTTGAGACTCGCCGTTTCCTTGACCTCAACTATGTCTCGTTCTTTTGCCAATCTCAACGGTCATCGAGGTAATTTCTCTCTACTATCGCCTCCCAAATACGGAAGCCCTGATGCGTTATCGGGAGCAGTGCGGGACACAGTAGCGCTTCGCCATATCCCAGTTCAAACTCTACTCCATCGAAGAGACACGAAAGCTATCTTGGGCCGAATCTCCCTTGAAAACGGACTAGGCCAGACGAAGAGTAGGTAGGATTCTGACAGCCGGACCTGGTCAAGTTGCTGGGGTACCGGCCGTACTGTCTCATATCTGCCATCTCGTTAGCTCTTGCCTTCATTAACTTTGGCTGCCAGGCGGTTCTATACATCAGCATGTCAATACTCCTCTCGCTCCGACATAACTATACCGATAGTTACTTACAGCATCCTGAATCATTAGAGTTACGTTTCTCTATCTTCCCTAGCATCAACCATCTCAAAGGCACAGTTTGACTTGGCGCGGTCTGATAGAGATGCAATGAAGGAGAAGCCATGCTAAGCGGTCTTTGCAGCTTCTCTAGGGTCGTATCTTCAAGAAGTAAGAAGTACTCCTACTTCCGAATCCACGAATGCAGGTTTACTGGCATTTTCCTACTGACTATCTGCGCGGCCTTCTACGATGTTAGCGTAATAGTATGGGTGCGGTTAAAAGTGAATATCATCCTCCGTCAGCTCATCCTTCTTTCTGTTCTCTTTCTCCCCTCACCCTTTATGTCGTAACGCCGCAATTGTTCATGTGATTACCATGATGAGTCCCTGATATTGGGAGACTCAACTCCATGGGGTTGGTGTTTGTGAGTTGCTCACTGCTCGTCCTCCTCCTGAGTCTCCTCCTCCTGGGTCTCTGCCTGCTCGTCCTCCTCCTGTATATCTCCCTGGTCCTTCTCCTTCACTTTCGACCACCACTTTCCATCGTCCCTCTTTTCTACGCCAAAAGCCCGGGCCTGATCCTCGGGAAAATCGATAGGCAGGTCCCAGAGAAAGATCTCAGTAAATTTGAGGGGGCCATTCTCAACAAACAGAAAGACATGGCTGCTGCGCACGTCCGAGCTGGCTTGAAAAGTATCCGTCTGGCCGTCGATCGTGACGGTGTACCGGACCGTTCCCGGCGGCATATGCGGCTCGAAAGTATAGCAATCTTCCCGGTCCTTCATGGTGCCTTTGAAGGTCCGGAGTTCGTCGTCCAGCCCACGAGCTATGGCTGCGCGCATGAGGCTCATTGCGTGGGCGGCGTCCTGTGCAGGGGAGTTGTCTCCTGCCATTTCACCGAAGGCGGTGCGCATGCGATTGACGACGTTCTCGAGCTTCAAGAGTCTATCTCTGTGGCGATTGAGCGCGTCCTCGTGGGCGTAGATCGATACCTTATGTCTCTCGAGCTTGTCGTTGTATTTCTCGAACATTGCCTCAAACTGCTCGAACTTGTCGTCTTGCTTCTCGAACATTGCCTCGATGGCGTCGAGCGTCGTATCCAACTTGGACTTGAGCTCCAACATCTCGTTCTTCCGAGCTTCAAGATGAGCCGAGGTATTGGCTTCGAGCTCGTCAATTCTGTAATCCAACGCTTTCTCAATCTCGCTTTGGACTTCCTCAAGCCTGGCGTTCAGGGTCTCGCCTGCCTTTTGTAAGTTGTCTGCTTTGTGGAAGAGTTCGGTGTTGGCCGTGCTTAGCTGGGATATTGTTGACTTCTGAGGGTTGATCACATTGGCCTGGGCCTCGGTGAATAGGTTTAGGACGCCTATGACTTCGTTCTGGGTATATATGTTTTCCTTCTGAGCTTCAATGGCTTCCCTCTGGCTGTTCAGGGCCAAACTATGAGATACTGTGGCTTCGTTCAGGTTGTATAAGGCTGCATCCTGGACGTCTATGGTCGCCTGTAGTCCTTCCAATATCGACTGGTGATCGCCCAATACCGATTGGCGATCGTCCAATATCGACTGGTGATTGTGCAATATCGACTTCTGGGCTTTATTTTCCTGCTCCAGTTTCTTGATGGCGTCATCCTGGGTCTTGACCAACTTTGAAAAGCGCTTGATGGAATCCTCTTGATGTTCCAGTTTTTCCATGGCGTCCTTGACTTTTGAAGCGACTATGTCGGCAATAAGGGCGTCGAGTTGTGGAGGTATTTGGAAGCCGACTGGTTGTTCAATGGGCGACGACGGGGGTCCCGATTCCTGGGAGGAGTGAGGCACTTCAGGTTGGTTCTTGACGCTGTCGGCGGCGCAATCAGTTCTGGTTCGCTTCCTTGGAGGCTGGTTCCTAAGAGATCTAGCTCCTGCTCCTCGTTTAGATCCCATCGTATCTCTTGGTGTCGCGGACGGATCTTTGTTCTGAGCTGATGGAGCGTTCGTAGGATGCCGGCTTTATTTTCTGTTCTGAAACTCCCTTACTATTGCGTAAGGTATTGGGTCTGTGAGTTGTATGGCGCACGAAAATCTTGTCTCCAGGTGGAGAGATAAAAAGAATAATAGGGAGATAAAGCGGGAAAGGGAGAGGGCGGGTGCACGGTGAATAAAAACGAATGTGAATAGTGATGTTTTGGGAACAATCGTATGCGAAATACTGGTTGGGGGAAGGGAAATATAAAAGATGTTAATTGGCTGCAGAGGTCATCACTTTTTTTATTATTCGCAACTATTTAATCTAACAATAGCAATAGTGAGTTCTCAATAGGCTCCCTCAATGTCTGGCATCATAACTATCAAACTATTATTAATGCTCCCTTTGCCATTCCATGCCATCCTGGACAAACGGAAAGCAGAATCTTCAAATATTCTAAAGCTGAGAGCTTTCCTCGTTGTGACTCACTATTTGATGCCACAGCTCCTAACTTCTAGTCGAGATATGTTTCATATGTTGAGGCTCTACTAGTAGTATAAGCAATTAAATTGTGTGGCTAATGTTGGTAGAAGAAATTGTTGACACCAAAGGTTGAGTCTGGTTGAACACGTGTCTTGACGTTCCTATAACAAAGTCTCTCGCCGCGTTTATAAATCAGTACTCACTTGGACAGAAACCATTATTCGGCACTTTGGAGAGGTTTGATAAATGTTCCCTGAAAGCAAGGTAGTGACGATATTTGTGGTACTCTATAGTGACATCACTTGCAGTCATTGCGACATCAAGTAGACGTCGGAGGAGTTGTAGAAGCGCAATGAACAAACAAAACAAATATGAAGATATAATGTAGGCGGGAGAGCAGAAGTAACGAGAATCTAGGTAAGACCTCGTTATCACTATGACTTTGGATTCGAAATCGTTTCGAATCCGAAGTTGCGATGAAAAGTCAGTAGGGAAACAGACCTCTCTTCACAGATCCGTGCCAACTTAACTTTTATTCTTCACATTCTTTCCTTCCGCGTCCCGTTGCCGCGATTTGCACACCCTCGCCCGCGTCACAACAACCACCGTATCCTACTATCCTAAACCTGGCCAAATTGTCTAACGGCAGCATCGACAAATATCACGCCCACTGCTTGTATAAATTAGTAAAATGAGTACTCCCTCACCTACTAAGTCATCACCTCCGGGTGTTGAGCCCATAGCGACCAACCCCAGCCCGGCCGGGTTTTCGAACACATTCCTTGACAACCTGGTCTCTACCGTCGAGAAACTCCAGAGCACCGTGCAGAATCTAGAGCAACAGCTCAAGACCCAGGGCATTCTGATTGACCTACTGAGGCAAGAGAATGAAGCCCATGAAGCGGACAAGCTTGAGCTTGAGAAAAAGGTCCAAGATTGGATAACAAGATTGACAACCTACGTATCAGAATGAGACGTCAATTGGACGAGAACGTGGAGAGCCTGAACGACCGCATGGAGGAGTACGAGGATCGGTTGAATGACCAGGAGGATCTCCTGAATGATTGTATGGATGAGTGCGAGGGTCGTCTGAATGACCTCGAGGACAACCTTGGCAAGCTAAGTGTCAACACAAGGAGTCGTTTGGATGGCTGCGAAACTCGCTTGAATAACCACGAAATTCGACTGGACGGCCACGAAGCTCCCTTGGACGGCCACCAAAATCGTGTAGATGACTACCAAGCTCGCGCGGATGACCAACAAATTCGCCTGGAGGACTATGAAGAAGAACTCGACAAGTTAAATGTTGATACGACGAGCCGCTTGGGCGACCACGAAGATCGTATGGATGATCATGAAGCCCGCCTTGGTGGGCATGAAGCTAGCCTGGATGACGATGAGAAAGAGGCCAACACACTGGGTTTAACCACAAGAAGTCTTTTGAATGACTATAGGAATCACCTGGATGAGTACGAAACCCGCTTGAACGAATACGATGAAGCGCTCGATATGATGGGATTGGAGAAGTTTGATGGAAGATGGGAAAAGAAGGAGGACACTAGAGAATGACGTGATGGAGGAGGATTAAACGGGAATATGAAGCTTGGTTCTTGAGCAGAACAAGAGAACGGTTTCGCAGGACACGAGAGAGCTGTTAGCATATGATTAAGATCAACCCCTGAACAGTATCACGGTGTTCAGCCGTATTCTGTCCCATATCACGAGGTTGTCAAGCTTGGCAGCTTCCGTAAACTTGATCTTACAAGGTCATTCGTCTGTACAATTTTGCAAATTTGAACTCGAGATCAGCATATTAGAACATTAGATCAGTTGAAATAAGATCAACTACATCCAAAGAAAGCACATACGCGAAACTGACCCCGCGAAAAAAGATGTCATCTTTTTCTTCAGTTCTACTAGCTACACCAAACCACCGGGTCATCTAACATGTCGCCGCCGGAGCCGGCGGAAAGTGGATGTGTCCCAAACGGCACAAACATAATTTCCACCGACACCAAATATAAGCCAACTCCCCAGCGTTCGCGGCGCAATGCTTTCAGCGGCCCAAGTATTGACGAAATGGACGATTCGCCCATGGTCACTGATTCGACGCTCGGTGAGCTGAGACGCGTCAATGCAGCTTTTGCAGCCAAACTGTACCACTCAGTCGAGATGGACGGTAACCTCGAAGCTAATGGCCGTATGAAGCGAAAGCAAGACGAAATCACTCACAACGATATCTCGGATGCCGTAGAGTCAAATCGTACTGATACATCGAGAAAGAAAACGAGCGCCTTAGACACTTAGGTTGCGGTCCGCCTTTCAACACATCATCCCGCTTTCAACTCGGCGACTGGTGGTCCAGATGCTACAACCTCTCGACTGAGTATTTGGGAGGCGATGTGCAAGATTTTAGTCCGATAAAACAACCTGGAACAGACATAACGACACTGAGTTCATCGGTAACATGAATTCTTCGAAAGAAGACCAGAATATAACAACCCAGAAAGCGAGACATAGAATGGAGAGTAGCCCGCCCAGGGCTCCTTGTGGCCCACCACCAACACTAACCTCCTTTTAGCGAGCTTCGGGGCACCCCGCGGTTATAGGGGACGAGGGGCACCTGCAAGGAACAACCGCCCCCATCGACATCGTGGAGACAAAAAGTTTGGCTGGATCCCCGGCAAAACACACGGATAGGTCGACTGAGCTACCCACGAGCATCTGGAGTTCGGTAACCGTTCGATCTGGACACCTACATCAGCTGATGACTACTGCCCGCATGCGCGCACCTCAATCGGCCGACACTCCTTGACCTCTAATAAGGAAAAGGCTTCTTTTCGGTGTATGCCGAGTTGCCCGAGGCTGGGTTCGGGAATGTGGCCTCATATTTCCGCGTGAATCAGCCGATATCCAACTCAAAATTTTGCCAACTCGTGGGCGGTAACCTTCATACTTAAAGCTTCCCGCAAGATGACCTCCCCACGGCCAACCCTTCGCCTCTTGGCCCGGTGCAAGTTACGGACCCAATTGAGCAGCCAGACGACAATAAGCCCTTCTCGAACATCCCGAAGAGCGATATCGAGCTCAACGCCTCCTCCCGGAGCTTCTCACCAAGTCCCTATACCGTTGTCAAGATACCTTGGCTGGGCAGCATTGGGGCTTCTCGGCACCACGCCACTAGTCTACAAGATGGTATGGTCTGCCTAATCACTACCTATACGAGCTCCCTGTTGACCCTGCCCTCCTTGTTTCCTCCTTGTTTCTAGGTCATCGAAGATGCTGTTAAGTTGGACTCGCCGACGCTCGCCGAGCGCGACGAGCAGACGAAGCGGGAACAGGGCGTCACCGAGGCCTCCCACATGCGCTTACGGATGGAGAAGTTCGTGAAGGAGCAACAAAAAGAGATCGTGCGGGCGTTAGAACAGCTGGATGGCACACCATTTCAGGTAGACGAGTGGCAGCGGAAAGAAGGCGGCGGTGGCGTGACGTGCGTGCTGCAAGAGGGCAAAGTGTTTGAGAAAGCAGGCGTGGGCGTCAGCGTCGTCTACGGGACGCTGCCCAAGCCAGCCATCCTCAAGATGCGCGCCAACCACAAGAACCTGGTTGATTCTGACGACGCCATCCCCGACAGCCTCGAGTTCTTCGCGGCGGGGCTCAGCCTGATCGCGCACCCCCGCAACCCCATGGCTCCAACAGTCCACCTAAACTACCGGTACTTCGAGACAGCCAAGCCGGACGGCAGCTCGGGCGCGTGGTGGTTCGGTGGCGGTAGCGACCTGACGCCGAGCTACCTGTTCGAGGAGGACGCTATCCAGTTCCACAAGTCGCTCAAGGAGGTGTGCGACGCACATGATAAGAACTACTACACACGGTTCAAGCGCTGGTGCGACGAGTACTTTTACAACAAGCACCGCGGCGAGAGCCGTGGCATCGGCGGTATCTTCTTCGACGACCTGGACGAGACAGTCAAGGACAAGGAGGATACTTTTGCCTTCATCCAGGACGGTCTCAAATCCTTCGTACCCACCTACATCCCTATCATGAACCGCCGCAAGGACATGCCCTTCACCGACAAGGAGAAGGAGTGGCAACAGCTCCGCCGCGGCAAGTACGTCGAATTTAACCTGGTGCACGACCGCGGCACCGCCTTTGGGCTGAATACGCCGGGGGCCAGGGTCGAGAGCATTCTCATGAGCATGCCCCTGACGGCCAGCTGGAAGTATATGCACGAGCCTGAGCCCAACAGCAGGGAAGCACGGCTGGTGGAGGTGCTCAAGAACCCGAAGGAATGGGTATAGTGACAGCGGCGGGAAAAAAAGAAATCCATGTACATTATGATGATACTATAGAGCTTTCCACACATTTAACTGAAGCCAGGGATTGTATAGGCTTGTTATGCATGATGTATGAGCCTCGTCCCATTCCGCCGTTTATGTCCTCTTGAACCCGTGACAAATTTTTAGTTGCAACTATGGGCAAGCGTCATGAATGAATGCGCTTTGGGACTTATTTGACGACCTCCACACAGCTGCATCACCCCTACTATATTTTTATTTAGGACTATTTCTACAGACAAAATTTGGCTAGTTAATCGCATCTTCTAATGGTGATTATTCGTTACTCTTTGTAAGGGTATATCGTGAAAGTGTTGGTTGTCAGTTTCCCGCTGTCTTTGTGAAAAGTGTGGGGACTGTCAACCTCTCAAGCCTGAACCTCACTCACACACCATTTCGAAGTGAAAGGAAAACCCAAGGCCACACCAAACCTTACCAAACCAATATGACCAACCATCCCGATTGACGATAAACAATGGATATGGCCACTTGCGCCGCCGCCGCAGCAGTAGAAGCAGAAGCAGAAGCAGCAGCGACGGGATGGCGCCTTCCCCGCTGCCGCTGCCCCGCGCAGTGCTCACCTCGTTGATTGACTCCATCGCAGCGATACCTCTGAATCCCGCCCAAACTCGCACTTACTCACGCCTAACCGGAGCGGCAGCGGCAGCAGAAGAAGCGGCGGCGGCGGCAAAAGCAGACCAAAAAGACCCATCACTCATATCTTCAAACGCCCTCCGGCAGGTCCCCATCCCCTACCGCCATCTCATCGTCACCCTGCACGTGCTCTTCCCGGGGATTCTTCTCCCGGCGCTTGATCTGCTCGACCGCGGGCTGGTCGAGCGAGTTATTCTTACGACGTCATCTGGTTCTTCTAATACCGCCGTCTTTCACAAAACGGAGGAGATTAAACAGGAGCAGGATCACGATAACCACGACCGGGACGAAGAGAAAGACGACGAAGAAGAAGAGAGAGATGAGAACGTAGCGGGGTTCTATCTCGTACGCTCGGCACAACAACAATCCTCACGGCGTCGTCGACGCCAGGAGCAGCAACAGCAGGCTGAAATCCAGACACCTGGACAGACATCATATGTAGTGCGCCTGGGTGCCTGGAACTGTACCTGTGCGGCGTTTGCGTTTTCTGCGTTTGCCACGCCTTCGCCGTCAACGGCTACACGGCAGGCTCTTCGGGGTGGGATAGACGGCGGCTTCGCAAGGGGGGCTAGTGATAATAGTGGTGGTGATTTACGTGCTGTTGATGGTACACTGCGCGAGTCCAGCGTCAGTTCCGCAGCCACCAGTGCCGCTGTCGCTGGTGGCAATAGTAGCATTGATGAGAAGACACACTGGTCATGGGGTGGGATGAGTTCAAGTGGCTGCGGAGAAGGGACAGAAGAAACTGTGCCGATCTGCAAACACATACTGGCATGTGTCTTGGGTGAGCGGTGGACCGCTGCGCTGGGGCGATATATCGTCAAACGGAGGGTGGGTAGGGAAGAGATGGCTGGCATTGTTTATGAGGTGTGATGCCCACGTATTTGTTTGGGCGCCCAGTACACCCACCATGCACACAAGCTTTCAATGACCCAGATGCCATACGTAACCTTTGACGCCGACCGCCAATGTGCTAGTATTAACACGCCCGAGCCCGTTCCTCGAGCAGTCTAAACTTCGTACAGAGTTGCACTCCCCGTTTATTTCTTCTTCTCTTTAGGCCCCTCCTTCTCCTTCTCCCCGCTGCCCTCCTTGGCATCGCCATTCACTCCGTTGGCCGGGCTGCTCTCCTTTTTATCGCCATCCTTGGCCCCGTTCTCGCCCTCCTTCTTGGCCGCATCCTTCTCTTCTTGTTGCTGCCGGTTCTGGATCTTGTTCTCGATCAGGTCGTGGAACGCAGTAATTGCCCGGATTAGACTGCTCAGGTAAATGGTCATCATCTGGTCGTTGGTCTTGATGCTCATCGCATAGCTCAGTTCACCGTCCGCCTTGGTGCCGTTCGCGCTGGGGCCCGTCTTTGTGGGCGTCGACAAGTTCGGCAGCAGGTTAAAGACATCTTGGAGGTTACCAAGGATCGCGTGGTTGACGGGGAGTGCGCCATCGAGGACTTTCTGAAGGTAGGCTTGGATGTCTCGGAGTCGGAGATGCAGCCCCTGGAGGGATTGGAGCTGGTTCGTGATGCGGGTAGACAGGGTGCCGACGGCTACGTCGCGAATATCGCGCAGCAGGTGCTCGACGCCAATCTCCTCGGCCTCCTCCGCCTCGATGATCGACGGTGTGTGGACAAACGTCTTGGATGTGGTGGTGCCGTCCTGCTCAGCCAGTCAGTATGGTCACATACATTCAATGACAAGAGGGCTAGCAAGCGTACATCCTTGATCTCCTCCACGGCAAAGTACGCATCAGTGGGCACGCCGGCCTCCTTTGGCTGGACGTCAATAATGACCAGCAAAGGGTTCGGCGTGTACCGCTTGAAGAGCTCATTGATCTCGAGATCTGACGCCCGCAACTTGGGCCCAGAGTGGTACCACCCTATGAGCTTCTCCCGCGCATTGACCTTCTTGAACATGTCGTTCATGGACTCGACGTAGTTGTGATCGAGAAACCAGACCGACGGATCCCTCTCGTCCTCCTCGAAGGGCACTACACACACGCCATTGGTTAGCGAGACAGGAGAGAATGCTGCCTCCCACCAAACTTACCAGCAAAGCTGTTAGACACGCGCACATTCTTGCCATCATTCTGCCCTAATAACACGCCCACCACCCGCTTGCTCTTGCTTGTGTTGGCCTCGGTGCGGTTGTAGTGGTCGACGACTGACAGCAGCACCAACGGTGCGACCGAGACGTTGCGCGTCACTAGCGACAGCGTTTCTGCAGTTGTGGCAGGCATTGTGGATGAAGGATGGGCGATCTGGTCTTTTGGATGTTGCCTGGTGACGAGATCATGCAAGATTTGGCAGCAAATGGTCGGGTTTGAAGGCCCAGAGCTGGTCGTCGTCACTGGTTTGGTTGCCTCGCTGGATGGGGGTCGAGACAGCAAGCCCAATAGCGTTAGCTTGCAGCTAAAGTTGTGAGGCAAGGCTGGGGCTAGGCGCTTGGGCCCGAACCTGTCTCGTTTAGGCTGGTGAGTTTCTTCAATTACCTAAGCACCCTTTAACTGCCAATCGCCTCTTAGCTTCCCCTTTCAGCTTTGGTCTCTGCCTGAGGCGTGACGCAAACTTCTTGGCGTGTGATTGCGCGGCCCACCCTGGCATGATCGGCATGGACCAAGTACGTAAAATAGGGACCCCTCCTCCACTTTTAGGTTTTGGGATGTCCTCCTCCTGAACCACACGTCGTTAACCACGTCAGTCGCTCTCTAGATTACACATATTCCAAAAGCACACCTTTCGACCTCTGTCAACCGATTTTCGGCAAAACGAAATCTACGAGTCAACCTCTACCGCAATCATGAGAGTCTTCGCTTTTCTCATTGCCGCCCTGACCTTCTTCGCCAGCGTTATCGCCGTCGACATCCAGAAGTCGGTCATCATCACCTACCCGCAAGAAACTCCGGATTCGGTCCTAGACCAGGCTAAGAAAGCAATTGTCGAGGGAGGCGGCATCATTACACACGAATACAACCTGATCAAGTACGCACAGCCAGCGCACGTTCGAATCTACTCTCAGGGGATACCCACTAACAAACACATAGGGGTTTTGCGGCGAAGTGCGGGGACAAAGTCCTCGATACTGTCTCAGGATGGGGAAAACAATATAACGCTCTGGTGGAAGAGGATGAGATTGTGACGTCGTTGTAAATGTAGACTGAGCTGAG
The DNA here is from genome assembly GCA_033439775.1 of Podospora didyma. Taxonomy (NCBI): domain Eukaryota; kingdom Fungi; phylum Ascomycota; class Sordariomycetes; order Sordariales; family Podosporaceae; genus Podospora; species Podospora didyma. The sequence goes on from JAULSW010000003.1 coordinate 2,808,998, forward strand.
CTGCAGCAGGACGTGCTACCAGGAAGCATGGGTGGGAAGAATCATGAGAAATCACGCCGAAACACGCTTACCAACGATCTTTCACTGCCTTTATTGAAAGGATGCCTAGACGATTGGCTTGGAGTTTCGGTCTGGGGTGGGGAGAAAGACCTAAAGGTCTTGCTTGTGATGACGATTGGGGACATCGGATAGGAATTATACCAGCATGCGGTATCTTCTTTTATACTTGAACGAACCAAACTAGCGGCAGTGTCTATGATGCTCTGCAGGCGTTTGTCACTGCATACACGCTTGATACGATGAACGTTGTGGGCTGTCAACACTCCACCAAGTCATCCCGATGTTACAGCCGGAAACTGCATGCACCGGATGCAAACAGCAGAGTGTTATACAACAAAATGAAAGATATAAAATGGGTACATCACACATATAATACAGGGCTGCCCCTATAATAGAAACACAATATCCGTCTCCCCAAGTTCTACTCGAAACCATTCTCATAACCCGAGCCACCTTCAAGTTGTCGAAGCCCTGGACTGGTAAAACCGTCCCATTTGCCTTTCATCTCGTCTCTAGGATTACAATACCAGCCAGGTGCGGTTTGCGGGGTTGACCAAGTGGATGTTGCATGTTGGGAATCTTGAAACATTGCGAAGCCCCTGAAAAAGTATATGGACGACAGAGAAAAGTTAAGCCCCCCAAAGAGAGAGTTGCCACAAGTTCGCGCTAATGACTCCCAACTCACGCCTCCTCTGTTCTTCCACCATTTTTTGGATGCGGCTTGGGAAAATAAACATCTGCCATCGTCATCCTCCACAGTGGCAGTGTCAGAACTGCGGAAGCGGCTCCCAGTTCATGCATGCCCAGGTGGTGGCTGCAAGGACCATCCTGCATGCCCAATGTTAGGCCGCCCGAGCCCCAGAACAACCCCTGTCCCCCTGCTGCGACATGGGGAAACTCGAGGCTAATCGCGAACTAAGGCGAGCCTCTTGTGCATTGACGATGCGGCCAGATAAAGATACGACAGAAAACGTCAAGCACAATGCCTTTCTGGAACGCTTCCAGCCCAAACAAGTTCGCACCGTGAATTCATGAAACACAATAACCCCGAGTGCAAATCCTAAGACGAACAGACTTGACTTTCATTCTCCCACATCACAGCCCCTCCAGAGCAATAGCGCAATGTTTCCGCTCCTGTCGTTGCTAAACTGGGCCTTCCCTTGACAAGTGAACATCCACCCGCCTCGACTCTCAAAGTGGATTTGGCATCGACAGCTCAACCCGCTCGTCTTTGTCTCCGATCTGGTCTAGGTGACCGCCGAATCGACCCTCCTCCTCGACAATACCATTGTTAGGCTCTCGAGCCCCCCTATTAATCGGTTACTAAATACGAGAACAACACACAACCTATATCTCTCGGGCCTCCGTGGCCGCCGAGACAGAGACTCGGTCCACCATGACGCAGTACAGCCCTCTGGCACAGGGAGCGCTGCTGCGATGGGTCAACACCTTCGACACGCGCCAGAAGGCTGCGACCCTACTCGACCTACAAAATGGCATCGTGCTGGGCCAGATCCTCGAGCAGATGCTGGCGCCCGAATTCCACTCGTCAAGCCTTGTCCAGAACCCGACCTCGCCCGAAGAAAAGAAGCAAAATCTCGAGACTGTCTACCGCGGGCTCGCCAGATTCCTCCGCGCCGACAACCCCTTGCTCGCCCCCTCACCCTCCAAGTTTCGCGCCATAATAGAGAGCCCTGACGACAATGCCATGTGCGAGTTTCTCTCCGCCTTTCTCACGGCCGCCTGTCTCAGCTCTCTCTCGCCCGTCTACGTACCCAAGGTCATGACCCTCGACAAAGCTGCGCAAGGGGAGATTGCCAGGATAATAAGCTACTTGAACCAGCTGAAGAAGGAGAGGGAAGACAAGGAGAAGGAAGAGGCTTCAAAACCCGCTGACGTCGACCTCCAAGTCTTCCGAGATCCCGACCTTCTGGAGGAAGAACTGGACCAAGTCAAAGACAAGTGCGAAACGCTGAAGAAACACAACGCCGATCTGCAAACCCGCATTGAAAAGCTTCTCGATACCCGCGAGGCCTTGTTGAGCGATCTACGGGTTGCCCAAGACGAACTCTCCACCCAGAAGCGGACCCGGGGCAGCGATGCCTCGACAGCTATCAAAGACTTGCGCAACGAGATCCGGGAGAAGATGGCCGAGATCGACCGGTTGGAAGACTTGGTCGAGAAAGAGACAAATCGCTCCAAGAGATTCGAGAAGGAGAACGAGAGCCTTCGCTCCAAGGCCGAGCGTGTGAAGGATCTAGAAGATAAGGTTACTGTGCTCGAGCATGAGACAAAACACCAACAGCAGCAGATCAAGGGCTTGGAGAACTACAAGAAAAAAGCGCAAGACCTCACCACCATCCAGCAAAGAAACAGGGTCCTTGACGAGCAAATCATGCAGCTCGAGCAAGACATGAAAGACTATGAAGACGTGAAGACGTTGAACAGAAAGCTGCAAAAAGAGATTGAGGAGAAGGGCAGAGTTCTGGCCACCAATGAGCAGGATATCATGTTCACAATCCAATCTAAAAACGTTCTTCAAGATGCCAATGAAGAGATGAAGCGTAGGCTTGAGTATCTTGAATCGAAGCGGCAGCTCGATGAGAGCAGGATCAGGGAGCTTCAGGAACAGTTGCAGCTTTTTGATGTCTCTCAGCCGGGCTCCGAGAGTCCTGGCGCCAACCATTCAAAGTTCAACCTCGAGCAGGAGTTGGAGACGACAGGAGATCCAACGGTAGCCCTACGCTTGGAGATCTCGCGGCTCAAGGCGGAGAACAGCCTCTTGCGTAACAACATGACGGTTGCTTCCGAGAACGAGCGATTGCGCAGTGACCTCGACAGCGCGAACCAAAAAGTGGAACACTACCGCCAGGGATGCACGGAAGTAATGGAGCAGCATGCCGTTCTCCAAGAGCAGATGAATTCCATGGTCAGCAACATGACCGCTGAAGGGTTAGTCAATGACGCAATGCAGATTGATACACAGACTCATGCTCACAATTTTCGATTCTTTAGGGACTCTGCTTTTATCATCATGCGTAGAGACCTCGTCGACGCTACGAAGGAGATTGAGAGACTCAGGAAGAGGATCCAAGACCTTGAGACAGAGGCTGGCGACAGGGAGCGCGAACTTCTCCGCATTAAAACCGATCGTACGTTGCGAAATTTATTTATAAGCATCAATTCCATAATGGCTTGCTAATTCTGATACTCAGTGGATGTTATTGGGGAAGAGCAAACATCGGCACTTGCAGCCCTCAAGTCTTCAGATGAGCTGATCTCCGAGTCCCTGAAGACAGAGCTCGATGCAACTCGCAAACGCCTGTCCCGGAAGACCTTTGAACTGGACGAGATGAAGGAGCAACTTATGGATGTCCTCCTCTCCAAGGATAAGATCCAAAAGCAACTCGAGACTGCCGTGGCCGCAAGTGTGCCCAGTGGGCAGCCTGAAGAGGCCCCTAAGAGCAAGAAGGAGGACGCCGAGAAGATCGAGAAGCTCAGGGCGGCCCTCAGGCAGAAGATGGAGGTGAGTAAATGTTTTGTCACGATGTGAAATCCTACGTGTTTACAGTGCTGACTGGATCCCCATTTATTGCAGCAACTCGAAAAGTCCGAGCAAGATAAATATGACTTGCAACGGCGTCTCAAAATTGCGGAGAGTGGAGGTGCATATGCGGAGCAAAAGGTACGCCTTCTTTTTCGACAGCTTGCTTGCTTTGAACCAATATGCTAACATTCTCATCCAAAGGCGAAAAACGAGCAGACTATCAAGACGCTCCAGCGCGAGAACGCGATGATATCGACCGCATGGTACGATCTCACAAGCCGGCTGCAAACCAACAACGTAGTCCTTCAAAGGAGGCACGACGCGCCTAAAAGTTGGCTAAATAAGCAGAGGCAGATGGTGAATGGTGAGTTGATCCCCTGTTCTTACCCCTGGCTGTCGTTTATTAACGTCGTCCCAGCTACGCCTCGAAGATAGGGGCTCGAGAATGCGTAGTTTCGTCTTCTCGAATTGAAACGCCTTTTCACCACGCGTTGGGTACATTCGAACATTTTCTCATCCTCGTTTCCTTCTTCAACTGCTTTACTATTTATAGCAGGCATAGCAGCAACATGGCGAGGGCGGCGCCTACAGTATCACCAGCAGCAATAGCGTGTTCCGGCTGGTTGGACACTAAGAAAACGTGGCTTGGTGGGCGGGCTTCCCCTTTTTCGATATAGTAGCCCCTTTCTTCTCTTCTTCTTACCCCTGCTTATAAGATAGAAGGGCGAGGAAGCTTGCACTTTTGCTTGCTCGCCCCTGTTTCTCGACCTACTCTTTCTTCTCTGTTCAGAAATAATACCGCATACAACATCGATACACTAGAGGGAGTTGGGAACGAAATGGTTTCTGGGTTTTGTTTTAGTGACCATAGAAAGGGGGGTAATTGTTTACTGAGGAGAGATGACGTATGTCCATATCTTGCCCCCTTCAAGGGTGAATGCAATAAATAAATACAACTTCCACTGGGCTCGGATCGCACCAACAAATCCTGTAGGGTCGCAAGCTGTTCTTTATTGAATGGTTATAAGACAAAATACTTCACTTGAAACATAAAAATGAGTAACAATAGGGCAAAAAAGGTGTTTGGCTATATTTTTCTACAACGGTAGTACAATACAGCTTTATGTTGTTCGGGGGATTTCCTTTCCCCTCCCTCTTTCCACAGCAGAAACAACAAACCACACTACGGCTCCCAATGGATCATCCCCCGCATGTAACATGCAAATCTATCCAGGATAGTTGCTGTTCGTCCAGAGGGTTTGAGTTATTAAATTATTCCTCCTCCCCCTTTTTTGTCTCTCCACGTACTTCTCACATTGTAATTTGTAAGAAAACAAAGTTTGACATCCGGGGTTCGACCTAATTTGTTGAAGGATGTCCTCGCTCCGGTTTCTTGTCTCGTCTTTCCTTACTTTGATCGCCAGAGGATACAGTATTTGTGGTTCTCGGTTTGTGTCTTTACCTCTGTTTGTCGTGGCTGTTTTTTTCACCAAGACAAGCTAAAGTATATCACCATGTCGACTTCTCCTGGCGTCAGGTCAACCGTCTCCGCCGCCGTCGCTGGCATATGAGAAGAGGTGGCGGCGGCGGGAGGGCTGCTACCGCCGCCCATCTAGGAGCGGTGGGCAATCTTGCTCAGGATACCGCCGCCGATGGAGCTCGAGGCTTTGGCCTTGTCGCCGTCAAAGATGGCCAGCAGGCTCTTCCACACCTGGCCGGGCTCCTGGCTGGCATCGATGGCCTTCCAGATGCCCGTGTTCTTGTAATAGCCGACGACGGGCGCAGTCTGCGAGTGGTAGGTCGCCAGGCGCTTCTTGAGAGCCTCGGCGTTGTCGTCGCTGCGCTGGATCAGGGGCTCGCCCGTGACGTCGTCGGTCATGTCCTTCTTGGGAGGGTTGAAGATGGTGTGATACGACCGCCCCGAGGCAGGGTGTACGAGGCGCCCCGTGATGCGCGCCACCAGCAGCGCGTCGTCGATCTGCAGCTCCACGGCGTGCTGGAGCGTCTGGTTGCGCGACCGCAGCATGGCGTCGAGGCCTTCGGCTTGGGGCACTGTGCGCGGGAACCCGTCGAGGATGAAACTATGGGGGAGCCTCATGTTAGCGAGCTGGCTGTCGCCGCCGGACAGAGGGGGACAAAACATACCCGCCCTTGCACTCCGCATTGTTCTCCAGCTCCTCCTTGATCATGCCAATGACAATGTCGTCGCTGACGAGGCCGCCCGCGTCCATGATCTTCTTGGCTTCCCGACCCAGAGGCGTCTTCTTGGCGACTTGGGATCGCAGCATGTCACCGGTGGCCTATATGGCGCAAAGTTACGCGAACAGTCAGCAAGTCGAGAAATTTCGTGATGAGGAAAAGGGACCAATTCAAGCTTACCAGGTGGCAGCAGGAGAACTTCTCCTTGATCTTGGGCGCTTGTGTTCCCTTGCCTGTGAACTTGTTAGCTTGCCGCCGCTGAACGCAAAGCCCACAAAGCAATGGACGTACCGGCACCGGGGGGTCCGATGAGGATCATGCGGATCTCTTCCGTCGTCTTCTTGGGGGCGGCGCCGCCTGTCGCCTTGGTCTCGAGAGCCTTTAACCGGCCGTCGAGGCCCTCGATAACGCTCCGCAGGTGCTTGACTTCATCGTCGAGGTAGCCCATCTTGATTGTTGTCTAAAAAAATAATAACGAAGCGACTTCGGGGGAGCGGAAGCTGGAAGTGGACACCGGAACCAAGGTCGACTGGGTGGAGGTAGAGCGGCGACAAAGGGAGGACGAGGTATGGGGAGAGGGAGAAATGTCGCGGAGGGAATGGCAGAAGCAATTGACTGCAGGCCAGCAGGGGAAGGGAAGATTGAAGAGGGTTGAAGGGATTCGGGTTGGAAATTTTGATGGGGATTGTGCACTTTGACGAGACTGGCTGGCGGTATTTTTTTCCCGAGCGAGCGAGCAGCGCGCGGCCGATGTTGGCAGGCAAGGACAGGTCCGCTGCAGGCGGTGCGGCAGGGAACAGGTTCCGACATAGGACAGCTTAAGTCAACCGAACGATGGTCTCTAGGTCTTACTCGCGCTCTGGGGAAACTCATCGGCTCGCTTCCTTTTTTTCTTCAACTTCCATCCATTTAAGTTTTGCTATTTCTTTTTAAAGACAGAAACTTATCAACGGCCATTCACACAACATAGTCTGTGTAGAACCTTCTCACAGTACACATTCTTCGGAACCGGGGCTGCAGGTTTCGGGGCGTATTCCATCAGTTCCTCTCCACCGAGGTACATTTAATGTACAATACCCCCAGAGGCAGGCGAGCTATCAGGTGCTACGAATCCAGCGAGAGAGCTCCAGCCGGCAATGCATCCGCCCGGTTGAATGGATGGGCCTGCAGCCGCATAAAGATCCACAACATGTGGGGCTTCCCATCCTTTAAACATCAACCGACCGAGTGAGATACTTATCAGCATACTGTTTTACTATCCAGCCATTGTCAAGCAGTGCCTTTGATCTTTTTGTTCCTCTCGTTATGACAATGAGAGGGATTGTAACTTGATGTCCCTGCAAAACATTCGAGGTGGTTTCATCGGTGGTGCACTTGGCCCAAGCTCCTTCACGTCCTGTGTTAGTTGTGCGGACCTTAAAAAAAAAGCTTGTGATTGCCTATTTACAGCTGCCCGCCAGCCAGCTGATGTCACAACCGCTCACGGCGATATTTATGAAGAACATGGACTGAAACTAATGCTGAATATTTGAGGAGCATAAGCCCATTTACAAAACGCCAAAACATGCTTGCCCTCAAACCTGCACATACCTAGCTGATAGCCAGATGCTTCGAGAAATGTGTAGCCGAAGGTTTAGCTAGACCCTCTAGGTCTTTGCACTCCCAGGGATGCTCTCATTATCTCCATCGCCCCAGATATCCTTGCTCTCCTGCTCGACGGCACGCATGGCAGTGGCCACGTCCTCCAGCTTCGCGACGACATCAAGAACGCCTTGATTCACCCGCTGGAAGTACCGGTCGTTCGCCTCGCGCCGCTTCCTTGCAAGCAGTATATCAACCTCGGTCTCCTCTTCGAGCTTGGCACCTAACCTCCCCGGTCCGCCGCCCGGTCCGCTACTTCCAGGCCTGGCACTACCAGTCCCGGCCGTGCTCTTGGCACCACCGCCATCCGTTGCAGTGTTGGCGGCGGCAGCAGCAGCTGAACCACCGCCAGCCTCGACTGACTTCCCAGCAGCACCACCTTCAGGCGCGTTCTCGGCGCCGCCGCTGGCTCCCGAGGACTTTAAGTTGCGTAGTGTTTCGCCAATGCCATTGCTCGCAGTCGTCTCGATGGCTTCATCAGCCTCGCTCCTTGCCCAGGCCTGTGCGAGAGAGATCTGTGCCATCCGCAGCTCGCTGAGCTTCCGCTCGTGGTCAGGACCAAAGACGCGGGTGCCTCCTGTGGCAGACAACTCCACCTCCTCGAGCGTGGCCTGCATCTCAGCCCAAAGCGCATCTGTCCTATCAGTCGTGCGCGTTGACTCGCCACGGGCCAGCGGTAAAGGTAGGTTGAGGTTGAGTCCAACGCCCCTTCGAGTCCCTACGAGTGAGACCACCGAGCCAGCATCGCCCCGTAGCAGAGACCCAGGCGGTGACATTTGCGGCGGCTGCTGCTGCTGCTGCTGCTGTTGCGGACTGGTGCCTGGAGCAGTCGGGGCAGAAGTCGGCATGCCGATGCCAGATGAGATGATACCAGGGAGGGTGACATGAGAGGCAGATGCCGAATTGGATGGGTAGAGGAACAGCGTTGGCGGCGGATCGCGCGCCTTGGACTTCCCCTTATCAAGTTGAGCCATGACTACATCCTGATGTGAATCCTGTCTGCCCGACCATTCCTGAGTAGCCTGTCGTTGAGTGTGTCTTGAAGTGACAAAAGTCCAGATGAGAAGGATGGGATGCAATTGACGGGGTCCATGCCAAACTAAGCGGGTCCTCACCATGATTGGGTGGATACTGCCCCGCTCCCCCCTCCAACCAAAACTGTGGCCTGAGGCTGAAGACCTTGCCCCAATCAAGACGCTAGGGCTTTCTCACCCTACAACGGAAACTCGGTTGGGCGAGAAAAATTAACGACTGCGACTGAACTTTCCGCATCACGAACCTCACCCAGATTACGCGATCACCAACTAAGTCGGTATGTACCCCCGCTTCTTCTCACCAGACGCCCTGCCACTAGACGATATTTGATCGACCCGTTCATTTCACCATTTCGAGAATTTCCAACTAACGTCGTCGCGAAGCAATCATGTCTGGAGGAAAGCCCCGTGGCCTGAACGCGGCCCGCAAGCTGCGCACCAACCGTCGGGACCAGAGATGGGCCGATTTGCACTACAAGAAGAGGGCTCTCGGAACTGCCTTTAAGTCCAGGTACGGATTGCCTGCGAACCGGAAGGACGATACTCGAACGAAACGGGAATAGTACTGACTGAGAGATAGCCCCTTCGGTGGCTCTTCCCACGCCAAGGGAATTGTTCTCGAGAAGGTCGGAGTCGAGGCCAAGCAGCCTAACTCTGTACGTCAAGCCGATCCCTGCGAAACAATCCCAACGAGAACGTCTTTCCGCCGAATCGAGGACTAACAGATAACAATACAGGCTATCCGAAAGTGCGTTCGTGTTCAGTTGATCAAGAACGGCAAGAAGGTCACTGCTTTCGGTATGCGAAACCCACCCCGATACTCTGAAGACGAGAATTTTACAAGGCATTGGATGGAGTCGCAAATATGCAGAATGTGGAGCTGACGGTCAATGTGTTTTAGTCCCCAATGATGGTTGCCTCAACTTTGTCGATGAGAACGACGAGGTTCTCCTCGCTGGTTTCGGTCGCAAGGGCAAGGCGAAGGGTGATATCCCCGGTGTGCGTTTCAAGGGTTAGTCGATATTCCTGCCCCTTTGGCATTGCTCCTCGCGGACAAGCCTCTCCCCGTTGGAACCGATGCTAACCCCTCACCACAGTTGTCAAGGTTTCCGGAGTCGGTCTCCTTGCTCTCTGGAAGGAGAAGAAGGAGAAGCCCAGATCGTAAACGTGGGTAACACGGAAAATGGCACGGATCGGCACAAGGAGTCTACATGGCTTTTTTTACATCGGCATTTTACTTCCGGGTTAGGGGACCTGGGCATCTACGGTAGATGTGGTCAAAAGAATAAGATCATTGAACCAGAACAGAATTGCCCCCCTATTTGGAAATGTCTTTTTGTGAACAAGTAATTTTGCTTTGAGCTGGGCCTTGAGGCTGGTCCAGTATTATGACAGGTTTATATAACAAAAAATATTACAAAGCCCCAGTTTATCTGGCCATCCTCAGGCCGATTTATCCCTGTCCTCTTCTAGGACGTACTTTACAGCATAATCAGTCGCCAACCCGAGGCTGATGACGCCTCCGGTCAACCAGCAGCCGTTGACAAACCACCACCAGCAGTCGTTGACGTTCTTCAAGTCCACCCTCTTGATCATGACTCCCAATGTGATCAACGCCCCTCCGCAGCTCCCGATAAAGAAGGCAGGCCCTGCACCGCTAGCAAGTCCTGCTCCAGCGAGTAGCGCTACTTGGGTGATAGCAAGCCCAGTCAGGACCTGCTTCGTCTGAGAATCATGCTTCAGAGCAATGCTCTTGATGCCCGCCTTGGCATCGTCTTTGATATCCATGTGTGCGTAAATCATATCATACAGCACTGTCCATGCGACATTGGATGTGTACAATAGACCCGCCGCCGTCAGCGCCGAGCTGTTCGCCAGCAGATCGACCCCAAGCGCGGGAAAGCCCATAATGGCGCCCCATGAGAACGTCAGCCCCAGCACGAACTGCGGATAGTACGTGACGCGCTTGGCGAGCGGGTACGCCGCCACAAACAGCAGGCTTGGCGTTGCATAGAAGAAGCACTCAAGCGGGAACTGCAGCAGGATCGCGAGCCCTGCAAAGAGCTGTGCGCCAGTGAAGACGAGTCCCTGAAAGGGCGTGATAGCACGCCGCGCAATGGGACGAAGGCGCGTGCGTGTGACGTGCGGATCTAAGTTCCGATCCCAAAGGTCGTTGATCGTGCACCCTGCTCCTCGCATCACCAACGCGCCTGAGAAGAAGAGAAGCGAGGTGCCTACCACTGCGAGGGGCGAGGCACCCACCATGGGTGCTGCCATGAGAGTTGACCATAGACAGGGGAAGAAGAGATAATACGCCCCAGTCGGCTTGTCAATCCGGACGAGCTCGGCGTAGGGCACCCATGATGCGGGGAGAAGGGAAAGGAGACCGGTCGTTGGTGGCGAGTATGGCGCGGGAGTGGGTGGTGACGATGATGGTGGAACGACTGTGTGATCTTGCGATACTGCTGTTGCTGCTGGCGACAGAAGCTTTGCGCTTGCGTGATACGCTACGCAATGATGGCTTGAACGGTTATAGGTCTCAACAGCCAACAGTCGAGGGGCAGTGAGTCCTCGAACCACGCCTCGGCCAAGGGCCTTGTGAGAAAAGGCTCGGCACGCAGGCAGCCGAAACAAGAGCCGGCAGCTAGACATTTTGAATGGATTCCCAGACTCACAAAAGGCAGATGCGTCTAGAGCACTGTTAGTGATATTTAACAATCAATTGACAAACAGCCGGAGCAACGGGTTCTCGCATACTGTGTACCTTCTCTGAAATCTCAACAACCTGGAACCTTCATGCCCTTATATCTTCCATGCAATTTCAAAGCAGAGATGGCATTTTCTACCCTCTTAATTTTTAATGAGCGACTGAAGTTTTCTCCTGTTCCGACCCAAGAAACAGCAGCATTGAATGTTAGAATCGCGACCACATGTGAATTATTTCTTTCAGCCTCATCCGCCAAAATCCGTGAACATAGGAGAGACTTTCGTCTCTGATTGGCTCCGGCTGAAGCTCGAAGCTCCACCCCAGCCTTTCCTCCCTGGTCATCAATTAACAAACCCCCTCCACCTTACTCGACCGCGCCGACAAGGAGCTTCGACCTTCAAGCACCGCGCTGCGCTTCCAACATTGCAACTCCCCCAACACCGGCTGTCGGCATGCTATTCAATCGTCGCATCCAACACCATGAACAACAAATCCTATCACAGTCTCAGTCTCTGAACTCGGGCATCGCAACCTTGCGCCAGCAAACCACCGCGCACCGTCGCACCAGTTTGCACGATGCCGACCACTCTGCATCCCCAGGCAAAATTCGACCCTATACCCCCCGATCTCGACCTCCACGATCTTGTCGAGAGGACTCCAAATTTTCAGTGGGTTTTGCGCATATCTGCAGCCCAGATTCGGAATATTGGCCCTCAGGAGTTCGAGAAGCTTGTTTTCCTTCATGTCATCCATGGTGGAAAACCTCTGGTGATCGAGAAATGGAATGACCGGCTGCCCAAGTCGCTCTTCAGCGGCGAGTGGCTGGAGAGCAATTACAACAAGAAACGTGAGCGGTCCCTCTTCATGTGCCATGTTTGCTTTGCTTTCATCCTAAATTGTTTGTAGAGGAGAATGTTCGCGACATCGTCACGCAGACAGACATCCCCATGACGATGGGACACTACCTGCGGTCGATGAAGCAGTTGACCAACCAGTGGACGCCCACCAACTTTCGCGACGACCGCCGGCAGCGACTGTATCTCAAGGATATCGACTGTCCCCCCGAGTGGTACGAACGACTCCAAAAGATCATCCCCCCCCACCTTTTCTATATGAACGAAAATGTCGACGAGAGGGCGGGGAAGAGGCGCAGCGAAGATATGGACATGTTTCAGCAGGATGGCATATCGGCCGCCCCTGCCGGAGACTTGATGAGCAACCTTCCAGAGGAGATGCGCGCCCAGAATCTTATGTGCTACGTCGGCCACGAAGGCACATATACGCCTGCACACCGAGAAATGTGCGCAAGCTTAGGCCAGAACATCATGATTGATGCGTCTGGCGATGAGAACGGCGAGAAAGAGGGAAGCTCAATATGGTTCATGACCGAGACCAAGGATCGCGAGGTGGTTAGGGAATACTTCCTGTCCATGCTCGGCCATGATATCGAAATCGAGAAGCATTTTGCCCAAATCAATGCCTGGAAGAAAGCAACATTTCCTGTCTACATTGTCGAGCAAAAAGTCGGAGACTTCATCCTCGTCCCTCCCCTGGCTCCACATCAGGTCTGGAACCGCGGCACCAGAACCATCAAAGTCGCCTGGAACCGGACGACAGTCGAGACATTGGAAATGGCTCTCCATGAAGCACTGCCCAAGGCCCGGCTCGTCTGCCGCGACGAGCAATATAAGAACAAGGCAATCATCTACTACACCCTTGAAAAATACTTCAACGAGATGGTGGACATGGAGAGATATGCCGACATGAGCTTTCTCGGCTTCGGACAAGACCTAATCAAGAACTCGACCAGGATGAAGCAGATAGCGGCAGACTTCAAGAACCTGTTCAAGCTGTTCACTGAAATTCTTGTTGGCGAGATGTTTGCGAACAAGGAGAAAGAGATTGAGCTGATCCCATTCGACTCCAACATTACCTGTTCGTATTGTCGCGCCAACATATTCAACCGCTTTTTCACTTGCAAACACTGCGTTCGTCAATTCGTTAACGGCGATGAGGATACTTACGACATCTGCATGGATTGCTACGCCATGGGCCGCTCATGCCTATGCGTCTCAAACCTCAGCTGGTGTGAGCAATGGAAATGGTCTGACCTGGTTGATCGCTACGAAGAATGGCGTGATCTTATCGTCAAGAACGATGGCTACTTTGATATGGAGTCTTCCCCAATGCCATTGGAGCTAGAGAGGAAGAAGTTTGGCAAGAAATCGGTGGCTCAGATTTGCCAAGAACAGCTTAAAAAACGACCGTGGAAAGATCTCACCAAAGCCGAGCAACTTGTTGAGGAGGAAACTGAAGCCTCGGAGCCAGAGATTGACAAGAACGGGCGCCCGGTCAAGAAGAAAAAGAAACAGCGCCGGAAAAAGCTGGGAGATGTTTACCGGTGCCACGTCTGTTGTCACAAAGACTACACATACAAGCTGGCATATTGCTCAACCCCGGGCTGTACCGAGGCGTACTGCTATGGTGTGCTCTATCGCGCCTTCGATATGCTGCCACAAGAGGTGATGCAAAACGAGAGGTGGCGATGCCCCAAATGCCTTGATATCTGCAATTGCGGATCGTGCCGTCGCGCAGGGCACGGCAATCCTTACATCCCGAAGAACACGCTACTGGGGCATGATACTCGGCCCATCGCCGACGATCGCAGCGTTGAATCATTGGTCGACTTCCGGGTCCACAACCTATCATGGCTGAAAGGTGTTGGCGACGAGAGCCGCAGCTTGTCGAGTAAGCGAATGAAGAAATTGCAGCAGGCGGCTGAGGCCGAAAAGGCCAAGGACGCAGACTTAGCCGAAGAAGTACCCGCGCTGCCCGATGACGAGTTGGCTGAGAGTATGGATGTACTGCATCGGTCTCTTGCAAATGAGTTCGGTGACCAGAACGAAGCTACGGGCTATAACAACATGAGACAGTCTCTTGCGGGTGTTGACGGCCAACAATTGAACGGTCACCAAGAACCAATTGCCGAGGTAGCGGACATGTCCGTGAGCCAAGATCAAGACCAACAATCTTCATATCCTGATCCGTCGGTGCTTGGTCACAAACGGATGGTGGGTATGGGCTACTATCAACAAGATGATAGCCCTGATAGGATTCTCTTTGATCCTTATCAGGTGCCCTCGGCTGAGAGTATGGTTGTTGACAAGGAACCTGAGATGTCGGAATACTTGAAGAAACAGCCACGTTGGGCCAAACGGAGAGCTCGACGAGAAGAGGATAATGATCCGGATTTTGCCGGGTCGAAGAGATCTCATCAAAGAAAGAGGCCGAGACTCGATAACGGTGCCGAGTATGATGGCCAGCAAGAGGCCTTGAACAATATGGACCCAGCTTTGTTCGGTGACCAAACGATGATGGACGCTCCTGCGGACGAGGACGCGCCTACCGATCCTATTCCTGCCCCTGAGGTGGCCGAAACCGCTGATCAGGAGCAAGAAGGTCCAGCTGAAGAGCCAAGAGATCCCGATGACCACCGTCCGTACTCCCCAAATCGCCCAGCGCTTCGGCATGCGCGGCCAAAAACTTCTTATGCGGAAGCGGACCTTGGCGAGGAAGAGTTCGACGAGATTTTTATTCCTCGATCGCAGAGACCTCCGGAGGGTATCAACAACTACGACCCCGAAAATGCCAATAAAGATCCTCTTGATCTTGCTTCGGCGGCTATTTTAGAAATGAGCGGCGGTGCTGGAGCCGCAGCCACCGGAGAAACTGCCTTAGTACCCGCACCATCCGCTAAGAAACGATCGGGCCGGGTGCCAACAGGTCGGCCTCCTGGGCGGCCGCGGAGGTCGGATGCTCTCGCCCAGCCTCCCTCGCGGGAGACAGAAACTCCGCAGCAGCCAGTGAAGCGACGAGGTCGGCCCCCATACTCATCGCGGCCATCAGGGGCCAACGTCGAGCCAGCTGTCGAGGATACTCCCACGCCTGGACCAAGTGAGGATGATGTTGATGCTCAGCTTATGCGAGAGCTCGATGCCTTCAATGACGACGGTGAGCCTATTGAGCGGGCGATTGTGACCACAACTCCTGGTCTGGGGTCTGATGCGGTTGGTCCCAAGAGAAGAGGCCGATCACCGCGTAGCGCTCAAGCTCAAGCTCAAGCAGCCACAACACAAGTCACAGTTGAGCTTTCAAATAAGCCTTTCTTGTCCATGGCGGACCGCATGAAGCTCAAGGGCAAGAAGCTAAAGATTGCTGACCGGAGAGCCACCGGTACTCCAGCTGCCACCGGTACTCTAGCTGCCACCCGTTCCCCAGCTGCAAATGCTGGCGGTGCAGCAGAGGATATCGACACTCCGTCCAAGGTCGCATCGTCAGCTGGGAATGCTGCGGTGCCGTCCAATGCAGGTAGCAGGAAGCGCGCTAAAAGCGCGACTGAGAGCGAAGACGAGGATTTTAATCCAACTGCTCCTGAAGAGCCTGGTTCAGATGATGACAGTCCTCCTCCGGCGGCCATCCATGATGACCATCAAGAGTCGACCCATATGGTTGACGAAGGGATGGCCCACGATGTAGATGAAGAAGTAACTCCTACCCAGTCGTCAACACCCGAAAACGAGGAAGAATCATCAGTTCCGCCTGAACCGTCAGCGAATGAAGAGACAGATTATTCTAAGGAAGACGAAGAGTCTGTTGTGCGCAGCCCTTCCCCTCCACCCGCCCAGTGGACAAAATTCGCAGAAGCGGAGCCTTCTCAAACACCACCCAAAACCAAACCCAAACCTACGGGCCCAACAGTTGTTCGGCTCGTGGACTCAGAGAGTAAAGGGTCTAGGTATGACGACGAATCGGAGTCTGAAGTACCATCACCGAAGGATGTCAGTGATTCGGGCGACTCAACTGGGTCTGACTCAGACGACGAGGATATACCGGCAGACTTGCCTAACAAGCACGTTTCCTCAACCTCGAATATCGGCGGTATGCTGAGAGCCACAGCAGTGAGAGGCGGGAGAGGTGGGAGAGGCAGGGGCAGGGGCCGGGGAAGGCCAACTGCTCGTCGTGGCATGTGATCCTTTTGCCCCTCTTTCCTTGGTGTTGTTGTTCGATGGATACCCCGTGTTTTATCTCGTTATTTTGAAGGCGTATGCTTGTGTCGGTGTTGCGGTGATGCTGGAAGCACAACAACATGCCCGCGGATAGGTTAGCTGATGGGGGCGCACAGATTAGTCCAGTGCTTTCTTTGCATTGCATTAGTTACCAGGTCAAATTCAAGTGTGCATTGTATGCAATCTTCGTCAGCCGCAGCCTTTGCGGATGCTGTCGGCAGGCAAAGCGGTGGTGGTAATTATGTACAATTGATGCTGCCGTTGATCATCATTCTCTAATCCTTACATCCGTTTGGCTGGGAAGGAATCGGGGTTGGGTGTAGTAACAAGAAACACTACCTCGTCCCTACGCCTCTCTATGTCTCTCCATTTGCGAGGAAATGGGTCTTACCCATCCGTAATTGAATTTCGTTTTCCCCCCCAAAGTCAGTTCATTTAGCCAGCCAGCCAGCCAGCCTTGAGAGTCAAAGCTTCAAAGCCCATCCCGCATGCTAGTGCCGTGCTTGCTCGTCTCCTCGGCCGCCGCCTTTGTCCGGTCCTGCAGCTTCTTCATCGCGTCTGGGCCCGAGCCCGTGGTAGACCGGTCCGCCTTGACGGACTCCTCGCTGTCCGATGCGAGCTCGGGCTTCCAGTGCCCTTGGCCCTTCTTTTGCTTGTCAAGAGAGTCTTGCTTGTGCTTGTGTGCTGCCTCGGGAGAGGGATCATCTTTTGTGAAGACTGGAGCGTCAGTTTCCCGTTGGGTACGGTTGGGTTGTGTTAGGAAGGGTTAACTGGAATTTAAAAAGCAAAGGAGGGGGGGTGGATGGGGGGAATTGGGAATTGGTGTAGGGTTATTTGTTAGAGGGAAAGGGGGGAAGGGGGAAGAGCATACGGCTGGAAGATTCCTTGAGCTGGAAGCGTGCGCTTGTTGCGAGGGTTCGGCGCGCAGTGAAGCTTGCGGCTGTTGCGGCCGGGAGGAAGGAGACGAGTGCGCGGGCAGACATGTTGGCTGGTGTGTGGTTTTGGTTATGTTGGTGGTGGTGGTGGTGGTGGTGGTGTAAGCCGGATTGGGCTGGATAGATTCCAATTGATGTCCAATTGGAAAGTTATCAATAGTTTATTAAGATTGGCTTGTTTGTTTGTTTGTGTGTGAAAGGCAGATAAAGAAAGAGCAAATCGTGAAGGAAAAAGGAAAAAGGCAGGTGAAGTGTGTTGTAGTTTGGTGGTTTGGTACGGATAGCTTGGCTTGCTCGGCTACCCAGTGACGTCACTATGCGCGCTGAGGGGATTTGGCGAGCGCGGCTTTCATTCACGCCCGCCTGCTGCCGGGCCAAGAATGCTTGTGAGGCTCGTTCACTGTGGGGTTTTGTGGAGAGCTCGATGAGGCTGATCCCACATGGCTTCATCATCATTACCTATGAACGCAGGTTTTTTATTTTAGAGTAGAATTAAATAGAGCATAATTTAGCTCAGTTATGGTTAATTGATGGGGTTCTCGATTGGGTTTATTGCTTGTTTGTTGATTGTTGGTTCCAGGGGTTTTCTCATATGGCGTTACAGTGTAGAGAGAGGCCAATACCTATCAGCAAAGCTGTCGCAAATAACGAAGTCGAGGCTTAGGGGAATTAAAAAGAAACTCCAGTATTAGATTGTGACGATTAGGGTGGCAGTTTCGAATTTGAGAGCGTAGTTCTGCATAGGTCCTTCAAGCCACCAAAAGAACCAAAAACCAATAACCAACAGGCAGGATGGGTTTTTTCAGCTTGCCCACATTTCGACGCCCCGCTGATGTAAGTCTGAACATAGTCTTTCGAGAAATATATCGTGGGGACCGTTAGACTCAGGCATGATTACAACGTCTACATCAAATAACGAGGAGCCAACTGAGTGGGAAAAACTAGTCTTCGGCTGGTCCCTTCACAAAGGCAATTTCAGGAGGGGATTGATGTATACGTTATGTTTTGAGCTTGGCATTATCTCGAGTTTCAGCTTGTTACCAGTTCTGACGCTAGGATAGTTGGGGAAGTCTGCGATGCTGCGGCTGTTGCCATGTTTTGCTCCAAGAAATACACAGCAGCAAAGAGGGGCACTTGAAATAATTACAACGGTATTGGTTTGCTCATAACCCAAAATGACAAGCAATGGGCTGAAAGCTCAGATAGAAGTAAGACACTGCTTTGTGTTAGGGCTTGTGTTGCTAGTTTCAAATATCATGTTTAACAGCTTACTCGCCATTTCGAAACGGCAAACAAAGAGCCTCAAGGTTGAACCTTGATGATTAGACTCTAGTTTGTGTTAGGATATTTGTCTATGCTTAGTTTTTCATGTAATCTAAACCAGGTGTCACAGACGGCAAAGGTAGTTTCGACGCAGATTAGCAATTAATTTCCCTAGAAAGAAACAGAAAGATGTGTCACCCGCCAAGAAACCTCAGCAGACTTCAAAGATAAGGCAGTTTGTGTAAGCCCTGCACGTGTAACGTCTCAATCACGAACATAATGGAGATCTGCCCCGGCCACACATCGATCCCGCTGGCATGACTTACTTCTCCAAGTTGCCTTGTGGTTCTGTGGTACCAGTTGTCTAGGCCCCAAGCACATATATTAATTCCCTCTTTCCACGTTTGCCCTATGTAGAAGCTTCTGTTCTACAACAGACGTGGCCCGGCATTGCCCGGATACGAAACCATCGGCACGTCACGATCGCTTGAGACAAGGTTACTCAATTCGTATGAACACCACCGAGACAAGCTTACACTCGGGAAATCTTCCCTCTTTGATACGTCTCGTGATATCTGACATCGTAGGGGTTTAGGAGATACCAAATCGCCCCCTGATTCGAGCGACCCGAAAGAATATATGTCCGTAAATATCTGTGTTTTTCTCGTCAAACTTTTACAACAATATTCTAGCAAATAAAGCATTACACAACCTAAGCAGACAACTTGAACACATGTGTCCTCTCAAGTGCCGGAAGATTGTTCACCATGCAGTGAAGCGGCTGTATGTTCTAGGTCGGTATCCATGCGCGAGAGTGAGACCACGGCGACGCACACTCCGAGTTAAGTACCGAAAGACACACACCAGCCTCACCAGAATTAATGTTGCAGGTTTGTGTGATTCTAGGAGTGCAAACGCTGGTACAGTCCGGGGAAGGGGTTGGTTGTATGCAGGCTCTCGACCTGATGCACCGAGGTGTCCGGAACGAAAAATCAGCCCCACTCCGGACAGGCAGTAAATAAACACCGAAAAGCAGAGGCGTCGGCGGCGGCAGTTTGGTAGGTAAGGAGAGTGTCAGATTAGCAAGGAGAAGAATTTCGGTTCAATGCAGGTCATGACAGGAAGAGTTAACAGACTAAACGCAACCCTCCAGAAATGGTCTACTTCCAGGGTAAAGAAAGTCAGTGGGCTATGTTGAGTTTAAGCCCCTGTTGGAGAACTACATCCAAGCAAGGTTTCTAAACAGGGGAAGGGGAAAACAGATTCCCTTGCGGTCCAAACAGAGACGGACAGACGGCGGGTAAAAGCGACAGGCAGAGCCTCCTTTTCTAACCGAGGTCAAGTGCTTATCATCATCATCATCATCAAGAGCCGTGACAGGCCTTGAGGTTCACCGACGAACGGACGGACGGACCAGCTGGTTGGTGCTTTGCTCGCCTGAAAATCCTCCATCCTAAAGCAGTAATAATGCGCAGGGTAGACTGCCGAGGCAGATAGGAAAAGGCAATGACGATCAACATCCTTTCCAAGCTGCATCATCCCTCATACGTACCAAATGATAGTCATCCCTCATACGTACCAAATGATAGTCAGCCGCCTCCATGAGGCGCAGCTGTCTCTCCTCCCCCGAAGAGATGGTGTATGTGTGGGAGAGCGGGAAAAAAGGGGTGTGTAGTGTGCCACCACCATGCTTTAACAAACAGCAGCGGTCCACCTCCGCACACCGACACAAAAGAAATCCGCGAATGGCCGCCTTCCGGGCACACCGCCGTCTCTCGTCTTCTTTTTCTTGCCCTTCTCTTTTCCGAAATTACAAGTTTTGTGTGCGGCGCGTGGAGGAGCAAGAATTTCTTGAGACGAACAGACAAAAACTCCACCTGACATTTGCAGTTCCCACCGGGACTCCGTCCTACAAGGCTGGCCCTTGCTTTTGTCCCTGCACGGCCATCGATATTTGGGCCATTGGATCGACGTTTTGATGTCGCAGAAATTCCCGGGAAACCCGGAAGGAATAACGAATCTTTGATTTACCTGCCATTTTTTTGCATCGTGTGCACATCCGTTTTACGGAGTATGGAGTTTTTTATTAGACATACACGCACACCTGTTCAAACATGAATGTTTACGAAGGAGAGGATGAACGTTGAGAGGAATGCAATCTTTTCCGGGAATTTCTTTCCCCGCGTGTGACAATGAGGCACAGGGCATATGGAGTTATGGAGAAGCGAGCAACATGACAGTTGAAGGATGGAAAAGGAAATATAGCCAACCCGTGCCGTATGCAAGATGCAATGCCTCCCTCACTTCTGGCTGGCTGGTGGGTTTCTGGGGTGGCAGTAAACGCACGTTTTAGCTGTGCTAGGGCTTCTTCAATGCCATCTTCCTTCCGTTTTCCAATCCATGGCTTCTCTTTTCCCCAGCTTTCGTCTTGCGGCCCAGTTGAAAACTGGATGGAAAGAAGAAGCGGTGTGAGCTGTGCTTGAAAGTAGCTGTGGAGTCAGTATCCGGTAGGTCCAGTTGTTCATTGGGTCGGCGGTTTTTTTTTTAGGGAGGCGGGCACGCCATAACAGACCACTTTGTGGCTCGAGCCTGACTTGGCTTTCGCCAAAAACAAGAAAATGGAAATCGGCTGCTTGTCAAGTACCAATACGATACCTAGATCTCACAGTGCGGGGAGGGCGGGCCTTTCCTAGCATGCCGAGGGAAAAAAGAAAACGGAACGGAGGGAAGCAAAAGCGTTCAGCGTTCAACACTGCCCATGACTCGAGTTCTACAGCCCCATATTCCCCATCGGCGGTCCACAGCATCTGGACAGAGCATGGCACAGCCCTGATCCAAGGTTCAAGGGGTATTTCAAGTCCCGTGAACTGGCCCAGACTGGCAAGACTGACAGTGGACAATGCGGGCAGGCCAGGGCTTGGATGCCCTCGTCTTGTCTTGTCTCTGTTGAATGTGTGTCCGTTTCCCTTTGCCCTGAATGAGGAGTTGCATGCGAGGCGAAGCACACCTCTCTCACTGCACACTGTTCGCCCACATGCCGTACCTAGAACACACCCAAAACCCGAATAAACGCTGGCGAATGGCACGATCAGAATCCGATGTGTCTCCTGACCAGGTGTAACACTCGAAAGATTACGCAGCATCTTGATTGTTTCGTGCATTGACGACGGGTTTAGACGAACTGCTCACTTGCATGTTTGGGGGTCAGCAGACAGAATGGTGAGGTGCCATTCCCCTTGGATGGAACTCACCACTCTTGGACGAGAAGCAGAGGTCTCCCGATGCGTGCATTGACCACTGTCAGCAGAGAGCGACGGGAGACCGGGGGGAAGAACGGGGGCAGAGGGGAACTCCATCCTCTCGCCTCGCATCAAACACATTGGGCATCGAGTTTTGGGTTTCATCCCCAGGGGAGAAACCCCTCCTGGCATGCAAATCTCCAAGGAGCAGAAACAGGAACACAGGAAAGATACAGAACACACGCACACAGACAGGCAGGCAACACAACAAGACGAGGCCTGTGACCCCTCTCTCCCAACAAACCTGAAGACCACATTTCATAATTCCCAGATCTTCGCACCTATTCTCCCAATTAGATGTATCTGCTCGCCACCCAATTGTGACTAAAATAGCTTGATTCTCCCCGCCCCGCCATCGGAACCCTAGTGGTGCGCTGTTTGCTGGCGCCAGCCTCTCTGTGCGCACAATGGATGAATTGGCTCGACGGGGTCATATTTGGCATTTGATGCAATGGGCTCCAAGAGAAAACACTCTGTCAGCCATGTTTGAGATATGGGGAGCTGAGGGGGAAGGAAGAATAGGCAGGGGTAAAATGGGCGGGAATGGGAAAATGGGATGACAGACACATTGGAGAGAAGAGCAACGGCCATTTGCCTCTTTCATCAGCTACCCCGCCGTACACAATCGTCAGACGGATTGGACGAGAGTGGGGGTGTCTTGCTAATTCCAAGCCAGCGTCAACCCGTGGTCCACGGACAAACCCAAGCGGATAGTTGGGTATCGTCAACTTCAAAACCATGGGTCATGCAACTACAGTGTACCCAACATCCGGCTGAATCCTACTTCGATTATAGCGCTGGTGGGATGGATGGCTCTCGACTCTCTCAGACGGCAGAGAAGATTATTCTGATCGAGCCGGAGATAATGTCGCCTTCGTCGTCATGCGTCGTTAAGCGCACAAGGCCGCCTGATGGAGCCGTGCCAATGGGCCCTCTGAGCCAGTCGTCAAGTTAATGAAGAAACACAGCGTGCAGATTGGAGTGGCATGCAGAGTCAGCAGAGATTCAAGCCCCCAGACCAGAAGGGAAGCACAGCGGGCAGCGGCAGGCACCGAAAGGCAACCAGCAGGCAGACAGTGCCCCTTGTTTGTGAGGAAACGCCGTCGCTTTGGGACGAAGGCCCACAAGTTTTCTCACACAAGCGTCACAGACGCCAATCAGTGGCAAGCTTTGTGAGGCGTTCTCGATGGCGCTTCGCCGTGTTTGTGGTCGGTGGTGTGTCTCTGTCATCATCGGGATCTGCGGGGAACCCAATCCTTTGTGGTTCTCGACTTTCCCTTTTCCCCTTCGGTTCGCCCTGGCCGTCGAAAGGAGCCCACCACCCATCAATATGAGTGGCGTTCTGGCGAGTTCTGGCTCAATTCTTCCCGTCTCCACCTTTCGCTGCCACTAGCCATCGGGAAGGTTGGGGGTTTCGCGGGAGCTTCAGATGCAGAGACCTCTGTCGATTTGCACTTGGACCTACCCAAGCCACGTTTTCGGTGCTCTGC
Source organism: Podospora didyma (assembly GCA_033439775.1). NCBI lineage: Eukaryota > Fungi > Ascomycota > Sordariomycetes > Sordariales > Podosporaceae > Podospora > Podospora didyma. The sequence continues at coordinate 2,832,239 of JAULSW010000003.1, forward strand.
GTCCAGTCCGGATGTACCTCTTATGTGCTGCGCGTGCTAGAGAAGAAGAGTACGGATCCGTCCTGCACATGAACATGCAAAGACCGGGTTCGCTCGTCGCTGTTCTCTATTCTGCGTTCTGGTGTCCGTCGGGTTCCAGCACCGGCGGTCTGTCGGAGGGCCCCATGCGAGGTCTCGCAGTGTTTTACAGTGGGTGGCAGCCAGTCAAAGCGTTGCTGACGGGACGCCCTTCGCCACAAGGCTGGAGCGGACTGTCTGCTAATGGCCACCCAGAGGCCGCTACCCTACACTTAATTATGCAACCCTTCCTCTTCTGCAGGTGAAATAAAAACGGACAAGGTCCAGGCCAATTGGCCCGCGGGCGCCAGTTTCAGCGCTGAAGGGAGCATCGCCGCCGGAGCCAGGTTAGCAAGTGGGTGTGTACCACAGTACGATACTCTAGAATCCAGAAGAGGGAAAAGGATTGCAGATTGCAACGCACAGAGGCGACCGATAGTCGAACCGTCGAGGTCCTATTCACCAAAACCTCAAGCCCGAGGAAGGGCTGGCAGGGCGCGCCCCAGGAAAAGGCGGACCGTTTCAGCAAGGGCCTCGTCAACTTTTTGGCAGGAGGTCTGGTCCTCCCTCTCGCCGTCTCCAGTCACCAAGTTTTTAGGCAGTGGTACTCGAGTCCCCAGCCAGCGCCAGCTAGCGTAGTGCAAGGCGGTAAAATGGACAAGGCCTTTTTGTAGGCAGTGCCTGTGACGTTTATTTTAGCGACGGACGGGAGAAGCAACAAGGCAACGAGCAACAATGAATGATGTGAGGAGTTTCTCGTCAATCTCGTGCGAATCTGTCTCTGGAACGGCGTCGCCTTTGTCCCCGTCGCAGATCGAATTTGGAAAGAAACAGTCCTCCACAAAGGAACGGGAGAAACGCAGTTAGTACGTCGGGCCATGTCGGGTGTGGACGTCGTCGTTGTTGCTGCTGGCTGGCTGGTTGGCCGCTGCGGGCTCGTGGGAACCTCTGGAACCTTGGGATTGGGCCAGCCTGGGGGCCAAGGGAGCTAGGACACCTCGCAACCAGCCGGCATTGGCCCATCGGGTGGGGCAGAACAAGCCCGACAGCTGCTGCGGCCTGGCAACGGATGGGAGGGACTGGCGACTGCTGAAGACGCAAGACGGTCAGCGACACCGTTTTCGGCACAGGTGTAGTCCCTGCTCAAAACCAAAATTACACGACGACAGCAAGCCCTTGAAGCTAGTCCGCGTTAGGGTTAGATCCACAGCCAATGCCAGTGGCTGTCCAATCGTGTGTCTGAATGACCCGCTCTTTTTGCGCTCGTCTTGCCACCCGGCGTGGCCAGTGCTTTTTCGCATGGGTCCTGCCTCTCTCGTGCAGGACTATTGTGCCCCACCCACCATCTTGTCTCTGGACGCTTGCCCGCCTCCACTGCAATCGGAGCAGACTCGTCCCTCCTCCTTCGCCTCTCTCTTACTTTACCTGCCGACCTACCTGACCTGTCTCCCCATCCCACCACCACCCAACCTCGCCAACAGCTATCCTCGCCAACCAAGACCACAACGACAACCTCCGTCTCCTCCTTCGCCCTCATCCGCTTTTGCTTCCAACCATATTTGTTTTTTTACTTCGCCATTATCGACTCTTGCTCCTCTTCAACGTCTATCGACCGGGTTTCACTGTTGTTGTTGTGTTTCAAAAGTCTGGAATTAGTTGCCGCACAGCTGGCTCGCCCACATAAAGCATCACGCCACCCACACCCCAGACTTTCGCACACTACACCCTGGATTCGAACCTTGGGTCGCAACGATTTGCCTTCAGAGTATATTCGGATATCATTTTGCTCATAACCAACCTTCATAATGTCTTCGTACTACCACTACAACGCCCACCACCAGCAGCCAACGCCGGCGACGGCGTCGGCCGTCTCTCACAGCCATCATGGCGGCCGTAACCGGAGAGCACCAAGGGTATCCGTCACGCAGAAACCCCACCAACAATTCCGCGGCGTTAGAAGTATGAAGGAACTTACCGAGTCCGTATCTCTGAACAGCTTTCGGATGAAGTTCGAAGCCTGCCGGTCCTTTGACCTCGAGGACGACATGGAGTTCTGCCCCGGGCTGTTGACCGAGAGCGATGTAAGTATTTGTCGATGTCACTAAAGAATACTTCCGTCAAGTGCGTCTTGACTGACAAATATGGGACACAGCTCGTATCGATCCACAGCTCATCATCTGAACGGTCGTCGCTTGCAAGCAACTCGCCACAAAGCTCCCCTACACAGCAGCCAACCACTGTCGCGCCGCCTTTCTCCCTCAACTCTACTTCTCCCGCATTCATGCCGGCGACTTATCAAAGTCAACACTCCTCTCTGAAACTTCACCAACCCTCTGCCACCCGCGCCCGTAACGCCATCCCTATCATCAACCCTGCTACTGGACTGAACATGTCTAGCCCGCCGCCGTCGGTGTCGCCTGCCCGGATGGCCCAGCATGCCATCGGACGGCGATGGTAGATGGTGTAGGTCTCGCTTCTGTGGCACAGACGAGACCGACACCAATCTGGCCGTCGTCATCGTTGCAATTTGGAATGTAATTCACTGCGCATTCGTTCACTCGTTTAATGCAGCTGTCCATCTTGGCGGGCAACACCGACACATAAAGTAGCAGGCATCGATTTTTCACTTTCTCCTTCCGGCAGGCAGAGGGCAACAACCTGGCAATACCCGAGGTCGACGAGAAATCCGAAACCTTTTTGGCGACTTGTTCACACTCGATACCCCCAAACCTGTACAAACATCCTTTAATCGACATATGCTCCATTTTCTCAAGCGGATCTTTGACATTTCTACGGATGGCGCGCGATGAAAGACGAAATCGATACCTCTTCGTTATTGTTTATTCGAATACCAAAAATTCGGTGTGGGTGTTTCCAGCCTCGAAAGATAGAGGCTGCATTTTTATCCTTTCACTAATTCGACGAACGGGCGTTTTCCGACGGTGTGTTGCATACTCAGCAAACTAACCATCTATTCTTGCATCGGTGTCTCACGACGGAGTTTCTCGGTTTTGCTCTTTGCTTTTTTTTCGATACCATATACGGGGTTTTGGCGGTTTCTGCGCCACATTGTCACAAAGAAGCGGCGACTTCACATCACATGATAAAAAGTCATAACGGTCACGGGTTCACGAGTTCATCAGAGAAAAAGAATATCGACATATAGAACGACTATTTTTGATGGGGGAGGAGTTTGAGTTGCGCTGAAGACAGGTGGTTGGCTTTTGGCAACCTGCGGTGTTCTCGAATCTTTTTGGGGGCTCATGGGCGATCTTGGGGATGGGCGGACTGACAAAGTACATTGTGGTTTTTGTGGTCGCGGAATCTTCGTTTGTGGAACTGGAAATTCCGGAATGGACGGGGAGTTGGGTTGTTTATATTTTCGTTTGGTTTCCGGTCAGCCTTTGGTTTCGTGTATCATGGTATTCCGGTGGTCGACATACCGCCTGTTATTTTGAGTGGGGTTTTTTCTTGTTCACTTGCATCTCGGAATCTGGCTCAGTGTCTGTTTAGGGGAACAATGTTCCTGGGGGTTTGTCTTGAGGATATATATCACCCAATATCTCTTTGGGACTGGCTCGGTTTTGGCAAAGCATCGGGGTCGGGGAGCGGGCGCGTGTTTGTGGTATTGGTGTGGTGTTGGGGTATGTCGTCGCTCCATGGAAGCTTTGTCGAGTCGACAGACCGATAGGGTAATTGCTACCTGCCAGGATACGAAGCTGAGAATCCGAATCAAAAGACAAGGCGATCTTATTCGCCTCCTTACTCTATTTTCTGACTCAGACTGCGATGTGACTTGCACGTCTGCTGTGTTTGGTGAAAAGTTGACTTGGTGTTGGTAAGTGCGCATCGCGTGGGTTTCTTATACCACATGGTGAAGATAATAAGATCACGCTCCAACTCAGATGTCTCGGCGCTTGATGTCTCTGTGGGTCGACGGATGCTTTAGTTTGAAGAGTGGCTGTGTTCTTTTGGACGCGGTTGATATCCAAGCATGTAATTTAACATTAGATGATTTCATCTCAACTCTGTATTCAGTGAAACCTAACCTTTCCCTCCATACTGCTGCACTTCTTTCGCCACATTTTGATAAGGGATATGTCCGCCTTGTATCATAGTCACTTAAGTATACACGTCTGAATACAACTGAGTCCGTCTTCTGGCGATAGGTCCAAGTCCTTACTCGACCGTCCTTTACGCTACTAGAACGTTTTGGATACGATCTCCAGAGTGTTTTAAAAAAAAACCCAATGTTGCTGTTTATCGGCACAAAGATGTTTAAAATAGTCGTACTGCCACTATTTCGTGATGGATGAGATGCAGCTCCATGTGTTTCTCGACGTTATTTTCCTATCCACTGATAAACAAGTCAAAAAAGCTAGCATAGTGATTTCCTGGGGTTTCTGTTACATATTTTGGGAAAGTTGTTCCAAGGTTAATAATATTCGCAGTGGAAAGCCTCTGAAGAACTGTAGTCTTTCCTGTCACAATAGGACGTTTAATATAGGCTACAAAATTACTTACTGTACTGGTATATTCTAGTACACTGACTTTTCTTTTCGCTGCGAGGTTCGACTCTGTTTTATGTTTCCAGTAAACAACTATAGACTGCAGACTTGATTAGTTTACAATTACTCCTAGACTGCCAGTCGTAAAAGTTCGTTCTCAACTAATATGCAATCACAAATCCTAACAACCAAGATTTATTTTGTGCAACTCAGAAGCGAGGGTAAGCAGGTATGCTCGGAGTTGACAACTTGAGAGCAGGTTCCTTGGCGGGTACAGCATCAACTGCGTTTCGAACCCAGCATCTAATCCATCGCGACATGTAGCATGTCAGAAAGACATCCCTGTACCTATTGGTGTGCTGGTTTTGGTTTGCACCATGTCCTCCCATATAAACCGTCTTCCTATGTTTACCCTCCTTAGTCCATGCCCGTCCGCATCAGGAGACATGTCACAGGTCAAGGACAAGCAATCATCACTCGACTCAATCTCGTAGTCTCTTCCTTCAAGCCACACAAAGATGTCCGGAGCCGAGTAGATCAGATGAACTTGGCTTTTGGAGCTCTTGTTGGAGATTTATGCTCCGCTCGCCGGAAGCATTTATCGACCACTTTCATCTTCGTCCAAGCAACCTTCTACTCTCCAAACCAGCCTCGAGAGCAAAGCCATCACGAACATTCTCGCCCACAGAGCTTTCCCAAAATCTTTTCGTATTCAGCTGGTTTTCTTCCCCCAAATTCGAGAGAGTTCCTCCACATTCTCGGTCCCTCACACGCGCCAAAGAAGAAGGCACTGGCAGGAACCTTTCTCTTGACTTTCACGGCTTCGCGCACATTCGCACTGGTAGCTAACCACTGCTCCTTCGAAATTATTTTCCTCCATCCTCTCCTCCTTCACATTTAACTCTCGGGCTTTTCAGACTCCCAACCCCCCGACAAGGACGGAATCCCGCTCATAAACCCGACAGGTACATACCAAGTTAGGTAATCGCTATTTCTTCCCCTATCACTTTCGTCAAAAGGGACTCAATCATACATACACACACAGCCACCTACCACGCTTGTCTGCGGAACAGTTGGTAAATCGAAATGGCCGAGCGAGGAACCTCGAGGCCAGCACGCGGCCAGCAGTCGCACTCGACAGCACACTCGGCGTCGTACTCGGCGTCGCAGCACCTGCCGCCGATATCACCCGGCGAGACGGAGGGAACTGATCGGTAAGTGATCATTCGCGACATATTACCTGGAGATCTGTGCCCCCAATTCGACTTCCCCAATTCAAATGGTAAAGGAAGAAACGGAAAGAACGAGGAAGAAAAAACAACATCAACAGAAAAAAAAAGACAGACGAAAAGATCCCCAAAAAATTGAAGGGCCCTGCTGACCAGCAAAAAAAGCTGGCTCACAGACCGCATCGTCACTGTCATTGTAGGCCCGGAGGAGAAGCGCTGGGCCGTTCATGAGAAGCTCCTGTCCAGCAAGTCCAAGTTCTTCGACCATGTCTTCAACGGCGTTCCCGGAGAGACCCCCGCCCACGATGAGCTCAAGCTAGAGGGCGACGACCCCAAGCTGTTCGCCCTGCTGATTCGCTGGCTCTATGGCACTGCTTTCGCCACGTCGGGCGGGAGCCGTGTCTTTCGATTCGCCTTGCCGGATGGCAAAGATATCACCGTCCGGGATTAGTATGAGTTTTTCCGTCCTCTTCCTTTTCACTCCTGACTCAGAGGCAAACAGAAGAAAGGAATAGTCTAACATATTCATCTCAACCACAACAGCTTGGGTCTGTACGTCCTCGGCGACAAGATTGGCATCGTAGGCGTCAAGAATGCGGCCATCGATGTGCTCTACCAGTACTACGGCCAGGTTCCCGAGGACGTGATCCGGGTTCCGAGCCTCTTCGATGTCAAGTACGTGTTCGACAACACGGACGGCAATGCGCAGATCCGGCGGCTGCTGATCGCACACGCGCTATTCTTCCTGTTCAGCAAGAAGCGCGCCAACCGCGACCCGCTGCCCGAGGAGTGGCAGACCGTGCTGTCCGAGAACGGCGAGATCGCCTGGTCCATGATCAAGATGCTGAGCGACTGGCGCTGGACCATCGGCAGAAATGTCCCCGAGATGAACATCAAGCCCAAGCAGGAGTTCCACGAGCCGGTGCCTCTCTCTGAGGTTGGACTGGGCGGTGCTCGAGGAAACGTCGTCAAGGCTGAGCCGAAGGATTGAAAGATTGGCTTCCTTGTCCTCTGCTTCCTCCTCCACCCCCTTGCCATATAGTGCGGGATAAGGGGGGATACATACATACATACACACACCACTAACAAGAACACAACACTGCTGCTGATGAGACACCGGAGATTTTGAGATTAGAGAGCAAGGAAAGCACAAAAGAGCTTTTGAACCTCATGGAGGGGGTTTAGGGCTACTGATTTATTACACGCGCTTGGATGGCCATCCACGGCGTTAGGATGGGAGCGGGCCTAGTTCCGTAGCGTCTTATTTTTATCTCGCCATCAAAAGTTAGCATTCTGCCTTAGACACACTGCTATTTGGAGAGGGACGAAGGGTTCTTCTGATTGCCGTTAATGGGCTTCACCATTTACGAAAAGCAGAATCGGCGAGCATTGATGCGGATAACTTCATTAAATTTTACTACTCTGGTTTTCTCTTTCATTCTGGCAACTTGTGAGAGATGGGGGATGTGATCAATGGAAACTTTACTCCTTAGGTCACCACAAGGTTTCATCCGATTGAAAAATCATCCGTGGATCTTGGACTGGAGAGAGTTCATTTCCTGGACCAGGTAAAAAGGTAGGCACCGCTCATGGTTCCTTCTTGGAGAACAACCCACAAAAAGTCCACAAGATACTTTAGACTCAATACTGAAAGAAAGTGCCTTCCTTTTTGCGACAGCTACATAGGTATTTAAAGTGATAGTATGAACCAAAGCTGCCTTCATCTCTCTCATCCACCCGCAGATCTGATTCTATTGCACAGAGGTCTAGTTGTGTTACACGGCGTGCATCATCTGCCGTCTACCATACCTCGACTTACGATATGGGCTCGAGCCACACTTGACTCGCAAAGGAAGTAATCTCTTACCTACCTACCACCGAACCGGCGAACGGCCCCCGATTTGTTGCTCTCATTGCCGGCATAGAGCGCTGATGTGATATCTCCCCACCTCCCCGCATCCCCGCAGCACCCGGTAGATAATATACGTACATCGTCTGAACCACCGTGGGCATGGAGGGAGAATAAGAGAGATAGACATATAAGTGTCTTCTAGAGCATCACATCAACCGACTGAAATACTAGAGCCACATAGAATACAATCTCTCATATAATTTCGCGAAATATATATACACACACACCCAGGGCCAACAATGTCAGGCACTCTGATCCAAGAGACGCCGTTCCAGACTATCACAGTCAAGGAACTTCACCCGACATTTGGAGCTGAAGTTTTCGGGGTTGACTTTGACAACGCTAGCGATGAGCAGCTGCACGAGATAGTGGCTGCCATGGCCAAGGTTGGTTATTCTCAGAAGTCTATATCCAAGTACCTAGGCTGCCTTCTCTCATTATGTTGACGACGTCCCCGTTCCCCCTACGCAGTATGGCTTCTGCGTCTTCCGCAATACCGGCCTGACCGATGACACGCACGTGTCCTTCAGCTGGCGCCTAGGCGACCTGGACAACATCAAGCGATACATGACGCCGGGTCGCAAGCTGCGGTACCGGTACTTTGAGCTGTTCGACGCGAGCAACCTGGACGACAATAACCACATCATCGACCCGGACAGCCCTCGCGCGCACTATGGGCGGGGAAACCGCCTCTGGCATACAGACAGCAGTTTCAATCCGCGACGGGCGAGCTTCTCTCTGCTGAGGGCAGTGGCTCTCCCACCCAAGGAGACGGGGGGAAACACTGATTTCGCGGACAGCAGGACTGCATGGTAGGTTGTTCCTCCTTTGAAAGGTAGCGTCAGAAGCTAAAGGCACCAGGGACGAGCTTCCCGAGGCAGTCAAGACGTCGCTGCTGGCCAACGATTGGATCGGCGCCTATAGCCTCCCGCACTCGCGCAAGATCGGCAGCCCTGAGTTCTTCCACGACATAGACCCATGGCAATCGCCGATGGCGCGGCACAAGATCGTGCAACGCCACGAGGCCAGCGGGCGCATGAACCTCTACACCGGCACGCATTTGCATCACCTCGAAGACCATGAAGGCAACGTGCCAGAGAACTCTGCAGAGCTGGTGGCACTCCTAAACGAACACGCCACGCAAGACAGCCTCACTGTCAGCATCGAGTGGGACAAGCCGGGGGATTTGGTAATTTGGGATAACACTGCAGTTTTGCATCGTGCGGGACGATGGGATGGAGAGGGAAAGTATGCGCGAGACCTTCGCAGGACCACGGTGCATGACAGTAGTCCGACGGCGTGGGGGATGAATGAGATTGGAACCCAGATGCCGACTATGGCGAGCATATCCGCTACATTAGGCATGTCCCGCCGGGTGGAATAGCAGATACACCAAGTCTCGCTGATTGAGCGGAGGCGCGTTTACTAGACCAACCCCCTTGCTTTGATATAACGACTGATGGACTCCTTGGTGAACTTCTCGTTGTAATTGTCCCAGGCTTCGTAGAAGGATATAAGCTCCTGTGTGCAGTCGACCATGGCCTCGATGTCGATAGTGCTCTCGGCGAGCCAGGCCGCAAAGAACTGCACCTTGCTCAAGCGGGCGGCATCGGGCACCTTCTTACCTTCCGAGCTCGATTCTGAGAGTAGCGAACTTTGTGGTGTAAGCCCATGCGTGCCTGGTATGCTGCCAAGACCAGTACTACTGCTGCTGCTGGCGCTGAGCGCAGCCGCCCTAGCCTGCGCTTGCTGTACCGTAGCCGCAGCAGCGGCCAGACTCGACGTGTTAATGCTACTACTGCTGGGCCTTTCGCCCGGGGCCGGGCGAAGCACCAGAGCTAGCATCACGGCGGTCAATGCGATAATGTGCGGGGGGCACAGAAGAGGCAGGTCGGTCTGGTAGTGATCGTTGATGAGGTTCCAGGCAAACATGGACTCGTCAGGACTGAGGGAAAAGTCGGACTCAAGGGCCTTGAGAGTACGGTACGGCTGGTGCACAATGAGCTGCGACTGCATCTCCGAGATCAAGAAGAACTCGCACTCGCCCAGCTTCGATGTGTCCATTGCTTGCACCTCGCCCGGCCACATAAGGCGGGCCTCCTGAGCCACTATCCGTATATGATGCGGGCATTCCTCCATCTTACACGCCAGATAGACAGCCGTGGCCATGACAAGGTATGGGTTGGTGCGCCGCATTTCGACTCTTGTCCAGAAGCGCTTTATATAGACTTGGGCCGTCGCTAAAGCCTGCTGCCGCACCGAGAGTCGTTTCCCGAGACGTTGCATTTCTGGACGGAGAGAGGAAAGGGATCAGTAAACATCTGGGAGAAAGGCAGGCGACAGAGGGGAAGTACGTTGGTTGAAGTAGATGTTGAGGTGACGCAGATCGGGAAGGGGGAACGTGTGGGTTAGGCTCGTTGGGTCTTCCTCCTCGAGTTTGTAGCGGATGGCAGCGAGTTCTTCACGGGTGTAGAGCCAGTGCCTCCGCTGCGTCGAGTCCCAAAAGCTGGCGGCCATCTTGATGTTTACAGAGATAGGCTAGAATGAAGATGAATGCTGTATTTGTCGTGTTCAGGCGTGGTGTCTGTCGTTGCGTCGTTGGGTTGTCGAGAAGTTGAGAAGTCGAGAAGCCCGGAGGCTCACGGACTTCTCCAAGAGGAGCAAGACTCTGTGGAAGCCCCTTGGGGAATTGCGGTATTCAATGTGTAAGGTATTTGGTTTTTATGACACCCCACAATCAAAATCGAAGAAAGAAGAATGGTCCACGGCGAGAATAGGGCGTGTCATCGTCAGCTGCAAGTCAAGTCCTGCCATTGCCGCATTGGTAGGTCGGCCGATTTGCGGGGAGGCTGGAAAACCGCAAGGCTGGCCATCGGTGCTGCAGTTGCTCTGATGACGGCAGCGGGAGCCACCCATGGAACCAACCAACGGAACTCCCCTTCCCTCTTTTGCTTTTTTAAGCCCCTGCGAGTTTCTTGCCAGCAAGCTCCACGAGTGCGGGGCCACTCAGTTGAAGAGGCGCCTCTTCAACTGCCCCAAGTCGAGTTCAAATTTCTGCTACCGTCTAACAGCATGGCTAGTTAAACCAAACTTTGGGCAGTACAATAGGTATTTGGAAGGGCAGAATGGGGGCAGACTATGCTCTCGATATACTGAAAGACTTCAAGTTCATTTCCCTGGGTTTTATAGAATGTTTGTAGCGCTATGGAAACATCAAGCTCCCCTCTCAATGCGAGGGGATGTGGAGCTGCCATGGAACTTATGAGGAACTCGAAATGCTATTTCCCTTTGCCGCAGCTTTTGCGGACACGAACAAAGTCCCGGGAGCATCCATCCATCAACTGCATTGGCGGGGAGCTCGAGCAGCGATATCCATATCGTTCAATTGGTCACCAACTTTTGACCCTGTCCCCTGATTTTTTCCTTGCTACTTCCGACTTTTTACGTTTGCAATCAGGGGAGAGATGAGGCCACTGTAGACAGGACACCGAAACGCCCATTTTAAACAACCACACACCCCTCCCCTCGACATGCCGTATCCATAGCACCGACGACAAAGAGAATCGCTTCACTGCCGATTATTTCTTCCTCGTTCTAATTTCCCGCAACTTCGAACACTCGCCCTACCTCCGTTCCCTACGTCATAAGCAGCCGCCTGCCCCGTCCACCCGCGGCGTGCTTGCTTCTGCACCCACCCGATTCGGGAGGACGACGACAGCCGCCCAATACGGCGACCAACCTCGACTCTGCATAAACCGGGAAAGAGGACCATGAAATAATCCGCCCCGAAGAGATGAAGATTTCCGATGTGGTGTCGGAACTCGAGGTGGAAATGGAACAATCACAGAACGAGCGCGACAAGCGGGTCGAGGAGCTCTGGAGGAAGCTGGATCCCGCGGGCCATGGGGAGCTCGACGTCAAAGGCCTTAAGAAGGGGCTAAAGAAGATCGACCACCGTAAGCTTGCTCCCAGCCTCTGGGGCGCGTCGTCTGTGGACTAGGATCTTGTTGCTGATTTCAGCGCGCCTATGCGCGCGTTTCTGCAGCCATGAAGAATGCCGACCATATGTTGAAGGAGATAATCAAGACGGTCGACTCGAACGGCGACGGAAAGATCCAGTACGAAGGTGGGTTTCCAATTCCGCAAGAGGCAATGCGGAAAACTGCATCAAAGTTGGACATAGCAGACACTGAGCCAGTTCCAATTGTCAGAGTTTCGAAGCTTTGTCGCAAACGCAGAACGGCAGCTTCTCCAGCTCTTCAAGTCCATCGACCGCGACCGCGATGGCCGGCTTAACAAGGAAGAGCTCCAGGCTGCCTTCAAGCGCGCCGGGCTTTCTGTACCTATGAGGAGAATGTCGGGTTTCTTCGACGAGATCGACATGAACCGTGACGGTTATATCAGCTTTGACGAATGGCGGTAAGCTTCTCCTGTTCTTTTCCCCTTGTCTCTGCGCACGCCTGTAGACATGTAAACAGTTGAGGGTGTGGTTGTTTCCGTCTGATCCTTTCGGCAAGTTACGTTACCCGTTCATGCCTCTGCGAAAGTAAATTGCTGGAATTAAGTTTCTGGGATAATAGTTGACTTTTTGACTACGAATGCCCTCGTGCTCCTATTGTGCGCCTGCTGCATAAATTCACCGTATCTTGTTGCGGAGATAGCTAATTTTTGGTTTTCGCGCCCAAGGGATTTCCTCCTTTTTATGCCTACCAACCACGACCACGACTCGGCGCTTGAGGCAGCTTTGTCCTTTTACTCTTCAATTGTTACAGTCAACGCAGAGGGCGATTCTTTAGTCAGTGAGGATACACTTGAGGGTCTAGGTACGACCGGCTTCCTTCTCCACGCTCTCTTTGGTTCTCTCTTAAAGCTCGCCAACCCCGGATCGACATCATATCCTCGAACGACCCCAACCTCAGCACCCCTTTCGCCTTCCGATTCCCCTCAGTCATTACCGGCATCCGATCAAGACACGGCGACCGTCAACGCCGCATCAATTTCCCCCGCATACCGATCTGCCTCAGCGGCCTCTTCCCAGATATTTACGGACGTGGTCGGGAAGAGGCATGTTCAGATTATCGAGGGCGCGGAGCAGAGTGACACCTGGGATATTTCTCGACTTCAGGAGGAGGTTCTCGAGGATGAAGATACCCAAATACTGACAAATCTCCTGCCTGAAACAGGGTATTTCCTCGCCGGAGCCGTTTCCGGGGGTGTGTCACGGACTGTTACCGCGCCTCTTGATCGTTTGAAGGTTTTTCTTCTGGTCAACACTAAGGCCGGCAGCACTGATGCCATTGCCACTGCTAAAAGTGGCCAACCTGTTGCAGCTATCCGGAAGGCTGGCGGACCAATCAAGGAGGCCATGGTTACTTTGTGGAGGGCTGGTGGCCTCCGTACTTTCTTTGCAGGTAAGTTGACGCGGAAAGAGATATGGGCCCCTATTGTCTAAGGCTCAGCTAGCTTCGATGAACAATCGCTGATTGGGTTTTAGGCAACGGACTTAATGTTGTCAAAATCATGCCAGAATCGGCCATCCGGGTAAATCTGTCCCCTACATCGTACTTACCTCTCCATGCTTACCTCCACTAGTTTGGCTCTTATGAGGCGTCCAAGAGATTTCTCGCGGTCTACGAGGGCCATGGAGATCCGCTACAGATCAGCACCGTATCCAAGTTCGTTGCTGGTGGAATGGGTGGCATGACTGCACAGTTCTGTGTATACCCCATCGACACAATAAAGTTTCGGCTGCAGTGTGAGACGGTTCAGGGTGGCCTCAAGGGCAACGCCCTTCTCCTCAAGACGGCTAAGACCATGTGGGCTGATGGTGGTCTTCGCGCTGCTTACCGTGGCCTTGGACTGGGCCTCATTGGCATGTTCCCCTATAGCGCCATCGACATCGGAACATTCGAGTTCCTGAAGAAGTCATACACGCGGTCCATGGCAAAGTACTGCGGCATTCATGAGGAAGATGCAGCACCAGGAAACATCGCTACAGCGATTCTGGGCGCGAGCTCAGGAGCGCTGGGCGCGACGGTCGTCTACCCCCTTAACGTTCTTCGTACCCGACTCCAGACACAAGGCACAGCGATGCACCCGCCGACATACACGGGCATTGCGGATGTTGCCAGAAAAACGATAAAGAACGAGGGATTCCGCGGTCTGTACAAAGGCCTGACGCCGAATCTCCTCAAAGTGGCCCCAGCACTCAGCATCACTTGGGTGTGCTACGAGAATATGAAGCGATTACTTGAGCTGCATTAACGGCGAGAGACACGGCCGATATCGTAGATCGACCACAGCCCAGCCCCGAAAAGGGCGACCCAGCATTTTCATGGCCGTTACTGCGGAGGAAAGGAAAGCAATTTTTGAGCATCATCGGCGTCCTGGATAGGGGATCAATAATTGCTGGACTGATTTTTGAGGTTACATGTTTGTAGCCCGGGCGTTTGGGATGTCATCAGGAGATACCAGTAGAAAGGCGGCGAACATACTATTCGTAAAGTGCAAGGAGCAAGATGTTAGATGGATGACTAACGCAATGTCAATACACCTATCGCAGAAATGATCTTCTCAAATGTATCGATCAGTCTATCAATCGAGCTATATTTTTTCAGCCGACTTAACACGCGCGCATTACTTATCACTCGTGCCATGTGAAGGCGATGTTAGGCTGACTGGTTAGGACGGCGACGAATTCAATGTTGGGTTGTATGCCAGATTCCGAGGTGTTACCTTCGCCCTCGGGCAAACTAGTTATACATTCTAACTCGAAGGATAGCAATATCCTCCTAGATTGACTTATGACTCACCAAGGAAGATCGGCCTCCTTACCGAGGTTCTACATTTAAAACCCTCCTCTGTTCATCATATTTGTATGGCGGAGCTGGTAAATGACCAGTCGGTACGCTGGGCGGACGAGGTGACCACCAAGTTGACAAGGCAACGTACAGATGTAACCCGACAGTTGAGTTCGTCATCGCTAATAAATGTCATATGCAGGCGTCGTAGGCATTCATACGTCCCGTCCTTGGATATTACTAAGTGCGAGAAAGCCAATCACAGACATTTGACCCAGCCCTAATCATCGCCCATTCTTTGCCCACCACGGCATTGGGACGGAGGCGACTTTCAGGGAGCTGGGAACCGGTGCGTAAAAAACGGACAGAGACCGACATTGGGCTGATCCTGACGTTCTACAATCCTACGTCGCCCTGAGATTCCAGGTTGTCGCTTCGCAGCTTCCTAATACGGCCCAAGCTCGGCAATCGTGGGAAGGGACACAGGCAGGGCAACGACGACCTCTATACTCTTTCCGTACATTTCGACGACCCAGACAGCTCTGGGCCCTGCGAGTGATTCGCTCCTAAAGTTGATTGGACGAGGTCTGATGCTCGCCATCGACCTGTAGACATGGGTTTGCCCGTGCTGACGAGGCTCTTGTTCTTTACCATGTCGACCGCACCATTGGGGATTTTCCTACCCCTCATTCTTCGTCGATCCTATGAGTCTGAGTTACGCGTTTCTTTCCCTCTAGCTCGTTTGATTCATCACCTCGGTGTTCTCCTGCTCCTTTCGATGAAGTCTCGACCCTTTTCCTTTCTCGCTTCTAAATCCAAATCAAACCAACAATCTGAACGTATGAGTTCGTCGTCTGCCGTAACATTCTGTTCGTAGACGCTGACGACTCGTTCTCTTTGGCAATCAATTGCACTGTCTGTCTGTTGTTTCGTCAATTCTGCACAGTTGTAATCGCTTTGAACGGGTGGGTGGTTTGAAGAAGCTTTTTTGTGCCACTGGAAAACGTGGGGTCAAGCGATTTTGTTAGGGGAGTTTCAGAGGCAACCGCCAAGCCGTTTCGAAGCCATGCCATACTCAGACAACCTCTACTCCATGGTGGACGACGAGTCGGATTTCGAAGATGATCTGAATCAGCTTGAGCCTCGTGCTCAGGGGTCGTCCCAGTCCCAGCAGCCACGAAACGACACAGGTGCCAGTGCGCACCCTGGCATCAGTGGCCTGGACACCTCCTTTGGAGCCGCAGATGCCTCAAACCTTGAGGCTGCCCACCTGTCCCCAGCTAATGGGTACTTCCACTCGGCAACTGGTGCCGCCTCCAACGCGCCTGTGACGGCAACGTCATCCAATGTTCCACATGTTCCCAATGTCTGGGTAGAGGATCCATCTCTCCAGCAGCGTGAGCGGAGCAACGCCGAGAGCAAGGCCCGTGAGGCAGAGGAGGAGAGACTAGCAAACAGAGACCATCCCTTAACTGCTCCTCGCCATACGTACGCAGGCATAGACCACTCCTTTCGTACCGCGGCAACTTCTAGAAGCAATCCATCTTCCGCATACACTACCTCTGCGCCGTCCCATAGAGGTTCTGGTCTAGACCTGGGATCTAACTCGGTCTTGGCCGCGTACCCCCAACCGTCATCGTCCTCATCTGCATATGCTCCCTCGACGACACCCTCTTATACGTCTTACGTTCCGCGGCGGGCTGCGTACAACGGACGATCGTCTTTTATGCCCAGAGAGGCTCCACCTGCTTACACACCTTCTCCCACATCACCCACAAGCAACCAAGGGGCAAGTGACGCCTCAGCACGGAACTATAGCACCTTTCCTCATACACCACTAAGTCCATCAGGAAATATGGGAAGACGAGAAGAATCACAGGGCCTTTTGGCACATGATCCAGAGAGTATGGGAGGTCCCGCCGATAATGCTGATGATGACGCCCCTCTCTTGAGAGATCGGTTGAGGAAGCGGGTGTCGTCGATCAAATGGCGGAGCCGTAGAGGGATACTGATCGGCCTGTTTATTTTCATACTGGCGGCTGGGTTTTTCGTGAGTCTCATGAGGGGAACGAAAGATGAAGTAAGCTCATTGCATCATATCACTCCCTGTGTCTTCATCCTCTCATCATGCTTGCTACGCATGTCTTGCGTCACGCAAATACGCAAGCTCACCTACCCGTTCAACTATATAACATTCTTCTTTCACGATCTACTTCAATCTCTACCTCTCATTATACTGACTAGCAACCCGTCAGAAAAAACACAACAGCGACAAGCTACCGTTCAAAGACCGACCAATTAAGGAACCGGTAATGGACTATCCTGGACTTGACGATGAGTTTCAGTGGCGAGCGACACATTTATGCAAGGGCGTTCAGATCCCCCGTCGTGACGAGCAGTTCGACATTTCTTTCGACTCCAGTAAGCAATTCATCCTCATCCAGGACATCGACAATGGCAGAGGCGACTTCGACCGCAACATTTACGTCCAAGGCACCGTCATCCTCCGCAGGGTTGGCGATGGAACGCCAGGCCCCTCCATCATCGTCAAAACAACAGTCAACGACGACAGGATCAGCGTCGTCACCGACTGGAATGTCGACCAACAGGCTTTGCGTGTCACAGTACCTCGCGGCATGTCCTGGGTCGAAGCCGACACGGGGCCTTGCGTGAACATCATGGTTACTGTTTGGGTTCCCGAAGACGCCAGCCTGACCAGACTTGATGTTGAAACTATCCATCTCGACATCCAGCTGATGGATAATCTATCGCTGAACCTGTCGCAAATCGCAAGGCTGAGCAGCGTTGTTGGTTCTATTACTGCTGCCTCCACGGGTAACGATGCCCAAGATGACAACATTATTGATGTCGGTGCGCCAGACTCCTTCAAGCTCAACTCGCGTTACATTGAGGTGAAGACCACGTCGTCTCCGATCAAGGGATCTTGGCCACTTTACGACTACCTTGGGCTCCAGGGCACCTCCGGAAATATCAAAGTTTGCATTGAGCCGAAAGAGGCCAATAAAGACGCCCCAAAACCAGCTATTTTGTACGTCAAGTCACTCTCGGGCGACGTCGTGCTTCGCGAGCCTATTGAGGCTGCCTCAAAGGCCTGGGCTCTGTCCTCCGAGACAAATTTACGAGCTGAGACGGTCTTACCGCCTCGAGACTACCGCGTTGATATACACACTACGAGCGGCAATGTTAAAGGGTCTTTGGCTTTCAGCTCGCAATGCAACATAAAGACCACCAGCGGAAAGGTTACGCCGAACTTTCTTCCTGTTTTGGACTCCTCGCTTGCCAACGAAGGGAGCAAGGAAGTCTATCTTTCTACCTCGACAACAAGTGGCAATATTGATGTCACAGTCCTCGAACCGCTGTGGGTGAATGGCTCCAAGGGGGAATACACGAATGGCCCGTCGCCTCCCCAGCCGCCGCAGCCACCACAGCCGCCACGGCCACCGACTACAGGAGGCGAAGACCATCGTTCACAACCTACACCAGGCAAAGAACATGACGGCGAGTACATTCCAATCGGCAAGATTGGCAACGGCGACCCGTACAGCTCCCTCCCCGGTCCGGTCCAGCCCCAGCGGAGGGGAATTGAAAAGGTGGAAAATGTGGCACCAGCTCTGCGATGCCTTTATGCTCAGCTCACGGCGACGTCAGCTGACATGCGCCTAAGACTCCCAAGCGTCTGGGAGGGAGATCTCGTCCTGTCAACGCTCAGCGGCAATCTTAGAGCCACAGGCGAAGGGCTACATCAAATCAAGCCGGGGAGTGACTGGAGCGGTAGAAAGACTCTGACGTCGAGGAAGGGAGACGGAGGTGGGAACTTTGTCCGGGCGAAGACGACTAGTGGGGACATCAACGTCCAAGTTGGGCCGGCGTGAGGTTCCGAACTGTTGGAAACATTGATGGAAAGAGATTTGGGTTAAATATTGATAAAAGACTCAAAAAGGAACCAGCTGCAGCAGAGTTCCAAAAACTCTGGAAGGACATTTATGTTGAAGAAATCCAAGGATTCGATAGCGATGGTTTTGGGTATCGACTATGGCACTCATTTTTCTGGCTGAGTTTCGGGGTTACAACACATAGGTTGGGGGGCACCCTCATTTATAGCGAACATTCTATTCTCATATCACCACATGAGTCCCTATGGTTGCTGTCGACCATGGGCTAAGTGGAAGTTACGTGCCGTAAAAGGGCTGCCGTAAGGGCCAGTCATTGTTTAGATAGTCCGGAGGGAATGCAGATAAACTAAATTACGCGGCTTGCCGCCAACCTCATCGTTTACCTAATGAAGGGCAGAAAAGGCCGTGTATTAAGGTAGCCTGGCACTAGAACTATAACACGCTCTTATCCCAAAGAGTTGACCTGTCACCGACTGAAGAACATGCGATTAACAAATGCTTAGAATCATCTTTATTAGGATAGACGGGGAGTTTCATATGCGAAGCAGGCTGATCTTCTGCGGATAGAGTTAAACAATGTTCATCTAGAACATGTATATGCTATTTGTTATCACGTCCCAGCATAAGGCACACAACTTGGCTCGATAAATGCGTAGAATATTATGAACATGTTAGGTAAACTGTAGAAAAACGCCGGAAATCCCATCTTGGATATCTTTGTGATGTCCTTTTCAGAATTTGCTTGGATTTATCTCCTTGCTTGTGGTGTAAGACCTATGTCCCGCATCACCAAAAGCTGCTACTATGTCTGCCACCCCACTGACTGGTTATGCCGAACCTGGGAATTGGTATCCCCCAAGACCTCGCTCTGCCAAAAGCTCTGTGCTATGAAATTTTGTACACTATCGTGATTGTCACGATTGTCCCTCGCCCTAACAAAACACCCTTTAAGCTCGCTGTATCAAAGGATTAACCCAGGTCGCCTTCGTCGGCGACCTGGTAGACACCATACCTGAGCAGGGACTGTCTCTGGCCTGGACTTAGAACTAGTACCGAAAACAGCCGTTAGAAAAAAGAGTCATTCATGGTAACCGAAAGTATATAGGTAGGTTAATCGTAGATGCTTTACTTCTCCGAGAAGTCCGTTGTGGTGACAGACTTTGAGCCAGCTGCAGCGTCGACGTCGGCGTTGGCGTCGGCGGCTTTCTTCTGGTGAGAGTTCTTCTTCTTCAACGCACGCTTCTCGGCGGCTATTTCTTGCTCCATGCGGTCAATCTCTCGGCGGAGGCACTCGCAGCATCTGGCCGGGTCGGATAGGAAAACCTTTATGCCGGGCTCTAGCTTTGTCATTTTGCAGCGTCCGGTTAACTTGTAGTGACACTCCTTGTAGTCCATGGGGATGGTTGTCTTGTAGCCGCAGATGGGGCACAGGCCGACAGTGAGCCAGCGATTGCACATGCTTGTTTCCGAATCGCTGACTTGCTGGGAAAGATGAGTGTGAGTTTTTTGGCCGTGGGGTTGGCGGTCGGGTGTGTGTTCTGGATGTGTGAAGTACCTACGTGGGAATGATGCTCTTCTCTCGTGGATGTAGAAATAGGCCAGGCAGATGACTATGGCTGATGAGGAGGGACTTTGAGAGCGCACCGGACCCGAAAGAAGGTATTTGTATGTGGCAGCTGATGGCCGTAGAGAGAGTTTAGAATATATAATGAATGAGCCATGGAAATATTTTGGGTAAACTTCGACATTCACTGGAGATTGAATCACTTTGACCCAAAAAAAGTGAAAGATTGAGCAACTAGACGGTTACCTACCTAAGATATTTCCATCTTAAAATACTTTTTTTCTGCAATCTACCGGAGTATGCGGTTCGGTGCAGCTAGTTTGATATGTTCATTTGTGTGTTTGGCCACTATTGGTGAGAAGTGCCAGCGCTGCGAGGTAGCGATGTGAATTCCTGTGTTCAAGTTTTTGTGCAGCCGCTAATCATTTTCATCTTTTAGCAGCAACGATGTCTTCGTCTTCGGGTATGTCACATTTTCTTGTACCGGTCGAAGACGGGTTGTTAACCTCCTGATATTAGGGCTCGGCCGTGGTCAAAACACGGCCACGCAACAATCCATCCGAGAGATGGAGGAATTTCTGGGGGACGTCGGCAGTGAGTAAACAGCGCCTGCTCCAACTGCTACACGCGTTAACTGTGAATTAGGAGGCAGCGACTTCCCGACGCGGGCGCCTCAGCCTAGTGCCGCCCCTGGCAACGGGGGTGGTACGTATGAGGCGTTCCCTCGCCCGCCGCCGTTCCGTGAGTACCGTCCTTCTGCCTGGCCAAGGTTTGTTGATATTGATATAATGAAGAGCACAACTGGGACACACCCAACCGTCGTGCAGCGTGTCAATCCGTCGACCCACGAACGGCACTCCGTGCCAACTGCCAGGGCCCGCCAATTGGGTCCAGGCCTCGGACCACGATGCCTCTGCCGCCGACAGCGTCGGCACGTCGACCAGCCTTGCCGCCCGCCGCAGCGTCGGCGCCGGCCGTCTCCCCAGAGCGTCCCCGCGGCGGCCCGTTCCAGCACAGACGGCACAACGCCATCGACGGCCGGATCGTTGGCGAAGGTAGTGGTGAGAAGGATATCTGAGCTCAAGGAGCAGAAGAACTGTGGTACTAAAAGAAAGGAAAAGAAAACGGCCGAGGCATCCCACGACTGAACACGCCAGCAGCTCAGTTTGGTTACATGCCAGAGATGAGCCCATACGAGGCAGAGATGAGCGCGAGAGGCGTATCCGGAGACCAGGAGGATGTGCTTCGCAGCAGCAGCAACGCCTTCCCTCCTTTCGACCCCACAGTCTTGAGCCCAGAACAGGCCGCAATTGCTGCGGCCGACACACGACCGCTCACCATTTTTGGGAGCGTAGGAATGGCTCTCGACTCCAATACCCGTCCTCGCAGCAGCAGCGAGTTTTCTCCTTTCGACCCCACCGTCTTGTCGCTAGAACAGGCGGTGATTGCCGCGGCGGACACACGACCGCTCACCGTCTACGGGAGCGCGAGAATGGTTCTCCCAGAGCCTGGCCATGAAGCTATTCGCCCGGACATCAGCCGCGGATTTTCTCGCCCAGATATCGGCCAAGGAAGCGCTCGCTCAGGTCCTGGTCAACGATACGCCGAGTCACAGCCAAGCGAAGGCCGTGTTCACACCAACACTGGCGAAGCAACTGCTCGCATGAACCCTAACCAAGCAACGCCGCGCTCAAACCCTGGCCGGAATGCTGCCCGTCCGAACCCCGTAACCAAAGATATGGCAGATCAGTGGACCGCTACTTTGCACCAGACCAAGGAAGAGCCAGAGGAAGACGACGACTTCTTCTAGCCGAGCACTCGCAGAGGCTTCACGCGCACAATGTATGCGGCGAATAGATTTGGCGGCACCTGCATCTGGTGTTTGGTTTGACGATAGGTATCACGACAGGACTGCCCATAAAGGACAGTCGGATTTCTCATAACAGCGGCAACCAACTGTGGCAGCAACCAAGTTTGGCGATGACCATTACGAATCACGATTGTGAAGAGAAGAACGGTATATACAGAGAAGGACATGGTAGTGACCATACTTCGTCTTCTTGGTTGCGTCATTGAGTGTCGCGACGACTCGTCGGAACTTAAGAGGCTAAGAAGACTTGAGGAAGATAGACTTGAGAAAGGAAAGGAGAAGGAAGGGACGATGTGACGGCGACGATACGACTTGATTTCTCGGAGGAGGAAACTTTTGGAGGATTTGGACTTCTAAGAAACTCGACTTGAGACTGTATATGTTAGGATTATGTATGATTCCGGACCATGGCGTGGACCTCTTGTTGTCCGAACCGGCCAGAATCGAGATGAACGGATGAGGTTGGGATAGGTTGTCGTAATCGGCTAAACAATTCCATCAGCCAACGTGAGGTGACTTGTCTGATTTAGAGTTGACAGGGGTCTCGCCCTTCTTCTCCGCAAACCCCAACCCCGCCCCCTTCACAGGAACGTTAGCGCCTCAATCGCCCCCATGTTGCACCTATTCGTAGCTTCCACCTAGGTTCTCGGGGAAGGGGCTGACCTGCAGCAGCAGGACCACACTCCAACGGTTTAGTTCGCTTGCGCCTGTCGCCAAGTCCTGGCCGCTGCCCACCTCCCAGAGAAGTTGGAGGAAAAGACCATACATACACTCTGTTTCTTTTCGCTTAGCGATTCTGTCTAGTCTTATAACTTCTTCCTATTTTGACTTTGGACCCTGAACTGTCGCCATCCCTTTTGCTGAACTGCCAAGCCCGCTTCCTCCACGATCGCTGTACCACTCACTCCTCCTACCTTGGAACACCACGCCGCGCATAGCTGCCAAGCTGAAGCTCGCTGCGGCCGCGCATGACTGCGTCCCACCACCTTTGTCTGCGACATGGCCAAGAAGGCGCGCCAGAGGATAAGCTATGGTTCGTCGCGTCTGCCCTCTCCTGTCGTGACGCGCTTCGAGTCCCTTTTCGCGGCTTGGCCTTGCAGGAAACCCCGCATCTCCAGACCCTTTCCCCAGAGTCTCCCCCGGAGTCCCCAAGAAGCGAGGAAACAGAGCCAATCTAGGGGACCATATGCGCCAGCGTCCAGAGCTGCACACCCGCCTTACCCAGCACATGCCTACATCACTGTTACCACAAGACTGACATGGCCGCCTTTTGCTGCAGTTCTTGAGCTCCCCAATTCCTCGCCTGGCGGCCACCGACTGGGCGTCAATGGCTTGGCCGTCGATCGAGACAATTCCATCCTGTGAGCCGAGCACCACTTCCCCCCGAACCTCTGTTCCGAGACTGGCACCTTTCCTCAGAAGGAGATTGGACGGCGGCTTCAAGATTCTGCGGTCAGCGTCTTGCTAACCGGCATGATTGCCTAGCTACTCTGGCGGTCGCGACGGCGTGATATGCGCCTGGGATCTAAACCGTGACCTCCTCGCGCCATCCGACTACAACCATTCAGCCGTTGTCGACACCTCTGCCCGTGCTAATGGCAGGTCGAGGCAGACACGGTTCCGTGCCCAGACGCAGGCGCACACACATTGGATCAACGACATTGCGCTCGCCCAGCACCATCATGCCGTCGTTTCTGCCTCGTCCGACCTGCTTGTCAAGGTATGGCGACCACACAGCAGCGATACCCAAGAACCCGCCACACTCGGCCAGCACGCCGACTATGTCAAGTGCGTCGCGACACCGAGCCAATCTACCAACTGGGTCGCCTCAGGGGGGCTCGACCGGAAAATATGCCTGTGGGATTTGGCCGGTGGCGGCAAGACGCTCGAGATCGATGTCAGTGGCGAGGAAATGACCGAGAAGGGTAGCGTTTACGCCTTGAATGTCAACCACAGCATCCTGGCGAGTGGCGGCCCCGAAAGCATCGTTCGTCTGTGGGACCCAAAAACGGGAAAGCGCATCACAAAGTTCGTGGGCCACACGGACAACATCCGCGCGATACTCGTGAACGAGTCGGGCGATATGGTCATGACAGCGAGCTCCGACCAGACTGTCAAGGTCTGGAGCGTCACGGCTGGCCGCTGCATGCACACGCTGACAATGCACAACGACAGTGTGTGGTCGTTGTTCTCAGACGATCCCGAGCTGGGCATTTTCTACAGCAGTGACCGTTCGGGGCTGGTAGTCAAGACGGATGTACGAGGCACTCTTGGGGAGATGGATGACGGCATATCCCTCGCCGTTGCACAGGAAAATGACGGCGTCAGCAAAGTTGTAGCTTGCGGCGATAGCATATGGACCGCCACGGCACGGTCATCTATTAACCGCTGGGCCAATGTCGATACGAGTGCAGATATTCAGCTGCCCGAAGTCTTCAAGCAGCACAGGGCATCGATAGCGACGACGAGAAGTAGGGAAAGCTCAATCCCGTCTCTTCAAGCTCTGCCGCCGGCCATCAACCCGCCAGCCAAGAAAACAATTCCTGCCAAGTCAGTGTTGCGCATCTCTAATACAGCTACGTTCCCACCTGCCGCTGGCCGGGAAGCCGATGAAGCATCAGTGCACACCTTTAGGAAGGGTTCAGAAGTCCTCATCGAGCCGGAGACCAACGTCGTGGAGCCCGTACACCAGCTTCCGGAAGAGACCATTGAAGGGCAGTTTGGACTGGTGAAGCACCGGCTTTTGAACGATAGAAGGCGGGTCCTAACATTGGATACTGCTGGTGATGTGTTGCTGTGGGATTTAATTCAAGTATGGAACTGCCGAGTCCCCTGCTTGTGGCATATGATGCTAACCTACCTCGGCCAAAAGTGTAAACCCATCAAGCGCTTTGGAAAGAGACATCTTGAGGATGTAGTGCCTGAAGTCAATACCCGAGAGGCGGTGGCCCCCTGGTGCTCGATCGACACCAGCTCTGGGAACTTGACAGTAGTGTTGGAGCCTTTTAACTGTTTTGACGCGGAAATGTATGCTGATGAATTGACGTTGGATGAACCGATCGAGTTTAGAGAAGATCAGAGGAGTAAGCCCTTCCACCCTATGTCTTGTTAAAATTGATTCTAACAAGTTGCGTGCAGTAAACCTTGGAAAGTGGGTTCTTCGTTACTTGTTTGCAAATCTCATAGATGAGGAAATACGGCGCGATGAGGCACATAGGCGCAAATTGAACGAGGTGGTGGAAAAGAGAATGACAATAGGAAGGGGAAACCCTCCTTTGGCAATATCAATACCACCGCCAGCAGGCTGGGGAACTTTGGACATGGATGGTCCGACCCCACGAGGTAACGCAGCCCAATACCCACCCATGACGCCTGGGCTGGCAATAGGAATGGCCACACCTGGCTCGCCGTTCCCTCCAGGTCTCGACTCGCTCAACACTCCTCTTAGCCCCTTAGATAAGCGGGCATCGCAGGTAAGCCGGCCTTCGGTAGAACGAGACGACTATTTCTCGGACGCCATTCACTCACCGGAAGCTGCGAAGCCTGCTCAAACTCCAGCGGCCGAGGCTCCTCCTCCAGAGGATAAGACGGCTAAGACGCCTAGTGAAAGTAGCAAGGACAAGGAAAAGGACAAGGACAAGGATGGCAAAGATAAAGAGGGCAACGGCAAGGCCACGCCGTTTGTGATGAAGAAGTTCCGTATGGGCATGCCATCCTTTGGCAGCAAGAAACTGGGGCGATCAGCGTCGACAGCAGCGGCCGAGAAGCCCGCAGTGGTGGACGAAAAGGCAGAAGAGTCCGAGTCGTCGTCTAGCCACGAGAAGGAGTTCGAGGACAACTTCCTGGGTGTGGTCCAGAAGATCCAAAACGACTACGAGAAGCAGTTAGCCGAGAACCCTGAAAGTCTTGTCGAAACACGAATCTGTCCGAGCCTCCCCAACGATACCCCTGTGCTGAAGCTGCCGCCCGGCACCAAGGTCATTCTCCAGGAGGAGACATCGGGTGGTTCGGCCGAACTGTACCGGGGAACCGTCGCGACGGTTGGTGCCGACGCCGACATTATTGAACAGAGGGGCCCGCAGTGGCTAAGCGAAGTGCTACTCTTGAATGCTATCCCGCCGAAGGACCCGATCAAGGTCTCGTTTGTACTGTACCCTTGGCAGGACAAGCTCCCCGCCATTACCGCCGCCGATGGGAACAACCGCCTGAATGCTAATCGCATGTTGCGGGTCAAGAAGATTCTGGCGTATGTGGCTGAGCGCATCGAGACGCAACCTGCTGAGGGCGAGGAGCCGGAATCGAATGCCTTGAAGCCTGAGGAGTATCTTGAGTTGTATTGCAATGATCAGGTGGGTTTTCTTGGGTCTGTTAAAAGTTAAACTACTAATATGCGGTGTGTAGCTACTGCCTATTACTATGAGCTTAGCGACCCTCCGGGCGCATGTCTGGAAGGGCGGAAACGACATTGTACTCCACTACAAGGCGAACGGCAGGAAGGACATCCCCATGCGGCCCCTTGAAACCCCGGAGGAGCCGGCTTCAGTTGCAAAGCCAGACTCAGCTGTCGGGCAGGCGGTAACAGCAACAGGATCTTGAGCGGGAAGAAGAAAGTAGCTACATAAATGCGTGTGTGTGTGTCTGTGGATGCGTTGGGTATGCTGATCATAGAAGCTTTGTATAGAAGGGGTATTATATACATTGTTTGTCTACATGGTTGATACTGTACATAACTTGGTACTATACATAGCTTGCGTTTCCTGGCGAGGCGACTCGCCCTGGATATTACGCCACGAGCTTTTGATAGTATATACATACGGACGAGAGTCTAACACAACTCTACTCTCGTCTTGTTGATGAGGCCTCTCAGCCACTTTCAAAGTCTATGGGAAGTCGCTTGAATGCCTGCACGCTCGCTCTATTGCCGCAACAATAGATGGGATGTCCTTATTAGGTTAAAGCAACATAATTGCAAACAGATCCCGAATTAAAGAGGGCCTATCCTCTCCTCAGAAGTACGACTCCTTATCTGGGAGGAGGCTGTAATCGAGTTCACCGCATACTGGTAACTCCCCAGGAATATCGCGCCGCCGATGCTGATCCACATGACGCGGGGCCCAATGCCGGCGAAGAAAGGCCTTACACCGTGGTCGCGCAGTATGTTCTGGACGATGCTCGCGATGCTCTCGCGCTTGGCGCTCAGCATGACGCGCGTCTTGAGCACGTCCAGCGGGGTGGTCACGCCCGCGGCTACGGCGCCCGCCAGGCTGCCGTACAGCGCCGACTCGGGCGCGCTGACTTCCTCTATCCCGGAGAGGGACGAGCACGACTCGCCGAACAGGCCCCGCCCCGTGCGCGCCCGCCGCGCCCGCCCCCACCCCTTCAGCGCCTCCCACATGGGGAACTGAAGGACCGTGAAGGGCACCTCCCGCATCACCGTGATGGACCAGCCCCGGTACAGCTCGCGCCATACCCCCGTTATGCCGATCGCGCCACGCTGCGAGAGGATGGCTTTGAGGGAGGAGAGCGAGGACCCGCCGTGCTGCCCCGCCTGCGCGCGCTGCTTGATCACCTCGGTCGGCACGCGCACTGCGCACGCGGCGATCTCGCCCAGCGAGGCGGCGAGCATGTGGTCGACTGGTGTACTCTGGGCGGAGGAGGAGGAGCGGTTCCGCAGGAGGGAGGATTTGGTGGCTTCGTATGTGCAGAAGAAGAAGGCCGCCCCGGGGGCCGACCCGACCACCGCGGACCCGACGCCCCGGTAGATCCCCCGGAAGCCGCCCGATGCGAAGAAGCCTTGTGCGGACTGCATGCGGGTCTTGAGCGTGTCGAGCGGGAAGAGGGAGAGGTCGACAGTTGTGCCGGCTAGGGCGCCGGCCAGGAGGGCGGTTTGGAAGGCCGGGGCCGTTGGTTGGGAGCTTGTGGTGGTGGTGGTGGTGGGCATCGTGAGGGACGGTTGGGTGGTGATGTCGTACTGGGTGTGTTGAGTGCGGTGCGGTGCTGTGCTGTCTATCGAGCTGACAGCTCGCTGCTCCCCTTCCCTTGTGCCTTTAGGTAGGTTGACGTTTGCAAGTTGGACGGAAATTGGTAAAGTTCTCCGTCAACCTGGATCATGGCGGGAGGACGGCGACGGGGCGGCAGCGACAGCTTTACAACGGTGATGGTCGTCGCAAGAGTGGCATCGACGACATCGAATTGGTTTTCTTCTTGAAGCTGTCTCCGGTTCCCGGCCGGCAAGCAGAGCTGCTGAGTGAGACCCACTGTCCCGGCGCACCCTTGCAATGATTTACAGCGTCCCACGCTTGGGTTGGCCAATGAAATGCTTGCCAGACATTTAAATCTGCCCCACTCATGGTCTTCAATGTCTCGATGCTCTTCGGCGGTTATTCTACACTGGAAGCCAACAGGGCGAGATAGCATGGAGTCGCTCCTTCAATGGGACTTTGTATGATTGCTACTCGGAGTCGGCCGATGGGCATCCCATCCGAGCCTCCGTCATGATGGTACGGGAGAAGGGAATCGTGGGCCAGCTGTTCGCCCGACTTCCATGTGGGAGATTTAGAACCCCCAGCCGGCATATGGTCAGCTCTCGACACATCGACATGTCACAAAACCACATAACAACCTGGAAATCTCGAGTGAAATTTCGCAAAGTTAAAAATGGCGCTGGTGCTGTTGCGCATGTCGCCACTGCTCACGAGCACCTCGTACCGAACCTTTTCTCTCCAAGAACACATCTTCATGTCCGCCTTCGAAGCTCCCAGCGCACCACGCAGAGGCTGTCGACGTCGTTTTCCCGGCGCACATCAAGGCATGGTTTCCGCCCGGATTTACGTACATCCTCACGATGTACCCCGCGACATGGGTCCTGGCCATTGCGAACTTAGCCATGGCCAATGACCGCGGGACATGGTGGTATTTGTACTTGGGCGGGTTGGTGGCCAGCATTGCGCACATGGCCTGGGGACCCAGAGCAAAGGACCTGATGGACGGTTTGGCGGCGATGGATGGAAAGACGAAGGCAGGGGATGACGATGGGAGGAGTCTGCGGGGCCATGAAGGAGTGGATGCGTCTGAATGCTACAAGGAGTGTATTTGCGGACTTTCCAGGATGGGCGTGTTTCTTTTTGGGGTTCTTGGTGTCGGTTGCGTAGTCGAGTTCCTTGGTCTTATTCCTCTCCACAATCACTTGCAATTTACTCTGTACGCCCATCTACTTTTTGATACAATGGAGGATGTTTGAGAACTGGAAGTGCTGGCGCGGCAGGCCGCCAAGAATTAAGCCTGTGGGAAGACCCCACGCTCCACGAACTGCACTGTGCGCCGAGATATGCACTGTATTACAGGGGTTGTCGTTGTCTCTTCATTTGTGACAGCCCTGCAAATTGAACATCTCAAGATTTTAAGCACTTCAACATCAACCAGGCTCTGGTGTGGCTGTTGTAGCCGCCGCACGCGGGGAAGGTCTCAATGGAATGGGGACGACACTGCCGGTCTTTCACCGCACTGCGCGAGCTATTGGAGTTTACGAGTTTCGCGATGCCCTCCATGCAACGTGCAAGCCACGCTTCCCCAACTTAACCAGCGACTTCAAGAAATATGTCGGTAGGTCCACTATCACGGCCTATCTTGCGCGTTTTGTTGACTGACTGGCCGCTTAAAAGGCGTTGCTGTCAGTGGGGGAGTTGACTCCATGGCCTTGGCCTTTCTTTGTGCCAATGCGCAGCGAACATTTCGTGACAGGGACAGATATCTTCATGTCGCTGACCACCGCGTCCGCCGCTTTATGCCCGTTATTGTTGACCATGGCATGCGCCAAGGCAGTGGTGAAGAGGCCGAAAGGGTAGCGCAGGCCCTCTGTGACGAAGTTGGACTTAAAGGGATTACAAAGCCCCATATTCTAAGTATTGACTGGACTGATGTCCTCCCCAAAGGGACCAGCCCCAGCGACATGCCAAATGTCGAAACATTGGCTCGGCGTCTACGATACCGCCGAATAGCTCAACTGCGTCGCCAGTTGAATGTCTCAAGCCACCATCGGCGCCCAGTTTCACTACTCGTAGCCCACCACGAGGATGACCAGCATGAGACTGTGTTGATGAGACTGCTTTCTGGCCATGGTTACCGGGGCCTTCGGGGCATGCGCCCCTCCGGCGCCATCCCGGAGTGCTACGATATGTATGGCATTTACGAGAGTGGCTTTCAGGAGGATCAGAGGCCTCTTAGGCCATTGTACAAGGTTCCGTACAGGCCTAGGAATCGACACGAAATTCGCCGTGTGCGAGCGAGCTTGTTAGACGAAATGGACAAGAGCGCTCTGGATGAGGATTGGTGGACAGGGCCTGGCCATATCCACTATCTATCTACCTCCAACAGGAGGCAGAAGCAAAACGCGCCTCCTTTGCCGCTCATTGAAATCGAAGACGGCGGCCTTACCGTCTACCGACCACTGCTCGAGTTCAGCAAGGACAGACTTATTGCCACCTGTTTGGAGAATGGTATTCCGTGGTTCGAAGATCACACCAACGCTGACGAGACTATGACACTGCGGAATGCTGTCAGGCACATGGTCAAGAACCACAACCTCCCCACCGCCCTGCAGAAGCCTGCTATCCTTCGGCTGGCCAAACAATGCAGCGCAAGATGCGTTCGGGAAGATGCCGAGGCGGATAGGCTTCTCTCCCGCGTGGCGATCCACAAGTTTGAGCCAAACGCAGGCACTGCAATTGTCGAGCTGCCGCAGTTTTCTTTTCCGACCGCGCCCAGGGTGTGTCGATCCTCACCAAGACACAGGCAGAAGCGCCAGGACCACTATCGCAACATTGCGGCCCTTTTGGTGCGCAAGCTTCTGACCATGGTAGCGCCAACACAGGAGCCGATTCAGGTGGCGAAGCTGGGAGACTTAGTCTCTCTGCTATTTCCTTTGTTAAGACCAGACGAGGCGGATGCTCAGTGTGCCCAACCGCCCAAGGCCTATGTGATAAGCGGTGTACAATTTGCCCCTCTAGTCGGCCCTCATCCCCTTCGATGGCTACTCTCTCGAGCACCCCATGTCTCGAAAGAGCCCCCACCAATGATTCAGCGCCAGGGTCTGAACACTAGAGAGCGGTTTGCATTCCATCCGAGGAATTGGGAGGCAACAAGATGGGGTGAGTGGCAGCTTTACGATAACCGGTTCTGGATCCGGCTGAAGCACCGCTTCCCCGTCAGCGTTTTTGTCGCGCCGCTCGAGGCCAGGCATCAGCAGCCGTTTCGAGAAGCGCTCGCCCATGATGATGCTAGAGAAAGCCTTGCTACAAAGCTCAAGGCATATGCGCCAGCGAAGATTCGCTACACCCTGCCAGCAATTTACGCACAGGGAGATATGAGCGTACTACTGAATGACCCTGACAACTACTGGCCGCTAGAAAAACCAACTTTGCAGGACGGCGGCGAGCCTTCTTCGACTCCCAGCCTTGATGGCACTTGCACAAAGTATGACCTAATGAGGATGGCCAGTAGATGGAAGGTAGAGCATGGTCAAGACGATGACCCTCAGCCCCTTCCGTTTGCGAGTCTTGGCGACGCCCATGAATACAAGAAGTGGCAGAAGATCATGACGAGCCGCGTAAGCTGGGAGACAGACAAATACAAAGACGCCGAACCCCAGCTCCTCGCGCTGCCAACGCTTGCCGTCGAGCTCCCGGGTGTCGGGGACTGGGTGAAGTGGGAGGTGAGGTACCGCCATGTCGATAAGAAACTGCTCGAGCAGGTCACCCTTGGCGACGCGACGTTAGACTTGTGCGGACCAGAAGCCTGGGGTCGACTGAGACGGCATGGCCGGGTTCTGGGACCGCGTCGAGACAAAACTCTAAGACCACCACGACGGCGGCGGTCAAGGATATAGTTACCATTTTTCTTGAATAAATTTACCGGGTATTTTTGTCTCAATCACTCTGCTTGAGCTGCAGCTTTCCCTTTCGTAGCTATTGAAGTCGGGTGCGGTTGCTTTTGAGTGATGAGACGTTTGTTAGTGATTCTTCTTTTTCGGAAGCGAGGGGTTGGCGTGCCTGCTTGCGCATTCAAAGCAACTGTCTATTTTGACTTCGGTCAGAGACCGTTTCCCGCCCTTTCTACCTGGTACGTATCCCTGAGCTTGTTTTGGTAGCGACATGGTTAAATTCCGCCTTTCTCCCAGGATTCAATTGTTCGCATGCCCAGCTTCAGATTCCCGCGTGCGATCTTGTGGCACAGTGATTGCTCGCCCACTACGCCGTCGTCAAAGTGTCGGATCCTTGGATAAAAGGCAATCCAACGAAACAGTAGCTGAATGAATGGATGATGCGACGTCGCCGCATTCCCACCATCGCTGTTCACAACAACCTCATCATACCTCAGATTGCGCCGTCCAGGCGGGCACAGTCTATTGTTGCCATTGCCATCATCCCACTCGGCGCGGCCTTTCTGCTGCTTCAATTTGGTGACTCCATGCGCTGGCTGTCCGTGGCAGGGTTGCTGGTCCCTCTATTCATCAGCGGCATTGAAGGAGCCATTGACCTCGATTGGCATCCGCCTGACCAGACACTGATAAATAACATCACGGCCGTGATCAGCGGACCGGGCGTCTATGGCTTCATCTACAACTCGTCTGACTCGCCGCGGTATGGCACGTACAATTGGTGTAACATGCCCCATGTCAGACGGGACGAGTATGTCCCGGCGCCGAGCGAGTATGAACTTGTGTATGTCGAGCTGGTATGTATTTTCCCCTCCAACTCGTATATCAGTTGGGATTGTAACTAAATAGACACCATCTTAGATCCATCGACACCACAAACGCACACCATACGCATCCAACTCCTTCCCAGTGGAACCATACCGGTGGGACTGTGACGACGAGGCAGTGTTCTCCTACGCTTCGCCTTTGCTACAGGAAGAACAGCAACAACAGCAACAACGAAGCGCTGTCCCCATTTACTGGAACTTCCAGGCCTCTTCCTCCCAAAACCCATTCTCGCCGGGAACCGGCGGATGGACCGGCAGCTGCCAGTTCCCGCAGATCACGTCCGGCGGCCTGGATGACTCGTTTCAGCATGGCGTCGACTTATACGGCGTGTACCACTCACTCCTGGGCCTCCTGCCATCTCACTCCGACCCCCCCGAGTCGTGGCGACAGAAGACCAGTTTCCGCGTCACCACCAACACCATCACGTCGCAAGTGGCCGGCATGCTCCTCGGGGGTTTAGTTGGCCCCGCCGTGCCCAAGATTTCTGTCACTGTCCAGCCCGCGGCCATCGACTCTCTCGAACCGCGGTACCCGTGTCCCCGTGCTGCCGCTCTCATGAGCATCGCCAAGTCCTCTGCTGCATGGAAAGCCCACCTCCGCGCTGCGCAGCCTCTGTTCGATACCCTAGACGCCATCTCCGGCGTGAACCCCTCAGACGTATCATTCCACGAGAGCGTAGATCACTACTACGATAACCTCTCCGCGCGGCAGTGCCATGCCAAACCTCTGCCATGCCATCCTAACGCCGTCTCCGAGAGAGGGAACTGCGTCAACCAGGACATGGCAGACGCAGTCTACCGCCTTGGGCATTGGGAATACAGCTACATGTATCGCGACGCCGGGCCCGAGGCGCTCGCCGCGGCGGTCGCGGGGTACGGTGTCTGGGTTGCGGAGCTGGCGAGTCACCTGCGGGACGTCGTCGCCCATGATACGAAACCAGACACAGTGTGGCGGCATAACATTGCACACGACGGGTCGCTGAGTCGGCTGCTCGCGGTGCTTCAGGTGGACGAGATGGTTTGGCCTGGGATGGGGGCCGAGGTGGTCTTTGAGTTGTTCAGGAAGAAAGAAAAGGGGGATGGCAGTGGGTATTTTGTCAGGGTACTGTTTGGCGGGCGGGTACTCACCTCGTCGAGCCCGGCGCTGGGGAGGATGAACTTGTTGCTTGTTGAGACGCTGCTGGGGTACTTTGATGGTTTAGTTGGGGTGGATGCGGGTTTGGTGAAGGGGAAGTGTGCATCATGAAATGGGAGGTGAACTATCTCGATGGTTTTTGTGGAAGTAAAGAAAAGTCATGATGAATGTAATGTACTAACAGCAGATTTAACTTACGAGCACACTACGAAGCCTAAGTCCTGACTACCACTCTGAAGGCTAACGCGGCTATGCTAGCGACTACACCGGGAATCTCATGCAATGCGGGTTTTACATAAAAGAAGTAAGGTGGTATTTAGAGGCTTTCCAAATGGTTTATTATTGGGGGTATGATCCTCACTATGGCTTGCCGGCGGCAATTATCTCCCCCTTCAGCCCATAGTCCCGCTCCACATCATTCCACCGCCCGTCGCGCATGGGATCCAGCTCCTTGAGCTTGCGCAGCCACTCGGCCAGGTCAGAGCTTTCGCTGGAATCAGGTTTCCGCTCCTCTAGTTGGCTTAGCAGTAGCGTGTCATCTAACAGCGCCTCGTAAATCGACTTCACATCATCATAATCTTCAAGCAGGTCCTTGATGAAGTCGATCTCGCACGTCACGTATGTCACCCGGTCTTCGATAGTCAAGCCCGGCGCAATGGTAGAATGTCCCACAAAGTCCACGAGGTTTAGCATGAGGAACTGATGGTAGTACCACAATGACTGATCCTCAGGACCAACGTTGAGTGCTTCGCGGAGGATGTTGAGTTCTGCGTACCTGTGGGTCAGCGTTGTACCTCTTGTAATTAACGAGGGAAAATATTATATTACCCTTTTCCAAGAAATCCTTTCGCGTCACGTCGTCCGCCTTTCTTTCACTCAGCACGCGCGGAATCAGCTTGCTCCGACTATGCCAGGCCGAGAAATTGGACAGGTCAGCTTCGACCATCTTAGTTGTGTACGCGAACTCGGCTTCCGCCATGCTCGAACCCTCGAGTTCTATACTTTCGAGCTGCGACACGACTTGCCGTCGGTAGCCCCAGGCGTGGAAGTTGCGCTTGTCCTTGATAAGCATCTTGGACGCCAACTTGAGCTCGTCCTCCCAGATTAGACGAGCCCCTGATGGCAATAGATGCTCAATCGCCTGGCGCAAAATCCACAAGCGGTAGCTCCAGATCCAGTAGCACTTCGGCGACTCAAGGAGGAGGGGGATCGTGAAAAGAAGCTCCGACTTAAAGAGGTTCTCAAGATTCTTCTGGCTGTTCTTGTCTTCTGGGACAGTTTTCAGGCCATCACTTTCATTAACAGTATTTATTTGCTGCGGTTGCCGGCTTTCCGGCGCACCGTCTTCCCCCACTGCGCCATCAGCTGTTGTACCATTCGGCCCAGTCTTCGGGGGGTCTCGGGAAGGCAGGGTCGCGGTCGACGAAGAGGAGGACAAAACGGCGGATGATGATGGTGTAGTGGCAGTAGCTGAAGAGGTCGCCGACGCCTTGGAGAGCGATGATCCAGGCGATGATTCGGAGAGCAAGCTGGAAATTAACGAGCGTCTGCGGACGTTCCATATTGTGTAGTATTCCGGGTTGAGGCGCAGGAGTCGCGATGTGAGCTTGAATACTTCAGGGCTGCTAACGTCTTGCGCTACAAGAGAGCGCAGTTGGGACTCGAGCTCGAGGTAGTCCTTGATTTTTCCGAGCTCGGCTTGCTTCTGCGCTTCGGTTCTCACGCGTGAGGTTCGGGCTATGCCGTGCTGGGATCCGCCTTGCTGGGTTCCTTGCCATCAGTCAACAACATTCGACCAGCTGATGGTCCACAGACCGACCAGAGACACAGCTTACATCGGCCATTTCTGTATCTGCGCTGAAGAAGTGGGGTTGGGATGGCGCAAGCAAGGAATGGAGAGCTCAGCAGCGGTGAAGACTGTAGTTGCTTCCTCTATTGTATGACGTTAGCTTGACTCTTGATGGTATGCCTGCAGGGAATTGGTGGGTACGGCGCTAGCTGCCGTTGGCGGGGCTTATCACGCCAAAAGAACGGACCCCTGCTCCTTGCCCCATGCTTAACTTATCACTTCAAGACCCACCTTCCGAACCCCTGACCGTCGTGACCGTCTGAACGGTCCCTTCCTCGGAATCACTCACTAACACGCGGCAGTTATGTAGCACTTCAGATGAAAGGCCCTGCGAAACGTTCCTTCCTGATGCTTCGAGAAGGCATGGCTTGTCTCGGCGGAAGCGATCGTCATGGTTATCGGTTTCGCAAGTAGAAGAATGATGAAGAAACTCAAATGCTAAACTGGACCACTCCTTCCCTGGTGCCTCTTGCTCTCCTGCTCCTTGGCCTCACCCCAAAAATTACAATGACCTCCTCCTAAGAAGCCGGCAGTTTTTCTGACTTCCTAGAAACCACTTCCGTAATTATTACTACGCCATCGAAATATCGGCATTAGGCACAATTATCCCACCCACATCCAGACGCACCGAGCGGTGTTCGGAGTGTTCGCGAGCTGGCGGTTGAGATTTGGTCTCCGCGGGCTCTCGCGGGCTCTCGCAGGCTGGGCCGATCCAAAACTCCCTCGTTGTCACAGGATCTCCCAATCTCTTAAGAAGACCAGCATTTGGGATCGGCCAGCCGTTCCCGTTGGTGTAGTCGTTTCTTCTTTCATTTTTACTCCAAAAGCTAGAGGTTCTCATCTTTTCGTCGCTGGACCTGGACGTCCCCTCCAGCCCCGGCGCCGCCATCTCGGCGCTCTCAATCGCATAGGAAAGATCTAAAACACTATGTCGCCTGACTCCCTGTCTCCTCGGCAAATTCGATGTCAGCGCCATGCTCGCAGTTGGCCTTCACCAGACCTTCCAGATCTCACGACCAGTCCAACTGATTCGGGTTATGGATCATGTTCTTCATCGCCCCAGACGCCAGAAGATCAATGCAAGCCCGACACACGCACACTGAGAGGGCTTTGGATGTGTGGGGATGGCGCTCAACCGGATGTGGACGATCCCTTCGCTGAGCCCGGTAACAAGACAAGCCTGGCAAAACTCATTGAGGCCGAACATGCTCTCCGGCAGACATCGTTGGAAGACCTCCACCGGTTCAGGTCTCTAGAAAAGAATCCGAAGCAAGACATCTTCGAGGACGACAGACTCAATGCCGGCATTCTCAGATCACCACGGAAGGCCAGCATTCCCAAATCACCCACCCCCGGCGAGGAGTTTCGCGCATTCCATCCTGACGCATTGGAGCGATACTGCAAGCAGCAACAAGCTGGCTCCATACTTAACCCGGAGGCAAAGAAACGCTCAAGGCCGTCTACACTACCGATACAGCCCACCCGCTCTCGCCCGACCCTCCCTGCATCATTTCTGACGGACTCTGGCGCCAAACTACCACGACGAGACTCTAATATAGGTCTGGTCCGGTCAGGAAACGCCTTTCTGCATATTCCAGACCGGTTTATACCATGGAGATCGCATTTGATGGGCGCTGCAGAGAAATATAGAACTGGAAAGGCACCGCACGAACTGACTACGACTGAGAAGCTCCTTCGCCATAATGGAGCAACAGAGGACGCATTTTGCTACCGCCGACGGACAGTAACACCCATGGCAGCCGACTTCCGTACTCGGGCTCGGTCAGACACAGTGGAGAGTCAGCGTCGAGGTTAGTAAATATTCACTCCCAAACTCGTTTGCAGATACTGACTGCTACTCAGTCGGCAGTGTGCTTGGTCCTGTGGATCAAAACAACGGTAGTGTTATGGATAGACAAGTCAGCCACGGAACAGTATGGGCCGTTGGTGGTGTCGTTCCCGGAGGCACCGCCGTTAATAATGGCCGTGGTCAGCTAGTAAGGAGTGGGACAAACGCCCGGCTCTTTCGAACCTCATTCCCGAACGCGAAGCCACAGGCCGAGGAGGAGCGGGAGAAACACGAAGCTCGCATTGCAGCTGCGCTTGGCCTTGACCGAACACAGCGCATCCTCGAGGTGAATCTACCTGCTAATCGAAGCAAAAAAGCGGAGAAGAAACGCAGAGATATCCTTACGCAATGGAATGGAACTGAGTGGGTCAAGCATGGTTCACTTCCCAGTAAGCCTAACTTATATCATCTGCAAAACATTATCTGACAAAGACAGAACCTCAGAAGCAACTGGAAAACAGAGTGCTGCCCATTGCTCCGTTCAAGTATGAGGCCTTTTCTATTTCGTGCACAACGACCTTGACTAAACCGTGATAGGGTCCTCGATGCACCGAATTTGAGAGACGACTTCTACTGCTCCATCCTGGCGTATTCTCCTAGCTGTCGCACACTGGCAGTTGGACTAGGAAACTTGCTTTATGGATGGTCTGAAAGCTATGGAGTCCAGCTTCTCAATGCCGGAGCATCCCCGGCTGATGAAGATAGCGATGTTCATCTCACTAGCGTCGCTTTCTCGTCCACTGAAGGAGGTCAATGCATTTTGGCGTATGGGAGATCCAACAAGGCCATGGGGCTCATGTCCCTACTCGACGACATAGAGCCGAACGCCTCGCGTTCTAGTCCAATGCCGCGCTTCGAGGTTTCTCAGCCAGCACCCATCGCCTGTCTCAGCTGGAAGCCCACATGCACCATGCGACCCTCCAAAAGCGACATCTGCCCCGGAACCTTAGTCAAGACAGAAGACCTTCTGGTTAGTGACGAGTTGGGTCACGTCTACTACTACGCTGTTGAGTGGCCAGGCAGGTGGGAGGTTGAACGGCACAATTGGGCAGGTCAGATGACGCTTCTGGCTCGCATTACGGTCCATACACAGCAGATTTGTGGACTCGCTTGGGCGCCAGGCGGTGGGCTTTTTGCCACGGGAGGAAACGATAATCTCTGCTGCCTATTCGACACTCGCAAGATAATCGAGTCTGATACCCGAGCACATAATCTCGACAATGAGGGCCGCGGCGGCAATCCAACGCCATCACCTGAACGCGAAACAAGTGAAGCTTCAACAGCGGATACGGAAGTTCGGACTATGACGCCTCGACACCCTCCCCACGTCGTGAAGCATCTCAAGTCTGGCGATGAGAAGCATCGATGGTTGCACGGAGCTGCAGTCAAGGCCATTGCATTTTGTCCCTGGCTAGATGGTTTGGTAGCTACGGGAGGAGGTTCCAACGACAAGTGCATTCATTTCTTCCACACCACGTCGGGTGCTCCCCTAGCGACAATCTCTGTCTCGGCCCAGGTTACAAGCTTGATCTGGTCCACAACTAGACGAGAAATTGCGGCCACCTTTGGCTACGCACAGCCCGAACATCCGGTTCGGATTGC
This sequence comes from Podospora didyma, assembly GCA_033439775.1. Taxonomy (NCBI): domain Eukaryota; kingdom Fungi; phylum Ascomycota; class Sordariomycetes; order Sordariales; family Podosporaceae; genus Podospora; species Podospora didyma. Next base: position 2,871,289 of record JAULSW010000003.1, read on the forward strand.
GGTTTTCTCCTGGCCAAGCTGCTGCCAGGTTGCTGCCATCCCTTGGGCGGGCGAGCACCGAGCGCTCTATGCAATTCCATATCCCGGGGGACCCAAGAACGACTACTCCCCAGGAAACGCCAACAGAGCGCGCCGCAATAGCCGCACTGCAATGGAAGGCTGCATTATGGTTGCGTCGAGCGATAAGAGCGTCAAGTTCCACGAGGTCTGGGCGGCAGATAAAAAGGCAACCACCGGAGGGGTCGGCATGCTTGGCGGCAGTGACATCCTGGAGAGCCTGGAAGGGATTGACAAGGAAGGTGAAGTGATTCGGTAATGCTAACCGGTCGGGGACGTAGATTGCTTTATGAAACTTGTAGCGGCCAGACACATTTCAGACTGCCGTACACAAACTTCAGAGCGGGAGGCAGCTGAGAAGCTGAAGGAGACTGAAGAGTTGCCACCCGGCAATGTACTCGGCCCGGGGCAGGAGGAGTAGATGGCATGACGAGCCATGAGATAGACAGATAACAAAGTTGCACACCAGCCCCAGATCCTCACGCTGTCGACGGTGTGGATTGAGCGTTGGTTTATAGGGCGCATTTGAGCGGGAGGACAAACGCACCCTCGGCGCAATAAGCCGAGCGACTACATATTATATACTCAGCGAAATCTTTGTTGCGCATTTTCGGGGCACTAATCAAACTGAGGTTATCTTGTGAAGCACTATTTTGCTTCTTCAATCAATCAATGGGGTGTTGTACCTGAGCAAGCAGACACGTAGAAAAACACGGGTGTTCTGTAAAGAGCTCTGTGCAGACCAAAAAAGGGGCAATCGAAACGTCTGTGTCCACGGCGAAAAAGAACATAGGACATAAATACATAGGTGGGTAGATACAGAAGCGAAAAAATAAACCACAATAATGGCAGTAGCAGCTCCATTTCTTCCCTCCCTGAGAAGCCAACTGGCGAATGTCTACTCGCTCTTCCACCCAAAATGCCGATTCCCAAAAACGCCGAGCAGAATGATGTCTGTCTGTCTGTGCAAAGTGGTCATAAATATCGTCCTCTCTCTCTCCCTACTTTCTCTCAGCTCAACCCTAGCGGTGTCTCTCTCTCTTTCTGTGTTCAAGCGACGACCAGAATTTGACTACTTCAATACTGCAATCAAAAGAACCAGTACGATGATCAGCACCACGATGGCCACCATCTGGCGACTCTCGGAGGCGCCCCGCGCGATGCGGCCGACCTGGCGGCGCGCGCGGTCCAGCGTCCCCTGGTGCCGGTCCACGACCCGCTCGCTCTCGTCCAGCATCACCACGTGGCTGTCCAGCTCGTCGCCGATCTGCATGGAGAGCTCCCGCTGGCGCGAGATGGACGCGCCCAGGGCGTCGAGCTGCGCGTCCTGCTCGGCGATGATCTGTTGGTGGTACTGGTGGATCTGCACGTTGGAGATGGATGGGTTGGACTCGACCTGGTCCCGGTAGCCGGCGGTGTCAGCGGGATCGTCGCGGTAGGGGAAGAGAGCGCTGCGTGGGTCATCGGATTGTTGTTGTTGGGCTTCGAGGTCTTGGGTTGCGTCGGAGAAGCGGACAGATTTCTTGGTGATGGTGCCGGAGGTACCGCCGCCGTGGGAAGTGGTGGAGGATTGTGCGTCGATGAAGTCTTCGGCTAGGGAGGGATCGTTGGGCGAGGTGAGAGTGCCGCTGGCTATGGTGCTCCCGAAGCCGTGGAATTGTGTTGTCAGGTCGCCGTATTGCTTTTGAAGGGAGGAGAGCGTGGATGCTAGGCGGGATGCTTTGCTGGGGGATTGTTATTTTTTTTATCATCCTTTGTGTGATGGTATGGGAAGTGGGAGTTATGGGGAGGGCACATACGTCTCGTCTTCGCCTTCATCTTGTAACCTGGTCACCTCCTTCTCGAGTCCTTCGAGGCCCTCGCGGAATTGTTCGAGAGAGCGCGAGATGTGGCCATCTTGGGAGTCGCTCGCTAGCCCCAGAGTCTTTGCGCGCTGCCGCTCGAGGAGGGAGAGTTTGAGGTGATCGGCGAGGAGGAGGAGGGCATTAGGGTTCGACATGGCTAAGGAGATTCTGGAGTATCGGCCGCCTGATGGGAAGAAAAAAGGCCAAAATGAATGAATGGTCAATCGCGAAGTGTTGCTTGCGTACTGTTTCGGTTGGCGGTCGTTTTGTCGGTAATGCGGAATGGCTGGCATTACGTACATCCGTACTGCCCCTGCCGCCATGTCAACGGGCGTTGACAGGTTCCACACGACTGGGGGGCTCGCTTGGCATTCACGCTGTATGCAGTCCCGCATGGGCCACCAAATGGTATGTGCACTCTCGTCGACGCGGGGACAGGTCTCGGCTCTTCCTACAAAATAGTATCTCTCCAGCTGTCGCTTTCCTCGATTTCTTGTAGGGTGGCCCCCCACCCCTATCGATATTCCACCTGTCGCCAACAACCTCTGCGCACGCTGGGAAGACACGGACATAATGGCGGACGTTGGTGAGATGAGTGAGGCGGAGAGGCTGGAAGAGGCGGCTCTCGATGCTGCTATCGCTGCTACAGACGCGGCTGTCGTCGACGACGATGCAGCTGGCGTGGACCAGGCCCAGGCTACCGTCGCTACCACTGACACCGCCCCTGCTGCCGTCTCCAAGAAGCGTCGTGGCCGTCCGCCTGGACGCCCGAATATGACGGTCCGTGAGGCCGAATACGACTCCAACGGGCTCGTGCAGGCGTGGAACGCTGCCAAGTCGGAGAGTGCCATACCCGTCGTCGCCGTCAACGTGCGCGCCGCACTCACTGAGAGCCTGCTCGTCCATGACACCCAGCGCGCCATCTTCCGCAAGTACAGCCGCGAGTTCATTTATTTCGTTCAAGGCTGGATCACCGCCCGTCACATTGCTTCCCAACGGCCGAGCTACGTCAACGGTCTGCTCATCCACTCGCGCGGCGTCGACGCCCCCACTTCTTGCGCCCAGTGCCAGGAGCGCCGCAACAAAAACGCCCTCGGCCCCTTTTTGATCTGCCGCATCTTGCCCGGCAGCTACCACAACAGCTGCTCCAACTGCAAATGGTTCGACAACACATCCGCTTGCTCCTTATATACAGGGCCCAAGCCGAACCGCAAGCGCAAGGCCAAGGAAACCCTAACACCCGCCGATGCCAATGATGTATTCGCTTCTGCTCCCGCTGCTATGCCTCCGCAGCAGACCCCCAACGGAGAGGAGGATGCCCAAGATCAGGATACTGCCATGAAGTCTCAGCTAGAGCCTGAGGCTGAAGTAGAAGCTGGCGGCGAAGCCGAAGAAGCCGACTTCGGCGTCGAACATGAGGAGTACGACTTGATTTTCTTTGGGGTTTTTTCAGCGCATCAATGCTAACAAAGGAAACAGATCCAACCACAACGACGCTGACGATGCCCAACTTGCCACCTAGCTCCTTCCCGATATTCATAGGCCATGAGACATTTATATGAGATGTGAAACTGGAGTGATGATGATCTTTTGTATTAAAAAAAAACTCATGCTCTTTTGCATTGTATCCATTGCCGTGGTTGTAAACCCAGGCGGTTTTCTAATTCTCTGTGTTTGGTTCACCACTGATGAGGTAGCAATGGGGTACGTATGTTGGGCATTTGAGTAGTGGGCAGAACTAGAGTTCTTCTGTGGCTGGGGTGTTTCATATGCTGACGGTGTCTCTCGATAAAGTAATAATAACAGGAAGCTAATTAAGCCTCGGAGAATTCATAGCCCTGATTTGAAAAATCTATCAATATATGAACTTTATTTTGAAAAAATTCTTATATAATGTTAGCCCTCTTTACGCATTTCATTCAATCTTTCAAGCATTATAACATCTACTGTATGCTTTCTTAGTTTCAATCTATAAATCAATTATCTCTTGAAATGCATATTTTCTGTAAATTTATGCGTATTGTGTCGTAAATACTGCGTTTGAGACTGTCTTATAGCCGTATATTGGAGCTTATAACCCGTGATAGCTGGTCGGTCAGGCCGTAAATGTCTTCTATTAAGCCATGCCACCTCAACTTGCTGCGTCTTTGTCACAGCTGCCACAGCTACCAATCGGCGGAATTACTGGTCGATTGACCCCTCCAATAGCCAATTGCTGGACGGGAGTTCCGAGTTGGGACGATGTTCAAAAGAGCTTTACCAACACTGGCACCGCAAAGGTGGCTGAGTTCTCTAATCCCGCCCAGTTGGGAAATGAAAGGAAGGTTGGGTAGGGGTTCTGGCAGATTGATAGCTTGCTGCTTGTGTGGCCTCTTAAAAGTTGATGTCGGAAGACGACGGCGATATGGCTAGGCCGCTCGGCCCACCGACTGAGTTGAGGCTGCGTACTTGGCCTATTTAATATTAGGGGAAATTATGCGGGTTGTAACTTGGAACCGTGAACACCGGATGACTCTATAGTCTTAGTTATTGTAATTTGAGAACTGACAGTTAGCTGGTGGGATATCGAACTTTCCGCCGAGCTGAAACCCTGAAGCGTATCGGGATCTTATTCTTTCTTGTTTTCGTGTCAGAAAAGCTTGCAGGCGTGACCAACATGCCGGCAGGTAGCTGCAAAGATCAGCACACAGATCTGCCGATTTCCTGTCTGCTTCTCTATATAATGGGGGCTGTATCCCCAGCATGGTCGCATATTGTCCTGCTCCTCATCACCATTCAGCCTTCAACTTTCAAGCACCAGTGCATCCACCCCGGGCCACCTGATTCCCAGCCTCACCAGAGCGAAGCAAACACCACCTCTTTTCTTCTTTTTTCTGCTTCGCACTCGATTCCTCAATTGCCACTCGGTCGGTCGCCGTCAGAATGTCGAATCGCTCCGACCCTCCTCATGGCTCTCGGCGCTCCCGCCATCGCGAGCACCCGTCGGGGAACGCTGCCGGCCAAGCTACCGGTCAAGATAAGTCCCTCCACCCCGAGACCGCTGGAAATCAATCCACCCAAAACTCGAGAAGTAGCTCCAGCTCGGCAGATAGTTATGATTCCGACGGCAACCCATATCCAAACGAGGACGAGGTCAGGGAAGGTCTCGGCTTTGCGACCATGGAAGACTTCTATAAGTTTAGGGACTCCTCAGCCTTTCAAAAACATCTCAAAAGAATCAAAGACAAGGCTAAATAAAGCGATGGAGCTGCCCTACAGAAGAAGAACGTCTGAAAAAGTTGCCGCAATCCTTGAGGAGTATTACAAGAACCCAAAAGGACCATACAAATTTCTTGGAAAGCGAGAGGCCGACCCGTCGAACTTGAGCTCTGATAAGGCGAGAAACGCCTGCCTTCAGCTCGCATGGTTCTTCGTACAAGTCAAAAACAATTGCGTTGACGACTGCATTTACGATGTAACGGGAAAGTACTGGATGGCCGCAGTCGAGTCGATTGGATTTGTATATGATCACCTTGTCCAGGCTCTCTACGTGCTGCGGTCATTCATAATCGGTAAAGTCGGAGACGAAGGCAAATCCCCCTCCCTGGCCGCTCCCACGCCCTTTCCCACTCCCTCCACTCCCGACAACGCATACCACCCCTCTGGTACATACGAAACCGGCTACGTTCCTATCGAGCACACCCGAGATCAATACGGCAGTCAGTACCAATACGGCAGTCAATACCAGTACGGCAGTCAATAGTACGGCGGCGGACAAGGCGGCAGCAGCCAATACTATGATCAGTACGGTGGCGGACAAGGCGGCGGTCAACCCTCCTCGTAGTGAACGAATTGGATCGCTCAGACACTGGACACAACAACAAGCCGGACTTGGCATGATAGCTGGAGAAAGGGACGAAAGATCTTGTGGGGAAATTTTTTTTTGGATCACCTCAACGGCAGCGTTGATTTGATATTTTCTTTTGGCTTTCTTTTGGCTTTCTTTTGGCTTTCTGTTTTGGAGGAATGGCAACCGCGTCTTTCTGACAGCGCTTTTAGGCGCTTGGACTTTGTCGCTGGCCCGATGAGGGGGAAGTTGGTCATCTTAGCACACAACTACCTATATAGTATATAGCCACTTCAAGTCTTATAGGAAATAAATCCGCGTTGCCTTCACAGTTCTTCCTTACTCAATGTGGCTCTTGCTTATTTCACAAACAAACTGGCCTTATTGATGCCGAGTCTAACTGCAGTGGCACACACACATAGAGGCATACACCAGGATGGCGATGGTAACATTACCAACTGGCAACAACCCTCCTTTAATAGATAAAATGAAGAAAAAAAATCATACTCTAGGAAAATCTGGCCACTCGCCTCACTCATCAAGCCTCTGTAATCCAAGCACGATATGTAATACCCTTTACTCTTGCACCTCTGTCAAAGGACCCACAGCGGCATGGCTAAAAGCTCCGCCTCTCTAGTTCCACACTCCTATACAACCCATCTCCCAAAACATGGCAGCCCACACATCAGACCATCATTCAGTGCCGGCATCTAAATTGATTTTCGAGGATCAAGCTACAGGAGTATCATCACCTCATTAAATGAATAAGACAATTGCCAACTTGCTTATCAACTACGAGGGTGGTTAATCAACTACGAGGGTGGTTAATCAACTACGAGGGTGGTTAATCAACTACGAGGGTGGTTAATCAACTACGAGGGTGGTTAATCAACTACGAGGGTGGTTAATCAACTACGAGGGTGGTTAATCAACTACGAGGGTGGTTAATCAACTGCGGGAACACGGCCGGAGTCAATGCAGCACTTGGAAGCTGCCCCAAAATATAGCACCTATTTTGGCGGATAATTCCGAGACAAGGTCGGTTGGTCGCTCGTTCAGAAAATGGAAAGGGAGAGGAAAAGGGATCACATTTACCTGCTCATAAGGCTGCGTTCTTGCCTTCCAGTCTTTGCTAAATTGTCCCTTCTCTCTGCTGCATGCGCAACCCCTGAGTGGATCTGAATCCACAACTAAACAACCCCGCTAGAATACCCTTTTGAGCTCTCCACACAGCACACTGAACATCAGCAGGCAAAAAGTACCCAGGTTGTATAGTGTAGCGGTCATCACATCGGATTCTGATTCCGGGAACCCCGGTTCGATTCCGGGTACGACCTCACAATATGTGCCTCAGCATTCATTTTGCCGCTGTGTATCTCGTTCTCCCTTTTTTGTTCTTACTTTCTCCATCTTCTTTTCAGCTTTCAAATATGTCCTTATAGTTGAAACCTCGCCTCCGTCCCTGACTGATCCTGGAAATCCAGGCGAGCAAAAGGGGAATAATGCTTGGCTCACAAGTTTTTTTATATGGTAAGTTGAGAGCAAAAGCTATGAGAAGAGTGAGAATCGAACCCACGCTCTTTCGAACCACGGAATCTGAGATCAGATGTTGATTAAAGACTGAAAGCCTTAACGTGGCGCCTTAACCGCTCGGCCATCTTCCCTTGTTGTTTGATGAAGACTAAAACGGGAAACGAGTCGGTCATACAAGAATCACAGGTTTTTGCGGTGGAGTCATAGGGCTGGGTTCGTAAAGGTGGCATGAAGATTGAGGTAGGGGGAGATGAGGTCAACCCCTAAGTGCATGCGGAGCACAATTGGCACAGGAGGTATCGTATAATCTCGTGAGATTGAAAAGTTGCTGTGGATATCGATTGTAGAGGAGAATTGTTGACAGAGCCAATAAACCCAGCCGCATTTTCTGTTATTTTTTCGAGTCTGGATCAACTTCTACACATGAGTAGTTCGCTTTTTGATCCGTCTTTGATACACAATAATTTTCCTATCTCACGGGATTATACGATAAGTACCAAGATTATAAACCTATAACAATATGGCCAACTTGTTGATGGCAGCATTCGCATCATCATAAACACGACACAGGCGATGGAGTCTCCCGGGCGAGACAAGGTGCGGACCAGAGAGCAACGTTCCGGCCGAGGAATTGGCGATGGCCGCCAGTCCGAGTCTACCAGGCTGTCGATCGACTGCTTGAGGTCTTCCTGGCTGGTAGGTGTCGTCTCCGGCACAACTCCCACCATGCTGGCAAGAAAGTCGGACCAAAACACACTATCGATGCCTAACCGGCTTGGATCTGGTCGCAAAGCCCAGCGGGACTGGTGCCCAATAGAAGACGGTGGCGAGCGCTGGGGCAGCCGTGGCTTCGGATACCGTGACCTGGACAGATTAAGGAGATCAATAAGGTACTAGAAAATCAAGAAAGAGCTCGAGGAAATTATATGAGGCGATAAAGGGTAAAGAAGAGGGCTGGAGGGGATTAGGCTGAAAACTAAAGGAGCCAACGGCCTGATCGCTTCATAACTGCTCAGTTAGTTGCAGGTCAGAAAGGCACTGCCATGGGTGGCTTGTGGATCAGGTCAGAAGTACTGAAAAAAGGCCCACCCACTTCCTAAGAAATATAAACCGGGGGGAAACTGGACTTCCAGGTGAGCTTCAGTTAGTTACAGGTCAAAAGATGAGCAGTATAGAAAAATATAAGTTGAAAAGTTATTGCAAAAAGTAGGCATATTAATTGGCTGTGTGCATAGGCAGAGCAGGTCCACAAGGGCTCCTCAACGTAGGTACAATCGAATCGAGGGTCTGAACAGTATAAGGTGGGCCGAACCCGCTTCTTGGAAAAGCTAAGGCCCGAAGGAGCATAGCTTTTCTAAACCATTCTTTTACACATTTAATCCACCCATAAGGCGAATCTGAACTGTAGCTAACTGAACAGTTATGAAGCGATCAGGCCGTAAAGAGACGCCCCTGAGGGAAATGAAATTGGGTTTCATGTAATTTTCGAAACCATGAATGAGAAGTAGGTGGCGTTCCTGACACGAAAAATAGATTGGGTTTCAACGGCAAAGACGGTGCTGGCGGTGACAGCTTTGGAACACCACAAAAGGCAGTCCCAAATTAGAAGGCGAATTGCAAGATAATTTTTGCGGGATAATTTTTGCGGGATAATTTTTGCAAGATGGATAATAGCGGGGTAGGCGTTAGTAGGAGATGCATCTCCATTGCTGCCTTACATCTGCATAGCCCCTGCCTGCTGCATCCTCTAGACTAGGTGGTAGGTACCTGCATGATTGCGTTGGAAGAGGCCTCAGGGGATAGGTGACCAAGGTAGAGAAATTGTGGTGGTACCCCTTTCCCCGCTGACTGTCTTTGTATTTCAACTCATCCCAAGGTGGCACTTTCCTAGCGAAGCAACCCAAAGAATTCCTCCCTTTCAAACATGGCGACTACCACCGAGAACCAGGAGGCTTTGGTCTACAAATGGCTCTACGAACCGATCTCTTCTGAAAACTTGGATATCCGCGTCCTTAACCTCGAGGCAGGCCCAGACCACGACTCGGGAATATCTTGTTGGCTCAATACGGTGTCCCCTATGAGCAACCAGTCTTTTGGTTTATTCGAGGCCCTGTCTTACAGTTGGGGAGATAGTTCAGTCTTGAGAGACGTCCTCGTCAATGGCCAGACTATTGGAGTCACCCCAAACCTCGAGACGTTTTTGCGACACCGCCGTGAGACAGACAAGACAGTGACCTAATGGGTTGATGCCGTCTGTATCAACCAGAAAGATGACGCGGAGAAGAACGCCCAAATTCCCATGATGAATATGAGCTACGCTGCCGCTGAGAAACTCACCATCTGGCTGGGCTCGGGCTCCCACGACAGCAATCTTGCCATTAACGCTGAAGCTCGGATGCGGTTCTCCATACGACAAGATGCCCATTCTAGAACGCAAGGTGACGACAGCTATTCAAAACCTGCTCAGCCGCCCTTGGTGGACGAGGGTGTGGATCATACAGGAGCTCGTATTTGGTGCTATGGGTACTAAAATCTCCACGGGGAGGCTACATTGTGGGGAGAAGAGCGTCATGTGGATGAATCTTGTGGTCGCGGCGGCCCGGATCAAGGCATACCAGGACGATTTGCGACAGCTGTTACCTAACATTTCCAACGTCCTTGAACTCGACAGCCTGCGCGAGCAGGCTCTGCACTTTCTCAGCTTCTCATTCGTCCAGAGGTACTTTGACGTTCCTTGGTCGATCTTGTCTATGTTGGATTACAAGAACCCCTTTCCAAGGACGCGACTGTGGGGCTTTGTAAGGTCGAATACCATATTACAATTCCCTCAACTTTGCAAGGAGGCTCGGCAGACAGGGAAAAGGGAAAAGGAGATTCGGCTCAAGTGGTTAGAGATAAGCATCAACGGATTTGGATTTGTCAATGATCTCGACGAGATTTCGCGAGATTTTACCTTCTACTCCATTCCCGATAATTTCAAAGACGACCTTCAAAAGATGCTGGTGTTCAACTTTCTACTGCCAGTGAAGGATGAGCGAACTCAGGACATTACAGCACCAAGCAGCCAGACGCCCTGAGACTAGGCGAAATCATTAAGGAAACGCGAGTGAAGCGCTGGCTCGTACGGGAGATAAATGGTCTTACGCCGATGCGCCATATAAGTCGGCAGGAACAACTGCGTCTGATTCAACCTCGACGAGCATCTTCCAATCCCCAAGTTCCAGCACGGCGAGGAGCTTTCAATCTTGCACGTCAACGGAATTCTCTGGGAGACGATCGATGAATGTCACTCAGAAAGCTTTGTAGAGGATGTCTCTACAGACTGGAGAGAGACTACTCGCTTCATGGTTGCTGTTGGATTGTGCAAGGCCCTCGCTGTCACACACGCCGGTGCGACTGAACGCTATCTAGAACTAGAGCAACGGCTCGAAGCATTTTGGTCGGCCTTGTTTGCCAGACAGATCATTGGCGCTGACACCTTCGAAGCCGATGACGAATCGCGGGAGCGACTCTGCTATGCCCAGTGGATGGCAGAAATCCCACTAAAGTGGACCCCTGATGTTGCGCCTCCCGTGACGGCAACATCGACTGATCTAATCGAGATGGCCGGGATGCGGGAAGGAATGAAGCAGAGTTTCTCTCAGTTAACGAGTTCACAAGCCGGGGAGGATGAGGACGGGGATGAAAAGCCAGGGAGAAGGTTTCAAAGTGTATCGATGCCATTTGGGGATCTCGATCCTAAGAACTGGTCAGACGACGAGGCAGAGCAACATAAGCGAGAGCTGAGTGAGCTCGCTGAACTATGGCATTAGCAGCCATGCGATCTGTACCATCGGCCTTTCAGGTTCATGAATGTGGTCCTGGATCCCTACTGGGAGACGAGAGAGGAGCAGGACGAGCTTGCGCTGCGGCATACCCGCGAGAGGCGAGGTATGCCAATCACAAGTGTTCCGCCATCAAGCATGAGAGGAGAGGGTGAAGAGAACCCAGAAGCCGAACCGGAAAAATTGATGGCTAAGTATAGAGCGAAGTTGCGTGAGGTCTTGTATGAGAGGCCCAGCATGTCGCCCCAGGCCACATTGGAAGCAGGAATCGAGAAATACGCTCTTGGGCGCAGGTTTTTCGTCACAAAAGGAGGATATTTTGGTCTTGGCCCCAAAGATACGCAAGCGGGCGATAGAGTCGCCACTCTCTTCGGGTCAGGCGTGCCGTTTGTGTTAAGAAACACGAGCGTGATGAGGCTGGGCACCATCTGGGGTGGCAGCTGATTGGCGAGACGTGTGTTCAAGGGGCGATGGATGGCGAGGTCATGGGTGATTATGAGGTTGGCTTTGTGGAGGCGTCTATGATCGACCTTTGCTGAGAATTCCCATCAACCCTTTGCTCAAAATGCAAGAATGGTACCAATAATTCCTTTGCAGACGTTTCCCCCATTTTGTTCCATCATGGAAGTATGTGTGCAGCCTTCTCAATCGATGAAGCTCACCTGCATCCCATGCCACCAAGGTGAGCGGCCACTCTCATCTCTGCCAACCAAATACAGAAAATCTGCGTTGATTGATAGTCATCAGAAATCCTTGGTAGAAATGGAACCTCTTTCGACATGGTGTGTGGTGCGGGGAGCCGGAGTCTGGAGCCAACGAAACTGGATCCAATCAGCCATCTGAAATGTCGGATTTCACCTCACCAGACTCTGGAACCAGGAGCGGGCCCTTCAATAGTTGTATGCAGGTTACCTTATCAATTTGGGTAGCGCTTTCCCTTTTGGGAGTCCGTTATTAGGCAGCAATTGCCCAGCATCCTGTCTCCAGCGACTTGACCTTCTTGCTTCATCAGATTACCGGATTTACCAGATTTACCCTACTAAAAGACTAAAAGACACGGCCTCTGCAATATGGGGGATTCGACGTCCATCATGGAAGACGACATGAAGGCGGGATTGACGCCTTTGGGACACAAAGACCTTGAAACGCTGATGAAGATTTCCGAGTACAAGATTGACCGTCGCAAGGCAGAAAAATGGGCACACAAAGATATCAAATTCCTGGTGTATGACGACACGAACGTGCAGCAGAATGGCTACGACAGCGACGACGAGGATGGTATGATCCGATATGCTTTGAAGTCGAGCCAAATTTCCAGGTCGACAACCCCAAGTGGGTCGCTGAACCAAAGCCTCAAACCCAAAGAACCGTCGTCATCTTCTTCGGTTCAACGCACAGTTGCTCGCGATAGAGGTGGAGGAGATATATCCTATGAAACAACAACGACAGGGGGAAGAGGAAACTTCAGCCACACGACAGTCCCATACAAAGTTCCATCGTCGTGTGACTTTTGCGACAAGGTCCCGGAATTCCCTCGCGGCTACAACGTGCGCAAGTTCCGACTCGTCAAGAATCAGCTCATTCCTCGTCCCGATGACCCTCCTGGGGGCCCTCGTGCATGTTGTCACTATGTCGCCATCTCATACTGCTGGCCGGTGCCGGAGAAGGACAAGGACGGGAAACTCATCCCGGCACCGCCAGGCACATACAAAGTGCGCGATGTGGACGGGTCGATGAGAGCCAGCCGTACTCCAGATCATGTACTCGACCGTGCGGTCCAATTCGCCATTTCGTGCGGCGTGAGCATGATCTGGATCGACCAGGAGTGTCTCCCACAACCTAAAGAGAACAGCTCCCAGGAGCACAAGGACGAGCAGCAACTGGGCGTCCAGGCAATGGACATTGTCTACAATCGTGCCAGCATCACGGCTGGGCTTCTTTCCAGCGTCGAGATTGCAACCCGTGAGGAGGCCATGGCCGTCTCAGACTTACTCAACTTCGAAGTTAGGGGGTCTGGCGAGGATGAGGATGTCTCATGGAAGCCAACGGGCGAAATGCCAGGCCAAAACACTATGGCCACGAACCTGAATCACGCCATCGACTTGCTGGAGGCAATCGTCGCCGATCTCTGGTACACCCGGGCTTGGGTGGCTCAGGAGGCTCTCTCGGCCGGAGACTCGCTCGCCCTAGTTATTTGGGTCCGCGGGGAGGCCACATGCGACTTCGAGATAGGATTCGACGGAGTCTTTCGAATACCTTTGCTGGCGTCGTTTGAGATGTTTCCAAATCCTGGCGACAACTCGAGCATTCTCGCGCTTCCTGTCAGAGAGTTTCGTAGCTTTCTTCGCACAGTCAGGTTCTTCCTCAAAGCGGCTATCAACAATCCTATAGGCGAGGGAACAGAAAGACGACTTAGAATCTCGTCGCGACCTGGTTACTGGGACGCGAGGAGGCGTGATCGTGCTTGGTCTGTCCTCAAAGCGGCTGAAGCTCTCCATCCGGTCCCGACGCGGCCGAAGAGTCTTGCAGAACGCCTTTACGTCAGCGGCGGCAATCACTATCAACCCCGCCAGAGTGTCGACGCTGTGGGAGCCTTGACCCTGCTCAGGAACCGGGGTTGTCGCGACGTCCAGGACCGCGTGGCCATTCTTGCAAACATGTGTAACTTTGGCAACCGTCTTGACACTTCCCTGTTAGCTCGTCATTGCAAGTCTCTACGGCTAGCCATGGTTGCTCTGGCCATGCTAAACGGCGATAACTCGCTCCTGGTCCCAGAGGCTTACGACCACGGTGTTCAGCAAGTAAATAAAAGCAACTTACGCTGGCTCTGGCCGCTTAGCCACTCGCCGCAGTCTATTGGTTTTTTCCGGCTTCGGCATGGCGACTTTCTCGGCCAGCCTATGTACATGCAGAACCGGGACAACCCATTTACTCCCGATGGTCCTCGTCTTGGTGGCCATCTCTGGTGCGTCGACGGCACCATCGACTTCGCTCCTATTCAGCGGGCATATTCAAAACGCTGGAGGGTGCTCCAGGTCCTCCATGATACGGTGACTGTCAGACATCCTGGCGAGACAATCACCCAATTTCAAGCACGCCTCAAGGCGACACTCGACGGAGGTAGCCTACTTGACGAGCCTTGGCCGTACTCGGGAGATGAGTTCTTGGAATACTACAACTTTGTCCGTGATGACTTCAGCGAGGGTGACTTTGAGGCAGCTCTGGAACACGCTCGATCTGATATGGCCGATACCATTCAAGAAGCCGTAGCCGGCATGGTTTTTGCCATCTTGCGATATCTCTATGAAAGCGTTGACATGGACCCCCGCTCTATCGGCCTCGCCAACAGCATTTGGCATTGCGTGCGAGTGGATGCCTTGCGCAGCAGCGACAAGGAGCTGCCCGACGAAGTGGGTGACTGGGTTTTTAACGACCGCGACGTCCGCGAGGACCCATTTCTGCTCCTGCAGCTTGAAAGGAGCCTTCATCATCGCCCCGGCTTTGCTCAGCTTTGGTTCATCGACCGGATTATGCGGGATGGTTTTCTGTGGGTTGGTCGATACGAATGGCACAGTATGACGCCCGAAGAGCCTTCCGTCACACCTACAGCATCTGGTTCTTCCGGTTCGGGCCCCTTAAAGTCCTCCGAATCCGCCCCCTCAACCGATACAATCCTCGGACGCCAAATGTCACGCAGGTTCCTCTCATCGATGGCTGGAATTGCCGCATTCCAGAGGCGCGACGACGACCCTCGCCCCTACAACCCGCGAGGTGAGGCTCGTACGGTATCAGCTGTTATGAGCTTTATGCGCAACACATTAGGCGCAGAGCAGCGAGACGCAGTGCGAGCAAGAGATCTCGTTTCGGCGTTTGACGTAGACGGGCCTTGTCTCGTGGCGGTGCCGTACAACGGCGACTGGGAGGTGTTACCAAGACCGAGCCTGCGCAGTATGAGTGTCTGCTGGGTCGTGGAACCAGTGGTGCTCAGCAGCAAGGCTCCTAGACATGAGCTTGGAGGGATTTCAAGTACGAGCTTCAATACGCCGAAGCGAACAGGGGAGCAAGTACCGAGTGGCAATCCCCAGTCGGCCACTACTAGCGCTCCGGACTCAACAAAAGGCGAAGACAAGCAGCCTGAGCTACTAGAGAGCAAAGAAAGCACGAAAGACGACAACAAGCCGCACTACAGAGTGCTCGACAAAGTCCGTGGCCTTTGGCAGTTGATGGATACTCCTGATCATGACTATGTCTTTATTTGAGACTCGTGGGCAGCTGAGAAGGGTCGTCTGCAAGGGGAGGCGACATTCAGATCTAAAGTCAAGTGTATGTTGGATTACACCTCATATTTGTATTTTGAACCTCAAATATAGACAAGAAATCCGACCGCACAGCATACTTCTCTTCCCCCCTCACCCCGAGCGTGAACCTACTTGGGGTATATTCCCAAGCTGAAATGCAAGCCTGTGTGTATGACAGCACACGTGTCTTCCTTCGCAATTTCGGGCACAAGTTTCTGTAACCTATTTCACATCAGAGTGCGCACAACGCCAGATTGCTTTTCATGTTTTTATGTTTTCATATTTTCATGATGAAAATGTTGATCTCCCTATGTCACGGCTCTCCTGGAGCTCTTCTATTCTAAGCACCCCTCTTTTACTCTTCAAATTCAATATTTTCGAGGGAGTTTAATTTATCCCTTATTTTAGTGAATTGAAGAATCAAATTGAAACTGACCCTGTGAACTATGTTCCCCCCTTGGGTGCAAAGTGATGTGGTTACTCGAATAAGTGGGGCATACACAAAATTAAGTAGGGCAGCTGTGTTATCATTGGCTCAACAACCTGCATCACTGCATTCTCTCACCAGTTTCCAAATGTCCTCTTCATCGATTTGAACAGTCGTAAATAATTCCTCATTCCACCAGAACCTCTTTTGTTCTAGTTCGTTAAACCTAAAGAGATGTAACTAATCCATCCGGCGCTGGCTTAAAGTAAATGAGCGTGAATCTTTTTTTCCGCGCGCATGTTTCAGAAAAACTTTTTTTTTTATAAAAAAAAAAAAACCCATCCGCGACCGTGTTACACACGCACAACGGTTCACATTATCGTCATCGTCGTCGTCGTCATCATTGTATTCTCTCATAATCCATTCCCACATTGCTTGAACCATCATGTCCTCGTCGCCTTCCTCGGCTTCTTTCAAGGCCCCGTTGTGTATTGACCCCAATCTCGGCGGCCAGGCCGAGAAGCGCAAGCGCGCCGATTCTAGTGGAAATGATGAAGCTATCGGAAGTATCATCGTACCCCGAAGCCGCTTCGTAATGGGCAAGGAGATGGGCAAGGAGATGGGCAAGGAGAGTGACGACGAGGAGGTCACGACTGCCGCTGGCTACTCCCTGTCCAAAGAGTTTGTGGAGAGAATCTGGAGACGGAATCCAAAATGGAGCTGGGAGGAAGCCCTCCAAGAAGTATGGGAGAAAAATTATCTCTGGAACGAGATGGAAGACTTGCCCCGGCGAGGCATGGTCACTGAGGTGTGTTGTCCATCTCTTTTATCTCTTGTCGTACTATCATAATCAATCGCACTCAACTGCCACATTTCGAGGGCCGTTTGGCTAACACGAACTCATCAAAATACGCAGGTCACGAAGCCCCAAGAACCCGATCGCGCGCGTCTCGAGTGCCGTTGCAAAAAGAACCCTTGGGGGATAGAAACCGTGTTTAGGAATATCCCCTCGACGGATGGGGAGTCGGTTTACACTGTCCGCGCCAGTTTCACCCAAGCATGCGCTGAGCGATGCTCGTGCAGCGAATGGGGCGTGGAATGCAGCGCAGACTGCGGATGTTCTGGCGACGGAGGTTGCCTAAACCCATTCACAGCCCAGCTGTATCCGCTAAGGACACCATGCAAATACATGCTCCACTGCTTCCACGGCGGTCTCCCGGAGCTCATCTTGCGCATCTTTGGCCCGCGAGAGACGCCCATTTATTTCAACGCCTGCTTCATCGTGTGGCTAACGGCGAGAAGTCAAACTAGTATCCAGGGAGAGCCGGCCCGCAACTGGAATGAACTCACCGCCGAATCCATGTTCAAGATGGTCTTTGGCGCGTTTCGTGCAGACGCGAAAAGGAATACATCAATGGCAGAAACGGAATGGGCAATGGACTAGAACACACTCAATCGTCAGACCTCGGATGCTGATGCTGAGCTCGACGCCTCCGAGTATGCCAGGCTGCGAAACATCATGCTCTTGGCAGATCTGACCACCGACGAGACAAACGCGTTCCCGAAGCGATTTTCGTTTTGCGTAGAGAAGTGGACTAACAAGAGATTGACTCGTTGCGCCACGTGTAAGAAGTGTTACGGACCTGAGTGGTGGTGAGTTTATTTCGCTTTGCTCCTATTCTCATCTCGTGACTTTTAGATATATGTTTTTTTTCTCGCCCATTCATTTTTCAGTATGTGGACAGAACATACCGTATCCTCCTCTTCTTCCAAAGCTTATGCTGAAGGCTGGCACTCACAAATAAAATAGGCACTGTAAGAAATGCGACAAGTGCAAGGAGGAAGAGGACTTTTGTGGCTGGCGCGGAGGCGAGACTGTGAGGTACAATAACTCGAAACGAAGTGATCACATACTCTGAGTTGTGGTTCGACTGGCTTGATAAGTTGATACATATCGTTCGTGCTCAACAACGGGCAGAGACATCACAGAGTCAGCATTGTCTAACTGTAACAGATGATGAAAACGAGCAAAAACGAAAGGGAAAGTGGGGAGAGAAGTATGAAGGGGAATAGGAGGAGACTCAGTCAGCTCTTGGCCAGAACCGCAGCCCCGTTTTCCACCCCAAACTGGCAAAAGAGCAGCTGGAGATGGAAACAAGATAAGGGCTCCGACGCGCCTTTCATCATAGTGTCTCCTGCGTTCCCCCCAGATGGGACTAAGTAGGAAAAGCGGGAAGCAGCAGAGGGAGGGAGAGCAGCAAGCCGTGCCAAAGAAAAAAGTCCAGCAAGCGTAACTTCCCCCCCAGATCCAACAGGCACACAAGCTACTGCTCTATCTCCCCCTCTCTATATTGCCACGCCTTCATTCAGGGACATACCAAACCAGAAGCAAAGCACTTGAACTGTTTTCGAGAAATTAAGCTCCCAACATCATTATCCAAACAGCTGTATGGTGCAGCGGTTAGGATGCCTCAAGGATTGACATCGTGTTTCTCTGAAGACTTTTGCCTGATGATGATAATAACCGGCGCGAGGGGTGGGTCAGAGGGCGGGTCAATTGTTTTGCACTTGGGTGGTTTTTATAGTTGAAGATGCGGGCGAGCTGGGGCAAATTTGACTTTTGCGTCCAATGAGTCATTGGGATTTAGGTTCGTGTGCAAAACGAGACTTTGTCGATAAACCCAGAGCGTTTCGAACTTTGATGCTATTGAGGTTTGATGCTATCCCATTTCTCGTTTCTAGAAGACGTTTTGTGGCTTCCTTTCTTTTCATAGGTTTGAGGCGTGGTTCGTTCGAGTCGAGGTAGGGTGACCAGGACCAGGCGGGCGCCTGCCAATAGAGACTGAGTGAGTTCGGGAGGCACTTGGCTCATAGCAGGCGCCTTCATTAGAGAGTCTGAGAGTGCCGTTGAAATCTCAGCGACCCGCTGTGGCGTGCATGGTTTTGGTCCATGTTAGTGCAGTACGTG
Source organism: Podospora didyma (assembly GCA_033439775.1). NCBI lineage: Eukaryota > Fungi > Ascomycota > Sordariomycetes > Sordariales > Podosporaceae > Podospora > Podospora didyma. The sequence goes on from JAULSW010000003.1 coordinate 2,890,066, forward strand.
GCCCTGAGGTTGAAATTGACACAACTGTGATCTGCAAATAGATCAGGTAAGACCCGATAGCTCTTTCGTCCCAGTGACAAAAGAAAAAGTTTGAATCTCGACATGGGAACCCACCCAAGATTATTTCTGTGTCAGTTCAGCAAAACCCCAATTCCACAGGCAACCTCAAAACTATGTTGCTTGATTCCAGATCAGTGCTATACTGCAGGAAGAGTCATTTTGCTGTTATCAAAGTGACTAAAATGGCCTAGTATGTGGGGAAGACCCAAAAGGCTCCTGAAAATGTTGCTCCTTGATATGTAACGAAATTCTCCTTACTAAGCTGTAATATATATATAGATTGAGGGAGCCTTAGACTCTCCCTGATAGTACCCAAGATCTGCCAGTGCTTGGGTAAAAATTGCACTGGCCTGTTTGGTGTCCTCGGTTTTGGACTTCTTTGCACTTATCAACGCCCAGTCCAATGGCGTCCGTCCTTTGTTATCGCTTGCGTTTAAATCTGCTCTTGCATTGTGTAGCTAGTGTATGATGCCAATTGCTCCATCTAATAGGGATACCGGGCAGCTTGGTGAAGTGCCGTCCTCCCATCATAGTCCCTGATATTCACGTCCGTCCCCGGACATTGAATGATCATTTGGACTACTGTGTCATTGCGGCGTTAAGCACAGCCATGAAGAGTAGGTCCATATATCGTGAGATTGTAGCGCTTGTTCATATCGGCTCCAACGGAGACGAGAATACCCAAGCGTTCATTCACCGATAGTGAAAGGGACTTGCATAGCAACGTGTGACCATCCGCCTCAAGCCGATTTGGGTCCACCCGGAATGATTTTACAAGAGGATGGGCAATTTCAGCCCCCGTTCTTGATTGCACTGCAAGAGGGCCGATCCTTCGCTGTTCTCGGCATATGGGTTTGCGCCGCGTTCCAAGAGTTCCCGAGCGGTGCTTGTGTGCCCGTAAGCTATTGCTATGTTCAGCGCTGTCCATCGTCGGACTCTGCCGGGAGTGAGTTGATCGATGTCGTTAATGCCGCCGTTGTCCAAAATATCCTGCACTGTGTCAAGTTGTTGACGAGATCGATGGCAAGCTGCGGGTGTTCTGATTTCTACGCGTGATGTCCCCACCACTCACTGGCATAATAAAATAACATGTTGTGATTGAACTCAGTGCTAAATCCCGGTATGTAAACCATTTCCGTTGGGCCTGGATTATCAGGATCATTGAAGTCATCGAAGAGGAGATAGGTGACGCAAGTTCCCGCCATTTCCTCGTCGGCATTTGGAGGGAGTAGGAAAGCCGAGTTGGCAGTCATGAACTCTTGTACGGTGTGGTGTGCAAACCCGACTATTGAAGTTTCAGGGTCGATAGTAACGAGACCTTGGCATGTCCCCAAGATCATTTGTTTTGTGGGCACGTGCCGTGGGCTGAGTGCGGTTTGATCAGGCCTGACCGACAGTGCTGCCTGAAGTCCGGAAAGTCATGGTGGGCGCCATGCATAAGCTATCCACATTAGGGCTTTCATAGCTAGTGCCTTGCGTTTGGGAGGGAGGCGATTAATCCGGTCGATTATTTCGGAGTAGGCTTCAGAGAGGTCGTGCGATTGTGCCTCTAGTGAATCTTCAATATCCCCAGGCGTGGGATTGCTCAAGAGGGATCGGAGTTGCAGAACAGGGAGCAAAAAGCTTGGACAACGAAAAGTCTGATAGTAGGTATAATTACTTACATTCCATTGGCGCTATTCAAAATTGCAGTGTTGATCTTGTCGTTAAGGGAGTCATCGATATCGTCATTCAATTCACAGTTCCTAAGTGAGTGTTGGACATAACCTCGAATATCAGATCCGTCGGCCTGTATGGTGATGTTCGGCGAGTCGTCGAATGCTTCCTTGATGAGTGGGTACGGTCGGCTTGTGACAAGTACCCGAGTGTTCTCAATTTCTCTAGCCTTCTGAATGAAGGCCAAGATTTTGCCAAGATGATCCGAATTTTCACACTCATCGAGCGCGTCCATCACAATAAACACCGAGCCCAACTCTCGAAGACTTCCAAGCAGGAGTTGAAGAACGTCTTCGGTTCGTAATGGGATTTTTTGGCTGGATTGCTTCATCTTTTCGAATGTATTTGCGATGTCCTGGGAAATGTAGGTTGGATTTGCGAGTATCTGTCGAATGAGATTGGCAAAAACCTGATCGGGTGATTGTGTTGATTGATTCTGATGCTCGAAGTAGAAAAATCCCATTCGCGACGCTTTCCTAGTCACGGATGACTGGAGATCATAGATTATGGTTGAACTATGAACAGAGTCAGTCATCGACTCAAAAAACAAGCAAGACTATCCCCTTGATGATCAGCGTACGCGAGAAATGTTTTGCCAGCTCCTTGAATACCGTGACACCAAAGAATATTGGGCGAAGCCTTGTCATCTCGCCAGCTCGGATAGTTGGAGTGATTTAACAGCCATTTCCCAGTTCCTTCAACCCGGAGGGAACGTATGGCGTGATACCTTTGACTGTGATCTAGAGTTGACAACCATGAGAGAACATCCTCTCGCTTTTTGCTCAAAGAATCACTCTCCATCAACTTGAGCTGGTCTTTTGTTATCGTATTGATTTCATGGAGTTGGTACGGTGCTGACTGAAGACCCTCAAGGGTCTTGAGCTGGTTCCCCAGAACCGCTAGGACTTCGCCTGAGGTACGCGACAGCAAGGAGCAGCCATCGATTGACAGGACAAAGTGAAGCCATTACGTGAAGACCCTGAAACCCTCAAGGGCTTTTTGGTTTTCTTTCTCGCTAAGTGGCCAGGTGAAGCTGGAATTCGTGTTTTTCTTCTCCCTGAGCGGCCACGCAAAGGCGAGAAGGCTTGTTCGTGGACTCGGGTTGAAGCCTGGCAATAAGCGATTTGACTTGATGTTCATAAGCCGCGGTGCATGAGCGAAGGACTGAGGTTCTCTCAAAACTTGGCGGCGCGGACTGGGTGTTGCTGCGTAGAAGTCGGTCCAAGTCATCGAGATTAAACAGCAATGCCTCCAGCTCGGTGATGAGGGCTTTGATGGATTTCTCCCTATACTTGGCGTTGGCGAGGTAAGGTTTGGCCAGCTTAACACATGAGGCCGTCAGAGTCACCAGGCCGGCAATGCTTGCTGCGAGCGATAGTGGATCCATCTTTCACGCTTCTCAAATTGACACTTGAGCGGTGGAAAGGCCAGAGGAAACATTGCGAGTTTGAAGCAAAACTTGCGCTTGCGGGGGAACTGATGTGATGCTGATATTTCGCCCCGCCGGTGCCCGGACCAAGCGTTTTTCACTAGAACTAGTGGTAGTGCGCCATGGTGCCTCTATGAGCTTAGATACAACCCTAACCCTTGTCGTTAGGTCCGGGCCTCAGCTTGACTGGGATTGACTTTTTACTAAATGGCTTCATCGTCCTTGTAACACATAATTGACATGAAGTCGAAGCACTGCATATAAACAAAAAGTCTTTACGTTTAAATTTCATCCAGGCAGCGAGCCGCAGTGGCTACGATCTGGTGTCCGAACGGTTTAAAAAGAATAGACTGCCTCAGCTCGTGACTCCAGCTACCGTAAAAACGGACGCTAACAGACAATACTTTATCCATGACCGTTTTAGGAACTGCAACAAGTGTGGATTTTGCGTGAATGATATCTCGTGCGATCGCTGTGGTAAATAACTGCTTCCATGGGTTTTCTGGGCGTCTTGCGGAATCCTAACTCGACGTGGGTATTTAGAGTAAGTTTCGGAGTCTGCAATGCGATCTCAACATTATGGAATATTTCTGTTCCCACTTTGATGTTGAACTTGCGTCATGTTATTCAAGTTATAGCCAGATGTTTGCTCAGCAGGTTGGGGAGTAATTTGGCCGAGAAAAAAATCCAATCTGTAAACGGTCCCAAAGGTGAAGTGTATGTCGTCGTTGGCGAATAATGGTTCATGCCACGGCATCGCGCCTTCCATTTTCAAACTGCTGGCATACCTTACAGTCCGGTCGAAAATCACAACCCCACTTGCAATTCTTCCCTGCACATAACCTGACCAGCTTCACAAATTGCTTCCAACCCCCAAAACATGCTCGTCTAGCACCGCAGCCGCCAATATGTCTCACCCGTACCTCAATGGCGACAATGCCTTGTCATATGACAGTGTCGAATCGCGAATGCGAGGGTTCACCAATACGGAACTCGGTACCATGAACAATACTACGGCCGTGACAGCTAGCAATACTTCCCCGAGGGCTGGCAATTCCTTAGCGCGGCGACCGTTGAGCATTATCAGGAATTTTACGCGAACGAATTCAAAAACTTCGTCTCAAAAACAAAAGGCTCCGTGAACAACTCCAAGCCTTGTAGTCCAAGGTCAAGTGAGGTACCGAAAATCTCAACAATCATTTGCCAAGGGCTCGATGCCTCGATACACGCTCTTCGCACTGAGAAGAATCCAGTTGTCTTAGTCGATCAGTCCTGGGCGACAGAGGAAAGGATTTTCGAGCTGAAGCGCGTGCTGCACACGAGTTCCTCAGTCTACGTGCCCGTATCGATATGGTGGTGTCGGAGAAGGTCCAGTCAGCAGAACGGCCGGGCGCTGAAAATGAGGGCGGAGGAGATGGGGGATCAAGAAAGGGAGACCCAAAGGCTTGATGAGCTTGTCTGTAGTGACCACGCTGCGGCAGAAACCTGCAATGACTGCGAGCTTCTCGGTTGCGTCCGAGACCGTTTACCCTGAGGTCCACAATGGCACTCCGACAGACATTGTTATACCGCTTCCAGGTGTAAGTTGAGGTTGTCTCCGACTATATCAGCCCTAAGGCCACTACTGACGCTTCTGTGGTCCAGTGCCCAACCGTAGCTCATTACCTCGACGTTCCTTGGAGGCTGTTGGGTCCAAGAGTACCAACACTTTCGGCAATGCTAGTGATAGCGACGACAACGACGTGAAGGTAACGATAGTCAATAACCTATAAGTGGCTATTTTGGGATAGCAGACAAGGTTGAGAGGCAGATATACAGCCTAATGTTGCAAACTACTTCCTTTATCTATAATTGCAAGAGAACTAAGCCGCTTTTCATTGTGTAAAAATTTACACAAGAATATTACAAGGAGCGTCGTCTCTTTAACAAGGGTAAATAAGAACCTACCAAACGCGACCTACAAGACACAGATCACTATGTGTTAGTGAGGTAATGTTATTGTTACCTATCTACTTGAAATTTATTTTACGTTATAAGAGGTCATGTGTCGTAGGTAAGTTCAAAACCAAGAAGAGCTAATGATATATCTTTCCGCCTATGCATACAAAGCCCGACTTCCTAAACAACTGGATAAAAAAGGAACCCGCAGCATTATATAACGTGTATCTCAAATGTACACTCGTAACCTTTCCCGTCGCCGGATTTCGATAGTTATCTACGACGTTCAACTACAACTTTCGTACTGTCTAGTTCATGCTAACAAAGACGTCAGTACCGCAAGGTCTATTCCAAAATCTCGGTAAATAGTGAGTATATGGTCAGTATATGCTCGCCAGCCCCGGTTGATCCCTGGCCCCCTCTTTGCTTAGTTCGATCTACTTCGATGTTCTTACCCCCAGCCTTTTTATTTTCCACTCTCCACCAAAAGACGGTCCGCGAACCCAAATTGCCTACAACCTATACTGAGGGCGATATTTGCAGCATAGACGCCATTGCCAACGCACGCGCAAGCTATATGTTACTTACGAACCGCATCATTTCTCTCCATCATAACCCTTTTAATTGCGACCCACTTTATTGATACTTCTATCATACCCTGTCCAATCTTCGCCGTGGCCACGTCGCCGTCCCGCGAATCCGCCACTCCCTCCTCCCATCATCGCCATGCGACCGTCGAAACCAACCTCGCGACTCCCATCGCGCCTTCCGCAAAAGCATTGGCAGCGCCGTCAATGACCTCAATACAAAGCTACCAAATTTGGAAGCCTCGATCCGCGCTCTTCAGGCCGTGCCGCCTCCTGCCGATCTCTACGAACGATCATGGGCCATCGAGGAGAAGCTACTCGGGATCCGACGCACGCTCCACACCCTCAGCATCGCAGTGCTAGAGAACGCCAAGGCAAACGCTGGCTCGGAGGAAGGAATATTACCAATACCACCACTCTCTGCCCGGGCTGAACAGCACCGCAGAGGGAGGGAAGGAATTGCAGAGTTTGACGAGGACATGCAGTTCAATGAAAATATATAAGTGGACGTGGGGTTCGGGACGATTGCCAGCGATCTCGTTGGAGGCCACGACATCCAGGCTGGAAATGAGTCGACGGCGAGGCACTCGGCACCGTCGTGTACACCGACTCTGATGACTTCGTCGGGGAAGTCTCAAACCCGGAGGCTCGTAGTAGCATTCTGGCAGACCGTGCTATGCCCCCTCGAGAATGCTTCGGTGGAAAAATCTACCGTCGGAAATGGTCCCGTCCCTGGAACCCTTGAGACTGAGGCACTAGAGGAAATGGGCATAGACGGTGAGGAATATGTCGAGGATGATGCAACAAGGACGACGAAGAATATGAAGAACATGAAGACAACGACGAAGATGACGAAGAGTATCAAGACACAGTGCCTCGCACCCGAGTGAGGAGAAACACCACCCGTCCAAGCCCCGCCAACGCCGCTGCTATGAGGGTCTTGGAACAAGGACAGGGTGAGCGTCCAGATACCTTATCACTTGCTGTGGTTTGTCACTTGTCGATATTCTCACCATATTTTTCCTTTGCTAAACATCCTCCTCTCCAGAATGCCCTAAAAGGACCCGATCTCCCGACTCTCAAGTGCCGGTGCACAATGCGCGGCCAGAGATTGGCTTCAAAAGAGCTCTTCTGCCAGAGAACCTGTGCGTGCAAGAAATGGGGCCTCGGCTGCTCTAGCACTTGCGGTTGCGGCAGGGCCGACGGCAAGTGCCTCAAATTCTTCGACAAGCCCGACACTCTGTCTCTTCTCCGGGGGATCTTCGAGCCCCTAGACCCGCCACGGCTTATGAGCCCGTGTTTTGTGACGTACCTGCAGCAGCATGAATTTCTTCACTCGGGTGACTACGGTGACACGATCGCAGAAGAGATGCTGTCTAAGGTGCTTCGCACGCTGAAGTATGACCACGACGACAAGCGCAGCAGCACCGCGTGGCTGAAGGCGTGGGAGCAAGTCAAGGCTCGTCCTGTTGACGATCTTGAGCGAATGAAGCTGCGGCGGATTATCCTCGTGGCAGCGCTCTCATACAACCCGCCCCAGACGCCGTATGTCTTCCAAGGCTGGTTCTCCCTCTGCGCGCATAGCCAGGGCTGGGGAAACTATTGGCACTGCCCTGACTGCAAGAGATGCGCTCTCGCCAAATCTTGGCATGTCCTCCTCGCACGGTGACTCTAGGAATACTTTTTGTTCACCCTCCTGTTTTCTGTAATGATGTGTGAGCATGGCTAATGACATCGATCAATACATAGGCGCAGAGGCAAATGTGTGACATGCGCACTGTTCCGCGAGCCAAATGTCATCTACTCGGGATCTAGAGAAGCAGGAGGCAACATTCACCGTGCACTCTCCAGGGCCACATAGTTCTCTTTGCAAGTTTGGAGTTGGGGTCGGGGTTGCCGTAGGAGGGTCCGAATGTCCACCAAGGCGTCAAGCATATCTTGTCAGGCATTGAGCTGCGTCTTGTGTGGATTTATAATGTCCTCAAATCTTCAGAAAGACTTTCCCTTAACAAGTAGTTGTACGTTTTATGATAACAATGCCATAGGCTTTAGAGCAAAGCCAACTATGTCCTTATCACTCCAGAACTGCTCTTAGGTTACAGCATAGCACCTAAACCATATTTTGTGTTATGCTTTGTTTGGTCCTGGGATGTTGCTCATCATTTAAGCTACCTTACTTACACCGAAAACTAGGAGCTTGACATTGGGCGACGTCAGGAATCTTGAGAGTTTTCTTGCCCCAGATCCACCTCTTCCGATTCTGTATGTCCCCATGGTGGTATTCTTCGTGGTGGTACGAGTTCTATGTAATGAGGTTGGGATGAGTGCGGCATGAGTTCATTTAAAATACAAGATTAAAGGACTTGTACACACAGCCATGGTAGCAATACGTCAGAGCTGGAGTCCTCTTCAAGATCTAGGCAATCACTGGCATTGTCACTTCTCGAAAGTTGTCAATTGCGTTTCCCTTAACATAGTTCCTGGTCTTACATGTGCCCCATAGTCACCGAGTGCCTTGCCCAAATCCCAATCCCAGCTTGGGACAATCTGAGTTCTGAGTTAGAAGTGAAATGGTGGTAAGCGGGAATCCCATCCCATAGAACTATTACAGCCAAAGTCGCGCCGCCCCCGAGCATATAAACCGCGCTCTCGCTCACCCTTTCGCCTTCGGGCACACGACAACACGACAACGCGACAGTAGCCGAACCGCCAAACACATCACTCTCGAAAAGTCGACCACGCCATACCGAAGGCTCGCCCGTTCGATTCCCGGACCTGGACCCTTATTTCCAACTTTGTGTTGCCCCAAAGTTGGGCTCTTACCTCCTTGTGGGCGAAACAAGGAGGCTCTCTACCCTTCGTGGGCGAAACGAAGAAGGTTCTAAGCCCCGTAGACTAGTACGGGGCAGTGTAAAAAATTCTTCGGGGTTTTTCGTAGCCGACCACTGTTCAACACAGTAGGTCGGTGAGCTTTTTGCCTTGGTGTTGTTATTGTCTACTAAACTTGCTACCCTTCACATCACGATGTATCCCCACGCGCCGATGAGCCTTTGAGCTTAGGTGTTTTCAACTAAACTTAGACTTTCTATTGCTTAAACTTTTCTTGTGCGCGTCTCTCCGTGCATCTCGCGATGCATCCCCACTCCGACCTTTGGTGTTTTCGGCCAAACCTGGAACCTAGCGAATTTTCTATGGCCCACACACGCATTTTTCTTGTAAATGTCCCCTCGTGCATCTCGTTATGCATCCCCGGCCTTGCCGATGGTGTTTTCCAATGAACTTAGTGCCTTTTGTATTTTTACGAAAGCATCATCGTGCATTTTGCGATGCATTCCCACACTGGGCTCTGGTGTTTTCAGCTAAACCTGCCGCCCTCTGTTCTCCGTCGTCTAAACACGCACTTTTCCTCGGAACGTCTCCTCGTGCATCTTGCGATGCATCTCCAGATTATCCGATGGTGTTTCTAACGAACTTGATGCAGTTTATGCTATTCTAATGACCGCCTAGCATCATCGTGCTCTCCGGATGCATTTCTTCGCCCACCGATGGCGTTTCCACTGAGTATATCACGCACAAGTTGCCCATTCAACGCTTGAACCTTTTCTCTAGAAAGTGTCTTCAGAAATCTCACGATTAAGAGTGTTTATATCCCTGGTAGCCCGACACTTTAAAATGTGTAAGTTTTCCATGTTCAATGCGTGCCCAACGTCAGCAAACCCTTTTCCCACGCCCACTTCGTCTTTTACTTTGCCACAACCATAAATTCGTTTATTTTGCCTCTCAACAGATAGGTATTTAATACACCCTATCTGATAGCCCTCTTTCGAATCATTTTCTCTCGCTCTTCACCACAGACTTACTTCCGACCATCTGAACCTCATCATACCAACCATCATGTCTTTATACACCCCCGACCATGTCATCTGGCTAAGTTCTCCCCCTTTCCACCGTCCCAACGACGCAGAAGGTTCTGCTTTGGGAAACTCAAAATACGAGCCAAATCGCGTCGACATCCCTGCTCCGCCCAACCGTAGTCACGAGGCCACCCAAGTTGCCGGTCCTGGAGACTCGGCAGACGATTATCCAAAAACCTGGAGAGTCGAGAAAGTCTTCCACGATCTCGATCTCATCCGTAAAGAAGCCAAACTCAAGGACGAGGAGCTCGAACAACTCCGCCGGAAATCCGCCCGCGACTACGCCGACATCAAGACAATCAACCAGCTCGGCCGCGAACTCGCGCGCAAGGACAAGGAGATCGACGATCTCCTCCACGAAGCCAAAAGCAAAGACGACCAACTCAACCGACTCCGCCTCGAGGTCAGAGTCAAGAAGGACGAGGCCGAACAACTCCACCGCGAGACCTTGGAACTGCTTGAAGACCTCCGCACCCAAGCCGACCGCAAGGACCGCGAAATCCACAGCCTGAACACGGAGCTCGAATGCGTCCGCTCGCAACTTGACACTAGAAACGATGATGTCCGCGCGCTGGGGCAGAAAGTCGACCACCTCCAGGAAGAGGAGGACTTCAGACTTCTCGAGCTCGCCCAGCTCCGCCATGAGGCCTCTCAGAAGCACGCCGAGCTCAAAGACGCGAGGAAGGACCTCGAAATCGCCCGAGAGCAGCTCGCTGCCCAGGAGAAGTCCGTCGCTGAGATGAAGCCACAAGTCCAGCACGTCGCCTCCATGGCGGCCCGGCTCCGCCACTTGAGCGCGGATCTTGCATACGCCAAAGTTCAAGTTTCTTCTAGGGAGAAGAAGCTCGAGACAATGAGGCAAAAGATACAGGCCGTCCTCCGACAGGGCGACGACGTGGACAGGCAGCAGCGGCAGCAGCTTCAGCCGTCCATCGCGACGACGGCATGGGATAACCTGTACGGTCCGGCCGTTGCGGACGAGACGGACGCCGAGGTCGCGTTTTTGTTCCTGCCACGGTGGAAGTCGTTCACTTCGGAACGACGAAAAGACGTTCTGCAGGTGCTCAGGACAATCCAAAACGCAATCGGCGATGGGACAGAATTGACTGACCCATTCACCGCCAATACTGTTGCTATCGAAGATACAATCCCCTCGCCTCCCACCGCCGGTTCATCTGCAGAGCAGGAAGTGGAGGAGGAGGAGCGCATGGGAAGTACCAACCAGCCGTCCCCTGGTTTGACCGAGAACCCACCACCGCAACAGCAGGCCGCCCTAGAGTCGAACCATTACGAGGACGATGGCTTTGGCGCTTGGTCCCCATTGTCGTCCGCGACATTGGACCACGCGGATGCCTCTGCGTGTTCAATATCCTCCCCAAGGGAAAATATCCCAAATCCAGGCTCGAAATTTGACGTAGTGGACGAGCACGAGCCCGAGCATGAGAACGAGAAGAAGGACAATGAGGATATGCTAGATGACTGTCCCTGGTCGCCCATTTTGGCCGGCGAGGAATCTTCAACACACCAACAAGATCCCCACAGGCGAGCCAGCTCGTCGTGCTCGGAGGAGGATGAGGAAGAAGAAGGAGAGGTCCGATTCGGGGACGTATTTGACTACTTGGTTGAGGACAAGGACGACGACACAGGTGGCGACGATATGCGGGGGGCAATACAAAGAATACCTGGCCTGAGGAAAAGAAAACGCACCATCACTGCGGAAGACAACCCCCGCCCCTCGGAGCAAGAAGGAAAAGACTTCGCGGGGGGCGAGGACAAATGGATTGAAATGATGCGTTCCAGAGTTGCGTCCCCTCTCGGTTGGAACTCGGACTGCCTGGGCTGGCATTCGGAAGACGTCGAGGAGGAGGGGGAGGAGGAAGGAAAAATCCGCTCACCTAGTAGACCACCAGCCAAAAGGCGCCATTACGGTCCCGTTGAACCCTCGATGCTGAGCGGGGACTGGGACGCTGAAGAGGATGACCACCCGGATACATTGGACAATAACCGCCCATATACGGCACCTCCGTCCGATGTGAGACCACCAGTCAGCCACCAGATAGCCTACACTCACGCCGCAGCAGCATGCCTCTCAATTCCTTGCGGCAGCGCCGGCGCAGTTTGCCGGTCTTCCTCCTCCTCCTCCTCCTCCTCCTCGTCCTCCATTTGTGGAAGTCAGTTACACTGGCTGTAATAAACTTGTCGCGCCAGAGCTGGATTACTTTTCCGACGACGACGACGACGATGACGACGAGAGGAAAAACAAGATGGAGATCGATCCCTTTATTAAGAGGGAGATGACCCCCCGAAGGAATGAAATACGCGGCGGCGGACCGGCGCCAGTCAGCTTTATTTTCGGGAACACCGGGAGCGGGAGCGGGTACACCAGAGGGAACGACAGGAACACCGGGCTTAATCATCTTCCGCCTATCCTTTGGGGACCCGAGATCAGGCGCAATTGGAACAACGTCACCCCCCTAGGCGACGGGAATAGATATTATCACCACTAAAAAAAAGTGGCTCAAATGACACATCACGAAAGGGAGCAAAACGGGCTCTGGTGACAGCATAGACTGAACTGGTGGATCAACTGGAAAGTCTGATGCGCGGGCACGGAGCCCCGATGGTGATGTCTTTCGTGGGAAAGTTCCTGGGATTCGCCGTCCAGCCGTCCATCCGTTCAGCCATCTACTCGTATCGCAAGGCGGGAAAACAAATGTTAGCTTTGGCTTTATGGTCTGACTTTCTGTCTTTCTTCTTTGGGGGAACTTTGATAATCCTTCACCGGCCGCGCAGCCAACAAATTTAGGGGGAATTCTTCTCTGTATAGTTTGAACCATTGTCTTCGGCGAAAAAATCTGTGGGACATCCGTCAACAGGCTTGGCAGCTTGGGTGTCATCATCTTCGCATTTTGAGGCACATTTGGTTGGCTTTGGGCGTTCGCCGAGAGTTGAATGGTGGTGTTGGGAGCCAAAAGATGGAAAAGTAATTAAGGTATATGGGCTATCTATGTTTCGTCGGGTATGTACATACCTAGGAATTTCGCAACCCTGAAATTGAAAGCTGAAAAGAATCTTTATCCCACCCGCTAAATTGAGACGCACACCCTCCCCAAAAGTAAAGCATCATTACACTTTGTAGATATCGCTGTCACTGTTACGGGTTTTACTGTCAGCTTGCTGATCATCACAATGCGAGGGGAATGAGCAAGAACTTACAACTTTGCGTTGAAACGATCGCGGCCCTCAGCATCCTTGTTGACCCAGATGCTGACACTCGTCTGGCCGCAGGTGAACTCGCCGAAGCCATCCGCTCCGATGACCACCTCGCCGCTAGACCAGCCGAGAACGTCGGTCCATCTCTCGCCGGCATGCATCTCACCAACGTGCATCCGCTTCGACCCCGGGCCGGCGTTGCTGATCACCGTGGCGCATCCCCAACGACGATCCCAGGTCCCGTACCGGATCCAGCCAATGCAGGTCGGGTAGTCGAAGTAGTCGACTTGACCTCCATAGGCATACAATTTCCGGGCCAGCATGATCTTGGGCAACGCCCCGCCACACGACGGCGGGAATGACTTCTCGCCATTGGGTCCCTCTCTGATTCCGTAGAGATCGCCGTACCAGACACAAGGGTAGCCGGAGTTGCGCGTGAGGATGAGGGCATAGGCCAGCGGCTTAAACCAGTCCGAAATGGGTGCTTCGAGAGCCTGGTAAGGCTGGGTATCATGGTTCATCACGAGAGTCTGACAAGGGTTAGCAGGGATTTATAGAAGTCGGGACGGTGGTCAATACCACCGCAGCCACAGGATCAGCCTGGACCAGTGTGCCATCAAAGACTTGGCGAAGGTCGGCAGCATTGGCTCGGCTGAGTTCGCTAAAGTTGTAAACCAGGGGGGCATCGAAAAGCGAGAACTTGTGCTGCATCCGGTTCAGGTAGTTGGTCTGAGAGGTCATGAGTTAGCACCAGCATGTTCTCAACTACGGCTGTGTGCCAGCTGAAGCAGACCCTTTTTGATAGGCTGCTGTGGGTAGCACTCGGAAACAGGAGGATGCTCACCATATCGGCGAGCGAGTCCTTCCAGAACTCGCCCACGAAGAACCAACCCTTTCCGTAGGTGTTGTCCAGTTCGGTAACAAATTTCTCAAGGAAATCCTCGCTGTAGTGCTTGATGGCATCGAAGCGCATGCCCTTCAGTGGCAACTGGGAAGGAATCCATTTTCCCCAGTTGATCACATCTTGCTCGACCTCGGGATGCGAGTAGTCAAGATCAGAACCCATAAGGTAGTCGCTATATATCAAGTTAGCAACCACAGTTATTGCTGTCTGACTACAAGGTTGACTCACTAGTTGCCCTTCTCGCCATCGACGTCTGGCGTGGGAGCCCACTCCATGGGCTGGTCGCCGACAATCTTGTAGATGACCTTCTTGTTCTTGTCTTTCTCGGCGTCATTGTAGTCGACGCCGCTGAAATGGAACCAATGGTACTTCTGGCTGCTGTACTTGTCTCCGCGGCCGGGGAAGTCGTAGCCAACCCAGGCATCAATCTCGTACGCACCGCTGATTTCGCGGTTGCGGTCGTTTGGGTCGACCTCGACGGCCTTGCACTTTTCCCGGTGGTCGGCAGCAAACTTGTGATTCAGGACCGCGTCCCAATACAAGCCGACACCATTCTCCTCTGCGGTACGAGACAGTCTAAGCAGGTCCTCTTTGGTGCCCCACTTGGTTGCAACCGAGCCTTTCTGGTTGAACTCGCCCAGATCATACAGATCGTAGATGTCGTAGCCATTGCCCTCTTTCGACGATCCCTTGCATCTATTGTAGCTACGCGTTAGGGTGGGGACTGGAGCGGCAGACGATGGGATTTGGAGACGTACCCGGGAGGAAGCCACATGTTGTCGATCCCCCACTGCTTGAGCTGACGGAGGTGTCTCTCCAGACGCACCCAGTGTCTCTGATCGGCAGGCACGTACCATTCGAAGGCCTGCATCATAGTGTAGTTCTCAGGGGTAGGCTCCTGGGCCGCGAGTCCTTGAGCAGCCATCCTGACGGGATTGGTGAAGCAATTGGCTTCAACCACAAGTCTATGTTATATATAACGGTATATATGAAGGGGATAAGTGGTATATACGATGAGGAGAAAAGTAGGAAGTGTTTGAGGGGGTGCGAGGAAGAGCGAGACGGGAAAATATAACAGCAAAAAGAGAAACAGGGAGGGAGGTAAGCTTGCCGAGTCATTCGACCCCATGCTACCCCTCAGACCAGGGACTTACCGCGCCCCTGGGCTGCGCCAAAGCCTGCAATCCGAGTGAAGAAAAGTGCCCCAGGGGTCGCCAGAGCTTATCACGACCCAACCCCTCTTGGAACCTGGCCCTTGGCATAAGAACCACTTTTTCAGCTCCGATAATAATTGGGATAATTGCAGGTGAACGGCCTGCCCTGATTTGGTGCTTCATGTGCCGAGACCTGTCATATCAACAAGAAATTGGTGATAAGCTGCAGATGTTGGTGCAGCGGTCAGCCATCTCATGATTTTCAGCCTTTCTGGGCTGCAGCCACCGGGAGGTGAACCCATTTGTGCGTCCACCGATCATGCAGGAGGAGCGTGCAGCGTGCCAAGGTTGTGAAATGGAAAGATTGTGTGACGTATGCTGCGGAGAAGCGTCCCTGATTCCGACTATCCCCACTTAACCCGATGGTGGAACCCAATTGATAGCTCCAGTGTTGGAGAAAGGGTAACGAACCAGAGAGCTTCAGATTACCGATGGCAGATTGAATCTGGAATGTATTCAATCGCCGCTTAGGGTAATGAATTGTTTCAGGTATTCACACGTCAGTTCCTGTCGAAGCAAGCGAAGCATCATAGAAGGTTCGAGGACAGAGCATGCCAATCAAGCTGTTGGTTAAACACGGCAAGAGCCGCCCGAGACCTACTTACATAGGTAGTTAAGGTAAGGGATGGAGCTGTCAACTCAAGGGCGGCGGCTTCCATTTTAGTGAACCCAAATTCTAGAATAGAACCTCAGCGTTTGAACCTACAACAATTGTCGTTTCAACGTTTCGTGCAACCATTTCCCTTGTCCAACGATGAGAACGGTCATGTTGCCACGCAGGCGGTGACAGCGGGATGGAGCGTCGCCAAGAGCTGTGGTGAGGCGTGATTGACCCGGCAACCGATTGTTGACACAGGCGCCCAATTTGAAGACAGGAGTGGCTGACCTGTCAGTTGCTTCGCACCAGTCGGAGCGTCCCGCCGACCAAAACAATCCGCAACGCCCACTTGCTTTGACAGCAACGAGTCACCGACGGCCAGCGCATCGCTCTGCTTTAGCCTCTTTTTATCCTGCACAGCTCATTGGTATTTCCGTTGCCGGGAGCTCCCACACGAGGCAGGCAGGCCGCGGTATAAACAAAAAGACACAACCCACCAGCTCGCCTCCGAGAAAAACTTCCCAACATGCCTCGAAAGACATCCGAAGAGGAATTTGACTTCTCAATATTTGTGGACCCATCCTGCCTAAGCGCCCCAATGGACGACATCACCGAACCAACGCAGCAGCCACCTGCGACCGAGGAAGCACCTATCCTCGAGCCCGAATCGACATCTGCGGTCGAAACTGCAGCTGAGGGACATCCGGAGGCAGAAGGAGGAGTTGAGGAAGAACACGATACTTCCTCCTCGTCAATTGAGCCCTTTCCCACCCTAGATGTCGACACAACCTTCGAACAAGATCCCATAATCGAACCAGCCTCCTACGAGCACGAACAAGAAGTATTTGCTGAAGAACAGGAAGACACGCTGGTAGACCAGGCAGAGGAAGAGCCAGAAGATCAAGAGGCTGAAGCGGATGTCTCTGCTACGGCTGATGACTCCATCTTGGTGGAGCAGAATGTTGTCGGAGAGACACATGTCCAGCAAGATGCCCCTGTCGTCGAACAAGAAGTAGACACGGTCGAGCAAGAGGCACACGCCATCGACCAAGAAGGTGTCGAATCTTCGGAAGACAGGCTAACCGAGGTAACCAATGCTGACTATGTCCAGTCACACACATAACTGACTTCTCCTAGATACAATTGGACGAAGATGCACATGTTCAAGACGAAACTTGCGAAGTGGATTTGGACGCAGATGCCGATACCCCGAAGCCTCCGAATGTGGACTCAGACGCCGAGGATGACGAGGGACAATTGAGCCAGCAGCCATCCTTCACAGAGCGGAAGACCTCCCTTCGGACGGAAGCTCTCATCCAAGCTGCGGCGCGAGCGGTAATAGCGACAATCGAAGGTCGCAGCAGCAATCGCAACTCAACTAGTGCCGACTCAATCAAGCAAGATGATGAGGAAGAAGCCGACCGCTCTCTCTTAAGCGTTGGAACACAAGACACATACGGCAACGACGAGACACAGAGCTCGCATAGCGCTAGTCACAATGCTAGACGTCGAGAGTCGTCCCAATCCGCCCAGTCCTCTGATTCACAAATTCACCACACCTCTACTTCTCGCTCCTTGTCAGGCGACGATGGTGGAGATAGCAGCTCCCACCACGAAGCCGATGACGACGACGTATTCAGTGATCGCAGTGCACGGAGTTCAATTGGGTCCTTCGAAGGCGTAACCAGTAATGACGACAACCCAGAGGAAGCCAAAACCCCTCAAGCAGCCGGAGCCCAATCCCACCGCGAATCATTCGACTTCAAGGAACGGTCGCCTCGGCTTTCGGGAGTATCCACGATATCGGGGCTGTCTCAGTATGACAAGGACGACTTTGTTCCAACCAGTCGAGACACGCGCATGCCTTTCCGCACCCCGTCGGCAGTGCGCGCGATGCAAATGACGTCGCCCACACCATCCGTGTTCCACGGCGGTGGCTCGCCGCGCTCCAGCAAGCGCCATACTGGCGGAAGCACCGGAATTCTGCCCACAGTCTCCAGGCTCGGCAGCCCCGTTGTATCGGCACAGTATTCGCCCAAGGGTCGTTCAACGCCGACGCGCTTCAAGAGCCGTAAGGAAGCCCCCTTGGTTCTCCTCCACGTTACACTGTTACCTTTGCGGTGGATGTGGGGCGACATCTTGAATGGGATGGATGCGGTTAACGGCAAGGCATTCGACGTCGAGACGGGCGAGACATTTTACGCCTCGGAGCAGTTGAAGACGCTCCGTGATGCGTGGCGCGAGCTACAAGACCGCGTGGGAGATACTGTCCTTGAGCGTGGCATTTTGCTGCCGCATCCCCAAAACGACTACGAAGTCCTAGAGGAACGGCTACTTGAGGCACTTGAGCTGCCTGTGCGGCGACGGGCACGGATCCTCGAGTGCGGGCACTATCTCGGTCCAGCGAACGAGGAGGACGAAGACGAGCAGAGCGACGACGAGTACGCCTCCCAGTCCGGCCAAATGAAGGACAAAAGACACTGGTGCAATACTTGCAGAGGCGAGATCAGACTCGAAGATCTTGGCCCCGGAAAGAGAGTTTTCCGCGTCAAGGTTTATGCTAGCAATGGTCTGATGAAGGCTGGTGCTTGGGATGCATGCTGGAAGGAGATGGAGCGTGTCGACAGCGAGGTTGAGCCCGTTGTCGAGCCTGCAGTGCAAGGCGAACTCGAGCGGCTAGCGGCGATTCAGATTGAACTTGAAGAACAGCGACATCAGGCGATGGAAAGGGAGCGGTTTGATGAACAAAAGCCCAAAGAAACGGCGGTGGCTGATGTCCATGATGAAGAAGACTTAGTTGGCGACGAAACTCTCCCAGTCGCAGCTGATCCTGAGCTTCCGTATATGGACGAGCCTCTACAGAGCCAGACGTCCAACATGTCGTCTCCTCCCACCTCATCCATGCAAATTACCATGCATGCGTCGCCAGCTCAACCACCACCCAGCACCATCGTCCGCGTTCAATCCCCAACCCTTGTCCGTGCCCATTCTTCTCGATCAGGTCGATCTGAGCCCATCGACACCTCAGAGGAGCGCCGGCGCCGCGATGAGGAACGTCTTCGAGAGATCTACGGCGAGACACCCGCTCCGGTTGTTGAACATATGGATATGTTATCGCCTTCGACATCTATGCATGTCGAGCCGACATCAAGCAGTCCTCGCCATCCCGACTCGTACATCCCACCCCCAACCCCAAGGTCACCGTCCGAAGAAGCCTATGAGCGTCGCCAGCACCGCGAAGCAGGCCATACCCAGACACCCAAATCTTACGATAACTCTTCGTTCTCTGAGCTACTGCTTGAGGCGTTCAAGGTGCTTCTGCGTGATCCCAAGAATGTCGCCATTATTGTGCTCCTAGTTTTGGTCTGGGGGTTCGTGGTGCGTCCTGCTCCGGATCATCACCTTCCTTATCGATATGATCCGAAGCAAGAGGTAGTCATGATGCAATCGGGCCCGGACGCTAGGGTCGAGGTGGCGGTTGCAGCTGTTCAGGTCCAGCAGCCTCACATGGCTGATCTCGTTGGGCTCAACACTCCTGCCGTCGAACTTCTGGCGACCAGTGTCACAGAGACACCCACCGAAATTTATGTGTCCGAGATTGCGGCACCCAGCACGGTCTCGGAGCCATTGGACGAGGTTCCTTCGGTTTCCTTTGAATACATTGAGGCTGTGGAATCTGTTTCTGCGCCCGTCGAGGACGTCGGCGATCTTGCGCCGGAGGCTCATGTTGAGGCATCTATTGATGAACAGGAACCTCTGACTGGTGTACAAGCCTCGGATAAGGCTACTGAAGTCCATTCTGATATTATTCGGGAGATTTCGTCTCATCAGGGTGATGAGGATTCGCCCTTAAAGTCCCAATTGGAAGCTGTCTCAGACGGCTTGGAGACCGCTCTCCTTATTGAAGACGGGGATACATCCGCCAACTTTGTCCCAGTGGAACTTAATGATACCCTTGAAGATCTTTCTGGCGAGGATACAGCAACAACTCCTGTTCCAAACGCATTCGAATCGAAGGACAGCAACGAGCCCGACCCGTCAGTAGAATTTGGCCCTAAGCAGCAAGCGATGGTAGCATCGGATCCTCTTTCCGCCTCACTCATCGATGAAGCTGATCTCACCAACAGCGCCACCTCAACTCCGGACGCCCCGTTCAAGTCCCTGGATAATTCCGAGCCTACCACCTCTTCCCACCCATGTGAAAGCTACGCCAAGCTTCACGCATCCCCCCCGGCGGTTCTGACAGAGCGCAAGACAGTCCGCATTTACGAGACGATCACTGAGACCGTTAAGGTCCAAATCACGGCCGCAGAGACCGCATCTTCAGTCGAAACGGCCGTGCCCTCAACCGTCGAGGAAGTAGTCTATGAGACCGAGACTGTGCGCATCACTGTGTCTGTACCGATGGATGACTGTGACCGACCCGTCCCCACCGCGCTGGCAGGACGTGACGAGTTGTGATTTTTGCTCTCTGGTTGAACAAGTTAATACTGATGGAATGGATGGATGATATTTTGTTGCATTGCAGGGAGCGAGTTATGTTGCAAATGATGGAAATTTGGCTTTTTCTACTGATATTTCGTTGTACTAAGCAAGCCAAGCACGCGCTCTGCTTTTGGGTGTGTTTGTCTATCGTGGTTATTGTACATATGCACGTACATACCAAGTCTCGATCCACGATGAAATGGGTGTTGGTATAAAATGTTGGATAAGATTGAAATCATGTTTTTCTTGCATTTTCGAAGCAAAACTTGAGCAAGCGAGCAAAGGATGGATAATGCATTTGGCGATTACCCCTTGCACCCCGAGTTTAGTTTACTTTTATTTAATGACTTCATGATGAGACCATCAATCACATGGTAAACAAACTCATCCACCAATGATAATATGTCCGTCAATTCGTCAGCACGGATGTACACGTCTTTTTAATGCTTGGGGTATATCATGCAGTATTTCCAAACTTTTTTGTATAAAAACAAATCTCCCCGTAAAGGCCTTTTTTTTTCTAGCATAACCCACGCCACAGCCCAGAGCCGTTTTTATAGTATAGGTATCCCATAAGCATATAATAATGCAAAAGTAGCCTCTAAGCCCCAATCTTTTTTCCTCTTCTCTTTTTCTTCTTTTTAATTTATTTTTATTTACTGTGCATTCTCGACATTTTCGGAAACGCCGTTCCCGGCCGGTTTCGCAGAGGGGATAGTCTGCTTGAGGGGCGGCAGCAGGCTCTTGGCGGTATGCCTGGACTGCTGGGCGAGCAGAGCGTCCATGACGACCAGGGCGGCCATGGCCTCAACGATGGGGATGGCGCGCGGGACGACGCAGGGGTCGTGGCGGCCCTTGGCGGCGAGGACGCCCTCGGAGTCGCCGTCGTAGGTCGCCGTGGTCTGCTCCTGACCGATCGTGGCGGCGGGCTTGAAGGCGACGCGGAAGTAGATGGGCGCGCCGTTGGAGATGCCGCCCTGGATGCCGCCGGAGTAGTTGGTCTTTGTGGTCAGCTTGGGGCGGGGGATGTTGTTCTTGGCAGCGCCCGACTCGGCCACGCCCGGGGGAAGTTGCGAGTGAGAGGCGGAGGCGGAGACGAAAGGGTCGTTGTGCGTCGACCCGGGCACCTCGCAGCCCGCGAAGCCGGACCCAATCTCGAAGCCCTTTGTGGCGGGGATGCTGAGCATGGCGTGCGCGAGCATGGCCTCGAGCTTGTCGAAGCAAGGCTCACCGAGCCCGCTGGGCACGTTGCGGATCACGCAGGTCACGGTGCCGCCGATGCTGTCGTTGCGGTCGCGGAAGTCGGAGATGTAGTCGACCATCTTCTTGTTGGCGGCGTCGTCGGGGCAGCGCACGGGGAGGAAGTTGTCGACCGTCTTGCGGTCGATCGAGTTGACCAGAGACAGGAAGGCCGGGTTCGTGCTCGGGGACGGGTACTCGGGTGTGGGGGGGGAACAGGTGGACGGCACCGACGGACGAGGTGAAGGCGACGATCTCGACGCCGTAGGCGAGCCGGAGGTACTTCTCGGCGATGGCCCCTGCGGCGACGCGGCCAATGGTCTCGCGGGCGCTGCTGCGGCCGCCGCCGCTGCTGGCCTTGACGCCGTACTTCTCCAGGTAGGTCCAGTCGGCGTGGCTGGGGCGCGGGAACAGGTCCATGGTCGAGTTGCCGTAGTCCTTGGGCCGCTGGTCCTCGTTCATGACCATCATGCCGATGGGCGTGCCCAGCGTGACGCCGAACTCGGTGCCCGACTGGATCAGCACCCGGTCCTTCTCGTTGCGCGGAGTCGTGATATTGCTCTGGCCAGGGCGCCGGCGCGTCATCTGCGGCTGGATGTCGTCCTCGGTGAGCTCCATACCCGGCGGGCACCCGTCGACGATGCACCCGACAGACCGGCAGTGCGACTCGCCATATCTGCGCGACAACAACAACGACGACTATCTGTCAGCCTTTTTTCATCTTCACTTGATTGAGTGCGATACGGAGAAAGGAATTGGCTGGCATACGTGGTGACGCGGAAGTATTGGCCAAAGGTAGACATGGTGTTGTTTGTTTGAATTGGGCGATCTTTTCTTTGGTGAGTCAGATGGCGGTGGTGGTGATCGCGCTGCAAAGTGGCATGACGAGACAAAAATTGCCAGGGGCGTCAATTGAGAAAAAGCCCCGTGGATGCCCCTCCAAAGGCCGTCATCGGCTGTTGCCCCGCGGCAGGCGGTGTGTGCACGGGCCTTGAATATCTGTCGAGGACTCGAGACGTTGTGGGGAGAGGGCGCCCCCAATTTCAAGCGCACGGGTACCCCTGGAGATTCTCGTAGGGCTGCTTGTTGCTGACAAAGACAGCGCATAATCTTTTGACTCCAATGCTGGGCGGGCAGTTCCAATTTTGGCCATCGAGGTGCCTGGTCGACGTTGGAGCCATTGAAAACGGCGGAGGAGGTGTCTGTTGTACCTGCCACGCTAATCGGACGCGCTGAGCAGCGCGAGTTCATTTCGTAGCAGCGCATAATGGCGTCTATAGCGCGGTACACGTCGAAAAGACTGGCCTCTCCATTTTGTTCCAGTCAAAGTCTGTTTTCCTCTCTTCCCAGCACCTCCAAAAGTCATCAACAACAACTCATAAGGCGCCAATGTCGCCGCTCCTTCGGATTGTTGTCGCGCCCGGTGCAGATCTACAGGTCAACCGTGACAAACCCGTACATCAACCTGTCGATTGAGGATTACCTCCTCCGGAAATCGCATCCCGACTCAACCGTCCTCTTCCTCTACGTCAACAGCCCCTGCGTTGTCATCGGGCGCAACCAGAACCCCTGGTACGAGGTCAACCTGGCACAGGTAAAGCAGGGAATCTCAAAGTCCGGCGTTTATGATGATAGGCCTTTCTCGGTCGCTTCCAAGGTCATCACCGACACGGTCCCCGTGTCTCTCGTGCGCAGGCGGTCCGGCGGCGGCACCGTCTTTCACGACGAGGGCAACGTCAACTGGAGCGTCATATGTCCTTCGGCTGTCTTTGACCGCGACCGGCATGCCGAGATGGTGGTACGCGCACTCAAGAAGATCATCCGAAACCCGAACATGACCCCGCGTGTTAACGAGCGGCATGACATCGTCGTGGACATTAAAGGGGTTCCCAGGCCGTTTACTCCACTCGGGTTTGAAACCGAGACCAAGGCGTTCAAGGTCTCTGGATCTGCGTACAAGGTGACGCGGGTGCGGTCCCTGCACCACGGCACATGCCTGCTGTCGTCGCCGCACCTCAAGGAGATGGGGAGACTGCTCAAATCACCCGCCCGGCATTTCATCAAAGCCCGAGGAGTGGAGAGCGTGCGGTCCGAAGTGTGCAATGTTGGACTAGAGGTTCCCGACTTCAAAGACGCCGTTGTGGCTGAATTCAAGGCCATGTATGCCGGGGGTGAGCGAGTAGTCGAACACATAGTGGACCGGTCTGAGATGGAGGTAAAGGACATCGTGGAGGGGGTGAAACAGCTAACGGTAAGCTTGACGTGCTCTCTCTCTTTTTCTATCTCTTGCCCCCTTTCTCTCAAACAAAAGATTCTCAAGGCTGATCAGAGCGTACCAAAAAATAGTCACCCGAATGGATCTACAACCAAACGCCACAGTTTGAGCTCGACACAGCCGGGTACACAACATTGGGGCAAAATCCCGATGAAGAGTCACCCTTCTATCGGGCTCCCCCGCCTGAAGAACGGTCATTCTTCCACGAACCCCCCGAAGATGTAGGCTGCCCCCCTCCCGCCCGTCGTACATGCCACTTCCCCTATCTATCCTTCGAACCTCCCTTCTCGCATGTTGGCTAACTCTTCCCTGTCCGTCCCAAAACAGTTCAAAGCCCACTTGGTCGTGCGGCACGGCGAAATCCTAGAAGCAACGTTAGAAGACCTTAGCGACCCATCCTCCAAGCCGATATTGGCCGGCGCCATGCGCGGTGTGGTCGTGCACAAGGTCCGTAGCTGGCACCAGGTGATGCATGACGCTTTCATACCCTTGACATGGAAGCTCACTGCGGGTGCGAGGTGGCTGAATCACATGTTTGGGACAGCGATTCCAACGGTGGGATTGGCTGATGTACGGGCAGTATTGCCGCCCAAGGCGGATTGGAAAGATGATGATGTTCTTATCAAGAAGAAACCGGGCGGAAAGTGAGCGAGCGGCGCTGTTTTGAGAAGAAGGAAAAAAAACTCCACATGTTCAAAGTTCCTTCTTTTCTGTCAAACTTGGATGTAAATTAATACACCGTTGTAAATTACTATATAGAGTTTTGTATACTACTTATATGTAAAAATCATCCAAAACACCATGTACACGTCGAGCAAGCCCTCCCTCGACGTTCCTAGGAGGTATAAAAACACATAAAGTGATCTTTTCATTTCCGCTATAAGCGCTCCACAATATCAATCTTTGAAGCAATCATCATTGTGTTAATGTAATAAAAGACAAATACTTTACATAGCATATCAGGTCCTCCATTCAATAATTTAAAGTTTTAACTTTATATATCGTTTGGAAGTATAAGAAAATAAAACTCGGAGAAAGGAGGGGTAATAATGGGAATGAAAATAAGGGGGGGAAATCAGATAAAATAAAAATAAAGAGGGCAAAAACGGAGGGTAAACGTGGGGTTAAGAAAAGGGGAGGGTGGGGAAGAAAGATAGAGGAAAAGGACAGAAGATTGAATAAAGTGACAAAGGAGGGGGGGTATGGATGGGTAGAAGGAAAAAGGTTGGAAGAAAGAACAAAAGGAAGAGAAGAAAAAAAGGAGGATAAAAAACAGTCTGAAAGACATGGAGTAAAGAGTATGTGGCGCTCCGTTGATTGCTTACCACCCCGCATGGATTGAAACGAATGTCTATATCACTCATCATGGTGGTCCTGCTCCGAACATTGAATCACTCTTTGACTACGGGTTAGCAAGGGGAAAATCCTCTCCTTTTTGGGAGTCCGGATGCACAGCTGGCTTCATCGTCCCAAACACTGGTGGATAATAGTGGTACCACACTACATTTGGAGGCTTTGGACCGACAATCATCACCACAGGTATATAGCGCATCAACACATTCGATCAAGGCCCGAGTTCGCAGAAGGGAGGTACCTAGGTAGGTGAACACATTATCCCAATAGCTTACTCCACGAAAGAGACGTATGCCGCCCAGATATATAAACAATAGCCGATTCGCCACTTATTCCACCGTCGGCGCAGTCATCACGCCCCTCCCAAACCACTCAGCAACCGTCCTAAACCGATCCTCGCTCCTCTCCAAATCGTCCTTGAAAAGCTCATGCCGTTCTGCGTTCTCCTCCTGGCTCCTCTTCAGTGCCCGGATAGTGGCATTATCGCGCGCACACAGGGGACATTCTTCCTTCTCCTCGCCAGCACCGCCCCCCTTCAGACATCGCTGATGGAACGAGTGCTTGCACAGGAAGTGTACTGTCGGCAGCTCTAAAGGTAGGGAGCATTGGGCGCAGCGCGTGGCCTGGAAGACGGCGGGCTTGCTGCCAAGATCCGCAATCTCAGCGCGGCGCTGCTCCGACTCGGAGCGGAAGGCGGTCACGTCGCGCCGATTCTCGGCAATGTCGCGACGCTCACGCTCAATACGTTTTGCAAGGTATGGTTTGATCATGCCCATGGTAGCGACAGCATTTTGGCTGAGAGTTTGGACAACTTGGAGGGGGGCCATTAGGCCGTCCTTGTCGATTCGCTCGAGGATCGCAGCGAGCTCGTCTGGCCCGGCGTCATCCAAGACTCGTGCGTCCGAGGTTAAGTAGGAAAGCGCTGCGGGATACAGTTGAGGCTCTTCAGGACCGTATTTCCGCAGCGCTTTGATGGCGCCCAGCGTGTCTTTGGCGGACGTGTAGGATCGGAAGATGTCAAAGAGCAGGCCTGACTGCTCCTTCACCAGCGTGGTACCATCGCGGAAGTTGGATAGATGCGACAGCAGCAGAACATTGGAGTTCTCGATAGGAGGCTTCTTATCTTGACCAGGCACGCCCTCGATGAGAAATTTTGCTTTTTGTTCCCACTCCTCGCGGTGTTGCTCCCCCTTCTTTTCGTTGGATTTGTGTAGGTACATCTCGAAAAGAGTGGTGTAAATATCGGTCCTGTCTGGTTCCGACATGGTTTCCTCTTTGGCGCATGCTTCTAAAAAGACAATGAACTCGTCTGGGTGGTCGATAAAAGAGGAAAACGCCGTTCGAGGCCGGGGTGGTGTATAATTCACAACGGGCAAGGTCTCCGGCTTGAGGACGAAGGTCCCCTCACCAACCGTCGTTTTGGCCGCACTCAGTGGAGTTGCTGGTGAAACAGCTGATGTGTTCATGTACGGTAATGGCAACAGGTTGCTGAGGTTCTGCACTGCATTTGCAGCCCCAGCCGCAAACCCGCCATTTGCTGCCGCAGGAGCGGCGGCAATTGGGGACGGGAGATCGATTCTGGCTTGATAGTTACCTGTGTAGTAGTCGATGAAGACCTGGGTGGCAGATTTTGGGCAGTGCTCGATAAGGACTCGAGCATACTTCATCAGACAGGGGTAGGCCTAAAATGGGTCAGCGTTACCGTCATGTGCTGCAGTACTGTGAGGATAGAGAATTCACTGACCGTCTCGGGATCCAGGTGACATATGAAGTCGAGAGCTTCATTATACGCCTTTGAATCCTCGATCAGGATGTCTACGACCAGGTCGTGCTCCCCGTGCTTCTTGGCTAGGTAGGCTGCCTGGTCGTAATAGCCCCCCTGCCGACACATGGAGATGGCCGTGTCCAGATCAAACTTGAGATCCCCGGGGGACTTGATGAATTTCTCCAGCTTGTCAATATCCTTGAGTTTCGCATAGCAATTCAACAACAGGGTTGTATGATCCGACGTGGCCTTGTGATGCTCGTGTAACTCTTCGAGATACTCGATAAGGTTGTGTATCCTTTGCGTGTCCAGAAACTTCCTGATGACCTGCGAAGGCTCTGTGCTGTCAATGGCTTTGATGTACTGAGTCATAGCTTCGTCGTAGCTGCCCTTCTGGTAGAGGTAGTCGCCATACTTGCGGAAGATGATGTTCTGCTGCTGGCCATCCATGCCGCATTTCTGGGCGAGCTCCACAGCAAGCGTGTAGAGATTGCGCTGGTAAAGCATCTCCAGCCGCTGTGGCAGCGACTTTTCATGGTAGCGAAACACCTTGCCCTCCTGGGTAAGGGTGTGGAGATCCCCCCCGAGTTGGAAGATGTGCTGGACATCGGATAAAACCGTTTCGCTGTGGGCAACAATTCGGAGGTCCGGATGTATCAGTGTGAACGTGAAGATATTATCTGCTGCAGCACCAAAGAAACGGGTCCGGATGGTGTCAGATCCGCTCGAAGGCGTCGGCGGAGAGATGAGACCGATGTAGTCTTGGTAGACGGCGATCAGCTTCTTCGGGGCCTCGTATGCGGTAGGAGGACCCCTGCCGTCAAGGGTGTACGTGTAGATGGCATCGTCACGGCCAACAACAATGTCGCCAGTTCGTTTGTCTATCGCCATGCATCCGACGCCACAGCCCATGTCTTCCACTGTCCTCGGAGGCTGGCCATGGCCCTTCCCTGATATAACCAGCTTCAGGATGCGGGACGTAGTCGCGACGAAGAGGGTTGTGAGGGTTGCATCGACGTGCAGCTCGACGCCGGTGACTGGCTCGTCCGACTCGTATATAATGCGCTGCTTTGTGCCGAGGTCGTGGATTAAATCGCCGCGAATGACGGTGACGGCGCCGTTCGCAAACCCGACAGCCAGCTGGGAGAGGTCCTCTGTCGCAGTAAAGGCGGAGATCTGAAACGGAAACGCAGGATTAGCCCAAGTGCACGACCTGCGAGAATAGTACGACACGCACCGGGAACGGCTTCTTGCCATTGTTGATGGCTAGCGTGCTGAGGCAGGTGGGAATGCCCGTCTTCTTGACGGGCTTGTCCAGCGCCCAGACCTTCAAGACGGGCGCATTGCTCGAATCGCCGCTGCTCAACTCCTCCTAAAGGCTCGCCGTGTCAGCAACCTTCGGGTTGGGGCGAAGGGTGAATGAAGCCTACTGCGATAGTGACTAGCAAGCTTGTTCCCTCGACCTGGCGCATGAAGGTGACGGGCCCTGCCTCGTAGGCCTGAAAGGTGCGCACGACCTTCCAGCTCAGGCCAACAATATGTACGTATCCATCGTATGTGCCCAGGAACAGGCTCTCGGAGCCGGAGCAGACGCTGGAAACATCGTTGCTCTCGAACAAGGTGCGGGTATCGTCGTCGGCGAGCTTGATCTGGGTAGCGTCAAAGAAGTCAAACGACCTCCACTGCATTACCATCCTGTTAGCATCCGTGCATCTTGTATGTGGGGTGGTACTTGCCGTCAGCGCCATCGTCGCATTTTGATTCTCGAGTCGCCGAGTTGCCGTGCTGTATTGTGGTTGGTGGTTGTCCTTCGTAAACTGATTGGGAACCTTGGGAGCCTGGGAGCATTGACGACAACTTGGAGCTTGAGCTCCAATATGGTCCGTGCGTTACCAAGGTGTCGCATCGTACTGAGTTAAACCCTAACCCTGCACCTTCCACGCCTGAGGCCTGAGGTGAGCGATACACCTCCACCAGGAAATAAAGGTCGGTGAAGTAAATTCAGACGCTGAAAAGGAGAATATTTGGGGCGTTATAACTTTTCTTCTACGCTTATATAATACAGATCAAAGCATATTTGTGATTTAAGAAGGTCTTATTAGTGATCGTTCAGGGCTGATCTCCTTTTTCGGATGCCGTGGCTGGTAGAAGCAGACCTTAGGCTCCAATTTACTTACTAACATGTATTTCCCCCTCAAAGGTATACATTGATCATTTCTTCTCCATGGCACCACTGAAGCGGCGGACATATTGAATATAAAAGAATTGATATGGAACTCAGTATCAGTAGAAGTTAGCCTGGCATATCGCACACGGCACAGAGGCCATGGCAACAATGCCAGAAACCAACATCTCGCCGATTATCATCATTGTTCCTAATTACCTACCCATCGTTTTCAGTTTTTAAAAGCCCCCCGAGCCAGCTGTATCCCCCCGAACCCACCCCACTGCGAACTGTTACCTAGTCAGTCTCAACTCGCTCGGAAGTAACAACCTAACACATCCGCCGCCTAAGCACAGGACACCACGACGACAACGGAAGCAGCAACACCTTGCCCAGCGAGCAACTGCTCTCTAAAAAAGCCACACAACGAGGACTGACCTTTATGATCCAAAATCCGACTGCTCTCCTCCAAGCAACTGACGAGTCCCGTTTGAGAATTACCGCGTCTGAGTGAGTTCTTTTCTGATGCGAGACTGTCGGGGTGAAAGGGCAGCAGGTTCAATTTTTTGCTTATATAGATGAACAAACTTTTTTTGACTTTGCAAACGTGAGAGTAACTCCCTGTCGAATTGTGGTTTGCTGGTGCATCGGTCACGGTGGGAACAGATCTGGAGCACATACGGAGAGACACATTATGAGTTCAGGTAAGCTTTTGGGCTAAACCTTTTTCCATCTCCTGAATTTTGGGAACTTCGGGATGACCCTTGGCCATTTCATGCATTCATTCCAGCACGATGGGATGGTTATAAACCCATGGATGACGAGAAATCAGAAAAGGATTCTATTTCATCTGGGCTGTCAGCTGTCAGATGTCCAGTTTGCCATGCAATCTTAGTCCCCGCAGTGTTGAGACGCACCTAGACGTCTTGTTGAAGCACAAATTATAGATCGAGCCTTCTTCTAACCCCGCAATTGTTCAAAATTGCGACTTACAACACTACACTACATGGCAAGTACGCCTTCAAAGCAAATGAACCATTGGGAAGGTTGGGTCAGCCCCGTTCAGTGGGACACAACCAGATATATTTCTCGAGGATCCCGAGTCGACCCTTCTCGGTCCCATACTAGGCCCTGGCTTTACCACCGACTTCAGGCACCTTATGCCATGGAAGCAGTTTCATGCAGCCCGGAAAGAATCTGAAGCAATGAGCTTCATATTTACTGTGGTCTTTGGTACCTCAACCACCATACCGCGCCACCACGAATTCTATACTTAATATTAGCCACTGTCTTCCAAGAGACAATAACTCTTTTCTCCGATAAAATGAACGTTTCGTGTTTTATACAACAGTCTTGCCCACTGTCCTCTGAGATTGAGAGAACAAGTCTTTTTCCTCCCTCCCCCAAAAAAGTCAAAAAAGCTGGGGTGACTTGTTCGATCCGAGAATCGAACCCGCCACCTTAC
Organism: Podospora didyma; assembly: GCA_033439775.1. Lineage (NCBI taxonomy): Eukaryota > Fungi > Ascomycota > Sordariomycetes > Sordariales > Podosporaceae > Podospora > Podospora didyma. Next base: position 2,920,385 of record JAULSW010000003.1, read on the forward strand.
GAAAAAACCGGAAACCGGTGAGATTTTTCATAATTGACTATGTTGAGCAGAGACTCGCTGCGCCAACGTTCAATCGTACAGGGCGATTTCCTCCTGCTGAGGTGAACTTGGGAATTACGACCCGCGACCTGCCTCATAAACTCTGGCACGCCGCTTCAAATCATGCCCTGCGAAATTGAATTCAGAGGCAACCATCCACACACAACCCTGGGTTTTGATGAGGTCTAAAACAATTAAAATACAAATACGTGACAGTGGTCATTCATTTCATTTGTTGTTAACACGTACCTAATACCTGGGTACCTACTACCCAGGTATGTTCGTCATTTTGCGTTTTTTTTAAAGGTAAAAACCTGGACCGTTTTACCACCATATTAGCCCACACTCGTTTCGCAACGGTGGGAAAGACGCAATAAAGAAAGTCAAGCTCTATCTTAGATGTGAGCACAACCGACAAAAGGCTTCCCGATTCTTAAAACTCCCGTCCTTACACTGACGTCTGCCCTCTCAATGTTATCAGCATCCTTGCCGCCGCTCTCTCCAAACTCCACTCCCTCTCTCCCAAGCGATGCCAACCTAGGAGTTAGCAGTCCTACCCCAGTCACCAAAAGACTCCACAAGAGTCCGAAACGTCAACGGTCAGAATCCATGAACCATGCAATCAGCATGGCGCCGGGAATGGCGTTACGCCACTTCGGGAGCCAAACTATTGGGACTCGGCCTGCTAAAGGGGCGCTACTGAGACTGGAGAACCATGTCTGCTCCATGAGCGATTCTAGACTGCAGACTAGCTGGCCCAGCTGAACAGTTTTCTTGCGCGGATGACAAAGAGTGAAGGAGCCGGAAAACGAGAATTTAGGAAGAAGATGAGTCCCGCTGTTTGTTGTTGTTCTTTCTTTCCAACCACCAGTCGCTCGTTCTGATACTGCTGCTGCTTTGCTTGCTCGTGTGTTAGTCGCGATGATGGCTTCCACTCCTTTAAGCCTGCGGCTTCTGTCGCTTTTGCCTCTGTTCCTCCTCGCATCATCACCCGTCTCGGCGCGTCCAAGCAAATGCAAGCCCAACGTCCCCGCGCCGGCCTCGCTGACCGACGCCACGTACCTGGGCTGCTTCGTCGACAGTGGCAACCCCCGCGTGCTTCCAGACAACCTGGTTAGTACTTTGGATATGACGGCGGCCAAGTGCGCCGTGAACTGCGCCGGCTATGATTACTTCGGCACCCAGAGGGGTTCCGAGTGTTACTGCGGCAACACGGCGCCGGTCGATGCTGCTCCCGCTGCCGAGTGCAACATGGTGTGCACTGGCAACGACAAGGAGCTCTGCGGTGGTAGCTCGCGTCTCAATGTGTACGCGTTCAAGAAGGCGTCTACCAGCTCTGCCGCTTCTTCGTCCTCGACCGTGGCTCCGTCTTCAAGCTCTACATCCGAAGTCGTCTCTGCCTCCGAGTCATCAGTCGTATCGGTTTCGACCTCGGCCTCATCCGAAATTGTTTCCGCCTCTGAGTCTTCCATTGTCCCGGCTTCGACTTCGTCTGAAGTCGGCGCTAGCTCGACTTCGGCTTCGGCTTCGTCTCAAATTGTCTCTACTTCGACTGCTGAGATCTCCTCCACCTCCGAGTCGTCCTTGACATCCGCATTGTCTTCGACGTCAACCTCAGAAGTGGTCTCAACCTCCGAGTCTCCCGCTGTCTCGTCTTCCGCTTCGTCAGAAGTCGTCTCCGTATCGCTGTCGACCACAACTGAAACTCCGAGCAGTCCTGCGTCCTCGGAAATCGCCTCAGCCTCAGCCTCAGCTTCTACCATGACCGAGGTTTCGAGCAGCTCTCCCTCGTCGACCATACCGAGCACGTCGTCTTCGGCCTCCTCGGAGATTGCCTCAGCCTCGGTCCCAGCTTCGACCGCGATCGAGATTTCCAGCAGTTCTTCCACGTCGTCCGTACTCAGCACATCGTCTTCGGCCTCCTCGGAAATCGTCTCCGCCTCCGCCTCGACCACGAGCGATGCACCCAGCAGCAGCAGCAGCAGCGCATCCTCCTCCGTCCCAAGCACCTCGTTCGTGCCCTCGTCAACATCGACGACCATTGCATCCACCTCCACGACACCCCAAGGCCCGCCCCTGACAACCATCACCACCTGTCCCGGTACGACCACCGTAGCCGGCCCAGCACAATGCTACCAGAGCGCCCTTCCGGCGAGCTGCGAGAAGTTCAGCAGCATGCCCGCCAACTTCAACTCGCGCCTATTATCCGCCTCCCTGCTGTCGTGCAGGAACCAGCTAACCCAGTACGGCAACGCGGCCAACCCGACCGCGACGGCCTGCTTCCCGACATCCGTGCCCGCGAACCCGGCCAACGTCGACGTAGCCACCTCGACCCTCCTGAGCGTCTACTCGTGCCTGCAGACCGCCAACGTCATCTGCTCGTACAACGCCGACTGCAAGACGGCGACCTACACCGTCGGACAAGTCCCCTCGCCCACGCCCAGCATCGGCGTCGACCTGCTCCTCGACGGCGGTTTCGAGTCGGGCACGTACGGCAGCTGGTCCGTCCCGCAGAGTCCCAACGTGCCGACCGAGCTGTCCACGCAGAACCCGCACACGGGAAGCTGGGGGTACCACGTGCGCTATGCCAACATCAACGGCGGCAGCACCGTGCTCTCGCGCGTTATTCTGGGTATCGAGCCCAGCAGGCAGTACCGGCTGAACGCGTGGCTGCGCCACGACAACGCCGGCGCCGCGACAAACTTTTACCTGTACGCGTACCCGCTCGGCGGGTCGACGCCTGCCGGAGAGGCTGGTCTCGGAGCAAGCTTGCCGGTGAATACCTGGACCCAGAGGAGCATTACCTTCACCGCTGTGTCGTCATGGTTCCAGCTGCAGGTCAGTGCGGGTGGGCAGGTCGTTGGGAATACGGGAACTGCGGCTGGCGTGGATAACATCTGGATCGATGACATTACGCTCACTAGGCTGAACTGAGGCGTTGTTTGGAATGGCAAGGGTATACATAGAAATGAGAGAGAAATTGACGTTAGAGTGAGTAATGAGAAAGGGGTAACATGTTAAATAAAATAGTACTGGTCGGTAGTAATTAGTACCTAAGTGTACCCCCTGGCTGTTACCACTCGCTGCTGCTTGCTTCTGTCCACTTTCGAAGAGCGTCTACCAAGTCACCCCCCTTTTCCTCTCCTAGAATAGTGGTTGTTCCAAGTGCATTGCCGCCGCCGTCGAGATAAACGAGCGGGGCCATTGAAGGCCGCCCGTGGGCGCACTGAAATGGAAACGCGCATTCCGCGAGACGGTGGAGGAGATCCGAGCACTCGTCCATGGATAGAGGGTCGTTGAACATGATGGCGCCTTTGTCAAATAGTTAGTCGCACTCTCGTGCATGCATGCCGGGCCGGTATTGGGAAGAAGACTCACTTCTACAAGACCGAGAGTTGATCATCTCGAGGATGCCCTCAGGAGAGTCGTGGAATCTCGGCACCCAATCATGCTGCCCGGCCTCAGAAGACGTTGGCCCTCTGCTTGCCATTCCGGGGTTGTCTCGAAGCTTCCAGATTTGTTTCCGTAGAAGATCAATCAGAAGCTTCGGCTCAAGGCGGCATCTCTCCAAGATGCAGGGCGGCAGCGTTTGGACCTTTACAGTCACCACACGCGGATAGTGAGTTGAGCGCTCCTTGCCGTCGCACGAAGTGGTGTAAAATATGCCCCAGTGCTCAAAATGTTTCCTGAAGCGGCTGAGAAGCTCGCCTTCATGCATTGAGAGATCGAACCGCAGGGGCTTCTCGAGGCTCTCCGTCTCCGCCACCAACCTGCCCTGTTCATACTCGTCCGGAACGAAATACTGTCTCATCAAATTTTCTACTCTGCATCGCTCGTCAGCGGCATGCTGGTCAATGAGAACCAGCATGTATCGTTTCTCGTCGTGCTGCCGGACATCGTTCTTGTTGTCCGTGAGGACCTTGACAAATATGAACTTGCGGTCGACTTGGCCAAGGACTTCTGCCCTACGAAGGTTGTCTTTGGATATTCGGCCCGGGAGAGTCTTGGAGACCCTCCCGTTTGCTAGGTCGAGTTGTATACTATCGACAGGATGGCAGTCGTGCGCACAATTTCTCTCCAACCCAGATGGCCCAGACACTTGTTGCACACGAGGAATTGTCGGCTCAGTGGGTTCAAATACTATATTCTCCCCGGCTGGTGGGAGAGGTGCTGAACGAGTATCTCGCCTCCTGAGGTTAAAATTCCAGTGAGAGGATCTCGGTTGGTCTTTCGGCCCGGGCCTGACCATAAAGCCTGTTCGCGAATCTATGTATGATCGGATCTTTGTTGCTGGGTCGAACCAGACAATGACGCCATCTGTGTTCTCGGCTTCAGCAGAGGCGGGCCGACCCTGTTTCTCTGAAGTCCCACAAGCGGGCTCTAGATCAACCTCATCAAATGGTTTTCGTAAGAGATTGCCCGACTTGTCAAACAGAGGATTTGTGATCTTGAAGGCTGGCTGTGGTGACGCTGGTACAGCACCTTCGCTCTCTGGGAACTCTCGTCCGTCGATTTCTAGGCTTGGACGAATCATGTGAGAGACGACGTCCTTTGACTTTGTGGATTTCGACGGCCCTGCTTTCGATCGTGACCAGGATGCAAAAGGGGAAGCAGATCTTGCCTCGAAAGCACGTCGGCCATGGCTTTCTGTGGACTGGCTTGTTCGTGTCGTACCTGATCTTCGAGACGGGGCTTTCGGCCGTTCATGCGATCGAGATACTGGGACGCCTGAGTCGGAGGTCCTGTTTGGCTCACTGGAGCGCCGCGATAGGCTAGACTTGGACGACTTGAGTCTTTCAAAAGCGCTGATGGATCTGGGGCGGAAATGGTGCTTTTTAAGGAATTCGTAGGCCATTGCTTGCAGGAGATCGGTAATTATTGCCAGACTCTGATGTCTTTCATCAAGAAGCTCGTCGGCATCCAAGGATTCCATTTCTTCTTCGAGTGTTATTCGAAGAAAGAACATTGGCCACCTGTCAATGCCGCGTTTTGGTCTCAATTCCTTGGCTGTAAATCCGGGCATTTTCTGCGTTACACCGTCATCGTCCAAGTCCACCTCCTCTGTCGTCCCAAAGCTGGAATTGGCAAAGACTTTGTTGACTTCTTCATGAAGGAAGTTCGAATGAGGTTCGTTGGGCAGTGGCTGAATGCCGAGTGCTATAAACTGTATGTGCTTGGTAGCAACGGGCTGCAAAGAGACGCATCCGCGGACAGTGACGCCAGGGACCGAGGCTCCTATTGATACCCAAGAGTCCATATCTTCTCGGTCTACTAGGGAAGACTGGGCTAATAGTCGCGGAGTACGAGAGAGAATTTTACGATCTGCACTTCGAAGACGATTGACCTGATCTGCAATTCCCGATGTGGAAAGTGAGATGGCTCGGCGAGCGGCTGCGTCTCGGATCGAGAGCGAGACATCCCCGGGCCAAGCAAGGAGAAGAGCAACACTTTGCAAAACTAACTCGTCGAAATTCTTGCCTGATCCCATCCGTTCTGTCTCCACCCCCCGTTGCTTCACACGGACGGGCATGGAACCAAAAATATCACGAACAGTCACACGGGTCCCGCTAGCAAAGAGCAGGACGCGCTGCTCGGGCAGGGCAGGAATATTTCGTGCCACCACCCTCGAGTTGTGAATAGTGAGCGAGTTATGTGACCGGTACTCATGATGGTGTGACGTGATCGACATCAACGACAGGGCTGATAAAGAGGCCAAGAATTGCCCATGCCTACCATGGCGGTTGGCTTGAGGCGGAAACCGGGAAGTGTCTGTATATGTGTCACCTACAGCTCTCAGACAACGAATGAATATGTGGGTGGCTACGTACAGTGAAGTTTGCTAAGTCCGCCATTCTCTTCAAAGTCGGCCGGCGGAATCCCAAGCCCATTGTCTTCAACGGAACAGTTTCCGCGAGTGTAGTCGACAGATATGCTGATTTTGGATGCGTCGGCATCCAATGAGTTCTGAAGCAGACCACATGCTGCACTATTTAGAGATGTGATGGCGGCAGAAGACTTGATCTGTGCAACGACGTCATAAGGGAGCGGTTGGATTGACATGACGTGGGGTGAAGTGACATATCGTTGTCTAATAACTCTTCCTTGTCCAAATCGCCGAAGGCCGCTTCCAAAGACGGATGGTGGATCAAGGAATGATGGAGACTGGGGCTACTGCGGTGGGCAAAAATCTTGGTGTTGGAGAGCGACGTTCAAGCAGCTTCGCAAAAAGGAAGTGAAGGCGACAACAAAAAAGAACAGAATCGTGTCCTGGGATGAAAAAGAGAGAGAAAGGAAGAGAAGCAAACAAAATTTAGCAAAATCTAGCAAAATCTACCAAGGTGGATGGCACCAAAAGTTGCCGTCGAGGCTGCCCTATCCTTCAGAGGGAAGGATGTTGAAAGTCAAGCAATGGGGCTCAGCGCCAAGACCTGTCAGGGTCGAGATTCCACAACAGCCTAGGAAAGCTCGGAAACAGGTGCCGCGACACGTGATGCCAAGAATGAATCTGCAGCGGACATGTCTGGGTAGGACCCACTCCTTCTTTCACATTCAACGCAAGATCGACCCCTGCCTCTCGTCATTACCCCAGCTCAAGCCTAGAACCCGAAAGCTTGGGACGCATCTGGTTAGCCCGAAAGCTTTCAAGTCGACAACTCGGGCCCTGGAATCGCCGAACGAAAGCAGTGGGTCACATACTCACGGTCGGTCACAAGGAGACGAGACTGAACTGACGCCATTCGCCCTTCACCGCGACATCGTATCAATTGCTTCCCGCCTGTCGTGTCTCGTAGAACCCCCCAACAAGAGCATCCACCCGCCAGCGCAGCGAGCCAATCCATCAACTCCCCCCAGCGCAGCCTCTTCCTTAGGCAACAACCGAAGGCAAAGCAACAACATTCAGTCTCATTAGCCCGTCGCTCTCTTCCCGACCGCAATAAACTTTCGCCATCGACCAGAACTCTCGCTCTCGATCCACAGCCAAGACCAGCTGGTGAAACTTGCGCCGTCCAACACTGCCCCGATTGGCGTGCATACGCCAACCTATACCACCACCCTGCCCTGTGTCCCACGAGCCAGCGATGGCCATGACTGAAACGGCGCCTCCAACGCACGGTACTGTTCCCCTCTTTTGAACAAACATCCTCGTGCTGGTCTTTCCATCACAGGGAACCCTCGTATCTCGCCGACCATGCCTCACTTCCCCTCCACCTTCAGAAGCAGGCGGAACTCCGCGCCGCCGCTGAGTCCGTTCGACACCGCTAACAATATACCAGATCGCGCAGGCCGGATGAGCCGCCGGCGGCCGTTCTCGACATTAATGAAAAAGCTAGCAAACCTCAAAGCAGGGTCGGGAGATGCCAACGCAAAGCAGAGCAGCAACGCGAAGAAACCGAAGTCGAAGAACAACAACCCATATCCACAATCAGGTCGCCTTGGGGTCCCTGTCCCGGAGCAAGACAGCCACTACTCCCTTTCAACCGGTCGCAGCGGGAGATCGTCGAGTGTAACATCTCTCGGACAGGGCGAGTCTGTTCGGTTATCTACCGATGGCCAGCCTCCGCCGACCACTGGCGGCCGATCAATGGCTCCAACCATCTCGACTGACCACGACACCTCCACTGGTCTTTCACACGGAGCGTCGTCGGTCGCCGGCACGAGCCGGACTGTCAATGGCGGAATCGAGTCTCGCCGAGGTGGCGACAGCACATTCTCGTCCCCGGCGCCGTCAGTTCGCTCCCTCACAACTACCCTGACGACGATACAGTCAATGGCGCCCAATGCCGGCGCGGCGTCCCAACACAACCATGCAAACACAAACCACCACGGACAGCAGTCCAGCTCTCAGGTTATTCACTTCAACCAGCCGTTCCCCACTGCCTCTCCCGCCTCTGCCATACCCGCACATCTGACCCCGGTTGGGACCGCGACAGGGACAGGCCACCCGACCACTTACGCCAGCGCGACCGCCAACAATCTGCTTACCGACAACGCGTCCATACTCACACTTGCGTCCTCTTCGAAGCGCCGACGCCGACGATCCTTCGACACAGACGCTTCCGTACGCGCCCTCGCACCATCATCGCTGTTCGGCGGCAGTAGAGAATCCTTGCCGTTAAGCATTCTAAGTGCCAACATGGATGGGCCGATCCCCACCACGCCGGGACTCCACCGCGGCGCGAGCGGAGTGGCCAATGAGCGGACAAGCATCTACTCAGCGACGGGCATCATGGCGAGTGAGCGGAATAGTTTTTACGCGAAGCAGACCATCGGTACCGGAGCTGGTGGTGCCACACAGGGGGACACAGTCAGCATCCGTAGCGGGCTGCTCGGTCACGGCCGTGCTGATAGTATCAGTGGGAGTATCGGCGGTGGGCTAGGGCCGACGAGTCCCCTTGCAAGCCCGAGGGAGAAGCAAGGCGTCGAAGAGAAGGACGAGGAGAACGCCAAATCATGAATGGTGGTGTGTCTTCATGCATTGTTTGAAATAGTGTTTTGGTTATACCGTGGTTTTATTTTTTATTTGAGTCCATCGTTGAGGCGTTTTTGCTTCGGGCGGACTTGTAGTGGAAGACGGGGAGAACGCGGGACATGGTATCAGCATGGCAAGAGACGCGTTTGCGAGAAAGAGGATTACTGGAACAATGCATGCGGGGAAGAAGTGGAAATGGGAGTTAACATGATGTCATTGTTCTCATCACTCGTCGCAGACTACGGACGAAAAAGTAGGCTTTTTGGGGTTTAAGAATCGGGGCTGAGTGTGGAAGGAGTCGTTGATCGGAGTTTGCTTCAGAGGGGAGATGAGGTTTTCAAACATAATGGTTAAACATGGTAACGGACTGGCTACCAACAAACAAAGACCAATAATGGGTGCGGTGTATCCCATTTTGCAGCAAGCGCAAGCAAACCAACCAAGCAAGCCTTTTTGACGGGAGTGCTGTGGCTACAGGTACCTACCTAGGTAGGCGAGATGGAACCTCTTTTGGAAGAGGTGGGCATTGATTACCCATTTGTCATTAAAAACCAAAACAAAATCTCATGATACCCAGTCGAATAGATTTATTTTTTGGACAATTTTATTCTTCCATTTGTGCATACTTTCGCTGATTTACCATTTGCTTGTGCTTTTATAGTTCCGTTTCGGTGATGAAATAGTCTCTCAAAAGACGGGGAAAAGAAGGGTACTTATATTTAAAACTACCTTATATACCTACATACCTACCTATTGCCTACATAACTTGAGTACACAAACTTAGAGGTATCTAAATACTCGGAAATACCCCAAGCGGATTTAGTACGGAAGAGGCGAAAGGTCCAGGCCCTCAACCGAGAACTTGAAAGTGTCGTTTCTGTAGAGGAGATGGATCATAAGATTAGATACGGTATTTGACGTTCACTTTAGGAGTAGGAGGGAAAAGGAGGATAGATAAAGGCGATGAGGACCGTGTGGGGGTCATATTTACTTACCTTGAATAACTCCCCGCGGTATCCAAGTCCAGACGGCCGCGGATGCAGTCCTCGAAATCGACGTCGGCGCAGATGATCCCCTCGTCGTCTTGCCACTGAGGGCCGGCTAGCACGTCGCCGAACGGCGAGACGATGGACGAGCCGCCGCGGGATACAAACTCGGGTGTCGTCGTTGTTTTTGTTTTTGTTGCTGTTGATGACGATGATAGAGTCTGTTTCGTCGCTGGAGGCTTCTGCTGGTTGTTGTGAGAGTTGGTCATCCACTGATAAGTCGCGGATCTTCTACTGCCCGGCTGCTGCTGCTGCTGCTGCTGCTGCTGCGCTGTCTCCGTGCCGGTGCCTGTGCCATTGGCGACGGTGCCGCACAGGACGATCTCGTTTCCATCTTCGTCGAACACGGACTGGCGCCGCTTGCTGATTCCGGACGTTGGGCGGCTGTGGCGAGGAGTAGACGAGGGGAGTGCGATCTCGAAGCCTTCTTCTGTGACGCATGAGCCGCGTCGTCCTGCTACTGGAGCGGGGAGGTCCTGTGGGATGACGACGACATGGCTTTCGTTGTCGTCGTCATCTTCGTCGTCAACGGATGGAGAGATGGCGTTCTCGTTGTTGGCTAGTTGCGGTGGTGGTGGTGGCGGCGGTGGTGGGGAGGACCGCACGCACATGTTTGCGCTGACGACGAAGCAACGCCCTTCAATGGCGATGGTTCGCAGGAGTGACAGCCATGTGTCGCGGCCGTCAGCGGTGGGCGCCAAGTACAGATTGATGTTCTGCGCGTAGAGCGATTGTCGGACCAATGGCATGTAACTCTCCCAGCAGATAGCAGCTGCCAAATTCACGCGGATCCCGCGGATTGTGGTGCTCACTGCGCGGAGAGTCGACGGGGAGCTTTGTGCCCAAACCAATCTCTCGGTCCCGGTCTTTTTTTAAAGGTTGTTCTGTATTAGTGAGGAAAAGGGGGTGTCAAGAACGGCGTGGGCGAAGAGCTTACAGGCATAACCTTTCTACGTTTCCCAATAATTCCCAGCTTCGGGCAGACATACACAGCAGCGCAATACATGCTACCGCCGGCTTTCTCAATCAATCCCGTGATCAGAAAGACACCCGTCTCGCGGGCAATCTTCTCCAGCTCTTCACGGGTACCGTCGCCGCGTCTGGCGCTGGCATTCACTTCCCCGTTCTCTGTTTCCTTCGTAGCCCCATTTGCGCCTGAAGGACGAGCATCACCTCCCAGCTCCCTCCTCACCCACACGAGACCCGCTCCACCCCCGCCCTCGCCAATAGTGTCACCCAAATCGACTGCACTCTGAAAGTAGCGAAGATACTCATCACGGCCCTCGTTCGAACGCGAGCCCATGAGACATCCAAACGCCGTTCCGCGCGGGTATCCGCCGATGTAGGCTTCGGGTAACAGCAGAATGTCGATCTTCTTCGCGGCGGCGCGCTGGGCGATCTGCGCCAGCTGTGCGAGTGTCTCGGGGGTTGTGGCCTGCGTGCCGGGGGATGCCGTGCCTAGTCGGATCCTGGCGGGAGCCATATTTAAGCAATAGCAGTGGGCGAGAGAACCCTTGAAATGGGGAGAGAGAAAAGGGGGTTGGGTAAAGGTGTTTGTTTTGCTCGGTCAGAATGGACAAATGCTGAAATTGGGACAGGATAGCAAGATTCCTCTTCCTTGTGCGAAAAGAGGAGGGGAAAAGAAGTCCCTGTGGTTTTAGTAATACCTTCAATTCCAGCAGACAATGACAACAATGGGGCAAAAAAGGGTCATACCCACCAAAGACTATGGAGTGCGGGTTTGCGGGGTAAAAGCTACAGCAGCGGTTGACCCCGCATCCGGGGCGAATGGGGGCCAGATGAGCGGGTTGAGCTCTGACGTAATACAGACATGGAGGGCCCCTGAAGGGAGCTGTGGTTAAGAGGGAAACACCTTTCCAACGTATGTGTGACCAGGGGTAACAACAAATACCTGAAACTCTTGCAGATCGTGCTCATATTATTCGCAACCTAAAAGTAAAATAGAAAAGGCATCCAATTTTGTTCTACATGCCATACTTTTCACAAAACGTTAGCAAGATCTCCGATATCCATCTTCTTCACTCGGTCGTAGGTTGGAAGAAGCTCAGCCGGGAACCACTCCTCGAGTTTGCCCCCAGGTCGCCCAGGTACAGCAGCAAGCTGCTCATCCTGGCTTCCCATTATCATCACGCCCAGAGCCGTCCCGGAGAGCCAGGCCCAGACCATGCCGTCTCCAATAAAGGCAGCGGCAATCCATTCCCCAGTATTTCTACCAGTTCCCTTGACCATGCGGCCTGTCAGCCGGGAGTCTAGTTTTCCAACAAGAGGCCTGAGATCCGCAGAGACACCAATCACGCCGCTCCAGACTTTTCTGGTTCCGCTATCCACCGGGGGGCCCCAGTTGGGCTCGAAGATCGAGGGCATGATGCCTAAGTTGTGAGCATTTGTGAGCGAGTCCATTTTGCTGTCGTCGTACACCCCAACGGCATCTAGTCCGTGTTTTGGGCTCTGCACAAAGCCTCCGCCGAGCATGACGTGACCTGGCACCCCGTCGACCGCCGGCCGCTGCGTCACGTAATCGAAGCCCGAGCCATACATTATCGACCACGATCGCTGCCCATTCAGATCTGGAAAGTCCCTGCCCGGCCGTTGAGATGACATCTGTGCACGTACACCGACCGTTTTGCCCTTGAGACCCTGTACAAGGTGAGGAGCAAAGGCGTTCGTGGCATGGACGACATGGTTGGCCCTGATTACGCCCCGACTGGTTGAGATGAGGTACGGGAAGTCTGATGGGGTCCCTGACACATCGATTTCTTCGACAGCCGTATCCGTCTCGATAGAGAGCGATTTGGGGAAGCCATCCAACAACTGTTTCCAGATGGAAGTAACCAGACGGTACGGCCAGAGTGCTCCGGCTTTGTACGAGATGGCACCCTTGACTTGGTCATTGACAGCGAACTTCTGTGATATCCGGCGATGCAAGTGAGTAGGAAGATAATAAACGGACGGGCTGCTCATCACTCACCCATTGGGCTGCCGAGCTCGTCCAAACTGACGTTTTGAACTCTGGAATCCATTTGGACGTCTCTTTCGCTTCTTTAACCGCTTGATCAAAAGTCTCTTCGTCCAGGAAGAGGTCGACTGTTTCAACTTCTCGACACTCGGCAACATGGATCTTCTCAGCATCGCAAAGGCTGACGAGGGTCTCTAGATGTCTCAGCTGGAAGCGGGACAATGCGGCAGCTCGTTCAGGTTGCATTAGCTTTCGGTGTCGACTAAAGACTTCGTGCGGGGAGGCCTTGATGTGGCCCCCGTTACGGCCGGTGGCGCCGCTGCAGAGCGTGCGTGCTTCACACACAACTACACGGCGTGTTTGACCCATCCGCTGACATTCGTGCAGAATGGTCCTGGCGATGGCAGCGGCGGCGATCCCAGAGCCAACGATAACAATGTCGGCGGTCTCTGGCAGGACTTCAGATTGGATGTTCACGAGTTCTGGGAAGGGCGGGTCGTCTTGCCAGAAAGCCGTGGTGGGATTGGGGACGGGCAGCCCAGGAGTGTGATTTGCGCGGGCGAAAAGGTCCTTGTAGTCGCTTGCAATCTCGCGAATGACGGCAACCACTGCCTTGACGCCCTTGACGGCGCCAACCAAGCTGGAGATGACGCTGCCCATTTTGCTCTGGTCAAATAATCATCAAAATCAAATGCAAGGATGCGGTGTTTTTGGCAGCGCGCAATGCGCTCATGGAGGTTCAGCTGAAGAGTTAGTAGCTGGCGACGCGTCCAGTGTTGGACGCAAGGTATGGTGGTGGCACGGCATATTCGTCCGAGGACCAAAGCCAATCCCAACACCCTCGTTCCAGTGGTGGAGGTGGGATTGACGGGCGATTTGGGGCTGTTGGAACAGGGCTGAAAGGAGGCATGTGTGCTGTGCCAGGAATGGGAAGGCGCGTGGTGCGACTTATACAGGCTTTGACCCTAACCCTCTCGAACCGAGCTGGCATGGCATGGACGCCTTTTAGTCCGCGGCTCCGTCGCTCCTGCCGCATAACCTTGACAACGCGTCCAGTGGACGTATGTAGGGCACAGTCTCAGCTGAACTGAAGTGTTTGGCCGTCTATTCGACAAATTAGCTACAACCACACCGCCATCTCGTTTTGCCCGCACCTTGTTCCATCACGAGCGAGCAGACACTGCTCCGCTTCACCGCCCACTCGCTGGTACTTAGCGGACCCATGCTATATTGGAGTCTCATTAAGGGCCGTATTTAACACGTCATTTACAAGCCATGGCGACCCAGCACCTTCAACACACCAATTCGCCCCCATCAACAACATCAGCAGCAATGCTCAGTCCCAGGGCCCCAACCTCGGGGCTGACAACGCGTCTCAACCACCACAGCCGCCCAAGAAACGAGGACGCCGCCGTAAAATCCCGATGAAGAGCCCACTGATATACCAGCAAAAAAGAAGAGAATCTCCCGAGCTTGTGACCAATGTTCCGGCAGGCGAGCCAAGTGCCAGGGCTTCCATCCTTGCGCAAATTGTGACTTCCCCTGTCCTTATTTTGCATTTGCTCGGCTGGGCGTACTAACCTCTTGCCAGGCACAAACAAGGGAAAACTTGCACATATGAAAAGCCGTACATTCGGGGTCACGCAACCCTGCTGCTGCTCCCTTCTCCTGACGGCGTGACGCGGAACATCTCGAAAGCGCGGGATAAGGACGGCGGACTGATCTGTCGTGCACGAGGCTGGGCTGTGCGGGCCGTGCGTGCTTGTGATTCGTGTCGAGCTCTTCGTTGTGCTTGCTCAAGAAAGCTTCCCTGTAGTGTGTGCTTCATTAACAGATCCCAATGTATTTATCATCAGTGCGTATATGTAAGTCCACCCCTTCTCCGATCCGCCCTGCTTAACAATATTTAGGCGAGAAAATGGGATCCCACCACCCGATGACGCTGACGCTGACGCTGACGCTGAGGGGGATGGTGACTCTCACGTCCACGACGGTGCGGGTAACAGCGACGAGGAGGACTCCATTATTACCGGTAATTCCTCTGCCCATCAGGCGAACGAAGCCTCCTGGAGACCAACTGCCCCAGGTATTGGGCCGCTTCAACTCGGCCGTCGGTATGCAGGCGAAGAGAAGCCTCCAGTGGTGTTTATTCACAGGGCCTGGGAGAAGCTTGCCCAAACCCTGCGACGAAATCATCGGGCTGGGGGAGGCCGTGTGGTAGATCCACGCCCCCGGTCCTCTGATGATCAGCCGTTTGAGCATTCGGCGCCCCTACAGGGGCCGAACCGGGACCAATGGTTCCATCTGCAACGAGAGTACTTCAATGGCTGGAACGGGACCTTCCGTTTTCTTCATCGGCCGGCGGTCGCCTCATGGTTAGACAGAGTTGAGAAAAACGCCAGTGACGGTGCTGATCTGTCACGGCACGTTGGCCATGCGAGAGCGGCTCTGGTGCTGATGACGATGGCTCTGGGCACACTTCTTCTGGAAAAGGAGTTTGCTCATATGAAGAGAGACAAGAAAACCGAATGGATTTACACCCTTAATTCAAGTGACCAGATCTGCGCCGCATCTGTCGCCCCGACAGACGCCGAGACCACCTCTCCGAAGCTGGAGTCGGTCTAGGCTCGCCTACTCCAGGACTTGTATCTTTTCAGCACTTGTCGGATGAACCAAGCATGGCTAACGTTTGAAAATACTATTCAGATGGTATCGACACTGGGCCTTCACCGGCGCTTGGGTAGGAACCCGAGGGCTTGGTCCCGATATCATCCGAACCCCTGACTGTGCAAAGATCCAGTGTGAGAGGCGGACTTTCTGGTGTGTCTATGTTCTCGACAAACACCTTAGCATCTTATATGGAAGGGCTACTCACTTCAACGACGATTGCATTGACTAAGAGCTGCCGGATGGCGTAAATGATGAAGACATGGGACCTGGCAGACCCTTGCGTCCGCACCAGAGCGATTGTTATATGGAAGCCCTGGTTTTAAGGTAAAGCAAGTGCACTTGGAACAAAACGGCACCGGATCTTGTGCTAATATGGTTCCCATCAGACTTGGCAAGATTCTCGAAACGACGCTCCGTGAAGTTTACACCTTGCGTGATATAGCAGACGTTTCTCGACTGAATTCTGCCTTACGGCTAGCCAAGGAAGTCGAGGTTTGGGAGGAGGAGCTTCCATACACCATACGCTACCTGAAGCCCTCGATGCTACTCAATCTGTTTCGTCGACAGTGCAACCTCATAAAGCTCACCCAATATTACACTCAGATGCTCCTCCTTCGCCCATTCCTCATGATTCCGTATCCCTATGACGTCGGATTGCAGCGAATTGCTGATTCGTCGATCAAGACTTGTCTCGAAGCTGCGAAGCAAGCTCTTATTATAGTTCTAGCACTCGCTCGTGACTTGGAAACATCGCAGTTCCAAGCGCTATGGAATGTTCATCAAATCGGCTACTGTGGCGCTGCGATCATCATAGTACTTCCACATTTCCGCGAGCGCCAGAAGATTTTGTTCCAGCGCAAACGATGGCGGGGCCACGAAGTGATGGACAAGAAGCTGTCTGAGCTGGCCGACTGGATCATCAAGATGCTCGCCGAAGGCACCAACCCGTACTCGCCGGGTCACAAAATGGGCCGTGGTTCTGGAAGAGCTGAAGGCAGAGACTGCCACGCAAGTCAACCCGTCGCAGCCCGGCAATTCCGCAGCAAGCGCGGCGGAGCCCACCGAGGGCGTCGACGACAGTGATGGAGAGGGAATCAACAATGAAGATGCCTATGGATCTCCAAGCCAACAGCTACTGGAGTACGCCATGCGCGGTGACTGGGAGGCCGATGTTTCTCAATTCCCGGCTCCGGCTCCGCCCTCGGCCCTAATAGGATCCGGTGAAAGGGCTCCGGAAGTTGTTATTCCGAGACTATGGGATAGGTGGAAGATCACAGACTGGCTTAATCTTGATTCTGCGGTATGGCTATCACGTACACTATTCCTCAACATAAGCTAACTGTTCCCCAAAGGCGTTCGGGCCTCTTGTCGACTTTAAACATCCTTCTGTCTCATCCCTTCTTACAAGCTCCTGAAGCGACTTTACTCATCTCGACAGCCAAGGTTTGCCGCTCATCACACCCTATTGACTTGTTCCTGTTCGATCACTTTGTCCCTTGATTTCCAGTAACAGCCTCCGCACCGATCTGAGAGATCTCGTCCATCGACTCGTTCTCTACGCTACCGGACATTTCCGCCGCCCGTACCAGACGCTCAGTGACTGGCCCATTGCTGCTAGCAAGATATCTATCTAGCGCATACGATGAGCCCTGGTTCTGAGTTTGGCTTTGCCTCCATTAGCCTTTGTCTGCAGTGAGAGAACCGACACAACTCACTCGTTCCCCGAGACACGAGTATCGATGTCAGCTGTATGGGACATGCCGGCGAGCGTAAATAGTCGTGGGCAAAGAGATGTCACTTGAGCTATGTCGCAGATGTGTTGTCAAGACTCAATTGCCCAAGAGCTGTTGTTCAACGTTGGTCGAGGTGCTATTTTCGCGACTTGCTGATAAGGAGGTGCTGACCGAGAGCGTTGTTTGGGTTTCCAGGGAGTCAATTGCTTTGCCACAACATCAAAGACATCGTGGACACGCCATCCCTTTTATTCAGGGATGCTTACAGCTTGATCTCATTGCAAAACAGCAGACTTCCAAGCCCGCAACTGAGCATTCCACGCCATAGACATCAACCCAGCCAGAAACTGGCATCGATCTGGCTCAATCCCGTCTTCAACCCGGCCAACAGTCTTCGTAGTCAACTCACGCTGCTCAGGGGTCGAAATTGACCAGCAAGCAACGAGGCTGAGGCTCTGTCTCACCGAAATGCAGTCCAGCGCAGAATCGCAGCACTCGCAAAGGTCATCAAGTCCGAGCAACTCTAGCTGTCTCCTCTCCGCATTTGAGCCGCGCCGTCTGATAGGCTGGCCGTTTTATCTCATCGTCCAGGCCCCACCACGAATATATTGGTGAATTGATGTTCAATATCACCGTGTGCCGTCCCAGTCCTGCGAGTCATTGCCAAACCTGGAATTATATGGTCCTAAGATAACGCCCAACCATCGTTGGTCCTTTTCTGCCGGTGATGCCGATTCGGAACGGGCTGGGCAATGCTGCCCCACCCCCACAGCCTTATCTGCATCTGCAAGCTGTTGCTCTAACGCTCCCCAGAGCAGGACATTGTTCCCGCAATTGAGCACTTCAATCACGCGGGGCCATTGTCGCGGATAGACAACCCCGTGCTCTCAGGCTTAGCTTCTTTGGGCTCTGTCATGCGTGTCATCGGAAGGGCCCATTCAATGCTCAACGACCTTGTGGGATTGCTCAAACGCGTCGACGCATGCCTCTGCAGACGGGAAACACGTCATTGTCATTGGAGATGGCTCCTCACTTGGGGGCTGTGAACGGTGTGTACTATGTATCCCGTGTGTACCATCACACCAGAGCTCTTGTCTCCTCCGCATTTGCGCAGAAGCATGTTGGGTATATATTGATGTCTGTCGAGTTCCAGACCCTGTTCCAGAGCCTCGTCTCCTGATCTCCCTAGTTCACCTCTTTCTGATCTACAGAGACAGACCTTCACTGCCACTTGGCCAGCTAGTCTGAACCATCCTCAATCTTCAGACCAACTCATAATATCTGTCTGCTTGCACCTTCACCACAGCAAACCCAACACAGCCTCGTCGTACCGTTGCTTGTCAAGCGCCCACCAAGTCCACTACTGAAGCTGGTTTCTTGCTCTCCAGCCCGTCTCGCACCCACTCATCCCCCTTGACATCAATTATACAACCAGTTGTTTTCGTCATCTCACACAGCAAGGCCTGACACTCCATGTCTCGGGTTCCAACGCTTTCAGCAACCTACGGATCGATTTTATGATTGTTCCGGCCCTGCATGGACTGTTACGAGTCAGGCAATCTTCCACCCGCAGAGAGCCTCCTGAGTCGAAGAAAAAAAGAGATAGTGGCCAAATCTATGGCTATCATCGTACGGGGTGTGAATGAATGGCTTGATAATCCATCTTCGGAGTTCGGGAAGAGTCGGGGGAAGCGGGTCCGAGATGAGCAAGACAGCGGTATTGAGGATCATGACCTGAAGGGTAACACCACCGGGTGCAAGAAGAAGCGGGCCAATGGGAGGCTTGGCCGCCGATTTGCATGCCCATTCTGCAAGCACAACCCGACCGAGTACAAGGACGTCAAGACCTGCTGCGGCCCTGGATGGATCGATGTCCATCGCGTCAAGTGAGCCATCCCTTTGTTCAACTTGTGTCACTACCCAAGTACCTTCCTAACCAACTCCACAGGGAACATGTTTATCGCCGGCACTCACTCAAGGGCGTTTGCCCTCGTTGCTTCAAACATTTTGAGAAGGAGGATGACCTGAAGCAGCACCAGCGAGCCAAAGTCCCATGTGATGTCCTTGAGACCGGCAGCTCCGATGTGATTACCGACGACAAAGCCAAGAAACTCCATATGAGAGCCAAAAACAACCAGTCGCAAGAGGAAAAATGGCAGGAGATGTACAAAATCATCTTTCCAGATGCCAAGACGACCCCTTCTCCCTGTACGTAAACCGCCGACTTTCTTTCTTTGTTTGCTGCACAGGATTGGACTAAGACGATCAAATAGACTACGACGGTGACGACCTGCCCAAGTGTCATGAGAAGAGCCGCTTCAGAGACGAGAACGAATGCAAGGAGTACCTGCGCAAGGAGGTGCCTCGACTTGCCAAGGCCATTCTCGAAAAGGAGGTAGACGAGGTCATGCAGACGGTGCAGAATTTCATGGACCGTCGAGCAAATGACATCGTCAAGAACGTCCAGACTCAGGTTCTCCGAACGTTGCAGTTCCAGGTAGAGCAGTCTGCATCGCCAGCCCCTTCGCCATCGGCGGACGAGGACCACCCCTCAACTCCCAAGAGGACCCTGAATGAGTTTTTGGACGATCTCAGTACTGATCCCCTTATGTACGAAATCTTCGATGAGCGTGGCGCGTTCAACATGGAGTCCGTCATGTCGGCTGGTCCAAACGGCCACTGCAACGACACAAACACCGACTCTGGCTACTCGAGTAACTCGACCGATTGGTTTCCGGGCGATAGCCTCGGCGGCACAGGAGTCGGCGTATCTTATCCGTTCTCTCTTGACACTCTCCCTCATTTGTAGTTAACAGGCTTGTTGGAACTATTGGATCACGGTCCTTTCTCTTGTTCGGAAATTTCGTTTGTCCCTTTTTCTTCCACAGGCTCGGTCATTGCGATACTAGAGAAACATTTTGTTACAATTGGAGGAGGCTTTGACTTAGGCACTTGTTGGTCGTCGGCTGTGCGTCCATGCAGGTTTTACGTTTGTCTCGCCGAATACAACAAACTTTTTGCAGTACATTTACTTGCGTTGGGCCAAGTCCGCACTGCCCGCCCCAGTCTCTCGTGCGACCGAACATGGAAGCCCAATGGCAGCAATTGATGCCTTGAAACACAAATCTCTGTACCTTCAGTGGCAAGTCTCGACCGAGACTTTTTATCGTACCTTCCCCACCGGCCATTGCCAAGTTCCCCCTTCCTTTGCTCCTGCATTTTCTCCTCGGGGCTTTGGGGCCCAAGAAGGGCAAGTGCTCGACTGTGGTGCCAGCGCATCCCCTCCCCTCTTCTTTGCTCCCCCACACGCCACTTGAATCCTCCACTCCTTACGCCTTCCCTTCCCTCGGGAAAGGGAGGAAGGAGGGGAAATCAAGATGGCGTCGCTCTGCATCATGCATCCCCTCTTCATAACACGGCCAACCACGAATCTCGTCAGTTCAAACTCGGTGAAACTGCCCATCGTTATTCGATCGGACTCTCGGCCTGCGAGTCTTGTGTCTAGCTTATCACATCACACGCCACATGCACATGCATGCAGCCATGGGAATGATTTGTTTCAGCTCTTGGCAGCCAAAAATCAAGCCAACTCTCTCCACCCAGACGTCTGCCTCTCTGACCCGCGTTTGCCGACCGAAAGCTCCTCACAGCTGCTGCCTTGCATTCTGCCTTGGATTTCGGGATGGGTGCAAATGACACACGGATCCATTCATTCGCGTAAATTGCTCGGTTGGCGCAATAGCCTAGGTTTCTTGCTGTTGTGTGAACTGGTGGGTGGGTGAAAGTTCCCGGCGGCCTCGATATGTGTATGCCGGCCGAAATCTCTCATGGTTGGCGAACGCGGTACACGGCACGGCACAGGTTTGAGTAAGGTCCATGGTGCGCAATTGCGCAAATTGACTAAGATGGACGGGCGGAAGGCTTTTCCACACGGGTGAGCAGAGGGCCATACTGATCAGCGTGGGTGTTTGGTGCTCGGCTCTAACAGTTTCGTCAGATCTTAACATTATCGTCGCCAAGTCGTACGTAATACGCCACCGGATTGTGCCCCGAGTGTGTTTCTCAGACGAAGAGAACAGGGTACCTTGTCGAAATATTGTTCTGTTCTTGGTGTGTGTGCTACCACTCCTCCCCTTGGTAGCCCAAACCTTCCGTCTCCGGGTCCCAGTCCTTCTCCAGCTTCCAGGCGTCGTCGGCACGGACGCCCATCTTAGCAATATCACACCCCCGGTGACCCCATTTCTCAGCGAACACGCTCCGCCCTGTGTCGATCATCATGTGCAACCCCGTCTCGAACCCTTCGGCGTCCCGCGCAAACGGCTCCCCTTGGCCTCCGCTCTGCCGCAGCTGCCATGTGTTCCGCCAGGTCCCGCCATCAGTGTACTTGGCCTCTTCCATGCGACGCCCTACTTCGACGAGGTGATGCCAAGTCTCGCCCTGCTTGCCGACAAGCTTCCTTCTCTCCTTCTCTTCTTCCTTCGTTCGAGGACCTGGTGAGGGCCGTCCGTCTTCACCCAGCTCGCCTCCCTCCGGCCCAGGGTCCCCTGCAAACGATGCCTTGATCCCCGGGATCCTGAACAACGCTCCGACGTCGTCCAGCACGGTGGCTACATCCAGGATGATCCCCACCGTTGTCTCGCCCTGCCAGTACCCCGCCCACATCAGCCGCACATACATGTCGCAGTCCGTGGCGTAGAAAGGAATGTGCGTGTCCCACCCCCCGACCTCGAGGATAGCGTCGCGGTGCACGAGCGTCAGATGGTCGTACGAGAAGAAATGGTTCGCCCACTTGGGGATCCCCGGCTGCCGGAGGTACTGGAGCACGCCGACACAGCGCTCGTAGAGGCTGTAATATGTTTTCTCCTCGTCGTCCGAAGGCGGCGTTTCGGGGGCTTCATCCTCGAAGGAGAATACCAGTAGGTCCTGGTGAGTCCAAAAGTACTCGGTCCAGTTGCGGTCGAGAGCCGTCCTGGGATTGCGTCAGTTCGGTCCGTAAGAGATAAAATGTGATACAAGACACGGAGTTGACTTACCACGCAAAATAGTTCTGGAGCTGTGCAAACGTCAACAGCGTGGGAGTCTATTCCCATTGTCAACTTCTGGCCCGGTTCCCCTATGCAAGAGCTCACTTACCACAAGGATATTGACCCCCAACATCTCCAGCTGCGTATGATTCAGATAGAACGGATTCTGCAACGTCAACCTCCCTTCCCGGTTTGCATACATGACCCCCGTATTCTCCACCACATAGACATCCTCCGGCGGCCACCCTGCCGCAATGTAGCTGACCAAGCACTGAAGCAACTGCGGCCAGTTGCGCGTGAATCCGATCAGCAGCGGCGTGTCCTCGGGGTAGTGGCTCGGCGGTGTCGGTGGCCGGTTCACCTCCGGGGCCCGCAGCAGAGCGCTTCGCTTTGCTCTGGACTGCAGCTGCGGCGAGGACAACAAGGGGAACGGATCGGGGATTGGCGGGCCTGGGTCTCGCGCGGGCTTGTAAGGTGGTTTCGGCCCGGGAGAGGTAAATTCGGATCCCTCTTTTCCCCAGGAAAAGAAATCTGCTTCTAGTGATGCAGCAGGGACTTGGTTTTGTGGACCTGGCTCTTTTTTCTCGGGCGATGTTGCTTTTCCTCCCCCGTTTCCCTTCCCTTTCTCGGCGGCAGCGTTGCTGTTTTTGCCTTTACTCTTATTCTTCTTTGCTTTTTTCGGGTCTTCAGGCGGTGGTGGTGGCGGCGCCATGGAGTATCCCCAGAGCTCTCCGTTCTCGCCCCGCAAGGGCGGCAGATGCCCGGTCGACCATTCTATCACCGACGCAGCCGAGATCGAGAACCGGCCGTTGGTATTCTGGTCTCGCGCTGCGGAGAAGAGGTAGATGGCTGATACGGTGGCGCACGCCAGAAGTAGGATCCGATACCGTGACCGCACCGGCATGTGCACCACCTTGGCCATGGAGCAGCCCCTTGACCTGGGGTTGTGGAAGTGTCGCGGACTTTAAGAAGGAGTAGAGAAATAGAAAGAGAGGAAAGTGTTGTCTCTGTGCAGCATTCTCCCCTTGTGAGGGTGTATGAAAGAGAGATAACAGCTTTGCCTCTCAAGGGAGTGCTTGGCACACATACGCGTGCAGATGCATGTGATTTATATGGTGGTTATATTAAACACCCTCGTTGCGAGTGGAAGGGAAACCACACTACCATGGTCGACATGCCCAGTGCGCAAATCCCAGATGAAACTATTGCATTTTCGCACCAGTCAGCGTCTCCCTCTTATTTGCTTATCTGTATATGGTGTGTTCGAGTCGGGCCATCGTCCCAAACTCCCCTCCCTCTCCTATATGTGGAACAGATGCAAGGCGATGACGCGCAAGCGTTTTCCTGGTCGTTTCTTTAGTTAATTTTGCTTTAGCCATGGGTGGCCTCGGCTGGGCCGGGCTGTTTTAGTGACTAAATCGGCTTTTTAGTCTTGTTCCGTTGACCTGGTAAAACATTTAAAACCATATTTGTTGTTATGGCGGCTGATATGGTGGATGGGATACATTAGCTCGGCATGGCTCTCCGTGTTGGGATTGCTGCCGTTTTGGGGAAAAAACCCAGCTCGTGGATTGTTTCCTCTGCTTGGGATCTTTACTATGAAAAGTTCATTGCTAATTCCTTTTGAACGGGACTTCTTAAAAGTAAATCTTTCCCGTCCCGTCCCGTCTCCCTTTCCCCCTCTCCCGGGAAGGACCGCGCGAGGAGTATTAAGTAAAATAAAACATCCTTATGGGTGTCTCCCTCTCGTTGGGACATGGAGGGTGAGTGCAAAAGCTTCAAGATTCGGAAATTACCATCCGGCATTTGCAAACCCAAACATGCAAAGATGTAACATCTCAATCGCACCACCTCCTCCTCCTCCTGAATGAGAACTTAAGCTTTTTGATCGATGCCCACACCACCGCTAATGTGGGTTTCACTAAACGGTCGATCAAGACCTAGCTAGTGGATTTTATTACTCTCCGCGCCCTCTTTAAAACCCCCATCAAGCTAGCCCATGACTCGGGGAGCCGGAAAAGATACAGTCCTTCAGCATGTTCACAGTTGATCAAATGGTCAGAACGAATAGTGGGGGGACAGCTTTAATTACTTAGCAAGAGAATGGGGCCCCTAAAAATAGAAAGGAAGAACAGACACGTTCAAGCCATTTTTCTTCCAGGTACGCACCGCTATCGAGAACAAACAGAGAGCCAGGTTACATCGCTAGGATAAAGTGTTTCTCTATCTGTCTCTACCCCAACGCAACGGGAAGAGGCGAACAGCGAGGAAAAGGGGGAGGGGCGGCAGCCCACCAAGCAGGGTGCCAAAAAGTATTAAAAAAAAGGGCTTGGATTCCCCCAACGAGCAATCACCACCTGGGGGCCTCGCCCGTCCCTGGAGAGTGCATCCAATAGGTACTCTAAGGTGAGCTTATTTTTTGTCAAATTACTTAAACTTGCAAAAACTTACTGACAGTCACATAATTTTGACATGATCTCCCTGCTTCAGATATCTAAAATGCGAATACAAGACCCCGCCAATGCGCTCTGCTGGCCGCCGCGAGCGGGGAGGACGACAAAGGTTGACGAAACGGAAGATGCCACTTTACCCGAACACCTCACCCGGCACTTCGCGACCGAGAAGAAAATACTACATCACTACTAGTAACCTACCTAGGTAGGTAGGTACCGTTAAAAGTGTTGGGTTTGGTCGCAACCCTAAATAATTAAACTGTCCCTCTCTTCCTTCCGTCCCTGAGCAAACCCTGCTGAGCAAAGAGAGAGAGAGAGAGGCCAGACCACCCTTTTCACATGTCACCCACCCACTCAAGCCACTCACTCAGGCCCGCACAGATAGAGTTTGCCATGATCGGCAGCATTGCAACTCTCTGATCGTCGACACAATAACCCAAATACACCTTCCTCCTCGGTGTTCTTCCTTTACAACACCAGAAGACGAGACGAAAGTAATTGCTTGCTTTGGACGCTTTGCCCTCTAGGGAGTAGTTATATTGTATGCGTAGGTATGTAGGTATGTACCTATGTAGGTATTTTTCGTTGTCGTCGACGCTGTTATCTATCTCATTTACCTGCTCTCACCTGCTTGCCCAGGACAGAAAAAAAAAGAAGAGAAAGAAACTATGCAGGTATATACCTCGGTAATAGATACATGGACACACCCACTCACTACATACAACACTCAGACAAGAAGAACAACCCTCGCAAACAACTTTCTCTTCTAGTCGGGCGCTCTTTCTACCTACACACCCCATTCCCACCCGGCACTCTCTCCCTCTCGGTGTCGCTTTTTCCCACAATAAGGAAAACAGCGAAGCTATCTTCAATAATATTAAAAACAGAAAGTTTTATACAAATAAAATTTAACAGAACATACAAGAACAAATAGAAACAATAGAAACAAAAAAAGGAAAAGAAAATGCTATGTGTGTGTGACTTGTGTGCAGTGCTGAGTCAATACATCTCTGTGTACTCTTCTTTTCTTTCCTTCCCTTTCCTTGCTTTCACAGTCCCGTCCACTCTCTCTCCCATCGTTCCTGCCTTCGGTAGAAGCCGTTCGCTCCCGAGGACCTTCTGTATAAACAACCACCACTTCTTTCTCTGTATCAGACCCCCCACACCGTTCCACGCAGAAAATAGAAAGGAAAAGGAAAAGAAAATCGGTCATGTCGGTTAGTCTGTCGGTATGTGTGAGTGTACGACGAGTTATTGTTCTTGGGTCCCGCGCCACTCTCCTCCACCCATTTAAAAAAAACCATCTTTTGTTATGCCTCAAGAGGTTTAAGAAAAAACAGCCCAGCAGCCGGTGTTATCCAGAACACCACAACCCCCTCCTATCCCACACGCCGCATCGCCTTCGCCTCGCCTCGCCTTAGGCCGTAGCCCATCCTTGAAGAATAAGGGGAGGAATAAAATAATTATTTGAAGAGAGGGGGAAAAGAAAGAAGAAAAGAACTAGGAGGAGGTGGTATATCCTGAACACCAGACAGATAGACAACGACCTCTCCAAGCCAGGCCCTAAGCAACACCGTATGTAGTAGTCAAGGAGAAAGATACTACTCCTCATCCAAGCTCGTCATTAGCCCGTTCCCTCTGCTGCTCTTCTTTCCAAGCCGCAATATACTCAATCTCTTGCGCACATTCAGCATGCCGCCACTGGAATGATGGTCGACCATCGCCGCAGCCGTCGCCGCAGCCGCGGCTGCCTTCTCGCGCTCCAGCGATACCGATGCCGATGTGTCCGGGTCCAAACTCTCGCGAGGTTCGCCCGAGTCTGTCACCCAGTCGCCGCTGGCGTCCCCTCCATTAATCTGGACACTGGGCCGGGTATGGTCGGATGAAGATGGAGTGCTGC
The DNA here is from genome assembly GCA_033439775.1 of Podospora didyma. Taxonomy (NCBI): domain Eukaryota; kingdom Fungi; phylum Ascomycota; class Sordariomycetes; order Sordariales; family Podosporaceae; genus Podospora; species Podospora didyma. Next base: position 2,946,697 of record JAULSW010000003.1, read on the forward strand.
GGAAAAAGCTTCTCCTATTAGGATTATCCTTGCTGCGGCTGCGGCCTGCGGTGGATCCGGATTCATCTTCATGAGGGGGAGCAGCGCGATGGCCATCCCCGTTGGCGAGAGGTATTTGGGGAAGAGATGGCGGAGAAGACGCTTTTGGCTGGTCCTTCTTACGACCGCCCAGGAAACTCAGCCGGGCGCCGCGACCCTGCCTGAGAGTTATTGGCTGGATTAGGGACACCTGTTCATTGCCGGTGCCGTTGGTGAGTGGGACGCCATTGGAGAGCTGTGGCTGGAGGAGGTTACCAAGAGTCGCAGGCGGTGAGCGTGGCCAAGTCGGCGACGGTGTGGCAGGGCCATCGCGAGCTGGCTGGGCTGGAGTAAACACGGCGATTTCTGGCGCAAAGGTGCTCTCGAAGTCTAGACTTATCAGAATGGCAGGGATGGCTTTACGCAACAAACAGACACTACTCACATCTCAAGAGATCCTCAACGTGGCGGGCAAGGAACTCGTTTTTGCTCTTCGCAAATGTCCCCAAGCACCGCTTGATCAAAATCGCGTGGTCCACGAGCGCCATCTTAATGGCGTTCTCCTGTGCATCAAGCTCGACGGGCTCTTCCTCGTCCATGTCCTCTTCGCTCTCCTTTGTGGGAGACTGGTTACCAGTGCTTGACATGCCGGGGATCAGTTCGCGGTAACGCACGACACTGTTCTCCGAGTTGGGGTTCACACTGATGCTGACAGCATCAAAAAGGAGCTGCGCATTTTCATCACCACCCTCGCCCTCGGCCACCTTCCTCTCGACGGCTGCCATCTCTGATGTCTTGCGCACGATGCGCTCCAGCGCCGTCTCCTTGGCCGAGAGCCGAACATCGTGCGTGGAGACGATCTCGCTCCGCCGCAGAATCGTGGGGAACGGCTCTGCAGTCGTGTAGATGATCTTCTCCGCATAGTGCTCTGTGACAGGCCCCGTCGTATTTCTCCTAGAGCTGACCGAAAAAGTCTGAGGGTGAGTAGACACGAGATAGTCCCTGATGACTTGGGGCACCCTTGCCCGCTGGAAGACGTGGTGGCTCAGGTCGCGGTGCGGGCTGAGAGAAGAGATGACAAGAAACTGCCCCTCCACGTCATCGATATGTTCGCTGGTGACGATTTGAGCCGAAGGGTACATCTCTTGGACGCGATCGGTAAAGGCCGATGTGCGCTCAGCAGGTGAGCCTTCAAACACGAACTCCTTGTCCCGCACGCTCGTCGGGAAACCCAGCCCCTTGTAAATGACCTTGAAGTACTTGGGTACCAGCCTGTCGCTCTTGGCGATGATCTCGTAGATGTTCGCGATGGCGCGCTCCGTGCGGGCAAGCTTGGCGAAGTCGAAGATGTTAGTCTCGTATTGCGACTGCAACTCCTTGTACGCAGCAAGCGCACTGCTCCATGCCTCCCCGTCCTCGAAGTGCTTGATCATGTCAAAGTAAATACGCTCTTTCCGCTCAAAATGCGTCTGCACGGGGAATGGCGGATCGTGAAGGGCGGGCGTCGTCCTGGTGGGATCCCAGTCGTAAAGGTCGGCATGCAGTCGAAGAGCGAGGCCTGCTTCAGCGTGATTGCGAGCACCGGCTTGGAGGTTCGCCAGTTGGTGAACATAGCGAACAAAGATCTCCTCCTTCTGCATGTCGCGCAGGAACTCCATCAACCGCAGGCGGTGAATGAGATGGGAAGCCTCCCCAGAACCATCGCCACTGCGAACTGCAACCAGGAGGTCGAGGAACTCATCGACCGTGCCCATGAGCTCTCGTATAGCATGGTAAAGCGGCTCGTCTGGCGTGCGTGAAAGAGGCTCAAAGCGTGCTAGCAGCTCGCTCACAAAGAGCTTCTGCAGAATACTCTCGGTCAGAGGCTTGGTCTTGAAGTAGACATCGAGACAGTCGATCATCTCGGTCTGGATGACCGATAGATCTTCGCTGAGGGTCCACTCGCTGACAATCATGGTCTGCAAGACTTCGACCGCCATTCGTCGGAGCCCCTCGTGGACGCTAAGGCAGAGCTCAACAATAGGGCCAACAAGCGTCGGCACATACTGAACCTGGTAACCGCCCATCTTGGAGAGGCCATACCGACTCCGCTCCTCCAGGCTTGTCTCCCATCCAATCGCCTCCCATGTTCTCCGCAAGAGCTCAGCGCCGTGTTCTCTCACATCGCCAGCGATCTTCCAAACAGCGCGCCGTTTTTGCTCCGGGAACGTCTCCAAGGCGAGCGAAGGGCTCCCAACAAGCTTGAGCAATGTCGTGAAAAACATCTTCCACAGCTCGGTATTGAAGTTCTCAGCCTCATCCGGATGAGGCAGAAAGGACTCCAACAGTATACTGGCAAGATATTGCAATGTCCGCATTGTCGACTTGTGGTGGAAAATGTGGACACTGAGCCAGTTGGCAGGGAACGTCTCTCCTTGCAAGATGCTCATGTGGACACGAAGAGAGTTTTCTACAACGACGTTGAGATCATCCTCTGCGAGCTCGAGCTGCATCCCGCTCGGTGAGTTGGACAATGCAGATAGCACCGCTGAAAGCTCGATAAGCGCCTCGTCAAAGACAGCCCCTTCGGAGGTGGGCTTGGTGGGGAAGGGGTATGAGGTGGGGAAAAGGAGCGAAAGCCGGGTCTTCGGCTTCTGTTCGACGGCCTTGATGGCGAGGTAGGACTCGATGATCTTGGGAATGTAATCGGGAATCTCAGGGCCGAGGTGGTCGACCTGGCTGGCGAGAACGGAGCAGCAAAGTCGAACCTGTTCCTTCCACTGCTCTGTGACCTCATCTGTGTTGCCCCAATGGGGTGCAATCCACCGAACGGTGTTAGCGCTCAGAGCAGACCGCTGTTCTGGGTGCGAGAAGATGTCCAACTTCGCATAATTGATGATCAAAACCAGCTTGTACAGGACAAGCTTCCCCTTGACCATGGAGCAGGAGTCCATAAAGTCAATAGCAATATGCAAAATCTCCTCGGTCGTCAACAGGCCAGCAAGTTCTGGGAGCCATGTATGGAAGTGCTGGACAGCGAGTGTCTGACTTCCAACCAGAACTGGAGCAGTGCTGCGCATCATGGCATCGAGCGCCTTGAAGATGCTCCGCAGGTTGCGCGTGAAACCTGGGCTTGAGCTCGTAATCCCAATACCAGCCTCCTTCGCTTTCTGCTGGCCTCTGGCGTGCGTAATGAACTTGAGGATATGGCGTGCGACTTTGAAGGTGGCGCGCAGCTTCCGGGACGTGTCGGGCTCGGTGGGTTTCGACAGGAGGCGAGTAAAAGACCGAACAAGACAGGGGGTGGCGAACGGATAGTTGAACTTGTTCTCGGCGTACTGGTCCACCAGGGGTGCAAGGTTGAATCTCCGGTCGTGCACAATGTCCAACACTCTCACAAGTGCAGTGAATACAAGGTCCTCAAAGTCATCCTTTCCAGAATTCTCAACGAGAATGCCAAACAACGCATCCAGGACATCACTCAGCAGCTTGACGACTTCAATCTCGGCAACGAAGATGAGCTGTTTTAAGGTATTCAGAATTTCCTCGTGAGAGGACTCTCTCCACCCTAGCAGCCCCAAGACCACCTTATCTTGAGAGAACCTCGTGCTGCAAAGGTAGGTTTGGATGCGCACCATAGCAAACGGGCCCGTCACCTCTTCCTGGTGCCCGTCCCTACCCCTTGGCGTAAACGGCAGGCTAAGGTACCCACCCCTGCCTTGGTTACCAGACTGTGACAAGGCAGTGTTCTCATCTAACTTATAAAGGAAGAGGCCATGGCTACCGTCATGGATAAACGCTTGCTGATCCCATAGAGGCATGTATGCGACCGCAAATGGGGGGTTCGGCGCATCTGCAATGTGCAGCACGACATGAGCTGTGTACACGTCTTGGGGCGCAACAACAAGCTTGATCGTCTGTCGCCATGGGTCGCCGCGCTCAGTTGCGACTGTCTTCCAGACACTGATCCCATCCGTGTTTGACGAGGGGTATATGCAACCATCAATTCGCTCGCCCGTCGCCTTCCGGACCTCGAGTGTGATCTGAAGATTATTTCCGTGGATGCTACTCGGAAGTGAAGTTGCACTCCCTCCGAACCGAGATAACAGGGTTTGTCTGTTGAGAACCGCTTCGTCGATTGTCACATAGATATCTGACCTTGGCTTTGTTGGCGCGCCAGTGAACCCCATCTTGTTCGTCTTGCAAACCCCAGACAATATTGTGGGGGTGGCTTTGATGAGAGCATCCGCATCCGGGTTGTTGAATGCTTTGAGATGCACCTGCAGCCTCTCGGCACGTCGTGACTTTTCGTAGTTGCCTGTCTTGCTGCCCATGATTTCCCGTATTATGGGATCCCACTCCTCGCCATTATCCCCTCGCTCTGTTGCGAGTCTTGCCGAAGGCGCCCAGATGCTCACGACATGTTCGACCTCTTCCTCTTGCCGCATGATCGCGCTCAATTTCAAGACACCGATGCCTACAGTTCTATCGGCCGTCGTTTGCAGGGGCTGAGCATCCACAGATGGTCGCCCTCCCTTCGAGTTTGCTGTGCTGGGTGGCGGCCCGTCTCTGCTCTCAGCATCCGCCGTAGGGGGGCCGTCCTCCTGGTGTTCTGACAAAACGTCCAATTTTGGGTTACCCCTCGAAAACGCCGATCTCGTGCTCTTGCCGGCCCACATCAAGCTCCTACGCATTGATTTGTTGCCAGACGACAACGGGGGTTTGGAAGATTCCTTGGTGGAGAACTGTGTGAGAGTCTGGCCCATGGATCCCGACCGTGAGCTGGGCTTAGCTGCCACGACCTGTTGCGGGGCGCGGATTTTGACAACGAGAAAGAGCTCGGATTCGGCCGAAGGGATATCTCCAATATCTGCAGCCGAGAGGTCGGCAAAGAGGGCGCGCATTTGGGAGTGCTTGGCGAGATGGCCCATTTGCCCTCCAGCAGGAACCTCGACGATGTAGCTCTCCGAAAGGGGAGTCAATGGCCCACCAGCCAGTTTTGTTGCTAAGGATATCACCAAGGTTGTATTCTCGGTCGACGCACCGTTGAAGCCTTTGATATCGACCATCAGGTGGTGGAGGGCCGTCAGCTCGACGTGCTGTGTTGGCGGTTCGTCCAGCAGGCTCATGATGGATTGGAGCCTCGTGATCTCGACCACCGAGTCATCTCCTGTCAAAACCCGTCCCCGCTCGTGGGGGTCGCGAACAATGACCTCCCCTCCACAGAGTTTGTTGACGCGAACCAGGTCCCATGCCGTCTTCTCGCGTAGGTTCTTGAACTCCCAGGTCGTGAGCACGTCGTGGAGGAACTGTTGTCTCGAAAAGTTCAGGGTCATGATGAGTTGCGACAAGGTGTCCAGCTTCGCATACTGGCGCGAGAGGAGGAGTTCGTGGAGGTTTGTCGAATGCCATTCTCGCAGACAGGACGCGATCTCGTCGATAAGGGGTTCGGAGGCCGAGGTTGGCGTCTCATCGCCAATCTTGAGCATGGGCACGGGGGCTGGCTGTCGCGGCGCATTGGGGTCGCGCCTCACGGGCACAGAAAGCCGTCCCTGTGTTCCGTTTAGAAGCCCAGACTCCTTCCTCTGAAGCTTCGAGTCGCCTTGTCCGGCAACGGAGAGCTCGAGACCTTTGCCCTTGTCCCTCCGCCGTTTTCTCTCTGCGTGGCCGAGGCCGCTCTTAGCGGAGTCGCTCCCGATGTGCTGCGCTTCAAAGGCGCCTACTACGCCATCCTCGCTCTCGTTGTCGTCAGTCTCATCGCTCTCGCCCAGTACCTCGCGGACCTCGACACAACTGCGCGGGAAGATGCCACTGAAGACACGGGCCTCCAATGTCTGTCCTTTCACGCTAGTGAGTCCGGCAAGCAAGCTCGGTGGCGCGACGAGGTATCCTCGGAGCCAATTGCCGTCGGGTGTCTCCTCGATGATGTACAGCTCGTCGCCAAGTTCGAGGGGGAGGTCGGCTGGGCTCGAGGCCGTGAAAGGGTATGTCGCTACGGCGAAAGCAATGCGAGGCAAAGGTTGCCAGGGCATCTTGTCCAGGAATGCATCTATCGAGGCAGAGCCGGCGTGAGAATCGTAGCCTTGGGTGTTAGTCTTTTCGGGAGGGCAGTAGTTTGCGCTGTGTTGTCGCTGGAGGCGAGTCGGTCGGCGGTGTCCAGGCTACAAGCGTCCCCAGGTCCTCCTCGGCCGAAGGCCCGGAATCAACTCGTCACGGTCTGGCCGCGTCCTCCCCCGCCCGTCAGAGGCACACTACGAAACGTGTTTTGGTCGTAATGTCTGTAGTCATGAGTGGTCGATCGGTCGGCTAGGAAGTCGGTTGAGGTGCTCCGCTGTCTGTCGTCGAATGGGGAGGGGATTCAGGTGTTGAGAGGAGCTTGGACGTGGGTTTGATCGGACGACCGCGCAGGGAAGCTGCTTGTTGCCGCGATGCCAAATTTGGAGTAAGAGATACAGGGCGCAAGACGACGTCGGGTTCCCCAAAATAGAAGAGAAGATTTAGCTGCAACTGCTCATAAAAGTAAAAGAAGTTGGATAAGCAGGAGGACAGTGTCTCAACGCGACCGTCACCCCTGAAAGCTAAGTGTGGTCGGGTCGGGGCGAGCGTGGTGTGTGGTGGAGTTAAAAAATCCGGGAGGGGGCGCGGGCTTTTTTTTTCTGCCAGGGTCCCGATTTCACGTTGTTTTCTAATTGGAGTCGGTGCGCAAGACCCATCGATAATCGATATCACAGACAGACCATCCATCACCTCAGGAACAGCGAAAGCGCCGGCCTCTTAGCTTTTAGTTTGGCCCCAAGGCGAGAGTTGGGATAAACTTCGCAATTCAGCTCCTAGAAGCCGACCAAGTTCGCCAGACCAACATTGACAGCTAGGCCGACCCGAGAACTGACGGGTGTTTGTTCACAACGTGTGCGCCCGCCTCGACAGATTCACGCTTCTCGTGCTTCTAATACAGTTTATACGCATACACGACTATCTGATTCTGGAATTCTGTTTTTCGTTTTCTTTTTTTCACCTTTGGCCACCGGGAATTACTTGGGCTGGTTGCCAACCGCGTCTGCGCAGGCCCCTCATTTCCTGATTGACGCTCATCCGAACTAAACTCTACTCGGGCCGTGATTCACCCCTTGGAACGGGTGTCATTTTTCACCACTCCGGTAACGGACTTATCTGCTGGGCAAACAAATGTATTCAACTCCCCAAGTCCACGCAGATTGATATCGTTCGATTGCCGTGATGGGTGAGAGAATTGTTGCCAGTGGAATAGCAAGGTGGGAAAAACGCAGATTCAAGTCGCGCTCAGACCTCCGGGAGCCATCTCGGTCGGACCTTCTGCATTTGTCGGTGCTGCAGCTACCTATCGCTATCTGGATGGGCCATTCCGTGTCCTCCTGTATGCAGGCATACAGGATCTACAGTGTAGTGTACAAAAGAGAAGAGAGCTTGTGGCACGTTGCACGTCGCTCGTCCATCCCAACGCACAGCACTTGATCTCCAGGACCACGCGGCGAGGGAACACAGAGCACAGAACACCAATACCCCGAGAGGGGTCGGTGGTGCTGTCATTTTTAATATGGGGCCGTTTGCTTGTGCCCCATCTCCACATATGCTCCTTCCCCCCAGACCTGTACAGACAGCGGTTTGACGGCGCAAAGAACGACGGGGTAACGAAAGCCCGGCTTGCGGTCGAGCCCCTTTTCCCGTTCTGGTCAATTTACTGCGAAACCTGAATGCTCAACCCGCTACCGGGCAGTTTAAACTCGACTTGAGCGTACAAGAAGCATTTGAGTATTTTGTCTCTTCAATGTGTCTCTTCGCCCATCGCAGTTGCCTCAAAAACCCTTGATTACTCTTTCATGGCCGCATATCCCACTGGTAGCTGACAAGAAGAGAGCGACGTGTTTTCCTCTTCAGCTATGGACGAGAGGTCCTAACAATGGACCGATATTGCTTCTTCTAGGCTTCCATGGTCTCGTCTGATGTGTGCGCCATGTCAAGGAGGCATGGCTCAGTTGATCTGCCGGTTCTCCTCACTCGTTCCCTCTTTCCAGAAGGCGTTCCTGGAAAGAGTGGAAGCCACACACCCCTGTCGCAGCCAGCATGCAGGAACCTGCATTGCTGCTCCCAATCAGCGGGCATGGCACTGCTCCGCACCTTCCTCGCAGCTGCCTAGGTGGAGTGACGGGTGTGGTGCATTTGAGGGGCACTGACCAACGAGAGCCTTGATGGCAATCGCTTGCAGCAGGTGCGTGAGTTGGTGCAGGTTGGTGCTGCAAAGCATCAGCAACGAAAAAGGGGCGGTCTGAGGGGCCGCGGGGAAACGTATGACGACACCGCTGTCAGATTTTGGTATCACGACCAAAACTTCAAGTGAAGGGAAAATCCGCATTCTAATCGAAAAGTTGGGAATAAATCAATTGCTACGGAATATATTTATCACAGATATTCGCAAGCAAGGATGCCGAAGTCCATTACACTCCACCCTCCGGTGCCCTGATACAAGATGAGATCTTCCAACTCCATTTGATACTCGAACTCTTCATAAAGATTCCTGACAAAATCCAACTGACCGACCCTTACGTCGATATGTTGCTATGCCATCCTCGTCGGGATATGGGTGAAGTGGGTCGTCGACGTCAAACTTAACACCGTCCCACCAGCACTCATTGCTTTCACTGACTTGGACGAATCGACATCCGTTCGCGTGGAAGACCTTGGGTTTGAACACTGACCGCCTTGTCGACTTGTTCCTTGGTCGGCACATGGTAATTTCGTTTCATGCGGTAGTCGACAAACCACATGCAACTTATGTCGGCCATGTAGAATGTGGACACCATATCGATGATAATTTCATGCCTTCCTGCCATGTTGGCAAAGTCGACGACTTTGTCCCACGCGGGATTGAATTCTAAGGCCATGTTGCACACCATGGTGTTAGTGCCCCTTCTGCCCAAGAATTCGGTTTTGTCGTAGAAAATCATTTTGTCGTAACAAGGAAGGGTATGGTGAATCTTGAACCAGTCGATTGCCACTGTAGGGTTGAGCGGGTGCGGCTGCGGCTGCAGGGTGAGATCCAGCCCAGGAGTGACGGTGATAAAGCTGTCTGGGGAGTCCTGCGTGGTAATGAGGAATGTGGTGGACCTTTGAGTCGAAAACCGGCCTGCAACTTCGTGATACTCTTCCCTATACAAAGGATTCTGCCGTCCTTCTCTACGCCAAAACTCGCTCTGGATGAACCTCTAGAATTTTTGGCAGGCCATCCGGAGACCATGATCAATCAGGTAGGTGGACGGGCTGTTGAGGGTCTATGAGATGGGAGTTGCTGCCATTCGTTGCGGGCTGAAGTCCACGCCCCTCGGCAGGTACTGTGGTGCGGCAAGACGTATCGTACCCACGGTTCTAAGTTATGGCGGGAAGCCTCGTTTTCGGGACCTGGACGTTCGACTTGCTTGCCGTCGCAGATCCGAAATATGTGTGCTCCGGGAAGGTTCGGTCGGATCGCCAGCGTCCAAACCTTCTCCCTAATCTCGAACGGGGGGAGGGAGAAGCGATGGAGTATTTCAAACATTTTTGAGACAAGGTCGCGGGCAATCTGAATAGGCAGTTAAATTTGCAGGAGCAAGACGGGTGGTGATAAATGTAATTCGGTGCAGGTGCGGTCATCATATGTGAGTTAGTGATCCATTCTCAAACAAACTCAAATGTTCGAACCAGAAACCTACATCCCCACCTGAAGTCCTATCTTTCAAACCCCTTCCTACTTTACCAGAGAATTGAACCCAAATTCAGAGCGCGCACACCAACAACTTGAAGCAGCTCAACAACACACCAAAAAAGGATCAGAATGCCGCGAAACCGGGCCAGAAAGCGCACTGCCAGCCCAGCCTCGGAGGGTCCAGCAGCAAAGAAGCCCAAACCATTCACTGTCGAGTTCGCCGACGAGAAAATCAACAAACTTGAGGACAGGCTCAGTCAGACCCAGGAAGAGATGCTACGCCTCAAAGTGCAACAAGGCGTAAGTCTCCTTGCGGCTGATGATGCATATCCATGGATATTATCTGATGAAGGCCTTTTTTAGCATATTCTCCAACAGTTGGACAAATGGACCAAACGACGAGAAGATATGGTTCAAATCCGAGAGGATATTGAAAGAAAATCCATGACTTGTTCACAGAGGGGGTCGCTAAGGTAATAGCCGAGAAAAGTCAAACGGCGGAACAGGAGGAAGGAGTTGACGGCCAATAACTAATTACCTAGTCCCAGGCAGATGGGATATTGTAACCTAATCATGTAAGAAGGAAAGTCAGTGCCCGTCCGGGCAAGCGGGGGGTGGTACTTGATTGTAGATCTAGAAGGAGCAATCCAGAACTTGGCGAATCTAAATGACCCTCCGAGCTCAGTCTTCTCTTTTTGCTCCTTTCCCTTCTTTTGCTCGCCGTCCACACCCAACTACCCTGCCTCCTGCCCATTTTACGTCTACGTATCTCTTCATCATTGCTAACAATTTAATGCCGTTATATTGTTAGAACTATCATTCTGCAGCAGGACAAGACGGTATGTAGCGAGCTGACTCGTTTAGAACTGTGTGGCCTGCTGACATATCGCCCATTCCAAATACAGCTCGAAGAACATTGAGTCGTCTCAGATTGTGTTACAATGGACGGTTAGGGTTTAAACTGCCCTCGTCTTCTCCAGCAGCCATCATAAAAGTGCGTACAGCGTTGCAGGTCACTCTTTGTAACATATATTGCTGACCTTGTACACAGATGGGCAAGCACAAGGTACATCGGCACGGAATAAATGCCTTCTCTGGCGCTTGCATACCTCTCGTCAACTTTCAACCCTCTTCTCATTCTCTCTAAACCTGTAAGGTAATTGACAGCAGGCGTAAAACAGTCAAAAAGCGCACCGCCGCCCCCGCCGAGGCCCTAGCGGTCAAGAAGGCACGGGTATCATCCATTACCCCTCAGTTTCCTAATACTAACCTAATTTCATTCCAGTCAAAGGATCAGTTACTCCATTTATACTACCGTATTATACCTTAGGTAGTATCTGCTAGCGTTTCTGTCTGTCAGCGTTTCAAAATCGATGTGGTTTACCTAACTCCTTTAACCTATCTTCAAGGTCTCAATTTCTTGCCCGTGCCGCTAACACATCTAATTTATTAGCGCGCTGAAAAAGGGTAGCCGTAAGTTCACCTTATGTTAGTCATTCCTTCGTTCCCACTATCTTACTGCTGGTCTGGTTTTTGATAGAAAAGCTTAAGATATCCGTGATACCCTCGCCCGACGGTGGCGAACTTCGACTAATAGTGGCTTACTAATAGCTTTTGACAGCGGAGAAATTGGCAAGACATACTAAGCCACTGTGTCCAAGATACTGAGGCTTTTGCAGCTGACCTTTCTGACTAGCGAATTGAGGCAGAACAGGCTGTAAGTCTCCTTGCACACAATGGTGCAGGGATGTTATCTGAACCAGATTGTTACAGAGTGCCGCCGACAAGGGAAAAGTAAGCTTTCATGACATATCCTACTTGTTCCGATATACATGATTATACGCTAACGGCTGGTTCTTAGGCAAAGAAATGAGCCGAGCACGCGAACGAGGTAAGTTGCACACAGATGGATTTCTTCATTGCACAGCGTCGTGCTGATCTGCCGAATTTGCGCAAGAAGAAGAAGGGGCTCGAGGAGGAGGCGGCTGTAAGTGTTCAGTTTATCTCGCCATGTTCTGCCTTTTTTTGGCAATTTATTAATTCCGTTATAGGGAATTTGGCCAGAACCGGTTCGGGAATCCGCCGCAAATCAACTTTATATTTGACGATGTTAATAATACTTTTGGTACTTGGCTTGAAGGAAAGGTGGAGGAGTAGGTGAAAAAGGAGGAGGTTAAGGTGGAAGAGGTTAAGGCCGAGGAGGAGTAGATTTGAGGCGGCAGCAGAAAGGGCCGCAAGCCTGTAATTTAATTTTGTGTTTGCTTTCAAGTTGCGATGCTAACTTGATACCTCTTCTTTGGAGCCCAGATATGCACCAGATTGAAACAAAACAGTAAGGCTTACACTCCCTTGTCGGTTTGAACGCGGGTAGAGCCAAGACTGAAAATTCTGATACCTTAGCTTTTGTAAAATTCGAACCCTTTTTGGTGGCCATACCTACGATTCACTCCCTGGAAAAATGCGTGCATCCCTCTGGTTGCGGTAGTTAAAGGCACCGTTGCAAGGAGAAAACTGACAGTGCGTTTTAGGAACGCGCTCAGGGAGCCAAGGGCTTGCCTGTCACCTGTCAATGACCTGCATACCTACCTACAGTACATGTGGCGGATGCGGCTAATCATGGTGACTGCGGTTCGAAGACTCCGCCTCAATTACTTGGGCGCTAAAGATCAGAGCTGTCGCCCTCTTCAGTACAGGACAAACGTCGCATAGCCTCAGAACATCTGATTATCATGAATCAGAAAATCACGACAATCCCATCAGATATTTTTCAGTCTGCACTACCCTCCAACCACGCCGCTACTCTCACGCTCTGTGCAATTGCAGCGCACGACCACGCAATCCAGCTAATAAAATCCAATTAACGCGGCCACGGCAAGCGAGGCGATCGAATTCATTTCCTTCGGGGCAGATGTCTGCATCGGCATCGTTCACTACTACAAGAAGTTGGCGGCGTATCACGAGGACATCAAGGACATGATCGTCGTATTGGAATCGGTCGCAGAACTTTAGAAGCAGTTCAGGGATAGCTTCATCGCCGGCCGATTCTAGGACGAGCTGCTGTAGGAGAGTTCCAAGGTGATGGTCAAGCTGCAAAAGTCCATAACCGACCTACAAAAGAAACTGGGCGAGATCACGGGAAGCAATATCTCGCTCGGACTCTCGGGCAAGATTTCTTCGCAGATGCGACGACTATTGTATCCGCTCCGGAAAAGCACCATTCCAAGGTTACAGGAGGTTGTCGAGGATTCTGTCGAGGACATCCACGACCTCATGACCAAAGCGAGCCAGTGTGTTGTGTTGACTTCTTCGCTGATATTTAATTAGACCGAGCAATACACTGATCAGTTTCCGGCCAAAAAAGTATTCATGAATTGAGAACAATCGCGTTCTGAATCGGCTCATGACTTCCTGGACAAAAGCCCACCTCAGATCGGAACTGAAAGAGATCTTTAGTGCCATGGCTGTCGCCGTCGAGATCCTGTAACCAAAGCTATCGCGATACAGGGCGAAGCGGCTACAGTCCACTTATCAGTGGGCGACGAGGCTAGAGATTTACAAGGAGTGGAAGTAGGGCAAGTCAAAGGACCTCTTTCTTTCCGGTGTTGGTAAGTCTTGTAAAAAGGTTTTGCTTTTACAGTGCATGTACGTGGTGCTAATTCTTCTGCTGATTAGAGGGATGTGGCAAGTCATTGCGGTGGTAAGAGAAATCACTTTGTTGTCGCGAGGAAATTATGATCTTTCCAATGTAACCCCCTAGCTAACAAGATCATGGAATATCAGTGCTGCCATCGTCGATGACCTTGAGGCCACAACCCTGCTATCCGAGGCCGTCATCGCAGAACATTTCTTTGACGCCACTTCCCGTCGGACCACGTCAATGATGTCTCTCCTGGCGTCCATTACGTACCAGATCTGTTGCGGCCTTGGAGACGATGCAGCGGCCATAATCCTCGCCGAGATCAAGGACAAGCGCGGCCGGGCACACCAACAATACGAGGCCACAGCGGGAGATCTTTATCGCGCGTTTGGGGTTGCCAAAGCCCAGGCCACGAAGTGCAACCGCCGCATCTACATCATAGTCGACGGCTTGAACGAATGCGACGACATCGAGACCCTCCGAATATGGCTCCAAGTCGAAGTAGGAAGGCCGGCCGAGACGGCGATGTGGCTGCTCTCCAACAGAAAAGATTCCCTTCTCGACCAAGACTCGATGTTGAAGCACTACACTATTCCCCTGGTCGTTGGAGAGGCGGAAGTTTTGAGTGACCTCCGCCTTTTCATTCAACATCACCTTCGGGTGCTGTCCGAGAATATCAGCGAGGAGAAGAAACAGGAATTGTCGGAGCACCTGGTTCGCAAGTCTGAGCGTCTATCGTACGTCTGGATTCTAGCTTGCCGTATCCGCTCTTGTCTGGATGTTTTGGGTCAGTACCTATTCATCCACTAACTTCTTTATGTCATGTCAGAGTTCGTTGCGTCGACTGCTTTTTCGACTTTCTTCGAGACCAACAGGTTTATAGCAATGCCGAGATTGACGATGCATTGGAGATGATGCCTAAGGGAATCTTCGCACTTTACGATCGCATCATGGACCGCATCAAGGACGTGCATCCGAAGAAGACGCAGGCGCTCCTCGAATGGCTCATTGTCGCTCAGCGGCCGCTCCGCCTCGAGGAAATCGCCGACGCTCTCGCGGTCGAGTAGAGAGGCGGCGACAGAGTTTCTTTTAGCCCAAAGCGGCGTCCCAGCAAGGATGGGATCCTCAGCATCTGTCCCCAGTTCGTGACAGCCTGCAGCAAAGATTTCTGGGACCCCAAGACCAAGCAGGTTATCCCGTCCAGGACCCCCCAACTGAACAGCAACATTGTGAGAGAAGATCTCCTTTCTCCGCACTTTCAGAACCTATTCGGCCGTTTTCGAGCTCTCTCCTGAGCTCTGCCAAGGGCATGTTACCGAGTGCTGCGCCCTGTTTATCCAGGAGCAGGCAAAGCTCAGCATGGGGTCTTCCGATTCTCTGCGGGGCGTCATCCGGGGCTGGGAAAGCGATATCTCCCCGGAATCTATGGAGGAGCATGCCAGTGACAAGACGACGTTCACATACCAGGCCAAGGTGCATCTCGGATTTACGCGGAGGGACGTATTTGACGAATTCCCCATCCTCAGCTATATCGCCCAGAACTGGCCGGTTCACGTTGGGGAATGCATCAAGACGGATGGCTTCCCGTTGCCTCTGACCAGAGTCATGGACGTTCTGCTATCTGAAGAAATCATGACCAGATGCTGAGAGCTGTACTATTACGAGGCGCCCTTTTACTCGGTGGTGGATGCCCGTAGGCCGGAATCATCTCCATCGGATGAATACCAGAAATACAAGGATACGTGCGTTCGATATGTGTCTGCGTACTCGATCGACATCGGCAAGGTACCGCCACTTTATGCCGCCGTCTATTTCAGATGGGAAGCTGCGGTCTTCTGGATGTTGGACAATGGCCTCCTGTACGATGGGAATCGCTTCGACCCGATTATCTCGTCTCCCCTGCAGTTGGCTGTCCTCAGGCGGTTCCCGAACATCGTCAAAGCCCTGGTGGATGCCGGATGCAGGGGCAATGAGAGTGGAAAACCCAGGAACAGCGGCACAACACCCATGCAACAGCCACTGCTGTTGGCGATGCAGATATCATCCGGATGCTAGCGAAGCCTCTTGAAAGCTCACCCGAGGAGCTCTATAAGGCTTGGTCCGCACCAGGAGCCTACCTCCTCGCCGGGGAAAAGGGGTGTGTCAATAAGGCTGCAATAGAAGCAGTCTTAAGTACGCTTTCACTCCCCTTCAATGCCCAGTGGCTGCAGCAAGTCCTTCAAGAGAAGCTGTGGTTCACCTCGAGTGAGGATGAGATGGTCGATTTCTTGATCGAAAAGGCCAAAGAACTTGTGGAAGACGGTGCCTCCATCATTTCGTTCTGGGGGGTCGCCTTTGCGGCTAAAAATGTGCCGTTGCTTGAGCGTCTCCTGCCGCGTGAATGCGACGACATAGACACAAAATCTTTCAATATTGCTCTTCAGGAGTCGGCGGTTCAGTTGGGGCGGAGGATGGCGCCAAGAGATAAATTCATGGCGGGTACTGCCTCGATTCTGCTGTTCATGAGCCGACGGACGGCTGCTATAATCCAGCGGGATTCGCTGGGGGTTCTTGCCATCCACGGCTACCACCAGATCATCCTGTTGCCCATGCGTATGGCGCTCCAGAAGTCTTCGAATCCTGAACTGACAGCCGAGCTCGCTGCGTTTAGTAACAGGGTGCAAGGGACAACACTGCTTCATCCCGGGCTTATCGATTTCTACTATGACAAGTATCCGACCATTTCTCAGCTCCTCTTCTCAGCCATCTCCCGTCTTCCATTCAGGGGAGAACTAGCCTGCTACTTGGCCGACTGGCTGGTCCTACGTCATACGGCTGGGGACATCAAGCCGCCTATCCTGGTTCTCGATCCCCCAGCCATAGTGCTGTGGCAAGCCTCCCCAGACTGGAAAGCCTTGCATGGTGATAAAACGGAAGAACCGCGACCCTGGGGACTCGGCCTGGTTCCACACGGACCCGGTGACGGGAGGATGGAGGTTACAGGGCCCCCCGGGGTATTGAAAATAGACGACATCGAGGCACCCCTATGGAAATTTGTGCGGAATGTTGTGCATACGCACGGCGGTGGAGCCGACATGACCATATTGCCCTTGTTTGAGGAGCGCGCTTGGTGGCCTGCCGGGTCGGGTCAGCTTTCCGATGTCTGGTTGTTCAAACTGGATGAGGGCGGGTTGATTGAGCTGCGGATCTTGCAGGAGGCGACGGTGGCGAAGAGGCGAAATAGAGATGGCATGCAGCTTTACAAAGGTGTGAGGGAGGGGATCATTCCGATACCTGATGTTGAGACGTGGAGGAGAGAGAGGCAGGGCTTGTAAGACAGGGCTGTGAGGCTGGACCTGTGAGGCAGGGTCGGGGTGATGGATGAGTAAGTAACAATCTTCGTTGATAACTTTGGCATCAACTTTCGAACTATGACTGACAATCTGGGCACAGTTTTTATTATTTTCAGCCTTTTCGGTGGCCAGAAAACCGTCGACTCTCGAAATGAATGAGAGCTGCCCCTTGTGGCGATGGTCACTGGTGGGGATGGAACGTTCTAGTTGAATTTCACTCATCTACTGCTAATATAGGTACTCAGAAGTTGCTATGTTTTGACTTCCTACTCACTCTGTCCCAAGTTCTATCGCAAACAGAGAAATTTGGGGCAGACAAGGGGTGCCTCCTGCTGCCAAGACCCCGCTTCAAGACAAGATCCAACATTGCAACATTTCATGGCAATCCTACCTTTTATGTTCACAATCCACCCCAGACCAGCCAGAGTCTCATTTTTACCGACCTCTTGGGTCTGAAATACTCCTTGTCATTACCCCATTTCAATATGAGATGCGAAGATACCGTGAGACGGCATGATAAGAGAACCTTGAGAAAACGACGTCAGAGGCGCCCTTGTGGCTGGCTGGGCTGTAACCCTCCGGGAAACTATCGACGCCGCTCAACCTTGTCTTGGCTTACGATTGGCATCATGCCCTGCGCTTCTGGAATAGTTCAACCTCGATCTGTCTGGTTGCATCATCAGCTCGGAGCATCTTCTCCTCATTGAGCTGGTCATCCTTGAGACTCAGTAGGCCCTCGACGCACATGACTGCAGCTCGTCGCTTGGTGACTGGCTGCCTAAGATGGTACCAAGAATCAGAGGATATATCTCAGTTCGAGCGAGAAAGAGGGGGAACTGGTGAGAGGCAAGGAGGTCCGAGGATAAGAACTCGGATTGATGCCGGTGTCCTGGAAATATTCCTCCCTTCTTATCACAGTATCGCTCTTGCGCTTGAGTACACTAGCGATTTACCTGGTACTTTATTACTTGCTTATCAACCGCAAACAAAATCAACTTCCCACAATGCAGCTCTTTGAGCGGCTCTGGACGACACTGACGCAGTTTCTGAGCATCGCGAGCTTGTCCCCGCTTCAAAAGCCACTCGCTCCTGCCGACCATGTGCCCGTGAGTATTCCCATCTCTCCCGGATATCATGACACACGTCCGGGCCCCATCTTCAAACCACCAGGTGGCCTTCCGCAAGGAGACGGATCGGAATTCCAATGCGACTACACGGCTATGACTGGTTTCATCGAATGCTCGACCAAGTATGACCGCGGCTGCTGGCTCGTCGATCCCCTCCACATTAACAACAGGTGGGATATCAATACAAACTACGAGGGAACCACGGCCAACGGCGATGCGCTGATGCCAAAAGGGATCGTGCGCCCTTACACGCTGATCGTGTCGGAAAACAACATTAACGCGGATGGCCTCAACTTTACCGAGGGCAAGACGTTCAACGGCTCGTATCCCGGGCCCTGGATTCAGGCCTGCTGGGGTGACCTGATCGAGATCACAGTAATCAACAAACTCAAGTACAACGGTACTAGCATCCATTGGCACGGAATTCGCCAGTGGCTTTCCATGCACATGGACGGTGTCAACGGCATTACGCAGTGCCCCATCGCGCCAAACGACACGTTTGTCTATCGGTTTAATGCCACCCAGTACGGCTCGTCGTGGTACCACTCGCATTACTCGATCCAATATGCCGATGGCTTGGTTGGCCCAATTGTAAGCCCTCGTCTCATCATGGATGAACTGCGGTTGATCGTCAATAAACTAATCCTGTCGAATTATCACAGACCATCCACGGGCCAAGCTCGCGTCCCTATGACGTGGCGCCCGACATGCCGTTGCTCATGACGGATTGGAGTAAGTGTGTCTATATTTCGCAGATTCTGCCCTGACCACCACGCCGTTTTAGTCCACAACAGTGCGTTTGAAGCCATCACGGACCACCATTTTGCGAATGCGAGCATCCTCCTGAACGGCATCGGAGACGTCAACCTCTGGTCCGAGACGGGAAAGAACATCGTGCCCCCATCCGACATCCCAACTCCATACACTCTCACGTTTAACAAGACAGACCCCCCGACCAAATACTTGCTCCGGCTAATCAACACGTCGTTCCGCACGACCTTTGTCTTCTCCATCGACAACCACCTACTAAACGTGGTCGGCGTCGACTTCGTGCCCATCCACAACTACAGCACCACTAGTGTGGTGGTCGGTATCGGCCAGCGGTACCATGTCATCGTCGAGGCGGCGCCGCAGCCCAACGGGGCGTACCCGCCCGTCACCGACGGCAACTTCTGGATCCGCACCTCGGTCCCGCGCGACTGCACCGACGGCCACGGCCCGCCCCCGAATCCCGCATACAACCAGACGGGTATCCTGCGCTACGACAACACCAGCACCGCCACCCCGACCTCGAACAGCTGGGACGACGCCAACCTCCGAGAGTGCGCCGACGAGCCGTACGCTAGCATGACCCCCGTCGTGGCCTGGACCCTGGCGCCGCCCGTGAACGGTAATGGGCGGGGCGAGAACGAGCTCATCACCGACGGTGTCACAAACGTAACCAACTTCAGCCTGGCGTACTTTGCCCTGAATCCAATCGAGGTCACGGACCTCCAGCCGCTGCAGATCGACTACGGCGATCCCACCTTTCTGGAGCTGAACAACACGGCCGACTGGAAGCCGAGATGGGTCATTATCCCCGAGGACTATAATGCCACGAGCTGGGTGCGTCTCGTTTCTCGTCAGCAATATCACGGAACAAACCATTGACATTGTGATTATCATACTGCCAGATACAAATCACCATCACCGACGGCACGTCATCCGGTCCTCATCCGGTACGGAAAACCCCCTTTCCTTCCCCCCAGCCCCTCTATTCCAGACATTAGCATACAGCGGAACCAAAACAGACCGCAGATCCACATCCACGGCCACGACTTCGCCATCCTCCAGCGCTCCGAAGCGTCACTCACCAACCCGCCCAGGTACACGCTCAACACGGTGAACCCGCCGCGGCGGGATGTCGTCCTCATTCCGGCGGGCGGATTCGTGGTCGTCGCCTTCAAGACGGACAACCCGGGCGCCTGGCTCGTGCACTGCCACATCGCCGAGCACGCCGCCTCGGGTCTGGGCATGCAGATCATGGAGCGCCGCGAGGACGCCGTCGCCCGCTGGCCGTCGTATAATGCGTCTACGGCGATCAAGGAGGCCACGCGGGTTTGTAAGATGTGGAAGGCCTGGCAGTCCAAGTGTGAGAATTGGTATAGTGGCTGCTCGGCGGATCCGTTTCAGGATGATTCCGGGGTGTGAAGAATGATGTGAAGGTAGGAAGAAGGGCGACATAAACAGGAAACGAAGGGACTTATCCGACTGGGATCTTGGGGCTGAATGTACAACTTGTTGAAAGAGTGTGGTTTTGTGACGAATCTGAGCATCGCAATTGCCATTCCCTGTCTGTCGTCCTGGGCTCTATGTTGAACTGAGCATCGTTATCCTTCTGGACTAGCTCAAGATCAAAGGCTCTCTGGCATGCGAGATAACCGTCTGTTGTTGATCCGTTCGCAGGATGGGCCCCACGTATTTGTGGTGGCTCAGACTACCTGGCGCAGGCTTCCAAAGCCAACATTGGAAAGCACCACCCTCATGTTGGTCTAGCTCGCTCACACAGCTCACCATGCACATAACCAAAAAGTGGGGACCTGGATGAGCCCCAAGGAAGTCCCTAAACACAAATGTCACGTTAAATGCCAATAATTGGCTCAGTTTCCCAACAACCTCGAACGCTCACGAGTACAAGCGATGTCACAATTGATGTCCGACACGTTGCCCCTGTAGTGGCCGGGACACTTCGTACCGTTCTACGGCGCCGACCTAAGCAGCGATGCCAACCAGACAATCAAGTCCCACCAGCTCTGCAGCCGCTGCAGGATTATCAGCCACCACATCCAATCCGGCACGCAAAGCCCTATCTGCTGCTGCAAGAACCACCGCCTCTCGAAGCGCTCGGCACCACATCTTCACCTAACCCATTTTAAAAAGGCCAGAGATTTTGAGTCCTCGATCCGTAAAGGCTGCCACCTCTGCAGCTTGCTCTGGAACTCAGCTGTAAGCAATGATGTCAGTCGGAGCATCGAAAACCGATTGGAAGACATCAGACGTGCCAAGTCTATCGACATACGAATTCACTGCTTCCTCGCATCATCAGATAGGGTCCTTGATGTCTACCTTCGCGGCGTAAAGGACCCGATCTCTGCAAACTTTGTTCACGTGGGCGACCTTTTTCATGCTGCTTGTCTTTCGCCTTCTCCTCGAACTGACACGCCACCATCATTTACTTAGTGCTTTGTACATAATGAACTTCCGCCAAGCGTCCAGGAGCTGCGATCTAGTCTCTGCCATGGCCTGACGACTTCGTCGTTCGCCGTCCGAGACTGGCTGATCAACAGTCTTGCGGCGTGTCTTTCAAAGCATACGGCCTGTCAAAACAAGCTGGATAGCGAGTGATATACACCGGCAAGGCTACTTGATTTGAGCTTCGTCGAGTCACAACATCTGGTTCGGCTAGTCGGACCAGAGCCTGGGCAAGACGACGCCCGCTATACCATTATTAGCTACTGTCGGGGCGGCACATCTGTCTGCATGCTTACAAAGGAAAACATTGACCAGTTCTATCGCGGAGTTGGATCGAGCTTTTTGCCCAAGCCGCTGCAAGACGCCATCTCCATCACGCTCTGGCTTGGCTTGCGGTACATTTGGATCGATTCTATTTGCATCCTCTAGAACGACCCCGACGACTGGAAGCTCGCCGTAAAGTCTATGTCAAGGGTGTCTCGTAACCCGCATATAACAATCGCCGCGCTTAAAGCCAACAATAGTAGCGAAGGGTGCTTCTCGATACGGAATCCTCTCTTTCACCACCCGTGTCGACTTTTCAGCAACGGGAAGGACGATGTCTTTGCAATGCCACACCAGACGGACGGTCGACGCTTCCTGGACCTCTGGTCGTCGCCGCTGCACAAGAGGGCTTGGGTGTTCCAGGAATGCGCGCTGTCCCCGAGGACTGTCTACTTTGGAGACACTCTAAGGTGGGAGTGCTGTGAGGACATATCCATTGATATGCTCCAACGCCAGCCAGACGGGAACGAGTCCCTCAGGTTTGAGGAGCAAGACCTCAATAGACTCCAGGGCAAGGGCCTGATACGAGACCTTTAGGAGTACAGAAACCAGCCGACACCCCGACAGGCAACACTCAACTGGCTTGAAGCGTTCATTAGGATCTGGCAAGATGTGGTCAAGATGTACAGCAGTGCTATGCTTATAAACGAGTCAGATGGGGTGATTGCACTCGGTGGTGTCATTGACCTTGTCAAAAACTACACCGGATTACGGTGTCATGCCGGGCTCTGGGCTGCGCTTCTCCTAGAGCAGCTGGCGTGGCGCCGCGACGACCCCAGAGAGGCGGCGCGGAACAAACTGGCGCCGTCCTGGTCGTGGATGAGCATGGGTTGCCCCGTCACAGCCGGGCCGTGTCCTCTCGAGCCATCCGTCCACTTGTCAAAGGTCCTGCCGGTCAATACCCGATTGGTATCCCAGAAGGTCGATAAGCAACTCAGGATCGAGGGCGACATTGTCATCAAGGGCTCCCTCTTTCGCATTACCAAGTTGGAGTTCTGGTTGAATCAGTCGGGAGATGTTCCCCAAGGCCATCTAGTAGTTGAAGCATAGCTCCTTGATATGCTTTCGGCGCAATTCTTTCCAGACAGCGTAAGGGACGGCGAGCTGGAGGGGCCACTCTTCCTGCTCCCACTGATTCGGCTTAAATACGAGTCCTTCCAGTTATTATTCGGTCCACCCTCTGACCCACATTGGACTTATCAGGGTTTTGTCCTCTGGAAATCCACTAAAGTATTAGGATCTACAACCTTTGAGAGAGTCGGGCTGCTCAACATAGATGTCGCTATATCCAGCGGTGAAGTACGGATACCAAAGGCCAAGCACAGTGTTATCACCCTCATTTAGGTAAGTAGTACTGACTGTGAGTGAGTCATTTGATTGATACATGTTGCTACCATGGAGCATCTCGTCGGGGTTTTTTTCTTTCGTGTCGAATTCGAACTAATTCGAGCTTACGGATAGAAACAAACTGAACAACGTCCCAGGCCGAGCCGTGGCACATGCGCCCAGATTCGTCTCATAAGAAAACAGTCTTCAAGCCACTTCAGGCTTCTCAAAGTGGCTATGGATGAAATGGTCGATTTTTGGTCCCCTGTGGTTAGGTATGGAACGAATCTCGAGCTCGATGTCAACTTGAACTTGAGGGTCGCGCACGCGGTGCAGTCAAAACTCTTATGACAGTAGTTGAGTCAGAGACCCTGTGGCTCATGATGGAATCATCCCTGAAAACAAACGACTGTGGAGGCAATCTAGATGCACAGATCGGGAGTTGGGACTTGACTCTTGCCGGGTTAGGCATGCTGCACGCGCGCAGGTATCCAATTTCCCCCCCCATGTCATCTGCAGAAATAGCGAGACTATTGACCCAAACGGCTGGGTGTGGCTTAGCGCCTCACCCGCTCGCTAGTCCGCTAGCCTCGAGCTAAGCAAAGAGCTCCCCCTTTTCCAATATTTACCATCACATATAAGGACTGGAGATGCCCAGGCAGGGCGCGGGAAATCAATGACAGACGATGGAGCTCGACGGCTGCACCACTTCACACTCACTCATGCACACACTCTTTTGAAGTAACGCCCACCACATAAAGTCACTCGTTTATTATATATACAGAGAAAGAAAAGATGGGCATCAACCAGTCCAACCCGACCTGCGAGGTCAATCAGTGCCTCAACCAGGTCAAGGGCGTCAGCGCCAACAATGGATTCGGCCAGTACCTCGTTTGCGTGCAGAGTTATTCATCAGCCGTTCGAGAAACGACTTGGGTGTGAGTTCTTTCTTTCTTTTTTTTTTTTTGCCCTTCAAATCAAGGGCGCCAGGTTGACAAGTTGACGACTTCCCAGAACCGTACTGGCCTCCAACACATATACCTCGACCATCACAGCCACTGTTTCCACGCCCGACACTAGTGTCCTGGTAGAGATCAGCACGAGCACCGACACGGTGTACGAGACGCTGACGTCGTACTCGCAAGTGCTGGAGACGGTGACCGAGTACACGTCGACTAGCGTTGCGACCTCGTTTGCTACGGTTACGGCACAGGCGACGACCATCACGGCCCAGCCCGCCAAGCTGAAGAAGAAACGGGGTGGCTGCAAGCCGACTTCCATTACTTTGTCGTCGTCGTCCGAGTCGTCGTCTGTCGTCTCATCCGAGTCATCTGCCGTTCCATCATCTGCCACCCCGTTGTCTGCCGCCTCATCATCTGTTGTCTCATCCGAGTCGTCTACCATCACTTCCGAGACATCTGCTGCTCCATCATCTCCTGCAGTCTCGTCTGAGTCGTTTGTTGCTCCGTCATCTGCCGTGACATCGGAGACATCTGCTGCCCCATCGTCTTCTGCCGTCTCGTCCGAATCATCTGCCCTCCCGTCGTCTGCCGCCCCGTCGTCTTCGGTGGTTGTCTCGTCCGCCGAGCCTTCTTCCGCTCCGTCTTCTACCGTGGCGTCCGAGTCTTCGATCATCACGTCTGAATCGTCTGCCCCGGCCATCAGCGCCACTCCAACACACACGACGGGCCCAGTGTCCATGGCGTCTGACTGCCCCAGCGTGGAAGCCTACTCGTCAGCTTGCTCGTGCATCTACGCCGCCAGCGACGCCACAAGCACCGAAACCAACACCCGCTTCCTCCCCGACGCGACCGTCTCGGTGTTCGAGACGTATACAACAGCCGTTCCGACCGTGTCGACCGGCACCGTGACCAGCATCGTGACCATCACCGTCCCCGTGGCCGCCACCACGACCGTCACATCGACCCTCAGCACGCTCACGCAGACCACCACAACAGTCACCTCTAGTATTGCCGCCGCCACCTCAACATCATACCTCGCCATCCAGAACGGCCCCCGCAAGGACCGCTTCATGATGCGGACGGGCAACGTGCTGCGCGTCGACCTCGCCGCGAACCAAGTCGGGCCTGGCACTGGCGCCCAGGCCGTCGTGGCCCCGGCGGTTGGCCAAGACGGCGAACTCTCCATCCCTGGCACCAACCCCCCCGTCAAGCTCTTCGCCTCGGCCGACGACGACGAGAAGAGTGCGCTGTACCTCGAGACCGAAGCCGAGGCAGCCGCCAATGGTGACAAGCCAGCGCTCTGCTCCAATACCGGCGGCGTCCTCCACTGCCGCGTCCCTTCCCTGGAACTCAACCAAGTGTTTGACTGTGGCTCCTCGGGCTTGCTCTTTTCCACCGGCAACCCTATCCCCGGGAGCTGTGTTGCTGTCACCTTCAAGGTGGTGACGGTGTGAGACGTGCTATTCTAGGTTGAGTGTTGGGGACTCGTGGAGGTGACTGTTCCTTTCTTCGGGGCTAGTAGTTAGCGTTCGATTCCATGTTCCTATCTACCTACATATTATGGTAGCCAGGTAGCCAGCCCTGGGTACTTACATGATGACAAGATTTTCAAAATAACTACATAATTATCCATGCCTAAAACCAAACCCAAAACCAGATTCCGTCCCTCTTGGTTGAAAAATGAAAGCCACCTAATCAATTATCTCAAAGAAAATTCCAAAAGCGACCAGCGGTTTTGCTATTCCTCCCTCGGATTTCGTCCAGCAGCAGCAGCAGCAGCAGCCTCCACAGGACCAAGACCAAAAGACGTTGTCCGTGCAACCCCCTCAGACGGCGCAAGTTCCTCATAATCATACCCGCCGCTCCTCCTCCTCCTTCCCACAAGCGACCGGATCTTCTGCTCAAGCTTGGGCACATACCGAACGAGCCCAAGCAACCCTATCCCCAGCCCGGACGCCTGCGACCACTGCGATATCTTGTGCTCCGAGGGCGGGAAGAACGCATACTCATAGCGACACTGACTCTTCATCACCTCCTCCGACATGCTGCCAGCCACAAATGCGTCCCTAAACGGCTTCTCACGGGTCTCATCCATCGCCCAGCCCAGCAGCGTGACCGTCGTAACCATGACAACAGGAAGTACAGTACCAGAATGAAAATTTTCCGTTCCCGCCTCGCGCCGCGACGACGACGACGGCGCAACATAACTCGTCGTCGAGGCCATGAGCGACTCTCCCATCTTTGTTGCGACGAAAAAGATGAAGAGAATCCCGGGGAACGGAATCAGATTCGCGATGCCCCCCGACGAACCGCTGATGAGTGTTATGAGACATAGCAGGTGCAGGACGGTCCAGCCAAAAATCCTCAGCTCGCGTTGAGATGGCGAGGAGGAGGAGGCACCACCACTTGGCCCGGGCGGCACTGGCACGTTATACGCGCTGATCAGCAAAAACGCCGTGATCACCACGCCGTAGCTGAGAACCTGCTCTGGCGCCTCAACTACCGGTCCCGTCTTCTCCCCGGCCTCGGCCTGGACGTGGACCTTGACGATGTAGTACGCCACAGCGACGCAGGTCGACACGAAGAACACGACGCCCTCCCAGCCGAACCGCGTCAGCTCCGTGATGATGCGCTGGGATATGAGCGGGGAAGCTACCGCCATCGATGGGTGACGGCTTGGAGGACCACCCGGAACCAACGACGACGGGCTTCCACCATTATAGTGGAAAAAGAAAGTCCCTCCACCCAGGATCTCATTCTCGAAGAAGGTACTGATCCCGGTAATCAGCCAGCCGAGATAGGCGCCCTCGCCAAACATGTCGCTCACGCCGCTGACATCGCGGCCCTCCGCTCCGGAGCTGCACGTGTATCTGACCAGGAAGTTGGACGACGGGGCCACGATGAGGTACCCCACGAGCGCCGCGTTGATGAGGACGTACTCGGGCTTTAGTGCTATGTTGAGCAAGATTCGTCGTCCCCCGGTGAGCTTTGATACCAGGGTCAATAGCATGAGCCCGATAAAAATCGCGCCCAGCGCGCATAGAACTGTTGTGTAGGCCCAGTCGAGCCACCATGTCGACGGCGGGCTCTGCCATCTACCGTAGTTTGTCAGTTTGGGTGTGCTTGCAGGCTGGGCAAACAGAATGAGGAAAGTAACCACAGGCCGCTTACGAAATATAGTGAGTCGAGCGCTGAGGCCCACCAGATGGAGGCATGACGGATGATGGGCGGCGTTTTGATCCTTGCGAGAAATGAAGAGGGAGGTTTGATGTTTTGAAGGGGAAATGAAATGACATTCGGGTCGTCACGAAGGATCTCAGCTGAAAACAAGTTCCCATTTCAGCGTCTGGCGCGGCAGATCCCGCGTGTGGCTTGTCTGGTTGCTCCAATCACAGAACGGGATTGCCTGCATTATCTGCATAAAACCAATATCACACACGCAATAATTATCCCCCTTTTTGCTTCTGGGCTCTTCGTTGACATACCCTCCTTTTGCCGCGAGTCAACACACCAATGTCCTCAAAAACCATCACTCCGCTCTCAGCGCAATCGCACCACTCACTCGTTCGCCCGCCAGGGATCCTCATGCGATGGCTCGACCCTCGGCCCAGTACCGCCATACCCATTTGTGCCCCGTCGGCGTTGTCCATCTCCTCCACGATACGCCTCATCATCGCTATCGCCCACTTCCTCCACACCATCAGCCCCCGAGCCCATCATCCCAACTAACAAAGGCCGCCGCCGTCTGCCCTCCAAATCACCATCACCACCTCCACCAAGACGCGTGAACCACCACCCCAGCACCCTCCGCCACCACGGCTCATTATCCCCATTCCGCGAAGAAGCCAGCACCTTCGTCAGCAATAATCCAACCCCCTGCAAGACCGCCACAGCCAACACGACCGCCAAATCCACCCCAGTTGCCCGCTGCAGCGCCTCCTCCCAGGGCGCCTTACACGCCGCCGTCCGCCCAAAGCGCGCCACGCAGCTGACCGCATCATCCGGATGACTACCGACCGGGAACGGCCAGGCCATGTCCTTGACGGTGCGGAAACCGCAGCAGTCCAGCGCGTCCTGGATGCGGCGGATATGGTCTCCGTCGTGGGACTGCCAGAGGTGTTTCCATTTCGACTCGAGGACGCACTCGCGCACCGGGGACGGGATGGCGTCTGTGGCGAGGAGCGTGCCGAGGATGGTGGTTAGGATGAGTGAGCCGGCTTGCAAGGCGACGGGGAGCAGGTAATGGCTGGCGGAGGATTTGGCGCGCTGGAGGAGGGAGGGCAGGGAGAGGGTGTTGATGGCTGCGAGGAGGGGGAGGAGGATCGTCATGAATGTGAGGACCGGGGAGACGGGCAGGGAGAGGTGGACAGTTTGGATGTGTTCGTAGCTGGGTTGAGATGGCGGTGTTAGTGCGTGGAGTTGGGGGTCGAGGGATGGAGTGCTTACATTGCGACCCCGGCGAGGGCTAGAATTGCCTGTGACGGACGGGAAATCCATTAATGACTTTTGATCATTTTGTTGAAGTTGTAAGAGCGTACCAGCGGGTAGAGCGCAAGCCAAGTAAGCGCCATTTCGTAGACTGTTGCTGATGATGTTTGAAGTTTGATGACCGGCTTTGATTGCAAAAGAGAGGGGGAAAGGAAGTGGATGAAGAGAGAAGCTCAAAACAAATGTTGAGGGGAAACAGAATCAATTAAATATTCCTTCCTATCAAATCCGGGCTGCTCTGAAGTGGCAGTCGCGACCTGCCAAGTCATTGGAGAGAAAATGGCCAAGTGGAGGCAGACGGTGGGCCTCATGCATGGCTGGAGGGGAAGCACCGGGTGCCTGCCTCAGGTGTTCTCACCGCTGAAGAAGAGAGGGTCAGGGCCTCCAAAGTCGTCAAACGAAATTCCCGACACGAACTCCTCCCATATCCCCCAAGCCGGATCTTCCAACATGGAAGTCGGCACCTCGAATGAGGGAACTGAGTTTGCGTCCAAGCCCGTCATTGACGCACTTGAAGCCATCCCTGGCGCATTTGAAGAGGTAGCGCCACTTTGAGAACTGTTATTCGGTCTCATTTCTAGGATCGTGGCCAGCTTTTCACGCGTCCGCTTGATCAATCTCCGCATAGGCCCCTGTAGCCTGTCGCAGCTCGTCGAGCCTATAGCAACTGCAACAGCATCCTCATGAATCCGGTACGTGCCTTCGACTGTTGGCCAAACACGGCGAATGATATCAGCAACATCGGTATCACCAGAGGCGTCATCCGCGCAGATGTAGCACTCGGCAATAGTGATGGCCAGCACGTGCCACGGAATAGTCACCGACCAGCGAAACCCCTCTCCACGCGCATCCGTATGCGCGAGCACGGCCTTCTCGAGCACCTTTGCAGTCAGCTGCAGAAGCTCGGTGTTGCCGCGGACGCGGGGCGGCGGCGGCTGGCTTCCCTCCCGGAGTCGCTGGAGAGGACGCAGCACAATGGCGCGCGCGCCAGCCAGGAAACACTGAGCACTGTGCAGCGTGAACCATGCATACGTTGACGACTCTGGATCGCACAGACGCATGAGTCCCAGTATCTCTTGCTCGAAGCACTCTACATGCTGTTGCCGCGACTGCATGTCGGACTTGACGGCGTGGTCGTTGTTGTCCCAACTTTTCTTTGTCTCCGACTGGGGGGAGTCTTGCGCACCAAACAGGGTGAGACGCCCAAGGAGCTGCAGCTTATACTTGATGATGGCATAGGTCGTGTCAGTTAGTCCTTCTCTCTCGGCCACCGGATGTGTCGTGGTTTGGTCAAAGTCGGCGTCGTTGACATGGCGTGGGGGGTCCTTGAAGCCTGCCATTGCCTCATCGACAGCAATGAGCGGCTGCGAGGTCATGCCAATACTGACTTGGACATCCAGCATGCAAATGGTAAGCCAAAGACGCTTCCTTGTTTCTTGTTCGAAGAAAGTCTCGCGCCGCTGGCTTGGTACCTTTCTTGGGTCCAAGTTGAGAGATAATGCCTTTGCAATACGAACAGCTACGGCGAAGAGGGTCCATACAGCCCTACTTCGCTCTTCACAATGCCTGGCAACCTTGTGCGCGTTAGTTAGATGAGTAGCTTTTTTCTCTTTCTCAAACACTTACAAGATACAGAACGAAAGCTTGCAAAACGGTGACGTCTCGCGTGTATAGCAGCCCTGATCTTTCGAGGGCGGCCTCGCATGCTCTCCGACAGTCTGCCACGATACTTGACTTTCCAGTATGAAGATTTTTCTGGCACTGATTCTCGGTCATACTGCCCGCTGCTGCATAGCTGACGGCTGCGCTCAGAACCTGCGTCGATGGGTGTCCTTCTTGATATCCGAGGTAGCCTCCACCATGGAGCATGAAGTTGCCCAATGATGGACGGTGAAGGATCTTGATAATGGGGTCAACTTGTTGGAGATAGACCTGACAGAGCTTTTGTGCCGTGGTAGGATGGACACGGGCAGCTTGTTGAAAGATGTGGCTGCTGGGTTCAGATAAGCCGAGAACACTGATTCCACGATGGACCGAGTTGAACATTGTTGTTTCGACTTGTTCGGGCTCTAACGCCAGACCAGCATCGTCTTCTGCGTCAGTCTCGTTGTTTGGAGCGGACTCTAAAACGTCGCGAAGGCCATGTATCTGTGCAAGGTCAGTATTCATACTTCACATCCCGCTTGCTGAGATACATCATGACCGGAAAGACGGACTAACCTCTTCCGCCAAGTCGGCCCAAAAATGGGCCGGCTGTTGCATCAAAATCGCCCGCTTTTCAGGCTGATGATTGCCAGCAGCATTCAAAGGAGCCTCTGCACCGGAAGATGTCGGGTTGGGCGCCAATTGCTCGGGCAGACTGGCGCCGCCACCGGCTTTGATGAGAGCCTCGAGCCTACGAACCCGCCGCTTGAGGTCCTCGTCAAGGACGCTAGACCGATCACGGTTCCTCACATGTCGACCGCGCGCCATCCGTAGTCTCTGAACAGGCACGCACACCACGCCCGCTGAAAGGCAATTGGTGCATGGCACCAGCTTGTCGCATTTCACCTTCCGCTCACGGCAGAGCTCGCAAGTCAGCTGCGGGAGGGCTCCATTTGGACTACTGCGTTTCTCCATCGAGTAAATATGCCGACTTTTGGTTCTGGATAGCGTGTTGTGTGGAGATTGGTGAAACAAACGCGTTGGCTGTTCCATTGTCGGGAGCTCGGATTCTGTCGTCTTAAAACCCGCAGACGGCGTGTTAAAAGCCGAGCGCTACGTGTGATTGGTTGGCGGGGTTTGCGGCATTCTTTTGGTTCAACTTACACGCATTTGGAGGGTATAATAACAGCTGTGAGTATATGATCTTGGCATTTACTGGAGTTGCATTGTCCTTCATTGTATAAGACTGACATAGCTGATTCGTTCAACCAAATTCAACCAGCTTCATTTTCTTACAGCATCGTCACCTTCCATTGAATTCCACAACCAAGCATGGCACCTCTCAATATCCTCATTGTAGGCTGCAGCATCGCGGGTCCTGCACTCGCCACGTTCCTTTTACTTTCCACATTGCCTACATCTGAAAAGCCTCGCATTACTATCCTCGAGAGATCATCAGCTCTCCGCACCCAGGGCCAGAACATTGACATTCGTGGCGTGGGAGTTACCATGATCCGCAAGCTCGGGCTCGAGGCCGTAATCCGAGCCTCGTCAACCGGCGAAGAAGGTGTCCGGTGGGTGACAAAAGACAACCGCGTCTGGGCCTCTCATCCAGCCGGGAATGACGGCGAGCTACACACGCCGACCAGCGGCATCGAGATCATGCGGGGCCGGCTGGCAGATATTTGCTTGAAAAGGAGCAAAGCCCTGCGCGACGAGGTAGAACAAGAAGGCGGCACGGGTATCAAATACATCTTTGGAGACTATCTCGACGAGCTGGACCAACAAGAGGATGATGATGGGATGCAGCAAGTCCATGTGCGGTTTGCCAAAAGCGGCGACAGACGGACATATGACGTAGTCATTGGCGCCGACGGCCTGCACAGCCAGACGCGAAAGATGGCATGGGGTATTGAGGGAGAGACTGACAGGGTGAAGCGTCTCGACATGTTTGGCGCATTCTTCAGCATCCCGCCGGAAAAGACGGATACGACTTGGCGGCGTTGCTTCCACACCACGGGCCGGCGGCTCATCATGTTAAGGCCGGACGTGCAAAGTGGCCGGACGACGGCTTTCCTCAGCGTGGTCAACGCCAAAGATAGGAGATTGGCCGCCGTCGCGGCGGATGGTAGCCATGGCCCGGATGCTTTGGCTGCGCAGAAGGCCTTGATCAAGGGCTATTTTCATGATGCCGGATGGGAGAGCGAAAGGATTCTCAGAGAGATGACGGCGGCGGAGGATTTCTACTATGAAGTCGTTGCCCAAGTCAAGATGGACAAATGGAGCAAAGGAAGGGTGGTGCTGGTAGGTGATGCCGCGTAAGTTTGTCCCCCTTTCTTCTTCATGGTATGGGCTATTACTCACCCCCAGAAATCCACAGCTACTGCGCCTCGCCTCTTTCAGGGATGGGTGCAACGCTGGCGCTGTACGGCGCATACAACCTTGCCGGAGCTCTCACGCGTCATCCCCAAGATCCCGGCGCTGCGTTCGCAGAATATGAAGAGAGAATGCGGGCAGCGGTGGGTGAGGCGCAGAAGCTTGTGCCGGGACAGCTTCGTATCATGAATCCGGAAACAGCATGGGGTGTCTGGTTTGTGGATGCTCTTGTCAGATTGCTGGTCTGGTCGCGATTACTGAACCTGCTGTTTAAGCTGAAGGGGCAAAAGAAGGAGAGTGTGCATGTCGAAGAGTATGGGCTGAGGGAGTTGCCTGAGTGGACAGAGTAGGTTATCTGAAGGCACGACAAGTCAACTCTACTCTCACCGAAAATATATTAATTGAATCACTCTTTTCTTTATATCCTATCATTTCCATCAGTGGAGCGACGGCTTTTTGCAAAGTCGCTTTCTTGTCATGGGTGTAATTATGTCCACAAATAAGCAACACCTGTGCCTCGCGGCCCGCTCTGGTATTGGCCGTCGTAGTACGCCACCGCCGCCTCCGCCGACCTAAACCGCCGGGCTGGGCTGCCGTGCCGCGCCTCCCTCGGGCCAACGAACAACGACCGCTGAAACAAAAATAAACGACCTCCCATATCCTGAATTTCCAGACACATGTTCGGTTTTTTTCCCTTTTCCCCTGCAGTTATTTTCTTTTCAAGTTTCTTTTTCGACTCTGCCAAGATATATCACTTTAGTTTGTCCATCACCGTCAATATGGAGATCCCAGAGAACAGCATTGCGGCGCAGCCTGAGCTTGATCAAGCTGTTATTGCTAGTGAGTTCTGACCATTTCCGTACACGAGTAAATGGACAAAAATGCTTAACGTCGTGAACCACAGTCCTCCCGCCAAACTGCAAAGTTCTTTCCGTCACCCCCCTGACCGACAAACACAGGGGCACCATTCGAACGGCCAAGATTGTGGTCCAGCCGCAGCATGGTCACGATGTCAACGCCATTGCCGAGTACTTCATCAAGGTATCTTTCTTCTTCTTTCTCTCTCCATCCTCCCGCTGGCTGAACAACATCTAACTTGAACCGTTCCAAAAGACGGCATCTGGCCCCGCCGGCGCAGAAATGATGCGCAGCGCCTTCGAAGCCGACCACGCGCTGTACAAATTTCTGTCTGCGCACGTCCCGCAACCCATCGGCTGGGGCACTTACTCGTCCACCCCCTCTGAATCACATACGCATTTCTACCTCTCCGAGTTCGTCGCCATGCGCGATGACTCGGACGATCACCACTCGCTCCGCCCGGGCGTCGACGGGCCCCGTGCGTGGGCGTGCGCGCTCGCTGGTCTGCACAGGAATAGTATGGGGAATACACCCGCGGGACGTAGAGGCATGTTTGGGTTCCATGTGGATACATACATCGTGGACGTGCCGATGGATAACGCGTGGACGGATTCGTGGGAGGGGTTCTGGGCGCGGCAGATGAGGGGGCTGTTTGCGAGGGAGGAAGAGCAGCGCCTTGCCGGTGATGGTGACGGTGCCGGTGGAGAGGAGAACAAAGTGGATGATGAGTTTGAGGAGCTGAAGAGGAGGTACTTTGAGGAAGCGGTGCCGCGGTACCTGCGCCCGTTGGAGTCGGAGGGGCGGCAAGTCGAGGCGTGCTTGATTCATTCGGATTTGTATCCCGGGAATGTGAAGCCACGGGCCTCGCCCGAAGGCGGGTTGTGGGTTTATAACGCTTGTGCGTTTTGGGGACATAACGAGGGTATGTTTTTTCCCCCCCTTCTACCCCTCTTGATCTTTTGGTTCTCTGTGAGATGAAGGAGCGATTTGCTGACGCTGACTTTGGTGGGAATAGCTGATCTTGGTGTCTGTCGGATCCCGCGGTACAAGCTCGGCCAGGCTTGCATCGATGAGTATCTCATGAGAGTGCCTGTCTCGGAGCCGGAGGAGGACTTTGATGGCAGGAATGCCGTGTATGCGATGAAGTACCATGTGCTGCTGTCGAGCATGTACCCTCGTGATGCTAACTTCCGGAGGGTGCTGGTCGAGGAGTTGAGGGCTTTGGTGGAGATGGTTGAGGCAGATAAGACGGTTGCGCATTGGTAGGCGACAAATGGGAGATTGTTGTTGTTTGCGGATATGACGATGGGAAAGTTCCTGGGTGAGGTTATTCGTGCCCATTTGTTCTAGAGCTGAGATTTTGCATTCGCGGAGTTGGTCATTTATACAGAATATCATGATGAAATGCTAGAATGGATAGATCAGTTCGCATGGTATGTGTCAGTCTTTGTCTAGTTTTACTCCAGCCATCGTTGCCCTTTGTAAGGCAGGCAATAACCAATACCTGCTCATCACCTTGCCTCAATAATACAAAGAGTTGAGAAGGGAAGTGACGATGAATAGTTCGGCTAATTGAAAGTTAAGTGGCTCGAGTGTCTACATTGATAGACGCGGAAATAACCTTCAAATTCTTGTTCAAGTAGAGAGTTCCAAGTTATTATGAAAACACGCATCCGGACCTGAAGTTGTGTCCATATTTTACGGTAACGGAGTTGGTTTAAATTTAGGCTTTCTGGTGTTTTTCTGAGAAGAAACACTTTTATTACTGCGAATAGGTATTCTGAAATGCGATAGCAGTTAAAAAGATGGAAGAGAAAGAAAAAGGTCATGGGCTTAAAGCCCTTAGATGAATCCTGTTAAAAGCCGACAATAATACACAAGTCTAAAAACCGGGATTTGAGGTTGAATGATAGGGTGGCTTGTCTTTGGCGGATACCAATACGCAGACGGTTTTGGCTGTTCAATACTTAAGAGAGAAGTGATTATGACGAAATTGAGAAATGTATATCACTGATGTAAATAGATAGCATCAAATGTGGACTAAAAGAGAAACCTGCTAGAAAACGAAGATCGGATGCTCATAGACTCCATCCATGTTGCACAATGACGTCGATCGAGATCTGCCCCTGATCCATTGCATGATCCATATTTCAGGGGCGCCTCAGACCACCATGACCGCACAAACCAAACCATAGCCCACCAGGTCGCCTTTTAAAAAAGGACCAGCAAGTAGGTCACTGCAGGCCGCCACCAGGTGTCTATCAGAAAGAAAAATCGGAGAGAAAATCTCGGCCGTGGTTGATCACAAGCTGCATTTCTCAACAATCGCCTTCAAAAGAGGGAGCTAGCCACACCATACCGAAAGCGGTAACTGATCGATAGAAAACTGTGGCGATAGCTTGCACAGCCACATGTAGCTCCCCCCAGCTGGACTTGGACAAGCTGGCAAGCTGGGTGCTTCCGAAACTTAATTCAGTCCGCTGAGCACGTGTAGGACGGAGACCTTGTTTTGCCCTTTCTGTGCCTGGTGTATCCATGTGAGTGAGAAGGTTTTTTTTGTTGATCTGGATAAAACGGCAGTGCAACTCGCTTGGGCGCGGGAGCTAATGTATTTTTATTTACTTGGGAGGGTCAGGGGTGCGGACGAAGCCGTATTCTAGAATGAAACGGCTGATTCGAACATTTCCCTCTCCCCGCAAAAGAGGGGGAGAAATGGGGATAATGCGCAGAAAAAGGATAAGCATTTGGGGCAGTTTATGGATTGGATGCCCACATCCCGAACTTGCCGCACATCGTTTTCTTCTCTTTCCGCTAGATGGATGAATGAATAGACGGACGGGATGGTCCATGGTCACCTCGAGTTTCGGTTGTCGACACCGGACGACCGACCGGGTTTTGCTTCATGCGTTGCTGCTGCTGCTCACAATGCTTTTGGGACCGATCCGCACCATGGAAACCCTGTAAAACCATCCCTTCCGTTAGCCTTGATCCTCTGTCGCTTGGGCCGCCGTGGGAGATCGCCGCGGACAAGTCGATCAGGACAGGAAAAGGCCTCTTGTGGCGGCCATCGTCAACTTGTTTTCTGGCTGACGACGATGGGCGATGCAGATGGACACGAGAGCCTCGAGATTCGATGCCAAATGACGGTGGACAATGCTCATTCCCACAGCCCCTTTTTGGGTGGTCGAATGAGGCCGAAGATTAAGCGACAACTCCGGAGGCCTCTGTTGAAGCAAGTTCATCCACTCACAGAGCCTGGAGCCACTGGGAACTCAGGGCTCTGCGACACAAATCTCGAATGTCGATCCCAGTGGGTTTTAGGGCTAGTTGTCTGGTGGAAGGCTCCCGAGGGGTCCGAAACCGCCTCACAAGAAGCTTGCCAGTTTCTATTTTTGCGTGCCACACTCCACTCAGATTGGTGCTTAGTATCGAAGTGATCAGTCGATCTGCGTCTGCGGGTGTCGCAAGGGGTCGTTCTGTGGATTGGAAGCTGGGATGGAATGGAATTAGCGGAATTTGGCAGTGATTGACTTCAACGTCGCCCGTCGGGGCTTTGAAATGCCCGACTCGCCGACCCTTTTCCGCTCCCAGCTGCGGATTGCTCCGAGCCACCAAAGCGGAGCACCGCCAACTCCCTGAATGCTGGCTCTTTCAGCGCCCAGAGCTCGGCGCACGGCTGCCACCACCCACTGCGCTGCCCCTCGGGCTGGCCTTTTAGTCATGAGAAGCCAATGGCCCTATCCCGAGTTGTCACAATGGCCAGTCTGAGCCCTTTTGCCTTCTTTCTTTCACCGAGAATCTCTTTGCCAAGTTGGCCAAAAGGACAGAGTTTCTAGCTAGAAATCTTACATACGCTGCTGAACGGCTGTGGGGCGGTGCATGGAGATTCCATGAAAGTCTCGACCGACAGCTTGGTTTCAACATGGGCTGGGGCGCCTGCGAAGATTGGCGTCGCCGCATGACATTCCCCCCCGCATACCGATACGATAGGATTCAACATCACCACAACTCTGACAGTGGTTGCAATCTCGCAACACCGAGGGGAGTTATCAGGTCAAATAATCGTTCTCTGCTTTGGGACTGGAATGTGCCGTTCTTGTTGGTTGGGCAAGCAGCAAAGTCCCTTGTGTCCAGGTTTGCCCCACCTCGCACTCGCACATTATTCCACGCCAATTGAGGCTGTGTCGGAGCCAACACGCAAACCCAACCTTGCCAATCTCCTGAGCCCTCGCGGAGGTAGCGGGTACACGTGGTTCCCGGGAACACCGCTACTCCGCCACTGCCAAACTCAACCGCCAAAGTACCGAGTACTCGTGCCCGCTGGCCGAGACCTTTTGGCTCTCACCCGGCGGCTTCGTCCTCGTTTCCTCCGATGGCTTATTCCCGTGTGGTCCTTTTCCACACGCTGCACAGACAAACAGAGAACAACTGTACTCTTTGCGCATTGCACTTCGCACACCTGTGCAAACCACGCACTTCATTCAAGAAAATTCCAACCAGTGACGATTTTAATGTGGTAGAGTCGAGTGAATTGCGTGTTCTCTAAAGAGAAAAAAACCTCCTCTCGCAATCAGCACACAGTATTCCGTATTGAGAGGCTTCCATTCATCACCGCCTTCATCATCAAGCGAGGGCATGCTCCCAAAAGAGGAAGCTGCCTCGTCACCCTCAGGCCGCAGGTGCAACGGAAGGAGCGCTGAGGCTGCCAGGCTCGAGGTACTTTGGCTCTACGCAATTCCACCGTGGTCGACAAAGTACAGCCCACCTGGTGGCTTGCCGACTGGGCCAGTGATTGCGCCGTAACGCCGCGAGCAGGCTATTTCCCGGGCTAGGAAGGCGCCCTGATTGGCTCGGGGTCTCGCTGTGTGAGGTGCTTGGGTGGTGCTCAAGCTAGACGACCGATCAGTGGCCTTCGCATTGGATTACGCGTCCCCCCCTCACCAAGCGACCTAATCCCTGTCAGCCCGCATTGGCCCGCCCAACCAGGCTCGCGCCAGGCCCAGTCAGGACGCAGGGTGCCAGGTCTCCCGACACCCCCATCCGCCGTCCCTTCCAGGCACCCATTCACAGAAAATCCCCCAAGTCTCGCTTCTACACAGCACTGTTCTCCTCGACTCGATTTCCGCTCCCAGACCGAGCAATCATCACAACTTCATCGTCGTCGCCATCATCGTCCTCCTTGTCCTTCAATCCGACGACAACAAAGAGTCCGCAATTCGCCATCCGTTTTGACTCGCAATCGAGAAGGATCCCTCCAGGGAAGCAAACATGTCGGGATCCATGTCCACGAGCCCATCCGGCTCGCAGCACGGCCAGCTCGACATCGTCGACTCGCTCCTCGACTTCTCCGACTACGACAACAACACGTTTCCGTCGCCGTCGCTCTCGCCTTCGGGATCTAGCAAGGCGCCCTTCGCGACGCGCCCCATCAAGACCGAGGCCACTCCAGCGTCGCTGATGTTGAACAGCCAGCAGATGAGCGGCCCTAGCCATCAGTACGACCTCTACAAGCAGCAGACCGGCATTGTACCCGGCGCGCTGGCGAGCACCCTGGCCGTCAACCAGAACAACTCGCAGATTCAGGGCTATACAGACTTTGGCGTCGACTATCTGGGCCTAGGAACCACCACCGACGACTTGTTCGACTTCAACACTGCCCGTCAGGACTTCTCGAACTCGCCGACAGAGATGGAAATGGAGTTTGACTCGCCAGTCGATACCAGCTTCTTCAATACCGTCAACCCCAGCTCAATCGAGGTGCAGGATCCCGTCGGTCTCCCGTCGCCCCCGGTCGGCCGCGTCTGGCCTGGCATGCATCAGCAGGCCGCCATAGCCAAGGCTCAGGCCCAGCAACAGCAGCAGCAGCAGCAGCAGCAACAACAGCAGCAGAGACAAAGGCAACGGGTTCAAGCACAGCAAGTTGGCAATGGCAAGCAGGCGCAGAGACCCAAGTCGGCCCAGCCTAGTGATCCCATCGTCGAGCAGAAGATTACTCAGCTGTTGAACTCTATGCGGGCCAAGCCGGGTATGGACGATGGCGAGAACTCACCCCTCATGAACCTTCCCCGACCGAGGAAAGATGAGGATGACATGGACGAGGACGAGAGGCTTCTGGCCAGTGAAGAGGGCAAGAAGCTCAGCAGCAAAGAGCGCCGCCAACTGCGGAATAAGGTGTCTGCCCGGGCTTTCCGGTCAAGGAGAAAGGGTAGGTTTTTTTCTCTCTCAATGTCGAATAACATGAACCCATCACTAACAATTAATAGAATACATCACTCAACTTGAGGCGGAGATTGCCAACAAGGTCAGCGAGAATGGTGACCTGCGCGCCCAAAACCGCGCTCTGGTTGACGAGAACAAGCGTCTCACGGATCTGACTCGCATGCTCCTCTCCTCGTCATCCTTCTCCAACTTCCTCGACCAACTCAGCTCCAACCCCCAGCAGCTTGCTCAGGCCCAGCCTCAACAACAACAGCAGCACCAACAGCAGCAGCAACAACAACAACAGCAACAGCAAGAAAACCGCTCGCTTCCCAAGGATGTCAACCCGTACGGTAATCAGCAGCAGATGCAGCACCAGCAAATCGGTCTGGCCATGATTCCCGAGCAAAACATGGACTTCTCCATGTTGACCCTTGCCAACCCGGATGGATTCACATACCAGCCGCAGGTGTACACCGTGTTTGAGACCACCGAGACTACCCTCGACCTGTCGTCGCTGTCGGGTAAGACCACCAACTTCGTTGGCGAGCAGTTCGATGCAGAGGAAGAGAAGGTCGAGATGCCTATCATCGAGCGTCCAGCCGTGGTTGAGAAGGAACAGGCAGTCGTCTCGGCCCCTGCGGACGAACAGTTCGAGAATGACCCACTATTCGCCCTCTACCACGACTCTCCCGCCGCCGAGCCTTCAAAACCGGCCGAGCTCAATACCGACGTCCTGTCGAACATCGATATCTTTGGCGGCATTGAACTTGAGAAGGTGTTTGCGCGGTACGAGCTTGTCGAGGCTACTGACGAGGACGCATCTGTCATCTTCGCTATGGCAAGGGTACAACGCATCAGCGCCAACCTCGAGAGCGTAACAGCAAGGTTGGAATCGTTGACGATGGACCTTTAATACTCCATGCACCTTTTCTTTTCTGTCGTGTTTCCTATCTCATTAGCCCCTACCCCTAGGTTAGCCGGGCTTCACTTTTTCTTTTCTTTTGTTCATATGGCAACCTGAAGATGTTTTTATTGGGACAAGATCCACGGCGTTGGATCAACACCGGGTTGGATATCACTTCTATTATTACTACCTGTTAAAATGGCGGCGGCATGTACGTGTTCTGGTTTTTTTTTTGGTGTGGAGAGTGAAGGGAACGGGACCTATTTGGGAGGTTTACGATTGAAATGAAGCCAACTGAGAGCAGTTGAGGGCCAGTTAGATAGTCTAGGTACACACTACAATTACCACTACTACTACAGCGGGACAAATGGTGTGGGAGGAATCATGTGCTCGCACAGCTTTGTACTACATCAAGGTCTTTCATGAGCGTAGTTTGCACCCTCTGCTCAATAATTTCAACAATTTAAAACTTTGATCATTTTTTTTTGGTGACGCATGATCCAATGTGCATCTTAAATTCGTCGTCTCCTGTCCGTCTCACACCATTCCCCGTGCACGTTCTCTGTGTCATCTTCCAAGATGGAATGAAGGAGTCCGAGCCGACAAAGGGGTCTGTAATATTCCGCACACGAACCACGAAGAAGGAAGTAGCCGGCTTTCATTCTCGTCTAAAACCATCCAACAAATAGTTATAGTTAATATCTACACGAGCCTAAGCGTCCATCTGATTGTGCTACGCTTTCCGATAGGATCTGCATCGATGGTCGGAGGGTTTTGTCGGTACTAGGTAGTTTCTGGGTGATCGTCAGTTGGACGATAAAGCTCGGAGGGCTTGACACCCGCGCCTCTTGCTACTCGCTCGCCAGGCCAAGGGGGTCGGGAGATATCGGGTTTGGGATGTGCTTAAAGCAAGTAAGACTGCCTCCTTTGTCACTAGATAGGTGGTAACGGTAGCAGAGAAAGGCAAAGTACCTAGCTAGTGAGGTGAATTTAAAGTCTGAAATAAGCCCAAGTACAAAGTTTTTGTACTTGCTATAAGGTCATATGTATCTTGCCTATCAACTTGAATGGGATTGGGCTATGACACCCACACCTGAAGTGGACCAAGAGCCAACTCGAATGTGCATGATCTGCTCCCTCCCCTCACAGCTACCAGCCAGTCACCCACCGATAAAAATGGCCTCTAACCAAAAGGCCCTCGCTACGTTCCTCGTCCATGCTGTGATAGCCGGATTGGCAGCCACGGCGCCAGTCAAGCCACAGGAACCCGGCGACCTATACGGTGATGACATCACACTGGGTCATTTGAACTTGTGTCTAATCATCCGCCAAGGACGCTCAGTCAGCCCTCTGACTGTTCCACCCCAAGCGGGAAATGCTTTGGGAAATCTTGATAGGGCTCCCGTCTATCTCGCCGCTGTTTTCGAGTATCTCGCGACCGAAATCCTTGAGCTCGCCATCGGGAACGACAACCAAGCTATCAACTGAAGCTCCTTAGCGCCTTGATAATGTCCACCTCGTGCAGTGAGTTAGTAACCCTCCTTTCTCCGGTATCAGTCGCGGTGCAACTTGCTCGAGACCATCCCTGCACCCAAGACTCGTACAGCATTCGACAGAACAAGATATCTCATATGGTGACGAACCCTCACACTTGGTCACTTTCTGAATCTTTTCTCTTTAGCCTTCTCTCTAAGCCGCAACAAAACATATACAACGCCCGAAACTTGGGCAATCTCAAATACGGACTGTGCGCACCGCGTGATCCTGAGCTGCTGCGAAGCGCGCCGCGGACCTTCTGTTTAAATCGCTGCAGCAGACGCTCTGGAACGCGGACTTTCAATCCATACTTGAAGAGGCTAAAGTTGGCTAAAGTCGTGCTGATTCGTGCGATGTAATGGCGCCGTGAACCAGTTCACTGCTACTTGGCGACCCAGATCGGCACGCCCGCCATTGTTAACGCCTCTGATTGGGTCGCGTATTAACAAGTTCGCACCTGTGATTCCGGGAAACTGTTCAAGGTCACCCTGTAGCCGCGCCACTCAACGTTAGATCTGGGGTGGAAGTCTATAGGTCTTTCCAAGTTCTATAAGTCAAGTGCAGCCCAATTGGGGCAAAGACTATGTCCCTCTTACAAACCACCTACTCTTTCACAACACCGAACCACTGTTTTACGGCCACCATGAAGTCTCTGTCAAGTGCGCTACTAGTTATGTCTCTCAGCCTCCCGGAAGTCATTGAGGGTTTGAATGACGGAGTTGGGTTGAAGCCCCATATGGGTTGGAGCAGCTGGGTAAGCCCGTCAATTTTATAGCCCTGTCGAGGTGCGGCTACAGGTGCGGTGGATGAACGAATAGCACTAATAACTGTTTCGCTCCCCCAGAATGTTGCACAGTGCGACGCAGCATCTGCCAAGTATGCCCTCGATACGGCTTCGAAGTTCGTCTCGCTCGGTCTCAAGGACCTAGGTTATCAATGTAAGGTTCCATTCACCTCATCTCCCTAGCGCCCGCCTCAATCGCTCAGTCGGACATGTTGAACAAGCCTGTGCTTCATGCCTAATTAATCTTCACACATCTGTAGACATCAACATCGATGATTGCTGGTCAACAAAGAGCCGAGATTCCAGCGGAAAGCTGGTCCCCGACCCGAAAAAGTGGCCCAACGGTGTCAAGACCGTAACTGATCAAATTCACAGCATGGGACTCAAATTTGGCTTGTACGGATGTGCCGGCCAGATGACATGTGGCGGTTATCCCGGAAGTGAGGGCCACGAGAAATCAGACGTTACTCAGTTAGCGGGTTGGGGAGTTGACTTTTGGTAACAGGGACTATTCATTCCCTTTCTACTATGCGCCCTCGTCTAACTGACATGTCGCTCTTACAGGAAATACGACAATTGCTATACTCCGTGCCGTCAGGACCCACGGCCGCAAACGTGCAATAGCCCGACGGCCAGCACAGAGACCTGGTATGCGCCTATGCGGGATGCTATTCTGGGCGCTCAGACGAACTCGACCAAGATGCACTTTAATCTGTGTAACTGGGGACGAGACGAAGTCTGGACTTGGGGAACCCAGTACGGACACTCATGGCGGTCAGTATTTCACTCTCTCTACCAGTGTCTCAGTGTACTAACCTTGAGACACAGAATGAGCGTCGACAACTGGGGCGACTGGGCAAGCGTGGAGCGCATCGGCAGCGCCGCAGCAGATATTTACCAGTACAGCGGGCCAGGGGGCTTCAATGACCTCGACATGCTCTACCTGGGCTCGTCCAAGCTAAACGGCAACCAGGAGAAGCTGCATTTCGGTCTTTGGGCCATCACAAAATCGCCACTTGTCCTCGGCCTCGACCTCAACAAGATTTCATCCTCGACTCTTAGCATCATCCGAAACAAGGGCATCATAGACATCAACCAGGACGATCTTGGCAAGGCTGCCACCACATTCCGCCCGCCAGGTGCCGCAGCGCCAGTGAAAGGCAAGATCTACCCCTATTGGACAGGTCGTCTCAAGGACGGCGTTGTTATCGGACTCTGCGCGGGGACATCAGCCGGCACATACAGTGTCAACTTTAAGGACGTCCCGGGCTTGGGGTCGGCAGCTTACGCGTGGAAAG
The DNA here is from genome assembly GCA_033439775.1 of Podospora didyma. Classification (NCBI taxonomy): domain Eukaryota; kingdom Fungi; phylum Ascomycota; class Sordariomycetes; order Sordariales; family Podosporaceae; genus Podospora; species Podospora didyma. Next base: position 2,990,437 of record JAULSW010000003.1, read on the forward strand.
AGATGTACACTAACCAGTCGAGCAACGGCACGAGCGTTTCGTTTGATATTGGCTTGCATGATATGCGGGTCATCAAGGTCACCACGGTCTAGAGAGTTATCGAGGCCGACTGCTGTCGCATGGAAGTGGCTCGTCTACCAATTCGATGTCCGCTGAAGGATAACGCTGGTAAACTCTAACATTCCAACGCCGGAGCAATATGGGAATGATGTTGTGGGTGGCACTGTGCTGGCAGAAATGCAGGTGGTCTAGGCGCCCAGGCTCCCCAGGATAGGTTTTTGGGGTTTCCGTCCGCGCACGGAGAGCCTTTCCTTCTTCTTCATCATCTAGCATAGCTTGTGCAGCCAGGTAGTCAAATTCGTTGTCCACCACAGGTGTAGATCGTCGTTAGGGCGGTGAAGACCCCCAGCCGCAGAGGCGGCACTGCAGGATATCAAATGTGATGCAACACTCCGTACACGGGAAATGCTAATAGACCACGCCCCGAGTTTACCAGCAACCTGAGATCCTACTCCTGTAATGTCTTACTCCTGGGATCTCGTCCTCACTCCTCAGGAGAGTGCTCAAGTGTGAGATAAGCTGAACCGAGCCTAGACTCTGTGCCGGACAGTGGCCTGTCGTTGAACTACCTACCTAGCCGTTATCCTGGACTTCTTCCCATCGGGCATTCGTAACGCTCCACTGGTCACGGGGTTTAAGCGAGAGAATAGAAGCTGGAAAACTGTGAAGTGGGGGGAGTTGGATGACGAAGCGAAGGGAGCGTGATCCTATGCATTGATAGAGACCTTAACTTCAAGCAGGTACTTCAAGTTACGCAATACATCAGAGGTAGAGCAGGAGTTCTATGTTTCTTTAGAGTCTTCTAATGATAGATAAGGTACTCAACGGCCATCCACATATTCTAGATCCGGATAATTGAACAAACTCCCCGTCACCGCGGCACTCGCTGCTTCCATGTTGACTCAAGGAATCGTCGATGGCGAGCAGCTGGCCGCGCCGATGCCCGTGAAGCAGAGACGCGTGCAGCCGATGCCCAGGTCGGACACCTTGATGCACTGATTGTTGTCGAGCCTCCTGAGGAGGTCACCCTTGCATCCGCTGCCGTCATTTCTCTGGTAGGCAAACCAGATATCCGAGATGGAGTCAGTCCTTATGGTCTTGACGTTGGCAGGGATGGGCGCGTCGCCGTTCGCGAAGCCGTTGAATACCACTTTGTCGATCTCATTGGAGCTTTTCGCGGGGGACGAGTTAGCAGATTCTAATCGTGTAACACGTGGCAAGCTGTCCTGTAGTTAAAGGAACCCGAGGTCATACCAGTTGTCATCGTCAAACATCTTGGTCGCTGCACCAAAGGCAGTGCTGGCAAGACCGGCAATGAAGACGAGGGTAGTAGTGGTACGCATATTGAGGTATAGATGGAGAGAGCAATCTCGGTTGTTGAGGTTGAAGCTATTGAGTGATCTTGTGAAAGTTGTCGCTATCTTTGGCCTTGTTTACGCTGTTGATCCTTTTTTCTACGGAAGTGGATTTAAGCAACCGTTTTATATCCTTCAAGGCTAAATTCCTGGTTAGAAACTCCCTATTCAAATCCGAGCCTGTCATCATTCGTCCTCATTTCTCGGCCTCATTCTTTGGCCTCTACTTAACCTGTGTTTTGGCAGAGGGCACCTGTCCTGTTACGAGGCTGCCTACGGCGCAAGATTAGTCAGAGGTCTGACCAGTCTCAAACTAGGTTGAGGAGTGTGCTTACCAGGGACCACATCGCCCCCTTTGGGGAGCGGGTTAAGACCGGAGGACGTAAAGTCCGCCGGTCACCGCCAAAGATTTCAGGTTGGGCCAGCTTTGGCCGCCCCGAGCCGGCTTTCGTCATGCTCACGATTCGAATTGCCGTAAATCTATTACCTAGTGCTGACTCAGATTTATATCGATGTGGCCCGCTGCCGACAAGCTTTGAGATTTCTGTGAACTTTGCTGACTGTGTTTTACTGTTTAATGGCCATTTTGCCGGTATGTCAGGGGTCCAACCAACGTAAAACGTGCAATGCGCTAGGGAGATGTTTTAAACCCGTAACTTTGTAGTACATATTGTGTCTTAGTTAGAGGGCCACTTCGACAGACCGGTTGCCCTGACAGGAATGCATAACCCCGACATCTGAGAAGCAACAGGCCTCAGACTGAACAGTTCGCTGAAAGATTATCACACGTGTTGCAGGTTTCTGGCTTTCTTGACACCATCCAAGCCTGCAACTTTCATCCAACTTGTGGTGCTAGCCGAGACAGCAGTCCTAGCTCCGGCAGATGTCTCCAAATGATGTCTCCAAATGATGTCTTGTCTCCTCCCCCCATCGCACAGGGTCGTGGTCCTGATAGAAACTGACAGTGCCCCCATCCGCCGTTGGTCTGCCTGCTACTGGGAGAGTGCAGCCTCCCTCCCGCTCAACCATCAAACGCCACCTCATATCAACGGAGAGCCGAGTCCCCAACGCCGTACATCGGCTCGGAATGAAATAACAATCGAGATCGAAAACTGAAGAGAGAAAGTGCCGTCGAGAAAGTCGAAAAATACGGTCGGTCGCAGGATTGAAAGCATGACCTGCCCGGGTCTGATCACCATGAAGATAACTGAGCTAACTACGCCTAAGAATGTTGATTTTGTAGGTCTGGAAACAACTGTCTTACAAAGGACTGAGGCGCCTCTTTATGCCAGAAAGCCTTGAACGCGGGCATCCAGATTTGGCACCAGCGTGACAGCATGCACTGGGACCATGGTTGGTCTTAGGCAACAACAGCACGCTAAAGACAGATCCTGAGCACCAAGTCGCGGTGTGCGGGAACGAGTGGCCCTAATTGTTTCGGCCTAATCTAGCATGGGCGCGTCAAGCGTCAATCGCGAGGCCGCTTCGTTACTTGACCCGTTGGTGGCGCGTAGTCACATGCATCTTTTGCACCAGTCACGGCCAATGTTCCTCCGTGCTGACAGTTATTCACTCATGGCTGCACATGGATGGCCTAATGTGTTCGTTTCCAGTTCTTTTGCGGCGTTGTGCAGCTAATGCGCGCCTCGCATCATTGCCCAAACTTTCATCATACGGTAGGGTACGAATCTGGAGGTTGTTCAAGAAGACTTGTGTCAGCGTCAATGAAGGTGATGGTCAAGGCCTTCGTCTCCTGGGGGGCGAATTGTGAACCATGAAAGTCAAGGTGTTCAAAATTCTTAATTGGAAGATCGATATACTGCAGCCATTTAATTAGACCAAGAAGTAATTAAAGCACAACTGTCCGCAAGTATTCAAATAAGCAAGAGTAATCTGTAACGCTGGGCATATCTTGATATTACCCAACCCCAAACAACAGAATAGACAAAATCGACAAATCATCCCACTGTTAGTTCCTCCATCACCTTGCGGGCGCAACACGCCCCTGCCGCAGCTTGAACCGTGTGGCCACAAGCTTCGCCCATCGTGAGTCTCTGTTCACCAAACTCTTGCTCCATCCCAACAGTCTTCTCCACTTGGTGGATTGAACGGGCATGATGGACAGGTTCGAGTCTTTGTGGAGGTTCCGCCAGTAGCTGCGGGAGTCAGCCTGAGCGGTCGGGCCGAGCGTCTGGCCGAGGTAGGAGGAGAAAGGGGCAAATTTTGCGGGCGCGATGCTCGAGTACAGGGCTTCAAGATCTCGAAGGAGTTTGGGGGGCAGGCAAATTCCGTCGTAGAGGGAGTGGGAAAGGGCGATGATGAGGCAGGTTTTTGCTGCCGTCGGTGGCCTGGGCGGTGAAGAAATGGATGAAGAGGCCTCCCGGGGCAAAGCCTTCGTCGAAATGGCGAGTGCACAGCTCGACGACGAAGGCGTCGAGGGCGGTAGTGGTATGGTGTGATATGAAGGACACGTCGAGGTCTTGGAGTACGACCTGGAGGAAGGCTGAGCCGTGCTCGATGAAGACGGTGCGCAGGATGTCGTGGGTCTTGACCGGGTTGCTGCAGGCCCGCTGGAGCCGGGAAATGTCAACTCCATTGTCAAAATACAGCGTGTTGTACTGGATGGATGTCCGCGGGGGGTGGACGGTGGCTCGCACATCCAAGGCCTGTGAGCCGGTGACGGTATAGCTGTCCTGTATTTGCCAATACGGATTGTGGAGCTTGGGACGGACCATGTCGGCCAGGAAACGCTAGACATCTGTCGAGGCTGTGATCAACGAAAACGGAGTGTAAGCCGGGACTTTCGGTTCGGTCTGTCTCTGGCTCATCTTAAGAGTCTTCGCTAGGTCAGATAGGCGCATGCGCTGGAAGACGTCGGCCACGGTCAGCGAGTATAAAATAAATTATATTTAATTAAGATAATTTTCCTTTATTTTATTCGTATAAATGAAAATAAAACTTATATTACAATCCACACGCAGAGTGTCTGAACTGCAAGGCAGAGCGCCTCGGGTTGTTGGGGTTGGATCACGTAGGAAGGGTAAGCTCTTGAACAAGGGAAATTGTCTGATACACAAAGGTGAATTGCCTTCACAAGTAATGAAGCAGGTGAATGTGTATTGCTTACTTGCCGAACTCCATAAGGGAGACTCGGCCTAACTGTTTATATAGACTGCTGGTTCCGTGGACCTGAGCCTCCTGGGGACCCGGCCCTGGTCCTCGAAATGCCCGGGTCCTCTGTGATTGGTGGAATCCCTGTCAGTAAGGACTGGTTGGGTTGGTTTGGATGTGCCGCCCCGCTCCTTAGCTGCATAAGAAAATCGTGACAACTTATACATGTGAAATGAAATTGATTTAACGTATTTGATAAGCGAACGGTACAGATAAGCGAACGGTACACTTTCCACCACCCTACCACAACTATCCTTAATTACACAACCACAACACTAGGAAATAACAATAACTGAATCAGAAACAGATGAATCAGACGATTCTGCAGCCTCCCTACACGTGCGCGCATTATGGCCAGGCTTGCCGCATACACCACAACACCGAATCTTCGTACGAGACCCCCCTGCACCACCACCACTTTGTCGATTTTCCAAGACTATCTGCTCACCCACAGCCTTCTGATCCAGTAAACCCTGTGCCTCTTGTACAGTAAGTGACCCTCCAAGCCGCACACGTGTTTTTTTGGCTCTCCGTCGCTTACTAAGCTCCTCATTAGCCTTTCGTAATGTAGAGACCTCTGTGCGTAAAAGAGCCACCTCGTGCATCACAGCCATGGTACTTTTGGCTAATCGATCCACAGCGGTTACCATTGGGGTTGGAGAGCTGCCTTAATGGTTAGAAATTCGAGTTTTAATAAGCGCTGATTGTGAGGTGGCCTCTCGAGCGTTGTGTGGTGTTTGGGAGACCTAAGGTAGTGCTGTTGTTGGGCTTGAGGCTGGGGGTGTTGGGGTTCGAATGCGTACATCCAACTTCGATATCACCCTCTCTGGGTCGTACGGCATAAGGCCAGCTCCGGCAAACCCCCACTGGATGTTTTTTTCTATAATTGAAGCAAAAAACGCTTATTTAAACCCACAAAGAAACTCCAACTTATTAATGTATATAATGTTCATCCGCATTAACTGCTCAATCTGGCGGCTATATGCCTTCTTCAATGGCCCGAAACAGCCAACATCTAATGGCTAGAGTAGGTGGGAAGAGTGCGGAGGCATATAGAGTGTTTTGATGTTGTGCTCCTGGCAATAGGTCTCGAATTCCTCGGAGTGGTAACTATCGTGGCCGTTAAGGATTAATAGCCGGTATATACCCTTTGTACGAAATGCTATATAAAAATCGAAGTGCCGAATCCAATCCATGCCCTTCTCATTCGTAATACAGCCATTATCGGTTGTTGCAATACGCTAGGGAGCCGGAAGGTTGCACTCTTGATACCAGTTGGCAAAGTAATATTGCCCAGCTAAGATAATAAATGGTGGGATGGCCCAGCCTAGAGCATTTACTCCTTGGATGACCGTAGCCCACTCTCGATTGCCAGGCTGGGCTTGTTTAGGCCTGCTGCTGCTACGGCCATCAGAGGTAGTAACTACTATAATAGGTGTGATAACACCCATCATAAAGCCAGTCTCGTCGAAATTGTACATATCGTCATCAAGGATACCGTACTTGGCCTTTATATTATGCACAAGCGCAAACCACTTGCTAATAACCTTTGGATCTTCGCATTTGGCCCTCTGGTAGTCGTATTTACGCGTAAAACGCGTCCGAAGCTCTGGCTAGCGTTTGACGAAGTTGTGAGCCCAGCGTTTACCAACAAGGGGTGCGTCGCGTTCGCGTAGCAGTCGGTTAGCCATATCTTCCACGTAACAAAGCCGAGGGTGAAATGCGCGTGCACATAGTTCGACTATATACTAAACAATCGTCTTTTCTTCTAAATCCGTAAGCTTGCGTGAGTTGGCTGGAATATCGCGTCGTGAAGGCCGGCCATCCCGTCGAGCAGAAGGGTCATTGGAGATATGTTGTAAATTTTAGCTGCTTGTCGAAGAGTAAGTTTTGGGTTGTTTTTGATAGCCTCAATGGCAAGAATAAGCCTCGATTCTTTTGGAAGCGAATCCATTGTAAATTGGTAGTAGGATTGGTGAAGAGAGTAGGAAGGTCGCGTCGTGCCAAGAAAGTGTACCGTTCGCTTATCAAATACGTTAAAGACCCTTTTAATATTTTATTAATATAACGTTAAAAGGCCGTAAACACCTTATCAAACCGATTTTTTTTTTTTTTTTTGATTTGAATAATGTGACGATTCTGATTGGTCAGTACTGGGTGCCTCAGGCATGAATGCAGGCGGGACCTGCATTGTCACAATCAGCCAAGGTCAGGATGGCTCTAGGTGGCTCTGGGTAGAGCCTTCCAGAGCCACTAGGTCTATATAATAATGAGGGCTGAAGAGCCTTTGTGGATCTTCCGCTATCAACCAAAGTAGACAGTTAGCCTTTGCAATTGAACAGTGGTTCAGCAAGCGATCTATTTACTCATTGATACTCTATCTACCCATTGTTACTGTGTGTGACTACTCACCCCCTTGAACCCCACCCCCCAACCCCAGACGAGGATCTAGATCGTCACATAAAAAGAGGTTAAAGCAGTGGTAGCACCAGCCCACGCACGAAGATGGGAATTTTCAATGTCGAGATTTGGGACAGGAACTAGGCTGGTTCTGATCCTTTGAAAAAACCACCTAAAACCCCTCGTGACTGGCATGTGTTTGCCTTCCTTCCTTCCCCTCCTTTTCGACTGCGCATCTTCTGCCTTTTCCGACGCACAATCCCCCGCTTTCCCCGGGTATCATTCTACACACCGCGCGCGTGCCGCCCCAGCCTTTTCGGTCAACTCGTAGGTAATTAAAACTGTACCTTACCCCAACACAGTCAGCGTGGCCAAGCGGTGAGCCTCCAAGACGGGTTCATATTTATCAAACCCAGAACCTTGTTTTTGAGCTTGATCACTGTCTCACCTCAATCCAATCACTGTATAACATCGTCGAAGTCAGACGTATTCTGGATTCGGAACACCCTTGCCAACAGGCCAGTCAGCATTTCATTCTGCCAGGGTCTTCGGCCCACTGAGGCCCCACGGCCCCACTGGTTTGCGCGCTGGTGCCTTGTGTGATTTTCTTGCACTTCGTTCCTCATTGCATTTCGATCATCACATCTCAACGTATATAGGTCAAATATTATCTCCTAATAACAGACATCACCTGACATAGCCTATCGCATCGACTAGAACTAGCTCAAACAGACCCCGCAGTTTTGATCATGGGCTTCAACGACTTCGTCGTGAAAACCTTCAGCGAAGTTGCCGCCATGGGCTCCAGCAACCGCGGCTGGACCTACGGGTTCGTGGGCATCTTCTCATACGCCCTCGTCATCCGACTCCTCCGGTTCCGGCTCCGCAACAGCCTGCTGCGTAAACACAACTACCTCAACCGGCGCGCCATGAATTCCATGACCCTTGAAGAGGCCTATGAGATCCAGAAGGACATCACCGAGCTGGAGTTCCCTTTCACCTTTTACAACGCGACCTCGTTTGCCCTCTTCAAGGCAAGTCAGCCACACCTTTATCGTTGTTGACACACAACTTCTAACAACAGATCCAGACCTACGCCATCCCGACCATCTCCAAGCTGCTCATGAACACAGGCCAGCTCTCCAAGACGGAAAACGCATCCAACCGGGCCGCCGACACGGCCGTCCTCGTGACCGAGTACACCTTCAACCCGCCCGCCTCAGACCGCGCCGTCGACAGCATCGCGCGCATGAACTACCTCCACCAGGGCTACCGCAAAGCAGGCACCATCTCGGACGACGACCTACTGTACACGCTCGCGCTCTTCGCCCTCGAGAAGATCCGCTGGACCGACCGGTTCGAGTGGCGGACCGTCACGCCGCTCGAGAAATGCGCCATCGGCGTCTTTTATCGGCATCTCGGCTACGCCATGGAGATCCCCTTTGACGTCTTGAACCCCTATTTACCTAAGGGACCGAATGGCAAGGTGCTTCCCGATGAGGAGATTGATGGACTGACCTGGCTCGAGGCGCTGGATGCCTGGTCGCGCCAGTACGAGCTCGACTTCATGGTCCCCGCGCAGTCGAACAAGGACCTTGCGCAGTACACGCTCGACGTGTTTCTGATCAAGCTGCCGAAGAGCGTGGTGCCCTTCGCTACTAAAGTTGTTAGCGCGTTATTGGAGCCTCGTGTGCGCACGGCAATGATGTAAGTTTTTTTTACTCATCCTCCTCATCCCCCCCCCCCTCTCTCCCCTTTTTATCATCTTAATTTGCAGTAAAAAAACCAGCCCCCTAACAATCTTCCCAGGCTCGTCCAACCAGGCCCAATCCACACCCTCCTCCTCAAGACAACCCTCACCCTCCGCCGCTGGGCCCTCATGTACCTTCTCCCCCCGCGCCCGGGATGGCTGCGCGTCGAGTACTTCACCAAGACGGCCGACCCCAAGACAGGGCGGTACTACTCGACCTTCTACCATGTCGCGCACCCGTGGTACATGAAGCCGACGTTCTGGTCGCGCTGGGGGCCGTCCGCGCTCCTGGTGCGTCTCACGGGCGGGTACATCCCCGGGGAGGCATCGCCCGAGGCCGTTGCCAACGAGAACTGGCACTCTGAGGGGTATCGTATCCAGGACGTGGGACCGAAAAATAAGCGCGGCAAGGGCGAGGCCGAGATGGCGGCTATGAGGGACAGGTTGTTGGAGAATTATAAAGGGGCTGGGCCAGCGGGTAGATGTCCCATGACGTTGGGATGATACAGACTTGGTGAGTTGGCAGTTGGCAGGGGGTTTGGGAGGGGGAGAGGTTTGGTAGATTTGGCGGTGTCGGGCGGTTGGGGAAGTGGATAGAAAGGGTTAGGTGTTGTTTGTAAACTGTAAGCCCTCAACTGGGTACCTTAGTAGGTTACCGAAGCTGCTTGAGCCTGAAGATTATTAGTGGTGAAGACAACTAAGCTAACTACGCCCTAAGAATGTTGATTTATCTAGGCTAGTAACGACTGCTTTATAGTGGATTGGTGTCTTACAGCTTGGTGCGTACAGTGGATTACGAAGCGTCGGTCACCCATGGGTATGGATTACGCCTGTGACGCGACAATCCCGAGTTACCTATTCGTTGCCCTCCGGGGGGAGGACGGGTTTTCTTTTCCGCTCTTTCTTCTTTCTTCTTTCTTCTTTCATATTATAATATCAAGAATTTTGAAGAAGTTATCAATCTATAGGTTAACGGCGCTGATCGGTGGTGCTTATAATGCTAGCCTTGAAAAGAAGCCGGGATATACAGCGCTTTATATATAATCTTTAAAATATTGATAACTGTTCAAATCGATTTTGTATGTATTATAACGTGCCTAAGAAGAGAAAAAAAGGGACTCGTTTGGTATGGACGGTTTATAGAAGCAGAAAGCAGACGGGGGGTATACTAGTGAAGAACAAGAACAAGAAAGCGCGTTTTGAAAAGAAAATGTGAAATGGAGATGCGTCAAGGGGGGCAGTTGAGGTGTTTTTGGTTTATGATATATGAATGAATGAAATACAGGCCTTTATCCTACCCAAGAGGATTCGTTAAATCAGAGAAAACTCCTTTAAATCTACGCCCCGCACCTTCAACGCTTCGGGGGTAAGCCTCGGATCCGAATTTATTACCTCCCCAGTCACCTTGTTCTTGAAGCGCTGAAATATCAATGGATCATTGCCTGTTATCTGCACGCCTGTCAACCTCTCTCAGCTTTCGTCGAGTGGCTCCAGCCTGGGATCTTCGACCGAGAGGGTGTTGGTGTCTGAGTTAAAAAAAAAAACCGGTGGACCGAAAGAACACCAATAGAGTCAGTGAAAACCTGGACTCGCCAGGGACTTGGCAACGGCCCCAAAAGGCTGATTGCATCGTATAGACCATAAACAAAACAACTGCCTACAACCAGAAACTTATTATCGAGCTGTGGCCGGAGAAGAATTGGATGGCTGCAGCCAAGCAGAACACAGACGATGTCGCCTAGGTGAGGTCAGAAACATTGACACTGACATAAACATTTACAGGTGTGCACGGGGAGCTTCTGAAGAAGGATGTGGCTTACCTAATTTGGCGGCAGGCGGGCCGAAAGCGATATATCCCTCCTCGGTCACCATATATGGCCGTCCTGGAGTAGAGCGCACAACGTCTCTTTTAGTGGATGACAGCGAAATTTCTTTGCTAAGAGGGGTCTTTGCATGCTCGCCGAAAAGAGCATTGGCAGAGTCTTAAAATGCCCAGCTTTCCTGGGTCTAACAGCGAGTAAATTCAGGGTATCTTTCCATAAGCCAATTATGGGCCAGGGTCTTCGCATACGCGGTCCTGAAAGACTCCCCAATGATATAAGGCTGCGCGGTGTCCAAATTGCTAGGTTCAATTCTTCTGATTGCCTCAATAAGAGACCGGTCGTCCTTTCCCTCGACTGGTCGCGTCAGACGAGTAACCGTAGCGCATTTCAGACCCGTCACTTGAAGGATATTGGGCGCGTCGAATTCGAACCAAGAACGAGAATACCCGGCGGAAAAATACCCCTCTAAATCCAAACCAGCATTAGCCGGGCCTAAGAAGTCGGGGACCCAAGATGGAGTGCCGGGTGTGGTTGGTTGCAAGAAGCAAGCACACAGAAGGTCTAGGCGCTGAAAGTGCTGGACATGTGCTGCCACGAAATCCCGAAAGACTTGCTCAACTGGCGACCCATAATATGGGTCGATCTTGCTCCGAAAATCAGGGTGGAAAAGTCCCAGAAATCCGTAAATTCTGTCCCGTTTGTCCTGGCACTTTATGCCAGTAAAGGCATTCAGTATCATAGAGGAAATAGGTTCATTGAAGCTGGCCGGCCGTGATAATCGACCGGGGAGATCCAGCTGTGTCTGGGAAACGTGGGGACTGGTGACTTCCTTCTCAAGGAGTACGAATAGAGTTCCGGACATACGACCAGCTCACCTGATCCGAACCACAGCACACGATAGCATCGCGAGCAAGTTTGATCTCCTGGATGACTCACATACGCTCAAACCAATCCCTCGACAAGAGTTCGCCAATGGCCCGCCAAGTCTTCTGATCGTATGGTAACCGTTCCCTATTTTTATACCATGTTGGTTCAGCGGCGTCGGGTGCCGGCATTCTTGACCAATTGGTGGATACAACAACTTGCTTTCCTAGATATTCCAACGTGTCCAGCGCGTGCTTACTGTCCGGAGTTCGAGGCCCTAGCCAGACGACCACTCGATGTGCCAATCTGTAAATGTCGGACATGCGCTTAACCTGCTCGTCTCGTTCAGCGACATCGGATTGATTGATGCTGATAGCATCGACCCATACTGTGCGTTCTCCGTCCTAGTGGCGCAGATGGCGGATGGCGTTAGCAAGGCGATCGTCTGTTTTTCCAGTGACGAACCCCATGTGTAGGACAATGGCTCGTAGTTAGGCTCAGAGTGGGGGCGGCAGGGCTGGATCCAAGTCTTATCATGATAGGCTCGGGGGTGGACCCAAGTGTAGAAGTATTCTTCATCTTCAGGAGCCCTTTTGGAGAACACGAAGCGGCCATCCAAAGCTTCATATACCTTCCAGTGAGGGGGTAGCGTCCTGGCTACGTCGCGAAGGGACATCCCAGACGTTGGTACATGTTGTTGTGGGCCGAGGAGAGGGACATGAGCAATTCGGATCAGGATGTCATCTTCAATTGATTTGGCTGGAAGAATGGTGATGAGGCGAATGTCGCTGTTTTCCAGGGGTTTGTACTGGTATTGTTTGGCTAGAAGCGAAGACGGGGAGGTGTCCGATGATGGGCGCGGGGCCCGCTTTGCGACGGTGGATAGATGTTCCGAGCTCCTTTTTCGCTTATTGTCCATTGTATAAAAGAACAGGGGGTATGCCCCCTGTGGGTGGAGTACTGGGCTTGAGATAAAGTTCGCTGGTGTGAAAGCGCGTCAGAGTGTCAGTAATGGATGTTGAAGATGGGAATAGGCCAGATAGTTGTCTCAGCAGGGGGCAATGTGGCCTCTTCCAGGCAGTCACACCGCCTTGAGTCTGCCTTAGGTCTGCCTCACTCACTCTGTAGGGGCTGATCGGTGGCCACGACAATCCAATCCTCATACTGGTTTATTTGTTAGCGCGGTTCGGGGCTCCTGTTCTGGGAAAGCGAGGGACGGCTCAAAGCGCCACCTGGGAGCTTGGGCACATGTACCTGCATGTACACGAGTACCTATTCATGTAGTATTCCTGTACAGTTACCGTAATCAGATGAAGCCGCATATTGTGTTAGCGTGGATAACGCATGGATTCATGGCTAAGGGCCCGTTTGGTTGCAAGTTAAGACCTCCGGTACTGCAGGTAGAAGGTTCGGCCTTGCATCGCGATTTTTCTATTTGGTGGCCTCCAGTAAGGAAGGAAGGAAGAATCCAACCTAAGCACCAATCTATGAAGAATGTGGTGGGCTAGCGCCTTGTGGAGATAGTGGTCAGAGCTGGTGCCAAGTGGGACCACTTGATCCACTGCAACACATTGTCTACCGCATTTTTAGGTTTTTACCTCGGTGTCGGTTGGCCGGTGTCGATTGCTGAAGAGTCGCAGCCCTTGGCGCCTCTGCATCGTAGCTGAAAGGCAACCTCGCTATAAGAACCACCCACCTCTTCGGTCTAAGACTTCTTTGTCGTATTTTCTTCCTAAACTGTAATTCCATTAATCCACCGGGATGAATGGGCTGAGGGAGACTGGTGCTTGTCTGTAAGGATCGCGGCATAAGACAATACGCATCAATAACGAACATATCGCAGTATAAACATTGTGTCTCTTACCTATCCCCTCGAAAAAATTCAAACCGAAATCTCCCCATGTTAAGATGTGTCGAGCCATGATAAAGCAATCACTCTGCCCGCACTCGAACTGTGTCTGCTTCTCGATGAATTTTGTTGTCTGCCTCTCTCTGCTCAGTATGCTTTGGACAAAGAACCCACAACAGCTTCTTATGTAACTGTAGAAGCCCACCAAAAACAACGGCTTTCTTAGCATAGCTATACAGAAACAGCCCAAGTCCCTATTACCAAAGACACCTGTGTCACCCTTGGTATAAGAAGCTTTGGGCTCTTGATCCCGGACCTTGATTTCGACTATTGGGGCTTGATTTCGTCTAGAACGATAGGTTTTTCTCCTTTTCCACCCTTCCTGCATCAACTTTGAAGCGGAAAGGCAGCTGCTAAATAGAAAATAAAAACGAAAAGTTTTTCTTCGGAAAAGATTCTCGGTCATGCAAGCTCGTTCTCTTCAGCCACGAGGCACTTTTCCCCGAGCAGGTACCGCGAACCCGCCGGGAGATGACACACCACAGGATGACCACCGTCAGCCCGGAGAACCGCCCTCTAGGACTAGTACGGACGTGGACCTTAATAACAGAGACGTAGTGATGGCGGGCACAGTGGAGGAGCTATCAGCATCAAGCCAGATGCGTCCAGCCCGGCCGGCGCGTCGGACACCGCTGCCAAATGCTCCAGGTGGTGGTCGTACACCGCTACCAGATGGCCCACGTGGTCGACTATCAAGTCGTGGTGGTATAGCTAAACCAGGTCGTGGTGGTGGTGTAGCTACCAGAGGAGGGTTCAACCCGAGAACCAATGGTTCCACCTCAGCCGCAGGAAGACAAAGCACCACCACCTCTACCAGTGATGGTGATTCCGACTCGGACACTATTGATCCAAAATCAGAGCCAAACACGCCCCAAGCAAACCAGGATCTTGATAATGGGAGGTTTAGAAACCGAACTTCCGGCGGCCCTATTGGTAGAAATTTCATGGCGAGAGGTCGTGGTAGTACTGGTCGCCGAGGCGGTGCATCGACATCGAGGACCCCGGCGGGTCATGGTTCGGGGGCCGTCCAACCTGCTTCCGACGCTATGGACATTGAGGAAAAACCTGGTGGCAACGATAATGCACCTCCTGGTGACCAGCCTGGCGGGGATGAAACTATGGACGTTGACCCACCTGGAGATAATGGCACTGGAAACGAGCAGCTGGAAGACGACGACATGGGAAATGACCAGCAAGGCGGCAATGATGGTACAGGAGACAACCAGCCCCGTGGTAGCGGTGGTGGTGGTGGTACTTCAGGCGGCGGCGGCGGCCCACCAGGAGGCGGCGGCAGCGACGATTCCGACGACGAGGGCGGAGATGACGACGGGAACCCCGGCTCGGACGAAGACGAGGAAGAAGAAGAAGTTACGCCTACGCCCCCTAAAAAGGGTAAATACAAAAAAAAGAGGCAAGCGGGCCACCAGACCAGGGGAACCATACGAATCGGAAAGGTCAACCTCAACATCCTGCCGCGCGTCAAGGACGAGGAATGCACCGACATACCCATACGCAACATCTTCCAGCCAGACGGGGGGACCTGGGACGTGCGGGTCTCGCCCGCGGGGCTCACACGGCTGCAGGCCAAGGGCCACGTGTCGCAGCACGGGCTGACCATGGACCCCAACACGGGCGTGTGGTGGTTCCAGGAGGAGGGCCAGCCGAACCCGACGGCGCTGACGTACGAAGGGTTCGAGCTCAAGATGGCCACCATCTTCGCCCCGTGCTGGACCTGCGGCCACAAGCCGCAGAAGAGGAACGGCCCAAAGGGCCATCTCACCCCGAAGGACTACCTCGCCTGGCATCCCCAGTACCGCCACGGGTACCGCTGCCCCATCTGCGGCGCGTGGTTCATCCGGAGCATTGCCTTGCTGAAGCACCGCCAGAACCTCGCCCATTTTACGCAGGCAGATCTGAACGAAGCTGGTCTTCACCGTCCAGCCGACGGGTCCGACGCAGTGGCGGGTCCATCTAACGGAAGTCCACCTAACGAAGCAGGTCCATCTAACGAAGCAGGTCCAGCGGTTGCAGATCCAGACGACAACAGACCCGACCCGAAGTACGGCAAGGTCCTCTTTCAGATTGCGTCCATAATTGACGGTAGTTCCAGCGAGGACGAGGAAGAGTCTGAGGGAGAGGAACAGCCCGAGGAAGAGCCCGACGATGGTATCGAGTAACCGTTCCAACCGTGAAAACAAAAAGGTAAGTTTCGCCCTCCCTCGCCCTAGAAGCCTCCTTTGGTAGGTTGGGGCCGTAAAAGCACAGGACATACGGGGCACAATAACCTGCCATCTTGGAGTAAGTCTATGATATTCCATCACCGTTTCCGCGTTACAAGAACAGTAACATAAACAGTATAAACAATTTACAATTTTTTTTAAAAAACTTTTTTTAAAAAAAAGAAAATATCTAAAGGACGACCGACAATCAAAGTACGCCCAATAACGTGAAAGGTAATGTAATACAAACTATTCCTCCCATATGGGAAGATGGGATAATGAACAAGCTGACACCAAGCACTTAACCAAATGTTTTAAAACAACAAAGAAAGAAACAGCTGACTTTCAACAAAGAAGCTGACAAAAGCGGTCATTGGGCGCCGACGAGATAGGAACAGATTCTCCCTTTGTATGGAATGCAGCACAGGCGTCATAACGGCAAACAATTTGATGAAGACTTATTGATGGGATGAGCAGAACCGTGTAATAGGTAAAGGAGCAAACTAAGAGAGCGGGCTCATTCGCCTTGAAACTCAGTGTAAACAAACCCCCTTTGTCGCGAAAAATTAAATTCAAGGAAATCGTGTCAATGCAGGTAAAGAAGTCACCCATCTCTCATAAAACTGAACACCCCCAGCCTGAACACTTCGCATAAAACAACAGTTGGCATTTATCATGGACGTGTCAAATGAGTAAGATAAGAATCACAAAATATGAACTGATCAACACCAATATTATCATGAACGTCTTGAATGTCCCCAAGCCAGAAAGTCAGCTAGGCCCAATACGTGAATATATATATAAAGTAACCCGCCCCTCCACTCTACAACATATTGAATCAAGAATCGTTTCTCCTTCGTCCACCATTCTTGCTCCGCGCCACGTGGAGGGTAAGCGCCTTCTTGGTCTCGGTCAAACTCCGCTTGTTCTTGGCGCGGGCCTTGCCCATGGTCATGAGGAAGTTCTTCTTGCGCGCCTTGTCCTTGTTGGTCGTGCTCTTGCCCTCGGCCTCCTTCTTGGACTTGCGGATCGCCTTGGTCGACTTGTGCTCGTCGCGGTTCGGCTTGCCCTCGCGCGCGAGCGCGATGCGCTCCTCGCGCGTGTTCTTCTTGCCTAGCGTCGCGGGGAGCTCGATGTCGTCGGCTGTTACTCCCTCGTCGATGTGCCGCTGGATTAGCTCCTTCTTCTTCTTGGACCGGTTGCCCAGCAGCTGGTCCACCTTGGCCTCGCGGCGCAGCTCTTGCAGCTTGAGTAGATCGGCCGGCGTGAGGATGGATGTTGTCGCGAGCTTGGATATCCTGTTGGCCTCGGCCACTTTAGCCATTTCAGCATCGACGAGATCCGGGGCGTCGCCGCCGCCTTCCGCGTCCTTCTTTTGCCGCTTTTTGTCCGGCACGTCGTCCTCCCCATCGCTCTCCACGTTGATCCACCCGCTCTCCGACTCGCTGTCGCTCGAGCCGACTTCCCATTCGTCCGAGTTGAACCCGTCTTCGTCCTCGTCCATCTTGTCCTTCTTGGCCTCGGCCTCTCCCTCGGGTAGCCCTTCGAGCTCGGCGAGCTTCTTTGCTCTCTGATCCTCCTTGTACTGCTCCAAAAGCTCGATGCCGTCGATTCCGCCCTCGTCCTCCTCGCCGAACTTACGCTGCCGTACCTCGCCCGACTTGAGCCCCATGGTGGCCTCCTTGCCGCGGAACTTCTTTTGGAGAAGTTCTGGGTAGACCTCACGATAGAGAGACTGGAGACCCTTCGCCGCCATCACCACGCCCTTGTCCTTACTCCTCTGGTAGAGCACCAGATCCTGCAGAAGCGTCTCGGTCATGCACAGCGGCTGACGGATGGCGACCTCACGGATGGCATTGATACCGGCGGCTGCGACCTCGGTCGCCGAAGCCTCCGAGACGAACTCGTTGGCGATCTTGATGACCAGCGGCTCGATCGCATCGGGTGGCACGAGGTTGTGTGTCGCCTGGGCCAGCGAGGCGAGGAAGGATGTGACTTGGGCTTGCTTGGGCGTCAAGAAACGGACAAACCAGGAATAAAGGGAGATGATGGTGAGCTTGTGCAGACCGACCAGACGGGTGACCAGCTGCAGAATCATAAGCTTTGTGTCGAGGGTAAACTTGTTCTTTGTGTTTTGCAGGTGCTTCTGGAACAGCTGCTCGGCAAACCCCTGGGGGTCGTGGATGAGATGGAGGGCCGAGAAGTTGAGGGGGTGAGGCTGGTGCTTCTTGCGCTCTTGCCTGTCGAGGTCATTAGTATTGCGGACACGAAGATTCCGGGAGAGAGAGCGTCAGTTCATACTTCTTGACCTTGTCAACAGCCTTCTCGAACGCCTTGAGACGCTTCTTGGATTTTTTGTTGATGCCGGTCTGATGTTTGACCTTCCGGATATCGACGTCGTCGTCGCTGGAATCGTCCTCAAACTCTTCTCTCGACGCGTCTCCTCCCAGGAAGAACTTGACACCTCCCACCACCACCTTCTCGTTGTCGCTCAGGCAGGCCTCCTTCATGACGTCGCAGGGCTTGGCGTCGACCCAGATCTGGCGGCGCCACAGCTCGCGCGTGATGCGCGTGGCCCACATGCCCTTTTTAGATGTACGGTCCGAAGTGACTAGGTTGTGCAGAACGGTCTGGATGGTTCGGTTGAGGCGGTGGTTGGTCGCCTTGGAGTTGGATTCGCGCAGGTCGCTGATGATCTTGGTGTACAGGAGCGATCGCAGCGTCTTACTCGGGGTCTAGGGGGTGAACGTTAGCAATACGAACAGACGCCAGCAAAAGAAGCGCACAGGCGCATACCGAGACGAGGATGGGGAATAGGGTGGTGAGCAGGCTGGTCGAGTCGATCACGTCCTTTCTCCGCAGCAGCACCAGACTCCCCACCACCTTCTCCCTGAGCTCGGTGTGTAGAATGGCATGGTGCTGGTTCAGCAGCTCTTTCAAGTGGTCGGCATAGGGGGCGGTGAGGTCGGGGTAGAGGTCGGCGACGTGGGCGATCAGATCGACGAGGTCGTGGAACTTTTTGATGTCGTCGGTCGAGGCCGTGGAGGGGGACGCGATAAAGATCTGTCGCTGCGCATCGTAGGCGAGCCACTATTTTGGTAGGCAAGAGTCAGTTCTTCGGCGCCAGTCCACTCTCAATCCTCAATCTCTCGAGCATCGTTTCCGGGGTGGCTGCTGCTGACCTGGTCGTAGAACTCTTGGGCGTAGGATCTGTGCGGCGAACAGAGTTAGCGATCAACTGGCACATGGAAGAATTGCTGCTGCTGCTGCTCACTTGGGATCTCTCCTGATCTTGTACTGCAAGCTCACCAGGTCGGCATCGACCTTTTCGAGGGCGGCAAGCTTTCTTTTGCCCATCTTGTCGCTGAGTCCTGGCGATTCCCAGGTTGTGCTTTCGGGACCTGTCGACTGCCGTCGCACGCCGCTGCGATTTTTTTTCTTCGGATTACCGCCAACAATTCCTTATCGCTTATCGCATCTTTTTTAGCGGGTCAATGGCGGGGCGTGCAGGGTTCTTGGGATTGGTGGGGCATCCAAGCTGAGAGAGGCTGGCCTGCCCGTGGATCATCTCTCAATTGTCGCCAACTTCCATTTAACTCTGGACAAAACAAAGGTCCAAAATTGACAAAAGGATCGCGCCAGCCCGAACGGCATTACCATTTAATAATCTGTGATTTATATTTGGAGATTTTGCGACAGACAGTGTCGACATTTGGCTTGAGATCAACGACACATGGACACAACACATCCGACTTAGGAAATTGTTCCGGCAAACACCCCATTCTCCCTAGAGACGCCAAGACAACGCCATGCCAAATTCCACATGTACACCGTGACGGGCAATGAAATTTGCCGTTTTATACCAAACAACGCCGAGTCCCGTCCTTCCTGCACGACCCTGTTCAACCTGATCACAAATTCTTCAAGAATTTCTCGCTCCCATAGCTATCTGGCAGTCCCGGCAGCCCCGAAGTCCACTGGGGTTGGCAAGGTGAGGCGCCTTGGTCACCCGAGTTGAAGTGCTAACGGCGCGGAAAGTTCCCCCCATCTGGCTTGCCTGCAAGTTCGGGTTGGCGTAGGCGTGGTTGGCAGCCGCACCGATCTCGGCACATCTCGCCCGGTGCATGTGGTCCTGAGGGACTGCTCTGTTGAGGCTAGCGGGGAGCTGCGGTCGACCCTGAGGACCTGGGTTGGCAACCGCACCTTGCATGCTTGCGTAGGCGTTCAGCATGTAGCCTGTCCTGTCCGGGGCGGCATCCCTTGGGGCTGGATGGTGCCCAAGGCTTGGTAAGTCGACGACGCGCCGGGAACTCGGTATCCATTGGCCTGCGCGTGCGTCGCGACGTCGTTTGCAAAGCCCGCAGTCAGAGACCTCTGCGAGGGGTCGGGAATAGGCTGTCGGAACGCGACGCCATCTCCGTACCCCGAGTAGCTGTTGGTCGGGTTGAACGCGTTGGGTGCGTCGTTCACACGGTGGTGCTGGCCCGAGTTCTCAAGGCAGTGCTAGGGTTTGTCCCAAAGGTATAGTACGAGTTGGCCATTTTGTATGGCTCTTGTCCGACGCGGATGTGTGAGTAATAGGCAGTTGGGTTAGTTAAAGCCGGATTAACTACTAAGGCTTCGGGCTGGATTGGTGATCAAAGTGTCTGTCCTAACATCTAGGGGTAGCTCATCTTTATATGGCTTTGAGCAACTGAATCTCTCCTAGAGCCTTGTCAGATTCCAGTTGCGATTTTTGATGCATCAATGCCCGACGGCCAAGGCGTTGGGCTGCACTCCTGGTAACCCCTCATCCTCATGTTCAAACGGCCCCAAGGGTGGGATGGCTCCGAGGCCTTCATTCTCTCAATATAATCTGGAGCCAATACGGCTGGGACGCGTCTTGTTGCTTGGCTCGAGTTGGGGTTGGGTCTGGTCTGAGACCAATGTCAGCAAATTCTCACTGGTAATCATCCTTATATCGCGTTGTTGTTTCCGGCAGTTATCCCGACTTCAACCATTATCATAGCCTTGCTCACTCATACACAAATCGCAGCTATTATCAGTAGGTGTATCTGTCGAGGGGGCTAAATGACTTGAGCCGCACAGTTGCGGCAACGCAGCCCTGGGCCGTCTACCACACGGGCACCACATCAAACTGCGTCGGCACAAGACACGCCACAGGGCCGCATCGACAAGCTTTTGAATGGGCTACATATGTTTTCGGTTCACGAAAGACGAGACGCAATGGAGAACCTTGAGCCCCTAATTTGTCGTCCAAGGGCATTCTGTTGCAGCCCTGAGCTTAACTTGGACTTCTTTCGATGTTTGTTCCAAGTTGAATTAGTTCAGCTTTCTGCTAATCTCGTTTATAGAATCAATGATATGTAATGACCTACGGCACTGCCTAGCTTTGTGCTTAAGCTGAAAGCTGA
Organism: Podospora didyma; assembly: GCA_033439775.1. Lineage (NCBI taxonomy): Eukaryota > Fungi > Ascomycota > Sordariomycetes > Sordariales > Podosporaceae > Podospora > Podospora didyma. The sequence continues at coordinate 3,011,402 of JAULSW010000003.1, forward strand.
AAGCTGAGGGATTCTCGTCTTGTCGCTGCAAACTCTGAGGTTGACCCCATTTCTGAAAGTGTTATTGGCCTTCTCACTAGCAAGGAGCCATCTTTTGTTCCTGCTGGCATATGATACTAACATATCTAATTTCAACTGTGTAACGACACCATAAACTTCATGTGGCATTGGTTTGCACCTTACTGCACTGCATTTTTTACCCCTCCAGAGGCGATCGTTCGAGGGTGCACCAGGAACCCTAACCCTAGTATGGACGCCACCACGATGACTATCGAGTGGTGTGCTGTCACTCACGCCATTTTACCCGTCCCCTCACATCCTTTCGAGAGCCTCATGAACATCATCAAGACAGCCAGCCATGCCGCAAGCCCTCAACATCAACATCCGCAAGGCCGAAAAAGCCGACCTTGAAGCGCTCAGCACATTGGTGCTCACATCATTCAGCCAGTTCAGCCTGTTCGCGTACCTGTACTCGCCGCTGCAGCGCGACATCAATGTCGCATCCGAGACACTTTGGTACTGGCGACGCAGGCTGCGCTTGGGGATGTTGGATCCGGCGTCTCATGTTATCGTCGCTGAGGCTACGATTGACTCTGAAGAGGATATTCCTACAGCTGACGAAGATGGTGACGAGGGTGGACAGAGCAGGCGATTACTGGATTGGGCCATGCAAAAGACTCGTGAACGTGACCCCCAGTTCCAATTGCAGACGGTAGACATAGGTGATCGGCAGACGAAGACGTATATTGTCGGATTTGCGATTTGGAACGTGAGAGATCCACCAGACGGTAGTCCAAAAGCGGCAACAGGTCGGCCACCTCAATCGTGGCTAGAATGGCTGGAAGGTAAGTTTATCGTCGTCGGCTAACAACTTCCATCTCTCTTCTCTTCCTGACTGATGATATTCGATTTTTTTTTTTTAAAGCCAAATACATCCAGACGGAGTGGAAGTTCTGGAAGACCATCTCTCCGAGAAAGGACCAGGACCCAGAGGCATTTCCGCTGTATCTTGAGTCAGAAGAGAAGCTGGAGGCTATGTAAGATTCTTTCGTTTCTCAAGAACAATCATGGAGTTTCAAGCTGACCTGCACAGGTGCTACTCAACTGAAACGGTTTACTACCTGGACAACGTCACTGTCGACTTTCGGTTCCAGCGCCGCGGCATCGGCAAGGAACTCATCGGGCATGGTCTTGCGGAGGCGACAAGACTGGGACTGAAGGCAATGACCGAGGCTGGAGAGAAAGGAGAGGGACTCTATTACAAGTTAGGCTTTGAAAAGGTTGCTGATTGGGAGGTCTGTGACATGAAGTTCCCGGTCATGAGATGGACTCCAGAGTGACTTCCAAGTTGTTTACAACCACAGAACACAATGTCCAGTCAATGTAAAGTCAATGTGCAGTCAATATTGGATCACAGATTATTGGAAATTTTTGGTACATCGGAGATTCAAGTAAGCTGCAAAGTTGAAGCACTCACCTACCGTAGCCACTTACCGTTTTACTTGAGAGCGAAATACTCGGCCATGACCCTGTTCGAACTGAACACAACTTCCGGGTCGCCTCTGCTTGCCTCGGCCCCAGCCCCGTACCCTTCATAACGAAGAATCATCTCCCTCATGCGGCCGTCAAACTTCCCCAGCCTGGAAGCTAGCTCTTTTGTCGTCCAGCCTTCCTTCGTACGGACCCCACGCCGAAACGTCGGGTGGCGAAAGCAGGCCAGCAGAAAATCTGCATCTCCCGCCTCGACGGCGCGATGCAGGAGAGACCTTCCGTCCTTGAAAGTCGAATCGCCCGGTCCATATCGTTCTAACATTATCTTGGCGGCATTTGTCGACCGATTTCGTATTGCCAGGGCCAGTGGAATGTCACCGTGACGATTCGGCAGCATGGGCAAGTTATTCGGCATTGAAGGACAGGCCAGGAGGAGTTCCAGTGCCTCAACATAACCTGCCGCACAGGCATGGTGTAAAACGGATGCACCATCTTTATCCAGCACCGATAACTCCGCACCAGCGTCCAGCAACGTCTGAACAGCCGTCGAGTTCCCAAGGAGCGCAAACAGCGGCGGACACCCGTTTTCATCTGGCTCGTTGATATGGTACCCACCGTCTACGCTCAGCATGCGGACCAGTTCGTTTTGGCATTTTGACGACGCCAGGTTCGCTGCATAATGCAACGGCAAGTACCGCCCTTCTGTAGTCGGAAGATCACGCCGTGCGCCGTGATCTAGCAGTCGTCGAACCAGACTTGGCGACTGACGATACACGGCGATGTGAAGCGGTGTCTCACCCCAGGCGTCTTGCAAGTTGATGTCAAACCACCCTCCTTCTTCTCTTTCGACGTCCGAGTTGGTAGGAAATTGTGGGATGGACAGGAGAATGTCCAGAATGGGCTGCTGCATTGACTCGGCAGCGTAGTGCAGCGCGCTGCGGCCCTGGGGAGTAAGGAGAAAGGGGTCTGCCCCATGACCCAGGAGAGAGCGCAGGGACTCTGCCTGGCCGGCGTAGGTTGCCCAGTGAAACGGAGTCCAGCCCTGCAACGCGTCGGGCACGTTGAGAAGGTCGAGATAGACTTTGCGGAACGCACTGCCGAGTTTTTGGCGCTGCTCGCACTCGGCGTGGCTGAAGAGATCGATTATCTGAGTGTATAAAGGGGATCGGCCGCGGTATGTAAGCTTCAGCTTCTTCCAGCTGGGGTTGGGCGGCAAGTTGTTCAGGTCGTGCGAGAAATGGACGAGGTCGTCGAGCGAGGGACGTTCCCTATTGCCTGGCGGGTAGGCGCCTAGCACGGCAGCGTGGATCGGGGTGAACTCGAACTCCTCGCCCGAGTCGCGCCAGTTTGGGAACGCGAGAAGGCGTTGGTAGTCGAGGGTGTTTGCGTTGACGTTGAAGGATCGGACCCAGGCGAGGTGAGCTGCTTGCCTTGGATGTGTTATCTCATGGCTTCTAAGTCCTTTCTTGGTCTCTATTCTATGGATACGACGCATACCTGCCAAATTCGTCCCTTGCGGCAAGTGCCCTTTTGTTCTTTGCGAGCAGCTCCACGACTTCCAGTTTGCCGTAATACGTCGCATTCTTGTCAACAACGGTAAGTGTGTGTCAAGGGTGGTGAGCCGGCGGAAATAGGGGGAATAAGTATGCACTTACCATTAAGAGGGTCCAGCCATCAGCAGTCCTGTCTGTAGGGAATACAGCCCCGGATTTGAACAACGCCAAGAGCTCCGCCGCGGATCCCGTGCTTGCAACGCGTACACCCTCGCTGCTTTCGGGCACGATCCTCTCTGTCGTCGGGTTGAGGATGAGATTGAAGAGCTTTCGAAACAGTCCATTTCTCAGGCTTGTCTTCATCGTATTTGTATTGTCGTGGACCAGGATGGACGGTGCCGACTTTCGGCGCATGTTGGCCTCTTTGGGATCGGCGGTCACCCTCTGCAATGACAAAGACTTTGATCGCCCCTCGAGTTTTGATGAGAACACTTGTTCCTTCTCTTCAAATCCCTCATCGTCGTCATTGCCAAACAGGGTTGTACTTGATGGTCTCCTACTGTTCTCATTATTTGAGGGAAATGTAGATAACAGTTGGGGCAGCGACAGCGTGTCGCTTGACGTATTCGGATCATAGTCCGTGATGGGGGCTATGAATGTATCGTTGGACGAAGACGGTGACGACGATGTGGAGGAAGAGGGCAAGCACTGTAGGAGTTGGGCGTGTCTCTGCTCACTAATGGCCAAAGTCAACCTATGGATCGTTCGGCATGGGGAAATCTGTTCAAGCGAGAAAATGAAGTAACGATTCATAACGAACCCAGCGTGGTGGATGGCCACGAGCATGATTCCAGTGAGGGCGCTCGTATGTCGTTGTATCTTTCGGCGGATCTCGGTACATGTCGACTCTCTCAAGACGTAGCACAGCCGCGGCGCACTCCACGCCGAGCCATGGCGCGCCTGCAGCAGCAAGGTCTTGATGTTGTTGATGGTCCTCTCAGCGTCTGAGATCGCTGTCGCCGCTTGGCCGTGGAGTGCACCAGACGAAAGTCCTCCGGCGCCAGAAGCGTGTCGCAGGCCCTGGACCAGTATGTCAAATGACTCAAGTTCTGAGTGGAGGGCGCCAATATGTTCGGCAAGGTGGATGGTGTGGCCAATCCAATTGCGGAGAGTCCGGGTGGCCTTGGCTAGTGATATAACACTGACAGCAACTGCGACAGCCTCCATAGGGAGGTAGATCTGGGATCGTTTCCACAGAACGGGCAGTTAGTAATGTAAAAGATTCGCTTATTCCTGAAGAATTTCAGAGAAAGAGGGGATGCGCCAGGTCAGTGAGATGGGGCGTTGCTATATGGTAATCCAGTGAGACAGAGCCTCACCATTGTGGGCTCTTCACCGAGGCCCAGGGGTTCTGATAAGCACGGCGTATTTCATTGGATACTTGGTAAAACAGAAACGAGGGTGGGAGGGTAGAGAAAGGGCTTAGAGCCAGTTCTATCCGATGACCCCTCAGCCTCAACACTCGCGCTTCGGAGACTTGGCGTTGCTGGTTTGCGTAACCACACCAAATCCCACAATGTAACGTACAAGCCTTACACAAACATAACACAATTCATCGAGAAAGCGATTTAACAGACAGGCAGCTGATGCAGCTGCCATGTACTAGGAAAATGCACAGATTCGCTTTACTTCCCGGGTGGTAATCCCTCCGTTTCTCTCACATCCACTCTCAGTGTTGCCTCGATAATGAGATGCAAACAACCCACGTTGTCTTGAACGCCAGTGAAGCCTGAGTGAGATGCGCTTTTAACTCATCGTCCCAGTGATCCGATAACCTCAGGGGCGTTGTCGGGGTGTTACATCATACATGCCACTCGAAACGTTTTGACGCGCTTGGACTCCAGCTATTAATCCTGCGTGTAGCGGAAATAGAAAAGACGTCGCAACAACAACGCTAAATCGCAATACTGGGAATCTCTTAAGGCGTTCAACTTTACATTAAACCGTGCATGTATTTCTTCAAAGAGAACTACTTTGCTGTCATTTTATGTCTCGAGGCCTTAAGCACACTAGACGATTTTTTACCTCAAGCCTCCCTCCCAGCGATTTTCCTGGCAAGACCGAGAGCTGCATAGAGGCTAGTTGATGAATAAAATTACACCAGACCCACATCTTTTTATAGCCATTATCCACAGACTAGAACATTAAGGTTCATTTGTGTACATCCCATACCACCGATGGAACCAGGAGACGTGGATCCAGACGGCCGTAGAGTCACGTTGGCGAGGGGAACCACCTACCTATAAGCCACGGACTGTATGTAGCGTATATGTATCATAGAAGCTTATTTCCACGGCCATCGATCTACCCGGCCAACCGGCGCACTCAGTCACGTCCCTCCGCAGCAAATATCTGCGAATGACATGTGTCTGCATTTGCAGTCCAATAGCTCAGCGGCTGGTGTCCCAGCAGCCATAGCAACCTCCTCGCATGCTTTCATTGTGCGTTTTCCTAATGCAAAGGACTCCAGGGAAGTGATTCCTCCCCAGTTCGCGTTTACGGGGCAGTATTCGGGGCGATGGCTGGGAGAATCCGTTGGCGGCTCAATGCACGGCTCGCCATCTTGGGTATAAGAGAGCCGGGTTACTACCTAATTTCCCGCATAAACTTGTTTCGTTTCCATCCGCATTTTACATCAAGCACATCTTCACACCAAATCAAATCAACAATATCTTGAATACCTGACAATTTCCACATAAACCATTTCAAGGAAAAAGAAGACCAGGCAATCCAGAATGCACGCCTCTCTCCTCGTCCTCTCTCTCCTGGCAATCTCCATCTCCGCCCTCCCGGAACTCTCCACCCACCAATCCTCGTCCTCCATCAACAACTTGCCAGCAGTCAAATCCAAACGGACCTGCGCAGTCCAATACCCCGTCCTGCGCACAACCTCACAATCCATCCCCTTCACCGTATCCATCTCCTCCGCCGCCTCGCCCGTCGAAATCGGCTTCACCATCCCCTCCGACGCCGTCGGACCATGCTCGCTGATGCTCAACCTGGCCGGCCAAGTCAGCGGCAGCGGCTCGCAACAGATCAACGTCGTGGCACTGGACGGTCCCGCACCGGGCGCGCTGGTCGGCACGGCGATATTTGCGAGCGGGTCGTCCGCAACGATTAATTCGTTTGCCTGCCGGTCGCAAATGTGTTACTCTCTCCAGATTGCGGATGGGAAGACGGGCAGTGTGGCGTTTACTGAGACGCAGGGTGTGGGTGTGACCATGACCTATGACTGCTAATTTCTCTGTGATTTTGGGGAGGGGATGACGGAAAAAGAGGGTGTTGTTCAAATTTGGCATGTGGATTGGTCGAAATTGCTAATGGAAAATAGATGGGGGGGAAAGGTGAAGCGAGCGACGACCAAAAAGGGAAAAAAAAAATTGTAACATATCAGGATGGTTCAAAAGGAAGATTTTCAACGTGTATTATAGAAAGGTGTGCATAGAAAGGTGTTCATTTGTATCTCAGGCTCAATGTTATGGTCGTTTCCAGCCACTACAGTACCCACTGGTACCCCTTGGAATAACCTGAAGTCAGCCGTCATCACAGCCCCTTCAGATCATACTCGGTCGCAACGATCTGATCCGTAGGCAATACCTCAGTCCACTAGCTAAAGATCTTGAACGCGCCATTGTCGAATTTAATCCCGCCCTCAAGGGGGTCAAACCCATGCGCAAAGACCATCTCGGCCGGCAGCGCCATCTCCTTGCTCTCGCCACTGCCATCCACCGGCTTGGGTTTCAAACTCTCCTGGTACTCGTCCGCAATCTTGTCCGCCACCATAAGCAGTACACCCTTGATGGTCTGGCCCTTGTACTCTGGCGGATCCACATTCTTGTCGTATGGGTACGGCGTGTCCAGGCCCTCAGAGCCGACGACTTCCTGCCGCTGGAGGAAGGTAATAGCGTCACGCTCTCGGCCGGGCCGGATGGGCCGGATGGCTTTCACCCAGGGCGAGTTGGGGAAGGCGTTGCGGTGGCTGTCGCCGTCCAGCTGCATCAACCAGCCCAGGGAAGAACCGAGTTTGGCTGGATTGGTTTCTTCCGTGATGAGGTAGTGCGGCCGTCCGCCGGCGGCGTGGGTGGTTGTCTTGCCAATGAGGGCGGCGCGTGTACTCAGGGGCTCCTTCGTCATGGCCGCTGATGTCAAGTGGCCGCCCGCGTCGACCGAGGTTAGCTGCGTGGTGCGCGGTTTCCACTAGTCGGGCGCCACGAAGTATAGTATGGCGTCGATGTCGAAGAAGTACCGGATCATCTCGGAGGCGGCGTAGTAGTCGTCGTTCTTCCAGCTGTCTTCGGTGCCGTACCGCCGGCTGATCAGATTGCGGTAGATGATGCTGGCTCTTCGGACCGCATGTCCTCCTGCGACCGCGTGGCTACCTGGCCCATGACTTTCAGCCGTGCGCGAAGTGTGTCGTAAATGGATTTCTCGCGCTCGGCTTGGAGGGCGTCGCTGTAGGCTTGCTTGTTTTCGTTGTTCTTGTTGTCGATGCGCTACTTGATCTCAGCGGTGGGAACGTATTCGACTATGGCGTCGAAAGGGATTGGGTCGCGGTTCCCGAAGTTGACGTAGGTGAGCTAGATGGTGAACTCTTCGAGCGCGACGTTCGGCTGGAGGTCGTCGACCCACTTAACAGCTGTCCCGTGGAAGTCGAGGAGCTTGATGCGTCCCAGCTAGTACCCGGCAGGGGCGGGAGGGAGCTTGTATTTACGGACGAACTCGATGCGGTCGTTGGATTCGAAGGTGCCGTTTTCATGCATTCCCCAGCCCGAGTGGTCTAGATCAGGTGTGAAGTCTTCTTCTAGCTCCTTGTCCCCCGTCTTGAGAATGTACGGGAACGCGTCTGACACCACCTTGGCCTATGTGTCTGGGTAGGGCTATTCCTCTGGCGGCTTGAGAGACGGATCAATAGCGGCGGCCGTGTTATGCACAAACTCTCCGGTTCCCAGTGGATCACCGGTTCTCGACGTACATCTGCCAGCAAAGCCGCTGGCCCAAGTCTTGCACTTGCACGGCCAGCTTGCGCATCTTGAGGCTGAGCTCGTAGCTGACCAGCTTGTCCGTCTGGTTTTGTAACACGTAACGTCGGCTCGATGTGTCGGTGAGCTCAGTGACTGTCCGGAACGTAGTCTTGTAGTTCTGCTGCACCTCGCTCGACAGCCTGGCGCTCTGCTCACGCATCTTGCGGTGAGTCTGCTCCTGTGCTTGCTTTCGGGTTATATCGAGGTTGAGGCTGGCAGTGCCGCTGGCCTGGAACACGAAACCGATGCCGCCCGACGCCGTGGCGCTCGCCCCGAGCTTTATATCGTTGGAGTTCTCACTCTTGACCGCATCTGAGAGCTCGTCCTTGTCAGTGCGATCGAGCTCCGTCTTGGCCGTGGTTGTGAGTGACTGCTCAACTACCTGCTCGACGACCTGACGCCTTGTGTTGACTTCGACGGGTTCCACCGAGCCGCCTGGGCTGATCCAGACGTGGCCAACGGGAGGGCCGAGGAACGTGCCCAGCTGGAAGAAGTAGTCTCGGAACTGGTGCATCAGCCCTAGAGGAGAGAGATAGACGTTCTTTGCCGGATGATCGTCAGAGAAGAACCCTGCACCATTGATTAACACGCTCAATCGCGAGGATGCCGGGCCGACAGTTGCTTGACGCATTGGGCTGTGTTTCGTTCAGGTATTTGAGCACACGTGCCATTGAAGCATCTTCTGCAGCGACGGCAACTGGAGCCAAAGCAGCAGGGCCACCTTCGGCGTTGTCCGAGGGGGCAATTTTGCGAATAATCCGTCGGTAGTGATGTTGCTAAGATACTCGTTCACGTCGAGCGCGTCATCATCGACAATGGATCTTCCAACACGCGTTCCAGTACGGCCCATCTGGCGAGGCCGCGTACTCCAACCTTCTTCATCACCGGCCATTAGTTTTGGCGGATTGATTTTGGACAGCTTATTGGCTTGGAGCACGGCGCCCTGGACGCGGAATGACACGGCCTTCGACAAGATCTCATGGGAGAGCTGAGATTTCCAGCTGGTGAGAGGCTGGTAGACGCCGAAAAGTTCGCTCGCATACGGGAGCACCGTAGTTGTTGGCTTAGTAGCTGGAGGATCTTCGCCCCCAGGAGGGGTTGGGTTCTCCACGGGGGGTTCTGCCCATCCTCTTGTTTCCAGAGGGCTGGAGTGGCAGTGGGCATCCACTCGGCTTGTGAGGTGTGGGCCTGGATGCATTCGTAGACCTTGTCTTGGTACTTGACACGATCCTGACCTTGTATGCGACGCCCGGTGCTCAGTTTGAGGTGCTATCCTGCTGGATCTGCTTCCACAGCGCGGGTGTGGCGATGGGAGTCCAGTCTGTCTGGGAATTATGGGCTTGGATGCATTCGAACACCTTGTTGTCAAATGTGACATGACCGCCGACCTTGTAGGAAGTACCAGATGCCCAACTAAGGGGGTCGCTGGTGCTGGTAGTGAGACTCACGACTTGAAGCGTCTTCGAGACCTCCTGCTCAGCAGGCTCGCTCTGAATGGCCATGGTGAGAGTGGTGGTTGGAGGCGCTTCGGAGAATGAAGCCATGACGGTACGTGTTTGAAAAGATGCAGGATAACCCAGAGAGGCCCAACAAAAACGGGAACAAGGTTCTTCCTATATATTTCTAGTTAGGCACCTACGTAAGTCGAGCTCCAGGACGATCCTATCCAGCCAAGATTGACCGGATATGTGACTCGTTGGACGGCCCTAAATAACTCACTGACCGGGACAGGAGCTATCGACTCGCTAGGTGGCGGGAGCAACATCGTGATCGGTTGGACCACCTATCATGAGGAAGGTGACACAGGGAACCCTTGACGGGTTCGGGCAAGCCTGCAATGTCAGAAAGTAAGACTGACCGAAATGATTGGTCTTGGACTGTGAGCGTTGCCAAGAGGGAGATTTTCTGGCTTTGGCAATTTATCTCCCCACAAGGATGCACAAGAGGGTATCTTGGTGTGACCGTGGCTTTTTCGTATCTCTTTTGGTTGTCATCTGACAAAGTTCATGATCTGTTGGGAGGTGCGGCTGAGGCCGGGGATTGGTCGGATATCAGTTGCCTTAGAATATGATTCGCTCACCATGTTAGTGCTGCACTTGACCACCGGCAGAACACGGCTTTAGCTCTCATCAGCGGGTTGGTGCCTGTTCGGTCACTCGCTGTGACTTTTGATCATGGACAGATTGCCAAGGCGCAGCGGACATGTGTTCCTTCAGCCCAGGCAAAATTCGGTAGTTGTCGAAGGAAGAAATCGGAGGACACTGTGTTTTGTGGTTTGATTCTGTTTGCTTTTCCCACGAGGCGGCGTTCCACTTCTTTCCGCTGCAAGGTTCAGTTTTCTGTGTGGTCATCATTTGTTGAGGCACTCGGGCAGGTTGACTGATGAAAAAAGCTATTACTCATCGACAGCACACAATCAAACATCTTTTTGCCAACTTAAATCTCATCCACATACCCTTCCATATGTTCCAAACTCCATTGTCTACCACGTAATGGCCTCGATTGTGATCACAGTCTTGGACGCCAACAGCCTCCCAATCCCGGACAGTTCGGTACCTTTGAATGGCATTCCAGCCGGCAAGACGGGAAAAGACGGCTTCCTCTCATTCTCTGCTTCCTTTGGCGGCGTATTCGACTTTCTGCAAATTTCGCACCCGCAGTACGTCAACGAGCAAGTCGGCTTCAGGGACAACATCTCCGTTGGAGAGTGGGACAATGCGCTTCTCAGCAGAACCGTTGTCGCAGGCCGCATCCAGTTGTAAATGATCCTCGGGCCGACTGAATGTTGCGCCCACCGTGTTTAAGACAGACAACGAAGTCAATGCGCTCGGGAAGTCGGGCGCCGACCCTCATGCCGCCATTCTTTTCAAGCTCCCCCGAGACACTAATCTCCTGGCCTACCGCCACCACTGGAACGACGCGCGGCAGGTACAGCTCGCTGACGAAAAGCTTCTGCCCAGCGCGCCTCCAACTGCTAGCGAGAAAGGCTGACAGCGGTTTCGCAGCGCGCCGTCGAGTCAACCAGTGGACCTGATGAACCTCGGCCGGTTCTTCTGGCTTCTCTATCCCGGCAAGCCTAGCGGCAATCAGTATGCCGTGGCGGTATGGTCACCCAACATCAACCACCAAGGCCCGTTGGAACTTCTGGACATGGTCATGTTCTTCTCTCCCCACACAAGTGGATGGCCAGCCAGCAAGGTATCCTTTTGGGTTTCCACCAGGAGAGGCAGATCAGTCGTACATGAATCTGGGCAGGCGGTATCTAGTCGAGGACTATGGCTTTGTGTACAACCTCATCGGCCAGAGACGCCAAGCTGTCATGGTCATGCCCATTTGCAGAGCGGAGACTGGGATCCGTTTGCTTCAGGGGAGGGGATTTTCCGCCTCTGCCGAGAAGTGTCGATGTTTCTTCATCGCGAGAGTCGGACAAGCAACCTTGCGCTGTCCACTGTGGGCGGCATTGACCACAAGTTCTGGCTAGCTGGAGGTAGTTTACGAACGCTGGGGGCCGGTATTTGGTTGCTGTGATACGGTGAGCCTCCACAACCTGGACGTATCGTCATCGGCGGATTCAGCACGGGCATCGCCCCGTTGAAGTCCCTCTTGCAAATCTGGAGCGCCCAGGGTTACGATCAGAAATACTGGGGTTGTCCAAAGGCAGCCCAGTCATCATTGGGCGACCTAGAACAAGCTTTTGCCAAGGCATGGCAAGAACTCTGGGACTTGGACGGGTATCATAAGGAGACCGGCGGATGGCCACGATACATGGATGTCGTCTTGCAATAGGTCCTCAAGGACACCACACGCATGCTGCAACTCTTCCACACCCTTGAACAACCCGATCCAAAGTCGGACCCCCATACCCTTTGGAAGAGACTTTTTGGGGAAAGCTCTGTCTACGAGCAGTACAACATCCCACAAGCGCGCGAGATGCAGTGGAAGAGGTGGACGGCCATTCACGTCGACGCTCCTTATATCCAGACGAATTCAGATCAAGCACATCCTCCCCTGGGTCCTGGGGGTGCGCATCACGCGGCGCTAAAGGTTGCCTTCAGTCACTTTGCTGCGCTTAGTTCAGTCGGAAAGCCGCGGCCGTAATTAGAATCCTATCTTTCGACCTTTGTCCATTTTGGTTTGTTGCTTTATTAGATGGGCTTGAGAGAAATGACAAAACGCACAAAAAGCAGTCGGGATAAGCAAGTTCGGGAGAAACGGACACGTACATGATGGGAACATCGGGGCGGAACGACTGACTCCGTTAGAAGAGCCGCGGTCATGACCCGATGCCATGCCCAAAGAATTGTGGCAAGTATTTTAGCAGCGTAGTGGAGGCCAAACGCCAGTGATGTATTTCAACGGGCAGTGTTGGGTGAAGGAGATACGAACATCTGTGCCGAATGCCGATTTCTGTCCATAGTTTCAGAGAAGTATATCCCATCTGAAGAGATTTACTTTATCTTGACACCTCATTAGCGGCGTTAATGCGCTACTTGAAGCCAACTATGCTGCGTACCATCCATGAAGAAACCCTTCGTTCAATCTCAAGGAGGAATCAACCGGAACACGAGCATTGTCTTTCTGTGAATATACAGGCCTTGTCTCAAAGTGTACGTGAGCTGAGGTCATTATGATCAACAGGTAAGTGACATGTCAAGCAACGTACCAAGTCAGGTTCTTTGTCATATTCATCTGAACCAGGAATCAAAACATGGACAGAAATAATTAATCAAGATGAAGCGATCAGCTCTCGCCAGGAAGCGGGTATTATGGGCTGGCCCGACGGGTAAGAAGGCAGCGCCCAATCCTGCCGCCACGTAGGCCGTTTGCTGCGGTCCAGATGCACAGTGAAGCTATTCAAGGTTGCCGAACCCAGGTGCCGGGCGCAAAACCCTGTGGCAGAGACTAGGACCTGCCATTCGCGCGGTTCGAGTTTCCGGTTTAATCAACCGTCCGAGCCTGGACCAGGTTGACGGTTTAACTTTGGGTGCGGAGGTTGTATTGTAGGGTATTAGCCGCGACTCTTAGCCACATACGAAGTCCTAAAACTGGCAATTTCGCTTGGAGCTCCGATCATCTTGCATGCAGTGGGCCGGGCTCCAGGTGCCGAGTCTCCTTCCCGAAGAGCTGTTCTGCCCGTGTCATGGAGGAGGATAGCGTCATCGCTAAGGCTGAGTGTCCGAAAAAAGATGTAAGCGATTTTGACAGGACAGGGCCGCATTGTTGACTGTTGACTATATAGATCGCTGGCTCCCTCTGCAAATTCTAGAGAGTAGCAGCAGAGTCAGTGATCTCCATCATAGCCTCCTTGACTTACAAGACAGTTCTTGCCCACCATGCTGTTCACCACCTTCTTTGGCCTCGCGGCCACTGCGACTCTGGGTCTCGGAGCCTCGCTGCAGCAGGTCACCAACTGGGGTGGCAACCCGTCAAAGATCCAGATGTACATTTATGTACCGGACAAGCTCGCAGCCAAGCCAGCCATCATCGTAGCGGTTTGTGATCCTCGACCAGAGACATTGAGAGAACCGCTGCTAATTTTGAGCCCCGAAATAGCTTCACCCTTGCGGTGGTTCTGCTACACAGTGGTACAGCGGTACCAAATTGCCGTCGTACGCCAACTCGAACGGTTTCATCCTCATCTACCCAGGCACCCCCAACATGAGCAACTGCTGGGACGTCAACAACGCGGCGAGCTTGACGCATGGGCAAGGAGGTGATGCGCTGGGCATCGTCAACATGGTGAACTACACCATCAACAAGTACTCGGCCGACCCAGCGCGTGTGTATGTCATGGGATCGTCGTCGGGGGCCATGATGACCAACGTGCTGGCGGGATCGTACCCGGATGTGTTCGAGGCCGGAGCAGCGTACTCGGGTGTGGCGCACGCGTGCTTCGCTGGATCGCCGACGGCCACGCCCTTTGGCTCCAACCAGACGTGCGCGCAGGGTCTCCAGCACACGCCGGAGCAATGGGGCAACTTTGTCAGGAATTCGTATCCGGGATACACTGGACGTCGGCCGCGCATGGTGATCATCCACGGGCTTGCTGACTCGCTCGTGCGGCCGCAGTGTGCCTATGAAGCACTCAAGCAGTGGTCGAACGTGTTGGGAGTCACGCTTTCCAAGAATGTGACGGGCAATCCCTCGGCCGCTTACACGCAGCAGGTCTATGGCGATGGCACGAAGCTGCTGGGCTTCTTCGGGCAGGGTGTCGGCCATACCGCTCCCGTCAACGAGCAGCAAATGCTGGGCTTCTTTGGGCTCCTGCCTTAAATGAGCACCAGAGCGGGCCCGGGGTAATCGAGAATTGAGGCTCTGCCCGCAGCAGCAGATAAGGAGGTAGCCGTGGGTTGGTAAAGTCGGCGACGCGGGCCGCGACACAGAGCTGAGCAGGGGCGAGGTTGTGGTTAGGATCTAGTGCCAGCGGTTACAGCACATGCCTCTGTAATGTAGAAAAAATTAGCGTCGTATCGATTTGCCTGCGCTGCGGGTTGCGCAGGGTCTGGCCTTACATAAGATTAACCTCAGGTGATGTGCGGTGCACCTGGCCTCACGAGTGCAGGGCGATGACAGAACCGGAAGGCACTGATCTCCCTTTGATCCGCACAATCTGCGCCGTCCCGGTGGCAATTCGGCGGTTGTCCCTGCCCATTGCTGCCATGTTCCTGCCCATGTCCTCAATATCAGCCTTACAAGGAGCAAAAAGGTGCAAGAACGCCCTGGGCGATCCTGGTTCCCTCTTGGCAGAGGATTGGGATGCTAGGCTAGAAACGGCATGGCTTGATGCAATCTAAGCGTTGCGGGACAAGGACGGCAGGAGCCAAGGGCGTCGACGATAACCTCATCCATGGGTCAGACCGCCATGACGAGGCCCGATTCTGGGGAGGGGAAGGCGCGGGGGCCGTTTTCAAACGCACGTTGGCAACTGACCAATCCAGGGACGCGGAGGACAGCTTGAAATGGGAGAAGCACCCGCTCGTGTCTCCTTCCCCTCATATCCGCTCCGCTTCCAGCCTCCAACATCACCGCATCAGGCACTCCATCCCGTCGCGTCAGATCCTTCCAGTCGATCCCACCGAAACTCAATCTTCAAAATAGACTATTGCTTGAAGGCGCGCTTGTGCGCTTGGCAGCAAGGTCCCTCTCGCACATCCGTACCACCTACCAACCAACATGTCCTTGGCGCGCTTGCCCCTAGATGCCCGCGGCAAACGCGCTCCAGTTTGTCTACCTATTCTACCATGGGCCCATGAATTTGCGGCTGACTCGTCGCCAAGGCCCTACCGAGCGACTTTGGCGCGCTTTTCACACCAAGGTGACGATCTTTGACTCATGCGACAAATGTCTTCTCGAAGATTCTACCTATCCAAACACCCAAGGAGAAAGGAATGGTGCCAGATGTACCAGTTTTCCCAGATCAAAGGGCGCACCAGAGGATATTTCAATGGACCAACCATTGGAGGCCACCAATGACTTTGCATGGGACATGTTTGTTTTCAATGACGTTGACCTCCCTGCCAGCTCCACCGAGCAGCAAAGGCAGTCACATTGACAGGATCCCAGAATTAGACCGCTTACCGTAGCGCAGCTCCTCTTTGTAACTTTCTGAGTACCGCCATCTTTACTGGTCAACATGGATGTCATCCGCCTCATACGCAAGTCTCCGGGAGGGGGGAACCGGGTCGATGTTCTCCCCTCATTTCAACTCTCGTCACCGAGAACCCATGTCTGTCTGTTATTCTGAAAGTCTTGGCTCAGACTTAACGGCAGGCTTCCGAGAACTGGACACCCAATTCGCTGAAACACGGTGTTGGACAACCATGCTCGACAGAATCCATCCCGTTTGGAATGCCTGGTCCCAGTCCTGCTCGACAGCCGCGATGAGTATGAGGGTCTGGGTGAACCACCAACAAAGCCTGCAGCAGTAGCGAGAATAGTGGGAATCCGGGTTCCAAAGGAAACGGGTCATTAAATGAACCAACTCAAAGGATCACGAATGTGTCGAATATGAGAAGAAATATGAATGATTCGACAGACATCTGGGCCAAGCCTATTTCCAAATGGACATGCAGCCTTCTCTTCAAGTCGTTGACAGTGGCAGAAAGCAAGGCCTTCAGTACCCACTAGTGATCGGACACGATGAACTCCCACTAGAGTCTAGCAATGACATTTGGCCTTGCTCTGATTGTCTCTCAAGTTCTGTTGTTGGCTGTGACTTCGAGGTTTCAATAGCTGGCCGAGTCGGTGAAAGGGGACCAAGAATCCGGCACCAGTAAATGACAACACATACCAGTCTGGTGGACAGAAACATTCAAATTTCTTCTCGGACTGTACTCAGTGGGCCTTCAAGACAGGCAAGTCACTGGCGGAGTGCTTGAAGTTCATGCGCCGTCGTGCCGGCCGACAATGGAATGACAAAGCAAACAACAACCGAAGTATCACGACATGCCACAAACATGTATGACTCCCCTTTTAATCTCTGGTTTTTCACACTTCAGATTGCCAGGTACTCTTCACCCCTCAACTGACGCGCGCCGCATGATGTTGACACTGTGGCATTTTTGGCAGCAACCTGAAGTCTTCCCTCTGGCATTTTGCGCGAGAAAGTTCAATACCCTTACTAAGTATTTTGCCTCCACCGTCTCGGAGGGTGGCGGACTCGCCGCTGGCTCACATTTAGGTGAAGGTTGATCGGTCATTCCGCTGCCGGGTTGCAATTCAGCCTCTCAGCGAAGCCGTGACGCCAATTCCCAATCGGGACAGAGTCTGATATAGCGTCGAGGGGTTAGCACACGCCGCCAAGGGGCAAGGCATGAAAGAAGTCTTCTAGAAGGACGCTTTGGCCCTCTCCCGCCCCTGGCATGCAATCTAGCGGCGCATGCGTCGATGTTTTCCATACGGCATTCCTTCATGCAGCCAAGGCAATCCTGTTCGTCAGACACTGGCCGTCACCGCTCTGGTGCCGTTCCTCATTTGGGCACGCGCTTACGGTGTTCCGGGTCGTCGCCATTGCCACTGCGAAACCGCCCCCAGTTCCCGTCGGCACTACTGCGCGCCCTAAGGCAAACAGGTGGTGCCATTGGACACGGCAGCCGACCCTCCCTATTGAACTCCAAGAGACACGCCGCGGTGCATGCAGCATCCACATGGCTCGAAGACAAGAGTGGATGACAGCCGCCATTGGCCAAGCGATGCACGCATCTAAATTTCGCCCATCCCTGTTTTCCCACGTTGTCATCCCTCATCTTTCTCCATCTCTTGGACGCCAGCCGGTGGGGGCCTTATTGGTTTGCACAGCCCTCTGATATAGCCGCTGCCGGCTGCCATGCAGCAAAAAGCATGCATTACTATGCATGGGACTTGAGTTAGACTTTTTACACTTAGGGGGTGACTTGCCAGCCCCAGCATCCCACACCCCAGAACCTCGGTGCCCTGCTAGCAGAGGCTGATTGTTTTCCGGGCCCTGCTTCCCCACCCGCTTACAGCGCCATGCTTTCGTCACGACAAACTACCTCTCCAACTACAGAGTACCCCTACCAGACAGACTTACAACACCTTCAGCTGCCTTTCTCCGCACGTGTTCACGAGCACGAGCTACGCGGATATTCGTACAGGGCACCTCGACGGCTTCCCTTCTTCTTTCGTTCTGAATAAAACACTCGGGACTGCCCGTCAGCAAACATGGGTTCGTTTTATGTTGATCGTTATTATATCTCCCAAGAGCCATGGCTCCGATATGGCAAGACCAGCCTGGCGCCCTCCCTCGACACTCACTACTATATGAGGGCATGGACATCGAAGCACATGACATGTCGTTCTCTACTCACCATTCTTTCCTCATCACAATCGCAAAGCCCGTCTCGTTCGACATGGCTTCTCCAGCTTCGGTTACCGCACGAGCGTCCCCGGGAGGATCGAGGATTGGGAGGCCGCCACAGTGGACAATTTCGAGGTCCCGCAAGCTGGCACGCTTGTATCTCTACACTACGCTGTCGATCGAGAAGATTATCAAAGTGATGGAGGATGACGTTTTCAAGCCACGGTCAGCATGGGTCAGAGTGTGTACATCTCAACGACACGAGCTGACGCGTAACACAGAAAGAATTCGGCCCAAAAGACCATCCACAAGATGCTCGACAACGACCCCCGCTACCTGCGGCCTGAGTCACGCGTTGAAATGGATGTGCGCATCAGTAACCTGGCCAAGGCACCAGGCCGCAGGCGCAAGAGGCCCGATACCTCACCCCCAACGATCCAACGCCAAAGGGAGGCGCTTAATCGTGCCCACAGGGAGGTGATTATATCCACCACCCCCCAGAACTATGATGTGTCCATCCTAACAATGTTCCAACACAATAGCAAGATGTCGTTCTTTCCAGCATTGAAGTCTCGTCTGCCTCGGGGTCTAGTCGAATGGCCGAAGACACGCCCTCGGCGGGGTTTGAGTCATCCGCTACCAGTGGCTGGACACCAACCACCCCAGGGGCTGATGATCTTGGCCACGGCCAGTTTTCCATTCCCATCAGGAGCTACGATACCGAACGTCCACAGACATCTGCGTCGAGCGGGACGAGCGTATCGATGATTCGAGACCTACAGAGGCGGGTGTCGAACTGTTCCACCAACTACGCTCAACAGATATCCGTCTTGTTGAAGGAGTTCACCATAGCTAGCGCTTCAGACGACGACATGCCGTTTGAGCATCGATCCTCGATTGATCTTAGTGAGCCTCCAGGTCTGGCCGACTCCCCCGACATTCAGGCCTTAGAGGCGTTTGAGGCCTTCCCCGAGCCAGGGTTTGCGCTGCCAGGAGATTTTCTCAGCGCCCATAGCCGAAACTGCGCTGACTTTCCGGGGCAAGAACATGGCAGCGGAAGGTGCTGGTGCGCAATTGCCGCCGCCACGTCAAGAGATGAGGGATCGTGGCTGCATCCCACTGGTGAGCTACGTGACACAGCTAGAAGGGTTCTCGGGAATCCTTCACCGGCAAATCTCAACCTGCGGGACTGCTTTGGAAACACGCCACTCCACTTGTTCGCTGCATTGGAAGGGTATCAGGAGGCCCTGTTTGGGATCTTGTTCAACAGCAGCGACGTCTCAGCGACGAATAACGCCAACCAGACTTTCCTCCATGTCCTTAACCTGGAGTGGTTCTCGGATATTGACAGCCCTGCAGCGCCACTGAAGCAACTGCTTGCATTCTTGCGCCAATCCGCCCCAGATCTGGTCTATGAGACGGACGTCTACGGTCGCAACTTCTTTCATCGTGCCCACGCACTCATCCGCGACCCCAATATCCTTGCCTCGATTTTATCCCCCTACAACCCCGCTCTTTCCTCACGGCGAGACTCATTTGGCTTCAGTCCCCTTTCTCACACACAGCTGGGTGGTGAAGGCCCATTCATCCCGCCACGGCGCCCTACTCCCCAGCAGGATGACTCTATTTTTTCCCATGGAAGCCCTCGTCCAGGGCCAAGAGACGAAGGCTCCTTCCTTGCCTATCATGCACACCTTGTACAGGTCATTCAATCGTCGTACAATAACCCGCGCGTTGAGGACGCTTCAAATGGCCGCAACGGGCTTCACTGCCTCGCTGAGGCCATAATTCATCAGCAGGCCATGGACGAGCAACGGTCGGTTATGACCAAAGCCGCGCGCCCCTTGAAGCGGAAAACCAACCAATCGGATCCTGCTCCCTCTTCATCGTCCACCGCCCATGACGAGGGCATCCTCACCACTCGACTGCGCCATCTTGAAGGCCTTCTCCACTCAGGCGTTGACGTCAATGACTACGATAAAGCCGGCAACACAGTCTTGATGGCCTTCATCACACACATAGCCGACGAGGACGACGACAAGTCCAAGACATTGCTCTCTATCCTAGAGACAATTCTCCGGGCCGGTGCAAGGATCGAAGCGCGCAATCGCTGCGGCGAGACTGCGTTGCTTGTTGCTGCAAGGCTGGGGAGAAAGGTTGCGCTTACAACGCTGCTGGAGCACGGTGCCGGTGTGCACGCCAGGGATGTACACGGCCGGGGTGTGTTGGAGGTTCTCGACCAAACATGTCGAGGGGCGAGGGATGATACGGCGCTGTACGCAAGGGTTGAGGCGTGCAGGGTGTTACTGACGGGACGTCGAGATTGGGGCGTTGTGCAGAGGCCGGGGGTGGTGGAGGAGTGGAGAACTCGTGGAGGTGTTGGGGCTGTCTGAGTCTCGCCGGGGGCTGTCCGCTTTCGCTGGGATATACGTAGGATTTGGGGTGATAGCAGGAGTGTGAGCTAAGGCCGAGGATTCTATATGATGGAAGTGGAAAATGGGTTGGTACGGGTAACTGGGTATGATACACGTAGGGATTATGGGATACCATTTTTCGAGTTCTTTTCCTTCTCTTCACTTTAGACGGGGTTACTTGGGATTTCCATTCAGCATCTAGCATATTGTAAAGGAGAATGGAGACTGGGAGGGTTTTTTGGCTGGCGACAGCGTTCTTAGCGTTTTTAATGTCAATATTAGCGAGCAAACCCACCCGTCCCTGAACTTGATATCTCCATGATTACGAGGTCGTTACACAGTTTTAGAGACCTATTGTCAGTTTTCAAGGATAGATAGAACATACCTAGTAAATATTGCTTGAAGGAGCGAGTGGAAAATTAGCGGCCGGCACTCCGAAAAGGGGCTTTGCTGCCTTGCATGATGTTACACCATAGACGGTCGGATAATACGCTCAGATATCAGCAACCAAAGTCCCGCCCGTTAAAGGTAGACCTTCGCTTTCACTCCTGACACACAAATGGGAAAACTTTCCAGTATTTTTTCACTATAACCCCAATCAAAGGGGGCCAGAAGAAAGCCCTTGGACAATTCCGCAAAGGAAAGTCGATTATATGTTAATAAAATCCGTACTTATCTAGAGTATTTCTACATCATATCAAAGAGAAATTCTCTTTGCGTGGTAGTTTCTGGGACTGGACGTAAAAGAAAACCCCCCTAAAATGAAAGAGTTCGGCCTAAAACTCCTGAGACATTTGTTCGAGCACCGGGAACATGCTGACGTGGTTCTTATAATGTGGAATCATATGTCCCGGAAGCTCCCTACTAAGCTGGGGCCTACAAAGTTGCTGAGGGAATGGAGTGGTTCTTGTTCTTTGTGCTCGGGCGTGCCGGGTTTCTGGTTTGCTTGCTGGTTGCCGTCGTCTGGTCTCTTGTGCAGGGATGATGTACAGGGAGGATTATCAGTTGGAGAGTTTCTGCTGGCGTTTTTTCCAGTATTACGCATACAGCTGCCTCGGAAGTACTTATCTTGATGTTTTGCAAGGAAGGATTTCAAAGAAAGGAAGAAAAAAAACGGAACGATCTAATTGCTTCTGACTATTTCAATTGCTTCGTCTGTAACGTGCAGTTTGGTGCCATTCGTTGAGAAATGGACGCGCAGGCCTTGTTTGTAGTACCTAAGTTGGTATTCATGATGACGATAGGTAGGCAGGCTATGATTTATTTCGACAGGGGTGTTTTCGTGGTGAAATATGATACGGCGTGAACGGAATGAGAGGGGAGTTGGTAATGTCTGGGTGGGTGGGTGGATGGCCATGGGTGCTTGTCACACGACTCAACACGGGAGAAAGGTCGGCTATTGCTAATGGCATAATAAGAATTTGTGTCTGTTTCAATTTTGCTATCTGTGAGGCAGATTTATCTGAGCTTTGTGGGCCGACTCTATTCGACCACATATACCATGAATAGCGTGGTGGCGGCAAGAAGTGAGATGCTGGCACGCGAGTCCCACGCGCGCCTGGAACACCAGTGCAGTCCCCGCTCCCAGGCGGCATGCATGTGATAATCACGATGCCAATGAAGACAGACACGGAAGTAAAGAAGTGGTACTGTTTCAAATAGTCATTGGTATCACCTTGGGGGGTGAAGGAAAGAAGAGGACGAGATTATCACAGCCCCCGATTCTGCGGATGGTTTGTGCAAGATGCAGTTCGGATGGTGTACCGCCAGCTATCGTAGGAAGATTGCAGGGATTACACAAAGGCAGACATCTGGACTAGTTGCGAGAAAAAAGGCAGAACCCAGATTTTCTAGGACTTTTTGTGTTTCCATAGGCCATGGCAAGTTTTCGGACAGAGAAGTGAGTTTAGCCACTGGATGAAACCTTGTCTGGGACCCCCACCGCGTGTATGGTCCTGTCGTCCCTGTTTTGCTCCCAATCGTTCGCCACGTTCCCATGGATCGGGCCGTCCCGCCCAAACCCCACCAAGCCAAAGCCAAACAAAGGAAAACAATGAAAACAATGCGACGATCGCAACGGGCTGATCCACTTTGAACGACATTGAGGGTCATTTTAAAAGCCAACTTCGACAACATAAGAAGGGACGTATAGGTGGTTGTGAACAGGGATTTGAAGCGATGAAGGAAACTGAGTTTCGCTCCTCAAACAAGAACTCAGACCGTGGCTGGTGTAACTGAAAAGTTGTGAAAGGTAAAAACATTGCGAAAATGGGCAAAACTTCCGATAAATGGGGGAAATGGGGGCCAAAAATCCGAGGGCTTGGAAGAAGGAAAGGTTAGGCAGAGTTGTGGCATTGCGCAACGGAATCCGGTAATTGGGGATCGCAGAGTTGGACGAAGAATGTTGCGTTCAGGGGCACAAGGGTGAACTTTGTAAAGGAGTGGGGGAATCGATCCATTCGGCGCCATGGCTGGACGGGCATGCTGCAACCAGCCATTTGGCTGCCCACATCATGATGTGCACGGAGTCAGCCTGACGGCAACTTGTCAGAACTGGGTCTGGCGTCGTCGAAATCGCCATCGTTAGAGAGTGGGGATGATGGAGAGCTGCCGATTGGCTGACACTCAATGAACCATGGATGCATCTTGAAATGTGTCGCCCACTGTGCGTTTGTGTAAGGTTGGTGCCTGAGGCAGACATTCACTTGTTATGGTCGCCAAACGCTGCATCAAAACTGGCGATGGCTGCCGCCGCTTTCTCTTCATGGGTTGTGGGAAAGGATGACACATGGCGCATTCGACCGTAGGGTGTAGCATCGTCGCGAGGGGGCTGATACATGAAGCGATGCAGCTGGTAAAGAGTCGGATCGGCGGGGCGCTTGTCGGTTGCGCCTTCTGGACCATGTTTGGATTTAGACGAGGAAGCTAAGCTGGGCTCGACAACGAGGGAGAAGCTTGAGCAAAGTTAGGATATTAGCTAGAGAACGGACGTTTAGATGAGATAAAAGGGAAAGAACCTCGGGACGGGGTGATGAGGTAACCGGCCAGAAAAGGGTTGTGTTTAGGCGCTCACATGGAGTTGGCACGCCCTCCAGACATCTTGTACAGACAGGTTCGAAGAGGAGTGTGAGT
The DNA here is from genome assembly GCA_033439775.1 of Podospora didyma. Classification (NCBI taxonomy): domain Eukaryota; kingdom Fungi; phylum Ascomycota; class Sordariomycetes; order Sordariales; family Podosporaceae; genus Podospora; species Podospora didyma. The sequence continues at coordinate 3,034,830 of JAULSW010000003.1, forward strand.
GGGATTTTGAAAGGTATGGAGTGACACGCCGGGGAAAATAAACTGCAGGGTAAAGAGAATGCAGAGATGTACGATGCTGGTGTTTAATAGGGAACCTGACAGAGAAGCAGAGGCGAGGGCTTACATTAGGTAGATATCACTTCTTATTTTATAAATGTAGGGTCTTGGGGGTGGGGGGCGTCCAGCAGGTCAAAGCTGGAGGATGGTTTACTGATATGTTCGCGGCAGCCAAGTAAGCACACACCCAAGGTTCCCCGCAGCCGAGCTTTGGGGATGCAGGTACGGGTATTGTACTGTACGGTATTTACCTTAATACTTGTATATTGGCTTTTTTAAGTTTCGCTGCGCCTAACCCCCAGAGAGCCACGCAACCGACCAAGGAGACGACATTGGACATCAACGCAGCAAACACCCCTGCACACCTAGCTGCAATAATGTCCGTCGCTGCACACAATTGACACGCCACAGAATACTTCCGAAGCTCATCAGGCGCCCCACTGTGCACGGAATTTGCCACTTCACGGCTGAGGCTAGCTACATTAAATTTACTCAGCTTCAGTAACTCCTAGCAGTAAACACATGGAATATTCTGTAAAACGATGCAAATTGGCTGCGTCACGTTTGCCTGAGCCACTCTACATTCTGCGCCTCTGGTTTCGGGCCCGATATGCGACTCATCCGAAAGCTCAAAACCACCAACGTGGAAGAGATCTCCCATGGCCATCCGCGATGACATGGTATTGCAGTGTGATCCGACATAGCAGGCTTACGGCGACCTAAGGTTGCAGTGTTATGGCTGCTCGTATAGGGACGAGCGGCGCGTAGAAACTGGGATAGTGTTGTCAAGAGAGGCATATTCAGTCCGCTTACTGACCGAGTAGTCGTGTGCTGCACTACCTGTGCTTAATGAATCGTGCTGAGGAGATGAATTGGCTCTGTCCGTTAATGACCCTTGAGTGCGGAGTTGGGGTCAGCCACATCCGCAAACAAGAGCCCCGCTGCAGCTGCACGGATTACGGTATGCCTCTGAAAACCGCAAGAAAGAGTTCTTTTCTCCTGAAACAGTTTAGCGGATGCCTTCCGCGCAAGTGGCTCCAACCAGGATGATGGTTCGCCATTCAGCACGAATCTGTCCCACCAAAACAGATGTGGGCGCTGCTCGCCAGACGATCATGCTGGGTGATAAGAGTAATATTATTTCTCGACTTTTTGACCCCTCATGTAGGACCCGTACACCCACCTCCTTTCACAGGGGCGGCTGCACCTCTTCACATCAGGGAGGGCAGTTGAGCTCTAAGTCCCGCACCATCTCAGATCTTCTTATTTTACTAGTATCTGTTTTCTTTGCCTGTTGTCTTTGCGAAAATTTGCTCGTTTTCTGAATCTTGTATCTGTAAGCAGTAGTCGTATGGGAATCGAACCGAGGCGGGCTAATTAGGAGCTACAGCATCGTTTAAGGGGGACGAGCGGAGAAGAAAAGCAACTTGAAGAACTTGGAACGCAAGAAGAACTGCTAGTATTTCCTTTTCGTGTGAAGGAAAACAAGAAAATGGAAAAAGGCGACAAAAGTGTACCAAAATTGCGGACAAATCCACCGCTTTGGGAGCTTATTACCATGTCTCAGCGAGGCTCGTATGGTGCAAGTCAGGTATTGCGGGTTAATTAGCGCGGGGTAGTTTGGTCGGTCGAACTTGTCCTGGTTTCGGAGCGAGCTAACAACTGGCAACGGCACCCGCCAACACATCAAGATGAGTAACACATGGAGCCTAAATCTCAGATGGAGATGGTATGCCTCTGACCATTTCACCGGTCCGCCCACCGTCTGCACCCCCTTCCACAACACCTCGAATTGGTTCCTCCGACTGTTCTATTCTAGCCACTCGCATCGCGCTATGCATCTAACCATCATCTGCCGTTGTGGACCTTGCCTTTTGTATCAACCTGGTAGCCTACCTAGTTGGCCAATGCAATACTCCCAAAGAAAAGCAGGAAAGGAATGTATCAAACTAAGGGCGTCCCAAAAGGAAACAAAGAGCAATCCTGGCTTTTCACTGCGCGGATAATTGCCTGCTGCACAGACTATGTGCACCGCATAGATAACGGCCGAACTCTTTGTTTTGGTTTGGAGATCATTCATCATATCGGCGAGAAAAGAAAACACCAAAAAATACAGAATGCTAGGCGCATGGGGATATCTATGATCTGTGCTGGAGATTCTACGAATTTAAAATCCATCTTTCAAATTTGTAATGCTATCTTTGCAGGATATATCTCTTTCCAAATATTGACGACACATTTAATATAGCCATATATGCAACTAACAGGGTACCGGTAGATTGGCTGTGCGGTCCCACGACCCCGCCATCAACCCCGCAATTAATTGTTCTCATCAAAAAGGGTTTCGAACGCGTCGATGGCACGAGCTGCCTTGACACAGTACTTGGGAACTTTGGCGTATTGGTCTGGGGCCTGCTCCTGGTTGACCATCCTGCCATACACAACGGAGTCGTTTATAGACAACTGGTGAATATAGTCATGGAGCTGAGCACCAGTGGAGGGGTTGCTGTTGTCTATTTAGTTCTCCCTCTTGGGATGGAAGTAGTAGACGGACCACTTTGGGGGGTTTCCAGAGCGCTGGGGTGAGTTGGATGCAGTGGCGCTCTTGTTCATCTTGGGAGACGTGTTGGGGGGCAGGGCAAGTTGAGCTTTTGAGGTGAAGTCGGCTTTGAAGGAAGTATTGCCAGGTACAGTAGCAATGATTAGTTTGAGTGGTGGGCATGGAAGGTTGTATGGGTAGCTCGAAGAGATGAGATTGCATTCGAGAGTAAGGGACATGAGACAATGTTCAACAGCCAAGTCATGTTGGGGAAAGAGAGAGTTATATACACAGACATCACAACGACTTGCGGATAAGATGGCGCTGTATACAATGTCAGCGATGCACCTCTAACGGGGTTGCCTCCGCCTTGGGCCTGGCTTTTTCACACCCTTTAAAGGGGCTGCGATCCTCCATTATGAGGCTGCTAGCAAGGATATGGTTGGATGCGCGATCCGGACGATTTGAGGTAGTGGGTTTAGTGAAAATCGTTTGGCGATGACGCAACCAATGGAGGGAGGGTCCATGTTTGACTGGAATCGCCGAGAACGAAAAAAACCCAAACCAAAAAAAAGAGGAGATAATGGCGAGTTCGAGGTATACTGAAGTGTGGTGGGTCCAAGTTGTGGAAACTGGGTGCGGCTTGGCAAGCGTGCCTACCTGAGTTAACCGAGTGGGAGTGGAGACAAGAGCAGAGTGTAGGAGAAGCGGCCGAGCACGGATTTTTGTCCAGCACGGCCTGCTCTGAGTTTCTAGCGTGACGCTCCATCCCCCGTGTCAGTGATGGTTGCAAACATCATCCAACCAACAGATGGCTGCAATCCCAATAAGCGCTTCAGCCTTTTCTGCCCACTACTTCCAATGGCAACCGCAGAAGATGGTCCAGTCTGATTGTGCTGGAGCAGAACAAGTTTGTGGTCTCCCGCTACTATCCGGCACTGGGAGCGCAAGCGATGAAGATTGGATGCAGAACATGGAAAATGAAGCTCCCTTCGCTGCTTTCCGGGGTTCCAAAGCGGACCGAGAAGAGAGAACAGGAATGGTCATCTGCTATCTTTGGCTATATTGACATGATGGAGGCGACTCGGAGGCCTGCGGTCCAAATATTTAAAAAGTTGGAGACTTTGCATTGTTCCCTGCGTTCTTTGAGGCAATGATAGTTCCTTGCCTTTGAAACAATAGTACCTGTCACTCTTGGCGTGCTCTAGTGGCCCCCCGCTGCTGTGTGATGTATGATATGCCCACTTTTTCTTCCCAATTCCGTATCGGGCCAGGCACAGGGTTATCTTGAATGGCAGCCGGATGGGGTTGGGTCGACCTGTCACTCGGATCACCCCATTCCCCCAGTTATTATTTGTATTGCTACCTCGTTTAGTACAATCCTCCCGTTTACGATGCAGCACTAAATACTGTTTGTAACTAAGGCGGTGGGTTCATCTTCTATTGTTAGATTACGACACATATATAAAGTCAGAGCGTGATGGTGAGAAATGCAGCCGGCACGTACATCTCTAATAAGTCAGTGACAAACTGGGCTGCTTCAAAGTCCTAGTATCTACTTTGGCAGGGTAGGTAGGTAACGAGGTCGCGGATCTCGTCCAGCCATTTCCCGCCCACTTGATTTCTTGAGTTTCACGTTGCCTCCGGCAAAAAGACGTGACACCTAATTGTAACTGACCGCCACCCCATTATATCACTCTGAATCCCCCCTAGCTGACCCCCACCGATTGAGCCCCACTGATCATCAGTTGTTTCTCCCATCAAACCTGTGCTCAAAGGAGTCGATGACACCAGCAGCCTTAAGATAATATGTCGGGATTTGAGTGAATTTGTCGGGGGCATACGTCTGGTCGACCAGTCGGCCATACACGGTGGGCTCGTCGATGGCGGGCTGCAGCAGGTAGTCTTGGAACTGGGCACCCGTTGGGAAGTTGTTGGTGCTGGAGCTGGAGCTGGCTGACACCGACGCTGGAATTGGGGCAGACGGGGAGCTACAATCTCAATTCTCAATTTGCCCCCTTTAAGACGAAAGCAATATACTGACCACTTTGGCCCCTGGGAAGCTCGAGACTTGGCACTAGCAGCAAGCTTCGTCATGGTGTGGAAGAAGACGTAGGTGAGGGGAGGTAGATATGCGTAAGATGGACAAGAGAGGACGACAGGGGATAGTGTTGCGTAATCACAAGGCTGAGAAGACCAAGCGAGAAAGTCGGATATGCTCTTGGGGTCAAGTTCAAGGGGGGAGTATCAAGCGCGATGAAGAGAGAAAACAAAAAGCATCAGATCAGAGGAAAGGGAGCACCGAGTTTTATACCCTGAGTGCCGCAAGTTGTCCAGCTCAGCCACCAAGGCCTGACAGCAGCAGACTGAACTTGACCCGCTTGGCTGTCTGGCTGTTTTCTCGTCCAACCAGAGAGGAGCTAAATAATTATTTGGGCATCATGCTTGCGCCGGGGAGGCACGGTGGGCACGAAAAGCCTTGAAGTTGTCACGGTAATCTGAGGTGGTTTTGCGACTTTAGAGGCTCGTAGGCGATCCAGGTACGCAGGTGAGCAGCCCACATAGCGAATAGCAGTTGACCCGCGGAGGAGCCAAGATTCCTTCGGTCTGCTTACGGACCCTCGTGCCCCGCTTTGAAGTCTGTCTCGGTTGTTTGGCAGCCTGCCACACCATGGGCTCAAATCGGAAAACCGAAAGACCAAGTTAATAAGAAACAGCCCGGCTACAGTGGTGGCACGCAGGGTCGGGTACGGCGGGAAAGCGCGGCTGCTCGCTCACCTGCAGATGGGCCCGGAACGAACCCCTGTACAGCTTAAAGGTGTGATCAAGAGAAAGCTTCCAATCCTCGCGACAGCCGCGATCGCGATGGACTTAGGTACTTGCTCTCCATGCCACGCTTGTGCCCCGGCCACGGGTCTCGTGGGTCGTATGGCATGCGGATAGTCCGTAATTTAGCTGCATTGGGCGATAATGGAGACTGTCACTGTCGCAACTTCAACCGTGTCATTCCGGAACCTAGTGGTGGCGGTGCCAAGTCCACACTGGCATTAAGTGACGGATACCTGCAGTGCAAGCTTCGCACGTGTTGCGCTTGCCAACCTCTATGCCCACTGTATCTGGGGTCAGAAGTAATCCGTATCTCCCTAACAGTTTAACTCACCAGGGTGCATCCTGTGTACTTGTGTTTTTGGACTCCGTAAGAAATCATTGTTTTCTTGGGACCGCCCTTATGGTAGAGTTAGTGATATTGCGCGATGCGGATACTTGGCTAGATTGGATAGAGGGCAGTCGTCGAAAATCTCAAAACGAATAGTTAACGGTATTTCTTCCGGCCGTTCGCCCCCACCTTCACCTTCCTGCTGGTCGTCTCAACCCTGCAGTTTGATTGCTTGTCGACTTCTTGGCTGGCGCCAGCTGGTTAGTTTAAATTCCCGTTGCCTAAGATAATCAAGATTCAAGCCGTCAATCCGTTGCTTTGTGGTTTGCCGCACACCCAACTCCATTGCGGCTGGGACCGTGAATTAGGTTTCGGCCGTACATTTGCTCAGCGACTGTTCGATTTGCATCAACGTTTAGTGATCGTTACGCCTCGAAAACAGGATAAAACTATGAAGACAAGAATAAAATACTGCGCAATGTTATACGCAATTTTATTTTATAGATGTCCTGCGCGTCACCTACACACGACTTTAATTCTGGCCGCTCTCTGGCTGTTAACTCAGGTCGTCCTGAGACGAGATGACGCGAGCGTGGGAGAGTTCCAGGGCCCAGCACTAGGTCTGCGAAATGTGGGAGTCGGCCGGATGATTGAGCCTGTGGCCCTTGACGACAGTAGCGGGGACGACCAAGTCATCGAAGGGGTGTGGGTTACGGGAGTGATCAGGCCAGGGTGAGAAGTAATGGTGCAAGTACTCGTGCAACCGGCCCTTTGACGTTTTTGGCAGGTTCAGGCCATCAGAGCTCGGCTGGATCCAGTCCAGGGGAATGCCCCGCCTTTTTTCTTTTCGTGCTATCTGGACAATATTCAAGAAACGTCAAGCGTGGTCGCCTCGGGAATACGCAATATGATTGCTGTTGGCAGCTAGCTGGCTACTTGTTAGCGGTGTTGGAAATATCTCGCCAAGGTGAAGGACCCGACGAAACATGGATGCATTGATAGGTTGCCAGAAGAGAGAAGCTGAGGTATGAAGTGAGCTCGATTTCTGCTCAAGGCCCACCTACAACCCAAAATATTGGCCCTGTTTGCTAGGCCTGTGCACCAGAAAATCCTCACTCCGTTCAGGAGGGCAAACCTGTTGGTTCTCTTGGCTCGAGCGTTGGCAACGAGCTGCCCTGCCGTCCCTCGTCCGACTATCATGCTTCCAAAACTCGCGTCTGCGTACGGAGTACTATAGCACTGTGACTACACGGGAGACGGTCCTTGGTTCGATTACAATTAAACCGGGCGGGATGGGTGGAGTGACAGGAGTCTCCACCCAATCTTCAGCGGGAACGTTAAGAGCTTCCTTCCGAGGATGTCCCCACCCCCTCGGTGCTCTGTATCTCCGAGCGATTCCGTTCTACCCATGACCAAACGCGGACTTAATAAGGTGCTGATTCAGACGGTTTCCATCGCATCTCGTCTGTTGCTGCCTCGGCCGGGCTGCCTTACTAATAGCATGGATTGGCTCTTGTCCGTCTGGTAGGTAGCTCGCGCTGGTAGCTCGCACTTCCACTCAATTAAGAAAATTACCCCACTTTCCTAATTCGGCGACTTTGGCGGGGCGGAAGGGCGCTAGTTCACCCTTTGCCGCAAGATCCATCCCATCACCTGCCATTTCCTCCCAGTCCAAAACCAGCAAACCCACTGTAACCATCTAAACTGCCCCTGATTGCCTCACTGTGCGTGCGATTAGATCTTAGGTCTGACTGTCGGGTTCAGCTCGTACCGAGCGCGCGCTCAAATACAACCACCACCACATTCTTTTGCCCCCCTTCCAGTAATTTTGCCCAGATGCGCTGCCGCGTGCAAACGCGAAACTCGTAAAACCAGGAAGGCTCGGATCGGACACGAAGTCATGACTGGCAGGCTCGCATTCAACAATTTCCTCTTTTGGACAAATTTGCCCCCTTTATTATCTGAGTTTGTGTTATTATGGACAAGAGCCGCGCAGCCGCGTCGTAACCCTTTTCCCTGGTTTTCGTTCCATCCCGCCGGATTCCCGACGGCCAGCAGAGGATGGGGATGCGAGTGATGGGCCGCTCGGGGAAAAGAAGGGAACGTCGGATTTTGCGGATCGCAGGTGCTGATGACCACAAATCGTTGAAGCGTAAGTCCGTTCGCTTACCGTCATCAAGTCCCCCAGCATTTTTGTCGGGGCGCCTGCGCACGCACCTTTCAGTCCGATCACAGCGGTCGATCGGTCCAGGATGGCGCCAGGCGCCGGTCGCTGAAGAAGCCACACTTGTTGCTGGGAACAGAAGCGGGTTTTTTTACGTGGTCCCTAGTGGCCGTTGGCTCTCCTCTCCTCCCCCTAAACTGCAAGTACCGTACGTTCTTCCATCCACCTGCCTCGGCATGTCTTGCTCAGCTCGTTTGGTTTCGAGACACGTCACTCCCCTCCCCCAATTTGCAAACACCAGTCATCGACTCATCGCGAATGCGGAATCGATTTTTAAGCCGCCAATGGGCCAGCTTGCGTCATCACGCACTTAAGAGTGCCGTAAATGGAGAAGAGAAAATACCGACAATCAAATATGACAATCGATACAGATAGATGTTCGCACTAGTTCAGGTCAGGAAGGGCCTTTCGTATTTTCCAAAAAAGTATTCCCACGCGCGATAGAGTTCGTGCTACGTCTGAATGCCCCCGCGTGCACTGCATTTTGCCCTTGTTCCAGTCAGGGAAACATGCTTAAACAAAATCGGCAAGAACCCGTGGCCCCTCCGCCGGCTTTGACCCAACGCCAGCCAGTTCGCCTCCCATGTTAAAAATACCCTAGCCCTGGCGGCCCTGCCAGCCTGTCACGTCAGCCACCGTTGTTGATCGATCAAGCCAACGCTTGTCAGCTGCAAGTGTTCGAGCAGCCGTGACTTTGACGAATGAGGAATGGGGAACCATGCTCGTCCTGACGAACGTGCTGAAAAGGCCGCTGCGCCATCCAGTCATTATCCAGCGACCCAGCGGCAAAAACCAAAAATGTAAATGCGCAGCATGCCGAAGGAAAAAGAAGAAAGAAAAAACATTATGTGACGAAGAGGAGGAGATCGTCAATGGCTGATGGCAACCGTGCGCATCAATGAAGAGATGGCCGAGAGTGCCGAACTGCTCATTGCTGCTCCTCGGTGTCAAAATTAGATTCGAAATCGTCGATTAAAGCGACGGCGCGGACGGCGTAGAATGGAATCCGGCTGTATGGATCCGGGCGTTGAGCCTGGTTCTGGATGCGTCCGTAGATTGAACCATGTTGCATTGGAGATTGGCCAATGTATGCCTCCAGCATTGGGGGGGAGGTGCTGGTTGATGGGCCAGAAGGGGGATCGCTGGCAGCGCTCAAATGGGCTGGTGGTGGGGTTTCGTGGCTCCGAGAGCTGGTCGACGGAGTTAGGATAGTATCAGACGAGCTAACAAGGCAGGTCAGCAAACACAGCACCTTGAGTATTTCAGAGAGAAACTAGGTGAATCAGGATGCTCTTACCCTGAGCTACCGGATGAACGAGGTTTTTTTTCGTCGCTATGTGTTGAAGTCATCGTGTAGGCGTCGGGTTGTTGTTTGGAGCATAGAGGTCCAACAAAAGCAGTTTCCGCTGACCAGGTACTGGCACCAGGAAGCAGGTCGATTCTTGCGTAGTGAAGAGACGAGTGACAAACTGAGAGGTGCAAATGGATATGGTAGGTAGACGTTGCTTGGTTTCTGGAACGATATGGCCGGGGAGGAAATGTTCTGTGTTTTGGACTATGGGGAAATCAAATTTTGGATGAGCGTCCACAGAAGCGGGAACGGGAGATTTATGAGAAGAATGGTTGCTTGTCGAGGACTGGACTGTTCAGAGGAGCTGAAACCTCAGGTTTGCAGCGTCAGTTCTCCCAAAGTCTTCGTTTCCGCCGCTCCTCTGGCCGTAAGGCAGAAGAAGCAGAAATACAGACCAGGGTCCCCTTCGCCTGGGGTACGGTACATGCAGGCCCACAAGGAGACGGACAACAAGGACGATATGCTGCACGAACAATAAACAATGCTGAGCAGAATGGAAAGAAGGGTTAAAAGGAACACTGTACTGACAGAAGGCACTGCTTGAATGGGATGATGGGAGGGGGGGTGGGTGCAGAATGAACACTAGCGCATCCGTAATCCCTGTCGCGCTGCTTCTATTCTGCTCCTGCTTCCACCCCATCATGGTATCCGCTTCATTGCCCACCCACGCTTGACAAGTTGGATGGTACCAGGACGGACCGTAACTGTGAGTGTGCTAGATCCGAAAGACGGTGGATAAAGTGCCAGTCCGGGAAAAAGACCACACCGCTAAAACGACGCAAGGTGACCTGAGATAGTCTTGGTCAACATCCTGTTCGTAAAGAAGCCTTGCTGGTGATCCTCGAGAACGAGGGAGACGTGGTGCCGTGCGGCTTGGACAAACTGGGCAGTGGACGATGGGTAACGACCATTGCCCGCTTTAAACCGTGCTCGCCAAGCGCTCGCCGTCTTTCTTTCAACAAGAACATACTCGACAGCTGGCAGGATTCGTCGCAAGCATGCCAAGACTGACTTCCAGCGTTTGCCGCAGTTCGACCCACCCCTGCCCAAGTCCATCCAGGAAGGTTCGGTGAGGCCACAGGGTGAGGCCACAGGGTATTCGATTTGATCGGCACTGGCGTTTCGTCGGCAATTCGGGGCAAATTGGACTTCTTTCGACATCACCGCCGTTTGCGCGCCAAGACGTTTGTCGTCGTCCTCGGCCATGCCCATGCAATGGCTTGCATGGCCACATAGCCGTGACCTTTCCTACTAATGTCGACCAGCGAGTGACACCCTTGTGACTGGGTGTAGGCGATCGAAGCACCCACGGCGAGTGGAAGGTCAAGGAAGGGGGTGGCTTCGACGAGACAACACACCCCAGCGCCCCAAGCAGCGAGCGGTACGGAGGCACCTGGCAGCTGCAGCGACCATTGCGAATTGGTAGGCCCAACACCAGATGACAGGCTGGCGCTGTGCAGGTTTCCGGCTCCCGCAACTGGGCTGGCTGGCCTGTCCGCCGCGAATGAGGGGGGTGGAACCCAATTCAAGGGGTGTCGGCCCCGATCAAATGGGCGAGTGGGCAAGGTTAGTAGGTGTGCGCGGATGTGCAATTGTCTTGTGTCCACCTGCAGTGCAGCGTGCTCAATCACCTCGGCGGACCACCACCACCACCACCACCACCTTGCCCTGCTCGCCCTGGCCACTGGCCCGCTGCAAGCCAAGGCGGGTTGCACCACGATCCGCGATCCGTTTGGCGACATTTGGCGAGGCAAGGCTCGACAATGCGATGGAGGGAAAGTTGAAGCGTGGTTGGTGGCCGCCTTTTGGGGACAAAGAAAGGACCGACAGCGTTCGTTGGCTGCAGAGGGGACCTTTGTTTCCAGCTCAGAGCACTCTGGACAATGGCTTGGTAGGGCGGGAAAACGCGTTTCGTCGCAACCGCACCACGCCGCTTTCTGTCTGCTCAAGGTCTTTTTGCGCCTGCCACAAGCATGCGCCTGCATGGGGCCGTGATGCAGAAAAAAAGTGGAATGCAGAAGCCGCGGCCGGGTGTGCGAACAAGGGACTCCACAGGTGGTAAGTACCCACCTGTTATGCCCAGAGCTTGTTCGTGCATCTCTGTACCGGGTGGACAGGACAGAGGCGGGACCTTCCAGGGCGTCCTTGGTGGCGTTGCGCGTTGAATGCGCTGCGCTCTGCTATCTGCATGGATAGACAAGGAGCTGTAGCGCTCCACCCACTTAGTGAGCTCGTGACTCAACCCTGCTGCCCATCCACCAGCTGCTGGGAAATTTGGCTCGCGGCCGAGTCTTGACACCAGCTGCTTTGACGGCTGGCCGCTCCGGAAGGCCACTCCATAATTCCAGAATGTTACCATGCTCCAACGCTGTAGCATCTGGCAAGCAGTCTGCCTGGGCTAATCTATAATGTGCCGCCAGGTGTCAGATCCGAAGCAAACCTATAAACGAGGATGATAATAAAATGTTGCCGCGCAGGGGTTAAAGTGCTGAATAGCGGGGAGTTTTATCGCCAATCGCCGGGGCTTAGTGGGCGGGGAGACTTTTCGTTATTTCCGCCTCTGGAAAACAATATCGGGGATATCAACACACCACTAGGAGTTACGGTGATTGCATTTTTGGGTCCGCCGTGCTGAAGAGACCGCAATGATTTCCACAAACAGCCAAAAAAGATCGATCCAAGCAACTTGTCGTTCGTGACGAAGAGAAAAACATCCCCAACGCATCATCTGCAAAGCTTGCGCACTCTGTGCTCGGATGATATCGGAGATCGTCGAGCCCGTCGACCTGCTGATTAGCAACTCGGAGAGGAACGGAATCTGCGGGCGCAGTTGACGATACCTTTCAACTTTGAGCAAATTTGCAATTGAGCTGGGACGCCAGCAGCGCCGACTATTCCTGATAGAGGAAGTCGGTGAGCTTGCAGAGACAGCCAGTACTCTGTCGCAAAAGACCACTCCATAATGGAAGTGGGAATGGGAATGGGAATGGGAATGGGAATGGGAAAGGGTGAGGGGTGAGAGGATGAGGGGAAGGGGGGGTGGGAGAGGGGAAGGAGGGGTGGGAGAGGGAGAGGGGTGGAATAGAGCAAGGGAGGGGCCTGCTGAGGACGGGATTTGGCGAACGCACCCTAGAATTGCTCCACCGGTTTTCCTCCGCCCCGGCCGCTCAACGCGTATCATCGCAAAATGGCAACAACTATCATAGACCCCAGAAGAGACGACAAGGCCTAGTGTCACAGCCAGACGGAAACAGAACATTCCAATCATGCGAGAGATAGTCGTCTGCAACTATTTCTAGCGCGAAGTGGATTCCCAACATTTGCTGGTCGCCAAGTTCTGTCCGTCCATGGGGATTCCCTTGGCACGAAACATTTTATTTGTTCGTTTTTCCAATCGTTTCGAGTCTTCGGTGCTGTTGTTGCGGGCCTCGTAACGCTCATTCCGACTTTCCTAACTACAATGAACTGGGGAAAGGCGCTACTATGCTAATAAGTACCGATATTATCTTTATCATTTTTACGAGGACAGGCCCGAGCGAGGCATATTAGTTGGGGAACGAATACACCAGCCCCGAGGATTTGAGGCGAAAGGGCGGTCAAAGTACAGACAGCTGGAACGAACAAGTTCGGACGGGAGAAGCAGCGGGCGTCAACATCAACGGCTGTCACGCAAGTGTGTGACACTGGCAGCGCCCTCCCAGGATTTGGTGGGCGGGCCGGCAGCTAATCCTGTTGCCCCACAAACACTGTGCACAATTTTGGTCCACAGGGTGTGGGTCAATCCCCACAGTTGGGAACGACCCAGTTCAGCCCTATGGTGTGGGGTTAGCAAAACCCCCACGCCCTCTTACCCCAGTTTCTCCCGATCAATTTGGGATGAAAAGGTTCTCGCTGCCTTGAGGCGGAAACGCCTCGGTAGACAAATGAGAATTAACAAGGAGGAAAACGCAAATCTGATTCCATATTTATCATAGCGCCAGCCGGCCATCCCCATGTATTATTAGACTTTTAACTCGTGGGGACGGCAAAGGAAAGCAGCCGCCCCAGGCCACCCCCGCGACCCATTCGATATCTTGCTGAAAAATATCCAGCACTCCCGCACTGGCGTCCGTGGTAGCCTGGAAAGACTTTAAATCTGTACGGCCCTATGGCTGGCCTTGGAACAGAGGAAACAAAGAACAAAGAAACTCGCAAAAGGGTCCCTCCCCATGGGATCTCGCTGAATGAGACTAGCAAGGAGGCAGCCTCCTCTCCAGCTCTCGGAGAATCAGCGTCATTCTCGCCCGAGCCCGTGCTTTCGCCCACGCTTGGATGCGACGAGCACCAACGGCCGATGATCCTCCGGCAAAGTGCGCCGGCCAACCAAAGGCCCAGGCCGTATCGGACCGCGTATGGCCATCTCCAAAGGCCCGAGGATTGAGAAACCGTCGCATGGTATAGGTGCGATCATCCATCACCTGAACAACAGGCTGAACAACAGGCTTGGTGACCCTCATTTTTGGGGAGCCAGTTGATTGGGCCGCGAGGCGCGTTCTGTCTCGCAGTCAGTGCACAGCCATGTGAGCGAGATGCAGATCTCTGCCGGCGACTTTATTTATATTGGCGGCCCGACAACACCCCGAGGGAGACCCGAGCAGCAGGTGGCGCCTGTGCCAATCAATCGAAAAAAGAAGACATATGTTGACTTACAGCGAGTACCTTGGGGAGGTCCCCCTCAATGGATATTTTCTAGCCTTTCGCGTGTATCTACTTCCAGATGAAAGTCGCGAAGTGCAATTCGACCGAAAGGAATAGCGGAATGAACGGTATAGATCCCACAGGATCGAGCGATGATGCGAATTTGGGGGAGTTCCCGGTTTCCGCTTCCGTAACGGCTGGCTGCGTGTGTGTAACAAGGGGGAAATGCAGCGGGCTTCCTTCGCTGGGAAAGCGGGGTGCGTGCGTGACTGGGAACTGGTTCCACGAAGTGGCTGTTCGAGGCAAGCAAGTGGCCGAGTTGGACCGATCCGGCGGAGTCGGAGGAAACGTCGTACAATTCGAGTCGCACACTAACGTCGAGCAGTTGTCCGCCGTGATCCAAAACTCCCGAGAAACTGGGTGCGATTTGTGTCAAGTTGTTGTCCGATTACGTATAGTTCCTTCCGGCTTTTTTTGGTTGTCGCCAACTGATGGGGTTTGCTGGATGTGCGTGGGGGAAGGAGGGGAAAACTTTCCAGTTTCGAGGCTGGGAGTGTGCTTGCACGAAAACGCGCTGGATTCTCTTCCTGAGTGCTGGTTGAACCAAGTCAAATAGAACGTGGGGAAGGAAAGAAGGACTAAAACTGCGGATGCCAGGATATTTAACTCCCCTTTGCCTGCCTACGTCCGGTTGTCTCGTGCGTGCCTTGTGGGACAGACGGCCCCTCTCACCTGTGAATTTTTTTTAAACCCCCCTCCCCCCGCGAAGGATCTCACATCAGAGCTTTGGGGATCCCATGTTTCTCCCGTCATCCCGACCCACTGAACAAACGCCCAAGCCTCAGCCCCTTGCAGTCCCGAGCTGGGCCTCCCTGTCCTCCCTGCGTCCGCGTTGCACTAGGCCTACAGGCGTTAGCCAATCGACACTCAAAATCTGGCGGTGGATTCTTTGGTGGCGTACCCTCGCAAGAATGCTACCGCTCCCAATGTCAGAACCAACCTTTGCTAGTGACGTGCCAGTCTGGCGCTGCTGTGGCGGCAGCGAATAGAGCCGAGAGGGCACGCAGGCTCTCTCTGTATTTCGACCATCCGCTCGGGTGTCCACGCAAGACCTTCCAGCGTATCACCGCGGTCTGCTCTAGGAATCCGATGGAGACCACAAGCTACGCCCTTGGGCCCGAAAAGTGGCCAGCCATCCAGGCGTAAATACACTACGAGGTCAAGTCCACGGCCGGATGAAAGGCTTTCTTTCGTCCAAGGAACCCTGCGAACGGAAGCGGATTTGGCAAAGATGCAGATAGGTAGACTCACACAGACAACACCAAGACCCTTGAGAAGTCAAATCGTACGATTGCGCCTTCCTGTTTGTAGTTCTCCCCAAAGCCTGGGAAGGAAGTCACAACCCAGAAAACGCGGTGGAACTGACAGTGGCTGCCCCGACTTACCCCGTCTCGCACCTACTGGGGCTTAGCCACCACCACTCCTTTCAATATTGCAATCTTGACCAATCCGAAAAAACGCAATAGTTCTCTGACGGTAATGATGCTGACGGCTGCCAACGCCCAATCGTCAGAAAATGTTGTCAACGGTGGAGTGGCCATTCATTGTATCAATGCCATTGTGGTTAAGCGAAGGTTCGAACGCCTCGCAATGGTCCAGACCGCTCAGGCCTGATCGGTATCATCGGTCAACGACCGCAGGGTGGATCTCAGGCCAACATCCTGGTTGTCAAGTGACCGACTGACTGTGATCGCCGTTGCATGTCTGCCTTATTTTTTTCAAAACGAGGCAGGGGTCACGGAAAAGGAAACACGGTGAGCCAGAATAGTCCAATGTGGTTTGCCTGTCGGCTTCGCGACTCTCGGGCCCGTCTGCTCCATCCCTTTTGTGACCTCCCACCCCACCATCAGCACAGCACAAGCCACAGCAGAGCGACACATCACAAACACCCATACCACATCTCCTCGGCCGAGTGGCGCTTCTTCCCACTTGAACTAGTGTGCGCATTCATTTAGGCCCCTTTGCGGCGATTGACAGGGACCGAGTGGTCGCTTCGCATCCGTTGGTCTCGACATGGGACTGGGGCCTGGCCGACCTCCACGGTTGGCTAGCGGGCGCCTTACGGGGAATTCCAATGCCAACCATTTTGTTTGGGCGATCCTTACTCCGTACTGACAACAGTCAATGGGGGGTTTCCTAGCCGGGTATTCAAAGGGTTGCCGAGGGAAGCTTGGCCCCGCTTCTCAATTACGACGTCGGTCGCGATCGAGACAGCACCCTGACATCCTGGTATTTCAAGTCGATGCCTTCAACTGACCAGGTACCCTGGCGTCATCTGACACGGCATTGCAATTACCGTCTGGTGCCGAAATTGTTCGATCGCGTGAGAACTGAAAATTCACAGCAGTGATGTCATTCTGGTGCATGCTTTGCGTCGTCTGGGGGGCGGAGGCCGTCGACAGGAGCTAAAAGTACCAGGCAGCCACAGCACGCTTGCCCAGAGGGCAAGTCCAAACGATGCAACAGGGGGGGTTCAACCCCTCGCCCTGAGCCACAAAACACCCTGCAAATCCGCACTGTCGGGATCTGACGTAGAGCACAGGACATTTCGATTTCGGGCGATCAAAGACTGTTCTAGCCCATCCAGCTAACACCTGGCGTCAAACTCCAACAACTAGCCTTTCGTCATCCGCCAGGGTCACCTACTATTCATACCACAGATTGCACGAAAGAGCTGACGGCCGATAGCCTGCAGGTTCGCACGGACTACCTCATCCCGACTCTCCGCCCTCAACCGTATTGTTCACAAAGAGCCTGACCGCGTCACCTCGCATTAATGTCAACCCCTCACTCCGCGCAAGGTCCAAACAGCAATGGGAGGAGAGAAGGCCACGCTGGCAAATGCGTGACCTTGAGAAGAGTTGGACACGGCGCTTGGAAAAAGCTCCGTCGCCATTGATCGCAAAGCCACCCGTTAAGGGGTCATTGGATGGCCAATTAACATGGATCAGAGAGTGCGGCGCCCGGCCTTTGTGCGACGGCATTCTGGAGCAAGGATTACACGACTCCGGTAGAGTCCTTGCCATAGGAGTCTCCTCCGAAGCTCAAGTCGCCATCCGTTCCTAGCTTGAGCAATCTGACCGGCTGGTTTCCTTCCCAAAACCGTTGGCCGTGCTTGCGCTGAAGGCGGACTTGACAATAGCGCGTTTGTCGAACACGCGAGTGTTGGGCTCTCCCCCGTCTCCACGCGGACAAGTTGCGTGCTGACGAATACGCCATGTCGCTTTTCTTCTCCCACAAGCCCCCGTCTCCCCTTCCTTTCCCCCCTTTGCCCAGCCCGTTAAGCAGGATTACGAGTGTCTTTTGTCGCTTTCGTGTGATTCAAGCCACCAACTCACCTGCTGCAGGCTGTCTATCAACAAGCAAAAGCCTTGTCAGGCACTCTCCTCTCGGTCCAATCGGGAACTCATCCAGGCGACGCCCGCAGAATGCTAGTACCTGCAATTGTCCCTCGTGATGAGAAGTAAAACTCTCTACAGCTGCAGATACGAACAGGCACGCCGGTAGATCTTATGTTGGCCGTGTTTCAGGTTTCGCGTAAGCCTCGATTGGCAGTTCATGTCCATACCTAATTGGGGTTGGCGGGGCTGACTTGCTGTGAAGGCGCTCGCAACCCCGTGGAATCCACCCCAACGGCCAACACATTGCACAGGAGCAACCGCAAGGATTTCTCGGTCGAACGGAATTATGGATCTCAACCAAAAAATTTGAGCCTCATTTGTTTTTCATCCTTCCCGATCGAAACTCTTTGTCAGACAGCAAGCTTACCATGACCTCAAACAACAATGAACAAGGATTGCAAAAAGGGGGCCTTCTTGACTGTTATGCTCCCCGGACAGCGAGGCGAAACAGTGACAAAACAAAGTTTCGAAACTGTCCGCTTCACCGGTCGCCTTGACGAAGGTAATACGAAATGCTATGTCCTATCACGTCGCTAATTGCCTTTGGTTTTCCCATCATGCTTCTGTCGGAGTTTTACCAATAGTCATCCAGGTCACTGCGGTTTCGATGTGCCATCATTGGCTGGCGAGTCCATCTCTCGGTCAAGTCGTCTTTTTGTTGAACAGCATGCAGCATCGACGCGGCGTCCATCCATGCTTGTTCTGGCAGTCGAGACCCCCATTGGCGGATTAAGTAAGACCTGCCGTATGCAGGCGCTTGCGTTGTGAAAATCACATGCACTCCCGGCGTTGTTCGACTGGGCCAGCGGCCTGCATGATGCCTGGATCACGATGGCCGGACGCCGGACGCCGACGCCCAGCCAAACAACACTGAGTGGCCCATCCCATCCGCGCCAGTGGCCTAGATCATTGAATGCGGCCCAAAATGAGGCCCGATTAATTTTCTATCAGTGTCACGCAAAATCTGCAACAAATAAGGGTGAGGTGACCGTACCAACCCTAACCCTGCCAATGGCTCTTTTCTTACACTTAAAGTCGCTTGCGATTGGAAGAACAGCCAAGACAGATTCCTTGCCAGGGTGAGCTCCATCACACCTTTCCTTTGGGACATCGCGTAAAAGTGGTTGCACGCGACCAGGGCTCATGAGGGGTCAGAGAAGTGTTGCTCCAACAATTAATTTGTCCGAGTCCCCTCACTCGAGTACTAGTAATCAGACAGAACCGTCAAGCGACGCCGAAAATGTGGCTTCTCGATACTGCAACACTACGCCCCCGCCAAGGAAATGAATCGAGCTCGGAGAAATATGCCATCCTTTCACATACATGGGAAGACGGCGTTGATATGAGCTTTCAAGCGGTTCAAAACCTGAATCAGGCTGCCACTCGCAATGTGGCGACTCGTAACCAACTCGCGGAGTATCGGACGGTGGACGACGCGGACACGAGTATTGACCAAGAGACTCGTCGCCTATTGGCCTCCAAGGATATGGCGGGGTTTCATAAGGTCCAGCGGACGTGTGAGGCAGCACGCTCTAAGAAGATAAAATTCGCATAGGTGGACACTTGCTGCACTGATCAAACGAGCAGTGCGGAGCTGAGCGAGGCCGTCAATTCTATGTTTCGGTGGTACAGGGAGTCGTACGTCTGTTACGTCTATCTCTCCGACTTCCAGCCACTGCCGAGCCGTCTGAGCGAGCAGTCAAGACGAGAACTAACAAGAGATCAACTCCGCCAGTGTCGTTGTTTTACAAGGGCCTGGACGTTGCAGGAACTTATAGCGCCAGCCAGGATGGAGTTTTTTGATCGCGACTGGAATTTCATTGGCGGGAAGGACGAGCTACAAAGCACGCTATCGGACATTACAAACGTTGATCGAGCCATTCTAGAGGATAGCTCGGGATTGCCGTCCATTCCGATTGCCAGAAAGATGTCGTGGGCGGTTGGCCGACACGACACGCGTCGAAGATCAGGCGTATTCGTTACTGGGTATCTTTGACATCAACCTTCCACTTCTCTGTGGGGAGGGCTCAAAAGCCGTTTTGCGGCTGCAGCAGCAAATCGCAAGCCAAAACAACGACCTCAGTCTCTTTGCATGGCAGTACGACGACCAGCAGGATGTGGAGAGCCCTCAGTTCGGCGGTTTGCTCGCCAACTCATCCGAAGAGTTCCGCCACTGCTATAATCTGAAAAGACACGCCGATCAATTTCAAGTCGCCTGAGAATTCGCAATCACCAACTCTGGCTTGCAAATGGATAACACCCTCCATCAGCTCAATCCAACACCCAATGGCGATCTCTTGTTGTGTTTAGATTGTGTTGAGAACGGTTCGAGAACCCACTACGACACAATGTAGCTCGGGATATGACTGACAAAGGTCGGCAATACTTATCTCCGGTTCAAGCCTGCCACTATCGAAATAGCGAAGTCAAGAGTCACGTGGACTGCAGATTCTGCCCAGGCACGGTCCTATGCCGAGTGGTTTAAAGGGCAAGGTCCCACCAAAAGCATCTTTGTCCAGACATACTCGGGCTGAGCGATGCCCAGCGCGTCCGGTCACTGGTGAATACTGGAATTGTGATTGTGTACAGCCAGACCATCATCAAGACCACCAGAGATCGATCCGGGATTCCGGATCACAGCGGTGAACTCAGCCACTGGGACAAAGGAGGAAACTTTATCTTCAACGCACAAGGGGGGGGACAATTTCCTGTCCATCCACTTTTTCAACATCACCGGCTTCACGACGAACAACACGCCCCTTGAGCGCATCGGCAACCAGTTCGGAACCCACAAGGCCAAGATAGCTCTTGTCTGCGCCTTGCAGTGGACGGGCTCGTCGTATCAACTCCGGCTGGCCATTTTCAAGACAAGCGACCTTGGGTGGACAGAAGGGCGGACCACCAGCGAGAGCGACATTTGACCGAGGTGAAGTACAAGTTGCTTGTTCATTACCCCGATCTCTCTGGGTTGCTGATACAGACGAGCATGCGACACAACTGTGGGCTGGCGGAGCTTCATGGCTCACGGTACGCCAGATCCAGAAGCTCGACGAGAACCCTTTGGCGTCGTTCTTTGCTTGGAGGGAAGGGTACTTTCATGTCATGTTGGAGACTCGGGATATACGGTCGGATGTAGAGATCGCTGATGCTCTAGCCTCGTTAAGGCCGTTCACCTAGCCAGCGATGACCTAAGTTTGGCCCTGGCGCCCTGGAGAATCGGCGAGGAGAGTGAACCAGTGACAGCTGATTGGATGTATGAAGTACATGTGCTGATGGATTAAGGAACGTTGAATATGACAATGTTTTTATTAGAGAGAGGGAAATGGAAAGCAAAGACCCAAAGCTAGTATTGCAACCACAAGGCCGTGGAAGTTGAGGATTCTCTATGGTGACAAAAAGGAACATCTGACCGAAATGGCAAAAGATATTGAGAAGAGTGGGAATCGAACCCACGCTCTTTCGAACCACGGAAAATCTGAGAACAGACCGTTGTTAAAGACTCAAAGCCTTAACGTGGCGCCTTAACCGCTCGGCCATCTTCCCTGCTGTTTGATGGAGTAGAGAAGCGATAATGAGATAAAAGATGGTGTGTGGGTGGCGAGTCCATGGAGGCTGGACCCTGTTAGGGCTAAGCATGCAGTTGTGGAGCCTTTGCCACGGGATGGAGGAACTTATATGCCGCTGTATGTACGTATAAGTGGAGATGCGGATTACCATACTGTGGAAATAGCATTGGCAGCGGTGTGCGTTGCCGCAGTTCAATTTATGAACGATTAGGTGGTAGAGGGGACCTAATGCATATGATGAAGACAAGACAGCCTTGGTACCCAGACAAACATAACTTGAAACCAAAAGCCAGTAATACAGGGTTCAATTTGTGGAAATAAACCGCCTCCCTTCGTCTCAAATTTGAACTACTTGCCCAAAAATATTTCAACTTCAGGCTGTCCAGCGTCAGACCTGCCAAGAATTACACCGCCGCCCCGATAACCCATGTTAGAAACAGAAGGGAGCCAAAGAAAAGCTTGTGCAGATACACGTGAGAGCTCAAAGCAGTCTCCAGGTGAAAGCGCTGGTCTTGTCGTTGAAACCATAGTCGGCCAGGTTCTCAACAGCGCCATAGACCTCGAGGCCTGCTCCCTTGCACTTGGTATGCCTGCACCGCACAGATTAGCCATTTTTCTTTTTCTTCATCAATATGGAGGTAAAGCTTACTCCCACAAAGTCCAAGCAACGCCCTGCTGCTGAGGGTACACGGACGAGACGGCGTCGTTGTAAGCCTTCAAGTTGTCGTCGTTGAAGTCCCCTACAGGTATCAAGGTTAGCCTTCTTGTTATCAAATGGCTGAGAGGGGAGAAAGGTACGAACAGCAATGACCCTTCTGTCCCCAGTTCAGGCACTGCCCACTTCCATGAGACCCAGAGCAGATGACGATTCGGAAGCGGCCGTTCTCGTCCTGGCGCGTGTCCAGACTGGCGAAGTCATAGTCGCTCGAGTTGACGAGACGAGGTGCAAAGGGCGCAGGGAATTTGGCAAAGGTGCCTGGGGCTGCGGGGAGGGGGAAGACCTCGGGCTGGGGTGCGGCGAGGGCAGAAGCCAAGAAGGGAATTATTGTGAGGAGACACTTCATGGTAACGATTGGGGGCTGGTTTTGGTGCTTGATTTATGGGGAAGTGTTTGTCTCGAAAGCTTGATGATGGGGATGAATAATATTTCGAGGGACCTTGAAGTCGAGATATATATACTCATTTTCTTCTACATGGAAGAGAAGCTCGTCAGTGGTTTGCTGACGCCGAGACTCAGCTGTGCCTCCATTTCAATATCCCCGTCGAATAAGAATGCCTGATGTCTTACCTCAGGCTTCTCCGATGAAGACGGGAAGCCAAACCATTCGCTCCTTCGCGATGCTGAGACGCCCGAAGAATATTGTCCGTGCCTATTCTAGGGAGGTGACTGCAACTCTGATAGTTCTGCAGCCCCGATAGAGTATTGTCGGCTGGATTATGGGTTTCTATTTGTCTTGGCTTCGTTGAAATTCGCTGACATTGACTGACAATGTTCAACGATGTGGGACTAAAGCAATATCAGTTCCTAATTTACCTGTCATGCTTTTGATGCACGGTGGCATGGTGGTGATGTTTACTGAGCGAAATTGTCAGCAAATTCAATATATATAAATTCAAGATGTGGGTACGTATACGAGACTCTCCTACACAGGTGAGAATGAGGGACGATAATAGCCATGATCTCACCATCACCACTTTAGCCGGGAGTTGGAAATTGGTATTTTGGGCTACGCGAAGGAGGGATTTATTCTACTTCGTAGTGA
Organism: Podospora didyma; assembly: GCA_033439775.1. Classification (NCBI taxonomy): domain Eukaryota; kingdom Fungi; phylum Ascomycota; class Sordariomycetes; order Sordariales; family Podosporaceae; genus Podospora; species Podospora didyma. Next base: position 3,057,625 of record JAULSW010000003.1, read on the forward strand.
GATATAGGCAGAAAGTCATTAGTGCCAATTAAACTGGGCCTTCAAAGAACGTGGATTGAACGATCTCCATTGCCAGACTGCGGCGTCAAGTTTTTTTTTGGTTGTTGCCTGGAGAGTACCGAGTGGGACACTTTGTCAACGGCCTTGTTGCTATTGTGGTCCTCGGATGCTACTACAAACTCTTTAGATTCAATCCTCCTTGCTCTTGGACCATCCACAGTCGGTATGCGAGCACTCATCCTCGACGGACCTGAATAGGTTCCCATCATTATAATCTGAACTCAGCTCAGCGTTTTCTAGTTCCTGCTGGAAACGCTCCAGCCCCGCGATCCCTGATGGCTGCGCACCATGTCCATTGGTGTCAGCTGCCGCCCCGTTACTTCGCTGCCCATCCAGTCCCGCTTCGCCGGGTTGGTGAGTGCGTGGTGATGGCGCCGAACCGCACCGGGTTTCTGATGTCGTCGGCTGTCCCGTAGGCCGCAGCTCGGTGCAGAGCAGTGCATCCGTTCCAGTCTTTCACGTTGAGGTTTTCAAACCCGCTGGAAATTAGCATCTCGAGGAACTCGATATTTGCGACCGAGTCCGCCCCTGGATTGAAGAGATTGGCCGCAGGGGTCAAGCCTACGCCGTTGACGTGGTTGACATTCACGTCGTACTGGATAAGGAGCCGTGAGATTTCGACATTCCGTTGGAGGAAGCCACCAGTCAAAAGTTCACTCGAATTCAGTTAGCAGGTAGGTAGGTAGGTGGGCATATTTGTCGCGGAGGGCTTGGGCTTGTGTGGCTTATGTGTGGTATCTACCAGACGTGATCTTTGCATCTGCCCGCCGTTCAAGCAGGTACTTCACTACCTCGAACGATTGATTCTGGACACCATACTATTCAGACTGGTTAGTGAGTGGCCGAGGCAGCATTTCCCCCTTTGATATTTGATGACATGCCCAGAGTAATGGACGGCCATCCTCGGTGACGTCTCTGATGCTTGCGCGTCCAGTGTCGAAGAGATCCGCAAGAAAGGGGAGATTGCTGTCAATGCAAGCTCTCACAGCCACGGCATCTTTGGGTATGATATTGCTGACAGTGATTCGGCCCCGGTAGTTGAGATCAAGGCTCCGGGGGTCGGGTTTATTGAGCGAGAACACCGAGCGGACCGTCCTCCATTGCCATTGACTCCAACCACGCCACCACGGGAACTTGAGTTAAAACTAAAAGAGAGTGTGAGAGAAGTGTGACGTCGACAGTCCTGGTGAGATCGAAATCCATATCAACCCGTCACGCCACAGACAGGGGAGTAAGAGGACTTTGTGGGATGACTGGGGACGCTGTGGTCGGCGGAGTAAGGCAGCAGTCTGATAGTCAAAGCTACACTAGCGGCGGCGCGGCGGTGACAGAGGACAGTTAGTACTTATCTACTCACTTGCGACTCTCCTCCGTCTATTCTAGAACTGACAAATGATACTTCTAGGCCGGAGGCATCGAGTGAGACAGTCGCATTTTCGCGACTTACACAAAGCTAGGTACTTGACTAGTATAAAACACTATACTAATTACGACTCCCACAGACGCCCGGCTCCCTGTGGCCCTACCGGAGGACCCAGGTCAACCACCTTTGCTCAAGCACACCCAACTTCCAAATCGAGACGATAAACACTAGGGCGTGGTGGAAGCTATGTCAATAAGAGTCTTAGGGTGTGTTCTGAGACGTTCATTGCATTCCAAGCGCCCTTGTCAGTCATGCGGTGCTCGCCGCCTTAGTCGAGACGATACTGCACGGAGGGGATCGGGGATATGGAGGCAGAAATGCCCGCGATATCGATAGTATGAATTCAATTTTGCACGGTGGACCTATGGAGTTCCGAGAAGTGTTATGTGTGCTGCTTTCGACTACTACAGGCCGGCAGCTGCCTTGCAATCATGTTCCGCACTCGACGTCAAGCAGTGGAAGCTATTGTTAGTATTGGAGACCGGTAGTACTTGAAAACAGTCCCGTCGTTAGCGAAACAATAAAATTTGAGGATTGAACCTCGTTCAAACATTGACTCTGAGAATATTTCAATTTCTCTTCTGCCCTTCAAAAGCTACCAGCAGGTATTTTCACGACCACAAATATACTATTTGATGCACATTTCTTGATCGAATGGATGCCATCCAGATAGAGTGCAACCTGGCACTGCACTGTCTCAAAACTCCGCTCTCTGCTCAGCCTCCTCAACAGGACCCAGCCACGGCGCTCGCTGCGACGCCCACAGCTCAATCTTAGGAGCAACCGTCCAATACCCCTACCCTTCAACCATCTCATGGTCATGGCCAGTCGTTCCCGCCTGCACGAAATAGTACCCCCGCCACGGATCGGCCTCGACCTGCTTATACAGCCACGTGCCGCAGTCACCACAGAAAGCCGCGTCGGTCGTAAAACCGGCGGGATGCGTGAACTGGTAAATCTTGGGCTGGCCCGACGACGTGATGCGGAACTTTTCGGGTGCGACGGGGGCAGTGCATCGCGAAGAGAGAGCTGCTGAGGCGTTTGCAGGTGTTGCAGTGACAGAGCATCTGGAAACCAGCCAGGACAGTTAGACCTCCATTTTGCGCAAGTCGTGAATGAAATGTGGGGACAGGGACAATCACGCGTGCCTTTGTCGCTGGCTCGCCCTCCATCTCGTAGGTGATGTTGCTGCAGAAGCAGCTACCCTTGATAGCATTCGTACGCTGACTGTTTGCCATTTTTGGCCGTTTGTCGCTGTTATATGACTGCAGTTCTTGGGGAGATTGATTTTATCCAATTGAGGAGCTGAAGTGATGGCTTCCATTCCAGTCGCGTGCTGAAAAATTGGCGATTGCTGGGCTCGAGAAACCAAAAATTCCTGAATGCGACGGAGGCTGCTGGCAATCAGGCGCTCGTTGCATTGTACCGCCAATGAGAAAAGAATCGTTCTTCGACGCCGCTGAAGCCACTGGCGTTTGATTACTTAGATTTTATTAGCAATTATTTCGCGTTTGACAGTAAACATCATCGTACCATCTCGATCAACCCTTGACATCCTCACCCTCCTTTCGAGGCCTTTCCGAATCCTCCCAGTCAGACGACCCTTCTCGCTGCATGTCGTGTTGGGCTTTCGGGGCAAGTGGCATCGCATCTGTCGACGGCTCTTTCTCTTTTTGACGTCTCCATGGATTTATTTTTAGCGCAGTGATGGCGCTCATTCTTTTCTGCAGCCAGCCGCCGGTTTTGCTCGTTTTCGTGTCTGTCTCATCGCCGCCAGATGTCCTCCCGAGGTACAGAGCGGCGAGAGCAACGATGATGATAGAGCCGATGACGATCCCGGCAACGGCACCGGCTGGCATCGAGAGTATGGCGCCGGTGGCCGTGGCGCGTATATTGAGGATAGGTGACATGGCTTCAAGTTGCGGACGGTCAAACTGATGAATTTGGATTCGAAGTGATGGCGAAATTTAAAAAAAATGGAAGACAAAGGACAGTTGTGAAATCGGAATGGGGGCGGACGATATTATAGCCTCATTTCTGACTACCGAAGCAGTCTCCACTTTGAAGGATGACGTTGCAAATCACCCCTTTTTTTGTGTGGCTATGCACACGCTTAGTCGATTTCAATCGGCTTGGCGGGGAAAGACACCCCCGATGAAGCTCTTGGACTGCTTGGCAGCAATCTCCCTGAAGCAGACAGCACAAGCCCCCGCGACAGGCTTTCCGGTTCTGCCCACCATTCTGCCTTGCAGCCTTGGCGTTTCAGTTTCTCCATTGTCTGTGGTGTCCATGAATTTGACTCCATTTTGGATTGAATTCTGGAAGTGTGTCGGGAAAGTCTTTTTTTGCACAAGGAGGCTTATTGGAATGTATGAAGGACACAGAGGAAGAAATATCTTGGAATTTGAACCAGAAACATTGGGGATGTGAGTTGAGCCTTCATTATTGCGATGGGTATGTCATGATCATTATATAATAAAAACAAGAACCTGAGAATTTGATGTTCGTCTAAGCCTCCGCCCAGACGTCTTCCTTCATCATTTCACATCACCACGCATGAGCAGCATCCCGACGACCGACCCTGCACATTCTGCTGCGGCTGGTGTGGATGCGGGTAGCCTGCTTCGGCTGGACCGTAATAAATTCCGGCGGTAGATTCGCTTGGTGGTTGTTGGTAACGTTCTTCCGCTGGACCGTAAGAAATCCCAGTGGATTGGCTTGGTGGCTGGATCGCAGACAGCTCGTATCGGTATTGGTTCTGGTAGCCGTAATGCCCCTGCGATTGGACCACATGTGTGTTGGATGGATACGCAGGCTGTGGTGGATTTGGGGATGGTGTCTGATAGGGAGATGGTGCCTGGTATGGAGACGGGGTCTGATAGGGGGATGGACTTTGGTAGGGGGATGGCGTGGAATAAGCAGACGGTTGGGGCGGTGGCGAGGTAGCAGTGGTGCTGCTGGGCATCGCACTTCTCTTGAATGGACACACTCCCACAGGGCAGGTGAAGAACTCGCCTCCGCCGCCCCGGTTGAAGCTTCGGCGGGTATAGTAGCCGCAGCGGCACAGTGGATTGGGCGGGCCGATGCCGATGTTGTCGTCGAATGTGGAGAATATGTGGCTCTCGTGCTGCGGGTTGAAGCAGATGTAGTAATTGCGGCCTTGGTTGCCGTTGAGGTTACCCGGCTTGGTCCGTTGGGGTGTGCACGGTTGGCCACATGTGAGGCATCGAGGAGGCTGTGGAAGCGGAAAGGCCGGGAATGCCATGTTGTCGTGTATCGCTCGGGAATGCTTATGTTGAAATTCTCAATTTACATCAAAATGATAATACGGGCACATACGGGTCCTTCACTTTTATGTTTCGTTGTCTATCACTCTTCAAAGTGACAAAGACGACTGGGAATTGCGGGGCTTTCAATCGCCGAAACCACATCTTGCGACCGCTATATTTAGTCCAATTATTGGTTTCAAGTTGGGGCAGACTCATTAGTAAGCGCGACTTGCCGCCAGACATGAGAATTGGCACTGCGGGTTCCTGCACTGGCGGTGCATTGGTGGGGATCTCGGCGTGTAGACTGTGCCGCTGCATCCGATCGGCGGGGGCCATTTGGGGGCAGATTGACAGTGGGGGATTGTGATCCTAGTACTTTGCAAAATTTCAACAAATCTGTTAATTCCATGCCACTCACTTACTATCTATATAATGGTTTATGTCATCTTTTATGTTACCTTGAAATGTTTGTGCACGCAAGGCTGGAAATGATACAGTCCTGAAAGCTCACATTTTTTCACGAGGATGAAAGAAGCGCCCAATGTGAAGAAAAGGCCACAAATACAGGCAAGTTGCCGACCCTTGAACATTGCTATTTCACGAAGATCATCTTCTTTCTTTCAAGTAAAGAGTATTAATGACTGGACATACAGGAACGAGCCACATACCCAGGTAGCCTTAGTTGGCCAGGACGTCTTGTAATAGATTAAGTGCTTCAGCGAGCGCCACGGACGCCAAAGGTCCCTCTAGCCATGCTAAAAAGGTAACCATTCAAACGCATAGTAAATTTATAAGGGCGTTCCAACGTCAGACTAGAGAGAGGGCCCGGGGGCAAGGAGCTGTCAAGAAGAGTTGGTGAGATCTTTTCCAACCTTGAAGTTTGGAGCTGTCTCGCCATTCATAACCAGAATTGCCCCGCATTACAATTTGCGTAAGGTCGTGTACTACCTATATGGATACTTGCTGTGGCAGCTTTGGGGTTGTTGAGATAAGGTTAAAATTGTGTTTGTAAGATGTGACAAAAAAGCGACGGAAAAGCCGGCAACTATCCGACCTGGTCCATCAATAGCATGGGAAGAAATTCGTAGCCTAGCAAGCCAACAAGCCCTAAATACTACTAATATATGCCGAAAAATACCCCAAATGAAGGTTCGCATTACCGTTCGTGCTTGACAACTTCCATATGCTATGTTATCTCTGCTGCCTTCCTCATTAACCGCCTGCCCCCAAAATATCTCAGACATCCGACGGGACGGGCAGTTGTTTGTAAGACCGTGTAGTCTCCGAATCGTTCGACAGTTGTTTTCTCACCAGTTGATCGACGATCTTGCTCGCTAGGAGGCTGAGGTATCCTCCGAGCACCATGGCATCCACCATAACAAACGACCCAAAATAAACCCCCGACGCAAGGGATACCACCAGAGCGAACAAGCCAAAGTCTGGCCAGTATCGGGGACACTTCCGAGGCAGAAGATGGAAGATGGCAACGCAGAAGTAGATGAACATTGCAGCGAGCACCAGGAGTAAATTCGGGCACCGGAGGGGTCGTGGTAGGTGGCGTAACGGGGGTATAAATGCTGTCCATCGGTGGTCGTCTTCTGGTCGTGGACATGTCCCTGCCGAGGTGTTAGTACCACTTACTGGCAAAAACGGCTCTCTAAATATATAGGTGTCGTGATATGACAAACCTTGTTTTGTTTGACTTCCGTTGAGCGCGACTATCGTCATAAGTGTTCCCAACGAAAGACTACCAACGTCGGCGATATTATCGATGATCTTAGACCTGCGAGTCGCTCGCCCACGGATGCGCAGCGGAGCCGGCCTCAAGCTGGCCTCCGGGTGGGCATGACAGAATTCGTCGCTTGACACCGCCTGGTGGTGGGCGGCGAGAGGGCCATCCATCGTTATGTATCGCGCTCGATGACTCGTGGAAACTGTCAGGAAGGAGGGGTTGTCGCCAGCGCTCGAATGCCAATCAACCGACCACCTAGGGGGCAAAGATCAGCCGGAGTTCTAAGAAAAACAAACTCTAAGAGACACATACCTATCGTGTTCCCTTATTATCGAGTAATCGCCGGCTGCAGGATGCACAATGTTGGCAGGTAGCTCGATCTCGGAGGAACAGAGTCATGGCCCAGCGACGTTCACAGATTTGCAGGGCAACGCACGCTGGAAGCTGATAGCGAAGGAGGGGGTGGCACATGCTGTCAGCGAATGAATCGATTGGCTGTACTCAACTCCAGCCCCTTTCCATCCTTGGCAATTTCTTATGTCAACAGGTCGGAGGGGCTGAGAGTGCCTTTGGAGGGGTAAATCAGCAACAAATCCTCCTTTACTGCTTCCACATCGACCAAAACCACCAACGCGGCACCCCGAACATCTACCACATACCCCCCGAACATCTGCCATATACCCAGCTATCCATCGGACAGTAAGCGCCAACTCAAATCTATCCTGTCAGTTGTCGGCAATAAACCCCCTGGGGAGTCCCTGCGGGCCCCTTCCATCGTTGTGAGCCCACAATGGTCGGAACAACACTCATAGGGGATTTGGACTCCGAGTCCCGCCGTTACCGTAGCCACTTCAGCGAGAGGTTTACCGCCAACCCCGGACCGTGGATAGACTACAGGGCTGCACACACAAGCGCGACAGCTCCCGTCGACGAGCTCACTGTCGAATGCATTTGCTGTCTCGACGACATAGAGCCCGAAAACGCGATCGAGACGGGATGTCATAAACACTGCAAGCAGTGCTTCAAGCGGCTGATCGCTCTCGCCGCCAAGTCCCAATCTCAATGGCCTCTAAGGTGCTGCTCAGATCCGATCAAGTTCGAAACCATCTCCAAGCACATCGGCGGGGAACTTCTAAATCTGTGCCGCGAGAAAGAGGAGGAATTCGTCACCTCCGAGGTGAGAAGATGGGTTGATATGATCAATCAGGGCGGCTCCCCCAGAGCAGGAGAGATGTTCCGAATAGACCGTGCTTTCGAGTTCGCGAAGATCGAGCGGTTTGAGAGCCCCCGAGCCAAACAGTTGCTAAAACTTGTTGTGGAACCCAAGCGTGCCTGGGAGAGCCGGTTTGACGTGAGCATGGCCCTGCCACGAGTGACGACGGGCCCGTTATACAACATCATGGGCAGGAACAAATTTTCAGAGACGACAAGGGGTTTCTTGAACAAATGTGGTGGAGCGGTCATGTTCCAAATGCCACCCGCCTATGAAGGGAAGGGGGAAATGCGGGAGAAGTGGCCCCTTTTGAACAAGAACCTCAGGAACAACGCTAGGAACAAAGGGGATCCTGAGTTGCAGTCCGCCAGTCGACGCTTCTTCGACGACACCGTCCAGCAGCCATTGGAAATGAAGAATGGGGCTGGTAAGGATATCAGCACTGCCCCTTACTTCTCCCTTATTAAGGAACTGGACAGTTTCAGCCCCATTTGTCTCGAGGCAAAGAGGCTACTCGTGAAAGCTTCGGCGTCTCTACCCTGGAAGGAGCCCGACGAGATACAACCTCAGCAACAGGGCCGCCAACTCAACGTCTTGCCACGAACACATGGAGACCAACCTTCAGCACTTGTCGAGTCGCCGTTCAAGAATGATCCTGGGACTCACCAAGTCAGCCCAGAGAGCGATGTCAGCGTCCGTAAGGGCCCCGTAGTTTACGGTACAGAAAGAGACGCGATACACGACGCACAAACAGCTCCAGCCGGGCCTCGTCCTTCCCAGAAACAAGGTCAGATTGACACCCTCAGATCGGATGTAGAGCATGCCATATCCTGCGGTCAATATGATCCGTCAACAACTGACAGCTGGGGCGCCTGGACCGACCAGATTAGCAGACTCAGACGCGCTATTGCTCCCATTCTCGCCATTGACAAGCGTCTGCTATTTCTATACCTGGCGTCGGACATTATCAGCCCTGTCGCAGCCACGCCAAGCAATGGCATCGCCCCTCCACCAGACACCAAACACAACCCGTGGCTCGTGGGACTGCTCGGGGGCTTAGCGATGACATCGTTCTTGACCGGCATGGCGGAATCGATGCTCAACAGTGACCAACTACCAGGACGGATCGCGCTCAGTCTCCTCTCGTACGCCTCGTTGGGACTGCTCACGATGGGGTACTCGCTGGCCTTTCTCACCACGGCTGTACAAGCGGGCTTGTTCGCCGCCGGGGCTGTGCCTGTCGGCCTGCTGTTCTGGATTCTTATCAGCCGCGAGCAGCCATCGGCCGGGATGGCAGGCAACAACAGTGCGGCATGGCTTCGGAACTTCAACGGCATAGGCCTCATGGCGGTGCTGGCTGGTATTCTCAACACACAGTCGAGGCTGATCGGCGCGTGCATGGCGGAGCTCGGCAGAATTCGCCATATCAACTTTGGCGGCGACAGGAGCATCGCGGGGGACGAGGAAAGCGGCGAGCTGGTTCCCATGCGGCCCAGCCAGGACGATGCCAGTGCTCCCAGCGCCGATGATGTTGAGCCGGACGTGTGAGACGACGCCAACGCTCGCCTCGTGGTTCAAGGGGATAAAATATTCTTCTTATTATGTCTCTCGGCACATCGTCTTGCCCCGAAACTTCTTTGGATACCATGTTGTCCACCGTTGACGAGAATAGGAGTGGATAAAGTGGACTTGATGATGGGATGCAAGACAGCACTGCTACTTGGGACATGTGGGGAAGAGGGGTGCCCACCGCAAATTTCGTAATGCTTGGACTGCCATGGCTGTCTGCTTTCCTCTCTGAATCTATAAACAATAGAAGGCTTCTGTTGGTGGTACTTTATGCTCATGTGTCGACTTCGAGTTGGCGCCAGTGCACGTATGTTGGTTAGCGGGATAGCAGGAACAAAACTGCCCCTCATGCCTGGAAGGGGATTCGTGCTGATGCAAGTATCGAGGTCTTTTTCTTGGCTTGGAGGATTGACGTTTGACATCATGCCTGAAAATACAGTGGGCTTCCCCCAAAAGATATAGTGGAGTTATTTTTATCTCTGTCCCTCTCCCGCACGTGCCCCACCATCCCCCACGCACGGGATGGGTGGGACCCGAACCGCCATTTCGGGAACGGTGTGAGCCGGAGATAACGGGAAACGGGGTCCGCCGGATGCCGCTAGTTTGGGTTGAGACTTCCTTGAAAGAAGCGTCGATTGGTAAATATCAACTAATTTTCGAGATAACGGCTTTGTGTCGGAATTTTGACCCCTTTTTCGCCTTCCCTTTGCGAGGGAAAATGTTCAAAAAAGAGTGAAAAAGAAGCACAGAAAAAACAGTTTCCACGAACCTAGTCGGGGGTTAGGGTTATTATTAGCTCCTTTTGCTGATGGTCGTGCCCCCATGACTTGGAACTTTCCTCTGTTTTGCAGCTGTTTTGCAGAGACATTTCTGTCGAGTTTAGGGCTAGTGGTAGCATGAAATAAGTATCAGTCCCTGGTTCGGCTGTCATGCTCTTGACAGGCCCCCACTGACCGGCTCGAGCCAGGATGTCACTCCTCTTGCCTGCTATTTTGTCTTGGTTATGTTTTGACCACTCGAGTTTGCGTCACACACAGTTCAAGAAGGGATTAGTTCGATATTTTATATGAAAGGCTTCATAAAATAATACTACTGAGCCGGACTCGTAGTAGCAGACATTCGGCCATCCCTCACATGGATATTTCGCCCATCGTCCATCTCATTGCCTTTGTGTTGTTTCCACACACACACCTGACGCACTGTGAGTCTCCCCAGTTCCTCCTCTTGCCATCCATCCAAGCCACCAGTTCCAAAGCTGTGTCACCAATTCTTTGTGCAACTCGAGAATCCATCGCAAACATATCCTCTTTGGTTCTGTCCTCCTCTTTAGGTCAACCTTTCCTCATTCCTCCCTATTCCCAAAACCCTGCGCTCCATGCTTTTCAATGTCTTTGACTTATCAAAGAACATTTTAAATCATCCCAGCGGCCCATATTGACCATCTCTAAGCCCAGCAGAACCCGCCACCATGCCAGACCCCATCTTAATAATCTTTTCGTGGGCTTTCTGGGGCGGCGCCATGCTTGCTGTGGTATGCCGCTTCGTGTCGCGCGCCCTCGATCATCGGCCTCCCTCGTCCTCCACAGTGCCATCGACTTCCTCCTCTTTGTCCTCCAAGAAGCCACTGTGGTATTTCAGCAAGCTTCAGATTGACGATTACCTGATGCTCCTCACGGCCATAACGCTCACTGGTCTCGTTCTCACGTCCAACCAGATCCCCGACAACGGCACCAACTATGTCCCGGCCGGGCTTACGGAGCCTTGGTCGTCTGCCGAAGTGGAACGGGCTCGATGGGGTAGCAAGATGCTCGTCGCGATGGAGGAGTTCATGTTGTCCACATTGTGGCTTGTCAAGGCTTGCTTGTTGATTCTGTATTTCCGAATAACGTGCGTCCTGTTTTCCTTGCTTGCTCGCTGGCCAGTCGGCATTTTTTGTTGTTCATCGAACCCCAGAACGTCACCCACCCCCATCCTCGACGACATCGATCCGTGCACTGCTCAAACCACTAACACATATCCATATCCATAGAGCCGGCCTGAAAGAAAGATTAGCAGTCAAGGTGACGGCCGTCTACTGCGCGATCGGCTTCATCGTGATCCAAATCCTGTATCTAGGCATCTGGTGCCAGCCAGTCAGCAACTACTGGGCGGTGCCCATCCCGGAAGATCAACGTGAGAGACCACCCCCGATCCCAAACCCGAACAAACCATGCCCAGTTCTGACTCTCTTCTGTCCAACAGCGGAATGCAAATCCTACCACCACCACATCGTCACCGTGACCGTCCTGCACGTCTCCTCCGATGCGGCCATGCTCTGTGTCGCTCTTCCTCCCATCATCCGCGCGCAGATGCCTCTCGGGCGCAAATTCGTCCTGTGCGGCGTGTTCGGACTCGGCGCCGTTGTCGTTGTCGTGGGGGTCCTGAACAGATATTACGATCTCGTCGAGCCGTACAGCAACAGCTTTTTGTACTGGTATAATGCCGAGGCGTCAACTGCTGTGATGGTTGCCAACGTGCCGCGCTGCTGGCCCTTGGTGCGTCGCCTGTTTTCGCTCACTCCATGGTCGACGAGTGGCACGGGAGACGGAGATGAGCGGTTGGGATCAGGGGCCGACGGTGAAGAGTTGCGACAAAGGGGAAATGCTGCTGTTAGTAAAGAGTCGCTGGTGGAAAGAGGAGGTAATCATCGCGGCGCGAATCCTGGGGCGAGGGAGAAGACGGGATCGTCGGCGAGTGTTAGGCACGTTGCCAGTCGCGAGGAAAAGGAGTGGGAGGAATTAAACGATGTGGAGGACGACGAGGAGTTTAGGAAGTACTGGGGGATACGGGATTTGGCATATTGAGAATGGAGAAAAAGGAATTGGGCTGAAAAGGGGGCTGTGATGAGAACTGGGCTGTGCGAATTTGGGTCACTCAAAGGTGCCACATGGCAGAGCTGGCTTGGGAGAGGGAAGGCGAAATGATTTGGAGTAAGATTGGGGGGTGGTGTATTGGCGGTTCGGAACAATTGGTGGGTGTTGTGGGAGAGTCATTTGGTTTGGATAACGAGGAGTCCTAGTCATTTTGCCGCGTTGAGAATTTTGCGTACAAGTTATTCGAATATCGCAATCTTAAGTCGTTGACAAATTTGCTCAAGACCATGGGCAGTTTCACAACGATGTCTTTTGGTGGCCTAATGGGTCGGGCAGCAGTGCTAGCTCCAATTCACCTAGCCCAACATGGAGTCACCGTGACGTAAACGCACCCTCTCAGTCCCTTCCCCAACTGATTTTTCCCCGTTCGCTCTTTCCTTTTGAGCAAGTCTGCCTGGCTTGTTTCACATTGTCACAGCACAAACAGACATCGGCTCACTCGCTTTCGGCCGAACCAACAACGCACGATGCTCGCGCAACCCCACCCCGCCGCCCACGGCGATATATTCATGCAACACGAACACGACCAATATGACGACTCCCAGTTGCAACTCGAGATCCACTTTGCTAGTCTTGGCCTGTCCGACGAAGCCCAGCCTCTCGGCGGGGAGATGATCGTTGCCAATGTCGCCTTTCCGTCGGGCGAGAATGTCGTGTTCCATCATTCTGGGTTCTTCAAGGGTCCACAACGTTTTCGGGATCAGTACGAGGAGGAGCCCGACCTGCCAATGCCCGATGCTGTCATGAGAGCAAATGCGGCTCAGTCCTCTGGCTGCGCAGGCCAATGGTCGCCCAGAAACCTGTTACTCAGTGAGCTCCTGGCGAGACACAACATGGAGTCGGGAGTGGCGGCAACAGTGAAATTTCCATGGCTGGGGTTGCAGGTCCGCTTTGGTCCGGCCGTATCAATCGCTGAGGCCAAGACCATGGTTCTCGTACGCAAGTTGCTGTCCCCAGCCGTGCCAGTGCCGGAGGTGTACGGATGGCGACGTGCCGGAGGGCAGAATTTCATTTACATGGAGCCGCCGGCGCCAGAAGGGGTCACACTTGCATCACGGTGGAGCACCATCAGCGAGGAAGATAGGCGGGCAATCTGCGGGGAGCTGCGAAACATGATTACGACTTGGCGGCGGTTGAAGCAGCCAGACGGAGTAAACGCGTTCATTGGTGGGTGGGCTGCTGGTTGAGTATGTGTACTGAGACTGACGACTGACTGCAAATAGGGAGCGTTGACTTTTCTCCTCTACGAGATGAAATCTTCGCATCTGAGAAGCAAACCGCACCGACAAGCCCAGGTCCGTTCCCAAACGTGGCGACGTTGCACAGCTGGATTGCTACCGCCATCGGAAGTTCTGCATCACTGGAGGGGAGAAATCACCCGGCCGAAGAGCTCATCTGTCATGTGCAACAAAGAGATGCCGTTGACTCCGCTCCCATCATGTTTACGCATGCGAACCTCCACCCAGGCAGCGTCATGGTGTCACCTGCACCCAGTCGGCCGCGTGTGCTCTCCATTCTTGACTGGGACCAAGCCGGTTGGTATCCTGTGTACTGGGAGCACGCCAAGGCGCTCTGGGCGGCCTCGTCTCCAGAGCGAGAGGGGTGGGATGCAAGGTATTTGTCTCGAGTTTTTGAGGGGATTTGATGTGGATTGGGGCTGTATTATCGTTCTTGCCTCTCAAGTTAAGTTATATGATATATTAGTTGAAACAAGGAAGGAAGGGGTACTTCAAGAAGCAATGCTTTACCATGTCATACATTGTGAATGTTAGTGTGCAAGACCAATGGCCAAAGAATGTCTTGAGGAGAATTGAAAAGTCCAATGCTACAAGGAAAGGGATGGATGTGTGCAGAAAAAAAAAAGTTGGATATACCGCGGATCGAACGCGGGACCGTCTGTATGAGCAATGTACTCGAGGCAATGCAAAACAGAAATCATACCACTAGACCATATACCCAGGTAATTGGTTGACAGGAATCTCGGGAGAGGGGTACAAGGGGGAGAAACGAGCCGAGCCAGCCAATCGGCTTGGGGTGGAGTGATGGTGATGTAATCTTGGTGGTGTGGAGTTCGGGGGCTCTCAAGACACCAGAAGTCGTTGTCGGGCTCACACTTCTTGACATACCAGTAATTTTCTCCGTTGGACAGAGCAATACGCCTTTGCACAGCATTCTATCTTGCTGTTGCTGGTCTTTGGTAGTAACAAAATCGCTCGCAGCTTGTGCTCATGTTTGGACGTATCACGTGAGCCACTTGTTTGTTTCAGGGGCCAAACCCTAGCATTAACCGCCAACATCAGCTCACATTTTGACGTTGGCTGCTGGGCTGGAACATGCGCTTTTGCTATTTCTGGCTTCTTTCACGCAACGAACTTCGCTCGATTCTCGTTAGTGGAAAAATTTCATGTTGAGCGGAGCCTCAATTGTAAAATGAGGCATTGTCCGTACATCCGATCCGTCACCCACCAGCTGCAACCATGTGGAGCCGATCTTTCTCTCGACCGAGTATTTAAATGAAACTCACTAGCCACCATCGACTTTGACCATTCCAGACGGCAAGCGCCAGCACATCTGAGCTCCCGTTCGACAGAGCCACGGATGCTGTGAACCTGACACAGGGCGCTTACCTGGTCGAGTTCGACAAGACGGTTGGCATCCCGTTGGACTTCATGAGCTAGGTGTTCGTGCGGTCGTCCTTGTGGCGGTCTGGCGCGGTAGTTACGGCCGGAGTGGTGGATGCGGGCTACAAGAGTGCCCTGGGCGCTTACTTGGACATCAAGAATCCTGCGTGGATTGTGCTGTGCAGGAATGCAAAGCTCGGTCAGATCACGCAGCACAACTTGAACGAGAAGGTCGATGGGCATCACGGCATATACCAGTTTGCAGAAAACAGTGTTGAACTGGATGGGCCCAGTGGATTTGTTGGTCTATCGGGCAAACAAACGACCAAACCCTCGCAAGGAAGTCAGGAATAAGTTACGAGGGTGCGGTGCACATGTTTGAGCTTTGGCCAGCAGTGAGCAGTACAGGCGGGATTTATCTCAACCGAATCTCCCAGGCTTAATTGGACCCTTGGATGTCTCATTTTGACTGTCTCAAAATCCTAGAACTTGAAGGGCATTGCCACCGCATGTTTTGGAAATCCAGGAGGCTGTATCTAACCTCCTAAACATGTGTCAGCTCGTCGTTAGCATGAATCTGATATGAAGGTTGTGATTTGCTACAGGCGGCTGTTCACTCATCTTGCTAGCCCCGAGAGAACACTTTCTCCTCTTCCCTCCAATGCGTCTTTAGCAGCAGTCGGACGTGCCCAGAAAACCTTTCCCGTAACCTTCCTCATGGTTCCTATTTAAGTGAAGACTGCCAGAACGAGCCCTACAACACAAGACATTCTATTCTGATACGTCATGCCTCGAACAGCATGTGGTAGCGGTCTTCCTTGCCGCCACTACAACTCAGAATTGCGACGATGGAGGAAGTCACGAGAACCCTGTCGCGGCCATGATGGGCTAAGCAGCGCTGCGCCCCCGAACACGGTAAGTAATACGCTTGCATAGCATACTATTGGCAGTCACTTCTAAAAAATAAGCAGTCGGAGACAAAAATCAAAACGAAGAATCTGTGCCCAGAATGCAGAAGCCTCATCGTGCCATTTCGTGAGAGCTGCTCCAACTTAGCAAAGTTGATATTTGACCCAGTACCATTACTTGTGGCAATCTCAGGAGGTACAGGCACGATATCTGATCGGGGATCAAGGGAAGTGACGGAGTGCAGTACAGACGATGAGATGGATGAATAGCTGAACGAACAGCTAGACGGCGATCATTTGAGCGATGCCAGTTTGGAGCTTTGGAGAGGCCACGACAACCCGTCCTTTAGCGATACCCCAAATGATATTGTGCGAACAGAGTTTAGCAGCTGGGAAACTTACGACGAGACTGAATCGGAAGGAGATGGCAGTGCTGGACCAGTATGGAGGCCCATCTCTTATGAGAGGAAACGGCGTCCAAAGTTCGACTACTTTGAGGCACTCTGTCGACAAACGTGCCCAACCTGCACCGTCACATCCGGCCAGGCATTGAGAATACCCTTCGTCTTCTCAAAATATAGGTATTCCTAACGTATCCGGGGGCTCCAGTATCCACATCCTTACCCGCATCAATCAGCACTGCCGAGTATTTAAATACCGTGAACCAGTGGCTCAACAACTGCCTTGCGAATCATTAGAGTTGCCGGAGCTCTCCCCTGAACGCCAACCCCACGCGGCTTATCCACATAGCTCCCGAAAAAGTCCGATTGCTTTGCTTCAGCGAGCTTGATGCGGCTGTACGTTACGCAACCCTGAGCCACTGCCGGGGAAAGAGCCGACCTCCTAAGTCGAAGCGGGAAAATCTTGAACAGTTCTAAGGCTAGATACCAAAGGATTACTTGTCTAGAGCATTTATGGACGCAATCAGTGCAACGTCACCACTAGGGTTGGAATATATCTGGATCGACTGCTTGTGCATCATTCAAGATGACTCCGATGACTGGTGTGCAAGAACTTTCCCAACATATTTACGTCTCTCCAAGCTATCTTCTGCTTTTTGTTCGCCACGTTTCGCTCTACGTTACCGCGCAAAGAAAAATAACATTGCCAATAGGCTTCGTGAATCATCCAAGATCAGCAAAGTCTACGGCGGCTCAGTGGTTACCATTTCCGCCTCGGGCGCTACGGATGGCAGCGTTGGCTGTTTTCTCGACCTTCAGCTAATCTTGCATGTATCTCGGGCGAGCAAGCAGCAATTTCCCGTTCCAGACGAGTATATTGCCCCTTCTTGGTCCTGGGCATCCACAAACGGACCGATATCCCCAGTTCGGCTACGCAAAAAACTCCACGGCGAACTCTACCCCCTATTCGAGTTTCCCTTTGCGCGCAAAGCGACAAGGCATATTCGAGTATGGGATGCATACACCATCCCAGAGGATCCGAAACAACCTTTTGGGCCGGTCAGCGGTGGGTGTTTGCGACTTGCATTTCAAGAAGGCGACATGGCACTCTTCAAGGGAGATCAAAAAGATCAACGACGGACCGTGACTTGGATGCCAGTTATTCTCCTTCTGCTATCTTGGACGAGCCGTTACAAATCAACTGTAATGCCTCTTTTTATCTTTTGAGGATACTTACCAGCCCCACATCACCCGAGTCGCTAGCTGGTGATGCATATGGGATCGTCCTGAAAAGGCTCCTGATTGCGGGAGAGGGGTGTTTTGCCGTGTCGGGTATTTCAGCTACGGCTACAATATGGAAGTTACCGAGCGAACCAAGTGGGATGATACAGTCAACCCGGTTGTATACGAGACATACTATGGAGGTAAAACGTGTGTAGTTAGTATCATTTAACGGGACTGGCCAACTTGCGTTTTCCCATTTCAAGCCCGCCACCCTTGTACACTCGGTTTCAAAATCGGAAAAGCAGATGTCTCCGTCAAATAATTCGCGATCACTCGGAGTCTAGCGGTCAACAAACCGCCGGTATCTTCCGACTTGCTGCTGGATGCAAGCCACCGTTGCCCGGGACCGTAGCTGAAGTTGAAACCATTGGCCCCCATGGTTGAGAGGAACCCGACACTATAGGTTGACGGAATTGAGAGAGGTTGCGGGACGGTGGTGGACCCATTGGCTGGGCACGCATTGAGGCCTGCGCAAGACAGCCGAGACGACCACCGTCCCGTCACAAACCTATTTGATGTGCACCGCCCTTGGTCGCTCGGTGATGACCTACTTATGCAAAGTGAGCAACGCCCCGCCCGTAGCTAGAGGCCCACGTTCAGGTACGTCGGAGCTCCTGCTCCGGGGATTGTGTCTCCTGGCCATCGGAGTAGCGAGGCCGGATAGTACCCTGGGGCGAATGGAGGGACAGGAGACGAGGTCATGCAGCCCGCCCATGCGCGGCTCGTCGGGAGGGACAACTCGGCGGTGAAGTAGGCTGTCTTGACTGTGATGATGCTCAGTCGTGTGATGGGAGGTTGGTGATGGTGGGTGCGAAGAAGTGGTGCTGCTGGAGCGGGGTCGAGGTGATGGTGGTCTCGACGGAATGATCTCTTGTTCTAGACCCCGCTGTATCCGGCATGGCATATGAGGCCATCAAAGCTGTCTTTGACCGTTTTTACCTAATGGCAGCAGAGCGAGAGCGGGGTCGTTGTTACAACTCCTCCCCGTGGAGAGCTGAAACCCCAGGCGCTTACCCAGATCCAGACACTGTATAAGCCACTCGTGTTACACGACAACAGATAGCTCGATGGAATGCACATCACAGCCGCTTCTAGATTCCGGCGAGGAGCGGTGTTTGCCGTGGAAAAAGGCCTGACCGGAGTCACCAGGCCATCAATTGCAGGTCGGGCTGAATTGGGCATCGCCCATTGGGTAAAGGCTACAAGCGGACTGTCCTAAGGCTGGCTGAGACTCGCCAATCCGGAGGGAGACTCGGACTGTCCTGAGGCTGGCTGAGGAGACTCGCCATCTCGGAGGCTCGGACCCAAATGCAAGACATGTGTCGTATGGGCGAAGGAGCAGCATGTTTTTACTCGGACGTGTTGAGCACCAAGCATAAAGAAAGGCATGGGATTCCAAAGCAGATTCCACCTTTGGCTACGCCGCTCGTTCTCATGAAAACTGGCATTGCAAATTCCCTCTCTCCCGTCCAAGCACAGCAGTCCATCATGGCGCCCCCAAGCTCGCTCAACCCCGCAGCCCCTTTCTATGGCATCACCGGCATCCAGACCGGTTTGGACGCCAACGCGAAGGAGGACGCCCTGCGCAAAGTGCCTGCGCGTATGGAACTCGACGACTGGTTTCTGTCCAAGAACGTGGTTCACCAGAACCAGCGATCCCTGTTCTTCCCCGCCTTCCTCAAGTTTTGCGAGGAGGACCCCAACGGCAAGGCTGGCAAGTTCTCTTTCTTCCAGATTGCCGGCATCCACGGTCAACCCATCATCCCCTGGGACGAACCGGCCAATGCGAGCGAGGTCCAGGCGAGGGAGGCCGGCCAGAGGAGCCGTGGTTCCTATTGCCACCATGGCGAGACTACCTTTGCCACCTGGCACCGGCCTTACATGCTGCTTCTGGAGCAGGTCATCTACGAGTACATGAAGGACTACGCCCGGACCTTCTCCGGCAAGGACCGCGACGACATGCTTTACGCTGCTGACCAGTGGCGGCTGCCCTACTGGGACTGGGCGGCGAAGAAGCCCACCGACTGGAATGATCGTAGCAAGAAGTGGGACTACAACCTCCCCGTCGCCTTTCTGGAGAAGCACAAGGAGGTTGACGTCAAGCAGCCGGCGGGGCCCGGAAAGGTCCGGAATGCATTGTACGGGTTTAAGATGCCGGGAAGCTTGACCATGGGCGATGCGAAGCTGGAGCCTCAGTTGAAGATTCAGAACGGACTGACACTGCTGCGCAACAAGACGCGGATCACCATTCCTGTACGGCGACTCGCCACTGAAGTACCTACGGAACTGTGAGCTGACCTCATACAGTACTCGAAGGCCCAGGGGACGAGCCGGTACCCACCAGGACAAGGCGTGACGAAAGAGTGGCTCAGCGGGATACAGAACAACGAGGCGCTCATCAGCACGCTACGGGACGAGAAAGCCTACCCCAAGGGCACCGACGATGCCACAGGCGGCGTTGTCAACGAGAGTCTGCGAGACGCTTATGCGCGGCTCTTCAGCATCAAGCGCTTCGAGGACTTCGCGAGCACGCAGCCATCCCAAGAGCTGAGCGTGGCGGACGCTGTCTACCAGAACGTTGAAAACTTGCACAACGACATGCATGTGTGGTGCGGTGGCAATGTGGCGGCTCCAGACAGCAACCTGGAGGCGCAGGCTGGACACATGTCGAACCCTTCCGTGGCCGCCTTTGATCCGCTGTTCTGGTTTCATCACTGGCAAGCCCCTACCCTACTTAGGACCTATCTATTCAACCCATGTATTACCGTAGCTGACGCGACATCAGCAACATCGACCGCACCATCGCCATCTGGCAGGAAATCAGCCAGATGGACGGCATCCCCGATCGCGACAGATGGTTCGACAAGACCCGCAACAAGTATTCGGAGAAGGCAGTAAACGCCGACCTCCGACCGTTCCACAAGGCAGACGGCACCTACTGGACGTCGAACGACGCACGCTACATCACTCGGCTGGGCTACACGTATCCCATCCTCGACAAGCAGCCCTTCATCGTCAACGGGGTCTACCAGAGGGACCGCCACATTGGCGCCATCAACCGAGAGCTCAACGACAAGTACAACACGGCCCGCAAGGCAGCGGCAAAGGCCGCCCTAACGGCAGATCCTGGCCAGCCGGGCCGCCCGGGTCTGATGAAGCTCAGCGCGCTGATGGCCATGGCTCCGAACCCGGAGGCGGCGCTGGACCGGACGGTGAACGACTACGCTGTCAACGTGGTCTACGAAAAGTCAGCAGACGCTCCTCATTTTCTCTCTCCCCACTGGCTGAATCAATGATGGGCTAACTCAGTCCCTACCTAATCCCACAGGATGGGCTTCGGCGGGCAGCCCTTCACTGTCAACATCTTCCTCGGCAAGGTCCCCACGGCGATTCCCTTTGCCTTCCACGACGAAGAAGGCAGCCTCGTCGGGCAGGTCTACAACTTCACGTCCCCCGACGAGGGCGAGGTGCGCTGTGAGAACTGCGCGGGGCAGGCCATGCAGGAAACGCTCGCGACGGGCCGCGTCGTGTTGACCAACAGCCTGATCACGCGCTGGAAGGGTGCGCTCACGCACACCCCCAACCCAAACGTCACGGGGCCGACGGTGCTGGCGAGCATGGAGCCGACCGATGTCGTGCCTTTCCTGGCTGCGAACCTGCACTGGCGCATCACGGCCGCGAGCGGGCTTGTCGACTTCGCGGCCGTCCTGTCCTGCAAGGTGGCCGTGGTCGTTGGCAAGGCGGAGCACTTTGCCGACGATACGAAGCTGTCGCAGTATCATGGCTATCGGCCGGCGTACGAAATCACGGCCGGCAAGCCGGGCGGTGTCGGGCCCGAGGATAACTTGTATCCCGAGGGCTCAGAATGGCGGCCATAGGACAACTGCGTTCAAAAGACTGTAGGTAGCAGTTGGCCCGGGAAACATAACAAAGCGGCAGTAGTGTAAGGGGCCTCCCGTACGGAGATTTAGTGCTGTGGCGTGTGTAGCAAGCCTAGCCATAATACACGCACGTGCCAGGTGGCTGCAGACGTGGGGAGCTATGATAGCAATGCTGCAAACTGACAACACCTGTTGGACAATCCTGACTCTCGTCTCCATCACTTCAGAGATGCAATGCCCGGTCATGGTCCCTCATATGGGCCGTCAATGCATCGTGTCTCAGACTCCGTGTTGTCAATGAGCCCAACAGAAGGTTAACCGACTTTCCTCGTAACGAAGTCAAATAATCCGAAAGACACGCCGCCTCTGCACCTGCTCACCCCCCGCCTCGTCACACTTCTTCCACTCCGCCACCCTCTGCTCCTCTTTCCCCAGCAATTCCTTCAGCAACTCAAGATGACGCGCCCCGTAAAACTCACCAAAGTCCGATGGCGGGTTTCCCAAGTCAGGCCCGTGGTGACAGAGGTGCCAATAGCCGGCCGCATTTTTATGCGGTTTATACAAGTCGTCTTGTCTCTCTCCCAGGACCACCGAATTTGAGCGATCTGCAGCAGAGGCAGGGATCTTGTACCGTGCAGGCTTTCCACTCTCTTCGTGAACGACTCCAGCAAGCATCGACTCGCCGAGGGCAATATGACGCCTGAGTAGTGTGATCAGCGTGTCATTGCCTTCGAGGACGTAACTGTAGTGTTCCTGGATGTAGAGGAGAGACGTCGATATGATGCCGATGCGGCGGAACGTCAATGTCGTTGTTCCATCAACATCACCCTCCTTGGTTCGACAGCGCTTGAGCACCAAAGCTGGCATCTTGCCATACCCGTTTTCTTCTTCCTCGGCGAAAATGGCTAGGGGTAATACAAACACCCTGTCACCCGGTTCTACCTTGTCGCCTTCTTCCGACGGGTCAGAGGGTTCGGCCCAGTCGTAGTCTCGCGCAGCGTTGTAGGCCACGCGGGGAGCCCGCTTGATCTTGACCCCCATTTTGGAGGATTTGGCAGGCAGCAAGAACCCCGACATGATGACATGTCCAGAGCTGACGCGGAGAAAGATGTCTCCCCCACCTTGCGACTCGCAGCGTGCGTCGATAGCATCGCACAGCTGAGTTGCCATGGCGCCGTGGATGAAGGATTTGGGAGCAGTGGTTCGTGCCCACGACCACGAAGGAAGGGTCGGGTTAGTCGCCCATGAGACGCGTTCAGGGGTTGACACCTCCCACATCATATCTGCCAGCAGGGCATCTCGCCACAATCCGGCAAGATATGGCGATGAACTACTCCCAGGCGGAAGGAGACGCTTCGCCAAACCGGCCATGGCCGGAAGGGTGTCGCTAGCACGGGTCAGTTTGAGGTGGGTAAAGTCATCAACCAAGCTGCGCCACATCGCAGACAGTTGCTCCCGTGGGGTTGAAGGATTGTATGCCGCGTTGAACCGATGCTTGACGGTCGAGTTGGCCCACTGCTGCCCAGATTCCGTTGAGTTCGATTCCCGACACTCGAACACAAGCTCCAAGGGCGTGAAGTAGAGCACCCGCCGGGAGAGGATCCGTTCTTGGAAAACCCACGCTCGCTGCAGAAGTGGAGATACGCCGCTAAACCCTTCTTCCCATCCAGACTTTATTTCGTGTTGGTAGTCGAAGAACTGGGGATCGGGGTATCTCCTCAGCCTAATCCCGTCGTTACCGTCGCTGCCGAGACTGATCTCATGTGGCTGGAAATCCGAGACCCTGAACAGACCCCCGTGGCTATTTGACGATGCCGCTGCCGCCAGAGTCAGTTTGGCGTTGTCGTACACGCTGGCCATGCGCCCGGCCTCGTGAAGCCAGTCCTCCGAGTCGCGCTGGATGATACACAGCGAATCGATCCACAAGTAACGGATGCCGAGCTTGCGTGTGCAGATGATGGAGTCTTGAAATGTTTTCGGCAGCTTGTCCCATACGATCCCCTCCTTCATGAACGCGTCGATGTTCGCACGCGTTGTTTCCAGCGGCGGCTCATGCAATCCCTGCGTCCCCCAGCAGTGACTGAGACAGGCGTATTCGGCTTGCTGCTCCCCCTCTGACTTGCTGGTGATGTGCAGGATGGGGTCGGCAGTCAGCAAGGTCAGGTCCTCGCCGAGGTCGAGGAGACGGGTGGGCAATCGATCAGCGGCAACTTCGTCAGGGGCATTGCAGAGGCCGTGCTTCGTGCAACAATTTTTCAGCTGCGCGAGCGTCCACTCGACTGCCTCGTCGGACCCAGTGTCGCCGCATCGAGACGGCCTTGCTATGATACTGTTCCAATCTGACGCATCTTCGTTGCCACACCCCTCAGCCGTGAAAATCTCGTACTGAGGCGAGAATATCCGATCCTCAAAGTCCCTGTCCATGTCGTCCTCACTTGGCCGCGACGCCACCTTGATCATGAACACCTCCGGATGCGCCTTTGCTCTTTCCCAGGTCTCCTCGCTCACACCATGCGTTGGGTACAGCATGCTCAAGCGTAAGCAAAGCCCCTGAAGCTTGCCCTCTTCGGATGCCTCCTGGCTGAGGAACTCGAACTGGGCATGTCGGAAGTCCATGTCGTGCTCATCTTTGATCCGTTGCGCAGCGCGGAGGACCAGCTTGCATCCCTTGCAGTTGAGCCGCTTGGCATTTTCTGCCATCTTCGCAAGCGTGAAGCCATACGGTATGTCCCTGGCGTGTAGTAGGCCAAATTTGCGCCACTGTCGCCGCAAATACGTTTTGTTCAGGTCCAAGCAAAAGGTGCATTTTGCGACTGTTTCGACAAAAGGGTCGCGCGCTGTGCCTGCCATTTTGGTTAAGTTCGTCCTCTTTTTATTCCAGACTAGCTGGTGTCGTTAAACGACTGAAATATTCTTCTTTCTTTCGTCTGTCTCTTGAGAGAAGCTGTTCAGTTCGTACTGAGGAAGAGAGGCGGAGATTTCAAGCTGCTGCGGTCAGCTTACCTCGCCACGCCAGTGATTTCCCCTGACGAAGAGGAGGCGGCCTCCGCCAACGTTGGGCTCCATTATATCCACCCCCGTCGTAGCATTTCCGTTTTGGGCGATGGATGCCTGAAATTTGACCTGACGCCCCGCCATGAATTCGTCGAAACGTTGGTGGAATCGGAACTTCCTTCCATTATCGCTAGCCGATTCGTACCATTGTAAAGCAACGTCGACGGAAGTCGGGTTGGCTCGGCGGTTTTCATCATTTGAGTGAACATAAAAAATGCCTCTTTCTCTCGGCCCCAGCGACGCGGACTTGGAACTCTGGCGATGGCGCGACCGACACAAGGACGCCACGCTCGCGTATCAGAAATGGGCGACAACAAACAACATAAACGACCTCGAAACAGCCATTCGCCATGCCCGGACAGCAGTTGAGAAGCCACCACCAGGCGCCAACGTTATCGCCGGGCCAGGCCTGCTCAATCTGCTAGGCATCTTGCTGACGGAACGCTTCATGGTATCCGGCCACCCCGTTGACGCCGATGGCTCCGCGCGGTATCTGTGCAGAGCTATCGCCGAGTTAAATCCCGATAGGAGCCAAGACGAGACCGAAGGGACACAGAAGATGTTCATGTACAACCTCCAGAGGTGTTTGGTGGGCAGGTGTAAGAAGACGAACAAGCAGAGCGACGTGGATGCGGCGATTGCGATCCTTCACGAACTAAAAATTCCGGAATGTGAGACGGACTTTCTCGGGCGCTGTACTGTCGGCTTGATCTTCGCTGAGATGTCCCTACTGGGATATGAGATGACACAGGACGTGAACTATCTCGACCAGGGGGTTTCGATGGTAAAATCTGTCCGGGAGAATGCCCGGCTCCAGGCGAATGACGTTGAGCAGTTGGATGCCGGCACACTCCAGCTGCTGTACGGATTTGAGTTGGACGCTCACATCGCGGTGGGGAATTTGGCCTACGCCCGGTTCAAAGCGCTAGAGACAGACTCTGACTGGGAGACGGCGGTCGAATCGTACGAAAAGACGCTCGATATGACAACAGACATACCGAGGAACGGCACCTCTGGGATTGCGAGCTCCAGACTTATAGCAATGCGGAACCTCTCGGTCGCCTTTCGGAGAAAGTACGAGCTCACCGACACCTTCTCGTACCTTGAAAAGGGCGTTGAGATCAGCCTGACAGCCATCGATGCAGGTCCCCCGAGCCAAGACGAAGTGCCTATCGTACGAGACCTCATTGGTGGACTTCAGATAATGTTCGAGTGGTGGTACGAGCGCACGTCGACGCTGCCGCCAGTTACTGTGGGCGACGTGCTCGTCTCGCCGCTAGTGTTTCATCTCATCCCAGACGCAATGCCCGAGCACGACAAGGCCACCTGGGTATGCGAGACGGCCGCGAGAGCCGAGGACCGGTTTATTGATCTCTGCTCTCAAAGTGAGGGCGACGACACAGCAGAAGAGGCAACAAAGGAGCTGGAGCGCGCCGTTCTGATGACGGGCAACGCTATGAACTCGACGAACCCTCGACATCCGGACTGGGGCAAGATGGAGACGGCAGAAAGGAGGAGGCTTCGAATGTGGTCGGAGCGAACGGGAAAGTGTCCTGATTCGGAGGTTGCCATCATGACGTTTGCAGACGGCGGGGTCTGGATGCCGCCCGAGCTCATGGCGAACGACATGCAGGGAACCACTCTGATGATGGGTACCGCCTTTCATTATGGAAAGTTGAGTGAGAGCGATGATGACGATGACGATGACGGGCTAGATTGATGGTCACAACATTTTCACCAGAAAAAAAAAGAAATATGTAAGGTAATCACATCATACCTCGATCACCGAGATTTTAGGGAAAGTGGCACTGGGGCAAAATGGATTCGCACTTTCTTAATTTGTCGGATATGGCTTGTTTGAAGAGAAACCCCTTCTATTTCTGCCATGCTGCAGGTGAGGTAACATGTTGCAAGTGAGGTAACTGACCGTGCAAGAATGGATGGGAAGACTCCATTTTAAACCTCGCGACGTCCAAGTACGGTGTTGTTCAATTGTCTCAGTCCCGTACGTTTCGAGTTTCATCTCCCCGGTAAACCCATTGAACGGGTCCACATGTCAGCCTCATATCGAACGCTTTTCCTGCTGATGCCAAGACTACGAGAATTACCCACCACTGCTGACTTTCCACCTCACTTCCAGCGCTGACATGACTACATATACCGCTTTATCAGTTATGAATTATGATGCCGTTCCCAACAACCCGCAACGCAACACACCCCTCAGTTACATCGTGATCTCTCTCTTTTCTTTTGGGACCGTCAGTGTTGTCTCGCCCGCCTTACACCTTCCACATTCTCGTCCGAGTACTGTAGGCCACTCATGGCGACCCCACTTGCCCTCCGCCTCGGGTCGCTCGAAGCAGATGAACCGTGGATCATTGCCCGCAAAACTTTTGACATCCTCAACGAGTACCTCCAGCTAGGCAGCGAGACGTCTGCCAGCACAGCTGCCATTGCAATCGACGACCTGAATCCTATGAAGCGCAAAGCTCGCGGCGAGGAGGCCGAGAGTCCGGAGAATTTCCTGTGGGAGACATGGGGCACCTTCATCGAAATCGCCAAGCAGATCCCCTGCGACCATGCGTCCAGGACATGACGGTGCAGCTCTTGCAAGAGCTGGTTGTGATTCCTCCTACTGAGGTTTTGATCTGGGGGGTAATTAAGGAATACTGCAACAGAAATCGTCTTTCCGACTTTTTAGTCATCGTCGTAGTTGACGCATGCCGACATGACTGTGTGCTAGCCCAACCCTTCTCAGTTCTGGACTGACCTTCCCATCCTGGGCCCTGCCGTTAGAGAGGCTTGGATTGGTGGGTTACATCCAGGCAAAAAAAACAACGATCGCGTAAAGCCGAACCTAACATGAGCGCACAGAACCTCAAGATCGTAGCGAGACGCAACACTACACGCTTGAGCAATGGGTCAAGTTCAACGCCTTCTGCGCGCGGTTGCAGAGCGCCGGTGTGATCAGCTGGTACCGCTTTGCCTGCTGGACCCTAAGAGATGCTCTCGAAGGTCCCGTCAGACTGCCGTCGACGACGAACGACCTGTTCGAATTCCGTGTTCGAGCTGCCGCGCAGTGGATCGAACTTGCGGGCGAGGCACTGTTTGGACTTTTTGAGGTCTCACGTGTGGAAATGGAGAAATATCTCGAGGACAGGGCAAACGGCGTGCAGTACGAATGGCCGGGCGAGCTGTCGCCAGAGAAATGAGAAACATGGAGGGCCAAGTTCGGCGAGCTGGCGGAGCGTGATGTCTCTGATGAGGTCAAGTCAGTCTGCCGCAGGGCTGCAGGGAAGATGGCCAGGCTAGCGGGGGGGCTCGGATGTGCCCCATAACTGCGCCGTGATGCGCTGTACACACAACATTTCATTATCCAGGCTTCGAGAATATCAACCCTGTTTTACATCTCTCGAACGAGTTAGTGTTCTGGAACATGCAGAGATCGGCATCGACCCAACCGCTCGTCAGCCCTGTAGATTGCACTCAGCCCATGCATGATGAATCCACACATCGGGAAGCTCGGAAATGGGGCAGCAAATTTCACAGCGGTGGGATCCGAGCCCATGCAGGGTGCTACCTCACCCCCGAGATGCAGAGACATTTTGTGTGGAACCATGGCATTGGGAAATAAATACCTGCGGATATGACCAATCCCTTCCGCTTCCGAGTTTTAGGGCTCGATCTCAACTAGCTCATCATGGGATTTGCGCGCACGGAGAAAATTTACTTCCAAACGAGCCGGGATACTTTGTAAATAAATTGCCCTAGATGAACATTAACCAGCAGCACCAACTGCCAACGTCCCCTTTTGATGGTTGCAATGACAAGGTTGTGGGTTTTTCTTGCGGACTTTCACCCCTACCTATTCTTCCTTGCCAACCCGAACCAAGTCCTCCCAAGTCCGCTGATCCACCCTTCAACCCGAGCCACAAGTCCGCTGCTCTCCACGCCAGGTATATAACTACTGTGTGGCGGTCCGAAACATTTTCAGAATCCGTGACAGCTGCTTTGGTTCAAACTTGTCGTTCGTTTAGAGTTACTCAGATTGCCTAAGTATCAGTCCGATCACCATGGCGCGCTTCTCCGTGATGGTTGCCGCAGCGGCGGTGGCACTCCAAGCTTCTGCCAACCCCGTTGGCAGTGGACCCAAGACCAACGCTGCCCAGACATGTTCGCGCATCTCCAGCAGCATCTCGTCGGCCAGCGGTGTCATCTACGCTGGTAATCTCATAGCCAGACTCCCTGGGGCACCTTGCTTCGACTAACACAAAAAAGCAGCCAATGCCTCGGCCTTCGCAGAAGACACGAGCCACTACTTCCTCTCATCTGGGCAAACACCCGCATGTGTGCTCGAAGTCGGCTCGCCTGCGGACCTTTCCGCCGCCATTCGCATTATCGGCAACACCCGCACGCCCTTTGCCGTCCAGTCGGGCGGTCACGCGTCAAACCAGGGCTTCTCTAGCACGACGGGCGTGCACATTTCTCTGCGGCGGATGAAACAGGTGACGCTGTCGGCCGACAAGAAGACGGTGGAGATTGGATTTGGTCAGGTACGACGATGAGCTCAGTTTGTGGTGGACGTTTTCATGTTCAATGCTGACGATTGACAGGGATGGGCTGGCGTGTACAAGATCCTACAGGGGAGCGGCGTCAACGTGGTTGGAGGACGAGTTGCTGGGCCGGGTGTGGGTGGTTTTACTCTTGGCGGTGGTTTCTCCTGGTAAGTCTTCCGTGTGCATTTCTGAGTTGAATTGTGATGCTAAAACCAATATCTAGGAAAACAAACCAATTCGGTATGCATCACAAACTCGGGCGTATTGGCACCTTCGTACTTGAACTAACACTCCCTTGTCTCGTGCAGGGTTGACGGCCGACACGGTCAAGAAGTATAACATCGTGTTGCCTGTAAGTCTTTGACCACAACCAGCTCCGGCCACCTGTTGACATCCCACACCGTCACTGGCCTCTCGTTCCTAACCTTAGTCAGGATGGGACCATCACCCAAGCCTCGGCCAAGTCCAACCCGGATTTATTCTGGGCACTCAAGGGCGGCATGAACCGTTTCGGCATCGTCACCTCGGCCGAGTTCTTTACCCACCCGCAGACGCCCACAGTTTATGTTAGTTCATCCCTCCCCGCACAGTTGGCCTCGTAAAATCATTGGGCATCAATAGACTGACACATAAGACCAGGGTGGCCTTCGGTATTACCCCCCAACATCCATCCCCGCGGTTCTCGACGCCACGACCAAGTTCCTCGCCACCAACAAGGACCCCAAGGCCGTCATCATCACCACCATCGACTCCTCTGTTAACGGCACGAACGGGCCGCTCTTGTTCTTTTACGACGGGCCTGAGAAGCCAGACGCGTTCAAGATTTTTGACGACATCTATAACTTCTATGACACGGTCCAGGCGCAGCCCTTCTCGGATTTCGTCTCGGGCATTCCCCCCGTGGATCCTTCGGTGGATAACATCCGGGGTGGCTTCCACACCTTCTCGACATCTGCACTGACGAGCAAGTTCCTGCAGGCGATTTACAATGAGACGGTGGTACGTACATTTCTCACGCTGGAGCCAATTCTCTTCTTTTCCTTTTCTTTTCCTTTTTTCCTTTTATTTCGAGATTGGGAGACTGTATGACTAACTGTATCACAATAGGAGGTTGCAAAAGTCATGGAATTGCACGGCGCAAACAGAGCCAGCTACGACATTGAGCCGTTCACCAGGTACGGGAAATACGCCACAGACAGCGCGTTCCATCACGCCAACTCACCTCTTCCAGTAAGATATTCTTCTCACCTGCATGCAGTGCCTGATCTTAGCTGTGTCGGAAAGAAATGGAACACATTAGTATGCTGACCACTCTCATCTTACCAGTTGAATCTCTTCTTCTCATGGAAGTCCCCATCCGAGGACCAGTTTTGGTATAACTGGATGCGCCAGTCGGTCGCCCGGCTGAAGAAGGTGGCCATCCAGGAAGGCATCTACACCAAGGACCTCGCCGCGTACCCCAACTACTCCCTCGCCAGCTCGACCGCCGAGGAGCTGTACGGCCCCTTGAACGCCCTGCGCCTACGTCTTGTGAGAAGCCGCATTGATCCACAAAGAGTTATGGATCTGGCTGGGGGTTTCAATATCTGACATGATTCATGTTACGATTGATAAAGAGGTAGTGTAAGGTTGTAATGATGTTGGAAAAAAGCCATTTGTGTTTGTAGAAGTAAGGTGATGTAAAGAGAATAATATCCTGATGTTGGCTCCCCTCCCCCCCCCCCCCCCCCCCCCCATTGTTTTAGGTAAGTACCTGCTGATTGAGATGCTATTCAAGTTGGGGAGAATTGTTTTATATGGTGGTGGCTCTGTCACAGACTCACAGGCCGCCTGCAACCGCCCTCCAATCGGCATGAATACATGAGAATAATCCCTACTAGTCTGTGGATATCCAGTCTGCCGGTCCTCCGAACTTGCCTTTCTTATCCACAAACGTCCCACATATGGTCCTCTCACCCACTCCACACAGACGGGCCGGGCGCCTTGTACTGGCCGCCGCCATACAGGTTGAAGACGACGCCGGGGTCGTTGGCGGAGTAGGCGCCGGGAAAAGCAACAAGCGGGCCGGGAGTACCGTTGCCGCCGTTGGTGACGGTGACCTGGCCGCACGCGACATAGATCTGCGGCTTGCCGGTGTTGTGTAGCGCGATGTGCTCGATGCGCACCAGGTAGTCGCCGGAGGGCGTGTTCTTGGGCACCGTGAAGGTGAAGTCTTGCTTGTCTAAATACGCAGATGGGCAGGGTTAGAGTGAGATTCAATATTCGCCATATGGCAGGGGTTGTGGATGGATGGGGTTATGATGATGAAGAAGGTGGATGGATGCATACTGCCAGACGCCCACGATGAAGTCTCGCCGAGCTTGGAGGCGGGCGGCTTCTCGGAGTACGTCTTGAACCAGACGCTGCCGGCGCCGTCCCAGTTCGCGATGCTGGTGCCCTCGGGTGCCTTAGCCATGTAGAACTGGATCGGGCCCGGGTGGAAGACGCCCTGGCTGGCGCCAATGCCGAGCGTGCCGCCGGCCGCCACGGTGCCCGTCTCCGCCTTCTTGCCGTTCTCGTAGCACCGGATGTCCTGGCTCGTCGGCCCGCCGTTCACGAAGTCGTTGCTGTCCGGGTTCTTAACTTGCCGCACGTGCTTCCATTGGACCGTGTCCTTGGTCGAGCCCGTAATCAGGTACGGGAAGTGGTCTGCTGGTGGTTCAGTGACATCGCCTACTAAACGTATCAGAAGCGAGTTGAGACGTACAGTGGGCCTGCGCTACGCCGGCCAGGAACAGTGCGATGTTCACGACGCGCATCTTGACGAGGAGATCGTATGGAGGAAGTTGGGTCTTGGTTGGATCGGATCACTCTTCGCAATGGACGAGAGGGTCTAAAGGGGCATTGCTGGATTAACATGAATAGGTCTCCCACCTTATAAGATAATTAGTGCACGACCATCTCGGGCGGCTAGAGTAGCCGGGCTTCGAGCACAATACCCAGCGCCATCCAATCGACGCATCTTCCAAATCAGGCAGTGGGAATAGAGCCCGCATTCATTAATCTACCCCGGAACAGCCTATAAGCGAAGTCAAGATGGATGCAGCCAGGGCAAATAGTAGATGACATGCCATTTTAGTGTTCCAAGTGGCACTGATTCCTTGTAAGCGGGCCAATCAAAGAGCAGAAGGTTGGGCACCTGATTGGAGATTAATGTGAGCTCTATATACAAAGTATGCAAATCAGACAAGCATGGCAAATAAAAGCACGTTTTCGGCGTCCTCGTTCGGCATGCAAGAGTTCCAATTCTCAACCCGCAAACACCAAAGTTTCGAACTCGTCCATCATGCGGTGCGCCTGGTCCAAAGCTGCCTTGATTGGGCACGGGCTTGATGTCATGGAAATAGGAGTGCGGTCTAGAGTCTGCATTTCCAGCTCCTCTGGTTGAACCACATCTGGCCGTTGGGGGCTTCAATTCCAGTCTGGCTGTCACTAGGTGGCAAACACTTGGCGATCCAGCTCGTCGGTGGAGGAAATTTGAAACTGAGATAACTGCCTAGCAGGAGTTGCCAGTGGGCTGTGCCGGACTCGGCTAAACCACGGCCAGGAAAACGGTGTCTGCCCTGTTCGTGGCATTGGGTGACCAGCCCCGCTCAAATATTTGTGATACGCCTCACCGGCAGGCGGACGTGTTGAAACAGCTGAGGCGCAGTGTCAAACACTCCCTTCAGCCCCCATCTCAATTTCATCCACAACGACATCCCATCCCAACCGTTGCAATATTCTCACCTTGGCAAAAATACCATCACCATTTCAGTGCCGTTGTGTCGATAAAACAGGCACAACCATGCTGTTCAGATACCCGCCTCTCCGCAAAGATAAGGATGAGATTCGCTTACTGGAGATATCACTCATTAAGAGCCGCGACCGGATATCCTTTCGCCTCTTCAGCGTCCCCTTGAACGAAGCGCCCCTCTTCTGGGCCGTGTCATACACCTGGGGCGACCCGTCTCAGCGGCGAGCCGAACAACTTCAAGTCAACAACCACTCGTTCATGGTCAGTCCAAACCTGTTCCACATTCTTTACAAATACGTCACCGTTCTCGAGTTCGCAGTAAAGAAGGACAAAATATCGCATCTTCTCTGGAAGATCCGATACGTATGGGTGGACGCGATCTGCATCAACCAGGCGGACTTCGCCGAGCGGGCGCAGCAAATCCAGATCATGGGCCGCATCTACCAGACGGGGAAAGTCGGCGTGTTCCTGGACAGCGATCCAAGCCACGAGGGGGATAAGGCTGCCAGGGAGGCTCTGCAAGAGGTGTGCACGCAAGTCACCCAGGGAAGGGGACCGGTGCACATATCGGACGACTGCTGGGTGGCGCTGCACGACTTCTTCGCCAAGGGATGGTTTCACCGCATGTGGGTCATTCAGGAATGCATCTTTGGCGGCCTCGAGTGTTCCATCTGGGTGCACTACATCCCCTTGACGGAGAGCGAGATATACACATCCGCTCTGGGCATATACGAGATGGCGACAATCTCGCTAGTTCTCAGTACGGAACAGAGAAGGACCATGCTAGGCGGAATCTCACAGTATCTCGCCTTGCAAGAAACGAAGCGGCATCGAATCTCGAACGGCGGCCAGTCATCACCCGAGCCACCTGGCAATTTTCTCGCTACGCTTCTTTGGAAATTCCGGGACCGGCTGGCTACGGACCCAAGAGACAAGGTCTATTCTCTGCTGGGTCTCGTGGGTACTGCCGATCGGGATAACATCATTGTTGATTACCAAGCGCCGGTGGAAGACGTGTTTGCAAGCGTTGTGAGGGCTGTGGTTCTGTCATCCAAGTCTCTAAACATCATTTGCGCATGTCAAAACGCCGCGGGAAACAACATGAGGCGGTCCTGGGTTCCCGACTGGGCTGAGCCCTGGCGGCAGTCGAGTCTCCTTACCGATGTCATGAACCGACATATGATGCCGGATTATGCTATCGATGAAAGGAAGTACTTCCGGGCGTCCGGGGACGAAAGAGCAAGTGTAACAGTCTCTGAGGACCTTTTAACACTGACATCGCGCGGCATGACTCTTGGGCGAGTCGTTTACTTGGCCGACACACTTTCGAACATCGATTCCGAGAAATCGGTTCTCGACTCGTCAATTGACTTATTCAACGACGTGCCCATCGACTTTATGTCTCTCGTGATTAAAAAGTACGGGGACGTTTCTAATTTCGATCCCGAGTCTCAAGAGAACGAAGTAATAACAGCCTGGGTGGCAGCTCTCCACGGCGGCCCGTACAGCTTGCAGGAGTCGAGAGCATTGCACTTTCACCATTTCCACAAGTTTGGCGCCAGCCAGCAGTGGCACTTGCTGGCACGGACGCTACCATCAGGTGATGTCAAGGGTGGAATTGATAACCACAAACAAAAAAGGGATCTCGAGCATAGCATCAGGATACTTCAGATCGGACATGGCCGGCGCATATTCATCGCTGACACTGGCCATTGTGGGCTCCTGCCAGAACATGCCCAGGTTGGTGATTTGCTCTGCATCCTCTTCGGGTGCGATGCGCCTGTCGTTCTGCGGCCTCAAGAGAATAAAGATGGGGATCCGGGGTATGTGTTTGTTGGGGAGTGTTATGCCCTTGGGCTAATGTATGGGGAGGCCATTGACTTAGAGGAACGAAGAAATGGCGAGAGGGAAGTCCAAGATTTCAAGTTAATGTAAAATGTCAAAGTCAAATACGATTCTTTGTGACAATCAATAGAATTGTGCCACATTGGGCCACTCTATTTCCCTATATTCCTACAACCTATCTCTACACAGGCATAGACCCTCTCTGTTGAAGTCGAAAAGGTTGTCGCTGATGAATGAACAAGCGAATGCATGTCGTGATGTTGTCGTGCCCGGGTATAAAAGCGAAAGAAAAAACTCCAGTGCCAGGTCCTTTTTTACCCAAGGCTATTCCTCAATCCTGTCCGTCCGAGAACACGCCGATCCAACTTTGATGGCGGTGCAATTACATCCTCTCCAACCAGAAAACAGCCATTACAAATTCATGTATCGGACCCTATCGTGTCCTTAAAGAGACTTATGATGTTGCCGTCTCCTGTCGGTCTTGACCCTCGGCGAGGGGTGAGGGTGGCGGCTTGGACACCTCGGACGCGGCGCCAGCGAGCGGCTTGCGGCACTGGGGGCACGAGTTTGCCTGTTTCAGCCAAGTGTTAACGCACTCGCCATGGAAGACGTGTTTTGGGCTGCACGGCAATACGGTCGCCTTGTCGCATTTTGCCATGTTCTCGAGACAAATGGCGCACTGCGTGTCCTCGTCGAGTTCCTTGACCTTCAGGCTGTCGATGGCGGTCTGCGGAGCGGGCGACGGCCGGTTTCCTTGGGGAGTGCTAGCGAAGTGTGCAAGGACCGCGTTCAGAGCGGCCTCTGAGTAGACTGCGTCGCCGAACACGGCGTTGGCAGGGTTGAAGATCGAGGAGACCATGGCAGCCAAGAAGGTCGGACCTAACCCGCTTCCGGGCGGCGGGCTGCTGGCATTCTCTGCAGTTGTGTTGGTGCTCTCGGAGGGCCTGTTGGCATTCTCCGAGGGCGTGGTGGCGCTCTCTGTAGGCGCGCTGGCGCCCTGCGGAGGGCTGCTGGAATTCTCTGATGGCATAAGGGGATGGGTTGTGAAGAATTGAAGTGGGAAGCTGAAGAAGGCTGGCATAGGTCCGGAGGGCGTATTTGATGACTGCGGGACGATAGTGGTGAAGAAAGTGATTTGAGGAGCGAACACGAAGCGGATTTCGGGCGGATGAGATCCGTTCGCTGGTGCTGATGGATCAGTGTTGCCATGTTGGGTGCTGGCGTCGTTGTTGTTGACATTGTTGTTATTGCCAGCCGTGACCTGTGGTTGTTGTGGGGCGGACGTGGCAGGTTGCGAGTCGGAAGGCATTGTGTCATCCGAATTCACGGCAGCTCCTGCCTGTGTTGATGGGTGCCCATTGTGGAAGTGACGTGGGTCATTGTCGGGCGTGATCTGTGTGGCGGCTGTTAGCAGCTGTCGCGATATGGTCGGTTGAAGACAGTGCGCGCTCACAATTTCAGTGGTTGAGCTGTGGCATGTAGGGCATTCAATGCTGTGGCCATCGGCCTGCCACTGATGGTGGCAGCCGTGGCAGTACAATGATTGTTCGCCAGACATGTTGTCTTGCTCTGAATGAAGCAGCGAAACGATTGAGTGTTGCTGAGTCAGCAGACGTCGTGTATGGTAATATGTCAACTGTAATCTGTATGCTACAGTTTGGAAGTACTGCTAAAATAAGAAACAGCGAAAATTGTCGACGTTGTGAAACGTAGCAAGAAACGAATGTAATTCTGGAAAAAAGAGAGAAACAAAAACGATCTCTAGAGCGTTGCCATTGGATTGGATTTATAACAGCGACCACACCCAGAAAGCTGGTACGAGTACAGCCACAGCCTTCCGCTGACGTCGAAAAGATTCTGGAAGATGCTATCACCCGTTCGATCACCTGGTGGGGCTCAGTGGCCAATCAACAGCCGCCCAGGCGCGTGACGAAAATACCTCGGAACCTACGCCCTGGCCACCAACATGCCATCCCAGGGGAAACCATGAGAACAACGAACCACGAGCGCATCACACGCAAAGCCTAACCGCGGAAATCGGATTTCACGCGTATTATATACTTTTTCGCATTCGATGATCCTCATTCTATGGAACCTGCTCGATTTGTTGACAGCGTGGCGAGAGATAAAGCCAGGTCACGTGCAGTCCGACATCATCCGACTCCTGGCCTTACGTCATGCCAAATGGGGTAAGAATTATCATCTCAACAAACTTCAATGACACTGCGCAGCCCGTCATTCACCAAACCAGTTCCTGGCGTCAAACAGACCGTTGATAGTGACTATCGAAGTATATTCGATCCTTGGATCCTCGACGCACTCTCTCCGCAACCAATAATCCGTCAATTCCCGAGGCTGCTAGCCCTTCTCATTATACCGCCTAGAACCCTAACCCTTTTAGCTCGATTTGTCCCAGCGTCAAACCAAGTCCTTCCCCCCTCTTCATCCCCCTCTCCACCAGCCCCAGTATGGTATCTTCTCTTTGGCTTCAAAACAATTTCATTAATTTGAACTGGCTATGGCTCGTCAGTAAAAGATCTGGATGCTCAGATCTACCTCGTACCACTGCCCGATTCAGGGTAATTCCTTACAAACGATAAGCAGACACCCGGGACCAACGCTCTTACTAAAAGACAATCTACATCTCCATGGCATCACCAGGCAGTTTTGGCAACCCTAAGAAATCAAAGTTAGCAACTCTTCAACAAACTTTGGCTAGGTGAGGAAAAATAAACTTACATCCATCCACATCCTCCTTGACAACCTTGGGCGTGCTGCACTTGATGGCCTCGTCCACCGTCTGCGACTTGAGCACCTTGCAGACGTCGTTGTCGCAGCGAGCATCCATGGCGCGCTGAAGCGAGTCACCCTTCCAGCCGAAGACGTAGTCGCCGTGCTGCGAGTAGCCGTTCTTGTCGCCCGTGCTCCAGACAAACGGCTGGGAGCCATCCTCTGGCCACAGCTCCTTGCCGAATTGGTCCGTCTGTGGTGGTGGCACATGGTGTTAGCCCATCAAATCCTTGTGTAAAGTGGGGAGAAATACGTACCTGCCACCGCACCTCGTACATGACCTGCGGGATGACCACGGGATGCGTGGACGGGCACTTACCCGTCGGCCCAACATCGTTCGCCGACGACCCGGTAGCATACGCGACGTGGCTCATGTGATCCGGGCTGTCCGTGTTCTTACCATCCCAGCAAGTGGGGAAAGTGATAATCGACCGGATCCCGCCAGCGCAGTGTTCCTTGGGCAGGGTAGGCCCGTCGGGTGAACCGCAGTTGATGTTCCTGTTGTCTCCCTTGGTAGGCATGCAGCGATGGCAGACCTTGCGGGGAGCGGGGCCCGGCGCCGAGGCCGACTTGCGAGCCGCGTCGCCCACCAGCATCCGGAAGCCCGGCTTGAAGGCCACAACCTTGTTGGCCGCGTTCTGCGGCGGGATATAGTAAACAGTGATCCCGCCGTTGCCCTTGAGGTTCTCCTCCTGGCGCTGCGGGACGCGCTTGAACGTCCCGTTGCGCGCGCGGAAGAAAAGAACGGCCGTCCAGTAGTTGGAGAAGTCTTCGGAGAACGTGCACGTCGTGCAGGTGGACTCGGTAGGCAGGTCGTGGGTGGCTGGATCCATAGACACGTTGAACGAGTTGCCGCCGACGATCTGGTGGAGATGGGGCGATGGCGCGGAGCCCGGGTTGACGAGCGGGTCGATACGGTCGACCACCAGCTGGGAGCAGCTGAACCGCATCATCGGTGTCGTCCCCTGCGCGGACGCGCGCTCCATCGCGACCGCGGCAAGCGCTACGGCGAGAGTCTTCCACTGCATCATGGTGGTTGATGAAGTCTGAAAACGGGGAATCCTGGGGCAAGCTTCTGGAAGGAAGAGCCAAGAGAGTCAAACAGGGTTTCCAGTCCTAAATACACCATGGCGCACACCCAAAGTTTAGTTGGTCGGCGATTGTTAAGGATGCGGTTCAATCTCAGGCCAATATACTGTTTATATTAGAGAGATTTAGGCGCGGGTTCGGGAGTTGACAACACGGCAATTCTTCGCAGCATGCGGGCAGTCCCGTCTTGTGCACCCATTGTCAACCACTATCCTATCCTGGTTTGCCACAGAGGACGGTTATTGATTGGCCCAGGGCCATAGGTGGGTTTTGGAGAAATATACCTGTAGCATACACAAGCGCAGTCTGTTCATTAGCGGACCAGGTGCTCATGTTTTTAGATAACCTGGTAGGTTTTCCACTGTGATGATGTACACTCGAGGCATCCTGCTTCCGCGATAAACCGCACCTACTCTTCCGAAACAGCATGCAAGCTTACTGGAGCAACGAGTTGCTGTGATATGGACGCGATACTAACTTCCATGTGCTCCTTTCTTCTTGTCATCCTCACTTGCAACAAGGGGCCCAACACACATCTTCGCGAAAGTGCCACCATATAAAGGCCTCTGGCACCGGTCGTCGTTCGGTAGGTTGAAAAAGCTGTTGTCGTATGCAAGCCATGCGTTGTCCCAGTAGCTTCTTGGTTCACACCAATGGTTGCAGATATTGCCTGGATGGACGACGATTTCGAAGGGCAACGCGGTCATTGATCCCAGTGAAAGCCAATATTTTCCCGCTACAAAACCACAGACTCATTAGCCTACAACGTTCTTCGCCCAGACGAGACGATGTTGGCACTTACTATCATCGCCATGCTCGACGCACTGAAGGTGGTCCGGTATCTCAGCCGAGAAATCTCGCGCCTCGACCACCGCGTGGGCCCTCTCAGGTTCCTGGACCTTCTTCTTACCGGGAATTCCGAATTTGATGACCCACTCCGAGCTGGACATCCACTTCAAATCAGCCATTTTCAGCTCTTCAATATTTCTTCGATGTTCATTGTCACTTACCATTTGTAGGTGTAATCCGAATCCCACCATGCGCAGTCCTTCGAAGCGTTGGCGGCCTTGATTTGTGCGTCCAATAGAGCAGGGATCTCAGCCACGGTACCCGGGACACGAGTGCCATTAGCCGTCTTCTTCCAGACGTTCAGGCTACCGCTCTTCACCTCGTATACAGGATCAGAGGTGCCCTTGTAGTCAATTGTCCGGCGACCAGTGTCCGAATCGCCGGCGAGTACAGCGATAGCTGAAACGACGGCGAGGGCCACAAAGACAAGCTTCGAGAAGATCATTGTTGTGGTGGCGTTGGTGGTGTTGATCTTCTCTGATTGAGAGGTGAGAGGCAGTTGGAAGATCGGTGGCGCAAAGAGAAACCGCTGCTGCGAAATCCCCAGATATGACGGAACGAGCGATTCGAGGGTTGAATGAGGGAAGAGGATATTTCGCAAGTTTCAGGCGCGACTTGAACGGGATGGTGGTACGGGTGCGTTTTCGTACACATCGGGCAACCACCTCTGTTTCGCATGGCAAGCACGGGAAGCATGGCAAGCACGGGAAGCATGGCAAGTACGGGGAGCATGGCAAAAAAACGTTGTTGCTTGACGAAGACACAGCCGTATGGTGGGGAAAGTGCGGGGCCAGCGAGCAGCACGAAACAGTCGGAATGAGCGATGTGCAACTGGATTGTTGAAGCGGTGAGATCCGGTGGCCTTTCAAGGAAGGTGCGAGACAGACTATGTGCGTCGGAGCAAGAGCCTGCAGCATAAGAGGCAAGAGGATTGCAGAGCTAGCACAATTATCACCAGTTCAGATGAGAAAACTGAGAGCTCAGCGTCACTGTGTACTTCCTTGAGCCTAGATATGGCAGTTTCCGCAGCTCCAATCTGTAGCAAATCCAATCCATGCCCAGTAT
The DNA here is from genome assembly GCA_033439775.1 of Podospora didyma. NCBI lineage: Eukaryota > Fungi > Ascomycota > Sordariomycetes > Sordariales > Podosporaceae > Podospora > Podospora didyma. Next base: position 3,097,921 of record JAULSW010000003.1, read on the forward strand.
CTCTCTGCAGGTGTATCTGACAAAATGGAATATGAATATCAATATGCCTAAGGCATGAGACGTACCTTCCCTATTCACCCCTGCGCCAATTTGAGTCCTGTTATCATCCCGCAGCCAAGACACCAATGTCAACCATGGATACTCGGCTCTGAACAAAAAAAGATCACCATACACCCCCAGGGACTGAGAGAATGTCGCGGAATGTTGCGAAGATGTAGCAGAAACCGTTTAATTTCCTGTGGAACTAGCAGCTGGCGACATCAAATTGCACCTCCGAAGAGCCACGCTTCCAAGTTCATCTGATGCCCCTGTGCTTCTGCTCTCGCCTCTAGCACACACAGCCCACACAACCACATGGCAGCCCCACCGCCCATATGATCATCTGCATTCAAGTTTGAATCCCGGCCTTTTGCAAAGACCCTAGAACGATTATGTTGCAGCGCACCTAGGGAACAAGCAATCTTGCTCGTTCCTTGTTTCTAGCAAGATTGCAAATTTGCAACTGCGGAAGAAATGGAAGGCTTGCGCGCTGCGGAGGTCAAGGCTCATGCTTCAGCCAAAGGTAGCAGGAATGGGGCCCCGGATCTACCCTGCACAAGCTCCTGGGCCGACGAGGATATGAGCAGCGCTGACCGGTGAGATAAACCACACATCTGGTACCTTGACTGCACAGTCCAACAAAATTTAACACGTTGTCACCAGTGGCAATTTTCTCGTCAAGTTTGGCAGGTCTACTGGCGGCGGTGAGCGAGCTCGCGTCTTTGTGCGAACCCATCATACCAATGCGCTTGTGAAGAACCAACTAAAGTGTCCTGAATACAACTGGAGCGAGCAACAGCTGAACCTTTGCTTCTTACCCATAATGAAGGTGTTGACTAACAACTCTACGTTTTACAGATGGAGACCACTGGCTCGACCTGGATCCCATGAATGGGTTGAACTCTACTCTGAAAATACACCCAGGAAATATCTGTGTATCTGGGGCAAAAGACAGCTGGGATAATACCTGGATTCGGTACGGGGGCACCTTCTTCAACCTGCCCAACGACGACCGGTGCCAGAAACAATTGTGGAAAACATTATATTTGAAGATATGCACTGTCCCCCACTTCCCAACTGATGAAGACAAAAAGAACAATTCGCATGGTAGTTAAGACCCAGGTATCATGGTCCGTATATTGCAGCAGGCAAACACTCAATCAGGGAGAGAGAATATCCGGGTTTTGCATGAACAGAAATGTTATGGACGGTGCATGAAGAACCTGCTACTCGGTAGATAATTAGGTCAAGCATCCTATTTCTTGGAATCCGCGGTGCTGCAAGTGCTCATTGACTCCCACTTCCCAACTTGCCCTTCGTTCCAGCGCGTGCCAAACCTTCCCCACGTGATGCGTTTTCCTCTGGTTGTGGAGGGTCTGCTTACAATTCGACCCCTTAACATTGTTAAGTCCCAGGCTTTATGTGGGCGAGAGGGCCAGCGGCAACCAGGAGCGACTGTCGATCGATGTAATCCTTTTCGTTTCCCACCTCTCGTTCTTGTTTTTTCTATCTTCACGAATCACGATGTTGACTGAACTCGCCAGTGGTGAAAGTGACACGGAAGTATATATAATTAGAAAGAAAAACATATTGTTTGTCATTTCTCGATGAGCTCTGCTGACTACGTGCCTGCCACAAGGTCGTTTCGGTTTAGGAGAGGCAGAGGTAAAATTGCTCTCGACATGATTTCAACTGCTCTTCAGCTCCTTAATCCAGCTTGTACTTAACGTGCTAGCTCCTCACTTTGATCTCAAATTTGGATTCATTCTCTCCAGAGCATATCGTCTTTTGTGCGCATTATAAAACAGCTCTTATCAATACCGGGTGACGAGAATTCTTAATTCCCTCCGCAGGAGCTCCCTGGGTTAATACTTAAAGAGAAGTAGTGCTACATGCAATCGTCCTCCGGCACAACGTGTAGGCAAGGTAGGAGAAGCTGATTCACACGTAAAGGTGTGCCAGGGGGCTACGGTGCCTACCAACCACAGATGTTGAAAAGAGAGGTCTTTTTGTTTACGTTTAGACTCCTCCATTCTTTTCCGCTTTTCCTAAACTCGTCCGCCCGCCTTCCCGATCACAACCGTCACAAAGTTGGATCTGACCACCGTCTGGACTCTCATCTCGGTAAAAACTCCTCGGACATTTGACCTCATCATTGAAAACAACTTCATTGTCGCAATGTTCTCGCACAAATTCATCTTTCTCGCCTTTCTCGGCCTCGCGTCCCTCGCGGTCGCGGGTGCCGCGGCTGAAAAGTCGACGCAGCTTGTCCACGGCACCCCCATCGCCAAGTACGAAGAGATGAAGGCCAACTTCAAGGCCTGGGTTGACGTCAATGGCACCTACGTCCCGGCGACCGAGGCCGACATCGCCAAAGCTGTCAAGGAGTGGCAGGCCCAGGCGGCTGACCTTGCCGCCGGCGACACGAAGTGCACATGGCACGACGGCCAAGGCTCCGTTGACTGGTAAGACAAAGCGTCACCCCTCTTTAGGGTTACCAACGATGCCTAACATAACATCCACCTCGTTAGTGACCATTGGACCATTCAGTTTGGCCAAGACTGCTGCTGGCACGAGAAGTCCACCACTGTGGTCCAGGCACAGAACTTTCGCGTCGAGGTTCCTCACCAACTTGACTGCAACAAGCACGATGGCGGTAAGTAGACAGTGCCGCCGCCTGATTTTTGCTGTGCTCTTTTTTGGCTCACGATTTCTCGCTTATGCATGGTTGCTTAGAGGGCGGCAATTACTGGTTGACCTAAACCCGATGGCCCCCTTGCAGTGGTTTATTCGTGTCCACCCGGGCAACATCTGCAACGTCTGGGCTAGTGAGGTCGCCCGCTATGATAACACGTGGGTTCTTTACGCGGGCACTTTCTTCAACATCCCGACCGACGACCGCTGCACCCAAATCTACGGAGGATGGGGCCGCCGCTGCGTTGGCCCAAAGTTCCCGACCGCGGACGACATCAAGGATGGCTCGCACAATAGTTAAATCCTTGGTAGTGTGGTCAAGGTACCGAAACGGTGCTATGTTGGGAACTTCTTTGGGTTGCCTATTTCCACGATGGACGACACGTGGATAGTGCCTTTTCTATCGGCAGACTTTTCTAGTTGATACCTAAAAGTTGATGGAAATGGTCTTTGGCGTTGAGTACGAGAAGGAACTGGGTACACACGTTCATCACAATGGAGTTCAGTTGTTGGTCTGAAGTCGCGGTGCAAAAGAATGCCTAATCAGTTACTCGCGTTCCACGGAAATTGACGTCTCGTTTATTACTAACGGAGTGCCCTATGTACGTGAAACATTCTGCTGTTGTTGTGAGAAGCCAGTGCCCTTCTTGCCGTGACGCAGCTCTTGGATCATGCTGCGGCTAGAGGCAGACTGCCTTTCATGCAGTCTGTTCCTTGCTCACCCCGCCATGACAACATCCCCCACATGATAGTTTCGGGATGTCAACAATAAGACCCTGGGGGATGAAAGGGGAAGGAGTGAAACTAGCGGAAACGGAAATGGGAATGTCGGTGTGATCCGGTGACGACCACATCGAAGTAAGGTACACGGAAGGCGTGACTTCCTAGTTTGTAACATCATCCGGCCGAACGCCCCTTCCCCCACTGTATATCTTATCTCTGGATTGCCGCTGGACTCGATGTGCAATGTAGATAAGCTCGGTCCCGAATGTCGGAATATCGGAATCTTTCCCCATTTCCCCGTCATACCTTTGCTCATCTATAAATCAGTGGCAATCTCGAGAACAGACGAAAAAGAACAGTCTTTTTCCTTCTCAACTACCCACAATCGCTTCTCTCTCTTCTCATCACAGCGAAATCACTTACATATACACTGCTGTAATCTCCGTTCAATTTGTCGAGATGTTCTTCGCCAAGCTCGCCGCTCTGGCGCTGCTCGTCGCCGCGGCGCTCATGGCAACTGCCGCACCCTCGGCCAACGAAGAGACCTTGACCCACCTCCACGGTACCTCTGTCGAGCAATACAAGCAAGTCAAAGCCAGCTGGGAGGCTTCGAATGTCTCCCATCACGGCTTGAAGACTCCGACCACCACCATCCATGAGTCGCAGAGCGCTTCGGACTGCAGTGGCAGCTTTCCGGACCCCTTCGGGAATGTCGACTGGTAGGGAAATCCTTCGATCTCTCCATGGCTTCAGAGAATGCCAGAAGGCCCTCAAAATGCAGCTGCTGATATGGATTCCAACTCGGTAGCTCCCAACTCAGCATCGTCTTCGGCGACCACGTGACTCCCAACGATCGCGACATTATGTCGGTTTTCACCAAAGATGGGAAAGTACTTTTCCCCCCTTCTGTCCTTGGCTGCGTAGTCGACGACATCCGTATGTGCTTCCTTTGCAGCTCATGTTCGCTTCCCCGGCTTCTTTCACGCAGCTACTAACTTGTTTTTACCTCTGTTTCTCGCAATCAGCGGGTGACTATTGGAACAACTTCACCGTCGAAGGCCTCCCGCACTCTCTCGACATCCACCCAGGCAATCTTTGCCTCCGCTTGAAATACAGCGATCACTGGTGGGACAACGCCTGGGTTCATTACGGCAACCAGTTCCTCAATGTGCCGACTGACGACCGCTGTAAGGGCATCTGGCCCGACGAGCACAATCAGGACATGGGCCAACGCTGCTTGATTGATGTGTCTGGTTAATGAGTAGTCGGGGACGGGGAGGGGTGTGTTTGACTGTGCCCCGCGAGACACCACGGGAATGTGTCTCGATTCTCACCGGAAGTATTTAGACAGCTGCCTCTCGCATTCTTGTCGCATAGGCATTGCAGCGTGCCACTTACGATCATAATGAACAATACCTATTGTCCACTCTTTTTCACTTTGCTTGGTGCCAGTCGCGATGCTATGGGATTAGAATGTCGGGTCACCATATATGGTCATATTCCAGGGAGGTGTCGCTTCATTATCAACCCCTGCGCGATGGACATAACCCAGCATTTGAAGATGAACATGGACCTGGTAAGTCCTTGCCCTTAATGTGAGCTTTAACGATCCACCAGCACTCACAGTTCAATTCCACACCAAGGACCCCATGTTACAGGGTTGGCGGTAAAACGGGCGACACATGGCTTCGCAGCTTCCCATTGGATGCGGCTGAGGTGAATGTCAGGCACGACCAAGGGGCAAAACCAATCAGCTGCCCAGCGTCGTATTAGAGTCGGCCAAATCGACCCGACGACTTGCAGCTCGGTGAAGGTTGCTTACTTTTTGCTCCGGGCAGAAAACAGGTTCACTCAGCATGTAACCCCTCTCCATGGTGTGTAACCTTTCCTGCCCAGACACCCTGCCCGCACCCAGCCTGACGCGTTGACAGCTTCCTTGTGACAATACCACATTTTTCATCCGAACATCGATTCCCGCCCAAAAATGCTCACCTCCTCCACGACGCCCCGAGAACCATGTCACCCAAGGATGTCGCCTTCAGCCACCACACGCACAGCACGCTCGAAGTCAACCCGGCGTACATCTCAGATGCGTACAAGGAGGTAGTCCCGATCCCCGACGGCCTGCAAGTCAATAACTATGGCGCGTGGGGTCCAAACGACCAACAAACGCCCTGGCCCGGGGGCGGAGGAGGCGGCCCAGCCATCGAGCCCACCATCATGGGGCTAAAGCGACGAACCTTTTTTATCATTGCATGGATCTTGTCGCTCGTCATCGCTATCGGGGTCGGCGTCGGCGGGAGTCTTGGCGCGACGATGGGGTCGAGAAATAACAACACCTGCGCCGCTGCTGATGGTGGTGTCGCGGAGACGCAAATCACGCAGAGCGGCACTACTATTAGCTCGTCTGCCACGATACAAACCCCTGGAGGCAACAACAACAACAACAACGGAGTTCTCACGACGTCGCAATCATCCGCTTACACCAGCGTCCCCCCGCGAAGCAGCACCATCCTCTCCGACCCGTCCCCATCCACCTCTCAACCGCGCTCGTCCTCCACCTCCGACCCCTCCATCCTCGGCGGCCGCTGCGCCAACGGCTGGGGCTCCGATTGCATCTGCCTAGACGAGTCCACCTGCCGCAACAAGTGGAAGGGCACTCCGTACACGGGGTACAGTCCCAACTGGCCGTGCCCCAACGAGCCGGACAACGTGATGGCCTGCGTGGTGAAACCGTGCTTGGGTCAGGTGGCGCCTGCGCAGTGCTTGTGGAAGGAGGCGTGTAGCAGTTTCAACATCAGTTTGTCTCCCCCTCCCCTGCCGCCCTTGATAATGGGTCATCGAATTGTGCTAACGTTTTTTGGTCATCCCAGCCACTGATGCGAAGCTGATTTGTCCCGGCGGGAGCGATTTTATCTGCTGCGGGCACTCGTGGTAATACCAATGTTGCAACGATATATACGGACTTTAGATGGGTTGGTAGTTTTGGGTATAAAACAATGGAGAAACGGATAATGGATGGATATAAACGACGGGCGTGTGTCGAGATCTCGTCAAATTCAAAGCAAACGCATGGATGGATGGCTAATTATGATTGGAACTGCGAGACTTGGAAAGCTTCCTCTGCAAGACCATTTCAAGGGTTGGTGTCTCTTCTTTATCCCGGCAATGTATTAACAATTGTTGTCTTTTTCATTATGGCTTTTTCTGATCTGTCGATATTAGACTAGACAGGATACCTTACCAGTTTATGTCTTTCCGTTTCCTCAGGCCGGGGGGTTCCTTCAGACCGTGGCATCCGCAGCCAACAAAAGCGCAACCAGATGCTCCTCCCAGCCCGCGTTCTTGGCACACACCAGCGGCGTGTTGTCGGGCCACGTCCTGCTCCAAGTATCCACGTCGGCGCTGTGCCGCAGCAGCACCCTAGCGCACGCCAGGCTCGAAGCCCAGCAGGCCCTGTGCAGCGCCGTCTCGCCGTCGGCGTCCCGCGCGTCGACATGCAGCTTGCCGCCCCTCTGTTCTAGCAGCCTCTCGAAGTTGATGTCGTCGCCTGCGCCAGCCGACGCGTGCAGCGCCGTGCGCTCCCAGACGGCGCCCTCTGCCTTCAGCTCGAGGATGATGTCGTGGTGGCCCTGGTCGATGGCCCACTTTAGGGGCGTGGTGTGGAACGCGTGGCTGATGGCGTTGACGTCAGCGCCGTGGTCGATTAGGAGCCGCACACACTTGAGTGAGCCAAACCAGGCGGCGAAGTGTAAGGCGGTGTCGCCGTTGGCGTCGAGGTCGGAGATGTGGGCGTGTCCCTCTTAGAGCAGCGTGCGGAGCGTGTTTACGTCGTTTTTCTCGGCCGCGAGGTGGAGTGACGGTTGGGGGATGAGCTCCTCCACGGTGTCTTCCTCTTCATCGCCGACGTCCGCGGGTGGCGACAGCGCCAGGTTCTCTAGGTCGTCCGCCATGGTGTCAGTGGTGAGTGCACCACCATCGTCGTGAAGGTAGGCCGTATCGACCATGTTTTGGGCGACGTGGGGAAAGTCTGCGGCGGTGACATGAAAGACTAGTCCGTTGTAGTTCACAGTCGTGTTGTGGTTCACTGTGGTATCAGGGCTAGATGTTCGAGTCCGCTCGAAGGGGGATTCTTCTAGCACTACTTGAATACGAACCATGTCGGCAGTTGGGCTTGGTATTTCGTTCGAACCGGGAACTGACGAGGGGTGCAGGATAATTTGTTTCTCTGAATAGTCTCCAAAGCCGACATGCAATGAAACCGTCCTGGATGTGCGTTAAAGACAGGACAAGCATGCTATGCAAAGGAAGACGGGAATTCATTGATGTAGATAAATGGTAAGCAAAGGAGGCTAGGCAGACAGGCGGCCGCAAGTACTATCGAAACACCATACTTAAAGAATACAAGCGTGATCTCTTTCAAGGTTGTATCGGCCACATAGAAAGAGGAGAACACGGAAAAAGGGTAGGGGCTGGTTGGAGATGAAAGGAGGTTTAGCGATGCGCGCTAGTGAGGCTTCGAGTCGAAGGGAAGAAAACAACTAGAGGCAGCGAAAAGAAAAAAGAAAAAAAGAATTAAACACTCCAAATTAGAGATAAGTGGAAAAAGACAAAGGTTGGTCTCAGAGGGTCGTAAGGACCTGAGAAGTTACCAGATCTATCTATTTTCCCAAGGCTCCAGGAATACGGAAAAAGTAGTTAGTCCTCCTTCCACCGATCATTCAATGCTCGGTGTCATTGATAGCCACCCATCACTTTAGTAGTGGTTGGGACGGCCGTCACCACTCTACTTTGCAGCAGGTATTATACTGCATGAGTGAAAGGTTTGTTAGCAACGTAGATCGGGAATCGGGAAAGAAATACAAGGAATTGGGGGATGAAGAGAATCCAAATTTTGGGATCAGCGACTTACGAGTTCGTTCCACCGACAATTTCCGTTGCTCCAAGCGCATGGCCCCGAACACACGACGCAGCCAGGCCGGCAGCAGAGTTGGACGGCTCCGTTGCTCGCCTTGAAGTCGGTAGTAGTAATTAAGTCTGGCGTATCGTTATCATCCTCCTTAACGTCGTCGGTAGCAATCATATCGGCTGCCTTATCGAGGGCAGCCGGACTTGAAATAGCAGCGGGCGGAGCGACGTCCTGACCGGCGGGGCTCCGGGCGTTGGAGTCGGTCGCATTGTTGGGACGGCCGTCGGACAGCTCAGCGGCGCAGCATGTATTGAACATAATGTTCCAGCGGCAGTTTCCGTTGCTCCACCAACTACAGGGGCCAGAGCACGAGATGCAGCCAGGCCGGCAACAGAGTTGAACGAGTCCTTTGCTCGCCTTGACGTCTGTGGTGGTAATCAGGTCCGTCGACTTGTTATCATCCTCCTTAACGTTACCTGTGGCAACCAAGTCGGTGGTATTGTCGAGGGGAGGCGAACCCGAAACAGCAGCGGGCGGAGCGACGTCCTGAGCGACGGGGTTGCGAGCGCTCAGACCGACCGTATCCTCGGTGAGCGAGACGAGCTCGGGTTTAGAAGTGGAACAACAGGTATTAAAAATGGCATACCTGAGACAGTTGAAATTCCGATCGGAACATTGCTCGATGCACAGTCCGCAGCCAGGCTTGCAGCACCAACCTAGGACCTGGCCGCCTTCCTCCGCGATGCCTGAAGCGATCGCGTCGACCGCTTTGTGAAGGGGCAGCGAGCTGGCGGGCGGACCGATCTCTTCCTGGACGACGCTGGGAGTGATCGAGCCGGTCGCACCACTACACGGGGTGGCGACGAGTGCCACGGCGGGGCCGGCCAGAATGGCCGCCAGGACGGAGACGATAAGATTGGCGATGATCATTTTGGAAACAAAAAGGTGCCAAGGAAGCTTGCTAGGAGGAATGACGGAGTATGGTTGGTACGAGTTGCGACCGATGGAATCAGGGAAGCCACGGATAAGGATTGTTGCGAGGACTGGAAAAGAATGGTGACAGAACTATAGGGAAGGCACTGCTAACAATTTATAGTCGTGGTGTTGGAACCAAAAGATGCATCTTGCTCTTACCTAGTGGAGATGATACCGGACGTGTGAAACGACACGAAATCATTGTCGCAACTGGTCGGTCTCGCCCTCCCGCTATACCACATCTACAAACCACAACAGGAGGCAGTGAGGTATCCACACTGGGGTAGTCGTTTGGTCACTGTAACAAGTGGTGGAGACATCAGCCTGGTGAAATTGGGCTGATGAATTTAACTAGATGATTGGCCGCGGTGTGACATATTAGGAGTGGTGAATATTTACGACACAGAAGCTGGATTCACGGGGCTCGCTACAAAGTCGAACATGGAAGATATATCATATCAGGTACGCGACTCGTATTATAAATCGAATAATACCTTCAAATTTTCAACTTCAATGATTAAGGGGGGGAAATGACGGGAAAACCTGGAAAATGGGATGTAATATAGTGCCATACCCGACAACAGTTTGTCAACAGGTCCATGTCAAAACCCAATCCATCCTGGGTTCCGCCATGGAAAGATGCGTGGTTAATTGTTACGGACTGATTTCAAGAACTGATTTCGCTTGAGTTGAGTCACAGTAGGTACCAAGAGAGCTACATAATGATATAAGGGTACAACAGAAGAAAAAAAACAAGTTTGGCTAGACATCGTCCATATCCAAGCTATCCAGCAAAGAAACCCATTCGCCAAAAACTCCCAGAAACGCCAACCCCCAACTTCCCAGCCGGTTCGTTATTCATTCATGTGTTGGAACGCCCTCGGAACAACACGCCGCCCCGTGGTCCGAGAAACAACATCCCCCGTGGTCACTAAAACAGCACCCGCCGTTCCCGCTGAAGCAGCATCCCCCGTCCGACGAGAAGCAGCACCCGCCCATGGAGCTAAAACAGCACCCTCCCGACGTGCTGAAGCAGCATCCCGGGTCTTTCTCAAGTTCCTGGCGCTGGGCGGGGTCCATCTCCCACGTCGCGCGTTGGGTGGTAGCCGACATCGGGGGAGGGGGTTTATATCCCGTTTGCGTTGCAGCCGAGGAGATCACAGTGGCGGTTGTGGTGGACGAGGAGGAGCGTTGGTGGCGTGACTGGGAATCAGAGTGGAGTGGCGTGTCTTCGCCTGCGGATGAAGCTGAAGAGGAGGACGACGACGATGAAGTGGGACGTCGGCGCGGCGAGACAGTTATATGAGCGGGGGTCTGCTGCGATACGGCGACAGAGGCTTCGTAGGAAGGGGGTGCGCCATGGGGGGCTGCGGCATCCATGGTGAGGTCGCTTAGGTCCATGTCATCGTCGGCCATCGGGATGGTTTGGCGCTGGCCGTTGATGCGGTAGACTGGTGTGGCTGTTGATGCGGACGCGGGGTCGGCCTTAGAGTTGCCCATTTTAGGAGTGTTCGATTTATGCTGCGGGCGGCGTTGATGGCACTCAACGTCAATGCAGATGATTCAAGGATGATCAATTTGCAGTGCAACGGTAGATTGTCAATTGAAGGAGAAGATATCTGGCGCTAATAAATGGGCAAGACAAACGGGGTGACGTGAAGATAAAGTTGAAAGAAATGGGGTGACGCTGTCAAGTGACAGCATCCCAGGCGAGGGCTGAACATGATGGGTTGCAGGGAACATGGGGACTCGTCAGCACACCCTACCAGAGGGGAGGCCGCTGGCGCAGAACGCGTGTCCCGTCGTGTTTGCGCCAATCATGCTCGGCCACCACTGACGTCTCAGAACAATGACCTGTTGCAGCCAATGGCGGGGAACGAAGGCAAAACAAGAAGCGTTTGAACAAAGAGAACATTATTACGGAAAAGAAGAGTGTCGATATGCGAATACGAAAAGGGAGGTCAATTTGTTTGTTTTGTTTAAAAATAAGGAGGAGGGAAAGGGGGGAGAGGAAACGGCTGGGTGAGAATATACACCTGAACGAGAAAAGAATTGGAGAAACGAAATACGAAATACGAAAACGGGACAAGGAAAAACTGAACCACCAAAAGATAAGAACTAGAGGGAAGGCGCGATCCCCTGCGCGTTCACCACGCCCATCCACTCAAGACTTGCATCGGCAACGGCGACCCAAGACCCCCCAATCTGCTTGACATCTTCGTCCGAAAAATTCGCATCCCGCACACCACCCTTGATTGCGGCCAAAGCAGCCACAATCTCCCGCACCGCAGTTTCAACCGCGCCAGCCAGATCTGCCAAATCTTTCAACAGAGGCTGCACCGTGTTGACGAGAGCATCGTTTGCTGTCTCGAGAAAGCGCTTCACGCTCTGCAACGCGCCGAGCAACTTGTCGCCCGCCGTTGGATCAATAGCGAGCCCGACCGCCGCCGCCGTGGCATGGGCATTGAGTCCAACCGTCTGCGCCGTCTTCAGCGCCGTAACAATTGGGGCCGAAACACCCTGGCTGGTGAGCAGCCACTGGCTCGAAGCAGAAGTCTGCGCAACCAGGTCGGCGATACCGCCCTCCACCTCTTTACCATACTGCGCGTCACTCAGCTTCTGCTTGACATCTTCCAGATGTGCGGTGATCTGCGCGAGCGCGCTGTCGTATCCAGCAACAGCTCTGCTAAATTTTCCCGCAGCGTCCGTTGCAGACAAAGCAGTCGCAGTTGATGATCGCAGACTGCTTCGTACCAACCCATCCAAAGAAAGCTTCCCATTCGCCACAGACCCAGCACGCGACTCTTGCAGGACTGACGCGGCATGCAGAGCATCGATGACAGGAAACTGTGCCGCCATGGCGTCGACATACTCTCGGCGGAGGCCAGTGACCACGTCCAGGAGGGAAGTCTTGGTGGTCCGATTGGCATCGTCCCAGTAGCTCACGATGCTGCCCAGGTGGGGCTGGTCAAGCAGAGCCTGCGTCTGGGCGAGGAAGTCTTGAGCTTGCTTGGCCTGCGCAGAGATGTTGGAGGCCAAGGTGACGGGAGCGGAGAGAGCGTTGACGATCTTCTCAGTGGTGTTGGTGTCACTGATGGCGCCATTGACGACGACCAAACTCTGGACCGGCTGAACAGGGGACGAAACGTTGACACCACGGCTGGCGAGAATGTTGAGTACCTCGGTAGTATTCTTCTGGATAGCCGCCCACTCGACATCCAGCAGCGTCTCATACATAGCTGGGTTCTCCAGCACCTGGCCTGACACGGCCGTCAGGATGCTGAACACCCCGCCGAGACAGCCGCTCACGGCGGTAACCATATCCGTCCAGGTAAGTGAATGCCCATTTAGCGTGGCGCCGCTCTTCTCCTGGTCCTTGAGCTGCGCAATAGCGCCGTTGATCTGGTCTAGCTTGTTGTGGAGGTCGTCGTTGATCTCCTTCTTCTTGGTCTCCGTGTATGCGATAACGGCCACCGCGCCGCCCATATACACGTACCACGGGATGCTGATGTCGTTCTTCTGCTCATCGGCAGACGCTTCGGCCGCCCGTCCATCCGCAGCGAGCCCGTTTGCCTGCGCCTCCAAGCCATTCGTGTACTCTTGGCACGCGTGGTTGACGTCGACGAAGGCGTTGTTGGCCTGCGCGGCGAATTTCTGCGCGGACGTGCAGTCGTCCATGGCCTTCTGTAGGAGGGTGTCCTTGAGCTTGGCGACTGCGTCGGAATCTCCTTTTGCTGTGAGGGCGCTGTACTGGCTGCAGAGGTCCTGGACGGTGGCGCTCATGGCGCTAGTGCTTTTCAACATGGCAACGACCACAGGCGTCGCGACGTTGACACGATTTCCGATGGCGGCCTGTCCGGTCAAAGTGGACGGGTCAGTGCTCAGCAGGACGGATGTTGTCGGTTGAGGTTGGATGAGGGCCGCGGCGCTGCTGATACGCGGGATGTCGTACCACAGTCCCATATACATATTGCCCTCAGCGCTCGTAGTGACGGTCGCCAGGGAGGCCGAGAACGCCTTGTCCATATGACCCTCATACTGGGACACATCGCCGTTACTGAGCGCAGCCTGGGCATTGGCGACGTGACTGTCGAAGCTCAGGGTCTCTGCAATATCCCCGTTCAAGGCCGCGGTGGGAAGCATAATGCCTTGCTTGTGCAAGGTGTCCAGGTACAGCAATGCCGCCTGGCCCAACTCGTTGGTATTTGACTGGGCGGCAACAATGGATGATGTGTCGTCGAACAGATCTATGGCCAACAATTCCGCCGTCACGTCGTCCATTGTCTGAAGCGAGGCAGTATCGCTACCCATTCTGCCCCAGAACATGTTCAAGGTCCCGTACAGGGAATCCAAGTCCGTGAAGTTCTGCACCACGCTCGAAAGCTGCGTGATCGCCGTCTCAGTGACCTGAATCTTGGAGTTGGTGTCGCTGATCTCAGCTGCTAAATCGCCCATCTTTACACCGAGCGCAATCATAGCGGCAAATCCAGCAAGGAAGAGTGCACCCGCGCCGACCAGTGCCCATGTGCCTACGCCAGAACCCAGCGCGATAACTCCCAAGGCCATGCCCAAGAACATGGCGGCCACGGCGCCCCAGAACGCCGCCTTGAGCTTGCTCATAGTCTCCTCCTGCGAGGCCAGTGTGCTCTGCAGCCCAACTAGCTTGTCGCGCAGCAACTGCAGCTGGACCTCGAGCTGGTTCTTCACATCATGGAGCTGCTGCGTCATGATGGTCACGGTGCTGTACGTGTTGTTGACCGACGTGTTCAGCACCTTGGCCCACAGCTTTGCGTGCGTGACGAAGCCCTTGCCGGCCTGGATGGCAGCGGCCTGCTTGGCGGGATCGCCGGGGTTGCTGTTGTAGTCGGCTGCGGCGGCCAGGAGCTGGTCGAGGTAGGTGTTGTGGGTGACAGCGAAGGCGTTGATGCGGTTGACGACCGGGTACACGGCCGTCTGCGCATCGATGTAGCGCGCCTTTAGGGTCCGGGTGAGCGTCTGCAGGTCGAGAAGCACGCCCGGCGCGGCCACGCCGAGGTTGGTCACGCCGTCTTGCGCTACCCACTTAGTCCACTCCAGCTGCGGGTCGCTGCCGTCGGAGGGCGGGTCCGACACGATGCGCTTGTACAGGAACCCGTCGGCGTGGGCGGCGACGGGTCCGATGTCGGTGGCGGTGAACTCGGTCGTCGGTTGGATAGTGGCCTGGTCGCCGATGGTGTACGTGTTGGTCTGGAAGCTGGGCTGCAACGTCCACGTGTTGTTGTGGTCGTCGAGGGCCACGATCGAGTTGTTCCAGTACGCGAGGCGGTTCCAGACAGGTAGGGTGGCAGGGTCGCCGTTCTGTTGCTGGTAGGTCAGGGGCGTCCACTGGTTGGCGGGGTAGATGTCGTCGTTGGCCAGGACGCTGATGGTGCTGTCCTGGGCGAGGATGGCCAGGTGGAAATCGATCTGGGTGCGGTCGGCCGACAGCACGGCGAAGGGAACCACGTCGCGGAGGTCGGCCGCCGGGAAGGCCGTGTCGCTGATCTTCTGCCACTCATCGACATACATCTTGGGCCAGTTGCCAACCGCCTGCTGGAGGGTCGGGTCGTCCCCGGTGCGGTGGCGCTTGCGCCAGACGGCGGTGCCGACGGAGAGGCAGAAATCACCCTTGTAGGGGAAAAAGTGGACGGCTGCGGTCGAGGGGTCGGCCGTGATACCGTCGGGGAGCGCGCTGAAGTAGGTCCACTCCTCCTTGGTGCCGGTTGGGGAGGTGACGCTCGACACTGTAGCGAGGTACATGATCTGGTTGTTCTTCAGGCCGATGACGGGGACCGTGTTTAAGGTCGCTGAGTACTTGTCCAGGTACGGCTTCGTCTGTGACCGAAATGTGTGAGCATGCGTTGGAAGGGAATAATGTAAAAGGAAACTACGAGATGTCTAAACGGCATGATGTAAATAAAATCAAGACCCACCAAAACGTCGTTGAAGCTGGTGATGATGGGCTGGATAGCCTTGGCCATATCCTGCAGGCTCTGCGTCTGGCTGCCTAGGCCGCTCTTAGAGTCCGCCGACATGGAGGTCAGCAGAGACTTGGCCGAGTCGGGCAGCGTGGGGCTAGCGTCCGAGGCAACAGCAGCAGCAGCAGCAGTGGCAGCAACCGCACCCCTAGCCTCCTGGGCTTGGGCGCTAGCAGCAGCAATGGTTCCATTGGTGATCTTAGAAGGCTTTGGCTTGTCGACGGAACGAAGGCTGGCGAGCGTGCTGTCCACTAGGGAGAGGGTGGTCTGCAGAGCTGCTATGGCCTGTGTTTCTCAATCCGTATTAGTCCAGTTCATTTAATTTGAATTTGTCTAACTATTGACGGGAGCGAGAAGAGGTGGACTTGCCTTTGCCTTGGCGGCCTTGCTCGCGCGGGCCTCCTTGTCGGAAGAGACCTTGTTGCCGGTGGCCTTCACTTCGGCATGGATGAAGTGCTTGAGCCGGTCGGCTGTCGCGATGGAGTAGCTGATTGATTCCATCTTGGCGTTGGGACGCTGGGTCTGGTGAGTGTAAAAATGGGTGGAAAGGAATTTCAAGAGTGAGTGAGCGAGTTTGAGTGAGGGTGAGTGAGTGAGTTTGAGTGCGAGGGTGAGTGAGTGAGTTTGAGTGTGAGGGCGAGTGAGTGAGTTTGAGTGTGAGTAAGATTGAAGTGAGTGTGTGAAGTGTGAAGTGTGAAGTGTGAGTTTGAGTTTGAAATATAAGAATAAGTTTTAAAGGTGAGCTTTGTAATGAGTCTGATGATGAGTTTTGTTTTTTTTGGGTTGGGTGGTTTTTTTTTTTGGAGTATGAAGCTTGAGTTTGAGTGAGTTTGTTGTTATGAGTTTGTGGGTATGAAATTTGGGTGTGGATTGTGAGATGAATTTGACTGAGGATACTTGAGTGAACTATGACTTTGACTCAAATTTGAAGGAAGAGTTCTGAGAATAAAACTTTGAAATGGGTAGGAAGCATGAGTTGAGAGGCTAGAACTGAGAAGATAGATATTTAGTATGAGTTGGAGGTGGAGTGTGAAGATGATGCCCTCGAGACTGTGATAGATCGCACCTCTCCTCTGTTCTTATATACATCACACTCAATTCTTGCCTCTTCTGTTCGTCCACCGCAAATCTGCCTGCAGACTGCCTAGAAACCTCACAGTACGCTTCGTCGTGAAGCAGGAGCGGGTTGGCGGGTTGCAGGAAAGCCAATAACAAGAAGCTGAATCTCCATCCACCCAGTCATAGCACCGAAGGCCTCCACGCCAGAGACATCATGAAACCAATAGTCCCATCGCGGACCAAAGTCCACGCACCTGCGTTGGGAACTTTTAACGCAAGGCGCCAAGAGATATTGCGTCTTGGCCGCCGGCGACGGCTCAAAGGCTTGGGACATCAAATCAGCAGCAAGCCACATTGCCAAGGCAACTCTCATTTGTGTCGCATTCGTGGCTTTTGTACCATAGCTGATAGCCCCAATTCAGCAAGGCGGTCCTCACCTGCGTCGTGAAAGGGCCGAATGCTGCCGTCTAGGGACATAAAGCTTCCTGGTGGGAGGCGTGACGCAAGCGGGTCAATGTCTTTTTATCGACGGGGCGGAGTTGAGGCTGCTGCCTGGATGGGGTGAGGAGCACGCAGCCCTATGAGAGGCCGAACACGCCGTTGGGAAAACCGGCGGGCCGGGTGGGGGGCGGCGATGAACGTGGGGATGGGAGATACCGCCCCAGAGTACTGGTACCGGTAGATGTCTTGGCACAGTAAACTGATCTCCCCAGGTTTCAGAGTTATGAAAGTATCGGTAACATTTTGGTCTTCATCGGTCAAGGCAATAGGGGACAACGTACTAGCAGTTCTTATCAACGTTAAAAGGGAGCGGGCGCGTAACGGCGGCCGCCCTGTGTTTGGAGCTAGACATGGTTCTGAAAAGTCATCTCTTCCTCTCGACCAATGAGACAACCTGCTACACGTCTGCCGGCGTCGGGACATGGTACCAAAACGGTGGGTGCGGTCTCAGCCCTGCCAAGCTAGGTAAGATAGTGCGGGCGGGCGGGCGGGTGGACGAGATAGAAAGGGGGGTTTTCTTTTTTCAACGGTGGCTGGCCGATGCGAATTTTTTTGGTCAGCTTTTAGTGCAAGGCGGAGGATTTTTCTAGCCTAGTAAAGAGGACCTTTGGATGCAGGTGGCTTGTTGCTGCGGACCATCGAGACCGCTGGTGTCGCCTGTAGGTGTGACATCATCACGCAGCATTTAGTGACATCGTCCCCAGTGAACATTGTCGGCAACCCCGCGCACTTCTGCCTTGTGTTATCAACAAGTTGAGATAATGTGGCAGAATTGGGGCTGTGTCTAGGTGGAAGTCAATGGGAACTTTGTACTAGTAATATCGTTTCTTTGCAAACTGTCTGCCGCTTTTAGCCTCATCCAAGGCGTGTCATTAAATGACCTTGGACCTACCTACACCCTAGCTTGCGATAGTAGCGCCGCCGGTTTATTTTCTGAAAATAAAACTTCCATTCCTTTCGCCACTTATTTCATGAGGTCTTCTATTGTCACTCACCTATTTTGCTGGGGGCACTCACAGCCTGATAAAATCATAGTCCTGGCAGGTGACATCAACTGAAGCCCATTTCGTATGGGGAAATTCACTTTTTCGATACTTCCAACCAGGAATCCAGATACAGGGCGGCACCTAAGATCCCTAGACGAGGGCACGGCATGCCAAGGCGGCCAAATGAGGGCATTCCCACTTCTACCACCGCATCTATAGTATGTTCAATGTGTTCAAATGCATCAACTCGGCTGACTACGACCGACTTACCTACCTGCCCTGCCGTTAACTTAAGTTGTTCCTACCCATTAAAAGCCTCCAATCGCAGCCAAAATCGCGTAACGGCATTGCACATTGCAATCGAGTAGTGTGTGTATGGCAGGGCTTGTGTTGTGGCCGGCGGCTCGGTATGACTAACTTATTCACAAAGGAGAGCCGGGACGGCACTCTACTGAGGGTTCCGGACCTGCCGATCCACATAGGGGTTCCGGGAGGGTAATCCACAGAGGGTCCCGGGCCTACTAATCCACAGAGGGGACTCGGCTTACCTATCCACTGAGGATCCGGGCCCCCGGGCTGACCGATCCAGGTAGGCGGGCTCTAGGTTACCGAGGCAAATGAATTTATTCACGCAGTAGAGATCAGATCTAGTGATGTTCTTCTTGGTGTTAAGCTCCTAAGCATACCAAGCAATAAGAATAGGTGGTAGTCTATTGTAATATAACTAAAGGGCATATATATGCCTAGCTCCATTAAGGGCTAGGCTCTATTGACGGCAATGCAAGAAAGTAGTGGTAGTTGTGGTGTATTAGTTGTGGTGTTGAGCATTTGGCTGCCCGGACTTTGTGTGTGTGTGTACAATGCGCTGGGCGGAAGTATTATAAAAGTGGATTTCCCCGTAGTTAAAAGTGGATATCTGATTTCACCTGCCAGGCCTATGGTTTTATGACAATGTGAGTGTCCCCGAGCAAAGTATGAGAGTGCCAATAGAAGACCTCTATTTGCCTTGCATTAATCACCGCCTCCTTAATTGCCGCCTATCGCGCTGAAGACGGATTGTGACATCGGGTGTGACGTGCCTTGCGCGTGAAGATGGACGGATAGATAAGGAAGTAATGTGGGACGTCTGTACGCGCTAGTTAAGTGCTAAGGCTTTAAATGGTTATAACGAATATAATAGTTTAGCGATAGCTTGATTACTATATAGTAAGTGTGACGATCTGGATCCTCGTCTAGGGTTTGGGGTGAGGTTCAAGGGGGTGAGTAGTCACACACCGTAACAATGGGTGGATAGAGTATCAAATGAGGAAATAGATCGCTTGCTGAACCATTGTTCAATTGCAAAGACTAACTGTCTACTTTGGTTGATAGCTGAAGATCCACAAGGCTCTTCAGCTCTCATCTTTATATAGAACCATGGTGGCCCCTAGGGGTTCCTCAATGGCGTCCACCTCTGTGTAACCGGGGCTCACCTGATCCGTGCGCCAGCACATGCGAGCCACCCGCATGTGTCTCCACCTAGCCCCACACCTTTCCTCCAATGAGGATCATGACAATAAGTCTTTAACTTAACCTTTTGTTTAAAAAAAAATTTAGTTCATCGTTAAAGTAAGTGTAAGGAATACGGATGTATATAAAGTGTAATAATATTTGTCACAATTTGCGATCTTAGCATGCACCAAGGTGGGGCCCCAGAAGTAGGCCAACCAATCCTGTCTCTTTACGGACCGACCAATCAGGAGGTGCTCCTGTACGCTCTGTCAACAGAGCTCACAGAGCACTACGACAGCCAATCAGACAGAGCAGTCTAGTCTATATAAACGATTAGGCTGAGTGTCACGGGCAGGTAGGTTGACTGAGTCAAGGCTGCAGTTATGACCTTCTATATTGTGTAACTCTAAGCTGAGGAGAAAAGGGTGGCATAAGGCCAGGCTCCAAGGTCCTTTATATAGACCTCTCAGCTGTAGTGAATGGATCTAAGATATCTAGGTTTAGGCTAATGCAAGAGGTCCTGTGATCAATAGGTCCTGTGGCCTTTACTGTACACAAAGGGTGTAGTGAAGGCGGCTGACCAATGCCGTCATCATTCAATGAGGGCATTCGATGGGTGTGTTCGTTGCGTGCCAGGCGCCAGTGCCAGTGCAGGGTGCCAGGGCCGTAACACTGAGACTCCCTTAAGGAGCTCAGCAAGTAAGCAATACACATTCATCTGCTTCATTACTTGTGAAGGCATTCCACACGTGTGTATCAAGACAACCACTCGACTTTGTTCAAGGAGCTTACCTTCCCTACGCGACTCAACCACCCAACTCACGGCGTACCGCCTTACAGTTTAGACACTCTGTGTGTGGATTGTAATATCTTCAAAGATACTATATTTAGCCTTAGTATTATATACAAGGGCGAACTATTCGCGAATAACTTTCGGATCTTCGTATTTAGCCTTTTAATAGTCGTGTTTATACGTAAAACGCGTCCGAAGTTCTAGCTAGCGCTTAACGAAGTTATAAGCCCATCGCACGCTTACAAGTGGCGCGTCGCGTTCGCGTAGCAATCGGTTAGCCATATCTTCTACGTAATGTAGCCGAGGGTGAAATGCACGCGTATATAACTCAATTATATATCAAACAATCGTTTGCTCTTCCAAATCCATGAGTTTACGTGAGTTAGTTAGAATATCGCGTCGTGCAGGCCGACCGGCGCGTCGGTCATAAAGGGTAGTGTAAGGAACTGAGTAGATCTTTGTTGCAGCGGAAAGACGAATTGGGTCCCTTTGAAGAGCTTCGAGTGCTAAGATTAATTGCGCTTCGTTTGAAGGCGATGCCATGTTGTTGTTGGGGGGGGGGGGGGGGGGGGGGGGGAACGTCGTGAAAGGTAGAGTGCGTCGAGTGGAAACCGATGCCTCGCGTCTGGCGCCAGCTGTGTTGACACGGAAGCTGCCGACTACTAAAGTGACCAAAAATGAAGGAGAATAGCTAGGGATTAACAAGTATCGGAGTGTAGGTTGCAGATCAATATATATTCCGTAGCGTGGATGGCAGAACATACGGCAACTGTTTTATGGCGAAGTCCTGGAAGGCACCTGGAGACGATGGCTACCAGCTCTTCAAACTAAGTACATCCCACTGTAAAAATACCAGATGAGTAGGAAGTGTCTCTTAACGAATCATGGGTTTTGGACATGCCAGCTTCTTCCGCCGTGAGTGTTGTTCTGTATTCTAGTAGTCGGCGGAAATTACCTATAAACTCCGCACCAGGATGAACTCAAAGGGTCTCTTGGCATCTCAGTAAGATGAGGGTGGCACGGCAAGCACTACCCCTTCGCAAGTACATGCCGTGGGCAAGGAGCTCGCGCTAGTCCGCTTATTCAGAGTCGCTGGAGTCTAGGAGGTCATCAGTGCACGCCTCGGCGTGTGAGGTAGTCAGCGATTCATCGACTACGCTGTTCTACACCTACACCGTATTTATGTGAATTGCGAAGTGCCACAAGAGTGCCACCCCGCTAAGTCATATTATATAACATTGACCACGGACCAAATGATGTAGGCGGAGACATCTATGAAGAAGCGAGATCGGCGCTGTTCAAGATAATAAGCACAATCTGGAGATAAGCCGCTGGCTCCCTTGGACCTACATGTTGACAAGGAGCGCTCAGTGCAGCAGGCGAACGCGACAAACACACACACCCTCCAAGCTTAGATGGCTCTAAAGACCTTTTCCTGAGACCTCAGGTCTAGGGCAGCGTCTTGCAAGAAGGTGACATCGCCACAGCGGTATGCTGGGAACCCAGTGAAGTCAAAAGGAGATTTTAGGGTCTGTGATCGGAGACTAAGGCGGGCGTAAACTCTGTGATGATTCTCAACGATTGTACCGGATAAAACGATTCGGAGCTGAGATTTATTCGACTTAACTATAGCGAAGCACTACGCGCTGGTGCTTGACTCTGTTGGAGCTAAAGAGCGTGCTTGATCATGGTCCCCACGACCACGCGAAAAGAAAAGAAGTCTCTACCTATACTGTAACGGGCCACTTCCTCCCCCATCTGCCGGTGCTGACCTCTGGCTTGCCCCCCCCCCCCCCATCCATAGAAGAGCCTGTAAACCCAGGTCGAGATCCCAAGTGCTACCAGACAACATGTAACCTATATCGTAGACTCCAGGCAGACACGTCTTTCCGGGTTGCTTGAATTTAGTGAATCAGTACGCATAAAAATTTCCTTAAGGAAAGAAACATAGGCGATATCACCCGGGTGACTCTTGGTGTCACATCTCTCTCGGAGGAACTACCTCTACGACGCCATATCCCGTAACCTTGCGACAGCCTTTGTAAGTTCCTGTTGCGGTGACATATCCCTCATATGCTGGGAATGGTAAAGCCCCATCCTGTACAAACAATTCTTGATCTTCCCGCGTGCTAGATATTGTTAGATTCGTCCCATCAGCCAGTCGGAGGACCCAATCGAGTGGGTATACGGCCGTTGTGGCGTTGGAGGTGTATGTTCGGTTTGACGGCTGGAGAGACGCTAGTGGCACGACTCTATTGATTCCCGGAGCATCTCGTATCGTTGCAACGCCAGCGAGGTTGGAAGCAGCGTCTTTCCAGGTCCAGATTGACATGGGGATGTCGGTAACCCCTGGTATCCCACTTTCGATATGCAGCGCAAACCATGTCCAAGTCGGGGGGAACCCGGTCCACTGTCTGTCGTACCAAGTGCGGGACCTTGTACTGTCAACTCGCACCTTCGACCCGTTCACCTGCAGCCAGCCCGTCGTCTTACCAGCGGGCAGTGACCATTCGTAAACCGTAGAGTCAGACCCTGGAAAATAGCCAAGACCGCCATTCAGTAGGACGGGCGATGACAATTCAAAGCTCACGTCAAACTTGGCCCCCGAGGCATTGCTCCAAGTCCGCATTCCCGGCACACCATTGATTGGGGGCGTAGAGGCGAATCCGTACTCAGCAAATGTTGCGTTAAAGTTCCCATCGTCCGAGAAGACGTCTGGCTTGTCTGATATCACAGAGAACTGGGAATACTGCGACGGATCCGTGATATCGAGTATGGAAGCTCGATAAAGAGTTGAGTTTCCGAGTCCGAACGAGTTGGCCGCTATGACATTTGATATGACCAAGTAGTCGTGGTCATCAGATCCGTGAAGGAAAGAGGACGACCAGAACGACCCAGCCCCTTCGCCACCTGTCTGAGACTCCGTCTGTGAGTCGATGAGATTGTATGGAAGAGGCAATGTTCCCTAAAACGGCTCATATTAGTCCTTGTGTTGCTACTAGCCATCTCTAAGCCTCGATTGCCCTCTTACCAAGCCATAAGAAAGAAGGCCAGCGGTCTCAGGAGGAGAGATTAACGCTTTGGCAACCAGTGGGAGGCATAAGATGAGCGTTTTAGACATCGCTGCCATAATGAAGGAGTTGTTCATCTAGCAAGCGAATCGTTCTTTTTTCGAGGTCTCTGTTACCGAACTCGCCGTGCAGGCTCTGGCAAGAAGACGGGAAAAGCACTTTGGTCGTGGGTTTTGATTCTTATATATAGAATCTTCCCGGGGAAACAAGTCTGTACGGCACCGAACTAAAGTCCGTCCCATCGGTTTTCTCCAAGCTTGTACGGCACCACACTAATGCCCGTTTTCTTTTTTTTTTTTGGTGGGGAGTGGGGGGCTAGGCTGGTTCGGCATCGCACCAATGTCCGGTCCCTTCCTTTTGTCAGGTTCGGAATATACTAATGTCCGTTCCCTCTCTTGATAGTCTTAAAGAGGCGCAGCCACTTTTCCACCTTTTCCACTTTAAGTATCCTGCTGACTCAGCATTGAACAGTGCATCCAAAAGTTCGTCCAATATGCACTGTGGCACACTAGCAACCTACTGTGGTTAGCTTTGGGACGGTTGAGGGCAAGTGCTATGTTGCTCCTCACGTTTCCCAGACTGCCATACGGCGGTTGGCCCCTTAAGGCCGAAGCACACTGTAGTCTATATCAGTTAGTGCCCAGCTTACTCACTTGTTTCTGGCGAACTTACCACTGCTTTTCTCACGCTTGCCGACGCCGTCGCAGGATTGCTTTGCAGACGTACAGAACCACTCACTTGTGCGCGGGTAGAGTCTTCGTTCCGAGTTGTCTTTTGTCCTCTGCCACTCGACCGCAGCTCGTATTCCGTATAGGCCCACGTTTTCGCAAGTTTTAAGCGATCTCCGACTCCTCCACGAACAGATGTTCATTGCTGGACGGCCTTGGAAATCCTGGAGGCGATCTCATTACCGAAGCTCTTCCCGTCCTGCAATATTGCACCGGACCCTCGAGCCAATTCTTCGTGATTCGCACTACAGAGTGAGATTTGGTTTTATAAATACGATGAATCGAGGTTGGGTTCGGATGCCTCAGGGCGAACAGGCGGTTTGCTGTCGCTTGCAGTTGGGTAGTGCTCTCACAAATTCTCACCAGCGAAATCCTGTCACGTACAACGACGCAGACAGGGAAGTCAAAGTATGAAGCCAAAAAAGTTGTATAAGTTATTATGGAGGCGGCTGACAGAGAAGTGGAAGGAGCATATGCGTGCATACGACGAACTGAGCAACCCCTCCTCGAGAAACTTGCGGAAGAGCCGAGGACCACCTCCGCTGGCAAGCTCGCTGCTTCGGTAAGCTCCCTTTCTTTGAATTGATTACTGATGGGACCCGCCAGCATCCCGGCCTTCCTATCGGTAATATCGTTTATTTGCAAATTGTCTGACGAACGAGCCGCCTAGGAGCAAATTCTATGGAACGGAATGCATTGTGCCGCCCAGATATCGTTACAAGGTAAATTAGCATAGTGTCAGGAATCGAGATGCCGAAAATAGGAAATAAGTCTTAAGAACTAATCCACATAGCCAGAGACTGAAATTCGCGGCTACACATTTTGCTATCCGCTCGCCTTGTACTACGTCCTCCGTGTTTCCGGGATGGCATTCATGCTCAAAGGGCCATTATTCCTACACCACCGAATAGAACAGCGAGACCGAGAGCGGCAGTTTGCATGGGAGCGCCAGCCGTGACGACGCCGCCGGTGGAGGTAGGGGCCGGGCTCGTAGTAGCTGCGGTGACATTCGGTGCAGCCGAGGGGCTGGCAGGGTTGAGGACACTGTTTTATTTTGCAACGGTTAGTCCCCCATCAAGCAGCGAGCAATAGAGGTGTGGAAAAAGGAAAAAGAACACTTACGTGTCGATGACATGCACGACACCGTTGTTGGCGAGCAGATTGGCCTGAACGACCTTGGCGCCGTTGACAAAGACGTTGCCGTCAACGACGCGGAAGGTCAGCTCGGTGCCCTGCAAGCTCTTGACCTTGGCGCCGTCCTTGATGTCGTTGCTGTAGATGGCGCTGCCTGTGATCACATGGTAGCCGAGGACAGCCGTGAGATCAGCCACCGACAGATTGGCAACTAGACTGCTGATGGCATCGAACGCCGCGTCTTTGGGGGCGAGGACCGTAACATCGGCAGCCTGGTTCAGCGTGTCCACGAGGCCGGCTTGTTTGACGGCGCCGACAAGAGTGGAGAGGTTGGCAGCGACCAGAGTGTCGCTTAGACTGGTGGGAATAGTAAGGACCTTGTCGATGATGTGGACGGTGCCACCGGTGAAGTTGAGGTTCTGGTTGCTGTTAGAACTGGTCTGGTTTACTGAGTGAAGTTTTGGGCAAAACATACCGCCTCTTGGACAGTGGATGACGCTCCGTTTCCGGAGGTAAAAGTCACAGCATTACCATCCACCTTGGACACAACTCTTTGAGCGCCAGTAACGTTAGAGTAGCGGGGTATGGTGAGGAGCGTGGGAATTTGTTGGTTCGGGGGGCTGGAGAGGTTGGAAGCATAGAAAGTGCCGGCAAGGACGTGGTAGCTCAGCAAAGCCGCCAAAAAGTCGGTCTCATTGAGCATGGCCGCCATGGGCGAAGCGGAAAAAGCAGTGATCGCATCGTTGCTGGGTGCCAGAAGCGTGACATTTTGGGCATTGGCAAACACGTTGTAGATAGTTTGGTTTGAAGCAAGCAACCCGGTCAGAGCAGAGAGTTTCCCGCTCTGTGCAGCCAGAACATCACTGAGGGACTGGCCAGTAACGGCTCCGGCGAGGGCCAGAGGGGCCAGGTGCTTGAGCTGCATTGCGAAAGAAGTGTGGGATGGGAGACTGGACAGATGGACAGTACAATGAGAGTAGAACGTTGGGGATCCAGGTGAGTTGCGTGCCGAAGAAACTGAGAGAGAGGCTGCTGATTATCAGCTTTAACCAGTCGGGGCGGCGAGGTTTTTAAGCTACATGAGCTAAGAACACCAGCGCTCGCCTCGACGCTTCTGTGATCAGTTATCCTTCTCTTGGCCCTGGGCATCGCACGGCATGGCACGGCATCGCGCAATCGAGGCATCCAAGCAGCGGCAAGCAACCCGAACCCGAGAACGAGCCCGATTAGACCATGTCAACTGCGCCTCGGCGAATGGGCCTCACCATCCCGTGGGAGCCGGCAACTGCAGTCTATACAAGACGCGGTTCGTCAGCAGGCCGAGGGCTCGGTAAGGGCTCGCATCACCCAATCATGACAGGCATGTCCACAGAATCCAACGATCTGCAGGGGTACTCAGTAGATGCAGAATCGTGATTTGGGTGGTTTGTTAGCCAAGGAGAGAAAGCCAAGAAGACGCTGAAGCAGCAGCCAAGATGTGCCCTGACTCGATGACGAGATGATTGAAAAGTGAAAGAGCAGATAACATTGGCAAGCATGGGAACTTTTGTCACGAATGACAAAGCGGGAGAATATCCACGTATCGCGTGTTTCTCGTTTTGTTGTTGGCACTGGGAAACGTTCCTGGTCCCTTGGACCCACCCTTCCCCCGCAATCTGACCCCATGGGCCAATCGGCGAGCTAGCCCACACGACGGAAGCATCCAGATCGGGGGCTTGGCGATCGCACTGGGGAACTGCCCCTAGTCATCATCGATGTCGATCAGGGCTGTGCCTTCTTTTATGCATCGCTCGCAAACTGGTTTGTGGGAGCTAGAGCAATGAGGATGGCGCTCTAGTGCTGACAAACAGGTGTGTCAAACGTTCTGGAAAGCTCCTGAGCAGATTCAAACAAGGCTGTGCATGGTCACGACATAGCATGACGCGAATGGAATCGGGCGGCCATTGCAGAAGGTTTCATTTGTCCCAGCATCACCAACATCGCGAGAGGTCACTGTTGAGGTCGAAAGTGAATTGGGCAGGTTGGAGTCCCATTCGGCAGTGGCACTGTCTTTGTAGCCCAACCCTAACCCTGCAGCCTTTCAATGTCTTGTTGTGCCACTGCCCGAAGACTGGTTAAGCCAATATTCCGGCAATCGCTCCTTTTTTTTTTCTCATTAGGGGAGCATTTTTGTCTCTGTATCTTGTTCGTCCTGCGCTCCATTGGCATCTGGGTGCGCTTAACGAGACCTAAAACGTCCATGGAACAGCGGTGGAAAGAACCAAGCAAGGATCACTACCACCAGTGCCAAGCCTGGGATAAGGGTTGACAGGGGTATGGAAAAGAGATTTGCCCGTTCGGACAAGACGTAAGAATGCATCCCGACGTGGGAGAGGCTGCTTCAAGTGGTAGACCGGAGATTATAATCCCGTTGAATTATGAGATGATGCCGGGATGCCCTCGAGACTCGGACTAATGAGCACAAAATTACTCCGTGGCCAAAGTATTGTTGCTCTTTTCTATTTCTTGTTTTGTCACGGGCTTGCGAACCCTTAGGTTCGGGTTCCTTTTTGTTTAACCTTGTTTTTTTGAAGTGCCGGCCCCTCTGCCAACCATTGTAATTGGGGCATGGGCGTCAATACAATCAACTGCAGGAAAATAATAATAGCTTCGCATCACCCAAAACCTATCAGTGGCAAAAGCCCAGCAACAAGAACCCGGCCAAAGAGATGACGACGCCCAGAGTGGTAGCATCACGAGCTCTAGCACCGCCGCTGGAGGGTCTCGCCGTGCCCGTGGACCCTCCCTGGCCGCCTGTAGTGGTCTGCACGTTGTTCGAGCTTGAGGCTTTAGTCGAGACAACAGAAGCGTTTGATCCGGTATCTGAGCTGGACATAGAGGTCAGGGCGCCTGGCGTACTCGTCGTGAACTTGGGTGCAGCGCTTGAGGTGCTCGAGGTGGTGTCGGGGCCGGAGCCTGAGGAGCTGATCGCGATGCTAGAACTGGATGCGATGACTGATTTCGTTTTCGCAAATGACGACAACAGCGATGGCGATGGAGATGGAGCTGGGGTCGAAGTGTGCATCGAAGTCCGACTTTTGATCGACGACGACGACCGCGGCGGGCCGGGTTGGAGCAAGGCTTTTGTATGGTTCCAGCAAAGTCAGCACAAAAACATCAAGGGGGCTTTTGAAGTCGGATCAGTCATTACCTGGTGTACAGGCTGGCATGGATAAGACATCTTCGCATTCTGCGAAGCCGATGCAGGTGATAATGGCCGTGTTGCAGAAATCGAGAAAGGCAAAATTGCTCGGGCAAGTGCACGAATTGATGTAGTTCGACTTGCAGCCACTGCAAACACCACCACTTCGGAACAGGTTTGGGTAGACACTGAAGCGTATTGATGATTTCTCGTTAGCGGACAGATGTGGCGACGATAGGAACAAACTCGAAGCACGCACAGACTCAGAAGCGCAATACTCTCGGCGCGAGATATTAGGGAGATCGGGATGCGTTTGGACGCCGAGGGCAAGGATACCCGATAGCGCAAGGATACCGACCTGAACCGTAAACATGTTGCCAAGAATGGTGTAGAAATGACCAAAGACGGTATTAGAGGGTTGAGACGGAACACTCTCATGGACAAGGCTTCGAGGGTGGTTCCTCTTTTATTTGTTCATTGTGGCTCCACTCGGACAGCCCATCCTCGGAGATACAAGAGCAGAATGGCTTAGCTTATGTGGCTCTAGTTGCGAAGATGGCGGTCTTGGATATGCCGGTGACTATGCGGCTGAGGGACAACGGATTCAGGGTTGGGTTATCTCCGAGTTGCCAAGGACTGAGGCTTCTTGACTGACAGTTGTTCTTGAGTCTTAGTGGCCAATCTACAGTCTAGCCTTCCCCATTATCCTCCGTGGCGTGAATGAGGCATTGTGATTGTCAACAATACTAGGTGTTTGGCATGATTGCTTCCCATTTCGACTGCGGGGAGGTTTACCATTCGATAGTTACTGTGAAAGTGGCATACATATGTCAAGTGCAGAGACAATGCCAACAAAGCTCATTCGCACGGTTGTGGGAGTGGAAGAAATCACAATCAGGCTGGGAACTGTATGTAAAAATTGCGCAGTTCTTGGCCGTTCATTTTCCTTCATTTCCCTCGGAGCTGAAAACCAATGGGCCAAATAATTCTACAGGATGGTTTGCTGCGGAAACTAGGTCCCCAAGATTAGGCTAAGAGAACTTCCAAAGTCCGTACCAGCAAGCCTCGCTACCTGCCGTGAAGTAGGCACCCAAGAGAAACGAGAAGAGCGGAGAAGACCTCACCGAGGGGAAGAAAAGGTGCTCCCTTACATCTACGCTACCTGCCCAGCACTTCATTTTTGACCCGCTCGTCGCGCGCATACACAATGACGGCCTTCCCGTCCCTAGGAGCGCGCCTATCAAGGTCGGATTATTATTAGAGTAAACCCTTAGACAGTTGGAAGCTAATATGGAAAAATAGGTGCGTAGGCTGCCTTAAGTAGTGGATTAAGATTGGAGATTGTGATCCCGTTGAATCATGGAATAACGCCGGCATACTTTCCATCTTCGGACTAATCAATCAATCGATTTGAGGTTCAGTGTAGTTGTGTTGGATTTGACGTGAAGGTTTTTCCCTAATCAATACGTTTAGAAGTCGCGTTAACGCTAGAGGTTGCCGCGAAGTCCACCCAGGACTCATACAAGGTTAGATGGAATTGAGAGAGTTGGATGCTTCGAGGTGTGCCTGGGGCGTTATGGAGAATTCTACGCAACTTAGGAGAACTAGTAAAGATATGAGAGAGAAGAGAGAAGGCTTCCATGATGCGAGAACATGGTGCAGGACAAAGTGTTTGGACTTGACCTGCGTAGCCTTCAACTAAAGAAAACCATCCGTCTGCCCAAAGTCTGTAAGTTTCAGACCTGACTATTAGCTATCTAGAGCGATTCGCCCCAAGAACATGCCTTGGGTTCCTACCGAAGAAGCGCTTTCTGCTGGCGAAGTGATGGCGGTCTCATCCAGCGTTGGTCAAGCGCGCCTGAGACGTAGTTAAGTCTTCATCGGTGAGTGCATACAGACGTGGATGCCGTAAAATTTTCCGCCCTTCAGCGCCGAGCGACCTCTAAAGGCGGGAGTCAAAACCCCCATATCCAAATTAGGTAGGTGACGGTTGACATGGGTTGACAAACCGGACAATCCGCATTGGCAGAGCCTCAATTCCGCCCCCAACCACCACACCATGCCACCACACAGGCAAGAATAGAAACATCTGGATGACCAAGCGCGGGGTAGCTTACATGAGCTTGCAGGTTAACGTTCTCATGCAGTGTACAAACCACGCGTGGAACAATTCCGCCTCTTGCATGGAAATGGGGCGACAAACCCTTGACCATTCGATAAGAGTGTGCTCACCCTTGTCTATGGAAGTGCGGAACACATTCCTTCACCGTCCACGCTGTTGGCAACATCCCAGCATAACCACACAACTGGCTGCTTGCATGCTTGCTTTATTGGATACAAATGCCTGTTTGTCATGTTGCAACACGTCTTTGGAGCCTGGGCTTGATGCAGGTTGCCATTTAGGCATCAATTAGCACCTTTGCCGTCTTCGAAATTCTAGTAAAGTAGCATTCCTGGGATAGATTTGTATCGGAACAAGCACGGGAACGAGAAATGTAACAGTTGCGAAGGATTGCGTTTGTCTGCGACCCAGCGACAGCGACCACCACTTAACCCAACAATAAACCCGTTTGTTTAGCTTGTACATGTGTGAGGCCATTTGGATGCTCTGCTGAATGATTCGCACCCCGGTGGCAGAGGCGGTCAAAGCTGGAAGGTCCGGCACAAAGAGGGGAATTTCACTTCCTGCTGTCGGGATCATGTCACTCAAGGGATGTGGGAACCGCTGAACATAGCTTAGATATCCGGCTTAAACCTCCAAGTAAAGACTCATTTAGACATTACAGATAAGGAAAGGGGGAGTTCGATTCATCATGTCATCAAAAGGGGTGTTCCATCTCATCCATCCATAAAGCACCGTCATGCAATTTTGATCCATTTCCCAAACCCATCAAATCATCAAAAACGACGCAAATCCGTGAACCATGAAGAGAAAGATCAGCGATGATACTCTTGTACCCCCACCGCAGGCCCTTTCTGCGCCGCCCAAGGCCCCTGCGAATTATACCCCGTTTGCGTGTTAGTCGTGACCGAACCAAAAGCACCATCATGTTTGCCAGCCTTAGACCGTCTGCGCCGGAAGAAAATACTACACAACCAGCTTGATTAGCAACCCACGCTCTCTCATAAAGGGGTTGCACTTACCAAGCCCCAACAACCAACCCAACCAGCACGGGCAATCCCACACCCACCGCTACCCCAATGATAACTTTATTCGACACTCCTCCCGTAGTCCCCTCACTAAAAGAGGAGGCATAAGGTGTCGGCACGCCACTGGTAGCACTCAGATCCTTCGCCTGCGCACCAAAGGGAGTAGCATTCGCCACACCAACCGTCGTGGTAGTGGGGAACGAGAACGTCGCTCTCACGCCCGACGGCACAGCCGTAAACAGCGTGCTGGTAATCTCATTCACAGAAGTCTTTTGCAACGAGGCAGGGCAGTTCACCAGCCCCGCCGCTTCGCAGAACACGGCCGTGACTTTATATTTTGTCGTTGTTGATGTGGTGGTTAGTCGTCGTGTAGTACTTCCCTGTCTTGCTTCAACGACGTCGCGCGGTATGTTAGGGGGCGCAGTCGTGGTGGTAATTGCTGAGGCCTTGACTGCGCAAGCATCTGTGAAGGTGGTGGTATAAATGGCTGTGGTGGTGGCAGGATTCGGCCCCCAGGTCCCTGGGCCGAGACCAACTGTCGCGCCCGCCATGGCGCCTAGGGCCATGGTATATTCCTCCACAACGCGTAGCTTGCAGGCTACGTCATTGGGGCGGGCCTGGACGTTGGTCACAAATTCAGCGATGTGCGCAAAGACGCCTGCTTCGACACCTGCGCTGGCGCCGGGGACGTCGACGCCTAGGATGGAGATGGATGGCGTGCCGAGTTTGAAGCCTGCGTGTGCGCCTACGCGCAGGACGGCTTTGAGGACTGTGTCGCCGCTCTGGACTTGTACTGGGAGAAATTCGAATTTGCCGCCTTTTCTATTTTAGAGTGGATAGGTTAGTGTGGTAGATGGCGAGGGAAAGCGAGAGGGGGACTTACAAGTCGACTTTAGATACTTCTTTGCTGAAGAGGGCGAGGTTGATGGCGACTTTATCATCGAGCTTGATGTGGAAGCCCGAGAGGAAGTTGATCTGCGTCTCGGCGCTGAGGATCAGGTCTAGAGTGAGGAAAATGCCGATTTCGAAGTCATCGCCGGAGGATACGCCGACTGGGGACTGCGACTTGAATAGAGGGATGGAGAAGGTGCCGTTGATCTGGAGGGTGGTGTCGAGGTGCATGTACAGCTCCAGCCCCTCAAACTGGAACGACAGCAGGCACTCCGGGATGGATGGGATGTCAATGTTGAAGTCGGTGTTGATCGAGAAGTTGTCAAACTCAAAGTCGTCCCTTGACAATTTACCACTCAAGAACTCGGATTGGAGGTGGTCGAAGTAGTCATCAATTTCGTTGGCTGCTTCCTCGGTAATGTTCTTGATCTTGGCTCCGACTTGTTTGGTGACGTTGTCGAGGGCATCGCTGGCGTTGAAGCCGCCATTGATGGTCAGTTCGGCCCTAGTCTTGCCTTTGATATAGCATGTGATGCAGGAGACTTTGACGCCCAGGCTAATGGAAGAGGGGCAACTTTAGGTGCTTGGACGGTACATGTAGAGGATCCGGCGATTAGTACTTACAAATCGAACAGGTTGGCATTATTCCAGGTCCTGTCAATGGTGGTGGTGTTGGTGGCGATGGTATCTCTGCCATGAATGGCAGCAACTTTGGCCAGGCCACGCCGAACAGCAAGGATAGTGTCGGCATCGGATGAGCCTGGGAGGCTACGAGTTTGGACGTGGATGTCGAGAGGGGATAAGGCCGAAGCGGCAGCAAGCCCCGCAGCCCAAAGGGCGTGGACGAGACGCGAACCTAGCATGCTTGCGAATTGAGACAGCTGGAGATTGTAATTCTGGTTTAAGTGAGTTGCAATGGTTCCAAAATCTCATCAACTCGACGAGGCAGTGAGTGCTATATACATGTATCATCCCCTTCTCCATCACAGTCCAGTGCAGGGTTAAGTTTCAGCCACCACGCAACTTTCCACAATATGCACCTTGGAATCGGGTTTGAACCTGGGACACCCTGCAGGGGGTATCGATGCAGGGGGCTGAAGCTGTGTTGGTGTTGGAGTGCCGCAGACGTGCATATGCGCCGTGGTAGTGTGCCAGGGAGCAAAATCCCAGAGCCTTGTCCAAGCACACACTTTCTGGGTGAAGGGACCATCCCAAAGACCATTTTTCTGCCCGAACCGCGCTTGGCACACTGAAAAACTGCGGACGGAGATGAGCAAACACAGCACTGTGGTCTGCTCTTCTTGAACGTGGCTGCAGTCCCAAATTTGTCGACACGCGCGCTTGCAGACTCGGCCGCACACACAAATCGCAAAAGCTCGAAATGCGGGGCAGAGGTGCAGCAAAAAGCTTTGTCTGTGTCCATGCCAATGCTCTCAAATTCTATGAATAAGCTAAATACTTCGACTACAGGCTAATAAATGAAGGCATTCACAATGCGTTATATATGTAAGAATAAGTCAATAATTAGAATCAATTTCACAGAGTATTCTGCCAGTTTCTTTTTTAAAGAACTAAATTTAGCTTGTGTTATGATTAAATTCATAACAAAACATTCAACGTAAGATTAAGTTGAAGATAAAAGTAAGCAGTAAATAATAGTACACTTTTTATATTTCCAGCTCTTATTAAATGCTGAGATATGTTATATTAAATACCATTGATAACAATTTTATACCCATTTCGTAAAAATAATGTATTGTCTTATAATATGTCATGTCCTACGATTTTTAGTACCTTTTACTGCGGAGGGAACCCATAAACAAGGGCTCCATCCCCAAGTAACTCATCTCCAGGCAAAGTCTGACATTGTGAATGGAAGAAATAGAGTTACCTCGACCGTTAGAATCAACCTTCTGGCGCTTGTGCTCCTTCCGAAACTGACAGGGGCTGTATCCCCAAAAGAGGTTGCCTAAAGTTAGGGTGCAAACAGACACCGGATCTGCATGCAATTTTGTTGACCTGTCAGTCTTGGCACAAGCCATCTTGTGTTTTCAAAGCAAGGCTCTGCTTGATAATCGATGTTACACAAATCTAGCTGCTTAGTCAACGTCCCCAACGCACCCATATCGGCGAAGCGGAGATAATGATGTTGCATTTTTGTAGTCGATTAGCTCGTGTAAATTGTCTACGAGTGGCCATAATGCATTGCAACCCCTCGAGTTTGATGTTCGGACAACTGTTGTGGCAAATGCGAGCTATCCAACTAATCTTGCCAACAACAGAGCCATCTAGCCCTTCTCCGAAGTAGCTCCATATACTGGCCCCCTCATCAAGTCGAGACTCTGTTCCCTGTTGCACCCAGCTAAGATTGAATATGGCTGTCTGTTGAGGCGTCTCCGTCTCGCCGACTGGATTTCCTCCAAGTGACAATAGAGGTGCATCGCGCTCATCCGCGCAATCTCCCCCTCTTCTCCTGCAGAACAAGATCAGCTAGCATTGGTGTGCGGGGGATTTGGCGTTTGATGAAGACATCTTGAACGATCCCAAACTGGCCAAGCTTACCACGTAACTCCTGGCCGCTTTTACTCAACCCGGAATCCTTATTTCCTAAGAGAACTTTTTACGAGGTACTCTCTGAGGAGTCGAGCACTGCCCCACCTACAGCCTTAAAACCAATCACTGAGGCGCTGCACCTGCTGCCTGGTATATTCATTGACGCCCAGGAGCAGCTACAATGCTCAATAGCAACAACCCCTAGGCCAACGTCAATAATGAAGCTGTAGCTGGTCGAGCCTTATTTTTGCTTTTCAAGGATAGCAAAACGATTGGAATTTGAGTCGTGAATGCAAATAGCTTCAATTGCGTTGATGGCATTTATCGGGCGTATGACTACTCCGTAAATTCGCCTGCTCCGTGTCCCTGCGAGCTGGGTGGGCAGTTGTAGCGCGCTTTATTGGTTGGTGTTGGGGAGTGCTCCACGCCTCTGAGAATAATTATTTGTTTCCTCGGAAAATATGGATCTCGTACTCTCAACCCGATTATATCCAGATTTGCAAATTCTTTGGTGGCGTCCTTTCATTTCCCTCTTCCCCCAATTCAAAGTCCATCCTTAGGTTTACCCGACTGCACATCTGGATCACCCGCGATCTAGGTTGGCAAGACCCTAAAGAAAAGCTGCTCACCGCTCATGAACTAGATCAGGGACCCCTCTTGATACTCCGAAGCTAGAGTAAGGAGACCGAATGCTCGTCCGTTGAAACTGGAGTACGAAAGGGGAACCCTCGCTGTCGGCAGGGCCAATGACAAAGTCCACATCGTACTCCTTCAAGCATTTGTCGGCGGCTCTCGCTCGAGCCCAGTCTCGCATGTCTTGGATGGCTGCATCGCGCAGGTTTTCAGGGACGGAGAACGTGGCCGCCGTCTCGAGACGTTGCATATGGGAAAGCCATGTGAATTGGATACCACTTCAAACTTATGTACCTTGCTTCAAGCCAAAAGCCAAGAAGTGGCTGTTCAGTCGATATCAACGCCAAAGCCGGGAGCGTTCCGATATCTGCCCATGTTATCAAACCTTACCATGTACTCCTAGCCGATTTCAAAGAATTTTGCGAAACAGTGCAGACCAACGACTTATGGACTGCCGTATGTTGACACGTCTAAGATGGAAGTATCTTAGGCATCAGCACCTGCCCAGAGCGCTCTTTACGAGTCTAGCCTAGTTTAGAGCGGCGGCTTTCCCGCTAATCAAATACCCTCCTTGCTCTCCTGTTCTTTCTCTCTTTCTTTCTTTCCCGATAAGGAACCAATGCTGTTTACCCTGCCTCGCATTTAATCTTGGTGGTACTGATAGGGTGCATGGAATGCCTAATTTTGAGTTGAAGTCACAAATTTCTATTGTTCAGGCTGAGATACTTCACATCTGGTGCTTTTCGTAGAGAACTAACCTACCATGACCCCAGCTTTTCTCATTCATCTTGCTAAAATTCATTTCGGAAATCTGACTGGTTTCGCACCTCCAGATCGGCGTGGAGGGTCGGAAACAGTTCATATTAGCATGACGTTTCACTAGTCAGTACGGCTACTGGACTCCGAAGTTGGGCTCATCGGAACGCAATGTCTTGGATGAGCCAGGAAATACCCTGCATTTGATGGCTTTCATCGATTACCTGCTTTAGTTGTGGTGTTGATTTGGATGCGGGGCGAAACGCTCCAAGTGGCTATCCTGGATCCGAGGGTGGCCCCTAAGGTGAGTGGCGCATAAGCGTTATTGACTCGGATCCGACAACTCGGCCAATTTTGATCAGATCTCCATCGAGTGGCTTGAGACATGTAAGATGGTCTGGGGCTGCCCTCCACAACGCAGATCATCGGACTGGAAACGCCACCAAAACAACCATATATAGTGTATTATTGGATTCAAGTGTCAATATACTGGTAGCCCACCCGAAGGATGTTTGTCATTTGTTCCATTTTCGTTGTCTGCCCATGACGGGTTTTAAGCAGGTATTCCGAGTTTTGTCATCCAACGTACCAGAAAACAGAGCATATATGACAGGCGTGTCTCTCCATCT
This sequence comes from Podospora didyma, assembly GCA_033439775.1. Classification (NCBI taxonomy): domain Eukaryota; kingdom Fungi; phylum Ascomycota; class Sordariomycetes; order Sordariales; family Podosporaceae; genus Podospora; species Podospora didyma. Next base: position 3,134,813 of record JAULSW010000003.1, read on the forward strand.
TAACCGTGGAGGATTCACACCATTCAAGACAGCAAAGAAGAAAATCACAATCTTCAAATCCCTCCTTGAAAAAACACCACTTCAAACAAATACAGCCATCATGACGGGAGATCTCCACCGTCTCCTCCTTCTCCTCCTTCCCTTGGTTGGCGCCGTGGCCGGTGTGAAGCCTGGCGACGACACTCTCGCCACAGTCCGTCGCGATGCCAAAGATATCTCATCGGACGCCGGTGTTGCCACCTTTAAGCGCCAAACCGACTCACCCCCCGAGTACATCTACACGGTCTTCGACAACGTGGCTGCCCAGGGAAATATTGCCAACGGCGATGTTGTGCAGACCTTCAGCCTCACGGGCAGCGTGGTCATTCTCAAACCCGGATACTCATCGCTGGACACCATTCCCACTAACGGGCCCAACTTCCTCGACGTTGCCTTTCGCCTGGGGACCCCTGGCTCACCTGGGTATCTCCTCTATGCAACCAACGAAGTCCTGTACGACCTCCCGGGATTCGGCGGCGGCCAAGCCCCCTACACGGACTACGCTTTCGTGATGGGGAGCGTGACGACGGATCCTGACCAGCTGACAGCGACCGTTGCCGTCGATCCGGGCCAGCAGAGCAACAACGTCAACGCGGGTTTTGTCGCGAAGAAGATCCTGTCGGCACCGTGTCCCGCTCCGTGCCTGATCTCCCTGCTCTGCCCGCCCCCGCCTCTCCCCACGACCACCATTGTCGGGTACAACATCACGTCGGGTGGGTTCAGCCTGACAATCACCAACCCTGGAGACCAGGCGTCGAATTTGTCTGCTTCTATCGGCATCAGAGGTATCGCACAGAGTGGTAATCTTGCCCAGCCGTATGCGGGTTACGGGGTGACTCTGAGCGGGACCGCTACTTATTCCAGAACTTTCACATTCGTTTGAGAATGAGAAGGGGGTACCCGGTTTCGGGCTTCAGGCTGATGTGCTGATTTTCTTCCTTCTTTCATATTAAACAATGCTCAGGGCAGGGAGGGATTCGGTTGCACACACGGAGAAGAAAGTGACAGTTGCAAACATATAAATGAAACGCGAATAAACCAAAGAAAAGCCCCCTTCTTCGCTTCGGGCCCCAATGAGAGAATAGAGATTGACAGGGAGTGTAAAACAAAATGACGTATATCTCTCCGCCTTACACACACTCTGGAACTTTGATTGTTTTATTCTACCACGGAGTCTTCAGTCTAAAGCCACTTGATCATTTTATATCAACTTTTGTTTGCAGTTTAGTACTATTGTACACCCGCGCACCTCGTCGCAACTTAAGCCACCAAGACCCCAGCCATCACACCCATCAAACCCAAACATAATCCCAAACCATTGCCCCCAGAACTAAACCCAAACGAAGAAGCAGCACTCTTCTTTTCCGCCGCCTCCGTCGCCGAGGCATCATTCGCAGTGGCAGCCCCATTCCCTCCCTCCGCCGCCGCCGCCGCAGACACGGCCTGATTGATCCTCACGCAAACAAACTCGACCCTAACATCCTCATACAGCACCCTCGTCCGCTCTACGGGTCCCGCCGGATTGTGGCCTAGTTCGCCCTCCTGGGCGGGGTAGCTAATCAGCATCGCGATGGCAGTCTTACGCTCCTGCGTCACGAGGTCCGTAGCTCACAGCATGGACGTGTGCGCGTGGCTGGCGTTGCCCGAGAAGGGCTTGGCGGTGTACATTTGTTTCCTCTTGAGTTGCGTCTCTCCCGTGAGCACGGGCGTGGACAGCGGCGGAAACAGGGCCGGCGGCGAGTCGAACATGTCGAGCGGGCACGAGAGGTTCGCGGCGATGGCCTTGCCGTCGTACCGCCGCCAGTCGTAGAGAGCGCTGTAGGTCGGTGCGTCCCATTTTCCGAAGAATGCGATGCGGGGGGCTACCCTTTGCCGCAGGTTCTGGGCACAGGCGCTCCCGAGCAGGGCGGTGCAGTTCGTTGAGCCCGGGTCGGCGGAGAAGGCGACCGAGGTGGCGTTGGTGAAGAAGGCGGCTAGCTGGCTCTCGGTCTCGGCCTTGGGGGTGAAGTTGAGGGCTGTTTCCGGGAACTCGAGCCAGAGGCTCGTGGCGGTCAGGGTGATGTTAGGCTGGGACGAGGATGAACCGATTGTTGCAGCGGCCGCGGTATTGTTGTAATTATGCTTGTGATAATGATCCTTCTCTTGCACGCTGAGCTCGTCGATGGCGTAGACTAGCGTTGGGGGCTGCAGGAACAGTGGCGCGAAAGGCGCAGAAGCCCTGCCGCTTTCTGTACCTCGTTGAGACACGGTGATGTGAAATAGTCCCCGTAGTCGCAATCCTCAGCCTCCGCCTGTGCAAGAGGCAGGACCGCAAGGAGCGCTGTGGGGAGCAGATTCAGACTAAAGCGTGTCATGATGGTGTCGATGTTTTCGAATTGGGGTACAGAATTCGATGGGAACTGAAGAAAGCGGCGTACAGATTGCCGTCAAAAGTAAAACTTGGAAAGTAACCAGGCCGCCCTCGTCGCTAGCCCGTTGCCAAGGTAGCTATCGTGATTGCCAAAATCATTCTGATGGTAGATAGAATACAGGTACGGATACGATGGCTCCATAAAGGTGGAGAGTAGTTGGAAAAGGGCTGCTTAGGAGTAGGTAAGTAGCATTGGCGGGCCTTATCTTTGAGCACTGTCTGCGATGCCTTACTCAACGTCTACCAGTAGGTACAAACCTCCTAAAGCTGATATGAGAAACAAAAACAATGACGTCGTGCGAAAACTGGAACTTCTGATTGAAAAAATTACCAGAAGAAAGAAAGCCTATATCCCGTGAAATAAATGGACGAAAGAATCGAAGATGACAAGAAAAACACGAAACGATATCAGCTTTACCACTCCAAACCTTTTAAGTCCATGGGTACATGCAAGAGCCGGTCGCCATAGGCCGTTGGCTTGGGCAGTTTTCCAGCGCGGATGTTCATCTGCAAGGACTGGTGGAGCAGCCGAGGAGCGCCCAGCGATGCGTCGCGTTTCCTGCGCATGGCTACAAACTCGTCCTCGCCAATGCCGTCATGGAGATGTTTGTTGTGTTTCTTGTGGTCATGGACGCTCATCCAGGCCATGGGCGTCTTGCGCTCGGGCGGGGGGTAGTCGTGGCCGGTCCATATCTTAACATGGGCTGGCAAGTTCAGGAGTCGGCGGCCCGACGCGAAGAGGTTATTGGCACTCCCGCCTGGGAAGTCACAGCGCGCTGTTCCCACATCGGCATAGAAAAGTGAGTCGCCGCAAAAGACGTTGTCTAAAGTGGTGTCAGCTAGAATTAGAGGAGAATTGGAGTAAGTATTTTACCCCCAATCTTATATCCGAGATGGTCCGGAGTGTGGCCAGGAAGGTGCATGGCGGTGGCCTTAAGGTTCCCAATCTCAAAGACTTCGTCGTCGTCCAGAAGCTTGTCGAAAACGCCCTCGCTACACTCACCAGGTGGAACTCCATACCGTTGGCCGAACAAGGTCTGGACAAGCCCAATCCGCTTTCCAATGCCAATGGACGGTCGATGACTTTGCGTTTTGGAAAGGCGATCCTGGAGGTACGACGACGCCGTGATGTGGTCTGCGTGCGCATGAGTCTCCAGGATCTTGTCGACAGTGTAGCCTTTTTTCTTGATCAAGGCAAGGAGCGAGTCGGCGCTGCCCGTGGTGGCTTGTCGTGAGACGGGGTCATAGTCCAAGACGGGGTCGATGATGACAGCCGCCAGCGTGGACGGGTCGGCTACTACATATTGCCATGTCCCTGTGACTGGCTCAAATACGCCATGGACTGCGGGCTGCGCGGCCGGAGTTGCTTGCGAATGGAGTTGATGGTGTTTAATGATTGTGGTTGCGAGAGTTGCCAGGGTTGTGGGTCCGTAGGTCGGAGTTCTTGGCGACGCTTGACGAAATGGCCTGACAGTGCTCGCTAACGCGGAGCATGTACTGGGAGGATGAGCCCGGTTGCAGAGACGTCTGCAATCTGTGGGCTTCCCTCCGATATTAAGACGAGGTCTAACTGCCTTGATCATAGTTTTCCTCTTGGTGTTTTTGTCGCCTTTCATGGAGGGAATGGTTGGTATTTTGTGGAATTGGAGGTTATCTTGTACTTCAAGTTTGTTTTGTCAACTTCATGACATGAGCTCACCTGCCGCGCTAGCCCCAATCTAATCCTAGGATGTTCCCCGCGTCGGCGAACTCGGGAGCCCCTTCGCCGACCTCATTGCTGACCATCATACGAAAATCTCCTGAGGGACTCGAGCAATCTACAAACCCCAAAAAAGGGGAAGTCAAACACGGGCTCCACTTGCTAAGAATCGAACGATCAGCGGGAACCCCTCGACAAAACTGCTCGGGCAGGCAGGCATGGCAAGCTTCCGCAGGGTGGAGCTTAAAGTCAATCGGAAGGGCGGAAAGAGCCATCTTGGCCGTCTTGGCTCTTTTTGCTAGCGCTGCTGCATCAAAAGCACGCAATTTCTGGGTCCATTGTTCAACCTCGAAGAAATTCGTTCAAACTTCAAACCCACCAAGCACTTCAGCCGTCTTTTTCTTGGATGCCTTTGTTGGCCATCAAAAATCTCAATCTCAATCTTAATCTCACTGCCTTTTTTGTCCAATTTTGTAATACCTGACGACTTCAATTCTTGTCTCCGCGTCGAGTGGTTTTAGCGCCATTTTCTGGTGATCCGACTTTGCGCCATTTCCTTTTTGACGCCGCCAAACATGATGCGCACTCGCCTCGGCCCAGCGGTATTGACCGCTGCGCGCTCAGTCACCGGCCCCAAAACTCTTCAGAGCATTCGCAACCTCGCAACGGTAGCCCCTGTGGAGTCCGCTACCCGAAACCACAAGGTTGTCGTCGTTGGCGGCGGCACTGCCGGCCTTACCATCGTCCACCAGCTTCTCCGAACCGGCAAATTTTCCAAGGACGACCTCGTAGTTGTCGACCCAGCAGAGTGGCATCACTATCAACCAGGGTGGACTTTGGTTGGTGGTGGCCTCAAAACGCGGGAGGAGCTGCGGAAGCCGCTTGGAAGCTTGATTGACCCCAAGCTCAAGTTTTACAACGAGAGCGTGCAAGGATTTTCTCCCGAGAACAACCTCGTCACACTCGGCAATGGAGACAAAGTCAGCTATGAGCAGCTTGTGGTCGTGCCTGGCATCAACATCAACTACGGCGGCATCAAGGGCTTGCCCGAGGCGTTGGCCGACCCCAACTCTCTCGTATCGTCCATCTATGGCTACGAGACCTGCAACAAGGTCTTTGGCACCATTCAGCAACTCAAAAAGGGCACTGCAATCTTCACGCAGCCCGCTGGTGTCGTGAAATGTGCGGGTGCCCCCCAGAAAGCCATGTGGCTCGCCCTGGACCACTGGAAGAAAGCAGGCCTGTACAAGCCCACCGATCCATCCAACTCGCCTATTAAGATCGCCTTTGCCACTGGGTTGCCAGTAATGTTCGGCGTGCCTAAGTACAGCGCTAAGCTCGAAGAGTTGCGAAAGGAGCGCGGTGTTGAGGGTCTGTTTCAGCACGATCTCGTCGCTGTCGAGGGCAACAAGGCTACCTTTTCTAACGATGCTGATGGTGGAAAGGAAGTCACACGCGACTTCGACCTGATGCATGTTGTGCCCAAGATGGGGCCTCACGCTTTTGTTAAGAGCAGCCCGCTGGCGAACGAGGCGGGTTTTGTCGACGTCGACGACGGCACAACGCGTTCCAAGAAATTTGCCAATGTCTGGTCCGCCGGTGACGCATCCAGTCTGCCAACGTCCAAGACCGCGGCAGCCATCACAGCACAGGCCCCCGTTCTCGTCAAAAACTTGCTGCGCGCAATGGAGGGCAAGGAGCTGGAGCCCGAGTCTATCTACGACGGATACACATCTTGCCCGCTGGTCACAGAGTACGGCAAGGTGCTCCTAGCGGAGTTCAAATATGGTGGAGTGCCGAAGGAGACGTTCAACTCTTGGTTCGGTATCGACCAGGTCGAGCCGCGTCGTGCGTTCTATCACCTCAAGAAGGATTTCTTTCCGTGGGTGTATCAAAACTATATGGTGAAGGGTAGATGGGCCGGGCCAAAGGGCTGGACAAGGTAAAAGATTCCGCAGTGGGGGCTCGTTCACAGGGACAAATCAAGTATGCCAGCACGAGATATCTTGAATCTAAAAGTTATAATCGAACGATGAGGTCAGAGTTGAGCGGTGGAAAACCGTTGCACGTACAGCTTTCAAGGGTCACATGCGTGAGATGAATGCCCGGAATGGAATTCGGATTGATTGGACGATGAAGCTTCTTGGACGCCTCAGGACAAATTTATTGAGAAAACCCCACACTCCTTCAGACCTCTTTGCTTTCCCATGAACACAACACCTCACACACATCCCTTTGACAAGACCACTGGCACAGAAAACAACAAGTTGTGGCTCATCAATACTTCTTCTCTCAAATTTGAGGAGTTCATCGGCTCCAACATCCCTCCCTATGGCATTCTCTCCCACACATGGGAGGGTGAGGAAGTCTCGCACCAAGAGTTTCTTGCCCTAACGACAGCAACGACCGCGAAGAAGGGCTACGCCAAAATTCAACAAACATGCAAAATTGCCCTGGAGCACGACAAGCGAAGCAGAACTCACCGAAGCCATAAACTCCATGTTTCAGTGGTACAGGGAAGCCGTCGTTTGCTATGCTTACCTCTCGGACTACGAACCTCGCCGAGATCCAATGTCCAGCGAGCCTTCATTCAGGGAGGAAAAGTTACGTCCTTGTCGCTGGTTCTCTCGCGGCTGGACCCTTCAAGAGCTGGTTGCTCCAGGAGAGTTGGTATTCTTTGATCGCTCATGGAGATACTGCGGCACGAAATCCTCCATGCGATCCATCCTGGAGCGGATCACGGGGATAAGTGAGGCTGCCCTGCAAAGATTAGTTACGATGTGGGAGCTGCCCGTTTCAACCAGGATGTCTTGGGCATCTTCGAGAGAAACCACCCGTGTGGAAGGTATGGCCTACTGCCTCATGGGCATCTTCAGGGTCAATATGCCTCTTTTATACGGCGAGGGAGAAAGAGCGTTCACCAGACTGCAGCACGAGATCATCAACACAAGCCATGATCTCAGCATCCTCGGCTGGGCTTCCGACATCAAGCATCTCTCAGGGGGGGAAACGTCGCTTGATCCGGGGCGTTATGCAAATCTAGCGCCGTCCCCCAAATATTTTCACCACAACTTCCTCGGCAACCGGGGGGGGGGCTAGTTGGCTCGGTAGTGTACTCGATTACCAATTTAGGCTTTCGCATCACCAGCAGCCTCGGTCATGTGTGCATCGCTGGCTGTTCAAGCATCTGCTGCAGTTGCTTGCCGTCTTTTCGCAAGTATATGTTTCATGTTGGCTACACCCAGAAGATGACGGCTGGCCGGGAGACAGTCTTACTTTGGGGCTTCTTTGTACAGAAGTTGGAGCCAAATCACTTCGTCAGATCTTCATCAGAGCTTTTATGATTTGAGAAAGACGCCTCTGCATTCAATGGGACGCTCCTTATGCCTATCTATTTACAAACCGACGGTTTCACACACAAAGAGCTGATTCCGGTTCGCGCCATGAAGTTGTCGGTCGACCCCCGCTGGGAGATTCCGTCTGCCCATACCGGAAAGCCACTGGGACTGGGCCGAGCGACGCTTCTTTATCCCTGACTCCACCGATCGAATTTCAACCCCTGCCTGGACCTTGGTCTCTCTTCGGACTTCTGGTCTGCCCGAGTCGCTCCAAAAATCTAACGAAATTTCAATCCTCACGAACCAGGCCGGCTGCCTCTGGGTGCTCGAAATGAAAGATCTGTGGGGACCAATATCCCAAAACAGGCGTTCAGGAACTGACCTAACGTGGTTCGATATCCAAGACATCTGTGCAACTACCCTGGACCGGAGGCAAACTCCGGCCAAGGGACTCATCTATTACAATCCACCCAATATGCCGAGGTATGGCTTTGCTGCGGAGTTGGTGTGGTCAGGGGTAGAAGGGCATTATTCTGAACTACTCATTGAGAGTGCATCATTTGACCAGGACTGGGTCCTCAACCAGCCAAGACCCTCAAGGAGATGGACGAGGCGGCTTAGAGGTCCGCCAATGCAAGAAGAGTCTTAATTTTCAAGTTCAGCTTGAGCTACTTGTTTTTCTTTCCCCTCACGGTCCTTTTTTATGGTTTTTAATGGGTAGTCTTTCCTTCTGCGCATCTCGCGTTTGTTCATCGCAATTCAGATTTATGGAACATACAACAGCTGGTGACTTTCGTAGTATTCGAAATGGTAGAAGTCATGTGAGACGATCAAGCATTAGAGGCATTACGATGATGAAACTGTATAGAATTCTCATCGCTCCCCATATTCGTCCCAACAAAGGGCACCGCGAGGACAAGAATTATTTATTAATAGTATTGGAACAAAACTGCAGTGGTATACACACGGAAAGTATAGACCCAAAAAAAAAGAAGAAAAAAAGAAAACATGTATAATATGCATACATGACGAAAAAAAGCCCGAGGGTGGCCCCTCCTCTACGGTGTCTTGACGAGAGATGCTTCGTCAAGATAGGCCACGGCGTCCGACGGCCCCTTATTCGCACTCCAAACCCACAACAAGGTCGCCATAGATGCGGGGGCCTGAAAGGTGACGGATCGGCGGATCCATGTGTTCGGAGGCTGGTCGGCATAGTACGAGTAGGCGGCAACGTAGAACGAGCGGCCGCTAGCGAAGGTGACCTGCAGCGCCGAGGCCGCGTAGGCGACGGTCTTAGTCGTGTAGACCCAGTACGACATCTCGTAAGTGGCGCCCGGCTGCAGCTTGATGCTCTGGGCGAGAGCCAGATGTTGGCGTCGCTCTTGTTGTCCCAGGTAATCTTGAGGCTCTTGCCGTCGCTGTGCGGGCGCTCGCTGTTGACGGCCGGGGAAAGAACGCTGGGGTTGGGGAGAATCGAGGGGATCCAGAGACCGAGCTCGCCCATCTCGAAGCCTCCGTTGGCCACGGCGGGGGTGTGCGTCGCATAGGGGTCGCATGGTGCCGTGGTCATGTGGCAGATGATGGACGCGCTGGAGATGCAGCTGTGGGCGCTCGGCGGGGCGAACCCAGGCAGCCCGATGCTTGCAAAACATGGTTGTACGGCAGTGGGTAGGGCACCGCCGGTGGAGAGCTCGGCGCGGCATGACGTGGCCACCCGGTTGACTGAGGCAACAGTCGGCGTCTGGTTGAGGCTCTCGCATGCCGCATGCATGCCAGGATTCTCTTCGAAAAAATTGGACGACAATCTTTGCTTCTTGAAGTTTCGAAAGGTCTGGAATTTGAACTGACCGCCCGATTTCACGCTGACTGGCTTGTCCGTGTTGCTTGCTACAGGATCGCAGGGGAAGAATGGTGAGCCAACGCCAAGTCCCAGATGTGCAGTCGAGCCGGCCCAAAGGGGAACAACGTTCGCAGTTCAGGCAACACACTGAGAAAGCCGCGCCGCAATATCGGTGCCGAATCGGGCCGGATTATCAAGTGCCGCTCTCTCTCCAAGATCCAGACAGTCCCGCACGACGCCCCCGTAGATGGAGCCCATCACACTGTCATGTGTTTTGTCAGCCCACGGACTTCAAATGGAAACTTATTGTATTCCCATGACCGCAACATCGGAAAAGGGGAACTCACCGGTCAAGGTTCGACTCGGAAGCAAGCCTGTGGATTTGCGCAGCCGTAGACGGCTCACTTCCGTCGCCGTCAAACTGAATCAAGTCGTCCAGCATACCCCACAGCCCGAGATCAAGTAGCACGCACCCGAGACTGTACAGATCGTATAGTCGCCGGTACGGCACGCTCGGGTCTGCGAGCTTGGCCCGGTGCTGGTAATAGTCAAGAGTCAAGTTGAGCGCCGCGGTGCGCGACACTGGGGCGTCCATGTAATGACCACGGGCAGTGGGGTTATACTGCTGCTGAGAAGATGACGAGGCCGTGTAGTGACTTCGCGCGTTGTTGAAGCCTACTAGCAATGGGTTCTCAAAGTCATAGTGTTTGGGTTAAGTCTTTCACAGAGGATAGACTGTCGCAGATTTCGCCTTCTGGGAAGAAGATGGCTGCTCTCGCAGCGGATATTTCTGTTGACAGGTGTCAGAAAAAGGGGGAGGGTTGAGGAGGCCTTCAAAGGGTGTGGGAAACAAACTTGTGAACCCATTCGGCAGCGTGGATCATGTGCACTGTGTCGACGATATGCTTGGCAATGTTGAATTTCGTGCCGAGGGTCACTGCCGAGGCATACAAGGGAGAAAGCCGGCCCTTGATGAGCTGTCGAAGACTAACGGGCATCCGTCGCTCGGATATGGCACCTGGCGGCAAAGCCGAAGTGGTAGTGCGGCTGATATTGTCTGGTGGTCTCATGATGATACCCAACCTGTTGGTCTGAGTGATGTCGTCAAGAACCCCGTAACAGTCAGGGACCAGCATTTCGTCAGGCTTGGGCGCAGATAGCAAAGCCGCCAACCACTCCGCTTCCTGTCTCTTGTTTGGCAGTTGCGGATTCTGTATCCACTCGATGAGAACCACGCGGAGGTCCCCTTGTTGGCTGAAGTTTCTGAGCAGCGCCATGGTCGAAATGCCCCTGCTGTCAACTTTGTAGTTGTCCCTGATATATAAGTCGTTGGCCTGGAAAATGCGAGGCATTGTCGTGCCTCCGGGGATCCGTCGGACTTGGGCGCGGAAATTGGCCATCTTGGCGAGGGCGAGGTATCTCCTTGCGCTGGCGGGATCGGTGGCGCTCTCGGCTTCGAGCTTGTAGCTGGCAAGCACTATCCCTAGCTGCTCTGCCACGACCTGACCAATGTTGTCGTAAACTCCTTTGTCCAAGCGAGCCACCTGGACGCCTGCCGGGCCGTATCGCCACAGCACTTCATTATACTCGCGCAATCGGCTGATGAGATCTTCAAGCCTCTTCTCTCTGCCCCAAAGAACAAACTTTGGCCGCTTCATCAGCGACATGTTGGCGTCGCAGCTGGCTCGGAATCGCCGCAGTTTCTGTGGGCTAAGATCGACTTCCGACTCAAAGTGGAAGTCTTCTAGTGTTTTTACACTCTGGATGCTATGTTAGTGCTCTCTAGATCTGCTGTCTGGGTATTAACTGTGATGTATGATTGGAATCATGTACCTTATCCGAGGTATCGGTGATTTTTATCCCGTACTTCTCAAGCGCCTTAAGATCGTAGAACAGACGCGAGAACAGCGCCAGTTGCCGTAGTATCTCGCGAGAGCTGGCGGGATGGTCGTCTGCATACTGCTGGAATCTGGATTTCTGGCCGTTTTGTGATGTGCCCCATATTTCAGACCAGGACAGGAAGTGCTGAGACCGATGGTGAGCGTCATTAATCGCGTGACCCGCAAGAGCTGCTGGTGGTCGGTGCCACTCACCCCATGTTGTGTTTCGATCCGCATAAGCTGTTCCCCCATCTTCTCTTTGGCCTCTACGAGACCTTTAATTAAAGTGAACCCATCTTATTGAGAACTTTATCAGCGAAGTGGACGCAGAGGGCTTGTTTAAGCTCAACAGGGATGCTGAACGTACCGTTGCACAAAGTGAGGAACTCGACAATGCTTGACACTACGGCTAGTACCTCGGCCATTGTGTTTCAACACTCAGATTTCACGGTACAATAGATAAACCGAGAGAAAAAAAAGAAAGACAAGACAGAAAAACAGTTCTCGTGAGAGTCTACAACGGTTGTATGATGCCAGCTGTAGCTGAAGGGATGCGGAATGCGGGGTTGAGCTCGGATCCAAGCTGACGTGAGGGGTAGTCACCATCGCCTGCAGACTGACATCTGTTTTTGCGTAGGTGGCTGGGCTGGTGAGCTGGTGGGCTGGTGCGGGAGTGGTTATTGCCTGAAAGTTCGGGTGCGTCTGCATGCGCCAAGAAGAGGCAGGAACTCATCCATGGAAAGACCAGCTCCTTAAACAGTCGATTCAGCCGATCCAGAAGTTCGCGTATATGCATGGCAAAAACTCAGCGGACATGGCTATGATCATCGACGCCATGGGATCTTCTTTACTCCCTCGCGGTAATCGAGGGAAACAGAGTACAGGATGAACCTGTCTCGCCTCAGAAGCGCACTCCAGCCGCTGGAAAGAACAATCGACTTCTGAGTCAGCTCGAAACTGCCGTAGAGGCGGCATCGGACGATGACTGGTGGGCCGCTGGGGGATGTTGGCAATCTCCTCACTAAGCAGCACTCAGACTTCGACTTGATCTCAGCTATTTAAGCCAATAAATCTGCACCTTGCAGGTTTTTGAACAGCATCAAAGTGCGATGTGCTGTTGAATTTGCTTGCTACCTGAGTTACCGAAACAGTAGAGCGTCTTGCCAGGTTTGGGTTAGCGTGGCGTGCCTGTGGGGGAACGTCGGCATGTCCTCCTCGCTCCGCGTCTCGGGTTTCGGCTTTGCAATCAATTCGGTGTCGGGATTCTGGGGGTTCGCGCTGTATACTAATCGGCTCTGGAGAATTACCAAAGTTTCCGGATATCTATTTTAGTCCTCAGTCAGTCACGCACACACTGAAGGCGTCCGGAACGTAGTGCCTTTGGGATCATTCCGAATAATATTTGAGTCGATTAGGTCGCTCCTATCCCTCTCAACATACCATTCTTCTCACCCCTGGACACCACTGAACCCACAACAATACTACCACCACCCACGTTTGCCATGAGTGACACACACCACCATTCTTCGAAATTCCTCGGCGGGGCAGCCAAGAAACTCATCACCCTCCAGCTACTCTTTCTCGGTCTTTTCGCCTACATTTTCGGGTCGCTATTTCAGCAGGACGCGCACACGCACAACTTGAAGATTGCGTTTGTTGACTACGATGGCGGTGCGATTGGGGCAGCCGTGCGCCAAGCCTACACTGCTGAGCTACAAGGCGACTCGTTTCCCACCCTTGTAGAGAGACCAGCGTCCGACTTCCCAGCCCCAGCGGATCTCGAGTCGGCAGTGTGCAGCATCGATTACTGGGCAGCGCTATACATCCTGCCAGGCGCCTCCAGCCGGCTCCACGGTGCACTTCGCGACGGAGCTGACGGCAGTCCTCCGACGACATTGTTTTACAACCGCCATAACGCACTGGCGTTCATCTGGAACGAAGCGCGGTACCCCACGGTGGTCGGCCCCGCCATTGCGTCCAATATCGCAGCACTCTCCGCCGCCGCCAGGGTTGTCTACATAAACAGCACAGCAATCGGCACCGGCAGGGGGGTCCCGTCTCTCACGTTGAACACCCCGGAGGCCATTTCCGTCCTTGCAAATCCTTGGGAGCTCGCTTCACGCAACATACAGCCAACAAAGCAAGGGTCACGCGCCATCTACAACACCATCGCCATCATCCTCGTCATCATTCAAGACTTTTTCTTCCTCAGCATCTTCAACGGCCTGCACCTGACTTTTCAAGTCTACAACAAGCTCCACCCCGTGCGCATCGTCGCCTTCCGCAATTTCTACTCGCTATCCTATACCCTCATCGGCTCGCTGGGCGTAACCGGCTCCATCTGGGCGTTCCGCTCTGGCTGGGATGTCAATGGAATCCAGTTCGTCCTGACCTGGGCGACGCTCTGGCTGTTTGGGCACATCAACTTCCAGACCTTTGACGTCTTGACCATCTGGCTCCCGCACCCCTACGTCCTCATGAGCTTGATTACCTGGATCATCCTCAACGTCACGTCCACCATCCTGCCCTTCGAGCTAAGTCCGGCATTCTATCGCGTGGGGTACGTATTTCCGGCCCACGAGACCTTGCAGGTCCTCATCGACATATGGTCGCGTGGGTGCAACCCGCAGCTGAGCCACGCACTTCCTGTGCTGCTTGCTTGGGAGCTTGTTGTGTCTGTGCTGTCCGCGGTGGGCGTCTGCAGGCGGATCCGCGGTGCTAGAACGGCCGAGGAGGAGAAGGAGACCAGGTTCGAGGAGCGCATCGCAGCGGCGATTGCCCTAAGGGAAAAAGAAGGGTCGGAAAAGATGGAGGAAGGAACACGGAGTACGGTGGATTCGACCGGGCTTTCTGCAGTATAATTAGGAGGAGATAAGAGAGATTCAACAGGAAAACAAACACGGTCCGGAGTCGTCGCGATACCACTTAGAATATAGAAATTACTAGAACTGTTAGAGAGCTGGCCGGTGGTAGTAGGTACCTACGTATAGCCAGGAGACAAAAGGTACAAACTACTAGCAAACTACTATGTCGCTCTTCGTGTCAGGGATATGGTTTCCGTATTACCTAAAACCGTGCGCGTAAAATATTTTATTTGCCATCGGCCGTCGTCCGAGCACAGCACCGTCCGGGGGACGCCTGTTTGGCAAGTGCAGAATGGCGAGCTGGCCTGATGCCAACTCAGCCTAGAACTTCAGTCCGCAGGCTTCCTAGAATTGAGTTAGTCTCCGCCGCTGTACGAAACGCTCTTTGCATCGTCCTCCTTCTTACACCAAGGCGGACCTGTAAAAGTGATATCGGCAGTAGGGACACCCAGGTATCTGTCTGACTCCGTACCGGAGCGGGGACGGACATCCCGTGGCGGGTCTGCTAGTCAACTCGTACGAGTTCAGGGTTCAGGTGGGTGTTTGGGAATGGCAACATCCAAGGAGCCCATCCCCGCGAGCGGCAGGACATTCATCCGCAACTAGCGAAAGTCGACCAGATTTATACATAACTCGGAGAGAACGATGACAGAACTGAACCGGACTCATCAGCTCACAGAACGCACGGCTACCTAGGCGCCATCTACGACAATGATGTGACGCAATTCATGAGCGGGAACGTCACTGCCATGCGCGAGAGTAGAGGACGGGAGATCTGCTTGATTGATTATTACTACAAATGTTAGCGGTTTGGATGAAATGATAACTAGCAACCCACCTGTTTTTAATGCAGCATTATTGGAGGGCTGCCTGAGATTATAGGATACCTACCTATGGGATTTGAGTCGAGATAAGCATTGGGTTCTTTTGCTCTTTGGCTCCGCGATCTGGCCCCGCTCTACCAAATAGTAGCTCCCCATACCCAGCCCTTACCGGGATGTGACTCTTTTTTCCGCCCTAACATGCCATTCCAGAGAGGTATCATTGCTCCCTTTTAGCGGTTTGGTAGAAAATACGTGCTTCTCCAATGCCCCCATCCATACGCACGGTCAAGCTCGAAAAGAGAGACTTACTACTAGTCCCGCCGCTCGGGTCATCAATGGTGCCGGGGCAGGGTTGCTCATTGGATCCGCCGATCCTTTGCCGTCCCCCGGCCAGCTTGATGCAACATAGCCGTTGAAAGTTGAAACCGGTCTCCAGGGCCCGGTAGGCAGGAGCAGTCTGCTCTCCAACCCTGCAAGGCAAGGGGCTGACAGGGGTGAGTCGTGACGCAGCGTTTGTATTTATAGCAGGCTGGCCATCCCCGCAATCTGCCAAACTTTGATCAGTCTGTCCTGCGAGCCGCATTCCTTGGCTGCCGATGCAGTGAGTGAATCAAGACCACAGCAACATCCGATCGCCATCATGCCGACAGCAACTTCAGTCTCGCAGTGGACGCTCACCAACTGGGGACCGCTCACGACTACCTTCGCGGCCAATGCAGCATGCGCCACCACGGGCATCAGCATGCTGGCGCCGCGGAGCGCTCTCGGCAATGGCTTTAGCGTGGACTGCGCTGTGGCAACGGTCGGGGCTTCGTGCTACCCGTCTGGGTCGCAGCTCGACGCTGCGGCCTCGACCGCCTTCGACAAGGTCGGCTACTTTGTCATGGGCTACTTCTCGCCCGGTCTGGTCTGCCCGTCGGGCTGGAAGACGGTCGGCGTCGCTGCCCGAGGGTCGGACGGATCCGTCAGCGCGTCTGGCATCTTCATCGCTCCCACCTCCGGCCCGGGCGCTGTCGTTGAGAACGGGCCGTTCTTCAACCCCGCTGTCAACGTGTTCACCGCCGCTATTGACGCGGGCGAGACCGCTGCAGCGTGCTGCCCCAGGTAAGTTATGAGGTTCCCAAAGACGCTGCCGCGGGTTTCATTTCCGTTGATGGGAGGACTAACGAGAAGAAAAAAAAACCAAGCGCCATGACGGCAGATCCCGGCGGCGTGTGCGTCTCGACACTTCCCGACTACCGGCCTACCACGGCTTGCCAACGGCTCCTCCCCGGCGGAGCAGTGTCCACCTTCGTCACCGACATCACCTTCCTTGGCGCTCACACTACAGCGCAGCTCCTCAGCTTTGTCGGCGGGAAACCAATCACGTCGACTACCACTATTACCCTTCCCCCCTCGCAGGCGTCGGAGCTTGTCGGAGTGAGCGTCATGCCCATGGTCATGCTTGTTCGTCACGCGAGCGATACGGCTGGTCCCGGGGAAGGTGGCAGTGGTGGTGGTGGAGGAGGAGGAGGAGGCAGTCCGTCGAAGCCGGATCCGAATGCTGCAGGGCATGGGACGTTGGCCACCGCCAAAGCCGGCGCACAGCTAGCCGTTTTGGCATGTGTCTTGGTGATGGTTATAGGGGTCCTTGCGACATGAACATATAAGTTTTTTTGCGATAGCAACGGATGTATGAGGTGTAACAAAGTTGCTCCGAGTGCTTGGAACGGATGCGACGTGGATTTGGTTGTAGCAGGGAGAGAAAGGTTCCCGAAACAGACCTATGCTTCGGTGGCTTCTATGCGGCATGTTGGTAGTGTAAGACGGTTGTTTCCAGCCTAGTAAAAATAAACATTCTTAGGCGCGATTAGCTCAGTTGTCTTCAGTAGCTATGTGATTGCTGCAGAGGAGGTGTGTAGGTAGTCAAATTCCAAGTCGAAGACACCATTGGTCTAGGATGCGGCCCGTGATCCAAGATGAGTTTCGCCAATCTCGTGGGTTATAGATGCAGATGCGTGAGCAAGCCCGTCTTCAGCCATTGTAGCTGCAAATTTTGTCTTAGAAGTTGAATATTTTTGGCTTTCGGCATCCCTATCTCGCCTACGCTTACCATCAACAAAGTCCTCGCCCGATAGCTTGTTCTGGGTAATCCCCCCTTTTTATCGGGCTGCACGCTCAGGTAGGGAACTGCCACTTCTTGGCCTTTCCATTACAATTTGGCTGATTACATTGTGTACGATACTATATCATCTATTAGCAACCAAGCTAATGTTGAATCGTAAAGTTTAATCAAAATAACTCACCCAAAAGCTACCACTAATTATATACAAATAATTATCAAAATAGTACCGCAGGACTATCCACAATAACAATACCAGAAGATAAACATACGAGCATTTAAGCCAGGCTCGTAGCCTTCATCGCCGCAAGCGTAAACCGCAACAAGTTCGGTTTCACATCAACCTACTAAAGATTAGAAGTGTGCAGCGCTTGCGTGTATGCCGGGGGTTTAGTACCATGTATGCTATCGACACCCGAGAAGACATGTGCCCCGCCCTATATGTACTTTTTGTGGCGGCAAGCCACGCGCCCGCCAAAACAGCAGTCAAAACCGCGGCGCATGTGGTCGGAGTGACATAACACCAGCCAGCGTGTGCCAGGCGAGGCTGCTGGCCAAGAGGAGCATGAGTAAAAGCTGCGCCATGTTCGCCGCCGTCTGGGACAGCTTAACGACAGTTTCAGGCTTGTGACATCAAAGATGGATCCGAGACTCCGATTAGGTAGTCTATCACGAAGCCAGGAGAACAGCAGATTGTTTTGCGATGCTGATGTCAGCAGCATGCAGCCCATCCACCTGGTCTAGACGTAGGTGCTGGACCTTGTGTGCCTCTAGAAGAGCGCTTCACAGAAGTTGATGTTGGCGGAGCGGCAATTTGGCACCCCGTCGCCTGGACGCCAACATCGTTGGGTGCGCGTGCGTCTATTATGAGTGAGCGGGCAAAGCCCAGTTTCCGCGGTTTGCTCAACAAGGGGGCTGGATCGCAATTACTGGCAGGACTGGTACCTTGCCCAGCCCTCTCCACATCTCACACCGCTCCATCAGCCCGTCTGGGACATATGCCAGTCTAGCAGCACTCTAACCGCACGAATATTAGCCGATGTAGCAGGGTAATATACTTGAAGTTCGCCTTGCCAGCGGCCTTTAGTTAGATATGAAGACAGCTCCGCGCTGCAATCTCGGTTTTGGTAACTCATTGGCCTCTTTAGCCGAATGCTGGGGTAACTCCAACCAGGGAGCCAGGAAAGTAAAGCGTTTATCCAGATAATCGGGACTCGGCGCGCTGCTCGAGGTGGCCCGGCCAAGCGGTTCTCATATTACCCACCTTCCGCGCCAATGAGCTCTAATGAATTTGCATGAGATCGCTCAGGAGCGTTTCCCCGCATTCCGAACCTCTGGGGATCCAGCAAATCATCCGCTCCTTATTATACCCGAGCCACCCCAGGACAGACGCATGTTTGCACTATGCATTGTACAGGCTTGTTTGGTTATCTGCCAGTGTCGTCGGACGATCCACGAAGATGAAGATCACAATTCTCACGGGCATTGTGGCAGGCCCCCTTGTGGTCTTTGCCCAGCTCAACGCCCTCGCCAAAGATGCTGGACTCCTCTACTTCGGCACGGCGGTCAGCCCCAGCGACAGCAGCGACTCGGCATACTATAAGCTTGAAAACGACATCAAAAACTTCGGCCAGTACACACCCGATAATGCCCAGAAATGGGATGCCACCGAGCCCTCGCGCGGCAGATTTTCTTACGGACAGGCCGACAGCATCGTAAATAGGGCTCTGAGTAACAAGATGCTCATGCGCTGCCACACCTTGGTGTGGTATAGCCAACTGCCAGGATGGGGTGGGTTTTCCCCTGGCTCCCCGACCCTCCGTGCGAGTGTTTGGGGACATTCCCCGTTCTGGAGCTGACCACACGGGACCTAAACGTAGTGTCGTCTGGATCGTGGACGAAGGATACCATGACTGCCGTCATGCAGACGCACATTTCCAACGTCATGGGCCACTTCAAAGGCAAATGTTATGCCTGGGATGTTGTCAACGAGGCTCTCGAGGATGACGGTTCATATCGCAATAACCCCTTCCTGAAGGCCCTAGGCGACAGCTACTTTGCATTGTCCTTCCAATTTGCTGCCGCTGCCGACCCCAGCACGAAGCTCTACTATAATGATTGTATGTAAATCAGCCAGCTCCCGTCCACCATTTTCCCGTATAGGAACGCCGTATCGCTAACAGGTTCCCAGACAATCTCGAATACTTCCCCGTCAAAGCCGACGGCGCCGTTCGCATTGTCAAGCTTGTCCAAGCTGCTGGCGTGCCCATCCACGGGGTCGGGCTTCAGGCGCACATGACCGTTGGCCGCACGCCGTCGCGGGAGAACCTCACCTGGACGCTGAACAAATATGTCGCTCTCGGCCTCGACGTCGCCTATACCGAGCTCGACATCCGCATTAAGCCGCTTCCGTCGAACTCCAGCTCGCTCCAGGCGCAGGCCAAGGAATACGAGGCCATGGTGGGATCTTGCCTCGACGTTCCGCGATGCGTCGGCATCACGGTGTGGGGCTTCGGCGACAGTCATAGCTGGATTCCTCAAACCTTCTCAAATGCAGGAGACTCATGTCTGTTCGACAAAAACAGCAAGCCGAAGCCAGCCTTCTCGAGCGTGTCAGCGCTATTGGCCAGCGCAAGCGGCAAGAGAGCGCCGTGGAATACGGCTGCTTCCACTATGATGGCAACGATAACGAAGCCGGCAGCAGCGACACCGACGGCCTGAGTTTGGAAAGGATAGCAACGGCGGATGCAGCTGTTGAGGGTGACATTGAGGAACGGGGAAGACATCACTCAAGAGAGGGAACTGCCCCAGGGCAACAACTTATCCATGTAACAATGGGCTTTTGTCCGGGTGGTTGACATAATATGAATAAGGGCTCATCGATGTGTTTGCCCCTGAAAGAAGAGATCAATCGTATCTATTACATATGTCCTTCCTCACGGAAATCCCATCACCTCTACCAAGGAGAGCCCAACCGACCAACATCCCCTAAACCTACTCCTAACTCCTACGTAGACACGACCGGAACATCGACCTTGCAAGAACAGTTTTTAGAACATTGAACAAAAGAAAATCACTTCATTCTCAACGTACTTTTAGTGCTGTCGAACAAGAAGATCCAAGTCCCGGCTAGTCAGAAAGACGGTTCTCAGAAAGCAAACAGCGGATGTATCCGGAGAGTCGGTGCTACCAACCAGGGTGCCGGGGTTTAGAAGACCATCGTGTGTGGCGGCTGGTAGCGTGCTAAAATAAGCATGTTCCGTAGTTCTCGGAACTTGCATAAGCCCTCGAAACCCCATTTACTACTTCCGACTGTCCACTGTTATACGAAAGCCGTCCGTAGTGACGCCGATCAAACGCCTCCCGCTTTCCCATGTGATGTCAGCTTCCAGTGTCATACCATGATACATCTCTCCGAACCGCCATGTTTTGTTATAGACGCGGTCCAGATGGATCTTGAAATTGAACCCGTCAAAGATCGGGGTGCAGTTGACTGCTAGAGATAAGTAGTCCACAACAACGGTGATATATTCCCTCGACGCTACTCCTATGTACCCCAAGAGATATATCTATAGTAGTTAGAAACAGCAAAGGACGAAGTCATGCTTGGAATTACTATACCTATCATTGGAATCTTTGATCTGAACAGGAAGTTTCAAGGGCTGGTAAGCGATGGGTCTAGTTGTCCCTGCAGGATAGGCTAGATCGTGCAGTTCTGCCGTAGAGACTTGGCGACCTATATCGCCACGTAGAGCCTGAATGCAGGGGACGAATTAGTTAACTGTTGTGTTTATATATTTATAGGCACAGGGAGAAAGGGGAGTATAACTTACGCGTCTTTCCCAGAACTGGAGCGGTAAATGTCCAGTTTGGACTTTGGAGAAAATGACATCACGTTGAGATTGTCGGTAGAACATGAGACTGGCTCAGCCATTCGTTGCAAGAGACTTATTAACCATAGCCGCCAATCCGAAAAGGAGGGTGCCTGACATAGACAACGAGACATCCCGGTGCTTGCTCATGACGGATCCGACAAGGGCACGACGTTCATCTTGGAGAAATAGTCTGTCCTAAGGGAGCTCGGAATGTTCGTGGTTTCAGGGAGTAGGGTTTTCCAGGCTGTTAGCTGCTTCGTCCGGTACTCTATTTGGACTTAAAGCCCACTATCGAGCACGAGAACTAATGCAATTGTCAATTTTCAATGAATGTGCATCCAATGCACAGTGCCCTGATGACTCACCCGCATTCGGGCCGTATTTCCAGAACTAGTGATATTTTCGTGCAATCGGTAAAAGTTCACTATGCCGGCACGAATAAACATATAACGCGCTGAGCCCTGAGATCTGAACGATAAGGAAGGCGAGTAAAGCTGCAAGGGTAGCTGCCTTCAGGAAGAACGGTCGCCATTGTAAGGTTGAGGATCTGAGACCGACGTTAGGCCTCGTGAGTTGCGGTAGATCACAATAAGAGGAGATAGTGCTTCGTACCATGATTACCCTGTGGGGAGGATGCAGAACCTGGGGTGAGATATAATGCTGAGTGGTGGCTCTCAGAGTGATTTCCTACAATTTCAACCGTTTCTGGGGTCTGAAGCTCGTCCTCGTGGAGCCTTGCCTCGTCGGGGTGAATGGGTGCCGTTGCTGGTGGATCTGCTTGTTTTGTTTTCGAAGACATCGGCTTCCGCGTGCCTCGTATTGCTATCTTCAGCCATTATAGGACGTAAATCAATGAATACTAAGAAATTGGAATCAGCAGCCCACAACAGGGATTGTTTAATTGAGAAAACGGAACGTGGGTAATCTTCAAACTAAGCGGCCCGATATTATGGTAATTGTGCTCAGTGTCCGAGGATGAGCCTGTGTCACTTATGTGAGAACAGAAAAGGGGAAATAAGACAGATAATGGCATGTTAAGGCTAGGTTGCTACCTAGACAAAGAAGTATACACGGTTCTTCTGCGATTCAATTTATCCTCATATCTCTATCATTGGGCTTTCTTTGTGGGCATGCCTCACTCTTAGTTGACGCCAAATCCATTACCGCGCCGCCAAACAGCGATTATGTTGGGCATTTCTTCCATTTATCCATATTTGGAGATCAACCTCTTCATGATAGACATGGCACCGCCACGATAGCCGCCCCCAAACAGCGCGAAGTGGTTCAAGTGATGGTACCTACGGCAACGTCAGCACTCAGAGCACTAGCATCAGTACACCCCAAACAGATGGATCTCACAGCTCATAGAGCATAACCCGGTCGCCCCACTCTTCCTTCGGCTCTGCCTTGGGAACCAACTCCTCGTATTCTCTCCAGAAAGCGCTCCCGAAGCCCCCAAACATGCGCATGATCCCGAGCTCGTACTCGGAGTGTCCATACACGCATGACGGGTCGAAGACGACCTCTTCCGCGCCGCCCTGGCCAGCGATTTTGCCCCGTCCATGGTTCCCGCTCCACAGATCACCATGCACCACCACGGGCACGACATCCTTCAGATGCCCATCGCCCAGCAGCCTTGGCACCACCGAGCCGGCCACCTTTTCGACCGCATCCGCCAACTCCTTATCCGCGCCATGCTGCTTGACGCCCTCGCGCAGAATGGTTCGCAGGCGATTGTTCGCGTAAAATTCTGCCCAGGAGTCCTTCCACGAGTTGTTCTGCTCGGTGGCACCGCAGCAGGTCGGCACGGGGAACCCAAACTTCGATGTGGGGGCCGGCGTGGTATGCAGCTTCGCGAGCTTGGCCGCCAGCGATAAGCCCGAACCACCCGGCGCGGACGAACCCAGGTCCAGGAAGTCCGTCACGAGGAAGAACTTGCCGGCCGACGACTGCAGCGCACCGTGGGCGTGCGAGCGCGGACAGAAGTTGGGCACCGCGTCGTGAATGGCGTTGAGGGAGGCATGTTCGCCTGCCCAAGTTTCAACACATGGATTGGCATGAACGGATGCGGGGATACAAACCACGGAACATTACGTCGGCTTCGGCGCCCGTGCCCGTCTTAACAAAGTATATCAACTCCGCGCCGTCTTTGCTGGCCACGAGCTTGTACGTGGACGAGAACCCGGACCCGCCGTGCGAGACCAGCTTGGAGCTGGTCGCTTCCAGGCCTAGGGCCTCGAGGATTGCTGAGTCGACATATGGAAACATGGTTATTGTCGCAAGGTTAGGATTGAGGTGGAATGATTAGAGTTTGACGAGGGGACGGGAAGGAAGTGTCTTGAATGACGTCAATTTCAATAAGGAGGTGGACAACCTTATGTCGACGGGAAGATATCAATCAGAGCGGACGACAAGTTATTCGTGGAATCCCGCAAATGACGAGATCGTTCAAACGCTCAATACTGGTTGACTTTGGCAACGATACATCTAGTACGGAATACTCGACTTGTAAGTTGAAGGATGTCGATCGCACTAAGTGTGGTTGTGTGGTTGTGGTGGGGAAGTCATGACACACTGATTGGTACCCACTTTTTATCATCACAATCATGTTCGGCATTGGACTGAAGGGTGCACCAGTCAAACTGAAAACACGACGACACTTCCTACATAGTGTCCTATTCCATTTATTGTTGTCACATACGACCATAGACGCCGGGAAACTCGGGATCCCGTCCGCTCTCCCATAGATAAGCCGACGATCGCTTAACGAAAACTTCGCCGTTTCTTTTCCCCGTAAGGAAGCGGTTTTTAGATCGGTGACTCGAGAAAACCTCGGGTGCTCTACCCACTCATCAATATTAAGGATAATATTCAATTCAAGGAAAGTAACTTCGTTCGTAATAGCGTCAAATGCATAAGGCTTTTGAAGTTGCCGCAATAGTATTTCCGAGCGTCTTTCGCCGCCGAATTGAAGTCGATGAGATAAACGGTTATTCCAATCGAGGGAGACAAATATGATGTACTGTCGTTGTTTGAGATCAAAATTCCCAACGAACATACTATTTTGGCCGTAGTCGTGCACGAAGTGCAAATAGTTGGAATCCTGTTTGAATATCTTTTGAAGAAAGGTGCATTGGCTATGCATTGTGGCTAGATTCAGAAAATGGGTTTCGTAATGGGGATTTAGCGTTAACTTGGGTAGGCGTTGACTTGAACGGGTTTGTGATGGGGGTTTGGCGTTGGCTTGGGTTTATATAACATGGCATTACATTATCGTGCGGCACGTCTTGTGGAAATAGCACATTACTGGCACCGTGGCCCAAAGCAAGGTCGGCATGGTCGTAGGCGGTGGGATGGGAGGACGTCGCGTCGGATTACGGCCGAGGGGAAACGTGATGTTTGGGTGACAGAAGCTACGCTCCTTGGTCTGGGGCTTGCGACGAATACAAGCGGCGCACCAAAAGGACAGAACTAGAATGCGCCGCTTATTGCGCCACTGCCTGAGATATGCTGCCGCGCCCGGCCACTTGCCTCCGACCGGCCCCGCTTATCTCGGGAACCCCGGATCTTGCCACAGCCCAAGTCCCCGCTTCGATCGTACTTTCTCGGATTAAATAACAGCACTCTTCGTCTCCTTTACTTAATTCCCTGGATCGGCCCTTGCTTTCAGGCGTTCGCAATACCTCACTATCGTAGATAGTTGATCAACCTTTAACTCGTTAAGCGTCCATTTTATCTTTTGAATTACCCCTATCCTTTTATTTTCTGATCCATCTGGCCGCATTTGTAGCCGTTCATCTGGCCGCATTTATAGCCGCTCATCTGGCCGCTCAAATGGACTCGTATATAACACAGTTAGGTTGGTCGTTTCCATTCTTAGTCCGTACTCAATTCGCTGCCGGGGACGGACACAACGGGGCATTCTCGTGGAAATTCGCGGTGTAGATTTTAAAAAGCGAAAAAGCTGACTTCTGGATCCCAATTTTCGCTACGATACCAATACATACTCTCCCAAAATCTCGCCGTATCTATATTTTTCTACAATGGTCATAGATGTTACAACCTTGCATCATGCAATACGGGTGGTTAATCGGGAGATAACACATTGCAATCGGCAGTGCATCTCTTAGAGAGCCACCGCTCCCATCCTCATGCCACTCATAAAGGCAGTTGAATTTCGCAAGAGAATCCAAGTTGCTTGAGTATTGAATAGTCAACTACTAATATATTAAAAGTGGCTCGCGGGAGCTTAACGAAGATAATGTGCGCAGAGGCACAGTAACATGACTTGGAGGTACCCCCATGTCCCATGGTAGCTCATCTCTGCCGGAATTCCAGTTTTCCATCATTTTTTTCCAGTGGGTAACTATCGTATCATCCTGAGGTTTCCTTTAGGACTCTGTATCGCAGCGTCTCTACGCTTCCTACCGGTCCCACGGTTCCTTAAACGACTCGTAGCGCCACCGGTACCATAGCTTGCTGCGATGTTTCCATAGTCCGCTCAATCTTCGTAAGATAAGACCCATAGAACAAAACGATTCCCATGGTACACAAATAAAGTACACAGTCTGCGTAGATAGTTAGTATATATTCTATAATTAAGTAGCCAACTAAGAACGACTTACCGCAGCAAAGTCCGCATACTAGTTAGGGAGGATCCCAACCACGCAAACCATAAAACAGCAGATTATTAACAAAGAAGACGCCATAATCAAGCACCATGCCAGTACCTTAGTTTCTTTATCTTAGTTTTCTTCTTAGTTTTCACCGACCATGCAAAAACAGCCCGCCGTACAAGAACGATAGAGAAAGACTCAGCAACAAGAACGGCCACAAATAAGAAATAACGCTCACTATCCTTACCAAGGCATTCATAAAGGTAGACACTTCCAAGCACCCCTATAACGGGATGCTATCATTGTAGGGATTTATATCGATGTCTCCAAATTCAGGCCATAGGCTAGCTTAGTTGTAGCATCTAGAATGCACATCTGCAAGGTGATGGCGGTCACGCGAAGGAGTAAACTTGCCGCCACAAATTCTTCTGCTGAAGCGAACCATCGTGGGAGTCGGACAAGCGTCTTGATGGCACTACGACATAAATGCCAGGAGCATTTTGGTTATACACACCAACTACCAAGCGCTACATGCGTGAACGGACAGACGCACCCCCCCCCCCCCGAAACTCGCATTCGGTCAGCCGATGGCCGCATGGACAGCACCACGCGCTCTCGCAATTGGTCCGTACAGCACCAGTCAATACTTAAATCTGGCCTGAGAAATGTGGTAGTGAAGGAGGGTGCATCTTTCCGGGTTGCGTAGGCCAATCTCCATGTAACCAATGATGTCTCGAAGCGTTACGCACCTTTTTGCGTGCGTCTGTACTGCTGCATGTGCTTATCATAACGCTTCTAATGATGGAATAGATCGAGATCTCATGGTGTGATGGCGGGGATGTGGGTGTTCACTCATTGGTTGCTACCTCTCTGCTATCTGACTTGCCTTACAATCTCGATTTCGGTAGTACAAAGACCACGGTAGCTGGTCAGTCCCACTGCCTTTTATTTTCCTCGATCCAAGTCTTGAAATCCTTTGTCTCGGGGTATAACCGGCGGCACGCGGCCACATCGCCCCCGTAGCCTTCCTTCTCAAACCAACGGAACATGTCGCCCACAGTGCCTCTCAAAAAGAACTTGACTGCGGAAGCCACGGGGCAAGGGGCCAAGGGCATGGCAGACCCCACAGCAGCTCTGAACAAGACATCGGCCTCTCGCTGGGTCAACTCATCACCTGCCAGCGTCAGAGCGACGTTGCTATGCACGTCGGGACGCATGAAGCTATTTGCCGCAAACCAGCCAATGTCCTGGGTCGACACGAACTGCAGCTTCTTGTCTCCCATCTGCTCCCACATGCGCGCGAAGCCCTTCCCATGTATGTCGTTCGTAAGATTCTCGAAGAAGGTCACCGGGCGCAAGATGGTGTAGGTCATGTTCTGGGCGCTGGCCGCAGCCTTCTCCTCGAGGTGCTTCTCGATGCGATACTTGGCAGCGAAGTTCTTGACGTCGGTAGGGTTGACTGGCGACTTCTCGGGGCCGCCCCGGTCGCCCGACGAGTAGACGAAATGGCGCACGTCGTGGGCCACGGCCGCATCGATCAATGCCTTGCCTTGGGCCTCTTCATCGTCCGAGTTAACTTGTACGCTGTAGACGCCCCATACCTGGCCGATTTTCTGGAAAATAGTCTCGGGATCGTCCATGTCGCCGCTCACGACCGAGACATTGAAGTGCGCGCCGAGTTTCAGAGCACGGGGGCTGCGGATGTCGCGTGTCACGGCAATGATGTTGAAAGCGGCCGTGTCGTGAGCGAGGAGAAGGTGCTGGATGAGAGCACCGCCCTGTTTGCCGGTGGCACCTGTGACTAGGATGGTCTTGCGAGGGGTAGACATTATGTGCTCAGGAATAGGAGCTAGTAGACAGGATTATATCAGGGGTAATGCGATCTCTTGTACTGTAATTATGACTGGCGTACGTCGATTTGAAAATGATGGACCTCGAGTGACTAAGGACGGTGGTAGATTGGATTGGACTTTTTAATACTCAAGAACCCGAGGTTACTTTGATCCCACACGCCGTGCGTGGATCGGACCGATTGAAGGCCGTGACGGGCTAAAGGTAAGCCCATAGGCCGGCCAGATGTTTGGCCGGCAAGGGGCGCGACGAGGGGTTTAAACACCAAGGCGCTAACAGCAGTCAAGGAACGGCACAGACTCAGGCATTGGAAGCAGTTCCATGACCGGCCTTGGCACTCGGTCGGGGGCCATTTCTCGGAAGCTAGTTATCAACCGTATTCCGTGTTGCCGTGTTTCCGTGGTCTTCTTTTTTCCTCGCCTGTATTTTATAGCGACATTAGACATATTTTATTGTCTATTATGCTACTAGAACAATCCCTTTGTAATACTTTGTAATACCCCGCCTAAGGTGCTTACCTCCCGTTGTCCGTCAAGAAATCAACAAACTCCTAGGATACCTTACTTTCTGACAGTTCCATTTTCACTGCCTGCTCCGACAAGTCCCTGGACCACCTATCCAAAGAGCTCGCCAGTGACAGGAGTACAGATTTTAGCAAGTAGTACTTATTGACGGTGCCCTGGCATCGTCATCCTGTTATAATGAACATTATAGCCCGCCTGAAAAAAATACATGCCGGCAATATAAAGCTGGCACTAACCTATTTGTGTCTCTGGCTTGCGAGGAGGGCTAATCCATATAGCAGATTCGGCGCAGGCGTCACGGCTCTATCTTGCCCCTCGGCTCTAGCAAAGCCTCAGAAACTGCCGAAGAAAGGAGTGTTTGCTATTTTGCCGTGGCTCCTTCTAAAGAGCTTGTTATACGGTCCATATTCCCTATCTCCCCCTTTGAACCCGGAGAAGAGGTTCGGCATCCTGTCCTTCACCTCGAGGCATAAGGCGGGCAAAATATTTCTTCAGCTTCCCAGCCGCAACCCAAATTGAAGCATCTCTGACTTCGCTTAAGAGCCGCTTCAAGTGATTTCCCCCCCAGCCTATGGGGCTGTCACCTCTAACTGGATAAACCAGTATACACCAGTCAATAGGAGGGACCCCGAGAAGTTCAGGCACTTCATAATCTTGCCATATAATCCAGCCATACAAACTTCCAATCAATAGCACGCTTGCGCTCGTGCTCGTAATGAACGACCACACGGTCCATAACTGTCCCACCATCCTCTGCAATGACTCGCCGCCACCTGCAACCGTCTGCGTCTCGTCTGGCAAGGGAAAAATACCCCTAAGTCCTGCTTCAGTCATGCTAAGGTTGGCGAACTGGACGCAGGTAACCATGAACTGTAGCGGGATGGCGAGGAAATTCTGTAGATGGCTCAATGGCGTGTCAATGACATCAGGAAACTCGTTGTCGTAAAGACGTATGAGCCAGGCAAGGTTGAAGGTCAGCGAGTTGATCATGGCCCGGTCTAGGGTGTCAGAGCTGCGGTTAGCCAGGTCTTTTCGGTGCTTTCGGCGATGCCGGACTGGGCTTGAGCCGGGGACGAGCATCATTTTCCAGAGTAGGGTGAAGTCGGACATGCTGAGAGGGACGAGTTCAGGCTCGCTGGTCGATGACACGTCTAGGATGGTGGAATCGGCGCGTTTGTAGGCTGTCGTGGCGAATTGTTTGTAGGCGGTCATGATAACCTTTTTGTTTATTGGTGCCATCATCCAGTCTCTTTCGGTAAAGCAGAGTTGTATGTCTTCGTCGCTGATTTTGCTCGGGCATGCCGCCCAGCCTAGGGAGAGAAAAAACAAGGTGAGTAAGCCATCGCGCTGGATGATCACGGTGGACTGTTTGCAAAAAGTTCGGAAAGCGAGACTCACCCACTGCGAGGGATGGTCCTTCTTGCTTGATGCAGATTTGGATGGAGTCGTCGCCGCCTTGACCATACACCTCACACTCACGTTCCCGGTCAAAATCAGTCGCCACAGGTAACCTCTTAAACCTCAGCAGCCATCCAGGTGCGTTTTGGACCTGCACGGTGTTGTCCGAATCCCCCAAGCGTTGGCCCTCCATTAGAGTGACATTAAGTGTTGGGCCGCTAACAAGTCTGACTGTCTCTAATCCACCCGGCAGAAAGAATGCTTTGCAGTCACCCCCTCCGCAATCCGGAGCAGGCATCGTAACTGCGAAATGCTTGTCACCGAGGAGAATTGGAGTAAGTGTCTGGAAATACATGTTAATACGGGAAGGATGAATGATATTCAAGATTCTGTGATCCAGCGGTATGACTCCGGCATAAACCGGAAAGGGGGCTAATCTTGCTCGGTAGTGATGCTCAAAGGTGGCGCCTAGTTTGAGTATGGATCCGAAGAAGATGCCGCTTAAAGGCAACCCTAGTCTGAGCAACCCTGTAGCCAGGGCTATCGGCGATTTCACGTTCTGGAGCGTATTGACAGCGATTGTGGGCCATTCGGTTCCAGCGCTGAGGATGGCCAGGATGGATACGGAAACGCCCGATGGTCGCGAGGCCAGTGCGAATCGTAATTGATTGAGGGCATCCGAGAGAAGGTATGCAACTAGGCTGGAAATGATCAGGGAGAGAATAGAAACAAATAAGTTAGCGTTAGCTGCCGAGAGCCAGAAGTCGCTGAGAATGGGATCGGGGTCGAGAAGAGCCTGGTGGACGTAGTAGCAGCTGGCGATTGTGATAGTAAGTGTTGAGATGTAGAGCGTCAGGGATGTGCCCAGTGACCTTATTTTAGAAGAGAAATTGGAGACAGGTAATATCCTGCCGCGTCGATGTCGCCATCGCATACTTGCTAGTTGACGTTCCTTTGTCAAGAGTGTTTCAAACTTAGATGATCTAGGGAGAAAGGGGGTGCAGAAATCTCTCTCTGACGCCGCTCTCATGAACACACTACTGAGCAAATGCAGGTTGGGGATAATGCGTAGAAATAACGAGGCATTACGGGGATGCAAGAGCGGTGTTTTATAATTGATGCTTGAGAGAATCTAGAAGCCTTAAGGCTTCGCTTTCTGTGAAGTCTCTCCGAAGTGCCTTCAGCTTCAATGGTAGGGGGTTCAGCCGCGGCTGCCAGAAACTATTAGCACGTGCCTCGTATATGCATCCCCTGACACCACTTCACCAAAGCTCTCAGCCATTAAGGTCGTGAGCCCCTGACTCCGCCAAGCCGGTTTAACGCAATCCTTCCCCTTCTTCCCCTTTCTTTTCTTTTTGACCAGCAGACATGACAGCCCTATTGGATGCCCGCCGCGCGATGTTTTCCCAGAATGTAACCGAGTGCAGGATTGAGTGCCGGACTCTAGGTTGCCGCGATTGGGAGCCTCACCGAGAAACAGCGTTAACACGACCAAGAAATTCTAGTGAGAAGCCAAGACTGACGGGGGAGAGCGGAGCGAAACTTCGTGGCTGAGAGGTAGTCGTTAGGTATCGGGTTACGAGATTGAAAATACAAGGAATTCCATCCTGAATCTTGACCTAACCTAGCCGCTGCGCCCAGGCGTGCGAGTCGTTTGCCGGTGTTAGGCTGCAATCACTCCCGACCATCGACAACTCTAACAATTCAATCCACCATGTTGCTTTCAACCTGTCTCTTACCTAAGGCATCCCTCTGGCATCCCCATCTAAGACAGGCGCTGACTCCGCAGTATGAAAATCTATATACAATCATACGCCTTGATGAAAACCGTCCCCGTCTTGCTCGTTAGCACCCGTCGAATTGCCACCCCACCGCAGCCGCAGCAGACGCGCCCCCCCTTCAGTCTACGACCAGGCGATGCCCAGCTGTGGTACCTGGATCAGGCTGCGCTGAGTCTCTGCTTGCGGGCTATGAGAGACTCGACACTATTGGATCAAGCACTGACGCGTGGACTACGGTTAGCTCGACGAGGTTTGAGGGTGCCACTACTGCTGCCTAAACTCGGCAAAGCCCCGCGCCAAGCAAGGTCGAGGGTGGTGCACACCCTCTCGTATTGCTGCTGCCCCAGCTGCGAGGGAAACCTCGGTGCAAGCGGTCGACGGCCCTTGTCGTGACTAACTCAGCGCAGGCGGTCGAAAGTGTCTCAGCATTACCACTCTTACTTGGGGCGAGGCGGAAGGAGGTCAGCGCAGCCAAGGGAAGCCGGACGAGAGAGACAGAGAGGCTGCTGCGGCGAGTATCGGTACGAGAAACACGTCAGGCTCGGCAGCAAGTGTCGATGCATGGCAGGGAACCGGCGGCGGTCCAGCAGCTGCTACTGCACATACGGGTGGCAGCCACATCACAAGCATTGCACGGGGTCCAGCGAATCACGGACGCGCTGGCAATTTTTACCCGCAAGCGTCGCAGCCAAGAATAGATTTGTCGACAACACCATCTGAGCGGCCCAACCAATGTCGCGTCGCTGTCGAACAGTCCCACGAAAAGTAGGCACAGCCACAGCAAATCTGCTGACACATCCTTTCTGTCCATGAAGCCTGTAACTACTGCACTGACAGCCACATTTTGGTCACTGGCGCTCCTCGTCCGTTGTGTTTCCGCCGGCGTTGAACCCTTTGCCTGTGCGCGCGATATGATTCGAGGGAGAAGCCTTGGTTGCACGAGCGGCAAATTTCCAGTTTTGCAGAGGAGCCACTTCCCGTGCTCTCTCGCATGCCGAACTAGTCCATCTTTGGCCCTAGCGTGCTTGTCGATTCATGCCTAATAATCACGCTTCCAAGAAAAAGAGAATGAATGAAGAAACCAGCCGACGGAGTGGTAAGATGCGGCCTTGGACTGGTGATATCTTGTAGAGTCTTGGCACTGAGCCAACATCAGCCGATTTTCCAAGTGGGTCAAGGAAACGGCTTGGACCACCAATGCGACCTCGTTTGGTGACCATGTTTGGCAATCCAGGCGTGATCCAGTCACCGTTCTCAAAGGCGACAGGAGGCTGCGAGCGCCAGCCTGTCTATTGTGCATTTGCACACATGGAAGCCATTCCTGCCTCGCCTATGCTGGACTGACAACCACACAGGGAGAGACAAACATTGTTGGATACCCTGGTTAGCTGCCCCCTACGCTGCTTAACTCCGGAGCCTCACACTTTAACATTGGTCGTTTCCAAGATGTCGTCGAGTCCCTTGTCTTCTCCCCAGAACCCCTTTCCTTGCTCGATGACGCCAGTAGTGTAGAGACTCGCTGTGGCAGACAGCTCTAGTCGCTAAACCACGCCCACAAGTCCACGAGCCGACGTATACCTTCCTATGCGGATTTATTCTCTGTTTAATAGCGTATTGCTTATCGCGTCATTCTGGGACGGGGTTCACAATTTTCTTAACGGTCGCGTAAATATCTTCAGCATCTTAGGATCTTCAAACGTTGCGTTGGCGACGGTCGACCTGCACGGCGGCTGTTATTTGATCTCATCCAGCTCGAGCGGCTGGGTAGGATTTATGCCCGGGCACTTGTGGTCCCTTTACCCACTGTAGGTCCACTCTGGCGTTGCGCTGGAGGTTAATGTCGTCCTGGGCGCTATTCCCAAGAACCCCATCTCCACGCTACCGGTTCCTGGGATCAGACCAGTCGGCTTTCAGGCGACGAATCTGGTGCGAATGCCTGTCAAGTATTTTGGAGACGGTTCTCGTGGTATTGAACAGACCAGAACTTGCACTTGTCTCTGACCAAGAATCGGAGCCTTGGTCAAATGGGTTCTTTTGACCTGGGCGAGTAGATTTGCGGGGTCTGCAGAACTGCGAGCGTTCCAATACCGAAGAGAAGTATGAAGAAGAATCCTCTTTTCTGAAAGCCAACACGACAACAGCACGCGTCGAGCACCAGTGCGGATGAGGGCATGGCTAGCTTCTCCTTAGCATTAGTTCGCCCTTGGGCCATTATCTATATACCAGCACATGACGATATGTAACCGTTGAGCCTGGGGCACCTTTGAATGATTTTAGCGGTTCTGTTCTGTTAACGGTGGAATCACTCATCCCCTGAGCATAGATCTTTAACACTTATTCGTCGTGTCCCATGTCAACAACATTCACGTCCAGCAGAGCCAAGTCCAGACACACCATGTAAACCTAACTTCGTCACCAAAACACCACATACGATCAAAGGCGCTGAAAAATTCGGGATCCCGTCCGCTCTCCCATCGACAAGCCAGGTGACCGCTCTATTAGTGATGGGAGTGCGCCAACTGGCTTATCGTTGGAGAGGGGGGTGGGGCTGCCGCTTGACACCGCCCTGGCCCCACTTGTAGCGTCCGTTTTCCTCCGCCGCAGCTAGATTTGAACAACAACACCAACACCACCGTTTCGTTTGAGACTTGTACCAACCAACGTTACTTCCCTTTCCAGAGAATGCCTTTTGTTTCTAGCTCACATCCCCCTCCCGGCGCTTACCCGCCCTTCAATATCAGCGAAATGGGGAAGGAGGGAGCCGGGGGGAAGAATGGGCTCCCCTCCTATCACTCCGACCTCGTTCGAATCCGTCATACCTCTTTCCCTTCCACTATCTCGATATATAAACAGCACCGCCCTCTTCCGCATTTCTCCATTACTCCCGCCCGCCCTAGAGTCGCGCAAACCCTCTCGATCCCTCGAATAGAATGGTGAGACGGATCAAGGAACGACGGGGCCCGAGGCCTACGATCGGTGGACCTCGCTACCCAAAGGACCTGGAATCGCAGGCGCGAAGGGCTAAGGAGAACGAACAATCGCTCTCGCAGCAGCAATTCCGCGACAGGCGTGGCGTTTCTGACGCGGTAAAAATTGCCCGCGCGCAGGCCTGGGCAGAATGGACCAAGTAAGTTTTGCCGCTCCTATCATAGTCACGTATAATGCTAATGCCGCCCTTCTTCGGCAGCTTTTGCAAGCATATACTAAAGATCGATCCCGACGAGACCATACTTGACCTCTGCAGAGCTCCCCCCAAACAGGCAGCCGCCACGCTTCAGTGTCAAAAATTCCTCAAGCACTATATTGAGAGTTCTGAGAGGCAGCGCCCAACTCTTGGGCCAGAGGGGGTCGTATGGGTGCTTACTGTCACGTCGGCGACTACTGTGCTGGAAATGTGGAAGTCGCTGATTATGTACGCGGAGACAAACGTCTTATAGGAGATGAGGAACCGTGATCCGGAGAACAGGGAGCAATGGACTTTGGGTGTGGAAAACAAAGGGCCGCGCGCCAAAGGCCCTACATTCGAGATAAGCACAGTACGTTTGGAGTTTATTTTTGAAACAACTTATAGTAAATATAATGCTGACTGCCTGTGCAATGGTAGTGGATCGGGGAGGTGCTGACGAAGGAGTATAATCTCACGACTCGCCAAAAATTCGAGAAATACGAGGCGACCGACGAAGAGATCCTTATTACAATCCACACACACAGGGTGTCTGAACTGCAAGGCGGTACGCCGGGGGTTGAGTGGATGCGTCACGTAGGGAAGGTAAGCTCCTTGAACAATGCTGGTGGAAGTCTTGATACACACAATGTAGATTGCCTTCACAAGTAATGAAGCAGATGAATGTGTATTGCTTACTTGCTGAGTCTCTTAAGGAGAGCTCAGCCTAGCTGCTTATATAGAACTAGCTATTTGAGTGCTCCCCCGTGCTCTGTCTCCTTACTCCCTCCGAGGGCCTAGAAGGGACAAGGATCACAATGCCCACCAGTTCTAGTCTTTGGAAGCGACAAGGATCACAAGAGCGTAATCCTTATCGGTGCTGGGCCAGCACCGGCAGTTCTATGATGCTTGTCAGCGTAGGGACCACAGCCATGCACGGGCCACTACTCTGAAATCGCTCCGTTGTGGCCCGTGCTTCTGACTTAAGATGTGCGGCGTTGAGTGCTGCGGTGGTTGCGTTATCGTTCCCAATGCTTGTGGAGAAACCGGAGAGTTCTGGTGGCCGTCGTTCCAGAGGTGGATTGCCCCCGGACCACGTGGCAGTGCCCCGCCTGAAGTCGGGGCAATGGTTCCTGGGGAGCGCGGCGCAAAGGACTGTGACGATTTTACAGACATTGCTACATCGTACCCAGCGGCTGGAGGGTCGTGAAGTGCTGGTAGTGGAGATGGATTGCGCGCATGCTGGGGAGGAACTGCGAAACACATGTGTAGGGAGCATGATGGCTGCCCTGGATCTCTCTCTCTCTCTCTACCCTAACAGCAAGGGCAGTCCAGATCATCAAAGTGCGGTCACAACGGTGATAGTGCCCAGACTGAGCCCTCCTGTCCCTCTTAACATAGGGCTCCCAGTGTTGGATATGGACCCAATAATCCGGTAAACCCCGTAGAACGGATGAGGGGTGTGGTTAAAATCACGTTATATTCGCGTCAGTTACAAATCATGGTCAATGAATACAACGGTCGGATTACCCTCTCATATTCGTGGCTATAGCTCCGCCCCTCTCTTCTAGCTCCGCCGCCCTTTTCTCCGCCGCCCTTTCTAGTTCCGCCGCCCCTTTCTACTCCGCCGCCCTTTTCTAGTTCCGCCGCCCTTTTCTAGCTCCGCGGCTCTTTGTGCGCATTATCCTTCACCATCCCGACGCCATCATGGGGGGTACAAAAATGAGGAGCTGCGCACTATGTGCTAATGCACATCTGCATTGTAGTGGGGGCAGCCCATGTGAAGAGTGTGTACGGCTACGTCGACATTGTGCTCCACCAGGATTGCGTCGCGCAACAGGAGCGAAAAGTTCCATATTAAAGCCTCGGAGCGCTGCTGCAGCTTTAACAAGCACTCTTACCCTTGCGGGCACGTTTATTGATCCGCCGAATAGCAGTAAAGAAGCTACCCCGTCGCCGCAAGTTCTCTTTTCTCAAATATTAGAAGTCCGCACCATTACCGATCGATTCATCAGTCAACTGCTAGAAGTCCATCGCCAGCAAGAGACGGCAATAGGGCACGAAACCGACGTGCTCGAGGGGATCGAGGGAGGCAATATCGATGTCGTCACTTCCAACCTTAACTTGCTCAACGAAGATCCTAGTCACGTACGGGCACTCAATAATGATCAGCTAAAGCGGATGTTTAAAGCTTTGGCCCGACATCCTAGTTCCGCCGTTAACTTATCTATAATTATAGAGGTTCCTGAGACGCATCTTATCCTCAAAATGATGCGTGGGTCGTTAGTGGTTATCCACTCCCCCGATGTCTTGATTGCGCGGTTCCGAGATGACGAGAGTGGTATCTCGTTCATATTATATAACGACGGTTACTATCAGGCGGGTCCGATTTGGGAGTGGAAACTTTATATTGTTGTGCGGAAGGAGGCGAAGATGATTTTCCCAACTCATAGGCGTATGTCCATCCAAGCTAATATATAATTTTCTCTCTACTTTTTATCAATAAATCGAAGCACCGCGCCTCTTGTTACAATCCGATCTCCCGATGGAAATTCGTCGGGCGTATACAGCCAGTCTCCCACCTTTATTTCCCACCCGTTTTCGAACAGGATATTGTCGCTAAACGGTATCGAAGTATACACAGCAATCGTCTTCGGGCTTCTCTCGTCCTTGTATTCGAGCTCATCCTTCGTGGCGTGGAACTTTTTCTAGTAAGCTACAAGTAAATAGGAACTAGACCATCGTTCTTACCTCTCGAGCGACCTCTTCCAACACCTCATCATCGGTCTTCCCTTCTACCTTAATAGGCATCTTTCCGGATCTTTCCGTATTTTGTCTCGACTTTATTGGGGTGCGTCGTTTTGGCAGCGATATTTTTGCGCCGACGGAAATCCGTTGCGGCCTTGGTTCTGAGCGGGGTAGTGTCACGATTTCAACATGCGGCACAGTGGAGACGGGTGGAACCCACCAATCGGATGGGCCAACCAATCACCTTGAGTGAGAGGTCTCTGTGGGCCTTGGCGCCAGAGACAACAGAGACGCATTTCATATCGTTCTATATAAACAACCTAGGTCGAGCACTCCTTATGAGTCTCGACAAGTAAGCAATACACATTCATCTGCTTCATTACTTGTGAAGGCAATCTACATTGTGTGTATTAAGACTTCCATCAGCACTGTTCAAGGAGCTTACCTTCCCTACGTGACGCACCCACTCAACCTACGGCGTACCGCCTTGCAGTTCAGACACTCTATGTGTGGATTGTAATATTTCACTAAATCTTAATGTATCATTATCCTGCTCAAAACCTGACCAGATGGAAGAAACCATTACGCCTTGTCTCCATGTCTTTCAGACCCCAGCTCAAGTCCCGGGGCTATCCATTTGCACCCTCTCAAAAAGAACCTACCAGTCTGCCGCCTATTCGTCCCAGCTCGCCATCAGGCTGGTACTTGTCTCCAACGACGCCGTATTCCCAGCACGGACACCGAGTCTGCAGCCGCGAGTTTTCGACATCTTCTCTCATCTCCCCCATAGCCTCGGGCGTAAATTCAGACTTCTTAACCACATTCCCATCGCCGCCGAGGAATGTAGCTTCAGCTTATCCTCTTCAAAGGCTCGTTTATCCGCCGCTAGTAGCGGCGACGGCCTCGATAGGCTAAACGCTCGAAAGCGAATCGCTTCCTCCCAATCGTCCGGATCCCGCTCCTGGCGTATTTCGTCCAGTTCGGCCTGGCTCACACCCCGCCGTACCGCGCCGCCGCTATCACCCTGCCTCCCTACCAGCTCGGGCAGCACCTCCAGAACCTTTTCCCACGCGCCGTCACCCTCGCCAAGCCCCGCAAACACCTCAGCATTGTCAAGCACGCGCCACCACAACGCATCCGGATCGAAAAGTACATCCCTCTCCTCGCCAACTTCCAACCATCCGGCAAGGTTTTGATCCCCCTTCTCTTCTCCTTCTCCTCCTTCTCGTCCGTCGCCGCCGTTGTAATACGTCCGTAGGATAATCAAATCAGACCAGTAGCCTGTCCATAGGAAATACGCAATCTTGCGCATCTCCAACTGTCGCCACGGCGCGAGGATAGTGGCAGTGGGCACGCGCGGAGGCGTACCGTCAAGCACCGGCGCGTACGACGGCGGGATGTCCTGGGCGATGCATCCGCTGACTAGAGACGCGCGTTCGGCAGCCGGCGAGAGAGGCGAGGCCAGATCCCAGTTGCGCTGGAGGGAGACGATTGAGGGCGTATGTTTAGTAGCGAAAGGCAACAATTTGATGATATGAGGAGGATAAAAAAACCGGAGCGGCGGCTTACAATTAGATGCTGCATGGCGGGGAGAAACCCCCAGGGCCGGGTCAATTCGTTTGTCATTGTTGGTGGAAGCCATTTCGAATGAGTACCCAGATTGTGGAGGGTTGGGTTGATGTGAAGTAGTGCAGAAAGCAAAAATACAGTTCAAACGAAGAGGGGGTTGGTGCTGGATTTATCCTTCCCCCAGTCCGAACCCCCGCGAAATCACCTGACTTTGAGGGGATTTGTTTGCCTATAATCCATATACCTGACCCATCCTTAATCTCAACTAACAAACGGCCCAGCAAATCCACCGCCCCGAAAGAGTGAGGATGCTTGTGCCATGGCGATTTGATTCAAATATGGTGTCTTCGCCGACAGAAAGAACCAGGATGAAAAGATGGGCGATAGTGCCAGTGCAGCTCAAGCAAACGTTATGGTACTCACTGGAATAGGTAATAATAAGACGAACGCATTACAATCCAGCCGTGCTTTTTTGTGTAGCGTGTACTTGGCCGGGGTGAGAACAAGCGGTTTTAAATCCAATGAGGTTTTATAGCGAGCGCCTCAAGATAGGGAGCATTAAAATGGTTCGTGGGGAGAGCTGGTGATTCTTTCTTTTTCCGCAAGGATATTTTGCCCGAGGCGTCGTTAGCCGTCTCTCACCTTAACAAAAGACGTCACTAAGTACACGCTACACAAACAAACCAGGGCTGGATTGTACTACAAAACTCGCGTATAATACATTTCGGAAGTACA
This sequence comes from Podospora didyma, assembly GCA_033439775.1. Taxonomy (NCBI): domain Eukaryota; kingdom Fungi; phylum Ascomycota; class Sordariomycetes; order Sordariales; family Podosporaceae; genus Podospora; species Podospora didyma. Next base: position 3,174,068 of record JAULSW010000003.1, read on the forward strand.
TGGGAGGTTCTCGTTGGACCATAGAAAGGGCGGAGATTTTAAAATTGCAAGGTTGTGTAGAATAAGTGAAACAGACATGTCCTCCTCGGGGAGCGCAGCGTCTCTCGTGTGTTTTTCGTTTGGTTTTGCCTTCCTCCCGCGGATGAGTAACTCCGTTAGAGTTCGAGGCTCTCGTACAAACTACTTTGGCAAGCCTTGGAAGAGATGCACCAAAAGGCAACCCCGCATGTTGTCTGAAATACCCTTTATCAACTGCTTAGGGAAGCTGAAGGAATAAGAAGGGTCAGGGTTTTACTGGGCAGTTTTTGGGGGGGTTTTTTTTTGGGAGTGTGTGGATTGGACCCTGAATCTTGGCGTCACGAATGTCAGGGATGGACCCTTCGATCGGAGGTTGTCACGAAGTTAAACTTGCATGCATTAGTTCTAGATCTGCTCCACATCATTCGTCGTTTTATCCCAAAATATTAAAGATCTACGGTTTGCGAGTGAGGTGGTTTATGAGAGAAAGTTGAAGTGAGTAAATTTTATTAAATAAATCATTAAGTTATGTTTTCCTCCGCTGAAATGGGCATCATCTATTTGTCTTGAATTGGGACGTCCTTCTTGAATACGGCCTTGTACCCCTTGCGGATACCGTCCGAGATTTTCTCATCCTTGGCCTGCTCTTGCGCCGTCTCGTTGTTCTGGGCACCCTGCTTGAAGACGCGCTCCTGAACAATATCGACGCCTTTATGGGACATATGTTAGCTTCCATTTGGCGTTATGAAGGCGCGACATTCACATACCCTTATCGAGGAAATCCTCGTTTCTCTCACTTTCCGGGCCTCCGCCAGTGGCATTGGCGGCGTTGCTGTGGCTTCCGCCAGCGATCTTCTTGATGAAATCCATAATGAGGATTTTCTGTTGGTTTTTTGGTGTTTTTAAAGGGGTGAATTGATGAGCTGTAGACTTTGCTGATAGAGAAAGATTGATGTTTGGATTTTGACGAAGGGTTCAGACTTTTATGGACGTTTCCGGCCAGCGTTATGACGATGATGTCACTGGTGTGCTGCACACGCCAAGGCTAACAGACCCCGATTTATTATTGATGCTCCACTAAATATAGAGGGGTAGCACTGTCGCACCCGCTGCCGCAACCTGTTATTGTTGGCAGCAAACAGCCCACACGCGAATATTTCGACCCCAACGTGCCGAGTTTCGCCGGTTGGCTGCTAAAATCAGGGTCAAGGACATGATGCATAAATGCCGGGCTGATAGAGATCTCCGCTACCTATGAAGGATCATCAGGGGTCACCCCCCGAGATGGCACTTGACCCCCACTTCCACCTGCTCTTCCTGCCATCATGCGACTTTCATTGCGGGCGGAAGAACAAGGCGTCTTTTTGGAACGAAAATTTCGGACCAGCTACCTATTTAACCTTTGCAGGGCCAAACACACACCCGTTGAGTTTATAGATACGGATAAGGCCGCAAACGGGAATACGTGATGCGCATCTAATAGCAAGTTATGATGCAAGTCCGTAACAACAAACCATAGACCTGTTTGTGACTAGATAGCACCTCGTTTGCTGATGTCGAGATGCATTTTCATCTAGCTGAGTAGAATGCACATTTAGCTGGCTCGGCCCAGAGCTCTCCCTGTGGAAGACTTGAAATCTCCATTGATGAGAGGAGAGTTGATAACCGCCCACACACCTCATTGCAACTTGACAACACTGTCAACATGAACTATTTGAAAAGCGACGCATCAACTTCACACACGGTCCCACTCGCCGGCAGAGTCCCATTGACAAAGTACGCCTGGAGATTTGTGGTGGTGCAGGCCGATAGCTGAGAGAGCGAGGCATGCTGCCATATATATATTAGCGTGACGTTCCCAGGTGCATCGTGAAACGGAGGGAGAGGGGGGCAAATACGTACTCCGAACCCGTGCTGCTCCAACACTACGCTGCCCTCAAATGAAGCGCTCATATTGCGCGCCGACGCTACAGGTGTGGCAGGATCATACGTATTCCCAACGAACAAAATCGGGAACCGCGTCTTCACCTTGAAATCACCGGCGTATCTCTCCTTAGCCTCAAAGGGCCAGTTCGCACAAATTGTCGTGACGGAGGCAACATACGGCCCAAACGTGCTGCTCGTGTTTGACATGTGCTCGATGTCAGGCATCACCTCCGATAATTCCTTCGAGCGCGGGAATGTATCGCTGCACTTGATCCCCCAGATGGCATCATCGTCGCCCATGGCGATGGATGCTTGGAGACTCTTGTAGTAGTCGACAACGCCGGTCAGGTTCTGCCGGTGGAGTAAGTTGTTGATGTGCAGAGCCGCGTTGGCGACGTCGGAGGGGTACTTGATTACGATAAAGAGGAGCTCCTTGACAAATGTGAAGTTGATGACGGTGTCGCCAACGGCAATGGGCGCGGTTCTAATTTCTTCGGCGAGACGGTTCAGAGCCTTGGCGAGGTCAGCGGCTGTCGAGTTCACCGTTGCAAGCGCGCACTTGGCTGGGCCTGCTGTGATGCATTGGTCTAGGACGCCGAGAAAGGCGTCGTCGGCTGATAGAAGCTGGTCGACGTCTCTGTCATAATAGCTTCAGTATACAGTATACTCTCACCTCTATTTATGTGTCAGGCTATTTTACTTACACGCCTTGTCGGTGATAGTAGTTATGGCCATTAACCACGCCGTCGAGGACCAAACGGTCGATACGATCAGGAAACATGGCAGCAACTGTCTCGCCAAGGAGAGACCCGTAAGAAAATCCTAGGAAAGCGATTCGCCTCAGTCAGTATGAGCACTTTCGACTCGAATGTGCGATCAAGGACCCGACTTACCCCAGAACCGCAATAGGCCGTCCTCGTTGAGGGCGTCGACAATTCTCATCATGTCCCTCGCAACATACGCCGTGCCAATGACCCCGCCTCTGTTGGTATTATTGTTCTTTGTCTGGCAGATGTTGGAGTATACCTGTGTGCTGGCCCATGTATCCACTAGGGCAACATCAGTAGCTCCTATAGCGAGAATCGGAAACTTGTAAGCGGCAATTAGTCGATCCGCTGGGGTGTCAAAGCATGAGAATCGGAGAGTATTGACGACGCCACTATTGATGGTTAGAACTAGTACCAAGACACCACTCGTCACGAAAAAAAACCAAAAAAAACACAATGAAAGAGAGAGGACAGACCGGGGATCAAAGGCAATCAGGTCGTGTTGGCCACCGGTTTGTCTAGAGAGCAGTTGTCAGTCAATGCTTCCTCTTCGCAATCTAAAGAGGCGGTTGATTGACATACAGATGCAAAAAGTCGGCAAGCGAGTTCAACGACTGGACAGCCTCGTATCCGGGGCCACCAAAATTGAAGAGAATGCTGCCTTTGGATGGCGTGACGGGCTTCGTGGCCCGGCTTCTGAAAAGCGGGAGGCCAAAGGTCTCGTTCAAGGCAGGGCTCGTGTAATCAACTGGGACAAAGAGAATTCCGCACTCGATGGGTGATGATCCCAGGTTTGGAAAACTGCAAGGTCCCCAGCTGATGGTCTGGGAACGAGGCGTGCAGGGAACTCGAGGATACGAGACAGGCTTGGTCAAGGCGATTGACGCCAGGGCGAGAGTCGTGAATAGAGATAAAAGTGACATTGTGAAGAATTCTGTGACAAGTTGTGATGGCACTGGTGAATAAGTTGAAGTTGAAGTCAAAATTGAGAGAGACAGTTGGGGAGAAGTTGCGCTTTATAATTAGATATTTAGTACTTCGATCCAAGACACTTGAAGGTCTGGGAATCCTAACACCTCCACTCACCGTTGGTGATTTCGGGTGCATCGGTAAGGCCTTTTTGCCCTATTCAAGCCTTGCAAGAGTGGTGATGCTGTTACCTAGGCTGTGCTCAGCCCTGTCTTAATTACTCTTATCCTGGCTAATATACCCTGATTCTTGACCCAAAGCGGCAATACGTTGTATATGTACACTCAAATGCCTAAACGGGATAGTTCCGCCGCACAAGCGCCCCCAGCAGGAACGATCCTACAGACCTCCACCATAAGCGGCACCCAATCCGATTACTCGAACAAATTGAACTCGATGTGAATCATTGTGAAAACTAGGCAGTACCTAGCCATATATGCTGTTATAAGTCACTGGACTGCTGAATGGAGAATAAAACGAGGTAGAAAACAGGCCGAAGAGATGGCAACCATCAGCGGCACAAGAGTGGGCTGATTTATAGAGCGGGAAAGATCAAGATGAAGTGACGCAAGCAGGGAGGCACAGTGACACAACCCCGCACAGTGCGTGGATGAATTTATCCGTAATTCCAATCAAACCTAAACCTAACACCAACTGCTAGAACTTCGAGGAGAGATGGCATTCCGCCAATATTTACCCCAAGTGGGGGTTATAAATACAACCATAGTGTCAAGACCAAACAAAGGTTCATAGGAACAATATTGAGAGGGAAAAGGGCAAAAACGGAGGCTCACACTGTGATGGACAACTAGGCCTGTGCTTCGCTGTGATTCAGTCTCCGTTGAAATGCGAACATTGTAAACTGCCCTATGTTGTGTCCTGTCCGACAAAAGAAATATTGTGGCACTTCGCAACGAACCAGCACTCAAGTTTTTCATACCTTGACTAGGGTTTCTCCAGAAAAACCATCGCCTACAACTATCGCCTACATATTGCGCCCTATCCGTGAGCGTGGATTGGACTCCAACTCTCTCATCAACACCAGCGTAGCGGCCTCAGAATGCTTAATGTTACGCCAAGGTACAGATTCTTCTATGATGACATGTTCAGCCTGAGCTTGGCGATGACAAATCACAAGTTCAACCAATTGGGTCATTCGCAATAGGTCCGAAGAGGGAACGATTCTCGTTTGTGTTGACCTCCCTCGTTAGAACCCCCTTCTGTATTAGCCCCTTCAAGTTCCTTACTTCATGTTAAAGAACTTGCTGTGGAAGAACATCAGCGCATGCCGCATGTTCAGGCTTTCTTGGGCTTCTTGTTATTGCCTTGCTCTTCGTCCAAAAGACCCGAAAAGCGAGTCTTCCTGTTCAATCACAACAGCCAGCACACCATCAACAGAGCCGTGAGGGGTACCACAATGACCACATAGACCCAAATCTCCTCGGTTTCGTCACGGAAGACGATCATGTTGGTAGAGAATAGCGTTGCGATGAATGCCCCCGGTAGGAAGAGGATGGTGAGGACCGAGAGTTTCTTCATGGCGCGAGAGTCCCGCACGGCCTCGACGGCGAGTCCGACTTGGATGTTTGCGTCGCGTTTTTGTATTCGTGCGTCCCGCTGTGCTATTAAGCTGTATATCTAATTGCGTATCGTTGTGTTGGCTCAACCTCGCATGCCCATATCATGAAAACCCTCACAGTAGTACTGCAAGAACACATTGGGCTGGGCCTTATCGTTCATAAAACTCACCATTCCAGTTTGGCTGTCCATGCGTTGCGGTAGGCTACTAGCGTCCGAGTCATGGCCCTTGGATATTCCTCGAAGCATATGGACCCTCTCTTCTAGACGTCTATCGTCAATCACATCACTCTCCAACTCCTTCCCGAACGACTCCTCAAAATCCCTTCTTCGCTCAAGCTCTGCGATCTCGCCCCGCGCCTTGTGGGGTTTCATGCTGAGGCCTACATAGTTCGAATCGTCTTTCCCTTGGTTCGGACCTTCTAGAGCTTCAAGTTCTTTGAGGATTTGTATATCGACGTCCTCAATCTCCGCTAATACTCGGCAATAGCGCTCCGATCTTGCTCTAACGTGGTCTTCGAACAGCCCGAGCAGAAGGAGCGATCTGTATGGGTCCCTTGAATCCTTAGAACCGATCCGAACTGCCTTCAAGATCTTGCTAATATCGATGCTGTTGTTAAGCAACATTAAGCCGCCGTGCCGGCCCAACTCCTTGCACGACAGCATGAATAATGACCAAAACCACTTTGTATAGGAGGGAGTCTGGATGATGAATGCTGATGGTAGGGTAGGTCTGTCAGCACGGATCGGCAAATGGGATATTGAGGAATTGTGATGGATTGGCTATAACCTTCATAACCGGGCGTTTCTTTGTTAGACCCATACCGCTAGCAAGTGCCATGGTCATGCTGCCGGGAAGCAGAGTAGTATTCCTCTGGCAGATATAGAGCATCCGCGATCGGCCTCATCTCGTCGTGGTTTAGTAGTGTGTTTACCATGTCGACATTTCGGCAACCCTCTTCTTCGGAGACTCGAATCCTGCCATTATATGAAGGGAGGAATTCTTAGAATTGGACAGATTCAAAATTCTGCAAGACAGGATGTTGCTTACAGAAGAGCGCATACTGGCAGGATCATGGTCCTCCCTGTTGCCGGGTTATTCCCAGTTTCTGCCAGCTGGACGCAAGGTTAGAAATATTTAGGAAAGACCAGATGGAGCCATATATACCTTGGACTGGTCAAGCCAGTCAAAATACTGTCGCACAAGATCCACGTCTAGTGTTCGTGGCCACCTCTTGGGCAGGAATGCCTTCTAGAATCGGAATATCCTCCTTCAACGGAAGAGTAATCCTCGGCCCTCCGTTCCAGAGCACGGCCCATTATCCCTTCAGGTTGCGTCGAATTTTCCCCTCCACGACCCCTTTGCCATTGGATTCCGTGCCCGTTGATGCATCTGGACCTGGAACTGGAATTGCTAGGGGCATCGCCGGGCCGTTGATCGGAGATTCCTGGACTGGGACCGATGTGAGTAGATGTAGGTTCAAAGCTCCCAGACTGTTGTTATTAACGTGGTCTAGGATGCCCTCATATGAGAATGCTGATGATGGGTCAATTATAATGGGGTCGGTCCTCCCGACACCGACATTTTGGAATGCCCTATTTTCAAATAAAACTCTAGAGGTTTGTGCCTCGATCGTCGTTCAAAATACGAATAGACTGCGGTGAGGCGACATGTGTAATATGGCTGCTCGAAATCGTAGGGGGAGGCCCGATTCATGAGTACCATCCTCGCTAAGTTGCCATGATGCCGTATTGAGGATCAAGGCTTTGTTTCGGATGAAATTTTCCCTTTAACAGTTACGAAAGGCACGTAAGGAGACTGAGCACGGCAAACAAGGGTCAGCAGAGGTAAGCTGGCTTACAAAGGCGGCACGATCCCAACATAAGTTATCACTAAGATCTATCAAACCATGAAAAGACATACCGGCTTAAAGACAGCTTGCTTTTGGGAGATGTTCAAGACAGTAGGGTCGGAAAGCCGAGAATCCAGGCTTGCAAATTGCAAATGAATAGCGGCATGGCGGATGCGCCGCGTGGCCTGCCGGGACACGAAGTGGAAGTCCATCACAATCACAGCTCCGGACGAACCACTAGGGTTCAAAAAGCCATGCACAACAAAAACCAACCGAGCTTGGAAGTGAAAAGAGGCGCTGCGCTCGAAGACGACCTCACGCTCGAACGGATCAGGCGCGTTTCGAGTATAGAATTCCCCATGGTCTTCGTCTTCAACAAGAGGGAAGGAAATCGGCTCCTCTCTCACCGCTGGCCAATCCATCTTATTGATGTAATAAAATAAGAAAGGTGGGACCTCGTTCTTTTGATAGACAAGTCTTGAAATGTTAAGATGTAAAGGGTTGGGAAGAAGGGGAAGAATTTGCAACAGCTGGGGCGTTGAAGAGGAGAGAAATTTAACTGCCGGCAGAATGGCGGGATAAGGGCAAGATTTGTCAACGTATTCAGAAGAAGGGTGGATGGTTTTCCTAAAAAGTTAAGTCACAGACAGACCTAAGTATCGCCAATTGGCAGCTAATGAGTGTTACCGTGGCGGTGCATGCTGCAGTGATTGGCTTCTGCTTCCTGACAGGAGTTCAGAACTTGACCTTTGGTGAAATACGAGGAAAAGAAAAGAAGGCCGAGAAAAGGGTGAATAAAGCGAAATTAATCCATCTATATCAATTCCAACGTCGTTAGACCCTGACCACCCTGTGGCCACATCTCCCCTTGCATTACGCCGGGGATATACGCGGGACCAATGATACGATAGCCGGTTTTACGCCTCCGTAAGATCATAGGCAGCGCCGAACCTGCAATGAGAAACACTTCATCCCCCTTTTGAATTTTCCTGCTCGCAATCCCCAATTTTCCAGCCAGGGATCTGAACAGACAGTTGCCCTTGGCCCGCGTGAGGACTATGTGGTGGACAGTTCGTGAAGTGTCATCCAAGATCAGCTGATTGTACAGCTGCTCAACGAGAAGCTCAAGCCCTGAGTCTGGGTAGTCGTCACCGGTCGCTGGAGAGGACTTGGTAAGCACTTCGCTTATTAACCCGGTCCTTGGTTCAGATTCCCATTCCATTTCATGGTTCTCCGTTGCCTTCAAAAGCTCACACCAAATCGAAAAACGACCCTGCAGTCGCGTCCACTTTTCAGGATCAGCGCCAAAGGCTTGAGCAACTTCCTGTAATAGAACCTGGCAAAGCAGCCCATGTGCGTGTTCTGTCTGCTCCGTGTGGCATTCTAAGGCAAAGGTAATCCAGCTTCGCAGACTTTCCATGACGGGGATGAATTTTCGAAAATATTTAGGTTTGGAGACGTACTCGTTCCGATTTAGGGTTGGATAAGTCGACCAGTCTGTATTGGGCATCGTGGTGTCAATGCTGCGGGTTTGTTCAATGACAACATCGATGGGAACACCGTAAACGGTGAGACTCCCGCACTCGCTAAACTGAAAGCGTGCCTCGGTGGCCTGACTGGCTGCTGTAAAAGCCCAGTCGGGGATCCAAGGAAACCAGTCGTAGGAGAGGTCGGGAGCCCATGATGGAAGATTTTGGCCGCTCGATCCACCTTCAGTGCAGGTAAAGTAAAGGAGCTCTAGGGTCGAATCATGAGTGATGATGGCACGCGAGGCCTCCTGATACAGTGTCGACAGTGGCTTATGATAGTCTGGAGTGGCGAGACAAATGCCGTGCTCCTGGAGGATACCAAACTGGCCAAAGAGCTTATCCCTCGGGTCCGCTGCAGCCAGTTTGCAAGAGAGAAAGAACCGGGGCCCAATGCTTGACCGCGGCAATGGGTCAACTCTTTTCATGGATATGGGGCCGAAAGGGTGATCGTGGGGCAGATTATACTGCCATCTCCGCCCGTACCGCAGTCCTTCTTCCATGCCCAGAATGATGCGTAAGTCAGCGACAATGCGCACACGCTGGAAGATGTCTGAAGGATATTGTGTAAGACCTAGAGAGACCTCGGCAACTGTGATCTGGTTGTCGACATCACAGAGATCGGACCAGGTCATAGAATGCGCTCCGAGTCTCACAACGGCAACGCTAGCTAAGACAATCTCCTGCAAAGTCCAGAGGCGCCCAAACCATGTCCTTCCCAAGATAGGGCTTAGCGGGTGTGTGAAGGAGACCATGTCTTCTGGGACGAGAATATATGGGAGGGCGAGATTGCGGTCTTTGAAGACGGAAGAGACCTGGTCCTTCCGTATCTTTTGCAGCGCCCTCATTCGGCGATCGCCCTGGACACGGTCTGCTTTGGCTAGCCAAGTAAGAAACTCTAGTTCCTTCAACGCTCCCAGGGAGTCTTGATCTGCTTCCCCAAGCCAAATGTCAACCACTCTGGCCGTTTTGTATATGTCTGCCATTAGTGTGACTTGGTGATTTCTCTCTGCAATAGAATCCTGGTCAATACAGATGGAGTCAACCCAGAAAAAGCAGGAACGCGACCATTCATCCTGTGCTATGCTGTGGAGGGCAGAGCAGCAATTTCTGGTCACGAGGAGCTCGTAGTTGTTGCAGATGAGTGCTTCTGTTGCGGCCTGGGATTCCCAAGCGTAGGAGAGTGCGTGGAAATCTGGTGAGTCATCTAAAGAGGCGACAGTGATGGTGCAATCCAAGCGCCAGTAACCATTTATGCTGGACGACATGCGACGACGACGGAAGGCCGGAATATGGCGAAGAAGAAACGGCTCTTTCTTCCACTCAAGCTTCAGCAGCCGGATCTGTCTTGAGGTTCGCAGTGGTAGGTCTGCATAAATACGACTTGGTGCCGACATGTCGCAAGGGGTCACATGAGCTCTGGTACTCAAGATGTCGGTCGGCGCGATAAAGGATTGCCAAAATTTAGAAGTGCAACTGGTATTTTGTTTCCAGTGGAGATGGGAAATTCAAGCAATGGGGCTTTGGAGCTGTTGCGCGCTGGGAAGGCCCGACGCAGATCATACAAATTGGGGGAAGTGCCAGATTGAGTGAAGAGTAGCTCCGGAAAGTGCGCCCACTCAACAGTCGTGCTTGCCTTGGGAAAATTGTTCGAGAGGCCTGAAGGCTGTGCACCTGCATTGTGACATGCAGGCTAACTCTTTAAAAACATATGGGGTGGGTGGGGAAGCCTAGCCGACCTGATTGGATGGCCCGTCATGACGGGCTTGTGAATTCTCCTGGCCCAATGGACAATTCTTCTCGATCTCATCAGGTTACTGCCAGCCGTCCTATATAGGGTTTTTTTTTGGTAATAAAATCACAAATGAGTTTTGCGGGGATGAGACGGAGATGACGAAACACTTAACGTCTCAAGACTTTTAGCTCCTCCCCAAAGTCCAAGTTAACAGATTCCCGCAATGGCCATGGACTACGTAGTTAGGGGTATACGGGGGCATGTTTACCGTCAGGCAACCGTAAACCACCGTTTGCACGTGCCAACAGTTGATGAACGGTTTATATATAGCAACCGTAGAACTACGGTTTCTGGCACTACCGTTATCCCTAGACTATCGTTGTATTGAGAGAGTTACGGTAATTTCTTTCCGCCCTGCGGGAGCTTGCGAGAGGATACAGGAGCTCCCGTTTCAGCGATAGCTTCATTAATGCGGCCCATTAGCCATGCATTGGCGATGGTCAAAGGCTGTATCTGTTTTTCTTGCAACCTTGAAGGCCCGTGTACCGGCGACTTCTCATCTGAACTGACGTGCCAACCTGGCGGTATATTGATTGGAGAGGGAAAGTTTCATTGGGCAGCATATATGAGTCAGCACTTAAGGAGGGGTAACAATCCAACTGCTTCCAACACGCTCACATCAACCTCACAGGAACAGCTCGGGGCCGTTATGATATTTTTGTCGTCGTTACTTATATAAATCCAGGTCAAAAAATGCCTACTGTCCATGAATTTCCGCCGTTGACACTCTGCTCCGATTGCCAGGCACTTTTCACGCCACCTGTCGACCATGTTCTCCGCCCGGACATTCTCGATGACAATAGTTCAGATGAAAGCGAATACTCCGCTAACAGCGACGACAACCCCTCGGTTTCCGTCAGACGCAGAGCAGGACGAACCGAAGCGGGGCGAGGAGCAGCACTTCGTCGTCGCAGCCGTCATCTGTGGCTGAGAAGCATCGACTCACGTCGCCAGCGAGACAGCCGAAGATCGAGCTCTGAAGACGGCGACACAGAAGAAGAAGAGGGAGATGACCAAGCCGAAGGACCCGAGATTTACGACCATGCGATCTTTGGCGGCGATGGGTTCGACTTCGGGAAGCTGCGTAGGGACATTGAGAACTCGTGTAATGCCGATTGCCCGATCTGTCAGTGGATTATCGAGCAAGATAGCCTATGTGATCCAAATCGGAATGAGCACGCGGACGGTGATGAGATGGTTGGCAGGACAGAGGAGGATTTTAGAAATGGGTGGCGGCCCGAGTGGTGGCCCCCAGGGGGACGAGGAGCTGAATTTCCGGCTGGAGTACGATAGTCGCAGCGGGGAATTAGCTCTCCAGCCACTTCCCGCGTCTCGGTGGTATGGGCGACGCCTTGAATGGTACATTTGCACCTCGCCTAGTAAGTTTTGCTGAATTGGGCCTTGATAATGCTACACCAGACAGCTAAAGACACTCTACTTAGGCGACTTGGCAGCGAAGCTACCGATCCCGAGAGTGTCTGTTGAGGAGATGGGATCGCTCAAGAGTCTTGAGAAGGCTCGGGCATGGCTGAGCGAATGCAATGGCCAGCATGGCGAGTGTCCCAGGGCAGATTTCGTTGACCTCCCCACCAGATTGGTCCAGGTGTCACCGCCGGGCTCCCCCAGCGCTGCACGTCTGCGTCTCACCGCGGGTGAAAAGGGCCGGTACGCGACGCTCAGTTATTGCTGGGGAGGCATACAGCCCTTCCAAACAGTCACAGGCTGCCTTGAGCAGTATCTCGATGAGCTCCCATGTAAATGTCTTCCTAGGACGATACTCGACGCGTTCGAGGTTACCAGGAATCTCGGTCTTCGCTATATATGGATCGATTCGCTCTGTATCGTCCAGGATGACCTGCGGGATAAAGCAGCCGAGATACCCATGATGCTCCGCCGATACGAAGACTGCTTTGTCACTATCTCGGCGGGCAGTGCAGCGCGCTGCAGCGAAGGGTTCTTGAACATGGGGTTGAACGTACGAAGCCCACGCCATCTCCGTGTACATGTGGATCACCGAGGTACTGGTTCCGTTCTCGTGGGTAATGCGAGAGACACCTGGGAGTTTGCAGACCATCCGACCCAGCCCATCAACCACCGGGCGTGGACACTACAGGAATCTTGGGCTTCCCCGAGACTGCTGGTGTTTTCGGGCTTGGCAGTCATCTGGAAATGTGCCTGCACCGGCTGGCTAACTTGGGAGCCCGACCCCGTCGAGGACAGCGACGATGATGACGACGACTACATCGGTCTTTTTGGCGAGATTTATTGGAAAATGCATTCCGGGTACATCACGAAGCAGAACTAAGACCCTGAGACATACGCGAGCCGAGCTGCATTGGAAAGCGCTAGTGGAAGAGTACAAGAGGAGAACCCTCACGTTTGCTGGGGACATGCTCCCTGCTATATCTGCCATTGCAGAGAAATTTGCCCCTTTTCTCGGCGGACGCTACCTGGCTGGTCTGTGGCGAGATCATCTGGTGCTCGATCTGCTCGGGTCCTGCTCCGGCGGATATGGGCAATCCAACTGCCTGAGTCCTACATGGTCTTGGGTTTCGCAGGCGGGTCGTATTAATTTCATTGACAGCGGGTTCCAGTACCCCAGACTCCTCCCATCAGCCGCTATCGTGGATTGCAGCGTAGTGCTGGCTTCCGCAGCAGCGCCCTACGGCGCTGTCGTGTCCGGAGAGATCGTAATTGAAGCGTTCCTCGCGAACATAACAGGAAATGTCCAAGTTGCTAATATAACGTGGGATGATCCTGGCCGATTCGATGGCGAGCGGGATTTGTTAGGGGATGATGATGCGTCCAGGGCGGGTTCATCGCAGCCTCCACCCTGCTGGACACTGGCTCTGGCTATGGAAAGCCTTGATTTGGAAGAACCCAAGGCAGTCGCGGGCATAGTTCTGACGCATTCCCTGAAAGACGGGGGTAGATTTCGGAGGGTTGGTTTCTTTACAGAAGGAGAAGGTGAGTACTTTCGGCCTGTTATACCGGATGGTAAGATATTTCCCCGTTGGTGGCGAGATCAAGGGCGACAAGTCGTCAGGGTAGTCTGAGCAGCCAATTAGATCACGTGATTATCTGTAAAGATCAGGCAAGGGATGGAATATCCTCATTTCTGAAATATTATATTTACACAGAATCAAACGACTCCCTTGTTGAACAATTCATCGTCAAGTCTCCAAGAACTTGAAGTCAATTACACTCTCAACTTGCATTTAATGAACTTGACAGTGGGTGGTTGAGGGCAATCCGCAATCCAATAACCCTCTTTCAACACATAAGAGCCGCCAAACCTGATCTACATGTACATGTACAACTTTCTCCGGCACCGGATCTGTTGCCTGGCCTGGGGATTAAGAGCTGTTCTGGCCCAAAGAACAACTCCTGGATCGAACAACCTCTCTATGAGCGGAGAAGTTCGGCTTGACAGACATATATATGTTGACATATCTGCAGAAAGGAAAAGGAAAATAGAAGTAGAAAAGAGAAGGAAAAGAGAAATAGAAAGGAAAAGAAGGAAATGCATCTGAAGTAGATGCACTTGCCTGGGTAAGGCACCTTACTTTTCTGTCAACAAAGATGGCATTTTAGAACATCAGCTTTCCATCGCTACATCGAATTATCGTGAGCTGCTCAGCTCGATGACCTAAGAATCAGAATATTGTCTGGTTCAGGACGGCAGTTGCCGCAATTTAGTTTCACCGGTATGGCCATACGGTGAGCCGCTTTCCAGGCATCCCTCCTCATGTGGGGCCTCGCAGTTCTTTACCGCCCCTTCTCCCCCTCCAGCTTCCCGTCCTTGGTTCGTATTCCAGATTTGGCATTTGTCCCGGGAGGCTTAGGCCACCACAATCAACAAGGAGTTTAAACATAATGTAACCAAACCGTCGGACCCATCCCCAAGATTCAAGTGCGAGGAACATGAACAGACGGTGAGCGTAATTTCTCAAACTTAAAAGAGACTGGCCCTCAGATTTAAGCGCGGCAATGGGAATAGCGCGTCAGCAGAGGTTGCACGAGAAACAATAGTCTGGCAGGGCGGCCCCCTCTTGTATCACTATACCAACGACTCACAAGTCAGATGTTTAAAATTTTCAGCTTCCAGTGCGTCAATATTGACTGCTTCATGCCCGTCAGCATCGGAAGTTGATTCGCACTCGGCGACGCAAGCCTGGTACAAGCGAATGTCCATAGTGCGAAGCTGAATGCGAGTAACTTAAGGGAACCGCAATGGCTTCAGAGACTTGTGCGTGTAAGTGATAGCAGCTGAAATCTTGTATAGGAGAATTGTATATATAGGAGAAGCAAAGACCGTCATGGAAACGTCAAACAACAAGCCAAGCCTCCAGACCTCATCCTCACAGTCAAGATCACACTTCTTCAGACACCAAAATGGTGAACTTCAAGAACCTCGCCATCGTGGCCGCCATCGCCTCCAAGGCTGGCGTCCTCGCGACTCCCAAACAAGCCGCCGAGCCCAGCGGCATCGTCCTTGACGCGGTCACCCTCAAAGCCTTGAAATCTCTTCCCACTCCCGAGGGCTTTGTCCCTTCCTTCGTCCCCGCGGCGCGGTCCCCCGAATTTGAGGAAGACCTCTTGGCAGAGCGCAACGTGCTTGGGGTTGACAACCGCGTCAACTGGAACCAGACGGTGTACCCGTACAACGCGATCGTCAAGATCGAGTGGGTGGGCAAGAAGCTGTGCAGCGGCGTGCTGGTCGGCCCGCGGCAGGTCGCCACGTCGCGGCAGTGCGCGCCCGCCATCGGCCAGACGGGCCAGACGTTCAAGTTCATGCCCAACTACTACTTTGGGGAGCGTTATCCCTCCGCCGGTATGATCAACTGGTACATGCCGACCATGGTCGGGTTTGGCGACTGCGGCGTCAAGGACGACTGGGCCATTTTCATCCTCAACGCGCGCCTCGGCGACACGATGGGCTACTTTGGCGCCAAGAATCTCGACCCGGCCACCCAGCTCAACGGGGCCCAGTTCTTCAACTATGGCTGGCCCCAAGACAGGTCCGCGGGCGGGATGCAGCCCACCCGCCAGGAGGCCATCAGCGTGACGGCGCTGGGCACTGGGTGCGAGCCTGGCGGTTCGCTGCAGACCAATGCGGATTCGGGTCCCGGGCAGCTGGGCGGCCCGCTGTGGGCGGTCGAGTCTGGGAGCCGCTACTTGTATGGTGTTCTGCAGAATGAGTACCGTAGTGATTATACGCCGTTTGCGGGCGGGGACAGGCTGGTTGCTGCCGTCATCAAGACCCGACAGGATTTTCCTTAGGTCGTGTCTTGGAGGACTGGTATGTTTTGAAGATTTTGGTATGACAGGGTCATTACAACAGTCACTTATTGTAATAGGTTGTTACCGTTAGGTAGTTGGGGTTTGGATTGGTTATTATATAGATCTATGAAGAAGGAAGGTTCTTGACTGCGACCGCTAGGAAGTCCCTATGCCTTGTATGGGGGCTTAATCTAGGTCACGTAACAACTACATTCCAAAGCCCTACATACCTTCAATGCTCCAAAGGCATTGAATGCTCAAAGGCTCTTTAGCGCCCTGAAGGCACTATTCGCCTTTGCCAGAGAAGGATTGAACTGGGGGTTGAGAGGGCGAGGACGATCTGAGATGCAACAGTTACAAAAAAAAGAAGAAAAAGGTAGTACCTACATGGACCGGAGACGGAGCTGAACGAATATGTGGTCTTCGTCTGCAGATACTTTTGCCCATACCTATATATTTTTGTAGCAAAATGAACATCGGGTGTCCATCGTGGCTATATTGTTGTCGGTTCCCCCCATATTTGAACAGAAGATCCCTTGGCGGATGGATACGTGCTCCGTCGTACGTTTGCCTAACGTATTGGGAAGTAAACGACATGCGAGACGGGAAAGAACGCTCTAGCATCTGCAAGTGTTGTGGCGCTTTTTTTAGCGTCGCGCCCCGCTGTTACGTTTCAAATTCGTCCTCTCGACTATACCTCCTAACAGCATCTTCGTGGAGACCCAGTTTTTCCCGCCATCGCAACCGGCCATCATGGCACCAAAACGAGAAAAGGCTTGCAAGGGGAAAAGGATGAACAGGGAACACGGCGACATTGGAGATGAAAGCAAAAAGATATTACCTTTGTAATAAATAAAAAAGGTGGTTTGGTTCACTTAAAGTTGGCTATGAAGGAAAGTTTCCCTACCCATCAGGAAGGAGCCAGCTGAAGACATCTGGTCACGCGTCGGAATTTCGCCGCTGGCTTGCGGCTTTCCTCGCCAAAATATTTCCCATGACGCCTCAGTCTGAGTGCCTCGATTGCTTAGTTCTTTCCTAAAAGCATCCCGTTCAAATAATTTGGCAACCCCGGACCCTTCAATGATCCTTCTAGTAACGGCCAGAACTCCAGACCAGACTGACAGCCTTGAGCAATGACACCTTCAAACCCCCTATTTGGAGATCTTCCTGATGCCAAGCTGATCATCATTCCAGGCCCAGTCTCTGATTCTGACAAAAAACAAGGTCTTGGCTCCCCTCTTTTGATCGGAAACTCGCCACCCCCCCGTGTTCTAGATGGCGGCCGATGAGATTGCATCCACACCGCATTCCCTTTTTCAGCTTCTGGGCTTTGGGTGTGGCTGAAATCAACGCATATCTCTACCCAATCGCCGACACCCCTGTGCCCTGAGAACTCTCGGTTCAGCCAATGACAAGGGATTTCCTCGCAGCCTCAGCGGCGATTATTGCCAAATATTGTTTTTCACTTTTCATGCTGAACATTGAGGGTGTGTTACACAGAAATATCCATGTCAAGTAACAGAACGCTGCCGTTGTCAATGGGCCAGACTGAAATTACCATAAAGCAAAGGGATGGGACGTAAACATCTCGTTCCGGTAGACTGGCGAGCACGCATTTACCACCTGATTTCAGTCGAACTTATTCAGTAGCACGCCCGCGAGACCAGAAACCATGACCCCCGCCAGAGCAACGATCAGCAAATTCCTCTTGGCACTCTCTTCCCTCCATCTCACCACCGCGATCCCGTCACGAAATCTGCTTGCCAGTCCGCGCTTCGTCGACACCAATCCGCTCGCGCACCCCTTTGTCGGTGCAAGCCTTCCCGTCCAACCACAAAGCCCGTCAAACAGTCTAAGCGTCTTGCGCAACCGCCAGGGATGCCCAAACCTCACTCTCCTCTGCCCGAGTGGCGGGTGCTGCTCGTACAGCCAATCGTGCTGCGGCAACGTCTGCTGCAACTCGGGATACCTGTGCACTGGGGGCACGGCAGCGGCGCCGTGCTGTGTCGCGATTGGGGCTTTGTCGAATTCGTGTGGTGGGGGCAGTGCAAATGTGAGCTCGTTCTTTTTTCTTTTTCTTGTTTGCCCTCTCACTGTGACTTTCTTCAATTTGACGCCCTGTGAAAACCGAGACTGGAGCCGTTGACTGTTGGCTGACTGTTTGCTTGTAGCCGTGCACTAGACCCGGCGATGTGCCGTGCAATGGGCTTCCGATTTGCTGCCCGCCAAGTAACCTGTGCTACTACGATACGCTGGGAGTAGCTAGGTGCTCGCCAATGTCTGAGTCGGGCTCGGGGACTGGTTCTGGATCGGGAACAGGTAGTTCTGGTACCGGTTCAGGCTCAGGCTCAGGCTCAGGCTCAGGCTCAGGCTCAGGCTCAGGCTCAGGCTCAGGCTCAGGATCGAGTTCTGGTTCGGGTTCAGGGTCGGGATCGGGGTCCGGCTCCTCGTCATCCGTGCCCAAAGGAGGCTCCAGCTCGACCTCAACTTCCACATCCAAGCCCCCCGGTTTCTGGACACCTGCAACCATCGGCGGAATAGCTGGCGGTGCAGCCGGCGGCCTGATTGTTTTAGGGATCATCATCTGGTGCTTCTGCCGCCCCACGACGTCAGCCGGCGACGGATCAAGCCACTGGCACTCTCGACCTCAAGGACCCCAGCCGCTCACAGACTACGAAATCTACTGGCTGATCAAGGACCTCGACACACCGTACGCCTGGCAGGAAGTCTACACAAACGAAGCGAAGCGCATCCCCAAGAACAACAGCGACACAAGCCCCGCGACCTGGATGCAGGATTTCGCGTCCCGGGCCGTCGCCTCACGCATCCAGCAGCTCCGCGACGGCGGGCAGCGCAAGTTCACGTGGGCGTGGCATGGCTTGTTCGGGCTTGTGCCCTTCGGCAACGTCGTGGCGAAGTGGTTCTACGACACGATCGGGGAGTTCCAGAACCTGGCCATCGACTCGGTCGGACTGGGCAACTCGGCGCAGACGGCCGAGCTGAGGGCCCGGGCGAAAGAAGTAACGCGCACGAACTGGCTGGAGAAGCTCGGCAAGGACGCCGCCAAGCATGCTGCCGAGCATTGGTGGAAGCACTCCGACCTGGCGGCCGCGCTCAAGGACGAGATGGTGGGAGAGGTGGCCAGGGCGTTTGGCGACGAGGCGGCAAACCAATTCAGCGGCCAGCTGGTCCATGCGAAGCCGGGACTGGGCCAGATCATTTCATCGGGCCGGGCGGTATACAAATGCAATGACAAGATGCTGAAGGCGCTGGAATGGTTGCGGCCTGTCGCGCTGGAGATCCACCTGGAGCTTTTTGTGGTCAACGCTCTAGCTGAGGTTTATGATCATGATAAATGATTTAAAGTTGGTAAGCTCATCACTTTTTTGGTTCCAGGTTGGTTGTCTTTTGTTTGGGAATATGGATGGAGATTTAATGGCCTCCTTTGTGCTCCAACATTGTAATTAAATCCGAAGTAGTGTCTGAAACTCGCAAGTCTCATCAAACCGCACATGTATGCGAACAAAATTGAAGCTGTGCTTTTTGATACTGTGCTCATTGGAATTCATGAGTAGGTAGGCAGTCTGTCAAATCACTTTCTTAATTACACTAAATAGGCAAGCTCATAAACTGACCCCAGTGCCCGCATAAAACGCTCAGAACTCATCAACCTCGATCCTCAGCTCGCGCAATCTCTGCCACGCCGTCCTTCCCTCGGCGTCCCTCAAGGTCGTATCAACATCACGAAGCCCACGCAGCTCCTCCACCATCTTCATATCCCCCGCAGCGGCTGCCACATGGAGCGGTGACCTCCCATTCCCATTCTGGAGGTTGACGTTTGCCTTCATCAGCTCGACAAGGAACTTCATCGCCTCCAGATGCGACTCTCTGACCGCGCAGTGAAGCGGTGTGTTGCCGTTTGCATCCAGGACGTCAACTTGCGCCCTATGGGCTACCAACATTTTCATGATGTCCAGTCTTCCCAGGGTTGCGGCGTAGTGGAGCGGCGTGCAATCCTCGTGGTCTCTGTAGCGAACCAGCGCTGGCATGTGTTCAAGCAGTACGCGGACAACGTCGAGGTGAATCTCTCCAGTGATGTGTCCCTTCTGCATGGCCAGGTTTCCCTTTTCGATGGCTATATGAAGTGCTGTCTGGTTGCTAGTGTTTTCTTCCGATGGATTTGCGCCGTTTCGTAACAGTATCGAGACGGTGCGGCTATGGCCACCTTCACAGGCGAGGTGGAGGGGCGTCTCGTTTCGTTTCGTTCTGGCGTTAACACCGCCATTCGGACCGATGCCATCGCTCGCCGCCGCTTTTCTGCTCCCTGGCCCCTTACTCAGTTGTGTCCTCAACAGGTCTCTGTCTAGAAGCAGCCAGACCAAACTTTCATATCCCTTCGACGCCGCAATATGCAGAGGTGTCAGTCCCTTGTTCGTCTTGGCGTCGATGTTTGCCCCGTTCTCCAGTAACATCCACGCAGTTGACCTGTCGTCCCTGGAGACTGACACATGCAGGGGCGTCTGTCCAGAGTTGTCTGCTCCACCAACCTTCGCTCCCGCGCGGATGAGCAGCCAGGCTACCATTCCGTAAGCGTGCTCCACTGCCCTCAGCAATGGCGTGCACCCATCTACCAAGTATGGGGCGTCGACGTTCACCTTGGCCTTAATTAGTGTATATATCCAACCCTCTCGTCCACCATCTGCTGCCCACAGGATCATAGTCCAGCCGTCTTTACGAGAGACGGTATGCAAAGATGCGCCAAGCTTGAGCAACTCGTCGATGGCTTGGACGCGGCCCTTCTTGACAGCCCAGCGCAGAGCTGTATAACCGTCTTCGTCTTGTGCGTCGATCTCCGCCCCACCGTCTATCAGTTTCTTGATCAAAGAGCAGTTGCCAATAGATGCAGCCAGCCGTAGTGGCGTCCATCGCTGGCTGTCTTCATGCTCAAGATTGACCTTGAGTACATCTAGAAGTGCCTCAACTGAGGCCCCGTCTTCCTTCATCACTGCTTGGTGCAGGGCTGTCTTGCCGTCGCGGTCAGCAATATTGACGTCGGCTCCGGCAGCAATGAGTACTGCAATCATGCCAGGGCGTTGATAAAAGGCCGCCCAATGGAGAGCGGTCTCGCCGCGCTGTGTAACTGCGTTGATCTTGAAGCCAATCTTGACCAAACGCCGCGCCAGTTCCTCGAGACCAAAGTACGCAGCGATGTGCAGTGCGGAGACTCCAACCTCCATGCTGAAGCGGTAGTCCGACATCGCCTTCAAAGCTCCCTTGACCTTTTCCTGATCGCAGAGGAAGCGGATTGCGAGCTTGTACATGTCTTTTTGCTGTTGAGTCTGCTCCTCGCCTTCTCCACTACCTGCTACTGTTAACATGTGGTTGGCCCAGTGATCTGCAGCGTAGCTGTAAAAGGGCCATGCCTGCTTGCGCTCAGCCAGCTCCACCGCGGACTGTGGTGCATGCTCGAACTCATCCAGCAGCAGGTATGTGAGGCAAGTCTCCGCCATCGTTCTTTTCAGCTTCTTGAAGATGGTTGCGGCGTGGGTGTTTAAATGGTCTTTGGCGGTATAATGAGCCAGTTCAACAGAGTTGGTGTCGGGGTCGAAGACGATCAGACCAGCGCAGACAGACGTCAAGGCTCCCTCGCTGACAAGATGCAATTTTGTAGGATCACCGACTTTCACCCCAACTGCGTGTTTGAACTCAGCAATTGTGAGTGGTCGCTGAGCAAACACCAGCCACGAAAGGGCGTTGAGTGCCAGTGTCTGCCTGGAACTGGACTGACCAGAGATGCGTTCAAAGGCGGCTTTGTACACGTCGTTAATGGTCTTAGGCAATGTCTTTAATCCTTGTTCAAGGCTATGAAGGTCGTCAACTGAAGCAAGGAACTCCATATGCAGTCTTGCAAGAAGAAACCTATTCAAGACTGTCAGCTCCATGGGCGCAAAAACCAACGATGATGATCGACTTGCATTCCCTGCGACCTTTCGGCTACCGTGTTGGCAATCTGGTCCAGGAATGATGGTTCTGCAGCGCTCGAAACATTGGGAGAAACGCGATGGACTTGTCTGTTATCCCTGGTATTGACCAGGGTTCTCAATGCTGTGCGGTTATTAATGAATGTCTTGACATATTGTCTCAGCTCCCGATTTTGCGCAACAATTTTCAGAGTCTCGAGCTCAGCATTTATCGGCGGTTGCTGCTGCTGAGGGTGGAGCATTGCGATTATACTTCCATCTGGCCTGGAAGTAAACAGCAAGTGAACCGTGTCTGGGAGTTGGTGAAGATTCTTGACGAAGTCTTCGCGGGTGTTGTCTTCAGAGTCGTGGGGGCACTCGTCCAGGGCGTCGATCACAATGAATACCCGGGTTTGTTTTCTGGCTTCGGATTCCAGCGCACGGATGTACTCTTGCGGCGTCGGAAGCATTCCTTTTGTAACATAGCTCTGGTAGAGATCATGGACATCCTTGCATGTCGAATCTCCAGCCCGAACTAGTTGAACCAGTAAGCTTGCTAAGAGGCTCTTTAAGTCATAAGCCTTCGGATTCTTGTAGTCAAAGTAGACGTAGAGACAGGGCATGTTCCGTCTCTCGGTCTGAAGGTGTTTGATGATAGTCGATCTGTGCAACAGGTTAGTATAGGTATGAAGGACACTATGGGATTTAGAGACTAACGCGAGGACAGACTTTCCAGCACCGGCTATCGCTTGTCAGTTTCTGGACGTTTCCGGGGCGAAGGGGAAATACTTACGAATTCCGCGAAGCCATAAGTATTTCAGGTCGCCATCGCGCCATCTACAGAACGGGTCGGATTCCTCCAATAGCCATTTACCTGTTTTGGGCGTCTCCCAGGCCCTCTTTTGGTTTTCTTCCTGCTTCTCGTCGAAATTGAATGGCGACTGAGATGTCAGCCACTCGAGGATCTTGGAGTCACTGCTAGTGTCTTTGACATACGCCAGAGACAACTGGAGATTAGATGTGGTGAACACGTGGGATTGGGCATCATCATACAATTCATGTGGGTTTCTAAACCGGCAACGGTTGGTCAGCAGATCATCAATATTGGAAAGGTTGGACAAACCGATATTTCCATGTACATTGAGACTGTTTGCAAGCACCGAGTGAGCAAAAGTAGCCTGAGGCGCTTGCTGGACATTGGTGCCTGACGGCTCGTTAGTGCGTTGTCCAGTCAAGTCTCACGGAGCACGCACTGAAATTGATGTCCTTGTTGTTGTTGATGGTATCGGCAACGATTGACTTATGAACATGGTGGAGGTGAGTCCCCATCTTGGGCCCAACGGCGGGACCTCCTCTGCCCTCTACCAGTTGCGCATTTCCATCGTTGCTTTTCTGCATCTCGAGTCAGCGATGCTGCTGTTTTCACCCTGACCGTCATTTCAAGCATACCGTGGCCGATGCAACTTCGTCTGCCATTCTGTTCTGTTGTGCTCCTGAGGATCGATTAGTTAGTGCCAATTGAGATGACCAGGGGCGGATGGATGCAGACGAAGTCGTCCTTTCCTGTTTGGGGGCGGAGAGCTCAAGAGCCCGCTGTCTGCGGTGGGGAAGGAGCCATGTGAGCCGCTCGAAGTACATGTACATCCATGCTGTACTCGTACAACTCGAACTGCTTTGGTCCGACTCTCAAAACTCTTGCCGGCAGCCACGCTACCGCATGCACTCCGCCCCCCGCACATGCATCTGTTATCATCTCAGCAATATCAGAGCCTCGCGGCTCCTCAATGCTCGTCCTAATTCCGTGATTTTTATTCTCCAAGCTATATTGAAAAGGTACCTAGGCACGGGCAGTATCACGTAATATCCCACGCGCAATATTCCACGTCCGTTCGATTTTCGCATGGCGCGGCCAACGGCAGTAACGGACGTAACACGCTCAACACTTCCGCATCAATGGGGTCTCCACTGCGCCAAGCAACCATCTCTTGCCGATCACTTCGATGAAATTGCGGCAGGATGTGAGTGCCACGCATCAAAATGAACATTCTGCATCCGATTGCGCGCATGCCATGTGCATAACCGCCTATTGGCGGATTTCGGCGGCCGAGATAACGGATATCATCACTCTTGCACCTGCTGTGCATTATAAAGAAAACAACAATGCTTTGAAAATTCCCCTGGCGGAGGCTGAACGCAAAGAACGAATGCGTTCAATTAAAAAAGATGCTATGTTTCCAACTTCTATCTTGCCCCTTTCAGTCTATGAATTCCCATGTTTTTTCACTCCAGTATATACGCTATGCAGCCTCTGTCCCGACAACTTAACTGAAACCGCTCCAAACAAACAGACTCCTGCTATGAGAAAGTCAAATCGCCATCAATAATCTGGTTTCCGTTTACGATGTTCGACTTTGTTATCTCGCCCCAAATAGTTATCCCGTCGTAATTGTTTTCTTGACGGCCGGTGTCTTTGTCAGGAGAATTACGAATGTCGACCCCCTTCTCGGAATCGGGGCCGCCTTGACCTGGTACATGCAGTCCGTTGACAAATCTTCGAAGCTCGGCGACAATGCTCTCAAAGCCCGGAGAGTTCTCCGATGCGAAGCGAACCATGTCGCGGTGGTGGGCATGGATTCCCACTCCGGTGTATCCTCGCAAGACCGCAGACTCGTTTGATACTATCTGCAGAGTCGTTAGCTTCTCCATTCAGCTGTCATTCCGCGCAGACTCAACTTACCACGTTACCAATACCCGGATACGGTAGTTCCTCGTAGAAGCAGGTAACTTCAAGTCGTGTCCTCCCCTTGTTTCGAGACTGTAAAAGAGCGTAGAAGTCATCCTGTATTCTCGCTAAGACTTCCGAGTCTCTTTGCAAGACTTTGACAATCCGCAGGTTTGGTTTGGATGTGAAGAGTCCCAGAACAGGGACGAGTCTCTGAGCAACAGTAGCTAAACTGGCGCCTGAGTGTGGTGTCCCGAGAAAGAGAATTCCCGAGGTGCACTCGAAGATTTTCTTCAACCTCTCTTCTGGGCTGGACCTTGAAGTCAGAAGTGCCTAGGGTTGTCAGGTTATCAAAATCTCAAAATTGTGACTGAGACAAAACGTTTTCGGTTACTTACATCTTTACAAACAAGTCCCCCAAGACTGTGAGCAACAAATATAATGGGGCGGTTTGACTAAGACAGCAGTAGTGTTAGCAAAGGGGAGTTTCTGAAAATTCATGACAAAAGACTCACCGTCTTCTCATCCACCCTGTGCGCAGCCAGAGCTGCAAGCAGGTTCTTGGAATGATCGCCTATTCTGTTGCCCGAAACACTCAGCCGGAAGGCGATGGGGTTGGCGTCGTATCCAAACGTGAGGATCCGTGCTTCCGGAATTCTGGTCGGTAACAGAGTCCGTGGCCACGGCGGACCCCCTTCTCCTTGCCCCCACGTATTTTCGGGATGCCCCTTGATGCCGTGGACAAACACGATACTAGACGAGACGAGATGCGAGTGTTAGTTCGTTAGGACTTGGGGTGAAATATGAGACTCAAACTCACTCAACACGAGCATCACAAGGGTCATAGAGCTTCGTAATTCCCCATGGATTCGACTCTACTAGTGTCGAAGAACTCGACGTTCGTCTGGTAAATAGCCTCGCGCCAAACGAGGGGCTCTTTTTTGCTGTTGGTACCGGCCCTTTCGTCATTTTTTCTCGATCTTTTGGCCAGGTCGTGGTGGTGGTGGTGTGTTGACGTTGCAAAATCCTCATCTCCGAAAAGCATCACAATTTCTTTCTGTGCGCCGCCTCGAATTTTCTGCACGCCGCCACTGGGTTCGGTCTCACATGGCGCAGCAGCAGCAGCAGCAGCAACAAGTGGTGGCGGCCCGAAAAGGTGGCCAGCACTTGCATGCGTGCGCTATTTATTATCGCTGCAGTCAAACACAATGGAAGGGGTGCAACCAATCACCCAGTGAGCTTGGAACAATGTCTTCCTGCAAGGGTACCCAACTTGCAGCACAAGCGCGGTTTGCCTTTTTTCCCTGAACCTTGGCAACTTTGGGTAGGTGGGTACGTACATCGAAATCGACCATGTGTGCCAATTGGAAAGCGAGTCACATCAAATGCTGGGCACATCAAGGGTTGGCTGGCTATCTGGTAAGGGGTTGCTTGCTCCTCACACAGCCCAGCCCAGCAAAGGCTCTCGTTTCTACGAAGTTCACTTGCCCCCGTTTAAACAGGCGCTACCCACCCTGTGTACTGGATTCTGCCTCGCCCCATTTCTAATCTACCTAACCTTCAAAATCGCCTCTCCTAGTACCTTCGAACTCGCACCAAGATGGGCCCACCACCTGCGGACTCCAAGATCTTCACCGTCACACAGACACAGACAACGTTGACTGGCACCAGCGCCGTCATCGAGAGCTTGTTCAACGCGGTACCACAAGCTGCAACCAGTTTGGTCGCGAGGGGCAAGCCACGTGCTGGTGCTGGCAAGGATGGAGAGGAGGACTACGATTCCACTCCTACCAGTGGCAGTCCGACGGACAGCCCGACGGATGAAGTAAGGCCTTTCTCTGTGTGTGTGCCTAACCCTTCCAACAAGACTAACTTGTGCGATTAGCCCACACCAGCAAAAGCGCCAGCGACTGCTGTCTTCAACGGCAGGGTGTTCAAGTCCAACGTGGTTAGGGGAAACTCCAAGATCAAAGGGACTATTACATTCAGTGAGTCAACCTGACGCAATAAAATACGAAAGATACTTGCCTCGTACTTACCCATTTACCCCAGAGGGGAACGACGAAACTCCGCCACAAGACACAACCTTATACGAGCAAGCCATCGACAATGGGGCCAAGGCAGCCGACTTGACTTTTGAGAAAGACTTGTCCAAAACCCTCATCTGTCTGGGAGACTTGGAGGCAGATGGGATGTGCTTTGAGTGATGTTCATGTACTGTAGCTTTGTGTCTTTCTTATTCGTCTTCCGAGACCGAGATGTGTAGGTCTGTTTGGTATAATTCGCCGTCACACCAGGCAGGTGTGCAGGTACAAGATGTTTTCACCATCATTTTACGGCACCTGTCTTCGTAGGCTCCGCTTTTTCAATATAATTCAGACGGAATCTTTCTCTATTTGGAATCATAAAGAGACAATGAGATGAGATTAATATCAACTTCCACGCGGCTCTTTACGCTAGTCGTTCACACATTATCATAGCAATTTGAATAACCTTCCACCCAACAACACCAAAACACCTAGCTGAAAAATGCTCATAAGACGCTAGCTTTTGGAAGAAATAAAGAGATGAGAAGTACATAGTAAATCGTTCATCGTATCGTAACTCGTTCATAAAACGTAAGTCGTCAGTCATCAATCTTTTTTAACGTCAAATCCTTCGATCATCCGCGTTCCGTCCTTCCTCTTCCAATAAAAGGATTAGGCGGCTCTGGCGCCTCAGGACCAGGTCGATGCATGGCATTCCGCGCCGGCTCCCTATCGCCAGGGAAGAGATCGCTTTCATCGTCGTCATTGTAATCGTCATCATCACGACGTCTCGGAGCATGAGTCGACCTCGGGCGTCTCAATATCCCCGCAGGAGTTACAGCCCTCCGTCGTAGGTTTCTTCTCTGTCGCTCTCGCTCTCGTTCAAGTTCAGAATCTGTTTCGTCTTCGACGAAGGCTGCCTTGGAGTTGGACGACCTGCCACTCATCCTGGATGGAGTCGGTCTAGGCCCCGTTCTAAGTGGCTCCAGTCTGAGCGGCTCGAGACTGAGGTCATCCAGTGTATGGTCCCTGTGAGAAATGGTGGTGGGCGCTGTCGTTCGAGGCCTGTGCCGCAGGGGTTCAATCGTCCTAGCCTTGTTGCGAGGCACCACTGGATTCCGCTGTCCGCGGCCGCCAGAGGTTAGGTTCTCGGTGGACTGGGGGTCGCTGTAGAGGGTCGGCGAGGTGAGGCCCTGGCTGTTGGTGTCGCCGTGCTCTGACCCGCGGCGCGAGCGTCCCCGGGAGGATCTCATGCTCGTGTAGTCGTCTACGTCGAGCACCTCGCCGCGCATAATAGGGCTCTGGTACCGTTGGCTTCTGAGGGCGTCGCGCAGCTCGGCGTTGGTAACGTTCATGCTGCGTATCAGCTCTGCTATTATTGACATCATGGTCGGATTGTTGGCATATTCTCTGTCTCGGTGGAGAGGTACCAGGTCCAGACCGTTCAGGTTCGCGACCTGGCTGCCAGACCAGCTGTGTGACGGGTGGTGTGGATTGTACAGAGGTGGTAAGATGGGACGGGGTTGTGCATGATGCTGGTATCCGAAGAGGCGTGTCATGTACTCCTCAACCTGGCGCTGAACCAAGGTGGGAAGGGGGTCCAAGTCTCTCTGTGGCACAAAAGGCGCTCTCATGTCGTTGGCGAGGATATGTTCCATGGCGATTCTAACTTGTTCTTCTATTGAGTTGTTTCTGCGCGGTGCCTCCTGTTGTCTCGGCTGCGGCTCAACTTTTCTCCGTAGGTTTGGTTGAGGAGGGTCGTCCCAGGCCATGGACTCCTCCTCTTCCATACGGCGCGCGCGGGCTTCTTGCAGTCGCCTTTCGTGGAGTTCCTCTTCCCGCCACCGGCGAGCACGGGCTTCCTCCTCCCTCCGGCGTGCGCGATCCTCTTCCTCGCGGAGAGCGAGAACTCGTAACCGCTCGGCTTCCGCGTCAACTTGTCGTTGTGCAACTTCTCGTCGTCGAGCTTCCTTCCGGATTTCCTTTTTCCTGGCACGTTCCGCATCGCGACGTGCCATCTCAGCTGCTGCGTCCATGGCCTCTTGTTCCCGCATTTGCATCCAGTCTTGCTCCACCCTCATCTCCTCGTTCTCTCGTAACAAGCGCTCCCTTTCCCGCTCTGCAATTTCTCGCTCCCGCCTCTCTGCTGCCCGTTCTCTTTCAGCTTGTTCCAGCTTCGCGGTGGTGAAGGGGTCGGACCGGGAGGGAGGAGGCGGGGGCGGATGGTGATATGGCTGTTGGAGGAACGGCCCCGGGCCATAAGGGCCCTGCATTGGCGGCGGCGGCGGCATTGGCGAATACATGTTCGGGATTGGAGGCCTGTATGGCCCGGGTCCTCCAAAGTAGCCGCCCGGGGGCGCAAATGGTCCTCCTCCCATCCCAGACGAAGGCATTGCCGAGCCCGGCCTCGCCCCATACGGGTTGTTGTAGCCCGTGGGCACTATCTGTTCGCCAGTGTAGTCACGGTAGTTGCTTCCGCTGGTGCCCGGGTCATACCATGAGGAATTGAACGGGTTCGCCGTCGACGAGTGGTGAGCGGCATGGCGCATGCCATGTCGAGGTCCCGGGGGCGTCGACGTGGGCCGATGGCCCTCGTCGGTGGAGTGGTACGACTCATTGGCCAGTTGTCGGGGTCCATGTCGCGGCCTGTTTAGGTTGGCAGGCTGAGGCAGGCGATGTTGTCTCGACTGCTGTCTTGGCGGCTTTCGGCGCCGCTCGTGCCGTGCTGCTTCGTCCTCGGGCTCAGAGCCGCCTGAGTCGGAAAAAGTGCGGTTGCGAAGTCCATCGGGGACGAAATACGCATCCGGCGGGTTTTGGTTCTGCATAGGGGGAAGAGGAGAACCACGGGGTGCGAAACAAAGGATTGCCCGAATAATAAGAAACGGCGAACAAAAAGAGGCACAGTCGCTGGCGGGGGACAAACGTTCACACACCTTCTCGCGCTTGCTCAGGAAAGAGGGTGGATGCCTCCTCTCCTCAGACGCCTGCATTTGGCACGACGCAACGCGATGGACAAGGGTCGCAGAGCCTCGTCTCAATCGGAGCTGTGGTGGTGCGCGCACCACCGAGCCAAGCAGTTCTCGTGGGTCGCTTCTGGGACAGACACGCATGACAGGGAACCATGCTGGATACATCTGGGGTTCAACTTACACAACCCTCGGCGGCGCCAGAGCAGAGGTAGCTCCTTGTACCGGGGGAGATAAGTGTCCCACACAAAGCCGCTGCATTCGTGGGGAGGGATATCAGGACAAAACCAGTCAAGTGGTCCGACTCGGACGCTGTGGTGCTTTTGGGCGGAGCCTATGCCCAATCGCACTTGCAGTCTTGCGGCTGCATGCACCAACTTTTTTTTTCGTGCGGCTTCTCCAAGCCAACGCATCTGCAGTACGGATTCGTCGGAAATGCCTGCCCAGGTGGGGTTTCTTGGTCGCACCTTCCAATGGGGAGTTGAGGTACAGGTACATACAGATTTCATATTTCGACAGAGTGGCTTGGCAGGTTTATTAGGTTGATTCCCTTCTTTTGTCGCACTCGGGTGCGCTGACAAATCGACTGCACCTGTTCCACCGAAATTCCAGTCCAACAAAAAGCCAAGCTATCCAGAGCCTCATTTTCGCCCCCATGGACGAATCGGTCTTCGCTTCCGGTGTTCGACTTTTGACGATCGCGACAGCTGGATTTAGAGTTTCAAGATGCGGGCGAGGAGTCAGGGGTTTATTGACAGATACGACAACCGCCTGGAGTCCTGAAGTTTGCTACTCGTTACGGAAACAACCAATCAAACCATTAAAGATAACGTATTTGATAAGCGAACGGTACAGATAAGCGAACGGTACACTTTCCACCACCCTACCATAACTATCCTTAATTACACAACCACAACACTAGGAAATAACAATAACTGAATCAGAAACAGATGAATCAGACGATTCTGCAGCCTCCCTACACGTGCGCGCATTATGGCCAGGCTTGCCGCATACACCACAACACCGAATCTTCGTACGAGACCCCCCTGCACCACCACCACTTTGTCGATTTTCCAAGACTATCTGCTTACCCACAGCCTTCTGATCCAATAAACCCTGTGCCTCTTGTACAATAAGTGACCCTCCAAGCAGCATACGTGTTTTTTGGGCTCTCCGTCGCTTATTAAGCTCCTCATTGGCCTTTCGCAATGCAGAGACCTCTATGCGTAAAAGAGCCACCTCGTGCATCACAGCCATGGTACCTTTGGCTAATCGATCCACAGCATTTACCATTGGGGTTGGAGAGCTGCCTTGATGGTTGGAAATTCGAGTTTTAATAAGCGCTGATTGTGAGGTGGCCTCTCGAGCGGTGTGGGGTGTTTGGGAGACCTAAGGTAGTGCTGTTGTTGGGCTTGAGGCTGGGGGTGTTGGGGTTCGAATGCGTACATCCAACTTCGATATCACCCTCTCTGGGTCGTACGGCATAAGGCCAGCTCCGGAAAACCCCCCCTGGATGTTTTTTTCTATAATTGAAGCAAAAAACACTTCTTTAAACCTATAAAGAAACTCTAACTTGTTGATGTATGTGATGTTCATCCGCATCAACTGCTCAATCTGGCGGCTATATACCGTCTTTAATGACCCGAAACAGCCAACATCTAATGGCTGGAGAGGTGGGAAGAGTGCGGAGGCATACAGAGTGTTTTGATGTTGTGCTCCTGGCAATAGGTCTCGAATTCCTTAGAGTGGTGACTATCGTGGCCGTCAAGAATTAATAGAAATCGAAGTGCCGAATCCAATCTATGCCCTTCTTATTCGTAGTCCAGCCATTATCGGTTATTGCAATACGCCAGGGAGCCGGAAGGTTGCACTCTTGATACCAGTTGGCAGGGTAATATTGCCCAGCTAAGATGATAAATGGTGGGATGGCCCAGCCTAGAGCATTTACTCCTTGGATGACCGTAGCCCACTCTCGATTGCCAGGCTGGGCTTGTTTAGGCCTACTGCTACTACGGCCATCAGAGGTAGTAACTACCATAGTAGGTGTGATAACACCCATCATAAAGCCAGTCTCGTCGAAATTGTACATATCGTCATCAAGGATACCATACTTGGCCTTCATATTATGCACAAGCGCACACCACTCGCTAATAACCTTTAGATTTCCGCATTTGGCCCTCTGGTAGTCGTATTTACGCGTAAAACGCGTCCGAAGCTCTGGCTGGCGTTTGACGAAGTTATGAGCCCAGCGTTTACCAACAAGGGGTGCGTCGCGTTCGCGTAGCAGTCGGTTAGCCATATCTTCCACGTAATAAAGCCGAGGGTGAAATGCGCGTGCACATAGTTCGACTATATACTGAACAATTGTCTTTTCTTCTAAATCCGTAAGCTTGCGTGAGTTGGCTGGAATATCGCGTCGTGAAGGCCGGCCATCCCGTCGAGCAGAAAGGGTCATTGGAGATATGTTGTAAATTTTAGCTGCTTGTCGAAGAGTAAGTTTTGGGTTGTTTTTGATAGCCTCAATGACAAGAATAAGCCTCGATTCTTTTGGAAGCGAATCCATTGTAAATTGGTAGTAGGATTGGTGAAGAGAGTAGGAAGGTCGCGTCGTGCCAAGAAAGTGTACCGTTTGCTTATCTGTACCGTTCGCTTATCAAATACGTTATGCCGCATTCCGGTTACAATTTTAGGTGTAGAAAGGAGTTCTTAAGCATATGGAGGGCCATATATGCGCTCACACTCCTGCGTGAAAGCGCCATCTTATATGCTGAGAGGGATCTGGGGACCGCCATGGGTGGCAAGTACCAGAGGCTTGTTCTCAGATGCTTGAAGTCAGACTTCGGCCTGGACTTCAGAGCTCCCGATTCGGCGCGGGTACATGCGTTTAATTGGCATGTGGTTCGGGAGATTGAGCAGTGCTGTATTGAGTCATTCTTGCAGGGCAGTTATCATCCCTTTATTCATGTTTTCCTATCTCACGTTTCTTTTTATATCATGATGGATCATCTCGTAGGTAGTAATTTCTTTCAGTCGTAAGCCAAAGACTTTACATAAAATTTACGACCTTGCAAACACAACAGCCTGGTTGTCCTCAATGCTACCAGAGTCTGCCGTCTTCATAGAGCGGAAATACCTATGCGTCTTGAAGATTAGACTCCGAGACAGCATTTTCATCGCGTTCAATTGACAGAATGAAATCCCTAGCCACGGCAGACTGGGTTTGATCCTGACGCGCCGCAGGACGCGTCTGTGATATTGAAATTGACCAAGCCCAACTTAGAAGTCATCGAATCAAAATCGGCCGTAATTTTACTACCGAACGCCACCATCCTTGATTTCAGGGTTCAGCTTCAGCTCTTGAATGGACGACAATATTCAGGACTTTCCATCAGAACTTCACACCTCACATTATATTCCTTGGTCTCAGAAAATGTTTTACTCGCCTGCCCTGGTTGTCACGGCTTTTGTCACACTTGCCCAACCCAGCATTGCTGAAAATGTCTCCCCCTTCGGTGAACAAAATCTTGACAGGCGATACGCGCTGTCATGCGAGGTACGCAAGGGACTGCACGTCAAAATGCCCGGCGCTCCGCATGTACTTTAACTGATCAATCACTATTCTGCGCGTCAATAGTGCTACGCACAAAAATTCGCAACCGGCTCCTGCAAGGACTGCACGATGACCGGTGTGGGAGTTGGCTACTGTAACCAGCCATATTCTTGCGGAGGATGCGCAACCGCTCTGAAGTATTGCAACGATGGCAGCGATGATCGCTGCTCGTTTGATGAGTCTGACTTTAAGGGATGTGTTGATCATTGGGGAGGTATGTCTCTTTTTAATTTCCTCCCACTGTTGGGTCAGAAAGTCACTAATAAAATGGGTTTGCCCTGACCACGGTACAGCTGGCTCAGATTCGGTATCTTCAACATCAGTACTGCTGACCTTAGTGTCCACAAGGGTGTCCGGGACCAGCGTAGGGTCGGCGTCAAACTCGGCGCCCACTGCCGCAAACTCACAGCCGGGTTCGAGCATAATCAAATCGCCTGCCACAAGCAGCAGTGCCTCGAACGTCGAAAAGCCAAAGTCTGTGGGGAATGCGGTGTCATCTGGACACTCTTATCTGGCTCTGGCTTCGTTTGTGGCGTTTTTGGTGTTGATTCGTTGAGGATTTGTTAGTGAAGATCAACTTTCAGCATGCATTTAGACTTCAAGTTCAGTTGTAACATGATACGTAGCAGTGGATTGATTTCTCTTTCAAGTAGCCGGAACTCTCCAGTTATCACTTTCACGTTCTGGAAAGTGGCTACTGTCTCGGTTACTGGTCTCAATTTGGACCTAGGTGATATGGAGAGTTTGTTGAAAACCCAGTTTGTGAAGTCAGAGTATCAGCAAAACGCCTCAGACCCGCAGAGTGCCATTTTTAAATAGTTCCGTATTCCTACAATCTCGAGGGGGCTCAAGGTTTCCTCAAGATTATGTCGCGCTTATTCATCATGTTGGGAATCCTTCCTTCTAAACTTTCGTGTTTTGAGAACTTCGACCACTTCGATGACCCCAACCCAGAACTAAGTCTTATTCCCCATGAACGATGATCCGGATCAAAATTACCTGTATTCAACTGACAACGAATTTGATCTTTCATCATTGGCAAGAATGAGCGTCGCCTCGTCGACGTCATCGACAAAAGAAGAAGCCGGCAGCGAATGCAGCAGCGAGGCCCCCAGTGCCACTGAAAATTCTCAGCAAAACAGAGGCGGAGAAAATGGTAGAGCAGGCCGCGAATGAGGCCGCGGAGAAGGCTGTCAAAGAAGCCAGAAAAAGCACGAGAAAGGAAATGGAGAGTATGGGAAAGCAAATTGAAATGCTGACCAATCGAGTTCACGCAATGGAGCAGATGCAAAAGAAGAAAAAGAGGGAATCGAATTACCCGCTCAGGAAAAAAGAGGCGATCAACCCTCTCTTGGTCTTAATACCATGGATACCTCTATTATTCCTTGGTCTTTATATAAGCCAGGCCCGGAGAGGGTTGGACAATCCGGTCATGAAAACGGAGGCCCTTCTAAACTACCAACCTGCAACAATTCCTCTGCAACAGACCTCTCTACCAAGTACGATACCCAGACCAGTTTTTACAAAGCAAGACCGCCAAGCCGTGCCGGTTACCAGCAGCCGCCAAGCCAAGAGGACGGACCACTTTTCCCAGCACCTTTGTTTTGATTGCGACAATATCCCCTCACGATATCCCAAGGCGGTCTTCCTCTTGATCTTACCTTCCAAGAGGACTATGAGGATGACCGACTGCTAATTGTGACTTTTCACTTCGCTTTGACACCTGGCCATTCAATAGCGAGTCTCAAGTCTGGGGCGGACACAGTCTCTTCAGAGCCACCAAAAGTTCCCAACTTTCTTCATTTTCTCGGCCACGGCTTCCATTCTTTGCAAACACTGTGTCACCACACACTGTTCCCCTATGACGTAATGTCGCTCCTACTGCTGCATGTTATTTGCTTAGAAATGGACTCCGGTCACGAGCGATGCGACAAGGCGAAGCAGTCTCAAAACTTGTCCTGTGCACATCTCGTCGGAAAATAAGCTCAGAATGCCAGGCTAACAGACTGGTTGATGTGTAAAATTAGTACTTACGATGTCTAGCATAAAAAGGATTTTGTTTCTTTTCGGACAAAAATATGCACTTGTTAGAATTCCGATCCATCGTAACTTGAACTCAAAGAAATGGTGGATTTAAAGTGGTAAAACGAATTATTGTGCGGCCAAGCCCCCATCCCAGAGACAGTCCATCCAAGTGGCTGCAAAAGTTTCGTCCCCTATTTTATAACGATGAACAACTTGGACTGGTTTCGCGCAAATCCGTTTTAAGCTTAACTGGTGCGGTGCGACGCGTGCTGTAAACACCATATCTCGCAATTCAGGCAACATATGTCGTGAGTGCTGTTGTTGGAGTGAGTTGACGCGACATAGGGAAAGCACCTCCCACATTTCAATACCATGACACAAAAAGGGAATTGCCAGTTCACTAAACCATACACTACCCTTTACCTATCCAAATCAGGCAATTCCTGGCCGAATACATTCAGCGACAATAATCACCAGAACTACTCGAACCCACTGCCAAGCACGTCAGTACACTTTGGATCCGCTCATACTCTAGCGTTTCTATTTCGCGCCCCCTTCCCTTGGGCATACTCTGGCTCTACTGTAATCCATCACTCAATCGCTATTTTGGAGCATCTTCAGCCACGGCAGTAGTAGCTAAAAATGGCTTCTCAGCCGGGGACTAATGGCGTCCCTGGAACCGGAAACCTCACTATGGCTAGACAACTCGCCATGATGCAAGGGGCGGCCGTCGTTTCGAACACCATCCACCAGTCAACCAGCCCCATTTCCGGGACTCAACTACCACAGACCAATTTTAACAGCCATCAGAAGCAACGGCAAATGCACCGAAGCGCAGGGGTGCAGGAGAATTATGTTCACAACACAGACACACTCTTGCGACTGGTCATCTCCACTGGTCAGTTCTTGAGACTCCATGCCAATGTTACGATATCTGGCTGGAGAAAGCTAAATCACTCTTAGACTGCCAAACACGAAATAATACGGGGTGCGGTCCAGCCAAAGGCCCAAAGAGAATCCCATGAGAGTCGGTCGATGTTTGCCCGCGTGCATGACCTGCGTTGTCTACTCAGGACAAAGACAGGGAACGCAGTCGCGCTACTATTTGTTGCCAGCCATATGCGACATGTGTAAACCGGCAGGTGTCGAAGTGCTGAAATTCAGTCGCGAAAAGTGAGGAATCTACAGGAGAAGTCACCTCAGGTATGGTAAATATAGCGTAATTTGGAGCACTGCTATACCCGGGCCAGCCAGTAATTAGAGTCCACAGAATAAACGTGCACAGAAGTTGAGAAGAGCGGTGTCATCATATTGCGTGCTACGAAAATGCCTGCCTTTCTCATGTCGCCAACAGCTTCCAAACTAAAGGCTCCTACCACTTGTCGATACCCAAACACAGTTCCATGATACCAGAAAATCACTCCGAACACTTGACGGTCCGAGCATCGTAGCTAATCAGGGTCGGCACAACCGGCGCGACGGGGTAGTGCACTTGCAGACATTTCTTGTTCTTGATGGCCGACTTGACGTTCTTTTTTAGATCAGCGTACACGAGCAGTCCAATAACGGTGCAGGCGACCCGGGCGGGCGTCAGCGGGATGGCGCTGCAAAGGGCCGACAGTGCGGCCTCGTTGGTCGACGTGTCCATCTTGACGTTGATCTTGTTGGTCTCGGTCCAGGTGAAGCGGATCTTGTAGATGGGCTTGATGCCGTCCAGCCCGAGACTGACGTGCGGGTCGGCCACGACGGGGAAGACGGCGTCCGTGGTGTCCACGTGCTGGATGATGTCGGTCTTGTCGTCGCCCGAGATGGAGTACCGTGTCGGCAGGCGCCGGCCCGTGGCGTCGGTGGCCCAGGGTGCGGCTATGCGGTGACGGACGATGTCTTTGCCATCGACGACGGTGATGCCGCCATTGGAGGCCATGTTCAGGTGCAGACCGGCATTGAACAGGCTTGAGAACCGGACGCTGGATTCGCCGTGGTGGAGCACGGCGAAAACGGACACGGATGAGTTGTGGCCCTTCTGGACGAACGTGTCGACAGTGTCTCCAGACACACTTGTGGCTTTGATCACGCTCAGACCACCTACCAT
This sequence comes from Podospora didyma, assembly GCA_033439775.1. NCBI lineage: Eukaryota > Fungi > Ascomycota > Sordariomycetes > Sordariales > Podosporaceae > Podospora > Podospora didyma. Next base: position 3,211,185 of record JAULSW010000003.1, read on the forward strand.
CTGCGGTTTGTCGACTTGTGTTGCTGGGATGCCGGTTTCACCAACGATCAGGGACTGGATCTGGTGGAGGGGGCTGATGTCGACTGCGGCGTCGATCTCTCCACTTGGACCGATGACGGTGACAGCGGCGACAGCCACCGCGTACACAATGAAGCCGACAGCCGAGTACATAATTGCGATGTGATGTGTGCTTATCTGGCACTTCGTATATCGACTTTCTTGTTCTTGCTCAGAGAAACCCCCGAGAAAATTTGATATGTGGAAGAAGAAATATCCCAACGTTCATCTCACACAAGGACGGTAGCTCAGGTATATATAGGTAGTTATTCATCTTTCACGTTAGAAGGTAGCAGTAGTTCAAAAGCAGGCGAGATTCCTAGGTCTCGGCTATCGTGAAAGCTGAACCCAGCTGTGCCTCATTTGGACGGAGGGGTACCTAAGTCTACCCCGCCGGGTAATGGTATCTGAACGGTACAGCAGCATTGCCCAGTCGGTTAGCGACCAAACAAAACTTCGGTGTAGACTTTGGGGCTATCCGACGGTGAGCGATTGCCCCGGATTTGGGCAATGCATGCACTGCTTATTACCTTGCTGTGCAAACGACAGGGTTTGCCCTTGATGCTGTGCGCAAGTATTATGTGCTTCTGATGGTGAGAAGGAGCGTGGATCAATATTACGATAACACACTGCATCGGTGAGGAGATTCGGCTCTGCGGTGTGCAGGAAAAGGGGCACACTGCCTTTCCGTGGTGTTTCATCTCGTTAGCTCGCTTCTGGTTATCTTCGACTCAATTGTGCCTTTTCCTCGCATGCCGCTGTATCTTGATCCATCTCAGACTGGAGGTTCAAGCAAGGAAGTCTTTCATGGCCAAAGAGGGGAATATATCCCGGGTTTGTCATATTAACCCTGTAACTTCTTCAGATAAGCAGTATGAGCTCCATCTAATTATGAGCCCACGTAAGTAGTTAAAATTGTTCAACATTCATTTGAAACAAGCAACGGGATGAAATACTACTTCGTCAAAGCAGCACTCAAAGAGGGGAGAGGAAGGTAGCAGATGCTGTCCTGGGCTAGTCACTACATTTCAGTTAAAACCTGATTTACATACAATCCGCGGTATCCTTTTTGAGTCAAAGGTGCTCTGAATGCGGCAGGGTTGCCGAGTTCTCCAGAGGCCCATGCAATGAGGCAATGGAAAAGGTGGGACTCCTACCGTCATCGGTAAAGAACGGGCCACAAGTAATTTGCAGAAGAATTCCACTTGACTTTAAAAACCATGATAATATATGGGGTTTACAGAATGGGTCTCTTAAAAGCAATATGCGAACCCAAAAAAATTGGCTTCAAATATCAATGTTTCCTGGAAATCAGGAAAGTATGTGGTCAAAGACACCAAACCTTCCAGGTACGAACAACCTAGGAAGTCAAAGTCAAGTTCTGCGAAAATTCTACAAAACAAGACGCGCAGCTAGCGAGTCGCTCCTTCTCCGCAAATCTTCACTTGCTGAGCAACCGCCCTCAATATTCTCGATCAACTCAGAACTCAAATATTTTTCATTGTCCAATACGCGCACTAAGAACGAATCATGGATAAACTCGCTAGAATTCTACATCACCCCTCACCTCGGCCCGTCAGGTGTGGGAAGACTACAGAGTGGGTCGGTCCATACGCAAGACGTGCAAGAAGTGCAAAAAGACACTGGGACAAGAGGTGGAATCCGGAAACGAGATAGAACCAATGGTCAATCCTCCAGGATGCAAACAATGCACAGTGAGTACTCGCAGGAATGGCCTTCATGATTGAGAAAAAACTACTTAAACGTACTGACTTTTCCCCAGTGAACACATGCAACTGCAACTGCAACTGCGATCTGTCACCCACCATAGCAAACAGCCACGGCACCTGCGACTCGCTCCCCACCGTAGTAGGCATATCACAATTGTTCGCCCCCAGTTCAGCAATGGAGACACGATTGGGGGGCCGAGTATCCATGGCGTTTGGGTCAAATTGTTGAAGAGCACACCAACTGGCGCGGCACGTGGACATTGGAAGTCAAGAACATGCTCGCCATGGACTGGGAGAACGGGGTGCTACGGGAGCTAAAAGACCATAAACACGGTTTGAAGCACAAGCGCATGCCTACGAGGCACTTGCCCTTTGTCTCTCAAGGGAACAAACCCGGCGAAACCTTGACCCACATGGCCGGAGGGCTGGACGATTTGATGACTTGGTTGGGGAAGGCGTAGCTGGAACTCAAGTTGGCTTAGATTTGTCAATTGCAACCCTTCTCAACAAGTCTCTAAACCGCCCACACTAGTGTACAGAAAAAGAAGATAATAAAACTCGGCACTTCCTAGGAGACGGCGATATCAATGTGAGCGACTTATAGTTCTAAGAATAGGTCGAAAATACGTTGGATTCATAGATGGAGACGTGACTAGTAAGATAAAACAATATATAATTAAATAGACGGACTTTAGTTCGCAAAAAATGTCTGCTACCTAAAGACGCTAGGACTTAGTTTCTAATTCCAAATTTCATGTACAACAATCCGTAGGCGACAACCCACGTCACTTAAACGACATACTATACTGCCCAAACAACAATCCACGCCGCATAACCGAACAACCTACGCGTCTTGATGCCGATGGTGCTAAAGGCGGATATGTGGGAAAGGCTTCCAACTTTATGCACCAGCCTTTGGACGGGTATGACATGAAGGAGGCCATCTGAAGCTAACCAATGGGTGTTATACGGGCGACGGCGCAGATCGCGGACGAGTTGAAAAGACAGGGGAAAGGCGAGAAGGTGCTGGTGAACTCGTGCTACCCAGGTTGGGTGTTCACGGATATGACCAAGGGGAAGGGGCAAAAGACGCCCAACCAGGGCGCGCAGACGCTAGTCATGTTGGCAATTGGGGAGTTTGGGGGGAAGAGTGGTGGGTTTTGGAGGGATGAAAGGGAATTTCTCGGGTTGGTTGATGTTTTGCTCGTCAAGGTTTATCCCTCAAAGGCCCTTGAATCGAAATCACGGGTGCTAATCAAAAGATGAGGCGTAAGTTTAAAAAGAAACACGTCCGAAGATCTTTATTAAACTTTTGGATCTCACTGCTTCACATGCCTTGTCTTCTATCTCTGTCTAATATCTTTCTTGTCTATCCATTGGTACCCAATCAAATCCCCTTTCTTAGAACGTACTTTTGCTGTAGAACTTGGGTCAAAGCGCAACAGCCCCAGTTCGAAGCACCTGGCCTTGGTTCCGTCGCCGCTGCCCCCTCTCCCTCTCCATCCGAGCGCTGTAATTCGCAACTTGGTCGATCTGTGTCTGGATGAAGACCAGTGACTGCCACAGCGATTTGAAAACGCGTTTCTGGGCCCAGGCTGCTGCCGCCTTGCCTGCGCGCGTCCCGGCCCGCGCGTTCGTGCGGACCGCCCTCCACCCGTCTGCAAAGTTCCTTCGTTGTCGTCGGCGTTGTCGCCAACGCAGCTCATGGAGCGAGTCGCTTTCTCGGTCGTCTACTTCGACGTCTTCGATCTCGGGGAGCAGCGATGATATGTTTCTTGTCGTCCCTTCAGCCTCCGTGATGGTGGTTGCCCTGTATGGGTCAAACTCATAGCTGAGGGGGGAGGAAACGAGGATTTGGTAGGGTCAGCTAAGCATTTCTTCATTCATTGCGAGCGATGAGGATAGGTAGGTAGTTAGGGAGGTAGGTGGCGTGTTTGTATGTGTGATAGTTACGTACTCTGTGAGCTCCGCATAGTCTTCTCCTAGACAATTGTTCGAAGTAGCAGTACTACTGATAGTGCAGGGATATGAAGACACGTATCTCTCTGCCTCCCACATGATAAAGCGCTTGAGCAAATAACAGGGTACCACGATAAATATGATGTGAGACAGGAAATACCAAACAAAGCCAGACAAGGGGACTTGGATAATCGACCACATCATCAAGATAGTGCCAATGAAGGTGCTCTGATCAGGTTTCCAAGTGTCCATATCGGCCAGCATACTCGTGATTGAATAGATGCCCACAATGACGGGAATTATCACGACGCTCAGTATTACGTTAGCCAAGTATACCACATCGTAATAAGAGCGGACCGGGTCGTTGTGCCAGAATGCCATGTACCAGAACTGGGCCAAGTTGTCGGGCGGTGCTGGAGGGAAAGATTGATAGCCTGGATTGTTTGGATCAGCCGACGATGGGACCTGATGGGTGTTCGTACGGCTTCCAGGTACACCGCTGTGAGTAGTAGGAGGGGACGCATCGGGGTCATCAGGGAGAGAGCTGTGGAACTCTTCTCGCAGGAGAGTCGCATGTGACGCCTTCATATGCTCATGAGCGCGAGACGCTACCGGTCTCTTCTTGCAATCGACTTCCAGCATGGCCATTGCTGTCTCGACAAGGCACGTAAGATGAGAATCCCCGAGATCAGTGACCAGCCTGGCAGTTGATCGAACACAATCCATGGTTTTGGCGAAGGTCTTGGTCCCGGGCTCTCCATGGCTATCTTCGTCATCGCCATTGTGGCGTTGGTTACCACGATGCTCAGAAGACCTGACCCTGAGGTGCTCAAATCTCTCGACAGAGGGAATGTGGTCGTTCCGACTCGTGGCGGCGAGCATCACCGCCAGCTCCAAAAGGACACACCCGAGCCCCCAGACATCACGCGTCCGGCCGAATTTGTCGCTCATCCCTTCGGCCGCCGCGCTGGGATCAAACAGCTCGGGTGGGCTGTACTCCTCAGTTCCTATCCACCCCTGCGTCTTGGACGCCGTAACGCTGGACTTGATACGTGCAATACCAAAGTCTGCAAGTTTGAACTTGCGGTCGTGGATGAAGATGTTGGCTGGTTTGATATCCCTATGGAGGATGATTTTGCCGTCAAAGTTTCCGGGGTCGTGAAGGTACGAGACAGCATCAAGCAAGCCAATGCATTCCTCAAGAACTCCATGCTCCAGCGGCCCATAGTCGTTGCATGCGAGTGGGGCAGATGGATAAAGACGGGCTTTGCCATTTTGGGTTTCTTTGGAAAGACGCATGAAGGTGAAAAGGTCGCGACCTCTTGCATAAGGGAAGATAAGGTTGAATGACTCGCGGTGAGGCAGCTCGAACGAGCCGAGTATGGCTAAGATGTTCGGGTGCGGCCGCTTCATCATCTCGATAAGATTTCTTCTCTCAAGTTCAAAAACTCGCTCAAAGGCTCGTGTTTCGACTGTATTGTTGACATCGGGCGGGGGTAAGAACCTCTTGACCACAACGAAGACAGTGTTGAAAGTGCCTGGGTCAGAGGGGTTCGGCCGGTAATCCAAAGCCATGATCCATATCTGTGCATGCGAACCTGTGGGCTTGATCTTCATCTGCCTGGCCCGGCGGTGGTAACCATCCGGCTCTGAGAGTTTGACATGCTCGGGCCCAAAGATGGGATATGGGCGCGCCAGCCAAATGTCGACGGCTCCCGAGAGAATATCACGCCGCACCAGGGAGGGCTTTGATTTCGCTCTTGCCGTCTTCACAGCAAATATCTTGGTGAGCCAGTCGGAAGAACCATCTCTGTCGCTGTCCGAATCTCGTTCATCAAAATCATGACATGCATCAGCGATACTGCAGCCAAGCAACGGACTGGATCTTTCTAACCGGCTCTGGCCGCGTGTAAATCTGGACAAAGATTCGGCGAAGCGCTTAGGATCGTTGGAGTTGAACGTCAGGAGCTGCAAGCAATGCTGCTTTACCCCATCTGATGCAGATCGGGTGGCTGCGCGCGAGAGGCAGCGGCGAAAGTCGCGTGAGGCAAAGTTGGTAATGAACAAGACATCGGCCTCGGTGTCAAGGAAGTCTTGCATGTCCCAGTACATCGACCCGGCTTTCGCCCCCCACAATAGTGTAGTCGACTTGAGGGGGCGAATGTGTGCAACGGTCGAATGGCGGGCCGAGATGCCCCCCAGGTATTGGATGCCCCCCAAATAAACGACCACGATGAGATCAAATGCCGCATTGGATGCGCTAAGCCTGGCTTTTACGTCGCGGTGAAACTGCCCTTCTTTGGGACCAGCCTGAATTTCGTCCAACTCCCCGACTCGGACCATCTTTCTGGCCGCCTTTCGTACCTGCTGAGTGGTGAGAAGTCCGCTCAAGCTTCCGTATGGGCAAAGAAAGTACTAAGGGAAGTGCATTTACCTCGTCAACGTACTCGGTGCCTTGATCGACAGCCCAGCTGATGAAAATGGTGCGAATGGAAACGTAACGGCGACCTGGGCCCTGAGAAATCCCCGGCGCGTCTTGGAGCTCATCACCATCGTCGCTATCGTCGGGAGAGGCCATAATGGATCTTCATACATGTGCAGCATGGGTGTTAAGAAGCCATGTGCGGGAGGTGGTCATTGGCGATGAGACAATGAAATTTCTGTGGCTGGAGCCTCATTTTTTGGAAACAGAGGAAAACCCTTTAATTATTGTTCGTCCTAAAAATATACGCGCGCGTTTACGACGAGGAAGGCCCATTGGCTGGAGCGTGACGTGGTAATTTCTGGGCCTTTTTGGGGGCTGTAAAGTGGATGTCAAGAATGAAATAAAGGGCTCGTGCTCCCCGCATCCGGCGACAAGACGAGACTCTGGGGTTGATCCTAAAGCAACCACCAACTTTGTTCAAATCATCCTGATACAAATAAGACATAGTCTGGCAAGAAAGCGAAGCGAAATCATGGTGATACAGGTCATCTACGATCAGTACATCGTCGAGTCGAAGCTTTTGACCCTTCTCCGAAATCTTTTTGGGAACGGCAATTTTCGGCTCGAGGCGCGCATATTTTTATTTTATGACTCATTCCACTCTACCTGCACTCACTGACTCTCTTCGACCTTATCATCTAGGCCGATGAGTACAATTACGTTTTGACGGTTCCGCGCTACATCTCACTTGTAAGTAATAATAACATGGGAATGAATCCCTAGGTCAAGCTTTGGAGCTGTGCTGACTCGGATCGCATCTTCGCCCTGAAGGAGGAGCAGGCCTCGACTAGGTATGTGTTCTGTCCATCTTCAGAATTTCCGACTTCTCGGCCGCTAATAGAAGGCTCCTTGGGCCGTCTGTTTAGAATTACTGTGCCTCAAAGCGTGCCTAGCACCTAGGTCGAAAGTACCTACCTAAGGAAGTCATCAGCGTGCAAGATCTGAGTGTATCGCTTATGGAGGTCTTCTGTCTATGGAAGAGAAATGGCATAGGTCGCATTACCAGTTAGGTACATGTAGTTTTGAGTAGGGCTGGGTTATGGTGGAATTTTACCCTCCTCCCGCCTTCCCTCTGGCAGTGTTCAGTCGCATCCACACCGCAACAGGAACAATGGTAACCAGCAAAAGCGCTAGTGTGAAAACTGGGAATAACCAGAACTGAGCTGAAATCCTGAAATTTGCTGACTCTTCCTCTTGTGATGGCGTGACCGTCTGCACGAGGTTAGAGTTGAACACCGAGGCTACCATGGCCGCAGGCAGGTACAGAGACGCGACGACGGTCAGTACCTTGACAACGCGCGAGTCTTGCTGGGACTTCCTGGTGAGTTCCACGATAGCCTCGCCGTCCCGCGCCGACATACGCGTCAGCTCTTCGATCGACTTGTTATGCTGTCGGATCAGGTCGCTAGTCTTTTGGACGGCCTCGTCGTTTCGGTATTGCAGAATCTGAGATAGCTGTCCTCACCATGTCAAAAAAGCCATTCTGAAGTCTGAGTAGAAGTAGGGGCTAGCATACTGTCTGTGACACATGGTCTGATACGTGCAAAAGTCTTTCGAGTGCGTGTTTTTGTGCTCTCACTTGCTCGGTATAGTCTCTGAACATGCCGTGGTCGTGGTCGTCTAGGGCACTGTCTGTACTTCTCGTTTTGAACAGTTCAACAGCATTTGCTGACATGTCAAGAAGATAATTTCCTCGCAAGAGCTGCATATGAAGCCTTTTGAGGAGTTGAAAGTCTCGGAAGGTGAGGTCAAAGTCGTGGCTGCAAGCTACTCCCACTTTAGAGAAAAGTGCTTTATGTTCCTTAAATGGGTATAGGTGTCAGCGCATAAACGAGGCTTCCGAAAATGTTGTTCAACAACCCACAATGGTGGTCAACTTTTGCTCCAGGCTATGGATGTAGTCCTTCCAAAACCTGTTGGCAGACTGAAAGAAAGCTCCGTGTATAGCCCGGCCACGATTCACAGTATCGCGTGGGGAGGAGATCATTGCCATGAGCTGGCGTTCAAAGTCCTTGGATGGCTGGACCATGATCCAAATGTTCATGTCGCGAACAGGGTCATGTTGGAGATACACTGCGCTATGCCGAATAGACCATGGGTTTCCAGTGGGCCGTCCATTCTTCTCAGGATACTTCAGATTGTAACAGCACTCTAATTTGGTATTCAGCTTGATGGATGTAGGCTGACAGCCGAACTTGTCACCTTACCGGTTCGAAGGCCGTCACTGCTGCTGCCGTCTGATGTTGTGACACAGCGATGGATGACAGGGCCTTCCCGCCCTTCATCGAGCCGCAAGCCAAAGCTATGGATGAAGTCCAGGAACAGCGGAGAAACGTCAAAAAATGACAAAAGTCTTTGGGTAAACTCGAGGCTGATTTGCAAGCGGTCCATGGTGTGATTCTGTCTGATGAAGCTGATGCAACCAATGAGCATTCGGAGCGTTGCTCCCCCAGATTGTTCAGTGGTAAAAAAACCTTACATAAAGACGTCCGAGGGTTGGTATGTCTCCAATCTTTTCTAAATGTTAAGTATATTGACACTGGTCAGCTCGACGGGTTGTACATGCTTTGGTCAAGTAGACTGTAGAAGCACTGAGGTGATTGGTGTATTTATGCCTACCGTCAGAGTTGGATCGAATGATGGCACATCAACTATCGTTTCTAGTGCAATTCGACTACTTGTGGTCATCTGGCTCAGTTTTTGGGGCAGTCTGGGTGCATTCAAGGTCACATACTGAGGCTCTTGGCAAAGAAATGCAAAGTCTAAGCCTCGGCTCTGCGAGCTGAACAAGCGATCGGCGTCTTTCAAAAGTCTCTCACGATAAAACGTGCGGTCAAAAACTTGTTCTGCCATTTTGGCGTTGCCATGATGCTCTGGGTAGGAAGACCAGTCCATGGCGCGAACTTGTGTGGTTTTTGACAAGAAGAGAAGAAATAAAAAGTTGGAGATTCTTTTATGCCGGGCACGTCTCCTCTGTTGCGCTTGCCGGAGCCTGCATTGTCTCCCTACCCCGCTCATGCAGCCTAATCACAAGCTAGGAAGGAACATACGGTTAGGCAGGTTCCAGCATATCTAGGCTGCCAGCACAGCAAGGGACAACAGTTAGAGCCCGCGCTATCAACTTCCTCCACCAAACTCGGAGGCTGAGTTGGCACACAGCCCCCCGATAATCCCGCAAGAGCTGTTACGTTCTTCGCACCTTCTTCACCATTCCACCCTCCGGGCTATCGTTATCATTTGCCATGACGTCAACAATTTCCAAGCTCGAGGCGCTGAGGGATCAGCTCTCGGGTACCATGGCGAAGAACTTTGAGGGGAAAGTGTTCCTTCCCGACTTGACCTGCCGCAATATCATCAGCGCTGCCGACATTGAAGGTTGTCTTCGCGAAGCCGAGCTCGGGCCTGCTACCCTCCGCGATGAGGTGGTAAGCGCAATCCAAAATGGTGGCCAGAAGCTGTTTGCCATTCTCGCACTCATGCAAGGCAACCATGTCGGGTTGCTGGTCAATTTCCTCAGCGTGGACCACTTAAATACGGGCACTCTCGACGCGAGGCTCCCCTTTCAGCTGGGGCAACTCATGGAGATGTTCGGCGATCCAGTTCAAGCTGCGAGTTTCTACCAAACTCAGTGGGCACTCACTTCGCCGCTCTTTCGCGAGGACCGCAGTGATCGCAAGTTCAACAATGACACCGTTTTGCCCTTTATGACGAGGACACTCAAGGGCAGTGGCGTGAGCGGGAAGGTGTATGAGGTTGTCTTTCATAATTCCCACCACGCATTTGGCTTTGCGGCGGCTCACAAAGAGGGACAAGTAAGACTTGCGTGCAAGGAACTTTCCACCGACGACGTCTCGTCCGAAAAGGAGATCCTTATACTGCTTCGGCAACTCCGTCATGCAAACATGATACAGCTACTGGCGTCGTACTCGATGCGTGGCACACGATGCCTGCTGTTCCCGCTCGCCGACATGTCCCTACAAACCTTCATGGCACCCGGTGATGATGCTGGCCATCTTATCCCACAATATTTTCCGTCGTACGAAGAGTACTTAGACCAAGTGCTCGGACTCTCGTCTGCCCTAGAGAGCCTCCACAACTACATGGATGCCACCGATGGCGTCAGAATGAAGGGTTGTCACTTTGACCTTGCGCCACGCAACATCTTGCTCCAGAAAGGCAAGCTGCTGCTGGCCGACTTTGGGGCATCGCGCCTACGAAGCGAGTCGTCTGACTCTGCAACACGCTTCAAAGGCGGGGCAGGGGATTTCCTCGCCCCCGAGTGCACTGTCGTAGGCTTCGGCAGTGATGTGGGAGGACATCTGGTTGGTCGGAAAAGTGACGTCTGGTCGTTTGGGGGGCTACTAGCTGTGCTGGTCGTCCTTCAGGCATCTGGAAGGCAGGGCCTCGCTGCATTCCGAGCTGCGCGTCGCCATGAGGGGCTTGATCTGACCACATGGCGTTTTCATGCCAGCGGTCGTGAAAACATCCAGATGTGGGACTGGCTCAAAACTTGCAACTTTTCCCCAACGCAACAAGCAACACTGGGCCTGGCCCGTTGGATGCTGACGCCGACGCCCAACCTACGGCCGGCAATGAGTCAGGCGACGACATATCTTCGTCTTGTCTCCCAACGTGCCCGCTTCCGTGCCATCGACGCCCAATTTGCCAAGCTCCTTAAGGCTAGGCCTGCTTTAAAACTTCAGATTGAGCAAGAAAGATTCTTCTGTTGGAGTTGTGCTGCCGGCTTGCATGTTGAGCGAAGCGAGTACAGTCCCCCCCTTGAGCTCGAAGGCGAAGAGCAGCAAGAGGCTTCTTGGCTCGTCAAGCCCAAACACAGGGCCGAGTTTCATACTATTTCCGGCATTCTTCGAGAGATGCAAGAGGAAAACAGCTTTCTAATCACGGGACTTGATCAGGACAACCCTATCGCCCCGATATATGACCGACTCAACGACCTGAACAGCAAACTGTGGGGCCTCGCCCCGGCAAACGAGAGAGTGAGGATGCTCGCTCAACTTGAGGCAGCCATCGATCGGATTCTTGACGCGAGAGGCATGGAATCAAGGCATGTCATATCGAATCTCTCCCCATCATGGGAAAGGCAGGCACTGCTCCTGGCAGCGATGCGGTATATGAGCAAGAAGCTGCAAGATAGCCGTAGGCTCACTCCCGACCTCTCCGTTAACCCAAATCAAATAAGACTGGCACAGAAAGTAGGCAAGGCCAACATTGTGTATGTCGGCAATGATGCCCACCAACCACTGTTCTGTGAGTGGATCAGCTATGACATACACATGATAGACCAAGTAGCCGACCCCCTGGTTGAGAGGGTAGAGGCCATAGCTCGGAGATTCGCCTTCAAGCCCGAGGAACGCCCTGCAGATTTCAACGTCCTCCACTGCCGCGGCTGGTATCACGATCTGCCCAAGAGCCGCTTCGGCCTCGTATTCGACTTCCCCCCTCCCTTGGAGGTGCGGCTGAGGGGAAACAGACGGCCTCCAGTGTCGTTGAGAGAGCTTCTCAAGCAGCAGCCTCGCCCGTCGCTAGAGCGTCTTTTTGACCTCGTACAGACACTTGTAAAGAGCATACACTACTTCCACCGCGCCAACTGGGTCCACAAGAACATATCGTCTCACAACGTTGTCTTCTTCCCTGACGAGGACGACTGGTCTCTTGGTGAAAGCGGATTTCCCACCCCGTACCTGGTCGGCTTCAACCATAGCAGGCCGAACAACCCCAAAGACTTTACCAAAGGCCCTGAGGGCATCGACAAAAGCTACATGCATCCCGAATACGCCCAGCCTCCGGAGCCGAGGTTCAGGCTCGGGTACGATTACTACAGCGCGGGGCTCCTCCTACTCGAAATCGGGCTGTGGGAGCCCATCTCGCGGTCGAGCCTTCTGCTGAAGAAGGATATCGAGAAATTCACTCCCGCGGAGCTACAGGCTCTCTGGATGGAAAGGGCGGTTCCTTTGCTGGGGCCTCTCATGGGTGCGACGTACAAGAAGGCTGTGACGCTATGCTTGAACGACCACTTTCTTGCCATGTCTGCAGTTCAGTCTATTGAGGAGTTCAACCAACAGGTAGTACAGAGACTAGGTCACTGTTGCGTATAAAGTCGGTATTGCAGAAGCAACAGAAAATTACAACCTCCCTGACGCCGTTCCCATCCCGGATGATGATTACCGTAGGCCTCGTCCGAGTTGGTCCTGGCCACATGATACACCCATCTTCGCGATGCGGGGTCCTCGGGTGACATCAAGACGTGGGCTACCACTCACAGACACGGATCACATGTGCCGGGCCGTATCCCGCGTCGGAGTCTCCACCCCGTATTGACGAGGGCATGACCGGGACTTCTTGGCATCTCAAAAACAGCCCACACAGGTTCCTTCTCGATCTTGGTCCGGCACAACGTCGGGTATCCAGGCGAATGGAATTTCGTGTGCCAGGGGATAGTCACGCCGACCTACGCAAGAACAGGGTCGTCGTCCCGTTGGTGGTGGCCCGTCTCAAGTCAGCAGCTAACCTGGACGAATACCTCTGCAAAGTGTTCCAATGGCACTACCATCGAGTGGCCCGAGACTTTCTGCCATTTTCTGTTGGCCCGGTTTCCCCTAGTCACACACTTTAAGAAGGTTTCGAAACGGAACGATCATCTCAGTCCCAGTCATAACGTTCAAAATGTATCCCCACCACGCCGAGTCAATCGAAATCATCACGAAACACTTTGGAGCCGACCCCAAAGTACAGGCCCTCATCCTGACCGGCTCCATCGCGCATGGCTTTCAGACGGCCGAATCCGACGTCGACGTCCTTATCGTGCTCTCCGATGAACACTACCAAAAGCATGTCGACGGAGGTAACCTAACGGCCGTGCTGCGCGACCTCTGCACCTATGATGGCGGGTACATCGACGCAAAGTACACCAGCCTGGCCTTCATCAAGCAAGTCGCCGCCATCGGCAGCGAGCCAGCGCGCTGGGCCTTTGACGGCGCCAAGATCCTCTTCGCCCGCACTACCGAGACGGCCACAGCCCTGCAGGACGCTATCGCCATGGCCGTCGTGTACCCTCTCGCCGACAAACATGACCGGCTGCGCCGCTTCCGCGCCCAGCTAGAGATCTGGCGCTGGTACACCGGCGAAGCCCTCCGCAAGAAAAACAACTACCTGCTGCACACGGCGGTGGGCAAGCTGCTCCTCTTCGGCGGGCGGCTCATACTCGCGCACAATGAGATACTGTATCCGTACCATAAGTGGTTCCTGCGCGTGCTGCAGGATGTGCCTGATAAGCCAGACGAGCTTATGGCGTGCGCGGAGGATTTAGCGGCTGAGCCAACGATGGAGAAGGTCGAGGCGTTTTATGAGCTCGTGAGGGGGTTCAAGGAGTGGCCGGTGGGGCCGCACCGGTTTGGCGCCACGTTTATGGTTGACAGCGAGTTGAACTGGTTGCATTTGCAGACGCCTGTGGAGGATATTTGACACGGGAGGGGGAGTGGGGGGTTTAGACAGAGGTGGTGTTTTTGGTGTCTAACAGTAGTTGGGATGAGTGGTTACCGTCGAGTGGTAATTTCAATGGCTTAGGTTCCATATTGTTTGGCTTGGGTGGTGTGAATCTAGATTTATTGGGTCCACTCCTTCATTGAAACTAACTCCTGTCAATGGCAAAGTTTTGGGTGGCTTCTTCCATAAGAAGAGAGGGAATTTGCGAAGGCTTGTATGTCATACTGGCTGTGTCCATTTCCTTCCATGGCGCTCCCAAAAATCGCCTCCGTGGAGTATTGGAACCCCCACTCCCATCCTCGTTGTTGACATTATTGGCAAAGAAGAGCTTTATGTTCTTTGTAACGAACGCTTCATATGTAGCACTGAAGCAAGTAGTGGAGGTTAATCAGGTAGTAGCTATCCCAGAGGAGCACCAGAATATCCTACTGCTGCAAATTTTCGGATAGTTGTTTTTTTTTTTTAGAAGGCCAAATAAACAAGACAACGCCGCAAAATACCAATCTAGCCGTCGTGGGCATAGTTTGAGTTCTGAGCCGCTCGGGTTGGATGCTGATGGAAACTGAGTTCGATACGAGGTAGTAAAGTCTTTTTTGGCCGATGAAAGTCGGGAGGTGCATAAAATGGTGGAGTGGCTAGGCCGGCCCCGCACAAACTGCTAAGCGCAAAGTGGCAGCATAGAGAACAGACAAAAGGTTGTAATTTAATGCTGGGACTTCAAACTCTTGAATGTGCAGCTTCGCGCCCAAAAAGATTTTTGGACCAACGCGCTATCGTCTTCTTCTATTACAATTTACTTTCTGCAGTCAACAGGACACACTCTACCATTAATCTCTTGCCAGCGCTCATTTCCCACACACAAGGGGCACCAGAAAACGTCCGTCGGGTCGATAGTCCTCTTGATTTCTAGTAAGCGCTTGTAGTTGTCACCCCAATATAGGCGTCGCCAGTCCGGATCTAACGCGCTTGCCTATGGATGGGTAAGCACGCGGTAAAGTGCGCCATGTGTAATACATGGATAGAATGAAAAAAGAAGGCAGGGAGGAGGCCTGACTTCGTTAATGTACGCTCCCGTGTCGGGGGCGAGGGCGCGAAGTGGGATTGTCATTTCCTCGATATCAGTCTTCACGATATCGAGCGCCGTCTGGTTGAGCGGCGGCCAGGTCTTGGTCGTGACTTAGGGTGGGCCAATATGTCAGAGAGCAGAGCATGAGATCGGTGGGTCTGGAGTGGCGAGAAAAACTCACTGAGATGAAGGATGGCTGTCCTCCAGCCAGGCTGCACCGACGTCGCCGCCCCATCGGCATTAAACAAACCCACACCACCGACAAGGGTACCGATAATCAGATCGCCCTTCTCCACCAGCACGTCCACGGCGTGCTGGAGGGCGCCCGTGTCCGCCGTCAAGGCCTTTCCGCCTATGAGGCGCGACGTAATGAGCTCGTCCCTCCCGGCGCCGGTATTGTCCTTGTGCGTCTGGTAGTACTCGATCCAGCTAGGGGATGCTGTCGTGGAGACGGAGACGAAGAACTCGGGGAACTGCCGGCGGACGTGATCCTCAACGGGTCTGAAGATGTCGCGGACCCGGCCCTCGTCCTGGCTGTCCATAAGGTCCAGCCCGAGCGAGAAGGCGGACGCGGGATTCGCCGTGAAGACCGTTTGATTAGGCCCGCCGAAGAGGGCGCCGGACATGTTGTGGGACGCAAAATATGGGAACTGCGACAGCAGATAGGCGACTAGGGAGGCAGTGCTGGGGGAATAGGGGCTCGACGCGACGGCAATGAAGCTGACGCTGACAATTTCCGGACTGGGGTAGGACTTGACTGTGGCCGAGAGGAGGACACCGAAGGTACTACCGCCGCCCTGTTTTTTGGTTTTTTTTCATGCTCAAATTAGCATTGCGTGGGGGCGCGCGGCTGATGGATGAATAAGGCCGTCACTCACACCACGAGCAGCCCACAGAAGATCTTGATTCTGACACGCATTGCCCACGACCACCAGGCCGTTGGGAAGGGCCACCTCCACTTCGAGAACCTGGTCGACGGCCAGCCCGAGCCACGGAGTCAGCACACCGTAGCCTCCGCCGCTAATGTAGCCACCAAGTGAGACGGTCTCGCCGGTGCCGCCCACGATGGTGAGGTTGTGTTCGGCAAGAGCGCTGTAGACGCCCGCCATCTGGCTGCCGGCGCCGAGCGTGACTGCAGGGTGCTGGTTGGACGGGTCGCACTCCCGCGGGGTGAAGGAGTCGTGAACGGTCAGGGTTTTGAGGTGGTGCGTGTTGACGGAGAGGGAATTGGGAGCGTTGGATCGCCCGAGGAGGTCATGGCCGGTCGAGTGAATCACGAGGCGGAGGTTGTACGTATTGGCTTGAGGGAAACAAGATCAGCATGGAGAGGAAGAGAGGGGGCGACTCGGGTGCCGTACCAAACAGTATTCCGGCTTGAACGTGGGCCGTCGTCGTGGCATTGATGACATATGTGGGATAGCCAGCAGCGTCACAGGGGTAACCTTCAAAAGGGAGGCACGTGTCGTTGGACCAGTTGGGCTTCCCGGTCGACACCAAGTCTGCGGTGTGGAAGTTCCAGTCCGTCCAAGCCGCCTGCACCGCGCTGCACTTGCCGGCGTCGTACGGAGTGAAGGACTGATCCCGGTGGCAGACGGCACCCGGCGGGACTGGGCGGATGAGGCGACCTGAGACGGTCTTGTTAAGGTTGGCCCACGCGGCATCCAACGGCCAGTCGGGATCGCCGGGAATGGCTTTACAGGAGCGAGTCGGGATCGAAGCTGCAAGAAAGACAAAAGAGGAGGTGAGGAGGTAGGTTGACAGAAATGAGGAGTGCATCTTTCTGGGTCGGGGGGATTTGGTCGTTCTTCAACCGTCAGTTCCGACAGAATAATAACCGAGCATGACTTGGCTGTGCAGATAATCCACGGCTGTCAACAAAGCTGCAAAGGTTTCCTCAGTACTTTATAGAGATTTGGAGGATGAGAATACCTCGCCCGGAAGGATGGGTGAAGTGGATCCTCAAGCCCGCTCAATTTCATACGCTCCATAGAAACCGGCAGCGGAGGACTTACAGGCCAATCCTCTTTGGGCAGTTGGGAATGGAAGCTGACACGGTGGGCTGTGAAGTGGTGCTCTCAAGGTGCCAAGCCGCGTCGTTGCAGAGCTATCCGTTTCTGGAAAAACCCGCGAGCCCCCACAACTTCTGTCGTACAAGTGGGTCCAACCGCCGGGATCTCGTCTGCAGCTGCGCTGCAGACTGATAGAATCCCGTTCTCGGCTTTTAGAACGTCTCGTCTTCGACTATCGCCAGGGCAGGGAGTTGGGCGTGGCATGGGCGTTCTTGATTTCATCCCTCAGCCCTAGTCGCCTTGGGCCTGCATGTTGCGAGGAGCATATATAAGGACGAAATTTCTCTCCACCAGTCTGGTCAATGTGCCCCTGCCCTAGATGCATTTCTACTGTAGTAAAGTAAAGCTCATCTAAACCTTCGTACACCTACTTGCTCCAACTCCCGAATCTATAGCACCTTGATCATGGCCGGCCAACCGCTCCCAACTTCCCTTCAAGCGTCTCTCGACTCTACCAAGGTCGAGTACGTACAGCTAGGAACATCAGGCCTGCGAGTCTCCTGGCCCGTGCTAGGCGCAATGGCCCTCGGCTCTCCGGAGGCGGCGGCGTAGGTGTTGGACGAAGAAACCTTGCTGAAGGTGCTGAAGGCCTCCCACGACTGCGGCATCAATGCTTGGAATACGGCCCAACTCGTACTCCAACGGCCTCAGCGAAGAGATGACCAGCAAGGCCATTTGCGCCTTCAAACTCCCGCGTTCCAAACTAGTGCTCATGACGACGTGCTACTTCCACGTAGGCGAGGATCTGGAGGTCTACGGCGCTATGGGTCGCAGATGCGACAGAGCAAGGACTATGTTAATCGCGGTGGCGAATTTCGAATCCAGTTTTGTTATGAATCACCGCCAAATGCCAACGAAGAGAGCCCTGCACGGCCTGGTGCAGTCGGGCAAGGTGCGCTACATTGGCGCCAGCTCCATGGGGGCGGCGGCAGTTCGCGTAGCTGCAGTTCATCGCCGAGAAGAACGGCTGGACCAAACTCACCAGTGTGCAGAACTACTGCAGCCAGTATGATTAATCAGATCGACTAAAATTGGAACTCTTCCTTCTCAGCTACGGAAAAGACAATGGTATTTCCTCCCGCCTTGGCAATAATCTTCAACTTGCGTCGCAGCCACTGTTTCTGCGCTATGGGAACTGCTTCTGTGCTGACTGCCACTGTCAACGGCCATTCCAGGAGAGTAGCCAGCCTCGGCAATATCTCCGATTCAGGGCAGATGACACCGTGGCCGGTTAGGACCGATCCCGAGTCGGGCTCATATGGGATACAGTTATTAGAACTGAAAAATAAGGGAACGCTGCAACATATGTCGGTTGCCAGCGAGCTAATGGTGTTCTGACAAGTCTCCATCTGTCCTTTTATGGATGTTGCCTGGGTTGAGGTGCTCTGGGACAGGATGTAGAGCAAGCGGCTTTGGATGCTGCTCACAATGAGACGAAAGGCGAAGTGCCGGATCCAAACAGATGCATGGCCGCATTGTCTTCCACTTGATTAGTATATGATGGCAATATTGGGCTCTCGTCGCGGAAAATTCTCAATGCTTCAGATCGAAGAGCGGCAACCCAGATTATCAATTGATCAAGTGCCAACAGTGGACCTTCTTCGCCGTAATGTGCGCCGCCTTGGAGCCATTCCGGGAGAGCTAGACCTCGAAAGATGCACGCTCCTCGCACCTGAAAAGAGCCGGTCGATAATGAATAAGAAACGCTAGAGATATGGCAGAGGCTGGAAGTATGGCTTACCATAGGCCGTCGAGCGGCTCTGTAAAGCGCTAAATTCTGGAGGCTTCCCTGCCGCTGCCGTATATGGAGAAGACCCACGGTTCCTTCGCAGTGGCAAACGTTCCACCAGAATCGAGAGCCGACTTCGTCCGGTGCCAAGTCGGGCAGGTTCTGGCTGAATTTACTCTTGACTCCAGACATATGGGTCTCTCAAGCTGTCAGAGCACGCGGAAAGGAAATCCCAGGGTGGAGCAACGCAGAAGAGACCTCGTAGTTAGTCATTAGCATAGTCGCAACAATTAAGTTGTCGATATTTTTGTTAGAAAGCTCCTTGATCTCGTCTAGCGTCTTCATAATGCTCCTGGCGTAGATCCTGTCTGCATCTTCGAGAGCCTGGTCGATCCCCCTCGCTCGCCTAAAGACGGCTAGTGAAAGGCGGATATGGCTAAGTGAAGACTTGAGTCCGGCTGGGCTCGATCCCAGTAATAGAGGGCATAGGTGAGATAATCGCGGCCGATGTCGGGCATATCGGCGGGCCAGGTTGCGAAGTTTTCCACAAAGTAGTGAAAGGCCTGGGGCTCTAAGGAATAGACAAGGCTTGCGAGACCGGAGATAGCCGTGTAATAGCTTCCATTCCGGTTTGTGGCCTCTCTTTCGCTGTATGCTTCCGCGGACGCCTGGGCCGGCCCTGAGCAAAGGCGTTCTCACTCCTGAAAGGCAGACTGGTCTCTGGATCATTGCCCAATTCCCAGGCACAGCTTCGGTTGGCTCTGAGGCATCCGCTGCAACTGGGCCGGGTAGAATCACACTGCTACAGTCAGCACGGAAGGTTGAAAGGCAAAACAGATCTTGCCGGAGACAAAGTTAAGTTGATATCTGCTCACCTTAATGCGGCGTCTCCTGCAGGTGAGACAGCCAAGACTTGGGAAGACCATGATACTTCCTCTACTTTCTTTGGGGCTATGTAGTCCAGCTGAAGTATTTCGGCTCTAAAGTGTCGAAGCGCCGAGGCGGAGAACAAGGGAAACAGCACGAAGACCTCCGACCCCTAAATCCAAGGTAAGCCAGAGCAACTTGAAAGCGTGTGTACCGCAGAGAGCGAGCAGAACTACGCATACATAAAAGAAACAAGGAAAGCGACATAATTTAGATGAATGCCCACTTTCAATGGTTCGCATACCGCTGAAGTCGTCAATCAGGTGCTGAAGGACATAATTCCAGAGCGACAACAAACCCGTCTGCAAAATCCACTTCGTGCCAACACAAAAACGCCTGCAAACCACTCTACGGCGGTCGAGTGGAAGTCCTAACATATTACTTGTAGAATGCCTTCACAAGTAATGAAGCAGATGAATGTGTATTGCTGACTTGCTGAGCTCTATAAGGGAGACTCGTCCTAACCGCTTAAATAGTTCATGAGTATCGCGGACCCGAACCTCTTAGGACCCGGCCCGGGTCCTAGCTGATTAGTCCGGCGTCTGCGAAGGACCCGGCAGTAAAGCTAGCCTACCTGGGTCCTCTGTCTCAAGGGCTTTGTGAACCACGGTGGATTGACAAGGTATACCCAGAATCTCCAGTACAGGAAGGGTGCCTTCGACGGACCCTTTCCGTGCCCGAAGTGCCAGCAACTTGAATTGGGAGAAGAGAAGCATATCGTGGATGGGGCAATGCAGTGGAAGCAACCATGTGGAGCGGTGCCATGGCATGATGTACACGCCCCCGTTCAGAGTTGGTCTCTCCTACTCTTGATTAGCCCTATCCTCTTCCATAGGAGGTTACAGGCAGCCGGTGGTGCCGCTGCCTTGCGAGTGTCTCTCGTATCCATTAATTCTCTTCTATAATGATACTATATGAAGAAGTGGATCTCACTCTTAACCAGCAGTATCCGGGGCTAACTAAAAGCTCAATTCCTGATGCGTAGGCGCACTTTACCGACGCGGATGACCAGGCGGGATAAGAGAGCAGCCACCTTAAACCGAGTTTCGAACCGAGGACAAGTTAGTAGACTGTATGGACGAGTTTTGCGAAGTACGCGATCGTCATGCGGCCTTTCCCATTCCGTACTTCTGGCTACACACTCTCTCGGCCATTGGCCAATGGTTCACAAGGCTTATTCTATATGGCATCTCCTCAGACGAACTTGCCTTCCGTCGCCATCCCCAGCCAGCCCTCAAACACCTGACGCTTCCTGTCCTCCAGTCCGTCAAACATATGCCCCCAGAGGAACTCGTCCTTGTCCTCCTGCCGCAATTCCTTCCAAGTCTGATCGGCATACTGCTGAAGGGGCACCCCCACTTCGGGCAGGCCCTGCCGCTGGTGCAGCTCGGTCTGCACGGCGGGGGGGAGCACCTCGACGACGCGCACGCCGCAGCCCGCCGCCGCGAGCTGGGCGCGCAGCGTCCAGGCCAGGCTGTGCAGGGCCGCTTTGGAGGCGCAGTAGTTGGGGCACCGCGGCAGCGGCGCGAGCGCGAGGCTGGACGACACGAGCACGACGGCGACCGGGGCCCGCACGCTGGCAACTACGGACATGAGATGCGGCAGGAAGTGGGTGATCATGTGCGCTGGGCCGAGGTAGTTGGTTGCCATCTCCGCCGTGAGGTCGCTTGGGGCGATGGACCCGGGTTGCGAGAAATCGATGCCCCGCTGCATGCCAGCGTTCAGGACGATGCAGTCCAGCCTGGGGTAGCGTGATATGATCCTTTGCGCAGGGTGTCAGCGGCAAAGCTTATCTGACTGGCTGGCTGGCTCGATCTCAATGGTGCTTACCTCCTGGACCATTCTGCTATGCCGTCCAGGCGAGAAACGTCGAATACCTCGAGTGCGATTTTGTCGTCGCCGTGCTTCGCCACCAACTCCTTCATGCGATCCTCGCGGCGACCAACAGCGATGATGAAGATGCCGGCGGCGATCATGCGATCGGTGAGGGCTCGGCCGATGCCGGACGTGGCACCGGTGATCAGCACGTTCTTGTAAGGAAAAGGCATGGTGGTGTAATTGGAGATCTGGATGAAGGAGGTTTTGGTGCTTGGTACTTACAGTGCGTCCCCAAAGCGAGTCGGAAAATCCAAGGCTTATATTCGACGAGCGCTCCTCGTCTTCACATTGCTGATTGTTTATCCCGTCGGGAAGGTGAGTAACTCCGACCGAGGGCTCCGTTGCACACGGTTTGCATCTTACATTGCGAATCTGACAGGCCACGGCTGAAAGTTCGAATGTTGTGTCACTTCGTGTTTGGGTTCGTCTTAAATCCGGGTAGCAGCTCCGAGGTCGACAGTTACACGACAGGTACTCTGGTACTTCTGACTACCTGAAGGTGTCGTCGTATTCAATGCTGCCTATTCTTCCTCCAGACCTACCCATCTAGCCCGGCGCCCTCTTATAGACTCGACAAGAGCAACAGCAACATTAAGTTCCACCATTTTGCTGTGTTAGGGTTAGGGTTCGGGTTAGTTAGTGTCCCTGCAAACATGAGCTCAGCAAGAGGCCTCGGTGGTGGGGGCGGCGACCGAAGCAAGCTTTGGATTAGCAGCGGACTGCACTGAAGAAGCAGGCTAGGTCATACAGATATCTGATGTTTATTGTATAGAACCATTCGGCAAAGAAGCAAGTAAGTAGATTTGTTAACACAAAGTGTCACCCTGTTGGGTCAGCAAGTAATTTTTGTGTCGGCGCATTTTTTAAGAGCTCGTCTCCTTGCACGTTAAAAAAGGTTAACTCGCACGGTCTCTTTTTTTTTTTTTTTTAAAAAAAAAAAAAAAAAAAAGGTACCCCCGCACCCATCGTTACACTCTCACAGCCTAGAACAATACCGAATCCTAAGCCCTGTCGCACGCATTCCACCACAATGCCGGTCGCACCACCAACGGCTTCAATTGAACGCCACCTTTGGCCACGGTCGTGAATGCGCCCGAATCGCTCAAATCTGGAATAAAATTCTGAAGGTATCGACTACATTGATTACATAATATGGCAAAGAATACCCAGAAAAAAAAGTTGCACTATTTGACTGCACTATGTTCTAGTGCTTAAAAAATATGGGAATTCTGGGTGAAAGGTCTCAATGGTGGGCCAAAAAAAGTGCTCGGATTTCTATATAGGCCAAACTTATTTTTTAATGTGTAAGTTGACCGTTCCTATGTGCAAGGGAATGCGTTCTTTTTCTATGCTAAGAAACCCATGTCCCTCCACTTCTTGACAAACAGCCTAGCCGTCTCCTCGGTCACGGCCCCCAGCCTCGCCAAGGTGGGCGAATGCTGCCTCGCCTTGGCGGTAGCCATCAACAGATGCCCGCAGCTCATGCGCACAAAGTTGTCTCCTAGGAAGGCGGCTAGCAGATAGGCCGGGTTCGCGCCGTCGGCGGTGTTGTCGGCGGCAACAGGCCATCCGCGCACGCGGCTCAGCCACTCGCCAAAGGGCAGCGGCGTTCCGGGTATGTCCAGGGCCGCAGCCAGCACGTCCATCATGCCGGCCCAGGGCTGCCGCACGGGGTTCTCCACGTGGTAGACAGGATGCAGGCGCACACCGTCGGGCTGCAGCAGGATGTCAAGCAGGGTGCCGGCCACGGCGTCGACCGGGGTCCAGCCCAGCGTGCTGCCGGCGCCGAAGTCGGGCAGGCGGCGGAGCGCCTGCGACGACTTGATCAGGAAGCTTACGTGCTCGGCCGGGTTCCAGTACCCATTGGCCGTGCTGCCGGCGATCTGGCCTGGGCGCACGACCACGGCGCGGAAGCGACCCGGGTGGGCGTGTAGCGTGGCGTCGAGCATGCGCTCGCACGCATACTTGGCCAGCCCGTAGCCCGTCGGGAGCACGCTGGCGACGGCCATGCGCTCCTCGGGCACAACCGGGCGGCCGGTCCGGAGCGGGTGGTGGCCCACCACGGCAATCGAGGAGACGAGCTGGAAGGTCACGGGTCCCGCGCCGAGCCCGCGTCGGACCGAGGCATCACGCGCGAGGGCAATCATGTTGGCCATGATGCGCAGCTGGGGCTCGAAACGCTCGAGCGGCCATTTGGAGTGCATCAGCCAGGCGTTGTGCACCATGTGCGTGGCCGCGTCCGCGAGGCCCGCGTACTCTTCAGGGGCCAGGCCCAAGTTGGGCTTGGAGAGGTCGGTCTCGATCACGTCGAGCCGTCCGGCAAGGTTGTCGACATCGGCCGCGCACAAGCCCGTGCCCTTGTCGAGCAGAGATTGTAGCTGCCTCTGCCGGGCGTCTTGCCTGCTGTTCCGCCGGTTCAGGCACACGACGCGCGTCACGTCGGGTCGGGCCAGCGCGGCGGCGACGAGATGTGATCCGAGACCACCAGTGCCGCCCGTTATCAAGATGCACTTGCCGCGGGCCTTGTCTGTGCCGCCGCCGTCTTCCGATGGTGCGGCAGAGAGGGGCGCGTCCCAGCCAGCTGTGAGCTCGGCAACATAGCCGGCCACAGCACGCTCGTGGTCGTGACAATCGGGCGGGACTCCCTCCCGAAGCTGGGTAGAGAGTGAAGCTGCCCGGGGCAGGGAGGGACGTTCACGTCTGCAAGAGAAAACAGCATCAGAGAAACGCCGTCATTGGAGAGAGAACTATACACCAGGCGGATATAAATCAAATGACGCAAGGTGGGTGAAGTGATAACTTGCTATGGTAAAACAAAGAGCAAGTCTCCCACTCACCCCTTTTGCGGGTTGGCCGCCGCGATGATCAACTTCCAGATCTTGCTCTCCTGGCTCGCGCCGTCGGTCCAGTCCACACGGCCGTACCCAGCAGACTCCAGAGCGGCCTGCCACGTCTCCTCATGCGCAATGACATGCTCGCGCCCGTCCTCGTGCATCCACCAGCCGTCGAAAAGGCCAAACACGAGGTCGACCCAGTACATGGGGCGCGTCATCTCGACCAGGCACAGGTAGCCGTCGTGGGGCCGCAGCACGGCGCGTATGCACTCGAGGCTGCGGCGCAGCGAGCGGGTCGCGTGCACGGCGTTGCTGGCGACGACGAGGTGCTGCGAACCCGCGAGCTCCGACCCGGCCGCCGGCGCGCTCTCGATGTCGTGCACGGCGAACCGCATCCAGGGGTAGCGGGCGCCCCACGTCTTGCGGGCCTGCGCCATCAGCGACGGCGACAGGTCCGTCATGGTGTACACGACCGGCACACCTAGCCGCGCCAGCAGCGGCACTAGCCGCTTGGTCGTGCCGCCCGTTCCGGCACCCATCTCCAGCACGCGGAGCATGTGGTCGCCGCCGCCGCCGCCTCCTTCTCCTCCTCCTCCTCCTCCTCCTCCTCCTCCTCCTCCTCCTCCTCCTCCTCCTCCTTCTCCTCCTTCTCCTTCTCCTCCTCCTCTCCCCTGCTGCTGCTTGTTGAGGAGGAGAAGCCGCTCGCCCAGGCGCGCCAGCAAGTCCTCCAGCCCGGCGTACGTCGCCCGGTTCAGCGGCCAGTCGCCGTACAGGCCCGCGGCGAGCTCTCGGCCGCGCGGGCTGCCGAAGAGGAGCTTTACCCCGTCGGTCGCGCCGAGCAGCACTCGCGTCAGGTTCGTCCCCGCGTAGTAGAAGAGGTCGTTGGCCGTGGCCTGGTCTGGGAAGCGAGCTTGAAGCTCCTCCAGCACAGCACGGCTGGCACGCGAGGGCAGCGGGACGGCGGTGCGCGTGATGGCGATGCCGTCTCCTTTCCCCTTCTCCTTCCCGGGCCCGTCGTCCCTGTCCACCTTGAGGGTCTGGGTCAGCGTCTCGAGCATGCGGTACAGGTACGTCACCAGCTGCTCGTGTTGTGCGCCGTGCGGGATGCGTGCCAGCCGCTGGCCCGGCTGTGCGGCGCGGATGCCGGCCCCAAGCTCTTCGAAGGCCTCGAGCGTGAGGGCGGCCGTCAGCTCGTCCTGCAGGGGCAGAGCCTCGGCCACATAGCGCGTCTGTCCGACCTCGGCAATTCGCGCGTCCGTCTGGGCCTTGACAGCGGCGAAGGCGCCCATGACGACGTCCGGAGAGAGCAGTGTAGGCGGCGTCTTGTCCAGACCGTCTTCGTCCGCGGCGGCGGCGAGCTCGAGAGACGACGGCGTGGAGGGCTGCCCCGTGATGGTCCGGGGTGTCGAAGACGTGCAAGGGGACGGCGAAGACGGCGATTCTCCGTTGCTATCGTAACTTGATTCCTCGGCGTCGCCCGTGTCGGCGGCCCCTCCGAGGGTTGCGAGCAGGCACTTCATGAGGCCTGGAATGTCCATGACCGCTTGGACGTCGCTCTCGGCCAGGCTGACGCGGAAGGCCGTTTCAAGCTCGTGGATGAGCTCCATACCCACCAGAGAATCGATGCCGAGGTCAGCCAGCTCGCTGTCGGGCTTGACATCGCTAGCATCCAAGCCGGAGAGATCGGCGATGATGGTCTTCACTCGCCCTAGGACGTCGGCACTTGACGTCTTGGGGCCGGTTTCCACCACTGCTGGTTGGGCGGGCAGCGACATGCTGGTGGAACTCCCAGTGCTAGCCGCCGCCGGCGGCTCATGCCGTATGGCGGCGACGGGAGACGGGCTGACGGTGTCGGCGTTCGATGCTGGGCTTGGTGCAGGTTCAGCAGCAGCAGCAGAAGAAGAAGAAGAAGCGCCAGCAGCTAACGACCGCGGACTGCTCAGCCGGCGCAGAAGCTTGCTCATGGCGGCCTTAGGGATCTGTACATATTTGATTCCCAGCAACACCTCGATCAAGGACCCATCGGCCGCATCGAAGACGAACACGTCCGAAAGAAAGACCTTGCCGGACTCGCGCTGCGTGGTGGAGAAGACGTGCAGCTCGGCCGGGGGCGTATCTCTTGCCGGCGCCCGGAACCACTGCCCGATGCCGTTGGCAAGGTAGGCGTCGCTGGGGGGCCTCGGGTTCATGAAGTTGACCCACACGCCCGCCACCTGACAAAAGGCGTCGGAAAGGTGCGGGTCGAAGGTGGTCATGCAACTCTCGTCCGTCGTCTTGCCGCGGGTCGGCACCACCACGCCCGCCGCCTCGTTGCCCCGACCGATCATCTTATGCAGACCGCGGTACTCGTCGCCGTAGTCGACGATCTCGGCGAAGAGCCGGTAGATGGTGCGCCGGGTCAACACCTCGTCCACGTTCTGGGCATGGGCGAGCAGGTCGGTGGCGCGGCCATGGCCGAACAGGCGGCCGAAGTAGGCCAGCTCGGGCTGCCGTGCGGCGTCGCCGGCGGGCATGAAGACGACACGCCCGGTCGTGTGCAGCATCTTGGCGTCGCCGCCCTCGCTCTTCTTCTTGCTGGTCTCGTCCCTCTCGGTGCCGAACACCTCGAAGCGCCAGGCGTCGGCCGCGCCCCCCTCCCGCCGCGCCTCGATCCACGTCTCGCGGTCGGTGCTGCAGCACACAGGCGACTGATACCGGATGTCCTGGAACTGCGGCGTGAACCCGCCGCCGCCGTCTCGCCGTCCGTAGGCTGGCCGGATGCGCACGAGGCCTTCCACCACGAGCCCGATCTGCACCGTCGCCGGACAGATGGGCGCCGTCTGGATGGTCATGTGGCCCGCGAGCAGCTCTTCGAAGCGGGCACTCGACGTGTCGATGCGGAACCGCGCTAGCGTCTCGCCCCTGCCGTCTTGGTATCCGACGAAGACTACGAGGCCCTCGTTCGCTCCTTCCCCCCTCTTCGCCTCTTGGGGCGCGGGCAGGGCAGGCGCGTGTCTGGGCGGCACCTTGAGATCGATCCAGTGGCGTGCGTCCGGATCGAAAGGGTACGGCGGCAGCAGCAGCGGGCCCATGTCGGCACTGGCCCGCGCTTGGAGGGGATGGTGGCCCCAGTGCCGGACGGCGACGCCGGCGCGCCAGAGACCCAGGGTCGCGTCCACGAGCCTGTCGCAGCCGTCGTCGCAGTTGGTGATGCTGACGGCCTGGGAATGCGCATCCCTGGCCTGGCCGCTCCCTGCCAGGGCCCGCAGAGCCATGTTGGTCACGGTCGAGTTCGAGCCCGCCTCGAGGAACACGAGCGACGACGGCGCGTGCCGGGCCGCCAGGCGCTCGATGGCGTGGTGGAAGTAGACGGGGCTGCGCATGTGCTCTGC
Source organism: Podospora didyma (assembly GCA_033439775.1). Taxonomy (NCBI): domain Eukaryota; kingdom Fungi; phylum Ascomycota; class Sordariomycetes; order Sordariales; family Podosporaceae; genus Podospora; species Podospora didyma. Next base: position 3,238,793 of record JAULSW010000003.1, read on the forward strand.
GACGAACCGGGGGCCGAGCTTGCTGATGCTGCCCGCGGGAGCCGACTTCTCCGTCGCCCGTTCCACAGGGAGGACGGGCTCGCGGAACCTGAGTCCCTGGGCGCTCTGCTCCAGCCGACCGGCGAGATCGTCCACGAGCGCACAGTGGAACGCGTGGGACACGCCGAGTCTCTTGGTCCTGATGCCCGCGGGGGAGGACTCGGCCAGCACCTCGGCCACGGCGTCGATGGCGGCCGTGGAGCCGGCGACGGTGAAGCTCCGGGGCCCGTTGTGGCAGCCAATGGTCGCGGGCGAGGACGAGTGCCTGCTGTTCGCCTCGAGGAGGAGCCTCTGCACGTCGGCGAGGGGGGCTTCCGAGACGGCCATCATGGCGCCTCTGTCCGGGCCCCAAGCGTCGCGGATCGCGGCGGCCCTGCCGACGATCATGCGGACTGCATCCTCCAGCGACAGCGCCTGCGCGACGCACAAGGCCGTCAGCTCGCCGAAGCTGTGCCCGACGACCGCGACGGGCCGGAGTCCCGAGTCGAGCCAGCTCTGCGCGCAAGCGTACTGCAGGGCGAACAAGGCCAGCTGCAGCCGCACCGGATCCTCGCACGGAGCGCGGTCCAGCAGGTCCTGAACAATGCTAGCGATGCCGAGCGAGCGCGCCACGGCATCAACCCGGTCGACATGCTTCCTCAGGACGGCCGTGTGCTCGTAGACTTGGCGGTCTAGGCCGACCGAGACGGACACCTGACCGCCAAAGCAGAGCACGACGGCTTTGTTGCCGAGAGGCCTAGCCTCTCCTTTTCCTTCCCCTTCTTGCAAGGCGCCCAGCTTCTGGTCTAGCTCGTCCCAGGAGGTGGCGCTGAGCAAGGCGCGATGGTCGAGAGCCCTGTTGTTCTGGCGGGCCACGTTGTACGACAGGTTCGCAAGCGAGTGGCGACCTCGTATGCGGCTGACATAGCGTCGGAGGGCGCCTGCGCGCCGCCGCAGACCGTCATTGTCGTGGGCGCTGAGCCAGAAGGGGTGTCTGGCGCCCGCGGGCATCGTCGTCGCTCTCGTCGACACGGCCCGCAGCGGCGGGGGCTGTGCGAGCACCGCTGAGGCGTTGGACCCCGAAGCGCCGTAGTTGTTGATGACGGCGATGCGGAATTCGGCATCCCAGGGCTGCTGCTTGGCCGGTATGACCATGTTGTCGGCGGGGCGCGCCCCGATGGCGGGACTGACGCGCGTGAAGCTGGCCTGGGGCGGCACCAGACCCACGTGCAGCATGAGCAGGAGCTTGATGAGCGCCACGACGCCCGAAGTTCCCTCCAGATGGCCGACGAGGCCCTTGACCGAGCCCAGCACGAGCGGTCTCTCTGCTGGGCGACGCGCCCCGCCGAACACCTCCTTGATGCTCGCATACTCGGCCGGATCCCCCACCGGCGTGCCCGTGCCATGTGCCTCGACGACGGAGACCTGCGATGGCCTCACGCCGGCTCTGGCCGTGACGGTGCGGAACAGGTCGGCCAGCGAGGGCACGTTGGGCACGAAGATGGGCGTGCAGTTCTCGTTCTGCTGCACGGCCGTGGCGGCGATGACGCCCAGGATGGCGTCGCCGTCGGCCACGGCGCGGTCCATGCGCCTCAGGAAAACAGCACCCACGCCCTCGCCGCGGCAGTAGCCGTCGGCGGCGGCGTCGAAGGGCTTGCACTGGCCTGTCGGGCTGAGGAACTGGCCGGCGGCCAGGTTCTGGAACCAGGCCGGCTGCGTCATGATGTGCGAGCCGCCGGCCAGCGCCGCCGAGCACTCCCCGGACGCCAGCGCGCGGCAGGCCTGGTGTACCGCCACCAGCGACCCGCTGCAGGCCGTGTCCACCACCATGGCGGGGCCGGTCCAGCCGAAGTGGTGGCTCACCTTGCCCGCCAGGAAGCCCTGCAGGTTGCCCGTCGTGGTGAAGGCGTTGGCAGGCTGGCTTGCTGCGTTGGCCTGGTAGTCGTTGCCCGTCGTGCCCAGAAACACGCCCACGTTGTTGTCATGGTTCGTGCCGTTCAGCCAGCCGCTGTGCTCGACGGCCTGGTACGCCGCCTGGAGCAGCAGGCGTTGTGCCGGGTCCATGGACGCGCTCTCGCGCGGGCTCTTCTTGAAGAAGCGGTGGTCGAACTGGTCCGCCCCGCGCACCAGGTTGGCAAACCATCGGCGGCCGCGTGTGCCGGCGTCGTCGGCGGAGCGTGTCGGCGTGTCGCGGAAATCGAAGCGCGCGTGGCCGCCCGGCCCGATCTCTTGGTGCTGCGGTTTCGCCGACGCCAGCAGGTCCCAGAAGGCGGCCGCGTCGTCGGCCCCCGGCAGCTTGCATGCCATGCCCACCACAGCGATGTCGCCGGCTCGCCAGGGCCGCTCCGCGTATCCGTCGTCTCCTTGGTGTCCCGGAGCAAACCCCAAGTCGGCGAGGTGCACCAGCCTCGCGTTCGCCCTGCGGAGAATCGAGGGCGGCACGCACCGCTCCGTGCCCAGGGACAGCAGCAATGTGGATTCGCCTTTGCCCGCCATGGCGGCATCCAGGATCCTGTACCACTCGGGCGAGTGGACCGTGATGGCCTGCAGCGCATGGGCGTGAAGCGCACCCTGCGTGACGCGTTGCCCGCTCGGGTCGTTGGACCTGGCCGGGAGCGCTGCCGTCGAGGCGTCGGGCAGCTGGAACTCGGCATGCGTCTCGCAGAATGCCAAGAGATGTTCTAGGACACCGCTGTTGTCCCGTGAGTGGAAACGCCCGTGGAGGTTGATTTCGGACGCCGTGAGGCCGGCGATTCTCAGCCTAGACCGTAGCTGCGGGACAGCAAAAGACGGAGCCGTGACGGTGGCCCGATTCTCGTCGTACGCGACCGACGTGTACGCCTGAGCAACTTGTTGGTTAGAAAACTGGCATTCTGTGTTGGGGGCCAAAGAAAAAGCCGGATAGCGATAATTTACCCCAGGGAATTCTTCGAGCGTTCGCATCATGGCATGATGTGTCTCGGCCGAGTTCCAACCGACGCTCAGTGACTTGGACGGGCACTTCGCAGCGTCTACGGCGTCGACCGCCAGACCGACGAGCATGCCTAGACGTACGGCAGCGGCGCCGTGCTTTTCCATTTCGGGCTGGCTGTGAGAGGCAGCAACGGCAAAAGCAGCCAGCAGCCCGGTGCAGAGGCCGACGATCTCCCGGTCTTTCTGCTGCACGAAGGCCTCGTGTGTCCATCCGCCATGGTCGAGGAGGGCCGCAAACTGGGCCAGCTGGGATGCCACCGCGAGGGGGACGAGCAGCGCGTTGGGTAAACGGTCCTTGGCGGCATGGTCATCATCCTCTCCACCCGCGCGGAGCGAGCGGCCTGTGGCCAAGGCGTCGCACAAGTCGAGAAGTTGCGCTCGGGCCTGGGTCTGCTGAGGCTCAGGTGGCTTCAGACTCGGGATGGCGGCAAAGACGGTCTCGCAGTCGCCGGCGAGACCGGACAGGGCATCGAAGAGCCAGGCCAGGGATGCCGTTCCCGTCGCTGCCCTGCGAAGCCAGTGGAAGGCGTCATCGTCAAACGACAGCGCCAGCGAGCCGAAAACGAGCACGGCGGGCCCGGATCCCAAACTCGAGAGGTGTGTGCTCGTCATGTTCGGTGGGATGGAGAAGAACGTTGCGACCTCTGGTCTTGAGGAAGGACGGCTGGGCGGCGAGCAAAGTGTTGATGTGGGGAACCTAGTTGGACAGCACACTATCCGTACGCGGCTTGGCCTAAACCACGTTTACCTCGACCTCGCCTCTAGCTCTGGCGCCGAGCCAAGGGGATATTTCAGGACGTGCTCGAGTACTCTGACAGAGTGGTCTTCTCGGAGCCTCGCGATACTTCCCGGGGCAAACGCTCCCTCGAGCATGCTGGCCCTACGTTGCACAGCGCTCCCACGGACATAGGAGCCTCACCACAGCTCGGCCCGTTGCTGCGGTAAGACGGCCCACATCGTGAGAAACTCCGCGCCGAAGAAACATCCTTGCAGAATAGCGGTCTGTTCCCAGCGGAACAGTCCCCGGTCCCTGTACGCTCTCAGGAATCGGCAACGCCCAGAGCGTTCGGGCAGTCGGGTAGGCTAAAGGTCGGCCGTCTTGAACAGCTACTACGGGACCATTTCGATTCCAGTGTCAGGTTGTCGGCCGAGTCTGGCGGGAAGGCTCTACTCGGTGGACCGTGGACGCGCCGGACACCTTGAGCGTCAACGCTCGGCTGCGCTCCTGGAGAGGTGCCGGTCAGGACAAGACTCAGGGCTCCCAACAAGCCAAGTAAAAACAAATCAATTCAAGGCAAGTTCAAGTAAGGCCATTCAAGTCGGACTAAAATGAAACCAAGTCAAGTCAGGTTGAGGACGTAAATACTTGACTTGATTTGTTTAACTTGGCATAAGTGGGTCCCTTTTTGCCCTACCTTTTGTCCAACCTTAGCATGCATATAATATAGGCATAGTTGGCTGATTTTTTTCCCTTCGGTCTTAGGCACCAACAGCATCCTTCCAGACCTAGCTAGATTGGGATTTCCACAGTGAAAAAATCCTGCATTTGCTGGAAGGTCTAGCACAGTCAATCTGCAACACCACGAAATACCACCTTCCTAGCCAAGCTGACCCTCTCCTTGCCCGTTAACAACCTAACTAGCCTTCCCGACAGTGCCCCTGCACCTCCCAATGCGAGCTAGTCCTCGAGCTTCCTCGGGAGCGCCGTAGCTGCTTAGAACGTTGCGTTCCCTGCCCGACGACGAGCTTCAACGCTCGTAGGTCAGCTTGATGAGCTAAAAGACATCGACACCACAGCCCTTACTAATGATTTCAGCTTTGGCCTTCTATAGTGCTCGAAGAAAAGGCGTACGTACGGGAAGAGTGTCACGGCATGGAAGGCCAAAAGCGCTGTTTCTCACAATTAGTGCGAAGAGTGAGTCGCACTCACGTGGCTAGTGAGTCAGCATTCACATGCACACCAATATGTAATATAATGCCCTTCCTGAATTAGTTTAGCTCCTGCTTTTCCTTTTTTCATTATCTTAGTATTCTACGAATAGTATAAGCATTATCTCTTATTGTTCTACTTAAGTTCTAATAAAGAGTAGTGGTATAGAGAGGAGTAAGACATCGCAGATAGCTATTTACGGCATCTTTTTGGCTTGGGTTAGCTAATGTTAAAGACATCAATAGGATTTATTGGGTATATCATTATTATAAGGAAATATATAATATAAAGGCTATAACCTCTACATGCGTACATCTCAACGAAATTCACAATAAATATAACTTAAAGGCTCGCTGCTATATAAGAAGAGGAAGGGATATAATATGTTTAATATGCAACGTGCCGCCTCGATAAAGCACCGCTTGTCAGAACCGTACACTGTCATGACGTTAATTACCATGTTGAACACGGAAGTCACGGCCAACCACTGCATTTCTGGTTTGTGAGGTAGGTGGTCTATATGCCCACCTCTCTATATCAGCAGGCCCCACTGTCTAATTATACCGCACACAAACGGCGTCCGCGCCAACTCAAATATGTTTGACAAACAAGTCAAATCCGACCCTGGGTCAATGCAAATCGGCCGTTTCTGAAGCCAAATTCAAGCAAATCGAGGAGGCTAGATGTTTGGGCGATTTGCAAATATCTTCCACTGGCTAGGTCATCTTCATGGCGCTTTATCCCTGCATTCCTAGGCCTAGGTCATGGCCAATCCCGTAAGTTCTGGGCATTCTGCCTGGCTGGGAAAACTCTGACCGTCCTGATTCCAACTGTACTATCGATCTGCGTTGCAGCAGTGCCATCGACCTGCGCTGCAACGCCAGGGCGTCAATTCGGGGCTAGATTTACGTGTTCTCTGGTGGAGCGGCAGTTGCGCCCACTTTGGTCAAATCTGGCCAAATCAAACAAATCGAGGTATGGATCAAACAAATCCACTACCGAGCCCTTCAAATTCAACCAAAAAATAGCTTCAGGTTTGATTGATTCGAGTTGCCGCCAACGCTGCACACAAAAATACACACAACAATGGACCCGCCGAGGCACCATTGCCGTACCCGTTGCCCTCCCGACAGGTTATAAAGTCCTCTTTGCCGTTGCGTACGGTAGGTTGGGGTACTTCCATTGGCTCGCTTTGGCCTAACCGGTACTTGGCCTTACGCAGTCAAGATTCTCAGCAAAATCCTCGGTTCTCTGGCCCCTTCCTCCCGCTAGTACTCTGTTGGCCGTGCTCCTAGGAGGCGCCTCGTACCGTGCGTAGCTTGCATGAGGTCGTCGACCTTCTGTTCAAAATCTTCCTTCAGGTCCCGACAGAACTCGAGCAGTTTCGCGCATAGCGCCAAGGGAATGCTCAGAAGCGGATGTACCTGTTGGGTTGGGAAACCTCACGTCAGTTCGTCGATCATCTCTCTTGGTCTTCGGGATCTCTTAGCTATCACCCCGCGCTTTCTGCTGCGCAGAAGGAGAGAGCGCCGAGCAGAACAGACACAAGAGCAGGGAACGGGGATGGGGGAGAGGGGGGGGGGGGGGGTTAGACTGCACCGTCCAGCCGTTCAACAGGGACAGCTTTCCCATCAGCCGTAGCACCTCGCGTGCCGCCTTTTCGACCTGCTGGACCGTCTCCGGGCTGGCGGCCGCGCTCCGCTCCTGATTGTCTTTGGCCGTCTGCCACAGATGGAGCATGGTAGCGCGCCAGGTCAAGGCCAGGAACATGAGCGTGGGGTCTTGCTCCTGTGCGTGCTCCAGCGCGACGGCGTTCATTCCCTTGGTCACCAGGTCGTCGAGCCAGAAATGGCGGCTCCAGAAGTCGCCCCGCCCGTCCTGTTGTCCCTCCAAGTCGATCCCTGCCGGACAGCTTCCCGAAGCTCCTGATGAGCGGGCCTCGACGCGGTGGGACAGCGCGAGCCCGGCTACCGTGGCGACCATGATGCACTCGACAAAAGGGGACCTGCCGCGTCGCGCGGACGTGGCGGCGCTGCTGGCGCCAAGCAAGTCGGACAGGAAGCCCATGACAACTTGTTCTCCGGACTCGAATCGAGCTTCGGGGCATGGGAGCCTCAACAGCACCTAGGGACCGCGGTTTTGCCTCACGTTAGCGACCCGGGCTGCTAAGGTGCTCCCAATTTTCGAAAAGCCATCTCCGGATGAAAAATGGGAGCAACACGTTTCCTACCTTTTCGCTGAACGCCGGTGGCGACCCGTTCTGCAGGCTGATGAGCCTATCCAGGCAGTACGCCATCCAGAACGTCCTCCTCCGCTCCTCAGTCTCGACCCAATCCTGGGTGTGCCCATCGTCGGGCGGAGACGTCGAGACGCGCATCGGGGGCTCGCTTGACCACGCGGGATCGAGCTGGAGCAGGCGGAACGCGCGCCCGGCGCTGAGCCACGCGCGACGGAAGCCCACCCACATGAGCTCGTAGATGGCCAGCAGGACCCAGGCCTGGACGTGCTCCGTGTCCGTGGCGCCGCTGCGCTGGTCGAGCCCCTCGGCCGCGTCGCGCGCCCGGCCATAGAGTGTGTCCTGGACCGTACAATGGTAGACCGGGGACGTGGACGCGGCAAACGTCCATATCGCGCACCGCAGGGCGGCCTGCGCCTCGCTCGCCGGGCCACGCTTGCGCCACTCAGTGAAGCGGCTGGGGCGCACGATGGGGATGAACCCGTGTATCCTATCCATGTACAGCTGATCCCTGAGCCTGGGTTCTCAGCCTCGGGCGGACTCGGGGGAATGAAGATGAGACGGGGCGCGGGCGCGAGGGCAACTTACAGATCAGACTGCACAAGACCGGAATCATATTTGACATGGTCGGCCGAGCCCCGTAATAGGTCGACGATGGCAGCAAATGGCGGGCTGGAGGGGCTGCCCAGATCGGGCGGAGTGCTGCGCACACGCTCGTTTATAGGGGTGCTCATCCCGTCGGCCATGAGCTCCGGAGGCATCGTAAGCCAGCCCTCGTCCGCCAGTGGCGACGTGTAATCTACCGAGTCTTTGTACGACATGTGGCCGGAAAGCAGCTGGCGGTCTGGAGGCAGCTCCAGTGCCCAAGGGTCGGCGAGCTGGATGGAAACCGTGTTGTCCACCAGGCCCGACAGAGGCGCGGGTCCAAACCCGGCATCAGCTGGCCGGTCCGGGAGCACAACACCTTGCTGCCCCGCAAGCGCACCCTCGAGGACGTCTGCGTCCGGTCAGCGGAGTCCATAGCAACGCCCCGCTGTGAGGGAGTGGCCCCGACCTATTCTAGCCTGCAATGTCTTGAGATAACCTCGCTTGGGACCGCGTGCAGGAGCGATGGCGGACACGATGCAGGCGATGCCCGAGGCCCGACATGTGCCGCATTGGGGGTTCTGCCGGTCGCACCGGAGCTTCCGGCGCCGGCAAGTATCACATGCGGCCCCGGGTTGCTGCCGGGACCGCGGCCCCTGAGGATCATGGTTCATAATCGGCTGGGCGAACAGGAAATTGGAGGGTGGTATCGGCGTGCGGAAGAGATGGATCTCATCCGCAATTTACGAGGATATTACGATGCCAAGTTTGATAGGGGGGGTACCAATATTTGGCAGGCACAGCACTCCGAAACACTGATGGTGAGGGTGCTAGATTCTCCCAAGTTAGGTGTGGTCCACTTTGGCCACTCTATATATATAGATCCCTGGTGTCTGCCTTGGGCCACACACCGAGTGCGGGCCAACGCCCACCACTCTCTCTTCGACTATCTTATCCGCGATTTGCGAGGATGTTGGGATGCTAAAGGGGCTATCAATGTTAAACACTGCACGGCACTCTTACGCGGAAATACAAATTAAGTAGGCTGATGCGGGATGGGGACTGAGTGACTGAGATGGGCGGCAAACAGAGGTCATTGGTATGTGCCGCAGAACCACGGTTTGCGTGGATTTTTTTTTAAAAGGGGATAAAAGTAAGACAAAATACATGAAAATAAATTAACAGTACACCGCAGTTCGCCCATTGTGGCGCTTTGTTCCGAGGATCTTTTGCTGGTGACCAACATGTCAATGCAGACTACGTCAGCTTACCATTTGGTCAATCGGGCGAAAGCAGTTGTCCCATACATAATCATAGGTAGCGACAAGTCGAGACGCGATTCAACCGAATGTCCGAAACGCGGCCCGCCCAACTCCTTCACGGCATCCCTGCGGCCCTCCGGACTTAAGGTAACCGTCCGAGGGCAATGTTCAGCAATGGCATTGAGCAGCCGTATAATAACGAATGAATATCAAGAGAATGGGAAAATCCGACAGGACACAGACTTGCCATATAAGCTTTGCATGGTGCGACAGCAGCACGTTGGTTCCCGGGTTGATTTCCGCAAGGCTTCTACATATTGACGGAATACTACCCCAAGTTTCCGCGACTTGACCCTCGCAAACACCTGCTTTCCCTGTCCTCATCCGCGCTCTCTCTCCCTCTTCCCGGAAAGTGTGCTTCTCATAGCGCCATCCACGCCAAGCCATGGAACCATCCACGCCCCCCCGCGCAGGGACTACCGGCGGGCAAGCCGAGAAGGCTGCCAAGCCCCCCGCAGCGCAAGACGCTGACTCGGGGCTCGGGGTTGCGCCGCCCCTGGATACGTCAGCAAGGGGCTGGCTGGCCGTCGTCGGCGGCTTCGCCTGCCTCTTCGTATCGTTCGGGTGGATCACGTGCATCGGCGTCTTCCAGGCCTATTACGGCACGCACCAGCTGCAGGCGTACAGCGCCAGCGCCGTGGGGTGGATCCCCTCAGCAGAAACCTTCCTGCTCTTCCTGGGCGTGCCCGTGTTCGGCGGCCTATTCGACCGCCTCGGACCCACCTGGCTGCTCGCCGTCGGCACCGTCCTGCACGTCGGCGGCCTGCTCGGCGCCGCCCATGCCACCACGTACGCGCAGCTCTTCGGCACGCAGGGCGTGGTCAGCGCCACGGGCACCGGCGCCATCTTCGTGGCCGGCACCAGCGCCGTCGGCACGTGGTTCCGCGCCCGGAGGGGCCTCGCTCTCGGCCTGGTCAGCGCCGGAAGCGCCCTAGGTGCCGTCCTCGGCACTGCCCTCATCCCCGTCCTGTTCGACCGCATCGGCTTCCCCTGGACCATGCGCGCCGTCGCCTTGACCTACCTTGTCTTGATGGCCGTGGCCATGGCAACCACCTCGCGTAGGCCTCAGCCCTCGGGCCGCTCGCCCGCGCCGTTCCTGCTGTCCTCCCTCTTGCCCGTATCGCTGCTGCGGTCCCGCCCCGTCCTGGTCCTTGCCACGGCCTGCTTCTTTTACTTTCTGGGCGTCTTTATTCCCTACAACTACCTCGTCGTCGAGGCTCGCGACGCCGGCGATGGCGAGCAGCCGGCGAACAATCTGCTCGTCATCCTGAGTGCAACAAGGTACTGATTATCCACCTCCCATGTTGAATTTTACCTCTGCTGCCGTCCCATTTTGCTCTGAGCCGCACTTCCCCCATGACTAACCGTCCCTGACTGGCAAACAAGCACCGTCGGCCGGATCGTGCCCGGCGTGCTCGGGGACCGCTACGGCCGCTTCAACACCACCATCGCCTTCACCCTCTTCTCCGTCGTGCTCGTGCTCTGCGTGTGGATCGCGGCGCCGTGGAGGGCTGGCCGCATCGTCTTCGCGGCCCTGTACGGCTTCGGCTCCGGCACCTTCGTCTCCATGGTGCCCACCCTCGTTGCCCAGGTCTGTCCGGACATGAGCCAGCTGGGCCTGCACCTCGGCGCCGTCTATCTCGTCATCGCTCCCTCGGTGCTCATCGCCCAGCCTCTGGGCGGCGCCTTGGCCAGCGCGGGGCGGAATCACCAGGCACGGGATTCTTATGTGTGGCTCAAGGCGTTCTGCGCGGTGAGCATGGCGCTGGGTGTGGCTGGGTTCGTGGCCGCGAGGGCGGCTTATCAAGGCAACTCTGGGAAGCTCTTCAAGGGTGGCCATGTTTAACTTCGGAGTAGTTACACCTGGGTCGCATAAGTGGGGAGATCGAGGGATCGCCGCGGAGACAGGGTCACCAGCAGGTCTTTCTTTTCTCATTTCCATACAGATGGGTTCGCTTATCAAGGCAACGGCTGCGAAGCTCGGGAGGGCGGGGAAGGTTTGGTTTCTGATTCACTTGGTTCGCAGAAAGAGATCGAGGCATCGCCGCGGAGACAGGGTCACCAGCAGGTCATGTAGAGTAGGCATTCTCCGTTTGGCCATTTACATCTGCACTCCAGAACAGATTTCAACTGGACTACATTAACGGTACATAGAGCAAGGCATGGTTCACATCAAAGCGTTGGTCCCCTCGTCCCCAGCGTGGCCATGAGCCGCGAGCGGACGTACTCCCCCACGGCTGTCTCGGGCCCCGACCCGTCCAGCGCTTTGGTCTTGAACTGCAGGTTCCCATCCAGGAAGAATGCCACGCTGTAGCGGTGCCTGTTCTCCTGCGCGGAGGTGATGACACGGTGGCGGGCACTGCGATAGTATCCGGCAGTGTACTTCTGCATGAGGTCGCCGATGTTGATGACGAAGCCGTCCTCCACCACGGGCACGGGAATCCAATCCTCGGTGGGCGGATGCCACACCTCAAGGCCCTCGGTGCCCGCCTGCTGCAGCAGGATGGTGATGGCGCTGAAGTCGGTGTGCGGGGCGACTAAAAAGAGGAGAGACACAATCAGGAGTTTTTTGTCAGCTTTCTGCTTTGCTTTCTGCTGACCGTCCGTCACGACGCGTGGGGCGGTACCAACCTCCGAACTGGCGAGGGTCCTTCTGCTCGACGGGCCCATAGTGCAAGAACCGCATGGGTATGGCCGGGTCCACGGTCAGGCCGTCCAGAGCGTCGGGCGGACACCCCCACTCGGCGGGAAGGCCCTGGACGAGGATGCGAACGATGGTCTGAGCGAGCGCCACCATCCTGCTCTGATACGCCAGAACAACGTCCCGAAACTCTTCCACGGCGAGGTCCGGCCACAGGTTCGGACCGGTCAGGAAGCTGCCGGCCTCGGGATCGTCCGCGGGCACTTCTCTGCCGACGATGAAGGTCTCCTTCGTGTCCGGGAGCAGGTCCTCCTGATGCTGCTGGATCAGGGGCGGCTCCCAGCCGCGAAAGGAGCGGCCGAGGGCTTTTCCGATGTGTACTTCCATGCGCTTCTCTTCGGGCAGGGCGAAGAACAGCTTGGCGCTCTCAAAAGCGCGCTCCAGCTGCGACTTCGGGATGCCATGTCCGACGAGGTTGAAGAAGCCGTAAGTCACGGAGGCGTGGCGCACGTCCTCGATGACCGCGCGCCGCTCTCCCTCGGAGGACCCGGGCGAGAGGATGGCGCTGATGTTGATCGTAGGGATGGCATTCTCGCCATTCGCTTGGCCGCCCATGGTGTACCAGTGTATTTGCTGTGCTCGAGTCCTGTGCCGCTGCTGGGTGGAAGGGACTTTCCTCTCACGCTAGGAACCGCCACGAAATTGCAGTTTTAACTATGATCGGCCGTGAGCCTTGAGAAAACCGTCCAGCCAACGGAGAAAGATGATGATGGTTTTCCGGGCGGGGGGAGGGGCCGATGGAGCCTGTCGATCTCACACAATCGACAGGAAAATTCACATGCAATCGAGGCCATCACGGTTGTTCGGGCTAGGACGCGTTGCCGCGGCGCGGCACGGCGGAACCATGGGTCGGCGGAAGTTTTCTGTTGTTTCGGGAGGTGGAAACTCCGGACCGGGAGCACCTCCTCAGCCGCGAAGGATTTCGTCGCTACGTCGTGTAACTTGTAAGCTTTGTGTACCACCGCTTGCATTTGGTCCATCTGAGAAAACCGCGGATGCTGGCTGTGTAATATGCCGGCCGACACCGCAAGTCACGCCTTGTGTGCTGATGACCACATACAGCGTAACACAGAAAAAGGCTGAGCGCATTGTCCGGACCGTAGGTATGACCTGTTAGGAATAAGTCCAGGATTGGGATTCTTCACGCGATCCCACAGGGATGGTTTCTCTACGTCTCGATGGCGAGGTAAGGCGCATGCGAGGCTCGAGATCATCCTTCACGCCCATAGGACTACGCGAATTGTCGTCTAAAAACTCCGTCGTAGAATTCGCGGAGCACGCTTGTGAAGGAGAGGGGCTGTCCCTCAACCCTGTCCGGCAGCGGCCAAGGGTCAACAAAACTACGTCCAGATCCTGGAGAATTCCGAATCTCCAAGACGAGCATCAATCAGGGCATCAAGAAAACTGAAATTTACTACCTACGCGGAGAACAAGTCCGGGAAGGACGGTGCGACCTATTAAAACAGAGGAGAACACGAAGGCTGAGGACCAGCTTAGCAAAAACTCCAACTCGCTTCAATTCTTTTAATTTTTGGGGGGATCTGCCGCGAAGCCGAGACGATTGATGCTCTGTGCCAGCTGCCATGCGGCCCGGTCGAGCCAAAAGAGATAGAGAATACGAGCGCCACCTAAGCAAATAGGCTTATCCCTCACGCCATGCCCCCATTGGCACGTACCACCTGGCCTGAGACCCAGGAGGAGGTGGCCAAGAAAGCAATGACCTCAGCAACGTCCTCGGAGCTTCCGATACGTCCCTGGGGATTCCAGCTGGCAATGGTCTTGAGCAGGTCCTCGCTCTTGCCGCGGTAGAAGAGCTCCGTGCCCGTGGGGCCCGGCGCGACGGCATTGACAAAGATGCCCTTGCGGCCGAGGTCCTTGTTCATGACGCGCGTCATCTGCTCGACGGCTCCCTTGGTGCTGTTGTATAGCAGGTACCCCGGCATGACGGTCGAGGCGGTGCACAAGGTGGTCGACAAGAAGATGATGTGCGAGCCGCGGGCCATGTGGGGGGCGGCAGCCTGTTGCAGTGTGAGCGGCTGAGCCGACACAGGGCAGCAAGGGATGAAGAGGATTCAACGACGGGCGGACTTGCTCACCTGGGCCAGGAAATAGGGACCCTTCACGTTCAAGGCAAAGGTACGGTCGAAGTCGGCCTCGGTGGTGTGCTCGAGATCCCTCATCGGCAGGACGCCGGCGTTGGGCACCAGGATGTCGACCTTGGAGTACGCGTCAACCGTCTGCTTGACGAGCGACTGCACGCCGTCGATGGTGCTGACGTCGGCGCGCACAAGACGGGCCTCGCCGAGGCCGACGCTTTGCACCTCGGCGAGCGTGTCGTTGGCCGCCTTCTCGTCGGACGAGTAGTTGATGACCACGGTGGCACCGAGGCGGGCGAGTGCGAGCGCCGACGCTTTGCCGATGCCTTTGGAGGCGCCGGTGATGATGGCGACTTTGCCGCGGAGAGAGGGGCCGAGGGAAGCCATGGTCGAAAGCTGGGCTTGACGAGTTGGCACGGAACCTTGACTGTTGATAGGCGATGCAGCTGTATGACTAGGCGCAGCTGTGAAAGCAGAGGGGCTTGGCTTGGGACGGCGTGTAAGTCTGCGAAAAGCTTGCTTCATGGAAGGTCGAGCGTCGCGTATCTCTTGGCTCCGGGAGATGAATAGGCAGCGTGACAGGTAGCTTGGGGAGTCAACCTTGGGCCTCTTAACCCTTGTCGTCTTTGGAGGGTTGGAGACGGTATGGGGGTTCCAAAGACGCGACAAACTCCGTGACTAGGCGATTTGCGGTTGCTTCTGTCGTCGGCTCGCGCCTACGTAGTCCTAATCCCGCTGACTCCGATTGATACGGGCAGCAAATGCGCAGGGTTGCGCATTCCTGTGTTACAGTACCTCAAGCTGCGCCTTCTTCGGTGTTCCCTCGACCCTTCGGTGAGCAGCAGGCAGTACTTCGTAGTACTCGGCACTGCCCCTTGATCTCGCGTAACATCCTGCATCTCCTTAAGTCCTGCATCTCCTTAAGTCCGGTCCCGAAGGTGACGACATTAGACACCGCCTCCTGGCAGGATCTCTACCCCCGGGCGATGACTTTATATAATACAGCAAGTCGATGAAGGATCGTAGCGGGTCTTCGCCATTTTCCGAGCCGAGCTAGAAACCCCATCGGGCCCGCCCACAGGGAAGACATTCCAGTCGTCAGCCTCGTTCCAGGTCCTGTTGTCTCATTGGTCGCCATTCTCTTATTGGTCTCCAGCCGTGATGATCAACCGAGCACCGAGAACCGATTATGGACCACAGACGGGGCTGGCCGCTGAGCGACTGGAAGGGAGAAGACCCTTTTCTCGGATTTCGGTTGATTACTATGCAGAGCTTCCCATCCCCGAAGGTACACCACATATGCAAGAGCTGTCGGCTATGCACGTTTAACGGCCATCATCTGCGTAAGGTGACAGGAGCTCGTTTTGTTTGAATTTAAGGGCAGGATAGATCACATCTTCTCTTCGCATTCTTCTGGCCTGAGTCTGCATTTCTCTCTAATCACCTATTTGATATCATCCGATGATGGCACCACACCTTGAGCGCGCCTCCCGGACCGTATGTCAGTCCGCTGTCGCCCTATCTCCAGGCCCCCAAGACCAGGCGTCTCGCGCCAGAAGATCGAATTTCCGTCGTGGGCTTACCTCGAAGATACTGGAAGATGACCCGAACGTCGTAAGGCCATCCAAGCTCATCCTGGCCGTACGGCAAAGTCACCCACTAACGAGCCAGGAAGAGCCATCGCGGAGAAGACCGGCTCTAATATTGGACGCCACCCGCCATAGACGAGAGGCACGGCTCGGGGAGGCTTAGAGAAATGAGCCCGAAGGCGGCTGATGAGGCTACGACTCCGACGAGAGGCACAGCTCGTAGGGGAACGCTCGAAAGGATGAGCTCGGAGCCTACCGACGACGACGAGGTAGGCTCAAGAACATGCGGCGGCGTCTCAGAATTTGTATATAATAGTGAGAGATAGCAACCGGTCCGGATGGGCACGTAAGTTGTGCATCATCGCCATCCCAGCCTCCAGAGCCCGGTCTGAGCTCCTCACCTTGCATAACACGCCTAGCTCAAGCTTCCATTGCGCAAGATGCTTGTTATCTGGCTCTCCGCTCTGGCAGCCACGCTGCCACCCGGCTCCGCGGTGCAAGCGGCTCCAGCGTTTGGCGGGGACTCTTCGAGAACCGGTCTGCTGGGTTCCAGCTTTGGGATTCCTGGTCAGAAGTACGAGTTCGACTATGTTGTCGTGGGTGGCGGTAATGCCGGTCTCGCCGTGGCAAGTCGACTCGCCGAGCAGACCTCTCTGAGCGTGGCCGTAATTGAGGCCGGCAGCTTCTACGAGCTCACAAACGGAAATCTCAGCGAGATTCCCTCGAACGACAACTGGTTTACGGGCAAGGACACGGACAACTGGCAGCCCGGTGTTGACTGGGGCTTCGTCACAGAGCCGCAGCAGGCCCTCCTCGACGCACGTGTCCATTACCCCAGAGGCCGCACCCTCGGCGGATGCAGTGCTCGCAACTACATGACGTGTAAGCCACGGGCATCCCGCCCACGACTACGCTGGGAAGACTCTACTAACAAGCGCACGCAGACCACGTCTCCACGCGTGGCTCGTACGATCTGATGGCCAAGAAAATCGGCTCGCCGGCCTACTCGTTCGACCGGTTCTTCCCCTACTTCACCAAGAGCCAGCACTTCACGCCGCCCGCTGGGGGCACCTTCGACCGCTTCGCCAACTCGACGCCTCAGTACGACGGGTCCCGGCTCGGCACCCAGGGGCCCCTGTCGGTGCTGTACCCCAAGTACGCGCAAGCGTTCGGCAGCTGGGCGGCCAAGGGCTTTCAGGCCATCGGGCTAAAGGAACAGCGCGGCTTCGAGAGCGGCAACCTCGCGGGCGCGTACGCCTACCCGCTCGCCACCATCCGCGCCGACGAGAACACGCGCGAGTCCTCCGAGACGGCCTTCCTCCGGCCGCGCCTGGGCGCGAAGAAGGCAAACCTGGTCACCTTCGTGTCGACGCTGGCCAAGCGGGTCCTCTTCGACGGGCAGAAGCGCGCCGCGGGCGTGGTGGTCAACACGAACGGGCTCGAGTACGCCGTCAGGGCGCGCAAGGAGGTCATCGTCTCGGCCGGTGCCTTCCAGAGCCCGCAGCTGCTGATGGTGTCGGGCATCGGGCCCAAGGAGACGCTGCAGCAGCACGGCATCGACGTCTTGCACGACAGCCCCGGCGTGGGGCAGAACATGAAGGACCACGTCCTCTTCGGCACCGCGCATCGGGTCAACGTGGTGACGGGCTCGGCGTTCGGCGATCCGGCAATGCTGGCTCGGTACGAGGAGCAGTACGCGCAGGGCAAGGGCCCCATGACGAACCCCGGCATCGACATCCTCGGCTGGGAGCGTCTTCCGCGCGACAACCTCACCAGCGCCACCATCTCGGCCCTGGATTCGACCTTCTCGAAGGACTGGCCCGAGGTCGAATACCTCCCCAACGGCGGCTTCTTCGGATACGCGACCAACTTCCAGACGAACCAGCCCAATGACGGATTCCAATACGCGTCGGTGATTGCGGGCCTGGTCGCCACGCTGTCGACGGGCAACGTCACCATCCGGTCCGGCGACATGGCCGACCCGCCCATCATCAACCCCAACTGGCTCAGCCACCCGGCCGACAAGGAGGTCGCCATCGCCGCCTTCAAGCGCACGCGCCAGATGTGGGCCGCGCCGGCCATGCGGCCGCTGCTGGTGGGAGGCGAGTACTTCCCCGGCGCGAGCGTCCAGACCGACGACCAGATCTGGAACTTCATCCAGAGAAGCTTCTCCACCATCTTCCACGCCGCCTGCACCTGCAAGATGGGCCCCGAGAGCGACCGCACGGCCGTGCTGGACGCGAACGCCAGAGTCCGCGGCGTGAGTGGGCTGCGTGTCGTCGACGCTTCGAGCTTGCCCATCCTTCCACCGGGCCATCCCATGTCCACCGTCTGTAGGTCGACCTCTCCTCCTGCGCCTCCCGATGGCTTGTGAGAGTGAGTTTTCTATTTGCTGACCGCTTCGTCGATGAACAGATGCTCTCGCCGAGAAGATCGCCGACGATATTCTTCATGGCAACTAGGTAACTGAGAAAGTGTGGCAGTGTGGACTCGCTCTACTCAGTTCTGCGACCCCAGAGTCAACCTGCCTCTGGCTGAAGCGTGCATCCGTATTTCATATCGTGTTTTCTTCCTGTTGTGAATTTATCTTGGGGTTAGAGAACTGTACTTTACCTTGCAAAGGGTATCTCTTTTCATGCATTTTTCTTTTTCCATCTTCTCCCACACTTGTACTTTAGGCTAGAGACTTAGAGAACTGCACTTACCTTGCAAAAGGTATCTCTGTTTCATTGCATTCCTTCGAGACTTCTATTCCATGATTCTCCCACATTTGTGTTTCCCCCCCTGATTACTACTGCTACCTAGGTATGTAACGCTATCGTTTTTCCTAGGAGAGGGTCTCTTTCCACTGTAGCCCAGGTCTATTGCCACGGCAGCCCCACTACAACTAGACTCTGATGCCTAGCGCAACGCACTCAGTGCGCCGCCACGCCCACGCGAATGCCACTTTTTACGTCCAAACTAGGCTAAATTTCTGGCGGCACCTGTCAGATTGGCCAGCCACATGCGACCGACTTCGTGCGTGTCGTTGAAGCGCTCGCCAATTGCACCACGCACTGCAAGCACTTGCAGCTGCATGCATTGCACTGCGTGCAGTCAATTTCGCTGCTCGACTGTCTGTAGATTTGGACGAATTGGCGTGCGCCCGCCTTGCTGACTTGCAGTTGCGAATAGCTTCGAATGCATGCACGTGTATGTTGCACGTTCAACTGGGCCATGGCGAGATGTGTGGCTGCGTGGCACTTTTGCCAGCTGGCAGCGCTTATTTTGGTGCGATTTGCCGTGAACTCATGGCGTGGCGCCATTAGTGCAACTTGACACTAGTTGGGTGGTGGGGCTTCCGTGGAATTAGACCTGGGCTACGGTGAAAGAGACCTTCTCTTTCCGAGAATGGAACCAAATATAGACTTGCGGTATTAGCTGGTGGGCATCCTGTGTACTGATTCGATGGCCGTGACTTTTACTCATGGGCTTCTGCTATACGGTACCACCTGTCAAGGGGTCGAATCATTCCGGTATGCCATGTGTGTTACTTGTCCAGTCTCTCTTTTTGTCGTAAGTGAATGTAGGTTGGGACCCGCGCGAGCACTCAGCGACACGAAGTGACGAGCTTCTCTGTCTTTGACATGGGCTAACACGCCGAGACCCCCGTCGGACTCGGGGCGACGCCTGTCATCCTCTCGGAGAATCCCTGCAGGTGAATCTCCGAGCCGAGGCCAAAGGTTATGCCGCGTCTCGCGTCAGACTAGGGGCGACGCATCTCTTACTCGGAGAACCTCTCACCCCGAGAAACCCCAGACCGAGGGCCATGTTGTGCGGCTAGGGGGGAGCAGACAGACCCGGTAAAGTAGATTCAACAATGTCAGGGTATGCGGGCTTAGGAGTCTCATGTTACTATCATTAACTTGCTTGACCGTGCTATCGCTTGCATGTACCTTACCTGACTGCTGCGGGCATGCTATCACCTTGTGAAATAGCATCACCCCGCGTAGTCAAGTCGAGGTGGGCGCCTTAAGACCCTGCCAACCATCAATCTAATCGCATAAAGTTGTGAAAAAGCGGAAAGGTTGGGATAAATGGTCAAAGGACACACGAGGGTACAATGAATCAAGCCTCGCCAGCTAAGCTACCGCTTTCGCTTCCCCTTCTCGCCCTCGTCTTCCTCGCTCTATGGCTCGTTGCCCACTACACCAGGGAATACCTCCGTCTCGCGCACATCCCCGGTCCCGCCCTCGCCCGCTTCTCCAACCTCCCCCGGCTCTGGTGGGTCTACCGGCGCGAGGCGCACAACGTGCACATCGCCCAGCACCGGAAGTATGCCGCCGCTCCAGCGAACGCCGGGTCCGCATCCGCAGAGCCGGGGTGGGCGCCCCTCGTGCGCTACGGCCCCAACGCCGTGTCGGTCGGCTCGGCCGCCGCCGTGGACACCATCTACCGCATGCGCGGGGACCCCCTTCTCAAGTCGGACTTCTACAGCGTGATCCCCCCCATGCGCAAGGGCGCCATCCTGCCGACCATCTTTGCCACCCAGGACGAGGCGCTACACCGCGTGCTCAAGCGGCCCATTGCCAGCGTGTACTCGATGAGCAATCTCGTGTCGTTTGAGCCTCTTGTCGACCGCACCATCGACGTGTTCCGCAAGGAGCTCGACAGCCGGTTCGTTGCCACGGGAGAGACATGCGACTTTGGCACGTGGTTGCAGTATTTTGCGGTGCGTCTTGTGTGGCCTCGGAAGTCGATCAGCCCGAGCTTCCCCTCTCCACCCAGCTCGTTGTTTGGTCGATGCTGACTTTCGTGTCCTGATGACTCGTTCAAGTTTGATGTCGTTGGCGAAATCACCTTCTCCAAGCGTCTCGGCTTTCTGGAAGGGGGCCGCGATGTGGAGGGCATTATGGCAGGAATCTGGCGGTGGTTCGAATATGTCGCCGTCGTAAGTCTCGGGTTTTTCCATGGCGACTCGCCGGGAAGGCGCCACGAACCGGGAGAAATACCCCGAGAAAGGGGGTTCCCACTAACCATTGGCATCCCAGGTCGGCCAAATGCCCTGGATCGACTCCATTTGGGTCAAGAACAAGCTCTTGTCTCGCATGCGGCCTGCCAAGTGGTCCCCCATGGTGCAGTTCGCCAACAAGCGTGAGGAAGAAAGGCGCGCCATGTCCGCCGCGGACAAGGATAAGAACGACCGGGACTTCTTGTCACGTTTTGTGGCGGCCATGGAAAAAGACCCTTCGATCCCGCCATGGCACGTCTCGCCCCGCCCCGCGCGCCTCCCTGCACCGCATCGTCGATGGGCTGACAACCAAATTAACGTGGTAACAGGGCCCTCCGCGCCTGGACATCGTCCAACATCATCGCCGGCAGCGACACCACGGCCATCTACCTCCGCACAATGTTCCACCAGCTCCTGACCCACCCAGCCAGCATGGCCAGGCTGCGCGCCGAGCTCGACGAGGCGACGGCTGAGGGCAGGCTCTCGGCATCAACGGCGTCGTGGAAGCAGAGCACCGCGCTGCCCTACCTCAGCGCCTGCTTCAAGGAGGCCGGGCGCGTCCACCCGCCCTTCGGCCTGCACCTCGAGCGCGTCGTGCCGCCCGGCGGGCTCGACGTGTGCGGCCGGCGGCTGCCCCCCGGCACCGTAGTCGGCATGAACGCATGGGTCGTCCACCGGGACCCGGACATGTTCGGCCCGGATGCTGACGCCTGGCGGCCCGAGAGGTGGCTCGAGGGCGATGAGACACGCATCAAGAGGATGGAGGCTTCCCTGCTGACGGTGAGTATCGGGGCGATCCCATCTCGCGCGGTTTTTATTTTTTCTCTCGACGGATGCCGGTGGCTAACCCAGTCGACCACCGCGGGCGCAGTTTGGAGCAGGCCATAGGATCTGCTTGGGGAAGCATATCTCGTACCTCGAGATCTTCAAGCTTGTTCCCACCTTGCTGCAAGGATACGACGTAAGTCTTCGCTGAGGGCTGCGGGTCTAGTTACCGCTAATTTCGATATTGCTTGGCTGATGTTGGCAATGTTCTTCCTCCCTAGATCGAGCTCGTCGACGAGGGTAAAACCTGGACGGTAGAAAATAGATGGTTTGTGCCGCAGTCGGGACTCAATGTTCGACTGCGCAAAAGGGAAGCGAAAGAATACGAGATACGTCGGTGAAGGGCTAATATAGGTACCCAGGCGCGGGGTTCACTTTACTGCGGCATGGCTGCTACACGAGTGCGGCGCTGCAAAGTGCAACAAGATGGCGCGAGATCGGACGGTCGTTCTGCGGCGGTATGATTCCTCCTCTTTACCTCAACCCGGATTGACCATTATCGGTACTGGTCTGGTGACTTCCAGGATCGGCGTCGGTCTGGGGAGGTGGGAATCAGGTACGGTTTGCGGGATGCTGAGCTTTAGATTTGGTCGATCTCTCTCGTCATTCCTTCGGCTCCGAGAGCCGGCTTCGGTTGCGGCAGCCTGAGGGCCAGCTTTGGGTTTGGGAAGTTTGACTAGATCCAATCTAGTATGTTACGGCAAAGCTAGTAGTCTGAGGGCCGGAACGAGGACCGGTCTGCGGTGCTGTAGTAATCTGAGAGCCGTTCTTAGTTCAAACGGTGTTAGTTTGATTATGCATTCCTTTATGAAATATTTTATTCATGTATTTATGTCACGGGCAGGTAGGTTGACTGAGTCAAGGCTGCAGTTATGACCTTCTGTATTGTGTAATTCTAAGCTGAGGAGAAAAGGGTGGCATAAGGCCGGGCCCCAAGGTCCTTTATATAGACCTCTCAGCTATAGTGAATGGATTTAAGATATCTAGGTTTAGGCTAATGCAAGAGGTCCTGTGATCAATAGGTCCTGTGGCCTTTACTGTACACAAAGGGTGTAGTGAAGGCGGCTGACCAATGCCGTCATCATTCAATGAGGGCATTCGATGGGTGTGTTCGTTGCGTGCCAGGCGCCAGTGCCAGTGCAGGGTGCCAGGGCCGTAACAATATTCAATATTATGGTCCGTTTAAAAAAACTTTATTTTATATCCTTTTATTTATTTTAAACTTCATTTTAAACTTAAAAAACTTGACTAAACAATCCTTTTTATTAATTAATAAAATTATTTTTGTTGGAGGGCATATTTGAGCACTTTGGTTGATGCGGTTGATTGTAGCTTGTGTGGGTAGCTGGTGCTGAGGCTGATAGCTCAGCTGAAAAGTAGAGAAGAAATGGATCACAATGATATGGTGATTGTTGTGGAAAAGGTAAGAAGATGATGATATTATTCTCGTTCTAAGAGCGAGGAAAGGAGCCTTTATATAGCTGATTTTTCCTCATCTTTGTTGAGCTCCCTGTCACGATCCCCATTGGGGGAGGAGTGCGGAGCTAAGAAAACGCACCTGCAAGCTGGCCTCAGGAACAGAGCACGGACCAAGGGGGCTCGGTTACACACAAGGAGGGATCTAGGTAGAGCCACCATGGGCTCTACAGAGCCAGGGTGCTCCCTCCAGAGCCACCGGCTCTTTATAATGATGAGAGCTGAAGAGCCTTCGTGGTTCTTCAGCTATCAACTAAAGTAGACGGGTAGTCTTTGCAATTGAACAATGGTTCAGCAAGCGATCTATCGATACTCTTTGATACTCTATCTACCCATTGTTACTGTGTGTGGCTACTCACCCCCTTGAACCTCACCCCAAACCCCAGACGAGAATCCGGATCGTCACAGTAACGGCTCAGCGCGCCTCAGCTCCTACTCAGGTTCTAAGCCTAAGACGGATTTGGCTAAAAAACGTTGTCGGGGGTGACTATTGAGGTAGGAACTATAATAACCTAATACATCTAAAAGCAGCTCGAGGCAGCGCAAAATTTGCCGCCTATGGAAAGATGGCCGCTAAAAAGACAAAGAGATGAGGATAACCGCCAGGGACGTCGGGTATCCAACCTGCCTGGCATGTCAGCCCGCAACGGCCCAGCTGAGCCTTCTGCAATCCAGCTCATGATCTGTCTTCGTCAGAACCATGGGCCGCCAACATCATGCCACCTGAGTCGCCCTATCCAGCGGATTGGCGCTATTCATGAATCCTCAGCAATGGAAACTCAATGCGTCAGCTTAGACGGCAGACTCCTCGGGACGCACCAAATTGAGCCGGAGGTGCTGCGCAATTGGGTGTCGTCATGCCACGACATTGCACCGCAGAAATGCCACCGGCCAAAAATCAGGTTGATTGACCTCGCTGGAGGCTTCGTGATGGCGTGTTCGATAATCCCCCCTGCTAAATAGCGCTTAGTTACGTCTGGGGCACGGTCCAGAACCTCATGCTTACCGCCCAAACCAAGTCTTGACCTCCAGACTCCGGAAACCGTCACAACCCACCCAGATCTCCCACTTACCATCCAAGACGCCATCCTTGTATGCCAGCTTCTCGTCTTGACTTACCTCTGGGTCGATAGTCTCTGCGTTGAACAAGACTCGCCGCTAAAGATGCTGACTATCAGAGAGATGGATGCCGTCTACGGATGTGCCCAGCTCACCCTCATGGCCGCCGCCGGCTCGGACGCAGGGGTAGGACTACCCGGCATAAGAGTCGGCATTTCTCAACGGCAACGGACAGTCCACGTAGCAGGCGGAGTTACGCTGGCCGACATCCTCCCGCGGCTCAAGGAGGTAGTCGACGATAGCATCTAGAACACTCGGGGCTGGACATACCGGGAGCGGGTTCTGTCGACCCGGAAGCCATATTTCACCGCGCAGCAGACCTTTTACGAGTGCCCGCACGGCCAAAGCTACGAAGATGATCTGTATGATGTCCATGGCGCTGAGACAAGAGTTGGCACCACTGACGAGGCAGCCCCGAGCGGCGAACCGGAAGACAAGTGCCAACTCGAGCAAAAAGGTAGCCTAAGCTACGCGATCTACGAGGGCATCGTTCGCGAGTTCACCGCACGGACACTCAGCTACGAAGAAGACGTCGAGGCCGCGTTTGAAGGTGTGTCCAGCGCTCTTACGCAACGCATGTTTAACGGATCTCCTCTACTCTTCGGCGTCCCTCTCTGCTGCATCGACCTCGCGCTTCTCTGGCATCCGTCTGGCCGACTGAAGAGACGACGACGCCGCCCCCCCGATTCACACGCACTGCCCTCTATTTTCCGTCGTGGTCCTGGATGGGGTGGAAGGGAAGGTTTCTCCTCGACAGTCTCGGCAACCTGTCCGAGAGATTGATAAGCTGCGTCCGTTGGCTTGAC
Organism: Podospora didyma; assembly: GCA_033439775.1. Lineage (NCBI taxonomy): Eukaryota > Fungi > Ascomycota > Sordariomycetes > Sordariales > Podosporaceae > Podospora > Podospora didyma. The sequence continues at coordinate 3,263,459 of JAULSW010000003.1, forward strand.
CCGAGCGACGAAACGACGCGTCTACCAGAGGCATTCACGGGAGTTCCGCCGCCAGATTGGGCGGGATGGCCCAGGTGGACACGACATGTCAGCCGGCAGACCTACACTATCACGGATTCCGATCCTTCCTGGAACGAGGAGACAGTACTTATAGCGGAGCACCTGGATCACCTGCCATCAATCTACAGGAGCCTCTAGATCCGGACGACAAGATCTTTGATCGAGCTGTATACGATCCAAATATCTGTTGGTGTGTATACAATGTCCTCCTCATTAAGTGGGCGGGGGATATCGCATATAGAGTAAGCAACTGGCTAGTTCAAGCCATACGGCCTACACCAAAGTTAATTATTAACCGACATCAAGGGCTCCCATCTCCAGGTCCGCGCTGACCTCCCATTTCAAGAATGATGTAGCAACGCAATGAACTTGGTCTCTGAAGACTGAGATGGTTGATGTCGACCAATCCTTTTTTTGTCAAGCCTGAGTCTTGAATGCAGACATTATTTCCGTAAGTAGCAACCGGACTCTAGGAGGCCCGTGCGACAGAATAATGCAACCTCAGTACCGAAACTTAGAGCCCACGACGAAAAAAAAGTTCAGCTTTCCATCACCAATATAGCCTTAGAGTCCTAATAATTCCTCAAAATCTGTCGATACATGTCTCGACTGTAGTCTCAAAGCATCAGCCGTAGCCAACCTACATGGAAAGATGATCTGCCACATTCTGGGAACAGAGAGCAGAATGGCTCGAGGTTATACAGGAAGTTGGCAGTAAATAATAAAGATCGAGGTAGATACACGACTCTCCGTTGCCGGATATATTTCTTCTGAATAACCACACCCGTTATTCTGCCTAGATGTGACAGGTTGAAAAACGGCAATCTGGAAACTACTCAATCACGCGACCTTGGAAGAGCTTGCTGGCTCGTACACCAAGAAGTACGTGTTGTAATTCCCGCTGCCGCCGTACGGCCTGTCATCTTGTAGGAGTTGTTCCACTTCGCGGAACCCCTGGCGCAAGTAGACGCCACGCGAGACATCGAAGGCAAGGACGAAGATGGGCCACCCCAGCCGCTCCGCCTGTCGCACACCCCTCAGTACAAGCGAAGTCGCGACTCCCCTCCCCTGGCTATCAGGGTGCACGGCCAGGTAATCAAGTTCTAGGCTGTTTTGTTAGTATGTGGTACGTACAAGGAGGCTGTCCCTTGCCCAAAGACTCACGTATGAACTCGCGCCCAGCGAGGATGCGCTGCTTCGTGGAGGCGATCTTGGCATCGAGCACGTCAGTATTAATGCTCGTGCCAGCGCCTGGATTCCACACGGCCGAGTCGGCTAGCTCCTCGAACACCTTCTTCGCTTTGTCGTCCACATCAGGCACCTGCGCTTCTGTCCATTCGGACTGGAGAGCAGGCGGCAGCAGCCAGCGGGCGTATCCGACAACGGCGCCCGTATCATTGTCGACGGCCTTCTCATGGCGGCGCTCGTCGCGGTCTATGAGCAGCACGCGCGCAGCAATGCGGTTCTTCAGCTGCTCCGTGATGTAGCTCAGCTGTGCATCGGCCGGCCAAATCATCCGCCAGTATGGCTGGCCCCAGAATGCGCCGGCATTGTTGATCGCTAGTGCGGCCGCATCCTCAACGGTGCATCCCGAGAATGTCAAGCTCATGTTGAATACGTGGTATGTGTCGGATATCCTTGAGACCAGTTGATCTGCTAGACAACTGTCATTTGAGGGCATGGTCACCATTGGGTGTTCGCGCTAGTTCAATTACAGACCTTTTCAAGGATACGGACATGTACTTGTACAGCCGGCCCTAAAGCGATAGGTGTCTTTTCTCCAGGTGTGCCGGGTATTATGCCGTTGTCAATTCCCGGTCCGCTGTAGGCAGCAACAATAAGGGCACCCTTTGGTTCGCCCTTTAGGTATGCAAGGCCATTTCCTTGTGCATAAACGCGGCAAGAGTGCCATGCACAAGGATCCTGCGATATGCATGATTTGGCGCTAGAGCTGATATTGCAAATGGCAGGGCGACTTACCTAAACCTTGGTTGTTACGTGGGCAGATTGACATCTGTACCGACCTAGTGCCGCGCAGATCACCCAGGACTCGACCAAACCTTGCGTGGAACATGGTCGTGCGGGCGAGACCTAGCGAGAGCACCTCCATGGCAAAGCGTGGCATTTGATTGGCTAGATGCAGGGGAAAATAGGCTTTCCGCCATGCAGACGACGGAGAGTAACTGCGCCCTGGACTCGCCAGCTTGCATACCGTGGAACCAAAGCACGTTTTGAGCGAGTGGATTGGGTTGGATTTTTGTCTACCTTACCCTACCCAAAGGGGGGCGAACCAAAATTGCCCCAAGGGGCGCCAGCGTTATACTGCCTATGACTCACCGCCTCACAGGCTTCCTGCCAAGGGGCTTTCGTGGCTAAATCAGCCCTAACGTTTCCGTACTTATCTGGCGGCGCCATCAAAACCCCACGTTGTAGGTATGTTCCCTCATTTCATGCCAGTAACGCGCTAGATTTTACTTGATATGAGCGTGTTTCTTTTTTTTTTTTCACTACAAATACGACTGGGAACGGAAGCAAACAAAACAGTTGTATTCGTAATCACCGGTCGGATGGAACTATCAAATTTCATGAAAGACCCGGAATGGTGCGGTGTATCTAATGACTTGATACCAGTGCCCATTGACAGCTTTACGATGTCTGTCCTGCCACCAAGACAGACGCCCAAAGCCGAATACCAACCCGCCGACCCATTGAGCAGTCATCAGGTGATAGCGAATTTCGCCAAAAACTACCAGCGCTCACCAGAAATATTACGTTGAACTCTGTGGCAGGCAACGAAAATGCTTCCTCAAGCCCAACCTGTTCCCGTTACTCCTCACCGCATGGCTTTAAAGACACACAGAGGCAGCCCCTCGGCCTCCCCTCCGTTAACGAACCATTGTCAACGTATCCGTCAGCAACGGCGTCTTTCTGGCCTTTAAGGGGCGGGCACGGCGTCACGAGGAATACGCCGCCGTCGTTAAGGAATTTCCCCAAGACGGGCTACAGACGAACGTAAAAAGATACTTTTACCTGGCTCTGCTCAATCAAACCGGTGTCTACGTATGGTCAGTGGCTGGTCTTCTTTCCGTTTCCTTTTTCTGGAGATGTCCGGACTGATTCGCCCTACAGACACCTTTATGGAGCCGTTTGGAGAGCGGTTCGTGGCCAATTACTCGGCCGTGGGATTCCGAACCATCGACTCTGTTCTAGGGCCTCCGTGAAGTCAGGAGGGAAGGCTGAACATCACGGATCAAATTGATACTAGCTCTTTTGACACCACACGGGTAGTTTGTACCAGCTGCCGAGTTGGCCCAAGATAGCGTGTTTGAGGAGAATGGCCGTAGGATGATGTGATGAGCATGTAGTCGAGATAGATCGGCGTCTTGTCCGCTTCAAGTCCTTTTGCACAATTGCACTTGATCCCTCGTTGCTCTGGAGTCCATTTTGCCCGTTGCGGGTCAGATGTGCTTCAGCCATTAACTTCGCTGAGCAGGACCCTACCGACATCCAAACCGTCTTGGGGAAAAGCTTCAACCAAGAGTCGTTCCTTTCCATACATCTCACACCGCGAGATACAGTCCTCTCAGGATTTTTATCGGGAACAAGCACACAGTCCACCTCGAATCTCCCATAATTAACCCGCGCTTCCGAATCCTCAGGCTTAAAGTTGGCTCGCCAACCACCAAAATCCGTCATGGTATCCCTGCCCCGCGTGCGCCGAATACATGAACAAGTTCCACCGGCCGTACGGCCTCTCCCACTCCCTCACCTCCTTCCGCGCTCGTCTCCTCTCCGCTCGGGGGAAAACCCAGCCGGTCCCTCAGCTCCTGCTCCCCCACCGCGCTAGGGGAATCAATCTCGTTTCCCCACCCAGCACAATCACAGGCATCGCGAGAAGGTCGGCGAGCGGGAGGAGGCGGGGTCCCGGCTGCGCATGCGGTACAGTAGAGTTGTCTCGCCGGCGTCGCTGAGGCCAATGACCAGGAGCCTTCGACGTTTTGCACTGGCGGTCGCGGCTACTATTGCACCACGAGGAGCTTGGAGGGCTCGCACGAAGCCTGCCCAGAGCAGCCAGACCATCATCTGTATAGTAATCATCGAGGAGAAAATGGGATTTGAAGGCTGTTGAGTATCGGGTGCCTAAAAGTGGAGTGTTTCGGATCTGGCGTTGATTTCTCTGGGGCTCCGTGGTGAGCGAGGGAGAATTGATAGTGGCTGCTTGTCCCCATATTGAGGGGGTGTTGTCTTTTGTGATGCGACGAGTCAAGGTTCGATGCGGACAGGTGGCAGGAGAGGCCATGTCATCAACCACACAACATGGCGGTCTAATTGTCATTTGCTTTCATCATCGCTCTTTTCGCCTTCGAAGCCTCTTCTTACCGCAGGAGGTCTTGCTGGCTCATTCTTTGTCGCAGGTAGCTATTTCTGCACCAAACCCTTAGCCTCGCCGCACGTCGCCCACCTGCCATATTGACGGATGAGCTCTTTTGAGATGTTGGCTCAAGGCTTCAGACGATGCATATCCAATTCTCTAGCCGTGGCAGCCCTTTCTCGGACAGAGGAAAGGCTTTCCATGCTCTTGGGGATGAACATCTCGGCTGTCTATGTCTGCAAAGCCATGGGTGAACTAGTGGCAATGTAACTTGGGGCATTTGAAGAATTCAATTCCATACAGGCCGAAGAAGGCCCGTTGTTCTGGTCTCAACGAACGATTCGTGGAGATTGTCTCCAGGCTTTTCGGATTGCGGCGATCCGTTCCTCGAGATATTTTTTGGGGCTTCGAAACAACCAGTTGGAAGAGCCCCAGCTGACCAACTTCTCAAGATCTTGTTTTAAGAGTTTGTCAAGTGACAAATATGGTGATAGCCCACGACCTTGGGGCAGATAGTCGTAGAATTGCAGTAGGCGAATGGCTGAGCGAATGACCTTCTCATTGAGAGGTTGTTTGCGACATACCGTTTCGACATGGTGGTTCCAAATGTTACCGCGTAGTCTTGGAAGCCATAATATCCAGTAAGCGCAATTTCGTGCACTTCCTCATCGTCCAGGTCCAACTCAAAGGGCGCCGAAGAAAGGTACTTGGCACAGAAATCAGCCACGTAGGGATGTTGTCCGACAATGGAAACACGGTTGGTATGCGATAGGTATCTGTTCAAAATTCGGGAATATTATTTAGTGGCCATGCTTGGTCCGGGTCAGGTGAAGCTCCGGAGTGTAAAACTTACCGGCCAGCTGATTCGTGAACAAGAGTCACAGTCGAGTCGGGTCCAATCGCCTCTTCAATCACCTCAACAAGTGAGCTGCAAATGGTCTTGCAACTGTCCAGCCTGTGTTTCTTGAAATTGCACTCTTCAAGATCCGCATCTCGTCTTCAAAGTCGGCCAGAGAACCTTGGAGAACTAGGTTGTCTAGAACCACTCTGGCAAAATGAAACATGCCTATTGCAGGTCGGCGATCATACTCATTGAGAAATAGTCTCACTACGATTGAAATTCTCACCTCCGGATCCTTCAGTGACCTTCCCAATGACACTAATCTCATCGTCTCTGGAAAGTTGAAACCGCTCCCGAATCTTGGACGCTTGGGTTTCTACAAAGTTGTGAATATCCGAGCGATGTGCCACAGCTCCATCCAGGGTGATAGCTGGGTGAGTCGCTAAGGTGCGTTCCAGAGTCCCATCCTTCTGGCCAGACAGTAAGACATGAAAAGTTCTGGATGCTGTGATTGGCAACCTGAAGTTCTCAAGCCAATTCAAGATTTTTGGACCTCGACGTCACTTGATGTGTGATCAATGGCGCACTCGTCCAGTCTATCAAGAATAATGTAGGTCTTCGTACAGAGGATAAGGGCCAGACACTCCTTTACTGTTTCCTCAAGAAAGCGCTCCGTCTTCATGGTCAAAACATCGACTGAAGAGTGGCACCTGCCGTATACATATGCCACAGCGCTATCCTCGCACTGGAGAAGTTGTAGAAGTATTGCCCGGAGCATAGATACGAAGGACATCTTAGTCTCATCCCGGTGGATGAAGTAGAAAAACGGTATGAGAGGGCTTGTGAGGGAGGAGGACTTTTGGCATATTAAGTGGTCAATTATCCCTGAGACAAGTGTCGGTTTCCTATTCCCGATAATTATGCCAGCATTTATTTACGTTCAGATTCTCAGAACCAACGTACCAGCACCAGGCATTCCGGCTAGATACAGAACTCCGGGAATGGCCATCCAGCTTCGGAACCTTGAATCCCTAAAGATCCAGGTTCCCGAGGATGTCGAGTGGCGTCTCGATAGATTGTTTCTGTGATGTACTTCGAAGGCTGTTTCCACATCGAAATTCAAGATAGCAAACACGGACCGTCTTTGCTCGATGACGGTGTTTCTGGCATCTTCTGCTGCTTTCTCCCTGTCGCGTTGCAGTTGGACGTCCAATTTCTTGCTTAGCTCAGTGAACCTCGTTTCGGCGTCTTTTCGAAAGCCTTAAACTTCAGCAATAGCTGCCGTAAGCTTTTCGTCAGAGAGAACATTTCGATGCCTCTTGAGGCTGCTGATGATGGGGTCAAAACGCGTCTTGAAAGTCGGCCACACGTAGCTGAAACACGTTTTCCAGCCTTAGTATTGTCAATAATCAGAAACAAAACCCGTATCTGCTTTGTCTTGGCACCTACCTGGTCTATTGAGTACGTCCAGGGTGGCCCGGTGAAATTCCAGGATGTCGTAGAAATATCTTCCCGACACCTTTCTGATCTGAACATGGTTTTTGAAGAATTCCTCGAATTGCTGGAGCCCTGAGATGACCTCGCCAATTTCATCATGGCATCAAAATGCGTTCAAGCGCATCAAGTCGGGCGCTGCAAATCATCAGGACGAACTTTATTGGGCCCTGAAGGAACCTTTAGCAGACCAACTTGTGTGGAAACAACGAAAGAATGTATATCCTTTGAAGTTCCTGACGTACCCGTACAAACGCCACCACCTCGCCGACATTGAAAAAGATAGTGACCAAGTTTTCAATACTCTTCATGCCTTCTAAGAGGCCGACAGACGCTTCATGTTTCGCAGCTTTTTCTGGCTTCCTGTCTCAGCCTGAGTCCGACAAATCGCTTTTCTGACATCATCGAGGCTGTATATTGCAAAGTCGGCCTTTTGCTTGTCGTTGAGCGTATCCCGGAACTTTTGCAGCGAGCTTTCGAAGCTGTCAGGGTTTAGTAACAACATCTTTGCGGTGAGTGCACTTCTCAGCGTCGCAAATCGGGGCAAAAGACAAGGGATGGGAAAGACAAAAAGAAACCTGAAGACGGGGAGGAGAAAGGTGGGGAAATGCCTTTTAGGCTGTGATTTCTTGGAAGTCGCACTTGGGCACGACTGGGCGCCCAGTCGTAGCTGCACTGCCACCACCATGCAGACTAGTAGTCTGCCCTGGCAAACCTGCAGAGGCGTGTCAGCTGCGGCAGCCTGTGACCCCCAGCCTCTCTCCCACCACTTTTTCTTCCCTTTTACTTCAGGGCCCAAAAATACAGCCGACATCCCAGCAGGGCACTTCAAGGGTCAAAGTTGCCAACATAAGGTCTCTGATACACAGCATCAATGTCCAAGCGAAAGCAGCACGATGTCTATATCTTTGATTCGCCAGCCCAAGCAAAGCGCTTGCTGTGCGACGTTTCTGACTCGACCTTTCTTAACACCAGCAACCAAGAAGGGTTTGGCGCTGATTTCTCTGTCACAAATCCAAGCCAGACTCGTGTTTGCTACGGATCGGTATAAGAGATGCATCATGAACACTAATTTGGTACCTATCAAGTCAGTTATCTAACCTAGAGAAAAGCTTTACGATACCAAGGTGCAGCTGAATCTTGACAATAGTCAAGACATCAAGCCTCTGCCATGGAGCAGATTTTACACCATTGGCCTCCATTCCCACATCAAACTTGACCTCTATTCTTGGTAAAAAGAAAAAGATCAAAGTGGTTGTCGCGGTCTCGGTCAATCTTACAGGACCTCTCGACTTGATCGGCGAAGTCGGAGTCGCCCTGGAGAAGGATGCAGTCTTTCTCCAGCATCCTGTCTTTTTAGACCAGGGAATACCCTACATCAACCCCCACTACTTCTACCAGGCAACGACCAACATGATTTAAGAGACATCATTGGCCCTGGGCCCCTCAATTCCATGAGGCTTGGAGTTTCCCAGGAAATCGAGAATGTGCTGTCTTCGCCTGATGGGGTCTCTGGGCAAGCATCAACTGCTCAAATTGACTTCACTGATATGGAAAGGCGTGGAAGCGAACTGATCCAGACATCCCTCAAGATGTGCGTTCCCTCTTCGCGACTTCAAAATGATTGTGGCTGACTCGGCGAGGAATGAGGTGAGTTAGGTATCACGAAAACGCCGTCAATTTTATTCTCAGACGAGAAGACATCGCATTTTGCGCGTCCGTGTCTTCTGAGCTCAATATCCTGGTTGGATGCCGGTGAGTACCGACCTTTTTTGGGTGAACAAGCAGGTCAAAGTCTGATATCTCGATCAGCGACTTCCAGTCGGCGCAAGTCTCTCTCGGCGAAATTGTCGCCGATGCCATGGGCCTTGGGGAAACCTGGACAATGCTTGCTGTAGTCGCACGATCTAAACACATAGCCGCCGAGATCGATACCTTCATGGGTGCCGCTGACGACCCGTCTTCCCGGCTGGCGAAAACAACTCATTGTTGTCACATCTCGCCGTTAGTAATGCGTAAATTTGAGCAAATCTTGTACAGGAGACTAACCGTAGGCTATCGACTGTGCAGAAGTCTTGGATGTTTGGACCGCTGAGATCAGAATGTAAGTTCAAACTCAAACTGCACTACAACCCAAACTAAGTGTTGCATACAAGACACCTTAATCCAGGCGCTTTTGACGTTCTAGTGTTCCACGGAGACAGCCGTCCGAGATCGGCAGACGTTCTACTGAAGTTCGATGTTGTCTTGACCACGTACCACACCCTAGCTTCCGATTGGAGGAGAGGTTCAAGAGTTTTACAAGACGTATTGTAGTATCGTGTCGTTCTAGACGAAGGTAAGTGTCTGCCTTTATCACAAGAAAACACGGCAAGAGGGCTTATGGAACAATGTAGCGCACTGGATCGGTAACCAGGCATCCCAGCAGTTCAAGGCGGCTGAGGCGCTCCGCACAGAAAGGCGTTGGTGTCTATCCTGAGAGACACCAGCAGCACAGTCAGGAAGGGTTAGGGTTATAGCGGGAAGGAAAACCACCAACCTGTATTTAGGCCCTTCAGGGGGCGCCACACCATTAGTTTCCCTAGACCACTCCAGAACCAAGATCCTCATCACCAGCTTCACAATCCGGAACCCCAATTCAGAATTCCAAGTACGATCTTCGCTTTCTGCTGAAATTTCTCCACTTTGAGCCGTTCGCCAGCTCTGATGTCTTCGACAAGTACTTGTTGGGGCCAATCAAGGACCACTGGCAGGACCCTGACTCGTTCCGAAATCTACGACTTCTTCTCCAGACTATTTGCATCCCCCGCGGGTCTTCCCATCTCAACTTGCCTGAGTCCAACACCGAAGAAGTAGAGGTATTGCTTTCGGTAGAAGAACAGAAACTTTACGATGACATTCTGCAAGACTGTCGAGAGGAGTGCGATAAAATCATCAGCAGCAACAGCGATTCCAAGAGGTACCACGTTCTCTTTGCAGCCATTATGAAGCTTCGCCGCCTTTGCAATCACGGCGTTACCAGTGTCAATCAAGACGATAACTCCCTGTTCTCGGTGAAGAGTCCTAAATCTGGAGAGGGAAAATCTGCCGAAGCAGTTCTCTTCTGCGAACTTTGTGGTGAGGATGAGGAGGATCCCCTGGCGCTGCTGGGTGGACTTCAATCGTGTCCTGATTGCTCTCGTCAGCTGGGCACTCGGGGCTCATACACCCCATCCGTACTCTCCGCCACTAGCCGAGAGTCCAGCACCGGCGTCTTCTCGCCGCGTTCGCCTGAGACCTTGGGTGCAAAGGACAACAACGCGCAAGAGCCAAGTTCGTCGAAGCTGACAGCAGTGGTCCAGAACATCCCGAGCTCCCTGCCGGACTCCAAAAAGTAAGTAAATATCCCAATCCTGCGTTGCAATCCGGCTGACAAACTTTTTCTTGCCGTAGCATCGTGTTCACGTCCTGGCGTTCCACAATCGATATGCTCAGCACCATGCTCTTTCGGCACGGCATCCCGTATTTTCGTATCGACGGAAGAATTCGACACTTTGACCGCATGGGCATAATCTCCCGATTTCAAGAGACGAACGAAGCCCCAGTCCTCCTCATGTCGATCGAGGCTGGAGCAGTGGGGTAAACATCCACAACCTTCATGATATCAAGCTAAAGTGCTGACTGGCGACCCGGCCTGACGATAACCGCAGCAAACCGGGTCCACATTGTCGAGCCTCAATGGAATCCGTCGGTGGAGGAACAAGCCATCGCACGAGCTCTCCGGATGGGCCAGGAGCGTACCGTGACGATCGTGAGATATATCATAAAAGACACACTCGAGGAGGTTGGTGCACCTAGTACCAATATGTCTTGAATCAGCTCAAGTATTGACCTTCACTGCAGAATATCCTTGCCCGCCAAAAAAAGAAACGACTCCTAGCCAAGATCTCGCTGGACGATGGAGCTGATGATGATACCACTAGAGGACTGGACGTCAGTCTTTGACCCACTACGTTGTTTCTGAACAGTTTGCTAAAATTTACAGGATCTGAAATTTGTCCTTGATACCGGAAATAGAGCATGAGTGATGAGATTGAGGGGTTGTTTTCTTTCTTTTTTAAAAGAAAAAGGAAGATATGGAATGCAGAAATTATAGTTCCAAGGGTGTATTCATCGCTTGTCTTCTTACAGTTTCCATTGCAGCTTTCTGCGTGAATGTAACTAACATGAATTTCTTTTCTCATTACGCTTTAGTCCCCTGGAGATTTGACTTTTGAGTTCAATCAGAAAGGCGATGCTTCAAATTATCAAAAAGAGAAAAACAACAACAACAACAACAACAACAACAACAACAACAACAACAACAACAACAACAACAACAACAACAACAACAACAACAACAACAACAACAACAACAACAACAAAGTTTCGTAGCCTTCCATGCATATATAACCATCTAGATTTCAAATAGAAGCTCACCAGGACCCCACGAAACCCGATGCCCGGCCCGCAGCGCAGCGGCCTGGAAGTCTGCGGCCCGGGCCGCCATCACATGCCTGGAGCGTGTGCCGTCGGACATCCTCGATAAAGAAGGTGGTCATCTCTTGGGCGATGGTGGATATCATCCTCATCTAAATCACCAGCCTTTTCTCATTGATCCCCCCTGAGCCGAACTTCGGGTTTGAATCACGTGACCGGTAATAAGTGTGCTCATAGCGAGTTAGATGCTGGTCTGCAATATTAAGTATTGACTGCCCAATACTGGTGCGAGTAGTACTGGGAGACGGTGATTTCGGTGACTTCAGTCCAAGCGCTCCATTGGATCAGGCGTGGGTAGCACAGCCCTTATTTGCACCGAAAGGGGCGTCCCGGCAATAAGCATGTTAAACGTCAAATCATCATGACCAAATTAATTGGTAAGGGGGGTTGGTACGCCGAGGCTCCGCCAGGGTTGATCAGGAGGGGGAGCTCGTGGGGGCTGCCAAGATGCATTGGTCTTTTGCATGATTTCACGTGGATATGCAGTGTCCTTATGGGGGGTTTGAAAGCTCTCTCGGGTAGTTCTTTCCCATGAATGGAACTTCCATCAATCGCCGACATTCCGCTTTATGATTGCGGCGTACGCAAATTACGCCCAATCTACCCCTTCGTCCGCCTTGTCGCACCACAGAATCCCATGGCCACAACATTGGATGGCTGCGCCGCCTTATGGCGTGCAGCTGGTCGCACGCTTGGGTTATATGTCTTGGCCCTGTGTTCGATCTGGTTTTTTTGGTTGGGGGGGGGGAAGGCACCAAAGACGCGGTGCGTGTGGGACACGATAACCTGATTAGGTAGACAATGGATTGACTAAGCAGTAGCGGAAGGGGGGTGTGGCCCCTCGTAAGCGAACAAGAGTGTGCCTCACGAATTCCCTCGCACTCAGCGGCAAAGCTCACGATAATTGTGATTTGTCGAGAAGGTTGCCCCCGCCTCATCCGTGCGTCCTGCTTGCCACGTTTTCAGCCCCAAATAGCTTTTCAGACCATTGCCAAGACTGCAATGCCATGCGGACTGCCGGCGGCCGTCCTCCACTTGCCCAGGTAAAAAGGCCGCCAATGAACACTTTGACTGCCCAGTGAGTGAGTGGGGTGCAGCAAGCAGCAGAAGCAGCGCAGCAGCAAGCGTTCGGTGAGGTGGTATCCAGGCCCCCAATTCCGGACTTTTGGATGGATGACTACACACCATACATGACCATGTAGTTTCCTGTCCACCACCCCTCCCTCCCTCATCTACGCGAGCTGTGCATGCTGCTGCTTTTGGGACTTTCCCAGAACCATGGACAACCAACCCGACAACGCTGCTCAGATCCAACACTCTCTGGTGGCAGCCACGTCCTCCAACTCATTTTGTTTGGAGATCCTCTCCCTACCCACCGAACCAGTCTAGCCTGAACAAGACGCCACCACTCAGACGACGGTGCGCCCTCGCGATAGGCTTCCCGTCGTCTCCTTATAGAAGTATTCTGTCGCGCCATGGCTGCGATCCATGATGCAGGGCGAATATCCAAAACAGCGTTCATTGTAATTACAATCCATTCTTTGGCGGGGGAACCGAGAGACTCGAGCACAAAGCTAACGAACATAATCAGGGAACTTCTGCTGCATTATTCGGCGTCTGCATCATCGCCAGCGCCATCCGCTTCTATGTCCGCTTCCGGATCCAACGGGAGATTGGATGGGACGATGGGTTTCTTATCTTCGGGCTGGCGTGTCTCATCGCCGGCACGGCGCTGCTCTTCACCGTGGTGGATGCCATGTACGAGACGGAGGCCATGGTGTTCAACGTGGCCAGCCTCCTGACGATGGGCGACCCGGGCGCCGTGATCGCCCGGGCGCTCGTGTTCCACAGGATCTCGGCGGCTTCTCTGACGCTCCTGTGGTTCAGCATCTGCTGCGTGAAGTTTAGCTTCCTGGCGTTTTTCAAGCGATTGATCCACCAGATGCCCGAGATGATCAAGTATTGGTGGTTCACGCTGGTTCTCAATGTCATAATCACCATTTATGGGGCTACGATCTATGTAGTAGCCTGTCCTTATTTCTCGGATAACCAGGCATTCAAAGCTAGTAAGTTGCCTCCCCAGCACCCGGTAGACAAATGCCATGATACTAATTCTATTAAAGTGCAATGCGTGATGGGCGACGGCCTAAAAGCAACAGTAAGCCTAGCCATGTCTCAAATGGTTCTCGACATTCTCGGAGACCTACTCAGTAAGGCTCTTCAAACCCCCTTTTCTACAAACTGATTCCTAACCTAAGACCCCATAGTCCTCGTCATCCCTGTCATCCTCCTGTACAAAATCCGCATCCGCTTCACCCAAAAGATCGCACTGGGCCTGACCCTCTGCCTGACCATCGTCATGATCGCCATCAGCATCGCCCGCATTGCCGGGCTGGTATGGAAAGACAAGCTCGACACGGTATGGGAGACCTTCACCGTCATCATCGCGGCCGAGATCGGCCTGACCCTAGTCTCCATCACCGCGTTCCGCGCACTCTACATATCACAGACAAAGAGACACCACAACAAGCGAGTCCACGGCTCGACGACGTATTACTGGTACCAGAAGGGGAAAATGAGCTTCCTGCACTTCGCGAGCAGGGTCACGGGAAAAGGAGGACATGCAAGTTATCTGGACGACTTGAATGAAACAGAGTTGGCAGACGGGCGGTTTATGAGGAACGAAATCCCTCGCGGCACGATGACAGGCGTGGGGACATTCATGGAGGGGAATGGGAAGATCACAGTGTTAGATCCCGTGGTGACCAGGACTCGGTCCAGGTGATGCGTACATGTAGTTAGAATCATAATTTCAGCGAGAGTAATCATAGCATTTTAGCATCTTCCCCTCTGGGAATTATTTAAAATTACCTAGGCAGTTGATAGACTTGTAGATATCTTCATTTATTTGGGTAACTATTCCTCCCTCTTTCCGTATAACAAGTAAATCTGGTCCTTAATTTTCTGATCCAAATATCATTTCTACACCATCTTCATTGTCCCCCCCCCCCCCCCCCCCCTCCTTCTCTCTCTCTCTCTATTTACCCTTAAACCTATAACAAAAAATCATTCCCTCTTAATCTTTTCGGAAAGATGGATCATCTCAGGTTCTGACATACCCCAAACTCCATGATCATCTGCCCCACCACAACAAAGCCGCAATTGCCACTGCGGAGTACACCAAAACAGTTACAGCTTGAAACATGACTATCATGACAAGTATCTCACTGTCTCTTTTCATCTCTGGAATTTGGGTGTAACCGTCAAGGACTGTCATGAATGCACCGTTGAAGTGCCCAAGAACCAGCCACATCATGGTCCAAACTCTTTGGTAGGTAGTGGACTGACCGGGCGAGAATCGAGATAGTCCTCATACGATACCGATCGGCACAGCTCCAACACAAAAGGCCAATAGAAATAGTATAACAACACTATCTGATTGCCTCAACTAAAAGACGGATAGATAAATAATTGAACACAGACTTCTCAGCGTACCTTTCTTGGGGCGTAGTCGATCCCGCGCGGCGATAGAAGCCGCGGTGGACAAAGCCTGAAATGTTGATGGGGCACTCAGGATCTGCGTTGGTACTGTTCTGAGAAGAGTCTAGGGCCTGCCCAAGACAGGAAGCGAATGCGGCGAATAAAAATATTCTCAGCATTTCATTTTTTTCCTTCTGATGAGATCATGAGATTGGTGATGAGACGGGGTTCAACGACTCAACTGCGGGAGGATTGGCGCTGCCAGTGTCGGTTGGAAGAAGAAATGGGAGCATTCCCAACTCCATTGTTATGAGTACGCCGTACGGTGTAGCGGGGCCCTCTTAATTCAGCTGAACATATGTGGCCAACCAGCAGCTCGTGGCTTCCAGATTACAATGCGGTGAATAAGTATTTGGAAAGTGCAAATGACGGCCTTGAGTTCCATGACCTTTTCCGTACTCCATGTAACAGTGTGCTATTAAACTGAACCCTTCTGAGGGGAGAGGGAAGATTAGAGGTCTCAAGGATTAATAGTGGATGAGATAAAAAAGATGCCTTAACATTTGTATAACGTTTCGAACGCAAATTCGACTAACCAACCGATAGGGAGTTCTTGAAGGGATTATGCTGACGCTGTTGGATGGTGATGGCTGTAAACTAGTCCCTCCAAAAACTGGCAAGCTTGAAATCGATTCGCAATTTGGAAAAGAAAGGCGATTAAACTTTTGCGTCGTTTTTACAACCTATTACTTCGCACACGAACCGCTGGTTCCGGTCTGCTTTCTGCCTGCGTCTTGCCTCTCAACATCGTCTCTTGACGGTTAGTGCAGAAATGTAACAAAAAGAGGTGCAAAACCTGAAGGTCAAGCCGGAGTGATGCAACCACGCTGAATCGAACTCGGAGCCTGGTGGGAACTATAACCCTCCATACCACGCATGGGAGAGCAATTACAGCGTGCTGTAAAGACTACCATTGCACCACCCGCCTGGACCACGCCCAGACTGGGCTTAAATTGAGGGAGTGACCAAAAATGTTGGCTATAGTTTCACCTGCCCCTCGTTTCACCTGCCCCTCCAATTCCCCGCCAAGCTGGCACGCCGTCGACAAAGGCACCACATGATTCATCCCCGCCCCCGCTCCCCACGAAAAGAAGAAGAAGAAGAAAGGAAGGAAGGAAGGAAAAGGGGGCCCACAAATTATCACAGACTGCCGTCGACCAACGAGCGCACAGCCGAGCAGAGGTTGGTCGAAACAACGGCCCCCGTCGCGGCGAGCTACTGCTGCAGCTGATTCAACGACTGCACCCACGATGCGCAGCTTCTTAGCGGTATTGTCGACTGAATCTCGCTGCTAGCTGAAGAAAGAAATTAGGCGCAGAATCTAAATAAAAGCCTTGGAAGTACCTTACCTATGAGGGAGGTGCTCCTTTGTTGTCTTTTAGTCAGTACCTACCTACCTCTATAGTCACCCCCAACAACATTTTTTTGGCTAAATCCGTAATAGGCTTGAATGAGCAGAATCTGAGGCGCACTGAGCATCGCACTGAGCGGAGCTGAGTTTAGGGGTGTTGCGGTTATACTTGCCGTATCTAAACTGATCCCAGTTTTGGGACATCAGTTACAACTGCCGTTTTTTTTCATACGGGTGCAATTAGCTACCGTTATCAAACCAAGTAGAAACCACCATTTGTATTCGAACTAAGATTTAGTATATAACAACTTGTCTATATTTTATTCTTCTTTTAAAAAAGACGAAGACGACGAATATTATTTTGCAAAATATCTACCTTTTATGCTTATAATTTAGGAAAGAAAATTATATTACAATCCATACACAATCCGGCCCGGGTCTCTCAGACCCCGGGTCCTTCCTGATTGGTCCCTTTCGGCCCAGGACCCGGCCTGTCTTGTCCTTCTGCCCGAGTCCCTCCTGATTGGTTGACTCCCTGTCAGTAATGACTGGCTGGGTGCGACCCCCGCTTCAAGCGGCTGTGCCGCCCCACTATTGCTGCATATGAAAATCGTGACAACGCTGCTTAAATATCCTTCGAGGTACCGAATATCGCGTTGCAGCAGTTACAAGGCGAAGATTCTTATCGCATTGTATAACTTGAAGGGTAAGCTATACTTGCGCCTTATTTTGTATAGCGGATATATTGTATCGTCGAGAAATTTGCGATCTTGTACGGTAGTCCAATTGGGTGAGAAAAGTGCGCGCTCGCATGTGAGTCACGTTAATACCTCCTCTCTATGTTAGATTTGGGGGACTCGCAGCCCTTTGCATTCCCAGGCCCGACATGCGAGTTGCCGCGGAAGCCGGATGCTACTGATTAGAGCTATTCCAATCGCCTCTAGTACCACCTTCGTGTCTAGATGAGTGTGGTCTGGTCATGGCCTCTCACGCTAATAATAGGCTCTGCGCTGATTCGTTGTCGTCTTTGTCACAGCGGGCGGGAATTTAAAGTCTGTAATATCCTTCCCTTGCCCCCGCGCTGAGCAAAGGACATAGTCCCTTCAGAGCTTCCGAGTCTTTGCTTTTTTGGTTTCGGTCAAACTTGTACTTTGTTCTTGCTCTTCACCTTCTACACACAAAAACGCTGCAAGGTGCTCACCGCCAACAATGGTTTCCCCGATTCGAATTGCTGCTGTCCAGGCGGAGCCAGTTTATCTGGACCTCGCTGCATCGGTCATAAAGGCGTGCGACCTCATCCGCGAGGCGGCCAAAGGGGGGGCGAAGCTTGTCGCCTTCTCGGAATGCTGGCTCCCTGGCTACCCCGCGTGGATCTGGTGAGTCTCCCATACCCGTTCTCTAATCACCTCCCTGACACTCCGCACCCAGGGCCCGCCCGGTGGACGTCGAGATGCAGACTCGATACATCTACAACTCCCTGTTCATTCACTCACCAGAGATGGAACTCCTCAAAGCAGCAGCCAAAGAGCATTCAATTGCCGCCGTCTTGGGCTTCTCCGAGCGGAGCCCCACCAACAGCGTCTACATCTCCCAGGCCATCATCTCCCCTGAGGGGGAGGTTCTCACACACCGCCGGAAGCTCAAGCCGACGCACATGGAGCGCACCATCTTTGGCGACGGTTCTGGTGGCGACTTGAACAATGTCGCCGAGATTGACTTCGGCGCCGAACACGGCAAGATCAAGGTCGGATGCCTAGCCTGCTGGGAGCACACGCAGCCGCTGCTCAAGTACCACACCATTTCTCAAGGCGAGGCCATCCACGTCGCCATGTGGCCGCCTCTTGCGCCCTCGGCTGGCGTGGAGGACCCTGGCCTGTGGAGCATGTCTGTTGAGGGGTGTCAGAATCTGTCGCAGACGTATGCGATTGAGAGCGCTGCGTACGTGCTGCACACTACTGCTGTGTGCAACCAAGAGAGCATCGAGGCGCTCAAGACCCAGGACGGGATTGTATGTCGCCAGCCGGGGGGAGGGCACAGTTGCGTCATTGGTCCAGATGGGCGCCGTCTGACGACGCCCATTGGGGGCGGGACGGGGGTGGATGAGGGGATTGTGTATGCTGACTTGGATCTTGGCAAGACAGTGGCCACTAGGGGGTTCATTGATATCATTGGGCACTACAGCCGGCCTGACTTGCTATGGTTGGGCGTTGACAAGCGGCAGAAGGAAGTTGTGGTTGGTGCTGGGCCGGCTGCGGCGGCGGATCGCGAAAAAGATGGCCGTTAAGAGGCTGGACAGGTCGATGACTCCGCTCGTTTGGGTACCCACGCTTCTGGCCAAGGAGGCGGTCTCGCGCTTTGCACATTGAAACGCTAGACAGCTTCTCGTAGGTTTGCATTTGAGTGCCCAGCTGATGCATTTTGGATGCGCCTCACTTGCATTGTGATATGCTGCTGACATCTCGACGGCCCCATAAAAGATGGAATGAGACTTGCGGGGTCAAGGTCTCAGATCTTCGCCGACCGCAGATGTCCGACCAAACCAGCAGGGAAGATAAGGTGCATGATGCCAAGCTGGCTGAAGCAAAGCGGCCATCCCTTTGACTGCATCTCACAATGTGTCCTTCAAACCAATGAGAGAAGAAGGACGCTAATAGGTCTTCCCCATTCCGAAAACTCGCAGCTCAGCCCTGCAAGTGCTGCTTTTTCTCCTCCGAGCGGCTAGCCAGGCCCACGACCAAAATTCTAGATTTCAGGCTTCGCCCTTTCGCGTCACAATGCAACGCCATCCCCACACATCATACGGTAGAGGTGTTAAGGGTGGGGTATTAGCCAATTGAGTTCGAGGTTGTTTTTTGTGGCGTCGTCTGTGATAACACCCCGAAGACCCTGAAATGTGGCCGTGGAACGAGCACCGGGGTCTAGACCTCGTGTCAGTAGGATATAGAGGACGGTGGTCCGCTGGAGCCGCAACAATAATGCGGCAAATTAGGTAAATACCACTAGAACTCATCCCTTTCACCACGCTCCACCACAAGTGGCCTCTTTGGTGTTCCGCGTTATGCGGTTGGGCAGCAATCGTGTGACGCCGCTCGCAGCGGACAAAAGACCGGGGAAGGGGGAGCCCGCTCACCTGCTCCAAAGTTGATGCGGAAAGAGGACGAGTTCACGGGATAATACCCGCACGAAGGATCTAGATACCTAGAAGGACTCACTCAAGGCATCGCTTTCCACACCCCAAAACACCCCCAAAGACGGCTCTTCAGAATACCAGAACACCCAGGAACAAGCAGTTCACAATGTTGGTGTCGTCGATCGCAGATCATATGCAGTGTCCTCGAACTCGACCGGCCCAGCTGCCGAACCCCGACTTCCAGCCTCAGTATCCGAGCTTCAGCATCCGTTTCCCCGAGAATATCTCCCAGCTCGTCATGGCCGTCATAGGGGCCCAGCACAAATCAGCCTCTGACGCCGCCGATGGCGCTTCTCGTGCGACTCTTACGATTTTCTTAACATCCCGAGCGAGCACGACCCCTCCCTCCTTCTTTGAATGGACCTCGGTAACCGACAACAAGGGCTTCTACAACATCGCCGCCCTGGCGTATTGGCCCAGCAAAACCGCATACGAGTCATGGGCTGAGGAGTCAGGCTTCAAAGCGTGGTGGCAGGCTCTTGACCCTGACAGCCCCAACGGCTGGTTCCTCGAGGCCTTCTTCCCAACGACCGACCGCTTCGAGACACTCTTCAACACCGATACGGCCCGCGAAGGTTCCGCCCACATGGGTCAGTGCATGAGCGAAGCTGTCAAGGAGCATGGATATTGGGGAAGCATGCGCGACAGGATCTCTCTCTCGCAGACCGATGGCCTAGAGGGAGTGAAGGCCGTACCAGATGAATATAGGTCACCCCCTCAGGACGTCACCCCTACCGGCAGAGTGATCATCCCAGGCAGAAAGAACCTCGCCGTCATCCGCTCGGGGCAGGACTGGCTTGACACTACCCTTGAAGAGAGAAGCCTCTACCTCGATACCATGCATCCCGTCTTGACAAAAGGGATGGAGTTCCTACGTGACCACGGCGAGGAGGTCGGTTGCTACAGCTGTCGCTTCATGGAGGTCGTTGATCTGAAGACAGCCAAGCCGGAAGGCATCGATCGTACCTTTGGACTGGCATACTTCGATGAGCTTGCCTCCCTGGAGAAGTGGTGCAAGGAGCATCCAACGCATTTGGCCATCTTTAAGGGGTTTTTCCAGTATGCGAAGAAGCTGGGGAATAATGTCACACTGAGGGTGTTTCATGAGGTCATGGTGTTGCAGCCTGAGCAGCAGTACTTTGAGTACGTGGGGTGTCATCCTGGAACGGGGATGTTGGTAACGATCTGCTAGATGCCTGTTCGGGTAGAGAAAAGGAAGGGGCTTTGACTTGTATCTCTCATCATGTGTGGTCATTCATGAATACGAGGCATTAAGACGCACCTTGAAGCCCAATAATTACACCGTCATGTGCCAAACTCCATGCCCCATAGTATCCTCAACGCAGAGCTCTACTCGGTTCTTGTCTCGGTGGCAGCACGCGGCCTATGAATGAAATATTTTGGCCGTATTTTATGGACCCGCGGGCATGGCTAGTGATCTTTGTTCATCCGGAACATGCACAAGCAACTGAACTTCGATCAATTCAATCGATCTTCTCAAAATCTGGAATCCAAAAGTGCCGTGCTATCTGACAAAGATACCTGACGCCTAGTAAGCTGATAGTCGAGTTGGAAGATGGCCTAGCACCGCCGCCAGCAGGATCGGAAGTGCTAAGAGGACTACGAGACGGGATGCGGATGCCTACTTTTCGTCTTGGCCTTTGCAATGCGAAGCTTTGGTTCTTTAAAAAAGCTAATTACTGCTTCTAGCTCGTCAATAGGGCTTGAGCTAGCGTGGTACATTAGCCGCCGAGCAACCCACTGGTGCTCGATGGTGCTATCTATTGTCGAATCTGCTCAATGGGAGAATGTAGAAAAGAGAGCGAGGCTAAACGTTATGATATTCAGTCCTAACTTGCTGTTGAGTAATGCAGGCGAACTTTAAAATAGTAGCTGGAGCACTCTTGCAGGTTAGGCAAGAGAGCCGTGGGCCAATCGATCAGGCGCGGGCATGGACACGTTGTCCAGCAATGGGGTTACCATAGGCCATTCAGGCAGGGAGAGATTTTTGGATTGCACATAAAGCCCACTTCCTCTCAGAGTTCAATCACTGCTTTGCGGATCTTCCCCTCGGCCTACCTCCCCAAATAGCAACACACCTTAGGCCCTCACAATATCTTCGCGCGTCTATTCACCATGTAGGGGGAGGAGCAACTCTTCGGAAGCGATAAAGCCCGGCTATGAAGGCACTTCAGGGGAGGGAGGGGTACCTTCGTCTCCACGGATGGCATTCCACCTCAGTACCCCTTGACTGGGCTGGTTTGCCCACTCATTGGCCGTTACCGGATTCAAAGACTCTCACCAAGTCATCTAATACCATTTTCTTTCATCTTTCAGGTCCTGGACCCGGTTCGATGTGCAGCCTCGTCCACGGCGGGTTTGGCGCTAACTCTCCTAGTCGAGGCAGCTGCGTGATGATAGTGGTCGAGAAGGCGCCGTAGCTGGTCGGCGACATTTTCTTGATCTTCTTAAGCGTTTCCGAAAATGTAGAGGTAGGCGGCGCTCGCCTCTGCAACATGGCAGTCTCCTATACGCCTGCCACTTCCGTATACCACTCTCTCGCTACCGTCGAAGTCAGCTTGGAATCGATTTTGCTACCACCACTGTCATGGTATGCATTACCCTCAACGCGGTCAGCGCGGCGGCTGCTGGATGCTGGATCAGAGCATACCCTCGCTATGAACACTGCCCCTACGTCCCACCTACCATACTTCTCTCCCTTCAGCGGTGTTTCTGCGATCACCAGAGACAGGCATGCTTCCTGGCGGCGCTGTCTTTCGCCACCGTGCTATCCCCTGTCCACTTGTGGCATCCACTCAGAGTTGCCAGCCCGATCGAGCTCCAACGGGGCAATGCTGTCATTTGTGTTGTCATCGTCCGGCGTAAACGTTCCCTTGACTGTGACGGCGCGGTCGAATGTTAGGAAGAGCGCTTCGCCTCGGCGATTGGTATGTGTAGCGGGTACCATGTCCACCGCGGTGGTAGTATAAGAGACAGATTTTGGATCCTTCGTGATTCCGCGGCAGCGTAAGAACAGCTGCTTTGTCCTCCGTGACTGCGACGCTATGATGGGAATTGGCAGCGGCGGATACTGCACGCGGATGTAGTGGCCGCGATTGCCGACCATACTGAGGTGGATGGCAGCGCGAAAGCCACGGGCCTTCCAGTTGGCAGTAGAAGGGGACCGCACTTGCGCCTCAGACGCCCGGGAGACCAATTTTCTCGTCAATCTCCATCTCCTCATCCCAGGCGACATCCAGGATGGCGCAGATGCCTTCACACGTGTACAAGATAGGGAGGGAGATGGACAAGCTCGCATTGGTGATAGCGTAAGGCTCGATGGCGGCATCGTCCACATAGCGCGGTACGAAGCCGCGACCGTAAGAGAAGGCGACTCGGTGCGGCGCTAGTATGCTCTGCCCGGTGGGCGGCACCACGTCCGAGGAGACGAAACCCCAGAAGAAGATGGCCTGATCATCCGAGATCTTGATAATCTCCTCCTGCAAGCGGAGGAATGCTGCAAGCGGAGGAATGCGTTGGCGCCATCACCATAAAGCGGTGACATATTTATCTTGAAGGTGCCTAGATTGCAGTACGCTATGTCCTCAACTCGTTTCGTTACTCGATTGCTCATCCATGACATGCGCTCGGCAACAGATGCTAAGAAGATGGGATCTGAATTTTGGAGATAGCGCTGGTGAATGCCTGTGACGGTGGAGATCTCTTTGGCTAACTCTATTGTGGCCCCTAGCCGAACCCAGTCGCGGGAGGAAAAAACAACGTTTTCTGGAGGTAGAAGTTCTTGGAGGGTCCAGCCGCGGGTGAACCATCGACTCATGCGCAAGGCGGGCATGATATTCTTGACGTCGTCTGCTATGACATCGGCGAGGTAGACATAACAAACCTTCGACGCGCGATACCACGCGAACATGGAATTAATAGCTTTGGACAACTCGGCACTGCTTGTCTTGTCGATGTAGTTTGTATCGATCTAGACATAGTTTAATCGGTCCTTCGATGTTTGACGACAAGCCCCGCTGATCTTTGCGTACCCAAATTTTGTTGCGGTATTTTTACCATTGTTCCACTCCTAGAATGTTATTTCTTCGTTGGACCAGGTATGCGAGAGGACTGCACACTCGGGAACGTTGTTGTTGTCGATGAATTCTTCGGTGCTTAAAGTTATCACATTGATAAGTTTCATGATTTCGAACTACGAGCTCGAACTCCCCAGCACTATGAGGCTGCGGTCGAAAGTGTTTCACATATCACTATTGGGGCCAGCGCCAAAGAACGCCAAGCTGGACCTCCAGGCGGAAGCGGAGGACGACGAACAGGAAGAATTCGAGGTGGAGGAGATCCTCGATTCTAGGAAAGTCGGGCGAGGAGTTCAATATTTCGTCAAGTGGGAAGGCTACCCTTCAGCGGACAATAGCTGGGAGCCCTCAGCCAACCTAACGAACTGCGAAAGAAAGAAAAGGAGTTCCATCAAAGGAACCCCGACAAACCAAAAAGATGAGCCGCGTAGGACTCGAACCCACGACCTCCCGAGCACCGAACGGACAATCCCCAGCCGGAAACTGAGGACTGGCCGTTCGACGGGGATCGGGTGCGCTAACCACTGCGCTAGCAACCCAGATTTCATTTGTTGAAACGCGAGAACGGAAACCACTGTCATTATATTACGAAGAAGCTGCCGTAGAAGAAGAAGGAACTACCACCCCTAGATCAACCAAAAGGGAAGGATCAATTGGGGACCAATCGAAGGAAAGGCTAGGATTCGCCGAAGGGGCAGGAGCAACCGACGAAGAGGCCTGAGGATTTGAGGCCAAGATAGGAGTGGAAGCCCTTTGGGAAGCAAGACCCCGGGAAAGCAGGCGTTTTCCCCTTTGTTGAAATCCGCGACGACGCTGACGAAGGCCGAGGAGTTTGTTCTGAAGGGCGATGATTTCGTCCTCTAGCGACTCTTCTTCTTCCTGGATACGAGCCGCTGTATCAAGGGTGCTAATTAAAGCCGGACCGACGCTGTTGCCATCGCAGTGGACTTTGCGAAGCTGGCATTCGGAACAGATGCTGGAGGATTCGGAGTAAAGGCACGACCTGGGCGGATCGGCGCTAAAGCAGTTCGAGCAAGGCATGCCTTCGTGGCTAAAGAAAGCCGTCGCGACGTAAAGGGCGGAGGATTCGTTGAACTTCCGTTCAGAATACATGAAAGCGTTTTTCAGATACCTGCACGAGGCATCGTGAGCAAGGCGGCAAAAGGATGAAAGAGGGGAAACTTACCAGGGCGCCGTTGGGCTCGAACTTCGGGACGAAGTTCAGGAGGGGAAAGGCATCGTGTCACGATTCTCATCTGCGGGGCAGATCACAAGTGGAGGGAGGGACACGGCTGTTTGATTGGCTCGAGGGAGCGAACCCATCAGGACAGGCCCGGGGCCCGAACCCTTTGTGTCCGGGCCTCGGACCAAGGCCCGGAGGAATTAAGGAGAAGTCTCGGGCCTCCAAGGCAGGGGCGTACTGTCCCTCTCGTCGTCGCTTATATAAACAATTAGGCCGAACTCTCCTTATGAGATTCGGCAAGTAAGCAATACACATTCATCTGCTTCATTGCTTGTGAAGGCAATTCACCTTTGTGTACCAGACAATTCCCCTTGTTCAAGAGCTTACCCTTCTTACGTGATCCCAACCCAACAACTCCAGGCGTTCTGCCTTGCAGTTCAGACACTCTGTGAGTGGATTGTAATATGCCCTTGTCTGCGGTGCGTGGTTATGTAATGAGCCTTATCTCGCTGGCAGCTGTCATCGCACGGGCCCCCTTTTGTACCGTAAAAGGCCGAATTTCAATGCAGCCGAGCTAACGCACGCTCCGCTCGCCAGCCTTAGGCGATCTGCATGCATGCAGGACTTGAAGACTTTACGAAGCGCTAAATTCGCTGGAAACGGGTGTTTTTTTTTAAAAAAAAAATAAAAAAATTTCGGAGTCGTGTGCACCCTGTGAGCGTAAGATATGTGATCTTGAGTATTCTCCCCGAAGCCCGAGTGATTGCCTGGCGTCAATTCTCCTGTGTCAGAATAGAGCCTCAGGACATAACAGCGTTTCCCAAAGACCGATGCCTTGTGGATGAATAACCTGGAAGAAAGCATGGCCTGATCTGCTGTAAGGCTGAGGTTCCAAATGTTTGCGCTAGGCGTAGTTTGGCAGGTGGCCAGCCTAACTTCCAGCCTTTCACCGGGGCCAAATTTACAGTGCGGAAACCGCGCATACCTGCGATACAGAGCTCTGCAACAACCATTGAAATCACTCCTGTTCCAGTAACGCAAGTAGGTTTTTTTTCTCCGTCGCACCTACACCTCTGAATCTCCATTCTCCGCTTTATCCGCCACAACTGCATCTTTTACGTAATTCACGTCCTGTTTTTAACTTACTACATGGACAAAGAATGTGCAAATCTTTCCACCGACGAAACATCGCCGCGCCCGATTCGTGGCCTCGGAACTGGTCGTCCTTGAAGCCCGTTGCATTTATTGGATTGCATTACCTTGTACTGTTGTTGGTTTTGATCAATCTCTCGTTCCGTGTTATGTCAGTTCAACTGCTTTGTGTGTCACGCTGGAACTGGTGGCTTGGGGCCTACAAGGAGGCATACAGCCGGCGCAGTGAGGCCGACAGCTTGATGCGTGACAGGCAACCCCTGGGACTGAGAAGCTAGGTTGGGCCCTGAATAGACGCCTGCTGAATCCGTCCAAAAGCTTACAGATATGGCGCCTCTCTGCCGCAGCAGCCATAGCAAACAAAATGTCAAACAGACAGCTTGTGCGTTCAGACGATGCTCCAAGTCATCTGAGTCTATAAGTTCCATGTTGAGCCGCTTCCTTTTGTTGAAGAATTGCAATCGTCGCTTTCGACGTCCCGAAACAAGTGACAACTTCTCCCATAAACTTTCACGTTTTGGTCAGTTACCGAGCTCGAGAAACACTGGATCCCTGCAAACCAACCCCACATAGTGGAAAGAAAGCACGCCTGGGATGGCTCAAGGGTATTATGTAGTGGTTGTGGGGGTGAAACCTGGTGTCTACCTGTCCTTGGAGTGAGTTTCTCTTCGAGTTGCATGCAGTTCAAGATAATTATGATACGCTTGGTAAGGCGAATGATGACGGCAGAAACGTTTGCTGACAAGGGGGAACAAACAGCGACGCCAAGCCAAATGGTAAATGGCTTCAAAGGGAACCACCACAAAAAGTTCCCTACGCGGGAAGCTGCCGAGGACTTCTTCCGAAGCGAAACGCCGAAGCGGGAGAGCGGGAGAACCTCAGATACGCCCAAGAGTTGTGCCCGGACTCTGGACTCTAGATCCGATGGCGATACCAGTGAAGACGACGAATTTGACACGGGTGACTTTGGAACGGACGCTAGACCGATGCGCGGCGCCGCAAGAGCGCAGCCTGCGTCACCAGCATTGTCCTCAGCAACCGCGTACCAGGCCAACGACGACAAGACCGCCAGGCTGGCCTCAGGGTTCCGAAATATGTATCTGGAAGCCCAGGCGACTAGTCGACAAGATGTCTTCTCCTGGAAGTCCACACGATGGGTGTGCCACGAGAAGCGCTGTCAACGTTGAAACAGCCAATGGCAATGGGCGTCCGCATCCCAGAATTGGCGAACACGGCGAACCTGGAGTAGGCAAGCAACATAGGAAAAATTTACGCCAAGGCGCCACTGCGGCTCGAAAGAAACAGCCAATATTGACTCTTAACGTTATTGCTGATTCGTGTATCTCCGAGGTGTCTGTGGCTCGGTGAGGGACAGGGGCAAGATCAGTTAGAGACTTGGAGGACCGGTTACGAGATCCAGAGGCCGGGAAATCGGGAGAACGGACTCATCAGCGTATGTAGGCAACACAATTCAAGCGATATTTGAACCTGTGATGACTGTGTCATTCATGCGAACTCATGCTCGTGAAAGTCGTAAAGGGCGACAGCAACAAAACAGAGAGCCTGGGTTAGTAGCGGAGCCCCATCATCAGGGGCAACACCCGGGACCAGGATGGTGAACAGCGAGGCAAATACCGGACACAGTATGGAACCCAGGCGGTTATACCTAACTAATTATTAGCTAGCGTGAAAAGAGCTAATTAGGAGGGGCCCGAAGGCCCGGGGCGCGGAATTAGGCCCGGGGACGGGAGTCTACGGACTTGGGTCACGATTGCCTTCATATACTTAAAGCGGCTTGGGACCACCTCTCAAATAGACTTAGTTTTCACTAAGTAAGTCATACATTTTACGCTATTACAATCCACACACAGGGTGTCTGAACTGCAAGGCGGTACGCCAAGGTTGGGTGGTTGAGTCACGTAGGGAAGGTAAGCTCCTTGAACAAGGTCGGTTGAGAGTATTGATACACACGTGCGGAATGCCTTCACAAGTAATGAAGCAGATGAGTGTGTATTGCTTACTTGCCGAGCCCCATAAGGGAGGCTCAGCCTGCTGTTTATATAGGTGACACCGAGAGGGACAGTACGCCCTTGTCTCCAGGGCCCGAGACTTCTTGATTCCTCCTGGCCTTGGCCCGAGGCCCGGACACAAAGGGTTCGGGCCCCGGGCCCATCCTGATTGGTTCGCTCCCTCGAGCCAATCAAACAGCCGTGCCCCTTCCCCCACTTGTGATCTGCCCCGCAGGTGAGAATCGTGACATACGTCTTGTTTACTACAAGAGCAATCCTATTATATATCACCCGCTTAGGGGCTTACCCTATTGTACATCGACTTAGCTTTACCTTTTAGGCCTTTGTGCCCTTGAAGTTCCAGTTAGCCGCCAGCCCAGTTGTCCACTTAGACCAACTGAATCCATCGTGTCCACCTCGACTGGGGTCGGGGCTGTTATATCATCTTCGTTTTGTTATTGGTTTACATCTCGTATATACTCTCGGACTTGAATCCTTGCAGTCTCTTCACACCGCTATCTCAGTTGCCCTACTGAACCGATTGTTATTCAGCAGCTGCACCTTGTCTAAGGTTGGGATTGTAACGATGCGGGGAAGCGCTCCCACCCCGCGTCGTTAATCGGGCCGAGAATATTCCCCTCACCCTCCAAACTGAAACGGTTATCCTGGCTCTTAGCAACAATCGCCCAACCCCATGCCCGAAGCTAGCGTCTGGCCGTTCTCCCAACCCGCGCGCTGCCTACTACTCCCAGTCGTCGCCTCGCGAGCGGTTGTACTGTTACTCGAGAGCCCCTTCGTCAAAGGGGGCATCGCTCTGTTTATGATAGAATGCGATCTTGCAGCGCTTTCCCTCGCTCCTCCTGTTTTGGAGAAATACAATGCGGAGAAGAAGACGAACGTGATGGGTGCAATTAGGATCGTAAACATACATCACGGCTATTCGTCGATGGTTACCTCGGACGGCTTGGGTCTCAGAGTGCAACACTACGCGGGCTTATCGCGACCCGCCCGCTGGTGGTCCGCTCATTAATCCCGTACAAGCGCACCTATTAGAAGAGCAGTGCGCCTCGGGTAGTAATGCTAACGGGTATTCCAGTAAAACTCCCATCCACTTTGTAATAAATATTAGAGACACATCCGCAGACACGGTAAAAGGGTAGGAGAACCCACCTGTCTTTCAACTTTTTACGTGCCCCTCCAGCCTGCTGATTTTTTCTCTCCCTCGCGAGGTTGTACGGTAACCCAGCGAACCATTTTCAACATGTCTTCGGCGGAAGGCGCAGAGCTAAAGAGTGAAACAGAGGTGCCCAGTGTCGTTCACCAATCCGAGATTGACCCCGGACACGGCGTCAGTCATGCTCCCGATCTCGACGAGAAGGCGGGATTTGCCGCCTACAAGGGCGATGCAATCGAGGCAGAGAACGTCGAGCACAACATGGGCGTCATGCAGGCCGTTCGGGCCTATCCCATGGCTGCCTTTTGGGCCTTGATCATGTCCTGTACCATTGTGAGCGGCCCGCTACTACCAGGTGTGCATCTCCCCCCTAAGAAATCATAGCTGATACCTATGGTTAGATTATGGAGTCGTATTGTGTCTTCCTCATGGGCGCTTTCGTCGCCTATAATCAGTTCATGGATGAGTACGGCGTCGTCGACAAGGATGGTAACAAGGCTATTGAGGCTTCATGGCAGTCTGCGCTTCAGGTCGGTGGCCCTCTCGGCGCACTTATCGGCGTCTTAATCGCTGGCCCGATCACTAGCCGTATCGGATACCGCTGGGCGACCATCGGTGGTCTCATGTTTCTGAACGTCTTCATCTTCGTCTTCTACTTTGCCAACTCGCTCGCCGTCATGTTTGTGGCCCAGCTGCTTGAGGGTGTACCATGGGGCATCTTCATCGCCAACGCACCAGCATACTGCAGCGAGATCGTGCCGATGAAGCTGAGGGCCCCTGCTACCCAGATGCTGCAGATGTTCTGGGCTATTGGATCTATCATTGTGGGTGGCATTACCTACGCATTACAAGGCCGGACCGACTCGTCTTGTTACAGGTCAGCAAGCTCTTTTCTGTATCACAAGCTCCATTTCTCTTTGCTGATAAAAAGGTGTCCAGGATTCCTATTGCCCTCCAATGGATGTTCCCGACCCCTCTCGCAATCCTCATCTTTCTGGCTCCCGAGTCGCCTTGGTGGCTGGTTCGAAAAGGGCGTCTCGAGGATGCGGCTAAGTCGGTTCGACGCCTGGGACGCGCGTCGAAGCTTGAGCATCTCGACGAGTCGGTTGCCATGATGCGTCGTACTATTGAGCTAGAGAAGTCCACCAAGGAACCCAGCTACCTGGAGCTGTTCCGCGGCACTGACACCTACCGTACTCTTATTGTGTGTGGTGTGTACGCGGCCCAGAACTTAACGGGTAACCTTATCGCTAACCAGGCTGTCTATTTCTTCAGACGTAAGTTTTCTCTTAATAGCTTATGCTCAGTATTTGGTGAACGTATGCGTGTGTCTGCTTGTGTGTGTGTGCTAACCCGAGGTGTATAGAGGCCGGCATGGATTCTCAAACTGCCTTCGCACTCGGTCTCATCACCTCCGCCTTGCAAACCATCTTCGTCATGCTTTCATGGATTCTCACGACATACCTCGGCCGACGAACCATCTACGTCTGGGGCTCGTTCATCAATGTCTGCTTCCTGATTGCTCTGGGTGTCGCAGCCTCGGTCGGTCCTTCAAGGTCGGCCAGTCTGGCGCAGGCATCCTTGGGTCTTATCGTCTCTGTCGGCTTCACCCTGGGACCTGCACCTGCTTCGTGGGTCATCATCGGAGAGACATCGGCCATTCGCCTCCGTCCTCTGACGACTGGTGTCGGACGCGCCTCCTACTACATTATCAATATTCCTTGCATTTTCCTTGGCGCTTATATGCTCAACCCGACGGTATGTGTGAAAATCTTCTCTCCTTCTTCCCACAAGCTCTGCAAACGTGGCAAAACAAACCGCTGACATGAACATGGTGATAGGGGGTCAACCTTGGCGGCAGGTGCGGCTACGTTTGGGCTTCCACTGGTTTCGTCTGCTTCCTCCTGGCCTATATCTACTTGCCAGAGATGAAGGGCCGGTCCTACCGCGAGATCGATATCCTCTTCAACCGCAAGGTCCCGGCTCGCAAATGGAAGCAGATAGTCGTCGATGTCGGCGATGACGAGTAGATGGACAACTTGAGTGGAAGCTAGTAAGTGGCAGGGTGTAACTGGGAGCAACACGTTGGTGGGAAAGGAAAACGGGGCATCCAATGCCAATTGTAGTCCTTTAATTGTAGCAATAGATCGACCAGAGTGGAACCAGACTTTTCCCCTAATTCTCTGAGACCACAGAGTTGCCCGCCAGGAAGTTCAAGTCAACCACCGTTGACCGCTAAGGATAATGAGTGCACCGATAGCGTGGAGCAATGAACCAGGGGTGGTAAAGTCTAAATGGCAGAATGACCCATGGTGGCCAGAGCCTAGTCCGAAATCATAAGAGCGGGCTGAAATGGGCGGCTTCAATCGTCTTGACTGTTGCCTTGACTCTCGTCTACATCAGCTGCCTGGCTTTAGAAGTACTAAGCGTTGTGAGGGGAAGTAGCGCGACAGTAAGAACTGTTTACTTCATAGGTAATGGATCCATGGTCCACTTTGCTAGCATTTGAACACAGATGGAAGCTGTCCTGTGACGATCTGGATCCTCCTTAAGGGGTATGGGGTGAGGCTCAAGGGGGTGAGTGGTCACACACAGTAACCTCGGGTGGATAGAGTATCAAAGAGTAAATAGATCGCTTGCTGAACCACAGTTCAACTGCAAAGACTAAACTGTCTACTTTGGTTGATAGCTGAAGAACCACAAAGGCTCTTCAGCCTATCTGCTTATATAGAGCCACTCCCCCTGATTGGCCCAAAATATGGCTCCGTGGGCTCTGTCCTCAACGGCACAGAGCCACCAGAGCCATGTGGTCCGTGCCCCGTGATATGCAGGCCAACCTGCATGACGTTTGCCCGTCCCCACAGGGCTCCCCCAATCAGGATCGGGACAGCCTCGGGCCAGGGCCCGAAGGAAACACGGAAAGATCTCGGGCCCTATGCCTGGGCAAAACACTCACTGAACCACTGTCTATATAAACAATTAGGCCGAGCCTCCCTTAAGGTGCTCAGCAAGTAAGCAATACACCTTCATCTGCTTCATTACTTATGAAGGCATTCCACACGTGTGTATTAATACTCTCAACCGACCTTGTTCAAGGAGCTTACCTTCCCTACTTGACTCAACCACCCAACTCACGGCGTACCGCCTTGCAGTTCAGACAGCCTGTGTGTGGAGTGTAATAGGCGGAATTAGAAGACGATAAGCAAGAGGAGTACGAAGTGGAAGAGATTCTTGATTCTAAGAAAGTTGGACAGGGGATATAATACTTCGTCAATGGGGAAGGCTACCCTTCAGCGGACAATAGCTGGAATTCTTCGGCCAACCAAACGAATTACGAAGAAAAGAAGGAGTCCCATCAAAGGAATCCCGACAAACTAAAAAGACAAGCCGCGTAGGACTCGAACCTACGACCTCCCGGACACCGAAAGGGAATCCCCGGCCAAAACTGAGGATTGCCCGTTCGACGAAAGTCGGGTGCGCTAACCACTGCGCCAGCAGCCCAGATTTCATTTATTAAGACACAGGAGCGGAAACCACTGTCATTACACTACGAAGAAGCTACGGTAGGAGGGGAAGGAACCACTACGCTAAGACCCTCAAGAAGGGAAGGATCAATCGAGGACCAGTCCAGTGTAGGACTAGAGGAAGGGGCAGCGGCGCCCGTGTCGTCCTCTTGAAGGAGCTCAACCTCACGGCGGTAGGCCCGCAGGGCTTCCTCCTCCAGAGCCCTAGACTCCTTCTCTAGACGGAGCAGTTTCGAGAGAGTCTCCTTTTTCTCCTCGTCAAGACGTTTCTTCCGGACGATAAAAGGACGGACTAACGACGGTTAGGAACGCAAAGAAGAGGAGGACGGAAGGAACTAACGGTCGACTCCATACGCGTCGCAGGACCGACGGTTTGCCTTCTCGCACGAAGCGCATCGGGATTTCGTATCGTCAATACAGCACTCGAAGTCCTTTTTCTTACAAAGAACACTTCCCCATTATAAGGGATCCGAAGCAGGAAAGGAAGCTGCTGTATTGCGGCGACGATCGGTACTAGTTCGCTTTCGAACACGGTTAGACATTGCAGAGAGGATAGTTGCGGAGGAACTTACCTAGGGATGGGTTGGGCGCCAGCAGAAATAAGAGCAGCCAGACCTCCGGGACGAAGGCCCCGGAAGGAGGGGTATCGTGTCACGATTTTAATATGCAGCATAGTGGAGCCTGACAAGGGAACCAAGAGCGCCCCACCAACCGGGTAGAAGAACCAATCAGAGCAGGGCACGACTTATATAAACAGATAGGCCGAGTCTCCCTTATGGAACTCGGCAAGTAAGCAATACACATTCATCTGCTTCATTACTAGTGAAGGCATTCCACACGTGTGTATCAATACTCTCGATCGACCTTGTTCAAGGAGCTTACCTTCCCTACGTGACTCAACCACCCAACTCACGGCGTACCACCTTGTAGTTCAGACACTCTATGTGTGGATTGTAATATTTAGAAAGGTTATAATTTAATTTCAACGGCATTACGAAACTATATATAATGATAGTAATTTTATTTGAACGTTTATTACGTTTTAAGTTCTAGCGTATTACTAGAGTAACCCTTTTCCACCCGTGCTTGGGGGCATTCACCCTGCTTGGTTTGATAACGGTAGCTGATTGCACCCGTAAGAAAAAAAACGGAAGTTATGAGCTGGTGTCCCAAAACTGGGATCAGTCTAGATACGGCAAGTATAACCAGGACATCCCTGGGACTCAGCTCGACTCAGGGCGATGCTCAGTGCGCCTCAGCTCCTGCTCAGGTTTCAAGCCTAATACAAATTTAGCCAAAAAAAAACGTTGTCGGGGGTGACTATATAGGTACTCTTTCTTCTCCTGGTCGTTCCTTGCCCACGCAAAATGGCGATATCACTCTTCCACACATATGTCAAAAAGGATTACACAGTCATCAATCAATGAACAGCTGCCGCCCAAGTAATAAGGTAAGTATAATAGTGGGTTGCCAGGTGTATCAAGTCTGGTTTAAGATTCTACAATCACCACAGCCTCATCGATACCACTGATTCAAAGCATCTACCTTGTTAGGTGCCTCCAGAACCCAAGGGGATGGATGGTGCCTTCCGATCCCATCCCTCTCAGCTTCCGCCAACCGAACCCCACGTAACCTCCAAAAGAGAAAACGTCGCCACGCCGGCAGGGTTGAGAGGCATTTGCCACACGTTATGGCAGTCTCTCCAGCTTGGGCTGGAAATACCTGAACCAGGAGGGGTGCAGTCCAAGGGCGGAAGTTGGGCGAGCCCAGTGGCCTTGAACTCGATTCTTGGTCAACTCTGGTGTTAGCAACAAATACGTATGTTTTGATCAGGTATTGCGAGGAAGGAAATAGATGGACAGAAGAAAAGAAACTCACGGCGTGTCCCGGTCCTTATCATCACACCGCCAACTCACCGCCGCCTTGACAACGTTCTTCCGCAAATCATATCTCATCTCGGGAACATCACTCCCCTTCCCCGTCCCCGTCAGACTGATCCCATCCCAGCGCGAACAACGCATCACGGCATCCTCCCCATCCACGTCATCCGCCACTCGATCCGACCACTTGCACTCAATCTTCCCGCCCAGACCCCGCGCCATGACATCCAACGTCACGGAGCTCCCGTTCCGCCAGCTGGTGCCTCGGTGTTCATCGTCGTCGAGATAGCCCACCGCGAAGTACTGGACCGCGAAGACGATATTCCCCGTCGCGTTGCGGAGCAGGCCGAACGAGTCGACCGTGCAGCTCTGCTTCACCGGCTTGGGTAGGAGCAAAGCGTCGGGGGCTTGAAGTGTGTATTGGCTCGTGAGGGCTCCCGGGACGGAGAAGTTGCTGACAGGAAGACCGCATGTCCGCCCACCGGAGAGCGGGGCCGGGCCTGGGATGATGAACGGTCGCGAGCCTATATTGAACCCAGGCTCCGTGGTGGGGCGCGGGACGCATTGCAGCGGTGCTGGGAGGACGACTTCGCCCGAGGCGGAGAATTGTATGGGGTTGCTCGTGCCGGCAGTGTCGCTGGGGTCACAGTACCATGTCTGCGCGACAGCCAAACGGCGGCGGTTCCCGTCGAGCCGGATCGAGGTGGTGGTCAGATAGCTGGCGTTGGTGTCGGATGGGGGCAGGCCGCCGCAGGTGCACCAATCAATGGTGTACCTGGCGAACACGGGGTCGAGGAGATAGTCCGGGTCGTTGCCGTTGATGGTGCCAGTTGGGCAGAAGGCGGTGCAAGAGACGGTGGTGTTGGTGGCTGGGTTGGTAATGTTCATGCGCAGGACGAACGCTGAGAGGACCCATCCGCCCGAGAGCGGGTTCGAAGGCCCGATCCAGGAGCCGGTGCGCCAGTCAAAGTCGGAGATGATCCAGCTCGGCGCGGTAGAGTTGGCCGCGCACCCGGCCGTGTCGTGTCCCAGTGGAGGCGTGGCTGTGGCTGGCTTTAGCTTCACGGGTGATGAGAGTGTCAGCCAGATGTGCTGCTCTTGTTGTTGCTGTGTGGTGGCTGGTACGGTCACGTTGCCGTGGCCAACATACGGTCTTCTGCGGTTTTACCATTAGTATCGCTCACAGATGGTCTCAAGTTCGCATGATATTAAGACCCAACTTACTTATCCAAGTTGAATGCAGAATCGTCATCACAGGTCCAAGTCTGGTTGACTTCGAGCCTTCCAGTGCCGCCATCGCTAGTCTTGTCAAAGCGAAAGCTGGTAGACGTTGCGACGCCTCCCCGCTCAGGAGCATTGTTCGGGCAGTCTCCAGTAATTATCGTCATGCTCTCCAGAGACTCATATTTGGCAGAGCAATGTGTCGTCAAGTTGTTCATTGGGTTGTAGACCACAAACTCGACGTGTGATGGTTCATATCGAACGGCGCTGAGACGAAGGTGCGGAGAACTCAGTGAATTTACCGTGCAGCTTCTAGAAAAGGGAGGTGGTGGCACATCCGGGTGGGTTGTACCGTTCGCTGCCGATGTTGGTACCGGTGCTGTCCCTAACTGGCACAAAGCCAGAGGCGCGAGAGTCAACACGATCCAACTCAAAAATGAGGACATCGTGATGCTCGAGAGATTAGAATCCATTGCAAAATAGTTTTCTAGTTGAACTGGCTAGTATATTCCCAATATAAATGATCGTCTACAGACACAGGATTCCAGAATAGATTGCGGAGCAGCACCGGCTGAATGGCCTCGGACTCAGTCGAATGCGACATCGTCAAGATTTGCATCGGCAAAAGATGCGGGATCAATCTTTGATTTGCGATTTATCGAAAGAAGTAACTTATCCCGCAGCGGCCGTGAAGCACATTATCTAAAATGAAGACATTATGATGTTACCCAGTGTGATAAAGCGGTAAAAAGAAATTTACATCCAAGCTACCGCCTCACTGTTTTTCTTTCTTTTCTTTTCTCTTCTCTTTCCTCCAAACGAAAAGAAAACCAACATTTATTTTCTAAGAAAGGGAGAAAATAGAACAAAACATCGAGGTTTTATTTTAAACCTACATGATCTATTATAAAAACTGGGCAAAAAAGCTAGGTATGAACGCTCCGTCCTGATCGGAGCGAGGCCCGACTCGGGATCGAACAGGGACCTTACGAAAAACTGGCCAGGTTTTTCATAGTTGACAATGTTAGGCAAGGGATACCGTTGCGCTAACTCCTCTCGTACGGGGCTCAACCCCCCCGCTGAGTTCAACTTGGAAACTGGGTCGGCAGACCTGCCCTATATAGGCTCCTACGTCTGGAAGAGCGGGCTCTTCGTCTTTTGGCTCGATAGAAACTCGGTGCGCGTGGAGAAAACTCTGTTCGCAAAGTTTCGCGGCACGACTGCTGTGGATGACTATGGCAGGGACAGTTTGTTGGGAAAGATACCTACCTGGCCTTTTGATTCGTGTTTGACTGTAGACAGCATTGAGAATTGCAAACCATTGCCATGAAGGACAATGGGTAGGGTACGGATCTGGTGGGTATCAGCGCGGAGTTCTCGCTGCTGGAAGCGAT
Organism: Podospora didyma; assembly: GCA_033439775.1. NCBI lineage: Eukaryota > Fungi > Ascomycota > Sordariomycetes > Sordariales > Podosporaceae > Podospora > Podospora didyma. The sequence continues at coordinate 3,300,459 of JAULSW010000003.1, forward strand.
GAAGAGTATGTTTGATGCTTTGGATTCCCCCCCCCCCCCAAAAAAAAACCTCCGTCGGGGACGGTTGTCAAAGCTATTTTGATTAGGTAGCTATGGGTTGAGAGTTTCTGACGAGGCTGATGAAGCGGGGCGAAGGGACATGAGATTGACAGGGCGAAAAGGCTCACTGTTAACGAGGATCAATCTGCACGAGCACATAGGGCCAAATGGCAGTTTGCTCCGATGGGAGGGGGAGGGGGGCGAAGCTTGGTATGGGTACTAACTTGCAGTGCCTTGAGACGCCGCATTACTTAGTGGGAGGGACAAGTGCCATCGGCAGCAACATTAGAGTCAGCACCTGTATGAACGAGTATGACAGGAAGTTTACTCCCTGGCACAGTGGTAACATGGTGATATCATAATATACCCGAGTGCAAGAATGATCAGTGAAAGTTGAAATGCTCTTAGAATGTTAATGGGTGGGGAGCTCTTTCCTCAAGGTAGAGTAGATACCGTGAGAATTCCGAGTCCGAACTGAAATCTCTGCTTGGAAAGTACTGCACCCACTTACCAGATCTACGCTCCTTCTCTCGTCACTCGATAATGCTGTCGTCTGAGTCGTGACTTCCTTGTTTGACCACAGACCAGATCCGGTAATTATTGCAACAGATCCGCGGTCTCTGAACTCTTCCTCTTTTTAACACACACGAATTACCAGTCCTCTCTTCCCAGTAATCTTTTTTTCTGGCTCGACCGCGCCGATTCTTCATTGCACGCTCATATTACGCATGCATCGCCTACCAGCCACCTACCTATAGCAAAGATCTAGGATCATCCAAAATGGCTAACACCCGGACAGCCTCCACTCAATTCATCACTGAACAGGATCAAACACTAGAGCATATATCCACTATCGCGGAATACTACAGGGAGGAGGTAACGAAGGCATTTGCAGCGTTCCATACGGTATGTACTAGTTGCCCCTGTTTTAGATGATCCGAAAGACGGATGCTGAAGTTGATTGGTTCAACAGACTGCTTCCACGACGTCACTTACTGCCACGTCGAGAGCCCCGGGGGATGATGACCATTCTTCTAGGATCGTGCTTTGGGCGGAAATACTCAATACAATGATCCTGGAATCGGTCAGCGCAGTCCTGCAGGCCGAGTTGGCCAGTTTCGGAGGCACGCCTGAGCCTCTCAACCATGCGGAAAATCCCAGTAGCAGATTCACCAACAAAGAGACAATCTCCCACCAAGCTCGCAACGCTTCACCCGCGAAGCCCAAGGGAAGAGCGCAAGAGATGCTTTAGGAGAAATTGCAAGGGATGCTTCAGGAGAGATTTTAGGGGATGCTCAAGGATCTGTCGTCGGTGACCGCCAAGCAGGTACAGGATACGGAGCACAGAACAACACTGGCAGTGAGGGAGAATTTCAGGAACCTAGTCGAAGCTTCTCAGGCAATCAAGTACCTAAAGAACGTCGCCAGAAGTCTAGATGCGATAGAGAAATAGGGTGAGGCTTAGAATCCGGCAATGAGGGCGATAAAGTAATGTGGGGACAAAGTTGGCAATGGGAGCAAGGAGCAAGACGGGGAAGTAAGAGGGTGTTTTTCTTAGAAGCTATCTGCAATATTGCATTATGTGCACGAAAAGGATTTCTCCAAATCCAACAGTAAATAAAGCCATGCAACATGGTAGGTACCAGAAAGTTGCTTAATAGATACCTTAGATAGTAGTAGGTAGTCACCTATTGGAATCAGAGATCATTGCACAAATTTAAACGTTCTGTATACCCTGCCACTTACTTACAAAATCGTATGCCTGGCGGAATAATGGGCGACGATGAGAACTGTGCTACCCAAGTCATCATATATACCCTGGATCGCAAAGAATGAGGTTTACTAGCCATGGGTGACATCAAAACATGAAACAAACCGACATAGAATGTTTTCTTAATAATGAGTTTATTATTTTCAAGCTGTCCTCCAACTATTCCTCAAATATTTCTTCAATATTCTCTCTACTCAAATCAGAATGCATATGGATATTGACAGCAACCGTCATTGAGCGTTGGTATTTTCGGTGACTCCTCGGTGTAGTCGAGTATTTCTTTTTACGGTTAGGCCATTATTATTATTATACAATAAAGATACATTTGATAAAGATCTGCCACCTATTCTACTGATCGGGGGTTGACTGAGAGCTCTTCCTGGGCTTGACGAGTGGCCAGTGTGCCGGAGGGCCAATCGTCTCCTTCTGACCCATATATGGCTGAAGCACCTTCGGGATTCGCACCGTCTTAGTAGTCTCGTCCCAGCCGTTCTCCAGGATGGCCGCCAATACCCTCGGTACCGCCATGGCCGTGCCGTTGACCGTCCAGGGATAAGCCAGCTTGCCGCCGGCCCTGACGCGCGTGGCCAGCCGTCGCGTCTGGTAGTCGGTGCACACACTGGCACTCGTAACCTCGCCCCAGCCGTCGTTGCGTTCGCGACGCGACGGAAAGAAGGCCTCAATATCGCGCTTGCGCGTGGCCGATGCCCCCAAGTCGTTTGCCGGCATCTCTAGCACCCGGCAATGCAGGCCAAGCGACTCGAGAATCTTTGTCTGCAAGGCCAAGATCTCATTGAATATTTCCTCCGTGAGCTCGACGTCGGGGGCCGTCCATGCGAAGAGCTCGACCTTGGTGAACTCGTGCACACGGTATAGCCCTTTGGTGTCGAGACCGCGTGCGCCAGCTTCTGCCCGATAGCACCGCGATACCGCAACACGCTTAGATGGGAGCTCAGTCTCGTCAAGCGTAGTCTCTGCCTTCATGCCCGCCAGCGGGATCTCGGCTGTGCCAGCCAGTACAAGCTCCGCCTTGTCGGCCTGCCCCGCCAGGTTATAGATCTGCGTCTCCCCGTTTGCGTCGCGCGGCTGAAACCCGCATGCCCCTGCGATGTGTCCGTACACGATGCTAGGCGGAGATACCTGACGCCACTCGGCTGTCGAAGCGACTTTGAGCGCGTAGGCAACGAGTGCTTGTTCGAGCTGGGCGGCCTCGTCCAGGAGGTAGTACCAACCCCACCCAGACGTAGTCCCGCCGGCCGCGAAATCGAGAATTCCAAGTTCAGCACCCACATGGATGTGGGAACGCCAGACACGGTCAGAGGCAGACGGACGGGTTTCCGGGTGATCATTGATGTAGCTCAGCACGCGTGGTTCGTCGCCGCGTGGGGTGTGCTCGGAGGTGAGGTTGGGGATGGCCAGTGCCATATCCTCCATCTCGGCAGTAAGACGGGACTCTGTGGCCTCGATAGTGCTGAGGGACGCTTTGATCTGGCGCGCCTCAGCCAAGAGTTCTTCCCGCGTGGTTGGAGGAGGCACAGTGTTGTCCGGGTCGTCTCTGCTCGTCGATCCTGGACCGGTAAGCAAGCGCCGTAGCGCATTTCCCCTCTCGCGCAGCCCGCGGGCTTCGCGCTGTGCAGTTTGCCATTCGGCGAACAGCTCGTTGATGCGCTGTGGGTAGGCGGCGGCGGCTGGGTAGTTGCGCTCCAGTGCGTTCTTGGAGTAGAGTTCGGGGTTTTGGCGGATGTGCTTGATGTCGACGACGGGCTTGGGCGCATGGGTTGGTCGAGGAACGATGGCTTGGGGAGAAGATGTTTGTGGCTGGTTGTTGCCGAGGTTTTGTGTGGTATGGTATAGCGCGGTGCGTGGCGCTCTTATCTGGCGAAGTGAAGACGAAGAGCTAGATGCTGTTAAAGGAAGGATTGATGGCCGCCGCGCGAGCCTGGCCGTGGTAAGGAGCCGGCATTGAAAGAACGAGAAAGGTCTGCTGGACCTCATTGGAGGCTTTTTTGTGTTTTATTATTCCCAAGAGGGAGTCAAGCTGCTGTGTTTCGATTTGTTGTTTATTATCACAACGCTGGCCGACAGCTGGAGCGTTCGCCGACATCAGACCACCGAAGCTCGTCACGGAAATTTTAGTGGCAGGAGCTATGACCACCTCTGGATTTCCCCGCGAATGCCAAGCAAAGGGCCGCCAAGTGGCCCCCCTCGTGAGATCACACAGTTGGAACCAGGCACATGCACCTTCTTGTCAAGTCGTTTTTAGGTTGATGCGGTTTGACAAAACTGCAGCTAAAACGCGCGAGGAAAGCGTTTATGTCAGAGCCATCGACGCTAAAGCGAATTCATCAATCCTTCATTCGAGTCGGCACATCTTGAGGAGTCCAAAATTTGAACTCCAACCAAAAGACATGTCTGCCCCTGAAAACAGCGGGACAAAAGGATCTGAGATTATTATCCTATGCTATTACTCGGCCCGCAATGTTCAGATGCGGATTTCCTGGCTTCAGGCAAGATGCCACTTTAGCAACAGCCTTGCGGAATGGCGATCTTGCTTGGCGGCCGGCTGGTAATAACCAGAAAACCTTTTGAATAGCGTCCCGAAAGGTAGGTTGTTCTCAGCGGCCAATACCGGCAGCCAGCCCAAACGCCATTGCTGACTTGGAGACTACGGTCGACGGGTCACTGACGCGGGCTCTCCCGAGATGATTTACTTTATTTCGTGACGCACCAAGTGCGATTGAGATGGGTATTGGCCATTGAAGATGCTCAACTCTTCTAACTAAGTTTTTTTGCTTAAACCCTAAGAGACTCGATCGAGCAGAACACAACATTGATCCAGACCTTTCGCCAGATCCAATCATTTTCCAATAACCGCCAACATGAGGGGCTCACAGGTTCCGGATAAATGAAAAAGATGTGGCCATCTTATCTGGTCGCGTACCTCTATTATTATGGACCTGCGACATCTGAAGAGGCCCATCCAAAGACCTGCGGCAGGATAAAAAATTATGAGAGAGGCGATTCTTGATCTGGAAAATTCGTCCTTCGTATTCAACAGTGGGCCAACTGGCCGTTAGCCAGGGGCAAATGCAGGCAGGCCCACATTTGGCGGCCGTTCCACGCCGCAAGTTCCAGACTCCAGGAGGCGGAGCAAAGTGGAAAAAAGCATCTCCATTCTCGGGCGTAGCTAGTGACGTAGGGGGCTGACCAATGGTGCATATCATAATTTCCTCTGTTGTACGGAAAATATGTCCCAAAGAATATGACGTCGCCAATTGCCAACAGACGAAAAAAAGTCCCACAACCCGATTGCGATTATCCCCTGGTGTGTCCTTTGTGGACGAATAGCTGCCGTATGATCCCCTATTGTGCTGATCTCCTGGGCCTGCAGAAGGGGCCAAGTGGGGCGCACGTCGTGAGCATCAGGAACACATGTTTGAGGTTGTGCAAGGACATCCAGTGTTCGCAGCGAGCAATCAACATCAGGACATCAAGCCTGTGATAGATACTATGCTGTGGCGTAGTACCACTTATCAATTAAGGCTCGAATTATATGTGAGTAAACTCTTAATTTGTATTGTACCAGTGCCCTGGTCGTTGAACACCACCTAAGGGTCAACTGGGAATCTTAGCAGCCGTGGATAGCCGCTGAGGCCATGACTCGCGCTCTTTTCCCTTGGTAGACCTGGATTCTTCAATCTCGCAGGTTCAAAGGGTCAAGAGTTGTGGGCTCAGTTCACTTGTTGCGCTGAGTTTCTCGGAGGAAAAGACCTCTCACTTCTTGTGACAGCTGGCTGGTTTAGTAGTGTAAATTCAGCCCACTGCGTCTCCAAAAGTTCTGGAGTTCTGGTGGGGGCTCTGATGCCCAATAGCCAATGAGCTCCCGACCCAGCGACGCATTAGCAAGGGGAAGGCGATATGAAACAAGAAAAAACGCCGTTTTATACTTCTTTCGGTAGCTGACGCCGCCAAGGCCAAGAGAAGCCGATCGGTTGCGCTAACAGACAGCCCGCAGCCTGCGCAGCGCAGGAAGTTCAGTTGATTGCTGACCCCCTGAACGGTCAGATGGATGGGACCCGCCATTCCTTGACACCAGCCCGCCCCATCGCTCGCTTCAACCTCAGGGAAGGTACCTATGGACCCTGGCCCCAGTGCCAATGCCCTCCTGGCTGGGGATTGGTACGCGTACATTGGTCCCGGGAAAGACCCCTTTTCTCGGCACGGGAAGGTGCGAGCATTAGATATGCAGAAATTTGAAGACGTGATTCCCTCCTCCAGCTGTTCTCAAACTCGGTCTCAACTCGCTCTCCTAGTTACGGCGCTGCCAACCTTCTTTTATCCCTATTCCTATTTCCCGCTCCCAATTGACTCTCGTTTCCTTGAGAGTTGATGTCTCCAATCCCATCTTTGTGAGCTCCTCGCTTGAGGCCATCGCTGCCGCATTCTTTTTCGAAGTCCTTTGTTTCTCTCCACCATCGACGGGTTTAAATATCGGTCCCCCGACACACCAACGCGTCGGCGCCTTGTCATATCCCCTAAGTTGACCTCTTGCGACCTCGAGAGGGCAGAAGCTAGACTTCCGTCCCATTCAGAAGGATTCATCCGCTCGCTTTCCCTTCCTGCGAGGCCCCGCGTTCTGCGCAGAACGACGATTATCAACCTCTCCTAACCCCACATTCTTCGCAGCGCCTCCCTTGCGTATATCGTCACCACCCCGCCACGCCTAAACCGAGGCCTCGACAGGTTTCGAAACCCTCCCTTCGATGTCTTTAAGATCGCCCCGGTCGCCGCGGAATATGGGATTTGTGCCGATTTCTGGTGGTAGACACAACAGCAACGACATGCAGGAGATACCCCTCACCACTATCCGGAGCAATGCGAGCTCGGGCGCTCGGAAGATCGACCAGACCTTAGAGACAAGCGGCATCATGGAGGGCGACGAGAAGGGCGGCCTCTATCCCGCTGGCGGGCCTGCTGGCCGACGGCGAATCCAGCGCGACCTGAAGCGTGCCGGTTCATCCATATCTGAAGAGACATCGGTCAATGCCATGGGCCGGTTCTACAACAAGATCATTGGTTTCTCTGTTGTCACTCGATACCTCGTCTACGTCGTCCCCGTGGCATTTCTCCTCGCCATTCCCCTTTTTATCCTCCCCTTCACCGGCGATAAAGACCGCGTATCGTTGGGCGGCACCAGCGGCAGCAGCAGCTTGTTCAATCTCTTCCTTTGGATCGAGATATCCTGGCTGTCTCTCTGGATCGGCAAAGTGGTGGCACATCTTCTACCCCCGATCTTCATGTTCTTCTGCGGTGTTGTGAGCTCCGGAACGAGAAAATACGCAACTGTGTTGAGGGCCCTCGAAATCCCGTTGTCTTTGTTCTTCTGGGGGCTTTCCTCGTGGCTTGTCTTCAAGTTCATGATCCGGGACAGGATCAAGGACATCAATAACAACGTACCTGACTGGGCGGAGATCATTATCCGCATTCTGCTCTCCCTCTTCTGCTCGTCCGCAGTGCTCCTGGGAGAGAAGTTCATCGTTCAAATCATCAGCATCAGCTACCACCAGCGGTCGTTCGCAAACCGCATCCATGATTCCAAGCACGAGATCAAGCTCTTGGGTCTCCTCTACGATGCCTCCCGGACTCTCTTCCCCATGTACTGCCCCGAGTTCTCAGAAGAGGATTACATCATCAACGATAGTATCGACATGATGCTCACTGGCGGAAAGAAGCGGGGCAAGAGCGGCTCAGCCACGCCCATGAGGCTGGTTGGCGATGTCGGCCGTTTGGGAGACAAGATCACGTCTGTTTTCGGCAATATTGCATCTGAGATTACAGGAAAGCAGGTTTTCAACCCCAACTCGGCCCATTCCATCGTCGTAGAAGCGCTTGAGAAGGTTCGCAGTTCCGAGGCCATGGCTCGCCGTATCTGGATGTCCTTTGTAGTCGAGGGCCAGGACTCTCTCTCGCTGGAGGACATTGCCGAGGTGCTGGGGCCTGCTTATCGTGCCGAGGCCGAGGAGTGCTTCAATGCTATTGACGCCGACCAAAACGGCGACATCAGCTTGGATGAGATGGTTCGCAAGGTTGTCGATATTGGAAAGGAGAGAAAGGCAATCGCAAACAGCATGAAGGATATCAGCCAAGCCTTGACTGTCTTCGATAAGGTCCTCCTCTTCGTTGTCCTCATCATCGTAGTCATCATCTTCCGTAAGTCCTCGTCAAGGTTCCGCTTTTGGAGTTTCTGCCCTAACTAGTTTCCAGTTGCCGTTTTCCAGAGCAGTTTTATCGCCACACTTACAACCGCCGGCACTACGCTCCTTTCACTCTCGTTTGTCTTCGCCGTCACTACTCAGGAGTTCCTAGGCTCTTGCATCTTTCTCTTCGTCAAACACCCATACGATGTTGGCGATCGGGTTGACATCACTGGTCCTGAGAAGGAGCAGTTGATAGTGGAAAAGATTTCCTTGCTCTACACGGTTTTCACCCGTATTGACAAGATGCAAGTCGTGCAGGTTAGTGGCCCTTTAACTTGCTACCTGCTTCTCATTTGCTGATCCTTTGCTAGGTTCCCAACATCCTTCTCAATAACCAGTGGATCGAAAATGTTACACGAAGCAAGGCCATGAAGGAAGTGGTCGACGTGAACGTTTCGTTCGATACGTCATTTGAGGACATCGAGCTGCTTCGCTTAGAGATTGAGAACTTCCTCCACTCGCCTGACAACAGTCGTGATTTTCAGCCAGACTTCGCTATCGGTGTTGGTAGTGTTGGAGACTTGGACAAGTTGACGCTTAAGATCGCCATCAAACACAAGTCCAACTGGCACAACGACGCCGTGCGCGCCACACGTCGGTCCAAATTCATGTGCGCCCTGGCGCTCGCCCTCAAGCGGGTTCCCATCAACGGTCCTGGCGGCGGTGGTGAGCCACTTGGCGGCCCGAAGAACCCGGCATACAACGTGGCGGTCACTGACGATTTCGCCGCTATCGCTCGTGAAAAGGCCGAGAAGGAAAAAGAGGCCAAGAAGCTTGCCAACCAGGGGATGACCTCGGCTAACAAGGACAACGAGGAAAATGCAGCAGACCAGTTGAACGCATCGGATCCGGTGGCTGAAGCCATGGATGACTGGGGCTATGAGAACACGCTCAACAGCCGCACCGCCTCAGCTGACCGGAAACGGGCCATCGATATCGAAGGGGCCCGTCGTGATTTCCAAAATGGCCGTGAGTCCCAGCGCGGACGTCGCAAGGCCGGCGACACGCTTCCCGCAATGCCACATGCGGATGGCACGCCAGGAGTTCGTGTGACGCGGGCGGATACCACGCGCACCAAGAAATCTTTTGATGTTGAGAGACAAGCTGGCGTGGAGAGTCCCCAGTTGTCTCAATATGCCGCGGCCATGTACGCCGCTCAGACTTCCCCGAGCCCCCTCATTGGAGCCTACCCAAGCCCCGCGCTAGGCAACAACCCCCAGAGCTCTCCTCCGCTGGGCAGCTACGCAATCTACCCACCACCGCCACCACCGGCGGCGCAACCTGTTTACCCCCAACCTAGCGCGCATCTGACCATTCAGACCGGACAGACCGCTCAGACGGGGCAGCAAAACCCTCTCCAGAACGTACCCAGTCACTCTGTTGGAGCAAGGTCTAGGGGGGCCAGTGTGAGCGGGGTACTTGCGCAGCAGCAAGCCGATAGCCAGAGCAGCCGTCCGATTGCTGGTCCGTCGAGTGGTCCTCCAGGCGGCGTCCCAGGCCCCTCCCGGAATTAGTTGACGGCGGAGTGGGCTACGAATGTGCATAGTTTTACCCAGGGTGAGGCGAAGAAGGACCGAGCCGATGGAAGTGATGCGCGGAATATGTAAGTCTGTTCGTGTCATAAAGGATGTAATTATAGAGTCGCTGTTAGCCAGGTTAATGAAAAGCCTGGGAAATTAACACGAAGGGCAACCGGACGGCCAATGTGATGGCTTACGAGTTGGGGGGGGGGGTTTCACAAACATCACATGAAACAGGCGTTAGGGTTCGGGAAATGGATTTCGTCAAAGACGGCAAGCTGTGTAGCATCTTACAAAATAGAAGGGCTATATGAGGCGGTCTCTTTCGGCACGTACGCGTATGTGCCAGTGAGGGAAACATGATGAGTATAGTACTTGTATTACGCGGAGATACCTTGAGGTTGCTGGTGAGAAAAGACCATCTTTTTTTTTTTTTTTCGTCGTCGTGTAGAGACGTGATCTATGAATATCAAAGACGTGGGCAGCTCATAATGAGCGGATACACCTATCGTCTTCGCATCTGCTAAGGCAATGCTTTGAAAAGGTTTTTTACTTTTTCGTCTTCAAGTCTGTTTCCCGAGTGCGATTGCATCGGTAAGTTGAACTCGTGAAGAGCTTTGCCTCAGTTACATATAAGGCTCGCTCCGGAATCACCTTTGTCAGAGTCTTTCCAATACTTCCAATACAGTTATTTGGTGAGAGAAGGGTATATATCTACTTGTACACTATTACCCCCTCGTTTTTCATTTTTTGGGGGCTTGCTTCGAGAGACCAGAATATTGGAAATAAAACACAATAACCGTGTCGAACAGTCCAAATGGTGCCCTGGCATAGGTACATATTATCTGCCTTCTACCATCTACATGTAAGAAACGTGAACAGCATGATAATGTTTCTTTCCAATCAATCTACTTCCGACAACACCTTCTTTAGGGACCCCATTTCCTTCTCAAAGGCGGCAATCTTCCGCTGGCTGCCATACACCTTGTCCAGAAGATAGTTGACGCGCTCTACAGTTTGATATGGCTGCGTGGGCAGCTGGGCGAGCACGCTGAGCTCCGTCTCGGCCTTGTCAATATTCTTGGCCTCGATTTTGGCGAGCTCGGTCAACAGCGCCAGATTCATCCTAGACTTGACGACAGCGTCCTGGAGTAGGCGACTGAACGCAGCACGATAAACGGGCTTGCCGGCGCGGATAATAGTCGGGCGGCCATGCTCGGACTTGACGGTGATGAGCTCGGCCTCGGCCAGACTCTCGATGGCGGATTCGGCATTGGTAGCGCCGGCGGTGGTGGAAGAGGCAAAAGTGTTGGACAGAAGCACCTCATTGTAGCGAAGGCTTCCCTTCTCAGCGATCTCCTTGATTAGGAACCAAGCCTGCTCGGTCGACCACTTCTTATCTGCGTCGAGAGCGCGCTTATTGGTGAGTAGGAACATACGAAGGATTTCCGAGGCGCTCTGTTCGATGATCTCGGACACGGCCTTTTTGGGCGTCTGTCCAATTTTGAGCCTGCGTGCGAGGACCTGCAAGTCCGTTAGACGTCCTCCAAGAGCGTCAATGCACTCATCCAGCTCTTTAAGGTCTTCTCGGCGTTGCTTTTCTGTGATGGGTTTAGGGCGGTTGTTTTCTTGCTCGTCATCTTCGCTTTTGTCTGCGCGTTCTTGCGTCTCTAGCTGAGAGATGACAAACTGCTTCGCAACATTAGGCGACAGGTCGCCCAAGGTGACTTGGTGGAACACGCGATCCGGGAGTGACTTTGACAGCGACTTCGAATACGAGGTGTCGTTCGTGAGGAAGATGACGTGGGCGATGTTGGACTGCACAAGAGCGGCTGCCCAGTCCGAGATCTTGTCATAGATGATGCCCGCGTCGTCATTCTTGTACAAGAAATTGTCAATAACAATCACCGGTCGCTGTTCGGGGTGGGCCTCAAGGTAAGCATCCTCAGAGAGGTTGGCGTCAGGGTCGTTCTTCTTCCTGCCGGCAAGTGACACCTTCTTGAGTGCCGAGGCTGAGGTCTGGAGGATCTTGACGAGTTGCGATTCGAGGTTTTCAGAGAAGCCGGCTTTGACGCCCGTTGTGCTCTGGATCGCGAGGTCAACCAGATTACTGAGGTTATTTGCCCACGAGAACACCGGACGGTATCCAACCTGGCCAGCAAGCTGCCTGATAAGACCTGCCTCGCCGCGTGCTTCAACGACGGGCTTGCAGTCCAAAATCAGAACATCCCTGCGTCCATGAAGGACCTGGTCCAAGACTAGCTCCCTCTTTCCGGAGCCCCTAGGGCCGTGGACAACAACAAAGGTATCTACAGACTCAAGAAGCCCGGCTTGAATAGAGTCAATTAAGTCTTTTCGGTGAGTAAACAGTGCGTTGAGGCCTTCGTGTTCGCTCTTGCGCTTGCGGAAGGCTAGGATATCATCGGTTTGACGCTTAAACCACTTGTAGAGTCTGCTGTTTGTGAATTCGAAGGTACGTTGTACATGGATCTGGGGCATTGTTAGTAATTATGAACGGGATGACAGATGGTGATGAAACATACCTTGACGAAGAATTCACGAATTGGATCAAAGACTGCAACTGTGAATGCTGCCAAGAAGGCGGCGACGAGCGGTATGATGATCCGTGGGTGGCTGGTGATCCAATCCCAAATGCGATGGGGCTTGACACGCTGCTCGTACGAAAGCCGCAACTTGGTGGCACTCTTGCTGCCCTCTTCGCGGAGGACAAATCCGTGCATGCAGTTTCTTGCCATGACGGCATCCCTGACCGAAGCAAAGTCGACATAGGCATACTTGGGCAAGACTTTGGAGTCGGACGGTTGAGATGTGATGTCGCCAATCTTACCATATCTGCGGAATATGCTGTACAGTGTTTCCTGTGACAGCTCCGCGGCAGGCTCGGTATCGGCTGAGGGCACAAACTCGACTCTCAGGCGGCCCTTGGGAAATCGGTAGAGATCTTCCAGCCAAGGACGGCCTTGAACAAGCCCGGCCTTGATGCCGCGGAATGGATTGAACCAGGGCCTTATGGGGTTCTTCTGGAGAATATCGGCCAATGTAGCTATAACAGACTTGTGAGTAAGGGGTGGAGATGGGGGATAAAACATGGATTGGTACCTTCGATTTCGGAAGCTGAGATGTCGCCGGAGTGAGTGAACTTGACATAAGCACCGCCGTCCTTCAGCCGGGGAATAATCTGGGTGACCTTCAGAGGAACCTTCTCCGGAATGGCACGCTTGACCAGGTTGATGGGGTCGAGCATGCCGAGGGATGAGTTCTCGAACTTCTTCAGGAGCTCGGAGAAGTCATGATTAGTCTCCCAAGGCCGCCAGAACATGATAGGGCTGATTCTCAGTGGGAACAAATCTTAGAGGTGTCAGCTGATCATCCTTCCATCTCATTACGCATATCCATCTACCGAGACATTAAGGGTTGTTTGACCAAGGGACAACTGACTGTCAAAGTAGAGGATGTGTTCGTTAGAGGCGGCAGCAATATGCCCGCTCTCCTTGTCCGTCGTGATTGTGCTCGCCCCAGTATCAGCGCTGTGGCCGGTGTCTGGGGTAGCGATCGTGCTCTCCCATTTCCGAGCAGGCCGCCTGTCATGGCCAGGAAAGAGCGGGAGGCGGGGTCTCGCGATGCTTGCTGTCGCGAGAGAGTGCAGCCCATAGCCTTGACGGGCCATGGGCCGATATAGAATGCGCCCCGGAATCATCTCTTCATGGCAGTTGTCCCTTGCTATGTGCAGCAAGAGGAGATGCCAGTGGCTTCACCCACTCGGCTCATTCAAGATGGGCGTGATGAACTCGATGCGACTTTCTTCTTGTTCCCTTTGTCAGCAAAGTCGATGTCGTCCGATGTTACCACCTATAAAACTTACATCAGCATTCAAATCTGCACCAGTTGAAGTTGAATGGTGTTGTCGGTTGTCTCGGTTTTCTTAGAGCCAAGAAATCAGTAACTCCTTAAATTGGCTCTCTGACCATGGCAGGCGCAAGTCACGCTTGAGCTGTGATGCCTGCCGCCAGTGAGGTCATCGAAGGCATTCCAGAACAGGCTAAGCTCCAAGCTAGCAAGCGCGCCAGGAGAGCACAGACAATTTATCCACCAAACGGCCCAATTAACTCTGCGACGCGCTGTCAGCACTGATTGGCCGGGCGTGCTTGCTGCAGGCCCTTTGACGCTCTGTCGCAGGACGCTTTGGGAGCATCACGAGACTCTGCATTTCCCCCCCTCCGTCGGCTCTCACACACTGCCCCTCGTTAGTGTTGTCCCTGCCGCTCCTTTTAACCCCTCTCCCGACCTGCCCAACTTCGCCATTTGCGGTTGCTTACTTTCACACAACACACAGTTTCCACGTCCTACTGTCCAACTTCAACTCAACTTGACACCGAAGCAGTCTCTCAACACGACCGCAAAAATGGGCTGGTTCTGGCAGCAACAGCAGTCCCCGTCTCTCCCTCCTCCTCCTCCTTCGGCAGCTTCCCCGTCTAGCAACAACACAGCTGCCACGCTCCCCAAAGCAACAAAACCCAGCGGCAACCCCTTGGCCGACTCGCAAGACCGCGAGATCCAGAAATTCTGGGCGATGCTAGAGGAGGACACAGCGCCGAAGCAGCAGCAATCACAACCACAATCCAAACCACCACCACCACCACCACAACAACAAGACCCGTCCTCCAAACCATCCGCACGGCCAACATCATGGTTCGCCGCCCTGGCAGCCAAACCGCCCCCGGCGCCCGCCCCGAGCGCAGAAGAAAGCACCCGGTCCCCGGAATCCCTCGCCATGTCGGAATCTCTCCTCCCCGAGACCATGTCATGCCGCGACGCCTTCGACTACGCATGGCACTGCCACACGGTCGGCTCGCAGTGGAACGCCATCTACCGGTACGGCGAGGTCCGCTCGTGCAGCGACTTGTGGGACGACTTCTGGATGTGCATGCGCACCCGGACCTTCTCGCCCGAGCAGAAAGCCGCGGCGATCAAGGAGCACTTCCGGGCGCGGGAGGAGGCCAAGTACGGCGGCGGGAAGCCCAGCAGCGAGGACGTGTGGCAGAGCCGGGACAAGCCTTTGCCCCCGGGAACGGCATTCAGCGCGAAGTTCGATCCCCCTATCCAGAGCGACCTCGAGTACCAGAAGATGCAGGTCGAGCGCCGGAGGAGGATCCGTGCCGAGATGGAAATTGCAGACAATAAGCCGACGAAAGAGTAAGAAAACTATATATAATACAGGATCTAGAGATAGACAGAAGGTTTGCTTCCTCTAAAGAGAGAGCGAGAGGGGATCCTCTGTTATTGTTCCATTTTCTTTTGCTTTTATTGCATTTTTTGCTGGCTAGCCAAAAAAATACAACCACGGACATTATGTTGGACATTCCGTAGCAGCGCTACGCCTGTGCTGGAAAGACATGCTGAGTGTATTTATTAGAGCTTTAATGCAAGTAATTCCAAGACATACGGCATCCAAATAACTGCCAGCCCTCGTTCAGTCACTTAGAAAGCCTTGTTGGACAGTGCAGAAGCCTCTCACGATGATACTCATCCCTCGTCTTCACATGCTCGAATATACTTCTAGAAGGGATGAATGAGGTCGAGACTTTTCGACTGGCTTTTGTCCATAGCTGAACGAAACGAGCTCTCGATATGCGGAGCTGGACATACCGCCATTCTATCACAATATACTGCTGTACAGCCGAAAATACGAAACCGGAACACGGGCACGCAAATAATGCAAGTGCAAGATTTGTTCATCTCAAGTTGCAGTCTACCTGCACACCTTCAACCATAACAACGTATGATAGCCCTTGTTTACGGTTATCTTCTTCTCATGGAACCTCTTGAGCCTCATAGACTTGATTGGAATTACGGGGCCAGGACAAGGTCAGCACATAATCATAGCACAAAGATCACGTTGTTTCAGTGTCATTATTAATGAGGTTCCTTTATTCATTGCTAAGAAAGGGGAATCGTGATTAAAATACAAGCCATGGAGCCTCCTAACTTTTCCCCTGTATCATGATCATGATGATAAAAAAAGCAAAGCAGATCTAGGTGTTAACCCATCCCGTTACTCCACAATCCCTGAGCGCGCACTGCAGTTGCTCATTTCGAGACGGGACAATCAATCTACTGGTGCATCGACGACATACAGAACCAAGAGCAACTAATTTAGTCGACCTCCTCAACGGTCGGGCCGTCATCGTGGGTGGCACCAGCGCCGCCAGGGGCGCCAGGGAAGCCACCAGGGGCACCGCCGGGCATGCCACCGGGCATGCCGCCAGCGCCACCAGCAGCACCGTAGAACTTCATCATGATGGGGTTGGCAACACCTTCAAGCTCCTTCTGGTGCTCTTCGTACTCCTCGCGAGTCGCCTGCTGGTTCTCGTCGAGCCAGGTGACGATCTTGTCGATCTCAGCCTTGAGGGTCTCCTTGTCGCTGGCATCAAGCTTCTCATCGACCTTGGAGTCGGAGAGAGTGTTGCGCAGGGAGTAGGCGTACGACTCGAGGCCGTTCTTGGCGCTAACACGGCGGCCCTCAGCCTCATCCTCCTCCTTGAACTTCTCAGCCTCGGAAAGCATGCGCTCGATATCCTCCTTTGACAGGCGGCCCTTGTCGTTGGTGATGACAATCTGGTTGGTCTTGCCGGTGCCCTTCTCGAGAGCGGAGACGTTCATGATACCATTGGCATCAACATCGAAGGTGACCTCAATTTGGGGAACACCACGGGGCGCAGGGGGGATGCCGGTAAGCTCGAACTTGCCGAGCAGGTTGTTGTCCTTAGTGCGCTGGCGCTCACCCTCGTAAACCTGGATAAGCACACCGGGCTGGTTGTCGGAGAAGGTAGAGAAGACCTCGGACTTCTTAGTAGGGATAGTTGTGTTGCGGGGAATGAGCTTGGTCATCATGCCACCAGCGGTCTCAATACCGAGAGACAGCGGCGCAACGTCGAGAAGAAGGATCTCGTTAGTAGACTTGGAAGAGGTATCTCCACTAAGGATAGCGGCCTGAACGGCGGCACCGTAAGCAACGGCCTCATCGGGGTTGATGGACTTATTGGGCTCCTTCCCGTTGAAGTAGTCGGTGATGAGCTTCTGGATGCGGGGGATACGGGTGGAGCCACCGACGAGAACGATCTCGTGCACCTGAGACTTGTCGATCTTGGCATCGGTGAGGACACGATCCACGGGCTGGAGGGTGGAACGGAACAGATCCTGGCACAGCTCCTCGAAGCGGGCACGGGTGATGGATGTGTAGAAATCGATACCCTCGAAGAGAGAGTCGATCTCGATGGAGGTCTGGGCGGAAGAAGAAAGGGTACGCTTGGCACGCTCGCAAGCAGTGCGCAGACGACGGAGAGCACGAGCGTTGGTGGACAGGTCCTGATGATTTGTTAGTATATTGTCTCATGGGTTCTCAAAAGGTGGTGGTGAGGGATTGCATACCTTCTTGTGCTTCCGCTTGAACTCGTTAACGAAGTGGTTCACGAGACGGTTGTCGAAATCCTCGCCACCCAAGTGGGTGTCACCGGCGGTGGACTTGACCTCGAAGATACCCTCCTCGATGGTGAGGAGAGAGACATCGAAAGTACCGCCACCGAGATCGAAGATGAGAACGTTGCGCTCGCCCTCGACCTTCTTGTCGAGACCGTAGGCAATAGCGGCCGCGGTGGGCTCGTTGATGATACGGAGAACGTTAAGACCCGCAATGAGACCGGCGTCCTTGGTGGCCTGACGCTGAGAGTCGTTGAAGTACGCAGGGACAGTGACGACGGCGTTGTTGACGGTGCCACCGAGGTAGGCCTCAGCGGTCTCACGCATCTTTGTGAGGATCATGGAGGAGATCTCCTCGGGTGTGAAGGTCTTCTTCTCGCCCTTGAACTCGACCTCAACCACGGGCTTGCCGCCGCGGTCGACGATCTTGAAGGGGAAGTGCTTCATATCGGCCTGCACCTCAGCATCGGCAAACTTGCGGCCGATGAGGCGCTTGGCGTCGAAAACAGTGTTGGTGGGGTTCATGGCGACCTGGTTCTTGGCGGCATCTCCGATGAGACGCTCGGTGTCCGTGAAGGCCACGAAAGAGGGCGTTGTCCGGTTACCCTGGTCATTGGCAATGATTTCGCAACTGGACAGATAGAGTTAGTATCGGCAAGACTGACGAGCGCCGCTGGGGAGGCGGGGAGGGAGCTAGAACTTACCGATCCTCACGGAAGATACCCACGCAAGAGTAGGTCGTGCCCAAGTCGATACCGACAGCGGGAGCCATATTGAATGTGTGTGCTTTCTACTGCGGGAGATGGGTATGTGTGGTGTTTGATTGAGAGCGTTGTTGAGAGAATCCCGGGTGGTTGTAGATGGGAGAAAGCTGGATGTAGAAAATTGTTCAATGGTGGGAGGAAGGAGGGGCAGGAGACTGTAAATTTAAGCTGGAGGTAGATCTTGGACTGAGTTTCCACGAGCTTCCGTCAGTTTCGGCTACCCCACTACGCAGGGGTACAAGCAGCTACTTGATTGACCTGGCAACCTCGTGCACCTTCTCGACTCCTCCAGACGCCAATAGAATCTTCCCTGGATCTGTCCAGCCTTGCGCAGCGCCCGTCGCCTTTGCCTTTTTTCACTCGATTTTTCGTGGTACCTGCCAGAAGCCAATCGATTCACTGTTGGTAACACCGAGGTAAATTTCACCTTGGGATCCGCCACATGGATCCAGCTCTGCGCAGAGTCCAAGCTCGGGGGGCGATTGTCTCTTGGAGCTCCCCAAAAAAAAAACCTGGACAGTTCAAACAGCTCCCCTTAACAAAGTTCACGACCTGGAGCCTCATCTGCATGTCATGGTTTCTTAGATGTCTGAAGGATACGTGGACAAGGGCTCGACCAGCCAACAAGTGCCCAACCCCCCATGCACCATTTGCACCCTTGACGGCAAGGACCTTTGATCGCGATCCATTGCGTCAGCCCAAGCAGCACGGGCTCCAATCACCCAAAACACCATCTTTATCGCTAGAATATCATGATCCCAACATGAAACAATCCCGCGATTTGGGCAGAATCTGAAGCGGGGCTGGGCAGGAGCGCCGCCGGGTTGCATGCAGGCTTCGGACGCTGTCAGGTTTGGCGGCAGCGTCACCAGCAAGCAAGCGGCTGGGCTCTCTCAGTCTTCGTCCTCCAGTTTCCATGGATGATGGGATGTTCCCACAAGTACCTCTAAGTACCTCGCGCTAGCGAAGCCCCACCCTCACACAAAGATGCAGGCAGGCATTGGAGCCTCCCTCTCTCTGCGGTCTGGGTGCCTGAAGGTGTCTGCCTTGTCCCGCCTGGTCAGTGTTATATTGAAGGTCGCTTCAGACTCCTCAATGGATACGGCCGTCGGGTCGCTTGCCTGGAACCCCAATTCCTGCCCGTTTGTGCGCTCAAGGCTCAAACGAGGGCGGTTCGCATTTCATGCGACTACCTGACCGATTTTACCGTCGATGAAGTCATGGTGGTGCGATAAGATAAGGTGCTTTTTATGCCCCGCACCTCAACCGATTCCACCGTGCCCAGGAGGGGCAGCAGGCGATGCAACTGCAGCTTGGCTTGGAGGAGAAAGGGCAGTGGATGAGAGCTCCCAGTGAAATACCGGAAAATTCAATCCTATCAAACTGCTCTCGGTGCTTAGTGAGGCAGCTGCATATTCGCGATTGCTTGTTGTGATCACTTCACGCTTTCCTCTGCACTTTTGTTGCTGACGTCTACTTGCCTCTCAGTTTGACGGCACGCAAAAGAAAACAGCGCTCATTGTTCATTTGTGCCGCACCGCGAATTGCCTATCATGTTGATTAAGGAGTCCTATGCCGACGTGCAAACCACGGCCAATGGAAAAGAGACATCAATGAGTGAGAATAACTTCATTGCTGGGCCCCTTTCACTCCCAGAGGCTCAGAGCCGTCAAGCATAGAAATGAAGCTGACCACCAACTCGAATAACAGGGATATTCATATTTCATCCAACAATTCCTGGATATCCAAATGCGTGAGCCCTCCACAAAGTAGAACGACTTTCTTCTGTCCCTGCCATCTCACGCAGGTCTTTCTTCTCTAGGCGTTTCCCTGGAGTGGTGCTCTTCAGTGAGATCTACCAAGGTTAGCAACGGCACCTAGCTGTCCACCTGCTCTTCTTCTGGAGCTTGGTCCCGGAGCTCGTATCCCTGAGCTTCCCCTGTCTGAGAGCTCAGATTTTCTTACCTAGCCTCGAAGCTAAGTCGGGAGCTTTGACCGGGCACTTCCTCCGGCAAAAAATGGAGACCTTATAGCATAGAAGGAGGAGAGCTGACAAGCCATGACGCAATTCAGTAACAGGCCCCGTTGCTCGGTTTGCTCGCCAGATTGCCGGCCAAGGATATATCGTTGCCGCGCCAAGCAGCTATCACGACTTCATCGGACCGGAGCCGTTGGCCTACGACGTCCCGGGAACAGACAAGGGTAACGATCTGAAGGTGGCCAAGGTAAGACATGTCTCCCCTCAATGCTTAGAAGCCATGACTGACTTACGATCAAACAAATAGACACTTGAGTCATATGACGCAGACTCGTACGCAACAGTCGACTACCTCCTCACTCTTCCGACATGCACTGGTCGTATTGGTACTACAGGCATGTGCCTAGGCGGACACCTTGCTCTCCGGGCTAGTGTATGCTTCCCTTTTCTTCTCCTTTATGTCCCAGCCGAAACTAACAGCCCCTTTTCTTTCCCCTGAAGCTTGACCCACGCATCACGGCATGCGTCTGCTACTTTGCAACCGACGTGCACAGCCGCACCCTAGGCCCGCATAGCAGCGCCAACACCTCCGCCACCGCCCCCGAAGGCAGCACCCACACGCTGGACCTGCTCTCACAGATCAAGGGCGAGGTGTCTCTCATTTTCGGCCTCAAGGATACACATGTCCCCGATGCCGGACGCGATCTGATCCGCGCCAAGCTCCGGGAGGCGGGCACAGTCTTCAGCTTCCACGAGTTCGCCTGGGCGCAGCATGCGTTCATCCGCGACGAGCTGTCCAAGGGCCGGTACGACCCGGCCATCACCAAGGCATGCTTCGAGGTTCTGCTAGAGCTGTTTGGGCGAGTGATCAAGACGGATCTGGGCGAGCGGGATGGCAAGGAGCAGAAAGTGGAGCATATCTGCTAACCTTCGTCGTCAAAAAGAGAGAGAAAGGGATTTCCTCGCTTCGCGAGTGTTGCAGATAGAACTTCCAACGTCACGAAAGTGACAGGTAGTTAAATCCCCAAAACGAGCTTCAAACAGGCTCAGGCTCCCGAGATTTTGGATGTGATAGTCCGCAGAATAGTCCCAGATATCTGGAGAAACTAGGCAAATACAATTATGCCTCCTAATAATGCCCTTTCTTTCCTCTATTCCTCTTCCTGTACTTATTGCGTCTCTATTTTCTCTTTTCTCAGAGCGTCTACCAACTTCATATATTAGCGTGCAATACGTATATGCCAAAACTTTATTATAGCGGGCGAACCCTCTCAACTCTGATCTCCACAAGTTTCATAGTTTTTATTCGGCTATCCGCAGGTGAGACGAGTTAGGTAGGCACCTTGATCATTTTAAATATTTCCAATTTTGGACACGTAGTTGAGACGATAACGGTACCCTGATCATATCAGATATCTTTCCAACTTCTAACACGACATGCGCCCCCGGGGCATAAGTAAACTGTCGTCCCAAACGCAACATCATATTTGTACTTTTTGCTCGCATCCATAAACAACATGTACATAAATCAGGTACATACATACTCAAGATGATATAGGTACTCAAAATGAGCGAGCGAGCGAGTGAGTGAGTGAACAGCGGTATCTTGTAAAACAAAAGAACGAACAAGTGTGGGAAAACACAAATGGAGAGATAAAACAAAACATCCTGGAAAGTGAAAGAAAAAACAACTTTCACCGCTCAATGTTAAAAAAAGGGGATTACCTTACTACCCACGCCAGCCCCCGACCTATCCGAGACAAAAGTAAATCCAACACTCGAGAGTCAATGCGCATAACCCATCCCCCATGACAACAAGCCCTCCCCCCCCTTTCTTTCTCTTTGTACATTCCATCATTTTTGTTTGTGATAGTGGTAGTAAGCTCGTGACATACAATGACGGCGGTCAAGAAGCCAACATCGTGCACACCATACAGCAAGCTACTTCGGACACCGATTTTCATCAAGCCCGAAGAAACAAAAGCAATTAAACTAGGAGCCATGCTCTGGTTCCCCTCCGCCATCTTCCGTCGGCAGCGGAGCAACCTCGCAGCCTTGAGAGAAGTAAATGCGCGCAGGCTGGTCGTAGTCGTTTTCGATCCTGTAATAATTCCCTAACCGTCAAAATGTCAGCACTTCAGATCGTCAAACACAGTTGAATAATAACGTAAAAAAACCTCCAAAAAAACATACCCCTGGGGACAAACCACATCCCACCTTGACTTATTCGGAACGTTGTCTCGTTGACCGTAACCAACACGCGGCCGCTGAACACGAAAAAGGTCATGAACATCTTGCGCGAGTTCTTGGGCCTCTTCTCCGTCCCCGGCGGGAGATCGACCACGCCGGCGCCAAAGAACCGCTCGTTCACCGTCTTGGCGTACATGAACTCGGCGCCCTTCACAACCTGGGTGTGGATGGCCCCCGCGCTGAGGGCCAGTTGCTTCTCATCCATCTCGACCAGGTCGTCCAGCGCGGGCGGGTTAAACTCGTGCTCGGGCTGCCAGGCCACGACTTCGCCAGCCACGGTCCCGGGGTCGAGTTCCCAGGGCTCCGCAGGGCCGTTGTCGCCGTTTTCGTCATCCTCGTCGTTGCGGATTTTGCTCTTTCTCCCGCGGCGACCAACGTCCCTTTTGCTCCGCGGCGCTTTCCCTTTGCGGGCATAAAACTCGGGCTCGGGCGCGTCGACACGCACGATCTCCTTGATGCTGGGAAGCACAAACTTGGAGGGGTGGCTCCGCGCGGCGAACTGGTCGGTCATCTCTTCCTCTTGGTCGTAGTCGACGCGCTCATTGCGCCAGAACGCTAGGGGCTTGAAGGAGTTGCGCCCTGATCGTGTCTGACGCACGCCAGGCGCATCGCCAGGCGCATCCCGCCGGCTGATGAGCAGGCCTCGCGACTTGGGGAGTGGTGGCCGACTTGCGATAACCACTGCTGAAACGTCACCTGGGTCGACGGATGACTTTCGCTTCCGGCCGCGCTTCCCTTTTACGAGCGCTGGCGCAGGGGGCTCTGCTTTGGCTGCTTTTGATTTCTTGGACGAGATTTCCGGTGCGGGCGAGATCTCTGTGCGTTGTCGTTTTGTCTGTCGTCGTTTCGAGGCCGAACTACTGACTTCTGCTGCTTCCTCGGCTTCCGCTTCGTCGTTCATCGAGCGCCGCTTCTTACGCGATGGCGCTGGAGGTTCGGGCTGCGCGGATGGGGGTGGTGGTGGTACAGCCTTGTTTTTGGCCGGTCGCCCTCGTTTCCCGGGTGCTTTTTTAGGCTCAGGGATGACTTCCTCCTCTGCCTCCTCCTCCTCCTCCTCTGGCTCGCTCGGTGGAGAAACCTCGTCCTCAGGTTGCTCTTCGGCCTCCTCCTCTTCCTCCTCTTCCTCCTCTACTACTGGCGGAGCGGGCTTCTTTGCCGGCCGGCCTCGCCCCTTAGGCGCGGCAGTCTCTTTCGGCTTGGCTTCCTTCCTGGTAGGGGCGGTGTATTGCTCAATGGAAAGATCTTGATCGTTGTTTTCGTCAGCATGATCGTCACTGTTGTCGTTCAGCATAGCCATGGACTCGCCAATAAAGGCACCCATCTCATCATCGTCGTGCTGTTGTTGGCCATCGTCCCCCCTGACGTCCTCCTCTTCCTCCTCCTCCTCCTCTTCCTCCTCCTCTTCCTCCTCCTCTTCCTCCTCCTCTTCCTCCTCCAGAATATGACCGTTGGCTTGGCTCCTCGAAAAGCTATTGAGCGTGGGGTTGCCCTTGACCGGGAGCGGCTGGGATAAAGACTGTGTTAGAGATGAGGCGCCTCGGAAATCCAGGCGGCGCTTTGTAGCTGTTGGCTCGCGGGAGGGCTGCTGTGAGTCGCGTTGCCGGCCGATGGATCCACGAGTGGGCGAAGAGCTGTGCGCAAGCAGTCGGTTTCTTTGCGCGGGCGAGTTCAACGTCGTCTTGATAGGCGATCTTACACGTGGGAGGGGGTGAGGCATTGCGAGGCGGTTTCCATGCCCATTTAGAAGGGCCGCCGGGCCGATACCAGAGGCTGTGCGAAGAACAAAGTGGTTAGCTACTGTGCCTAGCGACGCAAACATGAGGTTGGGAGAAGAGCGCCCGTACTGGTAGTTATGTCCATTGCCTCGTCGCCACTGCCGTCGTCATCCGACGCCGCGTTGCGATCATCGTCGTCGTTGTCGCTGTAGTTCGGTTTGCGCGGGGACGAGAAGAGCGCGTCAATCGGTTCCATGCCATGTTCGTCGCGAATTCCCGTGTCTTTGAGCGTGATGCCGGTTTTGCTGCGGAGAGAGCAAAGTCAGATTCCCACGCGGCGCGTTCTTCCACGGTTCGGGTCGTAACATACCGGCCTACAACGCCCAGCTCGTAGACATGCTCGTTCTGCGGCGCGATAGTGCGCCGTGCGTGAAGCGACGGCCGGGGCGCCATCACCTCGGGCGGTTGCAAATCGGTTGTATTATGAGGTTCGTGGACGGTCGTCTTCGTAGTTTTCGTTTCCGGTCGCGATCCTCACAGCGCGAGCAGAAGTTTGGCGACGCGCCGAACAATAAAGCAAAGCAATGACCAAAATCGTGAGTAATAAGCCGCCGTCGGGAGCGAAGGGATTGAGCAAATGATCTTAGGGTCGGCAAGCAGGTCGTCGACTCGGCATGCTGGTAGTGGTGTTGTTTACATCCTTCCCTTGGCGTACCTGGAATGGGGCAGGGGGTGGTGGTATATTGTGGAACAAACATGGGAATACAGAGACGTGCATCGCAAGTGTGGGTTGTTCTTTTTCTTTAATTGCTTTTCTGCGGGGCCTCAAAGCGCGATTGGTCGACGCGGTTTGCGACGCACTTGACGCGTCAAGCTCGGCCCGCCCCCTCCATCGCAACAAGGCCACTCCCCAGGTACTTATCGATTAGGATAGCGATGTCAGTGAACATAGATTGAATCTTGAAACTCTTCAGTCACATTTCTTACCTTTTCTATATTAACTTGGACACCCTTTTGGAATACCCTCTTGGACTATTCCCCCCCCCCCCCCCCCCCCAGCATTTATCCTGGTCTTTTGCCGTATTTGTTCACCAGCTACCTACCTTATACCCCAATCACAATGGAAGACTCCCCAATGCTCGTCGAGGAGGAGGACATCGCCCTCGAGACCCCCGCCTCGAACGTCTTCATTCCCCCATCAATCAACGAACCAGCCCTCCTCCGCGGCGACTCCTACACGCACTACTCCGCAGTGCCCCCAACCCTCCTAGAAACCACCGCCGACGAGCCAGCCGGCGTTCCCTGCGTCCTGGGCGTCGACGAAGCCGGGCGCGGCCCCGTCCTCGGCCCCATGGTCTATGGCGTCTTCTACCTGCCGATCCCACTATCGGACCCACTCCTCCGCACAGAACACCACTTCGACGACAGCAAAGTCCTCAAGCCCGAGTTCCGCTCCGCCCTGATGAAGACCCTCTGCACGCCCGACACATCCCTCCATGCGTCCTGCGGGTGGGCGATATCCGCGCTCTCGGCACGAGACATCGGGTCCGGCATGCTGCGGCCGATGGGGGGCTCATACAACCTCAACGCGCAGGCCATGGACGCGACGGTGGAGCTGATCAAGGGGGTGTACGCGCAGGGCGTGAACGTCCGAGAGATCTACGTCGACACGATCGGGCAGCCGGCTGCGTACCAGAAGAAGCTCGAGCGCGTGTTCCCGACGGCCAAGATCCTGGTCGCGAAGAAGGCAGATAGTCTTTACCCGTGCGTCAGCGCGGCCAGTGTGTGCGCCAAGGTCACGCGCGACGCCGCGCTCGAGACGATGTGGAAGGTGCGCGGCAACGCCGACGAGGACGCAGAGAGCATGGGATGGGGGTCCGGGTACCCGGCGGACGCGCGGTGCGTGGCGTGGATGAAGGGCCACATGCACCCCGTGTTTGGCTGGGGACCCGAGTGCCGATTCAGCTGGGGCACGGCGAAGGACATCTTAGAAACAAGCAAAGCTGGAGCAGGCGCTGTCAAGGTGGAATGGCCGGTCGACGAGGACCCGGACACGCAACGAGTGACCGACTTCTTTACCGCCACCAAGGACACTGAGCAGGACTCGGATGAGCTTGGGACGTGGTTTGGCACACCAGCAGGGCTGGAAGCATTTTAGATCACTTATAGTCCTTGCTTGGATGGAGGGAGCTCCTGTACACGTTGACACTTTTTTCATGCATGTAAAAACATTACTATATTATTTGGCTGAAGGGGGAGTTTAATAGGAGTTAAGGTAGGGAGGAAAACGGACATCAAACTAGGATAAGAAGTATGGTGATATCCTGCAGTTGCGCGCGTTCCTTTCCCTCGTGGAAGAAAACAATGCGCAGGACAATGACACCCACTCCTTTTTGATGCAGTACCGTAAGAACAAAACAAAAACACTCGTTATATAAACACCCATCCCATTCGTAGCCCTTATCCCCGTGTCATGTACTCGAGCTCTCTAGATGTCATCATCGTCAGCAGGAGCAGCAGACTGCTCCCTCCTCTTACCGCGGCTATCCAATGTGTCCATGCTGATGTTCGAGTCCTGCCGGGCGGGCATGTTAAGCGCATGGCGGGCCGTGTCGTTGTTCTCCAAGAACTCGCGCAGCTTCTCCTTGCCAATCTCGCCGGCCTGGTTGACGGCTGCGTTGACCATCTGCATCATGGGCCCGAGCAAGTTGAGGTTATACGCGACATAAGTGCCGCCACCCATGACCAGGATCAGGACGAAGAGTATCGGGTTCCTCAATACTGCACAAAATCATGTCAGCAAAGAAAATATGAGAAAATGGGAGTGACAAGAACACTTACCCATCACAATCTCGTTCCACCCCAAGACCAGCAGGATGCCCCAGAAAAACAGCGGTATTTGGGTCACGCCGCCAATAGCGCTCCGCTTGGCCTCAACAAAGACTCCATCAGCCATCTTCCTAAACCTGACCACCAGGTCCTGCCGCTTGCTCTCGCTGAGGATCGTTGTCTCCTCCTCGAGGCTCTTGCCTTCCTCCTCGTCGACGCCGCCGATGGGCGGCAGGTCCTCCTCGTCTTCTGACTCAACACCTGGTGGCTGAGGTCCAACAAAGGCGACCAGGTCGGGAGGTGCATACGTATCGGCTAACCTGAACCGGGACAGGAGGGGGATGAGCGAGAGTGTGGACTCGCGGGCGCGCGTGTAGATGCCCTCGATGTCGTCGGTAGGGCGCCAGATGCGCGGCACGCCCTCCTCGTCGTAACGGAACTTATCCTCAAAGTTCTCTCGCAGCTTCATGAGGATGTTGCTCTCCATGACCTCCTCTTCGATACGTTCCCGGAGCGCTACCCAGCTCTTGCGCCGCAGCCGCCAAAGCCCGACCTCGACCTCGTCCTCGCTGGCCTCGAAGCTCTTAGCCCGGTCAGCGAACCGTGTCTCGGCCTCTTTAACAATGCTGAGAAAGACGTTCCAGATGCGATCCCACAAGTCCTTCTCGGACGGCGGCTTCTCGCCCGTTTCGGGGGCGCCGGTGCCGCCACGGCCGGACCCAAGCTTGTTGAACTCGAGCCCGATGGCATCGCCCAGGCGGGACTTGACCCAGCGCTCGACGCGGATAGCGAGCCGGCGCATCTCCTCCTTGCGCAGGCGTGCGCTGACCTCGTCCAGCTCCTTCTCAAACAGCCGGTACTGCGGCTTGAAGTTGGACCATGCCACGCCGGGAATGAGCAGGCTCTGCGCTTCCTTCTTGAAAATATCCAGCGTCTTCTTCTTCTGCTTCTCGACAATCTCGGCAAACTCGTACGATCCGCCCGCCTTCTGCCCGGCCTTTACCGCGTTGGTGACGGCATCGCTGAAAGCCGCCACACCCGCTTTGTGCGCCGCCGCCAGCTGACCCTGATACAGGGCCTTAAGTCGCGAGTCGATCTTGCTCTCCAGCTCGCCGCGCTTGGTCGCGTACACGCCCTTGTGGTACCGGCTAGCTTGCGTCTCGAACGCCTTGACGCAGTTGTTGCGCGCCTCGGCACCCGTCGCGCCCAGATCGGCCAGCACAGACGCCTTACCCAGCCGGGTGGCCTCCGTTTGCTGCTCCTCGAGCGGGGTGATGACCGTGTCGAATCCCACCAACACCTCGCGTGAGATCTCGTCGCACCTGAACTGCGCCAGAAGCTCCTGCTGCGTTGGCAAGTCCAAGTCCTTGTTATTGGTGATCTGGTCCCACACGCCCTCGGCGTACACCGACAGTCCGTCCGCGGGTATCCTCCGGTGGTACTCGGGTAGGAATACGCCCCCGACGAACTCCTGATCTTTGGTGGAGCGGTGGCCCGTTGTGAATCGGCCGCCGAGTTTGTCGACTTCGGCCAGGAACTTGTCGGGCTGCAGGATCTTGTGGGGAAGCGCCGCGAAGGCGAAGTCAAAGTAGTCCTCGATCTTGGAGCTCTCGAGACCCTGTGGCTTGGAGATAGACGACCAGATTTTGGAAAGGTCCTGGATCAACGTGTTGCGCAGGTTGGAGAGCGGCGTCGTGCCGATGTGGTCACGGATGACGAAGAATAGGAGGGAACGGGGACTTTGCGCGCTGTTTTATGTATTGTGGTCAGAAGTTGTCCTCGAGCGCGCAGGGGAGAGGAAATGCCAATACTATAACGTACTTTCTGTCCTTTAGGAAAAGCTGTAGGTTCACCTCAAAGACGGTCTTGAGCAGGCCCATGTTTGCGCCCTGGTACAAACCGACCTGGTGCTCCCATATGTTCACAATCAGGACCTCGCTCGTGGCCAGGGCAAAGAGAGCGCTCTTCCGCTCAAAGTCCTGGTCCTCGCCACGTTCGCGACCGTCAGTGCCCTCGACATCCATGACGAGGATGTTGGGGGCCATCTCGATCGACCCCGCGTTCGCGCCTTCCCTCTTGTTCTTGGACATCCAGATTCCCTTAGTTGTCTGCCGTCGATCCGACTCAGACATGACGCTGAACTCGGTGCCAAAGAGGTGGTTGAGCAAGGTCGACTTGCCAGTCGACTGGGACCCGAAGACGGAAATGAGGTGGTAGTTGAAGCCCGCCTCGGCGACATGTGTCTCGTGGAGGTAGTCATTGAGATTCGTACTGGAAAGAAGATATCAGGTCAGTTGGGGGTTCTGGTGCAGAGCGCCAGCGTGGCGGAAATCGTGGGTGGCACCATACTTGAACGACTTGTCCTCGTCAATTACCTGAATGCCATGTCCAAACTGCTGGGCGGCCGGCCCATTGCCGACTGCCGCAAAATGGCCGTTCATCGCGCGCTTATCGCTTGTCAAGCAGAGGGAGAGAGAAAAAAGAAAGAAAGTCGTAGCGGCGTTGGTGGTGTTTAAGTGCGGTGGTGCAGTGTTTCCATGGAGTTGACTATGTACAGGTATGCGCGCCCTGCAGGAGGCGATTGAGTTAGAGAACAATTTCCCACAATGATGAGCTTGTGACATGCGCACTGTATCCTGGCCTGTAATCCCCGAGATCGCCGCACTGCCTGCTAGTCCTAAAGCGGCTAAAACGTTAAAGAATTTGGCTGTGCAGCCAGCTGGCACCTGCCAGATTTCCGATCGCGTGGTCCAAGCGACTTCAAGGCTCAACAAGGTCAAATGACGTCTGGCTGCCACACCAAAAATGCGAAGTGGACGTGTCGAAACAGTTTGGCATTATTTGGTCGTCTGGTGCACTTCCTTCTGCATTTTTGTGGCTCACCGTTCAGTCAGCTCAGTTTGCAGGTTGCTTTCATCACCCAACAGTCTTTGTTCCCCCATTTTCACGCCGTTTTGTATTTCTTTGACTTTGTGGCCTTTTACGTCAAGACAACACAGCCGATCTTATTTCTAGAAGAGACAATCAACATCAGGTTTCAGAATGAGTTCAGTTTCCTTCTTTCAAGAGTTATATTATCTGAAATATAATTTTGCGTAAGTGGGACTCCTTTCTCCGCGTACTAGCCGGCGTCATTTTGGATCTTGGTTCATCTGGCGTCGCCTTGCATCGTAGTTCCAGGATCAACGTAGAGGCCCTGAATGCGATAAGCTTTTAAGACTTCAAAGTAGTAATACTATTCCGATTGGATCACTGCTTATCTGTTCGATAAGAGTCTATTCTGCTGTAAATGGTTGACTTGTAAATGGTTTTCCTTGAATCGCTAGATCATGATCTGGATTACGCATTATGAATCAGTATTTCTATTTCAACCCAGAGCTTCCAAATGATTACTGCCACCGCTCGACACAAAAGCATGTCAAATCTGACGAAAGCTATATTCGAACTTGAGGTGGCTGCTTAATCATCCAAGCTCTCCCATTAGAATCCCCACGGTTCTTCATCTCATCATCCTCGGATTTCCATCTCGTCATCTGCATAGTAATCACCCTCTTTGGCAGGCTCATTGTCCGCATCGTGCGTGTGGTCCCCAATCTCCTTGCCACGAGGTTCCAGCGCGAGGATGGTGGCGAATCCCATGGCTAACATGGTTGAATGTGTCTCCTTCGCTGACTCATCGAACCTCTCCTAAATAATGGGTGGCCACTGTCCACCACTCTGGTTGGCGATGACGGCAAATTGACAGAAGAGGAACAGAAACCTCTTTTGATCGACATTGGCATTAAGTCGACTCAAAATTTCACCGCGAATGGCCTTTGCCAAGCCAAGAATGTGGACTGGGTTGAGTTTTGATATGCGGAAGTCCCTTCCAAGCCAGCTGTGTGTGCGGTCAGCAGAGAGAGATACTCGTGTCTTGAATCAGCTGGAGGAAGGTAATCACATACATGACATGACCATGCCAGCTCCTCGGCCTCCTCAAAGCTGTAATCAGCCGAGTTGTTGCCGTTGAATAGGTTCTGCAGCAGAAGCTGGTTGGCTTCCTCTGCCTCTGCCTCAGCCTCTGAGATGCTGACTTCTGAGTTCTGGGCTCCCGAGTTTTGGACTGGGTCTCCAGCATCATTGTTCATGATCGTAGCCTCCGCTTCGGCCGCATGTTTGACGACGCCTTCACCAGACATGTGCTCCTTGAAAAACTCGGCGCAAAAGTTTGAAATGTTCTTCTTCCACAGCGTGACCCTGGCCACCTTACCCCCAACAGTCGGGCAGTCCACCGTCCACTTTCTGTAGAAAACAATCTTTTCTTCCATCCTAGAAGGGATGGGGTGCGCCTTGCACAAACCTCCCTCTTTTTGAGCGAGAATCGAGAAGATTGCGCGCTCGTCTCGTGACATTTTAGCCACCACAACGCCCGTCTTCTCGATGGTGTCCATGATGAAATGCTAGGAGGAGTCGAACTGGTACAAGCCTCGAATTTTTGGTTGCTTGGGTGGCGGGTTGGGGATGAGCTCACCAATAACAACCGCCAGCTCGGCTTGCTGAGTGCTGTTGGTATCAAGCTCCTGGGGACTCCAGGCTGTGCCAGCCCCTGAAATATCACCATCAAAGCCCCGAGGTATCCAGCAGGCCGGTCTAACTTGGCCTTTCGAATTCGGATGACCTGCTTTGGCACGCGGCCTGCCCGGCCAACTTTGTAGCCCCACAGCTCGTAGTTGATGGCAATGTCCTCCATTGCTGATGATGTGATTTGCGTTGTGTGGATGGCTTGGGCGACTGATGTGAGCAAATATGGATTACCAACGCATCCTCGAGGCTTGAGAAACAAGTCAGTCGTGGCAGTCCGGGTCTGGTCCGCACCTGTCTTGCCTTCCGTCAACGGCAACACCGGATGACCGGACCCGCCCCGGATCCGAAGAAGGAAGGAGGGTGGTGTAAAATGAGTCAATACCCAATTGTGAGTATTTTCTGAGCCTATAGTCATGAGCTTGAAAATGAAGTTCGGGTTCTGTATAGATCTGAGAGCCTCACACAACGCTCTTTCCGTTATTAGCTCGCGATCTGATGGCATCATTGTTTGTCTGATGAAGCCGTACGAGGCTTCCTTCCGTCTTCGGATTCTGGCCCTCCGAATTCATCGCCGAGCGCTCGTGGTCCTAATCGGTATCTATTTAAACAGGTCCCCACCTTTGAATTCTTCCTCCCTTCTCTTCTTTCAAGACACACAAGACAACACAGCCACCGGGTATCGTAGCCTCGCACCGCACTAGGTGTAACATATTTCGGAAGTGCATACATCTCGCTGAGCCGACGAATCTATTTCCGTCCAACCAGCCTCGAGTGCGTCGGCTCTCGACCTAACATTGTTCTGCTGACTGCTGACTGTCTATAGAGGTCGTCACCATAGCGGATTCGCCCCCATCTAGATCTGCCTTCGAAGCAGCGGGGGATTCCGCAGGAAATTATGAATCAGATTGCCCGGCTGACTGACAAGACCGGAAGAAGCTCGATGATGTCCGCCTCAAAGTATTTCAACGACAAATTCGCAATGCAGCACTGGCGGCGGATTCGCATCACCCACTTTCAGAAGCAAGCCTGAGGCACTCCGCATCTTGATCAACAAACACGAGAGAGATAAGAATCTCAATAAAGGCCCAAGCTTCCTGGATTTCGTTCGGTAAGTGCCATCATTTCGTGATACCTGTCTTGCCTCGTCATCTGAGCCATAACAGTCGGAACTAATACTATCTTCATACTTGCAGCTCCTTGGCAATTGATATACGGTTGGCCCTAAGTCAATTGATAACGGCTTTAGCTACGACTGGTTTGCCGATGGCCCGGGTCGGCGACCAGGCTTTGAGTTTGATATGCAGCTATCCTCCAGGATTGTGGCCACCGCTGGCATGATGAGAAGTCTGCGTAATCAAACCGTACTTCTGATCGACTTTTCACAGGAGCAATACAAAGCCCTAGCAAACGCGTTGGAGAATGCAGCAGACTGGAAGAGCGTCGAGACACTTCGGATCCGAGGATAACCCAAGCCCACTGTGACGAGATCTACGAAGCAAACGTCCTGATGAGACCCTCAATAGAGATGCCAAGTCTCAGAGGATTGCATTTGAGCGCTTCATACTCTGAATCCCCTTTTTAGCCTCGCATCGTGGAGATATCCTGGCCTCTCAAGGCTCGCTTTGTCTGTCGAAAGATTCTACAAATCACAGTTCACTAGCACGGAATGGAAAGCTGCGCCGGCTATTGCAGAAAGTTTCAAAAAATTTGAATAGCTCATTATTCACGAGAATGAATCGAATGAGTCCGCAATATCTGATGCTAATGAGCTGGTAAGTCATGAGTTATATACATTTACGACGCAACTCACCCGAACTTTCCTCCTTTTCACCTGATTATTTTGGCCAATCATACCCGACCCAAGCCCGCTCAATGGACCAGATTTTCTACGGCAATCAATGGCATGGAAAGCTTGAAAGCGCCTCGCCATCGTAATGCAAACCAAGGACGTGGAATACAGCATGGAGTGGTCACAATGAGCGGTAGAGTCGGACTGCCTAGAAGATGAAGATGAGGACTATTCTTATCCAGATGTCAACACCTGATATCTGAGAATTCTACAGAAGCTGGGCAACAAGATGCCTCGGCTCGAGAATTTCTGCATTCTAGCTAATCGATACTACTATGACGGAGTAAGGACCACTCCTGGCCAATCTCTCACTGTACTCAAGAAGGATTCTGCGGACTTGGAGTTAGGCACTTGGCCACAGGGACTGTCGGATCCCGATCCCAGTTACGACTGAAATGCCTCAAGGACTATATCTCCTTTTGAGGCATGCTATTATCTACCTGAGGTTTGGAAAGGGGTTGAAAAAGGCTCGATTCAGCTCCCTAAGGTCTTTCTTTTCGTTTCTGAGATGTTGCGTTGTTTATTTGAGATATTCATAAAATGGAGCCATTGGAGACTTTTATCTCAGCTCAGATGAGTCTGGCGGTGGACAGATGAAGAAACATCCAAGCACACGGTTTCGGCGCTGAAAATTTTCATTAGTTCAGACCATCTTCTCGGGCTTATTCCCTTTTCTTGTTCTCGCCTTCGCGGGACAGTCACATATCGGCTCATAGTTTGTACACATAATTGAGAATTCAAAAAGCAAGCTTTCCTAACCACGAAAAAGATAGAATATGATCAGGAGTGGGGATTGAATGAATAGTAGTTTGGTGCGTGAAATAGTTGCGGTGCCGCTGGTACGTTTTCTACTTTTAACATTCTATCATCGCATTCAAGTTGGCGACTCATGCGTGGGCGTACTAGACAAAGTAAAGGAACACAACTAATTACCTAATATGTACTAGACAGAATGGATTTCTTCTTTTTTATTAAGTAAACCCAAGTACCTCAGGCTCTCTGTACGTCTCGAGGATCAAGTGAGAACCACCACAAGATTTTTCATTCAGGCGTTTCAGACTGAGAATGAAACGTCGGAATTTATTCTCGAGCGTGGCACGCTCTCTCCTTCGTCAGGTTGAGGTGTCTAATAACGTCATCGTGAGAAGAATCTGCGGCTGTCTTATTCATTCTCGCTTCCGTTATTGAAGAAGCCGTACCTTCCTTACTCAATTTGCGGCACAACTAGGTCATCATCGACGGTGTGCACGGGTCAGCGCCGGTGTCTATGTCACAAGCTTCCCGGGCGCTTGACGGGTTTTATGCTTCTCTTTTCTCTTGCAACACAGCACGAAGCCAATCCATTTGAAACCTCGACCGAAACGCCTGGAGAGAAATAGTTCACTTGCGCCCTACATAGTAGGCATTTACACCTACGCCTAACCCGTGAAGGCGAGGTAGTCAGAGCCATCATGGACAACGCAAAGTCACCCGAGCTAGTGGTCCTCTAAAGACCTGTACTGATACTACCAACGATCTGTGCCTCGAACTGGACGACGGTAGTGCTAGCGACGAGAAACTGGCAGAGCTTCACGAAAATCTCTTTGAGGCAAAGTTGGCGTTCAGCAAGCAGCCGCAATCTCAAAAGAGAACCGGTCCTGCAATGACCAGCATCATTACAAGCAACAAGGTCAAGCAAGAGGAAGTGCCACTGGCGACTGTCACTTGCCAACCGGCTCACCGAAGAGATCGAAATAGGACCGGGCTTCAAGGTCTTCGGTCCCAGTCTTGCTGAGCATATCCAATGGCAGAAGGCGGTGGTTTCCGCTTGAGACGGATGGCTACGAGCTCATCGAGGATCATGACGCGCTCTTGTCACGTTCACAACGTCTGGTACGTATCAATTAGTACGACGGGCGACATCCTCTTGCAGCGCCCTGGTCGTTATGTTGATAACTACTTTGATCTCATGGCTGCCATCAACAGGAGATCACGAATCACTTTATTCGCTTTATCCGTATTGTGACATCGACAATCGTTGTTTAATGTCACAAACATTGAGTGGGCTGGCATCGGGGGGTTGGTTTCCAAGTGTACCTCCAAACTAGGCCATCTCGGCTTGCTAGTGTGCCTTTATGGCGTTCAAGTTCGTCTTGGTAGGCTCCTGCTCACTCCGCAGGAGCTCTGATATACCGTTGACATTTTCTCGCATCTTTGGCTTTACCACATCCGGTACAGCCAAAGTGGAAGACCTTCCAGAAGACCCTTCCAGGGCCAGCATATCTCCATGCACGTCAATAGCCAACTCGCTGTACATCTCTGGAGACAACCTGTTCTTTCCATAGCATCTGTCTGCGTGGCGACAGAACTGGGTAAAGAACTTGCCAAGCTGGATGACGGCAGGAAGTCGTTAAGAATGCCCGCCCGAATCGAGGTCGCCAGACCCTCAATATGTCTTCAGTTGAAAGTCATATGGATCTTAGAGCTGTCCCAAACTTGCTGTGTCCACCGGTTGGTCCGATACAAATACGTCTACTTTCGATCATACAGAATGGGATTATTCATGCATACCTCACACGAGCGCGCAAGCTCGTATCCATCGCTGGCATCGAAGTCCGAGTTCTTGCAGTTGAAGAGGTTCATCAGCAGCTTGCGGTTGTATTTCTCCTCTTCCGAAATGTTCCAGATCACATCTGGGGTGGGTCGACCATCGGCATCCAGAAGCATGTCGCGAGCCATGTGAAGAAATGACGGGGAACCCGTCCGTGTAGAGGTCCGTGAAGCACCCAGCCATAATAATCATGCTTTTCAGATCATCTTGTTTTGGGCTAGATTGAGTGCCAGCGGTATCCCCCAATGTGGGCGATTCAAAAGATGCCGTATAGCGAGTAGGCGCAAGAGAAAACGGTGAGTTTTGTTTGTCTTTGGAGAAGAAGAGAAAGAGCTGAGAGGCCGAGGGGCAGAGAGAGCTCCTTGAAAAGGCGCCGTGCCGCCGTCTCTAGCCCGTACGTGCCGTCGATGATGACCTCGGAAAGCCGCAGTCCAAATGAGGAGTGACGGCCTCTTTAGACGATGACGATATGCGAGAACCCGCTCATTCTGATGCCGAAGATGTAACAAATGATCTCGCAATACGCACCTGCCGTCGTCAGCTTTGACATGCATATTTGGCCGACAGGGTTGCTATCCGACGAAGTCGTAGCTGCCTCATTCAGCCTCAGGCTAGGTCGACTCTCGAGTCTCCAATGTCCTTATCGCCTGAAGAAACCGTGACTTCCCTTTTGGTCTTCGGCCCCTCTGGTGTTGCCGATGATGGCATGCGTGGGCCAGAGACAGTGTCTATTCCAAGACGGGAGCTGGGAGTTCTCTCTGCCTCCTCGCAACTTTTCTTGCTTATTCTTTTTAGCACTCCGCGAATTATCAGCCCCTCATTCTTTGCCTCTATACTTTAGTTCAATACATCCATTACGCAATACTAAGGCTACATCGTCACGTCCTAAAGCCTCCATAATGGCGGATCCCACAGGAACTCAGCCTACCCCCAATCAGAATCTGATGAACAACACTATGGAGAGTTTTCTCGACAGTTTCGACTTCCACCTCAAGCAGTACATGGAGAGCGGCTATGCAGAGTCTATGAGTATGATCCGCGACCTGTTGCCGGCCATATTTGCAAAGACAACAGATCACGCATCCTCGGAGAGCACGCTTCGTCAGGTGCTATTGGCCATTAGAGACCAGCCACCATTCGCGCGGGTTGGTTTTGAGACAAAAAACGACATCATGGCACGTTTCTTGAATAAGCACTTGAATTTCAGTGGTACAGTTTGGCGGCGGCGGCGGCGGCGCTTGTTGATGGTGTTGATAACAGGCTCGATACTTTAAAGGCCGAGGCGGCTGGGGTCCGATTCTCGCTTCCCATCTATCCGCAACCACCCGACGATGAGATAGATGACCCAAAAGCAAAAGCGCAACGGATATATAATTATGTGATATCCGTCTCCGGCAGACCGCCTTGCTAGAAGGCAGCAGCTGAGCGAATTCGCGATGCAAAGAACGCAAGGGACTACTTCCAGGCAAAGACTAAGGCTTCCACCATGAGGCATGCTTAGGTGTATGCTTCTTTACAGGAAAGAATCATGCGTGCGGAAAAGAGTTTAAAGTCCCAGCGCAAGGACAGTCAAGCTCGGGAGAACGACGGTGCTGAGAACGTCGAGAGCAATGATGGCAACGAAAATGGGCGTGTGCAACAAAGAACGATGAGTGAGATGGGGTACCAGTAATATCCCGAAAGTAGGAACGAATTTCGTTTGGCTGGGTAGGGTTTATTCAGGTCTGGGCTCTTTTTTCTCGAAGCGTTGCTTGGAATTAAGCGGAATATCGTCATCCGAGTCCAACGATAAGACTTTGCAAACTTGGCAGGCATTACACGAACTAGATGGATAGATAAGTATGGAGGTAGTTAACTGCTTATAATAATTACACACTAAAGAGCGCTTATTACATATTACTTCACAGAATGAACTGATATGCAGCGTATGCACCACTTTGTAGTAGTCACCAGCGCTACCCCTGGGGTGAAAACTTGGGTTAGGGCTGACCGCGCCAGCTCGCTGCTCACGGAACAACAATGCAGTGATATAGACCAAACCTTCTTCCTTCATCAAAGAATCCCTTTATTAACAATAGTGGATATATACACCTTTGAGATTAGACCAAGGAATTTTGGAGGGCACATCGCTGTGATATGTGTCTAGAAGCTTCAAGGAGCAGGTCTGGGCTCGGGCTGAACGAACAACCCAACCCAACCCCCCACCGCCGTGTTATACATTTAGAAACTTCAAGAAGCAGATCTGGGCTCGGGCTGAAAGAACAACAACTCAACCCAACCCACCGTATGACTGATACTCCAAATCACTCTCCTCTTTATATACGCAGGTAGGTATACACTCCAAGCCGGTTTCTTCCAAGTTCTCTTACACAGGTGTCGTCCTACATCAACATCAACCAGAAAACACAAAAGTTATAAGACCTAATCAAGTAAGGGTACTTCAAGATACCATCACCACAAAGTTGCTCAAAGTTACAACTATCCCAGCTAAGCTAATGCAGCGCCCAACACCCAATGCCTTTTCCCCCCTTTTCAAAACTACCAAAACAAAAACGACGCCTCGCCTCGCCTGCCATGCATGATGTCCGTGGGGTATATCCAACAGTACAGTACAGAAAAAAAGCAGATATAGACCGAAGAAAATATTATAATAGCAATTCAACCCAACCCAAGTATGAGTGCCCAATTCGCCTTTTCCCATCCATTCCGTTCCGTTCCATCCTTCATCCTCCATGCTGATTGCACCCATCCAAGAGGAAGAATATAAAAATATTAAAAAACGCCGGCTAATGCTTCATGACTCGCTCATAATCCATCATGCCTTGACGCCTATCCAGAAGACAGCTTTCCACAACTACACTTAATCGTCCTCATGCCTCCGCCGAATCCTCCCTTATATCCGCAAACTCTACTCTACGAGTAGACAGCCCAGCGCGTGACTGGTTGCCATACTCCCTCCTCAGCTCCCGCTCGTATGGAGACGGCAGTATTGCCGAGGGTGTCGTCGTCGGACGATAGCCGAGTGGCCTGGCACTACCAGTCCACCTCGTCGGAGTGCTCATAAATACAGGGTCGTTCGTCTCGAGGTCAGGCAGGAGAGACTCTTCGTCAAAGTCATCCATGGGACCGAGCTGCGCCGGCTGATGGTATCGAGAAGCCAGAGTGGCAGTGGCCGGGGTGTGACCAAAGCGGTGATGGGTGCCGAATTGGGAAGCGGCACCCGCGCTGGGCGTTTCAAGGCCGACGGATGAGCGACGTGATGTTGTTCTTGTTCCGCGTTCTGAGCCGCCAAACGGTTGTGGCGGCAGAGGTCGAGGGATGAAGGTGGAACCTCGGGGGCCTAGCTGTTTGCGCATACTGCGGCGCTCCATGGTGCTGAGGTGAGGGTCCACGTAGGTGGCTTCAGGAACGGCCTTCTGGTGCCACTCCTCGAAGAGTTGGCGGCGCACGTGCTGGTCGTTTCTGTTTTGGAGGGCGGCTACAGTGCCCTGGCGGCTCTCGAGCTGCAAGGCCTGAAACTCCCATACCTTCCAGCACGCTTCCCAAGTCTTCTCAACGTCGTAGTCCACCGCGTCCTGCATGTTTTCCCGCATCTCGTGAAGGTGGCTATGCCACATCGCGATCAGGGCCTCCAGCTCTGCCTCGGCTGCGATCTCTCTAATACCCTGCGCTCTGTTCGCGGTGGAGACCCAGTAGTCAAGATATTCATTGATATCATCCCGTTTGTGGTTCACGTGCATGTTGTCGGCATTAAAGCCAGCGTTGACAGAACCGGAAGTGGCAAACCACCACGTATCGAGACACGAAGACACAAGATCGAGTTTGTAGTTTCGCCTGAAACCCCGGAGAGCGCTCAGCATCCTCTCTTGCCGCGTTCTCTCAGCAACGCCGGGCCATACCCTGAGGACGCTTGACACGGCACGAGTGTTTGCGACGAGAGTAGCATGCCGCTCGTGAACGTTGCGCCGGAGATGCGACTGGGCAGCACGCGGTTGCCAAATGTCCAGAAGCGGCCTGGTCGTCCGATAAAGCGTCACCAGGTCGGCGTTTGGATAGTGGCGATTGATCACTACCACTGTTTCCTCGTACCAGCTGATCACACATTGTTCTTGCGTCCGGTAGTCGTTAACATAATCTGCTTCGTCCTCAGAAGTAACCCGGCTGTTTCGTGCTTGTCGAGAAGCCAGGAGGAAAACATTGAGAGCTCGTCTTTGGATATCGGTGTCCAGTCGCCTTTTACACCAGGCTAGCTTTTCCTCGAGGGCCCATTGGACCAACACGGCGTTTTGTGTTTGTTCTTCGGCACGAGCAACAAAACCTCTAAGCTTCGTCTCGTTGTTCCAGTGCTCTAAGCGATCCTCGAGGAATAGGACATCAGCAAATGCCTTGTTGCGATAGGCTGAGTGAGCCCTGGAACGCCACCCGCGCAGAACTCGGTACTTGACGTTGTCCTCCTGTAGGGCGTTATGCTGCTTCAATAGCTTGGCCAACCTTGCTTGCTCCTGCCAGTAATTCAACGCATTCCGACAGTCGAGTCCGAACTTTTCCAATTCGCCGCGGTAAGCTGCCTCCTGAAGATCCCCAGTCTCTTCTTGCCAGATAGTCATTGCCTCCTCAAGCAAAAGCCTTTCATCGAGCTTGGCGGAGATATTGTTTGTCTCCAAGGCTTCCGCTGTTCTGGCATACCATATGGCCAGACAACCGTCAACATCCTGAAAGTATTTAAAGGCATCTGCAGCACGTCTCTTGTGTTCCGACCACATCGTTTGCAGGGCGTTCTTGGCAATACTCTGCCCATGCCAGCGGACGGCGACCTGCTCGCGGACCTCATGGTGAAGAGCCACCTGGCTCCATTTCTGGAGCGCGTTGATGATGATAAAATTCTTGACCTTGAGTTCATCCTCAACATGCTGCGCTCGCCAGGCCTCGAATGCGCGCTTCCGCACCAGATGTCTACGCGCAACTGCCGTTCGTTCAACTTCTTCTCGTGCCTGGTAGTGCCAGCATGAGAGGGCATTTCGAATCGTGAATATCTCGTACACCCTTTGCGCGCGCCTCTCCATTCTTTCAACGTATTCACGCTGCTCCGCTGCGGCCTCTACCTCCAGTCTTTGGTGCTGGACGGCCAGAGCTTCTTCGCTCCAGATATCCACCACCTCATTTACCAAGTCCTCGTAGTCGAACACTTCGGCGCGAATGTCGAGCTCTTCATTGTTCAGCCTTGCATTTCTAGCGTGATGTCGCCAGGCAACGAGAGCATCACTGGCAAGGTTCTTGTCATCGAACATTTTGAACTGATGCAATGCTGCCTCGCCGGACTCGGCATTGGTGGCGGCGGCATCATGGGGCGCGGAAAATTTGTCGTCTTGCGTCTGAACTGTGGTGTCGCTAGAACGGCGGCAAGCGCCGGAGGGGTCGCTATGAAGGGATCGAGGAATGAGGTCGGTTTCGCCCACCGTTGAAGGTGACCCGCCAAATTCTTTGTTGCTTTCGACCTCGGAATCACCCACTTCTTCATCAGGTACGCTGGAATGTGAGCGCCGGAAGTAGCGAGCCCTCTCCATGACGGGTACATGCGCCTGGAAAGATCGGATTGAAACGTCTTGCTGGGGCTGTTCATCAACCTCATCGTTCTCTTCGTCCGTGTCGTATTGCAAGTTCGTGATGCGGCGCAAAGCATTCCTGGCCTGCGCAGCTTTATGCTCGGCTTCAATATGCTCCTCAAATCCCTTGCGAGATGCGCCGGGCGCAAAATCGCTCAATTTTCGAGCATAAGCTGCACCATTGTCGACCGCGACCCCCCGATCTAGTCGGGGCGCGTCATCGGTAATATTGTAGTCGGTTACGGAGGCCGAGCGAGCTCGCGCATGGGGCCGAATCGGTAGATCTTGGGTCGCACGGTCGACTGGAAGAAAGCTCTCGGTAGGTCGCGACACAGAACTATGGCGTCGCCGAGGGGGAGGGCGCGGGTTAAAGTCGAACTGGCCCGTCTCATCATCGGTAGCTGCGAAAGACCGAACAGACACAGATCTCATAGACTGGGCGGCCGGGGATTGCTCGACCGGGCTGGACGGGTAAAACTCGAGCTGAATCCCCATGCCCTGTACTACCGATTTGAACTTGTCGCTGAGCGTCTCACCCGACCGGTGTCCACCAATCTTGAATATGAGGCGCGAAATGTGCGAAGGTGCCTGCTCGGCATCGTAGCCGTAGGCCGGAAGGATCTGCTCGGCCGCCTGGAAGAGGGCATTGGTCGGGAGGCGGTCTCGCGCGGGCAGGGTAGGCAATATTGATTCGCCGCGAGTGACGACTTCATGGAGAAGCTGGAAGTCTAGACAGGAGGGGCGCGGTCAGCATACATGAGAGACGCGCGGGGAGCACATCAAAATCTGAATGCGCACCTTCTTCAGAGTAGTATGGTTCATTCTGTTGGCTGCTGCTGTTGACGAGCGAAGAGTTTGGAGGAGGGAGCCCGACCCTGCCGTCTCGGAGGGGCAGAGAGGATTGAGGCGGCATGTGAGAAGGGGCCACCTCGAAGGCATGATAGAATGCGAAGGAGAGCGCCGCAACACCTAGTTATTTCTTTTGCAATTGAATGTCGTATAAGCCTAGACAAGAGGGATGAAAGCAAAAGAGACAGGCGGGAGGCGGGCGCAGTTGTGTTGCCCGGGCGAGAGTGGAGATTCAGGCGACGCGAAGCGCCGGCGCGGAAAACCAAAAGCAAGCTGAGGTGGTGATGTTGCAAAAAAGGGCGACCAATGCAGCTCGACTCGACGACGCGGGCGCGTTGACCCAAGCTTCCACCAGCATTCTTTTTGCCAAGCCAGGGGCGCGTAAAGCGCCATGCAGCCGTTGCCTTCCAATTACATAATCGGAATGGCTGGGGTGCGATGTGCCCGAGACTAAGAAACTACCCACGGCAGTGCGCTAGTAGCGGGCAGATCCAAGTCTCTCACTAACGCAAAATCCCGGCAACGTCTTTTCAGGTGGCATGGAGTCCTGCATCATCGAGAATTAACCATCTCACAAACGAACAAGTCCTTGGCCAAACGCTCCGTCGTGAACATGTCCGTTGTCGTCTAGAGGGATACTCGCGAACTCGCCAATCAGTTTCTCCTGGATACACTCGCGTTGTAACGAATTGGTCAGCACTATCAGCCAAAATGCAGCCCAAAACTCGACCTATCCAGCGGTTCGCGCAGGCCGTCGGGAAATGCACCCCCGAGGTGAGACAAGTTGCAGAATACCGTGAACTCATCGAAAAG
Source organism: Podospora didyma (assembly GCA_033439775.1). NCBI lineage: Eukaryota > Fungi > Ascomycota > Sordariomycetes > Sordariales > Podosporaceae > Podospora > Podospora didyma. The sequence continues at coordinate 3,343,346 of JAULSW010000003.1, forward strand.
AAAAGAGGCGAGAGGGAGATTGACATGCTGATATATGTAGGCCACCTTGTATGGGAAATGTGTTGTTGCCGACTACAACTCGATACACAAGGACAAGTGCGCTAAGGAGTTCCTAAAACTCAAAGACTGTTATCTGGTCAGCACCAAACACCTCTTTGATAAGGAAATCTGCATCTAACATACCCCAGGCAGCTGCAAAGGCACCCAAATAGTCAAAGAAAATCATTAACCAAGCATATTGATACTCTCCAATACGCATTATCCGACTCGTCGACTCGCCTGTGCTGCGCAATGTCAGCCGTCACATCGTTAGGGTCAGTCGACGAGGCATTCCGGTTCCCCACTTGACTTTCTGAATTCTTTAATAGACATTGTCATTGCCTGTCTATCATTTGTATCTCGTTACATAGGTATGCGAGCATAGGCTTTTGGCCAGTGTTCATTGTCCTCCATCAAGGCGACCTTTTCACGAACCGTAGACTTCATCCAAACACTTCAGGCTCACAGATTAAGCAACCGCAGCAAGAACGTCGCCCTCTGAACGTCCTGCTCCTCCTCAAGAATAATTCCAGTCTGTGCCGCATCAGGAATCTGGCCCTCCACGTGGGTCACCTCATGCTTGTCGAGAGGTCTCCGCAGCGCTTTGGCAATGGTATCTGCATGCGCTTCGAACACCTTCTCGATGCCAATATTATCAGGATCGGACAAGACCTTGTACTCCATTTTGATGTCATCGGTCGTCTGGAGGCCGGCCTTCTTGCGAAGACGCTGCACGCGATTGATGATCTCGCGGGCAAGCCCCTCCTCGAGGAGCCCGGGGTAGATCTCGGTGTCGAGAATGGTCAACACATCGCTGTCTGTATTGGTCTCGAGGTTTTTGGAAGCATCATCGTCCTTCAGACCACGTCTAACAACCAAGTCTCCTTCTTCGAGCACGATGCCATCCACTGTGATCTTTTTCTCGACAACGTACGCATGAGCTTGCTCACTAGTAACGCTGGGTAGCGCCTTCTTGACTCTCCCCATATCTTTCTTGAGCTTTTTGCCGAGCACAGGCCAGTCTGCCGTAACGCTGTATTGGACACTGTGCTGTGCCTCGTTCGTTGTCAACACCAAGTCGCGGACGTTCAGTTCTTCCGTGATGTATCCATCCAGCGACTTGATGTCATCCAGGTATTGCTGGTCATGGTGGATAACTACAAGCGTCTTAAGAGGTTGCTTCAGGCCTATGGTGCGTTTCTCACGAGAGTATCTTGCCAATTCAATGACCTTCTGCATTCGCTGCACTCTCCGCTCAACATCCGGGTTGAAAAGCTCTTCCCTGACTTCGGGGAAGGGCAAGAAGTGGACACTCCGGGAGTCGACGCCTTGAAGTTTGGTCGGAATGTGAGGGAGGAGCTTCAGGTAGATGGTGTCGGTCAAAAATGGGGTGAATGGCGCCATAGCACGACACAGGGTGTACAAAACCTCGAAGAGCGTGTTCAGCGCATGGAGGGTGTCATCAACACCGTTCTCGCCCTTGAGACGCTTCCGGTTGAACCGAATATACCAGTTTGTGGTATTGTCGATCAGCTCCAGCAACTTTGGCACAACCGTGTACAGACGATAGCCTTCATAATGATGAGAATGTGTGACGGGATGGGGAAAACTGGATATTGACTAACCTGCCATCTCTTCGTTAACAAACTTGAGCAAGCTTTGGCAGCTGGCTAAGATCCACTTGTCCATGACATTTGTGTTCTGCGACTCCATGTCTGGGTTGAATACGTAATCGATATCTGCCACCTTCTTGATCAGAGTGACCTGACCCTCGAAGAACTTGTAGCTGTTCCACAGGGGAAGCAGAACCTTGGCGACTACTTCTTTGACACCAGCCTCCTTGAATCGGAGGGGTTCGGCTCTGACAACTGGCGAGTTGATGAGGTAGAGACGGAGAGCATCAGAGCCATACTTGGTCATGACGATACCGGGCTCAGGGTAGTTTTGCAGCCTCTTTGACATCTTCTTTCCATCTTCGGCTAGAACCATGCCGTTGACGACACAATTCTTGAATGGCGAAACATCGAAGAGATGAGTGCCCAGAACCAGGAGCGTGTAAAACCACCCTCTGGTCTGGTCGAGGCCTTCTGCGATAAAGTCACCCGGGAAAGACTTCTCGAACTTATCGACATTCTCAAACGGATAGTGCTGGCTAGCATATGGCATGCTTCCAGACTCGAACCAGCAGTCAAAGACCTCTTCCACTCGTCTCAGGACACCCTTGCCCATCTTGCTTGGGATGGTAATGTGGTCGATCTTGTCGCGATGAAGGTCGGTAATTTCGCCTTCATACCCACTCAGTTCCTTGAGCTCCGCAATGCTTCCAATGCAGATCTTCTCTTCATAGTCGTCGCTTACCCACAAGGGGATAGGGGTACCCCAATACCGGTTACGGGACACGTTCCAGTCACGGGCGTTGGTGATCCAGCTGGCAAACCGCTTGTCCTTGACGAAAGAAGGAACCCAATGAGAACCCTCAATGTTGCTGAGCATTTTCGGAATGATGTCGGTGATGCGGATGAACCAAGAGGGCACAGCTTTGTAGATGAGGGGGGTATCTGAACGATAGCACATGGGATACGAATGCCTCAGCTGCGATTCAGCAACCAACCTTCCGGTGCCCTTCAAGTACTTGATAATATGCTTGTCGGCCTCCTTGACATGCTTTCCGGCAAAGTCAGTGATTTTACTGGTGAAGATGCCTGATTCATCCACAGGATCCGGGGGCGGGCGCTTCTCGGTAATGATGCCGTTTTCAGTCGCGACATTGTAATCGTCTTCACCAAACGCTGGGGCTTGGTGAACAATGCCAGTACCGCTCTCGTCGGTGACGTACTTTGCGTTCAGAACCTTGTAAGCGACTTCTTTGAATTCGTCGAAGAAGTAGTTGAAAAGCGGCTCGTACTTCCAGCCTAACATGGTTGAGCCCTTGATCTTTTCGACAACCTTGTACTTTGCCTTCTTGGGATCTTTGTACAGAGTCCCGAGCAATTTTTGCAGAAGAATGTAGTTATTGCCAGACACTTCGTCGAGAATCTTGACATATTCAAAGTCTGGATGCACAGCCAATGCAAGATTGGATGGCAAGGTCCACGGGGTGGTTGTCCAGGCGAGAAGGCACGTCTGGGGGTCGTCCAACAGAGGAAACGAAATGACAACAGCGGGATCAGTCACATCCTGATAGTTTTGGTTCGCCTCAAAGTTGCTCAGGGCGGTAGTGAGCGCCGTGGAGTACGGCATAACGCGGTGACCTTGGTAAACCTGGCCCTTGTCGAAGAGCCGCTTGAACACCCACCACTCCGACTCCATGAAGTTGGGATCCATTGTCTGCCCCAATCAGTATAAATATTCACTTCTTGCCGTAGGTTCTGTAGACCCCAGCATACCTTGTAATCATTCTCAATGTCTACCCAACGACCGAGTCGCTCAATGGTGACCTTCCACTCGTCGCGGAATCGCATCACGATGGCGCGGCACTCGGCGTTGTACTTCTCCAGGCCCAGCTCCATGACGGCGGCCTTTCCAGAGATGCCCAGCTTCTTGTCGATCTCGTGCTCAATAGGCAGCCCATGTGTATCCCATCCAAAGCGGCGCTCCACGTGGAAGCCCTTCATGGACCAGTATCGTGGGATAATATCCTTGATGGTCGAGGCGAGAAGATGGCCGTAGTGGGGCAGACCTGTCGCGAAAGGGGGGCCATCGTAGAAGGTGTAGAGAGGGTTTCCCTCGGACAGCTCGAGCTGATCGCAATGCCATGTCAGTAAGAGCCTCGAGGAGCTTCTGTGGTGGTATATTTGTGGAATGTTTGCGCACCTGGCGCTGGAAAGCCTGAATCTCCCGCCATCTCTCGATGGTCACCTCCTCCTCCTTGGGGAAGTTAATCGACATTTTGGGCGAGTTCCGGATCAAAAGGTGCGGTGGGACGCGAGAGTCGGTGATGATCGTGCCCAGCTAGGTATCTCAGCCTTGGGGCGAGAATAGGGTGTTCTATGATGTTGAGCTTGACTCAACCGGGAGATCACGAACTGCCAACCGAATATTAATTTTGAAGTGTGACTCAATTTGAGATGCTGAATGGAGGGGTACGAGGTGTTGCGGGGCACAATTGGCAGGAGCCCAGCCTGGGCGGGCAGCCTTAGCGACAGCGGCCCCATGCTTGCCTGATTTGCAGGCCAGCGGATTGGTGCATGACAACCAATGACGACTTGGGAACTGCCAAGAAAGGTTAGAAAGAGGGAATACATCATACCCAGGGGGTTTTTTAAGAGCTCAATGACACATTTTCTCCGTTCTATACACTCGGAAATACGTCTCCCATTTCATATAATATGATTAGAAGAATCAGAGTTTGGGGTCGAGGCGATACATGATCTTTCATGAGATGGAAATACCAAGTACTCGGCTAGCAGATGCATGTTCGAGTAGCGTGGCGGGGAGGGATCTGTGGGGCCAAATAGGCCAGTTTATGATGAGTTTGGGGTGTTAGCGCCCGTGCCTAGGCGCATCGGTACCCTGTCTCCCTTTTCTGTCGGTGCTGGGCAGCGAAACAACAACCCCGGCTGAAGATGCCCAGGAGTGGGCTGTCCAAATTCATAACAAAGCCCCCTTTCCATATCGACCAGGAACCCGACGAACCTAACGTCAGAATCTCCAATCCTCTTCGACAAGACTGCGCTTGTTGTCGAGCTTCGGAGTCTATTCGATATCGGGTTTTTTTTTTTGGGGAACTGGAAAACGAAAAGGGAAACGAGCATTCCTAAACCCAAACTGGCCCCCCTGCCAAGAACCCTTAACGTGTATACATTTTGGGGCAGGCAGTCGACAGGACGTCCCTCTTTGAACTGGTAGACCTCCTTCGGCCGAGCTTGCTGAGATCAATTCGAACCTCGACGGATTCCCGAAATACTCCAAAATGTCCTTCCTTTTTGGAAGAGCTCGAGCGAAGACGAATACTGCAGAACTACCAAAACAGGCGAGGGAACATGTGTTGAGGCTCGATGGGCCGACAGGGACCGCAAAGGTAAACAAGACACTGGTTGCAGCATAGATGATGCCCCAGTCCTAACGACAAGCTCTAGGGCGACGAACTCGCGAAAACTCTCTCCCAGATCAAGCAGGTACTCCAGGGGACACATGGTTGGTTTCCCGCTGCCGTCTTACCGCGGAACTCTTGGGGACTCGGCCGACTAATAGACGATGACGGACAGACACGGACGCTAGCCCCGATCAACTATACCAATTAGTGCAGGGTATGATCGACGAAGACCTTCTCTACCTCCTCGCAGCGAATCTCTATCGGCTACCGTTCGAATCGCGAAAAGACACCCAGGTGATCTTCTCGTACATCTTTCGCTTCCGACCGCCAACGGCAGCGGCTCCCAAGGGCGACGCCCCATTGGCGCTCAAATATGTGGTCGAGAAGCGGCCGCAGGTATTGGTGGAACTGTGCAAGGGATACAACCACAAGGAAAGCGCAACACCCGCGGGGACAGTCTTGCGGGAGGTATTGAAGAATCAGGCAGCAGCAGCTATCATCCTTTACGATGATGGCAATGAGCCGGGGTCCAGCCAAGGCGGAGAGGCCGCCATTGACTATGAACGGCCACAGACTGGGAACGGCGTGTTCTGGCTGTTTTTCGACTGGATCGACAAGAGCTCGTTCGAGGTGGCCGCCGACGCCTTCACCACGTTCAGGGTTAGACAACCTCTACACCAAGCATGAGTGCTGAGAAAGGTTCACTGACGTTTGACTGTTTCTAGGAGCTCCTTACTAAGCATAAGGAGTTGGTGCCCAAGTATCTGACGGTGAACTTTGAACTCTTCTTCAACCGGTACAACACGACGCTCGTTCAGTCCAATAGTTATGTGACGAAGAGGCAGTCGATCAAGTTGCTGGGCGAAGTGCTGCTAGACAGGTCCAACTACAACGTCATGACGGCGTATGTTGATCGCGGGGAGCATCTCAAAATCTGCATGAACCTGCTGCGGGACGACCGCAAGATGGTGCAGTACGAAGGGTTTCACGTGTTCAAAGTTTTCGTCGCGAACCCTCACAAGTCGGTGCCGGTGCAAAAGATCCTGCTTATGAACCGGGAGAAACTTTTACACTTTCTGTCACATTTTCTGGAGGACCGCACCGATGACGAGCAGTTTATTGACGAGCGCGAGTTTCTCATTAAACAGATCAGGAATATGCCCCCCACGCCGGTGCCGCCTCAGCGGTAGTTGGGAATAGCGGGAAGGATTCCTTCTTGTACTAAAGGGGATGCATAGAGCGTGGATGTGTGTTTGTGTGTAAGTAATGCGCAAAAGAGAGAAAGCCTTGACTAGTTGGTCTGGAAAGCATTCATGGCAAGGAGATCATCATGAGCATGAGCTATATAATATATTCTGGGCATACACTGCCATATATTTATAACGAAAGGGAGCGGATTACACACATGGAAATTTGGGAAGGAAAGCCGGTTTGTCGCCATCACTGTCAACCTTCTCACCGGTATTGAACCATGGTTCTTGGCAGTCCTTAACATACCAGCCCCATATCGAATATGGGTACGCTGCATTCTTTGTAATCATTTCTCCCCCCTCAATATGATTGTTGGTGCCACTTTGTTGACGAACGTCATGTGTTCCAGCAGCACGGTGTTGGACGCTATGCACGACTTATATTCGGTAGGTAATTACCTCGCCAAGGATAGGCAAATGCGTAAAAAAACGTTCATTTGAGTCTTTACGCAACCAGCTTGGCATCCGACCTTGCCGACCTCGTTCCGAAGATCGTACTTCCAATGCGAACCTCGTGGCTCCCCAGTGCAATAGCCCCTTCAAAGTCTTCGCTCATGCCCATGCTCAGTTCCAGCTCTCGGTCCAGCCCCAATTCCTTCGCGACCAAGTCCCTCTGTTCCGTCAGCAGCACAAAGTCTTCGTTCTCGTTCTCCGCCGTCGTGGCCACACTCCGTGCGATAGCTCCGATAGTCATCAGACCCAGAAGGTGCAGGTTAGGGCAGTCATTCACGATGCTCTTGCAGAGCGATACCGTCTCTTCCCCCGGCGCGCATCCAGACTTGGACTCTTCGCCTGACGTGTTCACTTGTACATGGACCTTGATCTTGGACGCGGATGGCTCGGACTTGAGCAGATCGCCCCGGTGCTTGTCTAGTAGCTGCGCCTTTTTCAACGTGTCGATGCTGGAGACGCACCAGAGGTTAGGTATCTTGGCCAGGTTTTTGCAATGCCCTGTGATCATGTCAGTTTACGAAGGAAAGGAATATGGCGGGATATGCCACAAGACACAAAAGTGCACAGTATGAAACACTGCGACTATTTGCTGAAAGGAGTTTTGTCTTACCAGACTGCAAGCCTCCAATAAAGTGCCATTGGATGGTTCTTGGGAGCAGCTCCGCCTTTTGGCCCAGCTCTTGAGCATAGTTTTCGCCAAAATGGAGCTGGCGAGTTGGGGCTTCATGCAGGGCAAGAATATCGTTGGCCGGCTTCAGCTTGGAAACAGCAACAAGCCGAACCTTGAAATAAAGTGTCAGACATTGCTCATGTGTGTATTCTATGCAAGACTGTATGGAGAGCAGCGGAACTTACCGAACGGCCCTTGGCTGCGGCTGCGATCCTCTCGCTAACGCCCTGCAGCTGAGAGACAAGAGCACTTGCTCGTGCGGGATCAATCTTCATCTCTGTTTCGCTCATCGTGTACTTGTACTCGATTGTGGGGTCTGTCAAGGGCGACCGGGACGTGGACACGAAAGTAAGCCAGCGTCTGTCATGAACGTCTTCCAAGACTGAGGGGATGGTGAGTCGGGTGGAGTCCCTGTCTCCTTTGATTCCAGGTTATTATCCCCATCCATGTGCTAATAATGCGGGGGATCCACAGGCCATCTTTCAGCACACCTCAGCTTCCAAGGCCCCCTCGGTCAACAGGGTAGGATGGCACGATGGCTATCAATAGCAAAGTTCAAGCTCTCCGACTGTTGGCCGCGTTTCAACCTTTCGAGTCCCATTCTCATCCGCTTCCGCCGAACGCAAATGTCAGTTTGGCTTGCATTTAACGACCGATGCCTCCTCCATCACGATGGAGAAGTCATCGTTTTAACTTTTTACACCGGAATGTAGGGATTCAGATGGAACTCCCGCTTGACGTATAAGGTTGTAAAAGGATGTTGGGAAAAGCTTCCAGATCGAGTCGCTTGGGTGTTTCTGTGCCACAGATACAAAATGTGAGATGATCCAAACTCCCGTCCTCGGCCACCCACGCCCGCGTCCGCTTTCGCATCTTCCCTCGTCAATCTGAATAGAAGTGGGCGCCCGCTCCCATCGTCTCGCCCTCGAGCAGAGATTGGCTGTCTGCTCGTTTCCCGCATTTGCACCTTGGCCACGATTGGCGAGGGAGGGCCGTTCTTGCAGCCAGGCCAGCTTCACAAGCGCTGAAACCAACGCACAGCGGGCCTCCAACGTTCATGGCCCCCTCACCGACCCCGATCAGTTCCGGATTATAAGCGTGTCGAGGCTGCCAGCTCTTGTCTTGGAAGACATATCCCCTCTCTCACCTCGCTGGGCATCTTGTGAACGCGATCTGCGCTTCAAAAGTCCACGCTTACTGATTCCCCGCCGCCACCATCCATCCAATACCATGACAATGCAAGACCCAACCGTGCACGCAGCCACGGAGGTTGCTTCTCTATATCTGCCACCCGAGATACTGCTCATGATAATCGAATGTCTCGGGGTATCATTTTTTCAAGAGAACATTGGGCGTTTGGCCCTCTTCAAGCGCTGGTATAGCCTTTCCCTCGCGACATTCTTCACAAATATCAGATACACGCCGCGAGTCCTCAGCCGACTTGTGAATTGCAAAGGGAAAAAGTTAGACAGGTCGAGGGCCATGCTGAAAAAGACATTACGATCCGTCAACATCGTCTTGGAAGGCATCGGGCCTGGCAGCGACCCAAGCGTCCGATGTTTCGACACGGCATCCAACCTTTGCTGCTTCGGCCTGATGCTGATGGCGTTCCCTGAGCTCCGATCCGTGAGCTACAGTGCCAAGTGGGCAAATCGAGGTTGGAAGGGGGACCCTCTACAGTTCGACTACCTTCCCTTGAGGAGTATCAAGCCCTATCTCATCTTGCCCCATCTCAAGTTCCTCGACCTTGACCTCTGCGGAACGGCCATCAAGAACCAGGAGGGGGGCCTCGTACATTTTTGCCCATTTATTCAGCCACTGCTATCAAAGCTGGAAGGTCTTCGACTGAAGATGCGACGCATATGCATGGACGCGGTTAGTATCAATGAAGATCAGACCGTCACGGTCAAAGATCTCACCATCAACCTCTATCTCGGCGAGGTGTCAAATGAGAACCCCAAGCTCAACTCGGCCATGTGCTGCTTCTCCCCAAAGCCGTGGTACTGGAGTAGTCCAATCGACGAGCTTCGACACGAGCTAAAGGCCCTCGCGATACGAATGCCTCAACCACAGTGCGCTCGGATTATTCACCTCACCCCCTCAGGTTGGGTGCACACATGGAATTCTCGGGAGGACCGATGCGTGACGGAGAGGACGGAGAGGAAAAGATCATTTCCCTTGTTAGAGAACTGGGATAAGGGGGAGTGTTTTTCTCGAAGGACCGGCGCCAGCTCATGTGGTCACTAAGGGATGGCGGCCACAGTTTGGTCACATGGAACTTTCACGGCTTATCTCTGCCGCTGATTTAATTCCATATTATGTTGTCTGGAGTTTCGTTCCTTTGATAAGGAGGGAATGGCATAGCCGAAGAGAGAAGCCATGATAACGATGTAGATCCTGGACCGGATTTTTGAGAGTGGAAAGATGAAGGGGCAGTGTTTTGGTAGGTTGAAAAGGGCGAAAGACAAATTCATCTCTTGCTCTATGATCTGCATCATGAACATTCAGGAACCATCCCCCAATCGTACGACTGTCTCGAAGCGAGTCGAGAAAGCAGTCTTCACAAACTGTGGGGTTGCCTTGTAATGATAAAGAAAAGGCCCGCTCATATTTAGATTGAGGAGCGCGTCAACCTACCCAATTTTTAGCAGGGAATAAACGCGTCTTCCAGTCGTACCTTCCCTGCGCCCACTTATTACCCAACTCTTTCAACCACGACATTACTTTCGGTTGACGGCAAAAATCAAGCAAAATGTCCGGGCGCCCTCGTGGACGACCCAAGAGGGTCGTTGCGGCTGGTGAGATAGACGCCGTTGCATTCGAATAGCCAATTGATACACTAGTAGGCTCCCGTGAAAGGCCTAAGAAAGACGCTGTGGCGCCCAGCTTGAAGTCTTCTGAGCTCATGCGAAAGCATTACCGTGTCCCCGGGGCCGGCCCGGCAACTCCGCCAACGATGATGCTGGATCCAACCAGGAGCCAAAAGAAGTTCTGACTGCAACGCCTCGACCGGGTGGCGACCCAAGAACATCGAACTGGCTTCATTTTATACCCCTGCGACCATAAAGTCCGTCGCTGACGCTGTCGCTGAGCCCACAAAACTCCCTATCCGCGATCTGAAGACGCCTTAGAAATCTCGGAAGCGGCAGGAATCGTGGTTTCAACTCCCCGAGGTCGTGGGCGGCCCCCAAAGTCCAATGTTGCCAAGGACGTCAGCAAGACCATCGCCGGCCCCGAAGTTGTGTCCACGACACCTGCTCGCTCTCGTGGACGGCCGAAGAAGACTGAGTCACCTGCCACGAACCAACAAAACATAACTGCCGCTCGGCCCCGCGGACGTCCCAAGAAATCGCCGTTAGCAACTCCAGCTGCTCCCGGCCCTTCAGGTACCCTAGCCAATCTTGCCGTTGACGGTGTCTCTGATGATGAGCCGATGGATTTTGAGGCAGTTGTAGATGTCAGCAGTAAAGTCAAACTTACAGGTGCCGACGCTGGTGAGGCTTCAGCAAAACCGACGCTGGGCCGTCGTGGCAGACCGAAGAAGGCACAGACCAAGGATGAGGCCGGGGCAATTGACGCTGAGCCTCTCGAGGCCAACATGATCCCGATGTTGAGGTCAAACCAACGCCTGGTCGTCGTGGCAGACCTAAGAAATCGGAAACCAATCAACGCCCTACTAAGGCTGATGCTGAAATAGAAGCCGCGGTCAATCCGACAGCTGTTCATCGTGACAGACCTCGAAAGTCTGACATCAATCATGATGCTGACTCCAACGTCAAGGGCACTGCCAGCATTGATATTGACTCCAACGTGGCCAAACCTGCGCGTAAGTCTCGCGGTAGACACCGGAAGTCTGACGCTAAGATTGATAGCGACGTCGAGTTGGGCCTAGCCAGCACGAGTTTTGATGACGGTCTTGACGTTCCTGATGTCTCGGCTAAGCCTGCGTCCAGCAGCGGCAGACCACGAAAGTCCAACGTTAAGCGCGTTGCGGTCACTGGCGAGGCCGAGGCCGATGTTGATATCAGCTTTGACCTTAGCTCTGATGTAGTAGTCAAGCCTGCGCCTAAGCCTCGCGGCAGACCACGAAAGCCCGACGTTAACAACGAGGCCGATGACACCAATGCAGATTCCAGCTTTAAGACTACTGTCCACTCCGCCCCTGGTCGCATCCGCGGCAGACCTAAGAAGGACGCAGAGCCAGCCAAGAGTGCTCCGGCCGATCAACCATCTGACCAGCCCCGAAAGAGTGAAGTTGACAGTATCGACGGCTCTATGGACATTGACAAGCCTATAAATGGCGATGAGAGCTACCCCACCAACCCTGATCCATCCGTCTGGATGGATAGCGCAGTCGACGATGTCAGCCTATCTGGTCCGTCACCCATCATCAAGGCACCCGCCTTACAAGATTTTGTGGGTGAGTATCAGGTGACATGCAGAACTCTGAAGGAGAACTGGCCCGAGGAAATTGATCAGCTCAACCTGGACATTAGCGTCGCCACGGATGGCGATGAGATGCTCGCCGCATCCTTTGACTTCGGCGTCATCGAAGGCACGATGCGGCTTGCTCTGTCTGAGAAAAAGCTCAACCGCTTTATTCAGAGGCAGGAGCATCACGAGCAGAGCGAGTTCGTAGTCTCTGATATTCTTGATGATAAGGAAAACGATGATGACATCACTGAGTCATCCCTGTACTCGCCTCTCACTGGGACGGGCTCAGCCTCCGCAACAGAGCAAGACGGTAATGAGATCACGAGTAACGGCAAGCGCAAGGCCACTGACCCTGCCCCGGGCCAACAGAATCGCAAGAGTAAAATCGCTAAGGCCCTCCCCCGAATCTACTTTACGAACCGAGGACGATGGCATGAAATGACGATGACTTGAGATTCTCAAGCTCTTGAAAGGGAGGTCAACAAAATTTCAGGTATCGTTGCATTTTTTACGTGGTTGGTGCATGTATGGCTGGATTAAAAAAAACGAGAAACGGGCAAGGACGGTGCTGGCTTTTACTGTGGGTTGTATTGTATCTATACAAACAAACAGGACGAGCACAAGCAGTTGGATGATCAGGTGGTGGACGGAGGGGGAGAATTAGCTATGATGCTGTGAGGGACGGAGAGCGGGGACACCTAACGTAATTATGCCTCTTACTAACAGGATTTCTCAGGTTTATGAGACCTATGGGAGGAAACAAACGACACCTAACCGCCTGATTGCGACCAGCAAGCACATACGTAGGGACAGACCCAGAAAACAAACCGAGTTAATGTAGAAAGACAAACAGCTTCATTGTCTGCTGTGACCTGGACAAAACTCGTTGCCATAAACCTGCCAAAACATCGTCAGATCAAATCGCAAGGGAAAAAGAATAACCGATTAAGGTACGGAGTATGCATCAATAACAGGACTCAATGATGCTCGAGAACCAATATTTTGGATAAGAGATAGCGAACAAGGTGAAATTACGCATTGGAATAGACCGTAGTACACTAAATAAGGAACAGGACGCCTTAAGATAAAAGCAGACTCGAAAATCGGTATGATGAGACGAAACAACGCGAAAAGCAAGGATTCGGACGGCATGACGACAGAAAAGCTGGAGCTGGGAGAGCTGTTCCTTCCACTTGCATTTGACAGGGCACAATAGACCCACATTTCCTATCGATAACGGCAGCTGCCGCCAGTCTCGCGGTTCGAGCGCAGCTTCCAATGTGGGTCACTGGATGCGCGGCAGGGGCCGCCCTGGTCGCGGTTGCCGCGTTGCTTAGGGAAACCAAACAATCAACAAGAAAATAGGTGCAATTGGCTCAGCGGGCGCCAACGCAGGGCTGTTGACCATCGGCCCCTCCTCCTTCTGACAGCTTAACAATCCCCCATTATACCCTGCAAGAGCTCTCCGGATGCTGCTTGGAATTGCTCAACCTTAAAACCTTCTCCAGCCATTCTTCATTTTTGTTTTGCCCTCTCGCGATTACCAAAACCTCCCGAGCTGTGTCTCGGCGACACGTTCGAGTTTGGCGAAGCGACAACACGAAGCGAGTCCATGTTTTGAATTTGCCTGTTTTTCGATACCAACATTGTCGCGTTCCCATTCCAGCCATTTGCTCAAGCAGCACTCGGCACATTCCAACGATAAACACCTCCATCCACCATACCATACCATGCCCCCGATCGAGAGGGACGCCCCGGTGGACTGGGCCTTGCGGCACCAGCATTCCGCGTCCTCCGACCATGGCCGCGCCTTGGTCCCAATGTATGTTGATGCTCTCCCACTATTCCAACTATGTCGTGATATGTCCGTCCTCTGGCGCACGCTAATCAAGAGCAGGTGGGATAGCTCTGACCCAGAGAGGGCACCACCGCCATTGCCACTCAACCCTCAGTCCCCTGGCGTCGTTGTCTCTAGGGCGGGCACGTCGAGTGCCATCCAGTCGGCTCATGCTGCGCTGACCGAGAAGGCGCGCGAGAGCGCCATGGTGCCTCACCACCCCAAGCGCATGGCGGAGACCTCGCCAGAGAGGTCATCGTTATTGCGCGGATCAACGCACCGCCGCATGCAGTCTCTTCAGCCCGCCTCGGTCAAGGATCTCAGTTTAATGATCGAGGGCGGCCGCGACTCGAACTCTCCTACCCCACGGTCTCCCGACAAGTATGACAGACCATCCACACCATCGAGGGGCCGGGATCCATTCGTCGAACCCCGAGACGAACGGGAGGAGAGGGCGGTGATTGCCTCTCCGAAGCCTGGGCCCAGTCTAACACCCATCGTCAGACCAACTGTTCGACGCGTAAACCAAAGCATCCTTGGCGAAAACACCCCCCCGCAGTCCGCAACAATGCTTGCCCTACAGAACATGAGCGCCAACTCACAGAATATCACCACCTCGTCTGCAGCTCCCCCCAGGGAGCTCCCGGAGCCACCACTTGGCAATATCACCAATGGCTCGACGGCTCTGGTCAAGGGACCCGGTCCCCTAGATACTCTTTCACACCAAATTATCACTCTGACCAATATCGCAACGACGCTCCAAAAGGAAATGTCACAGCTCAGCAGACGAAGCAGAGACAATGCCACAGATCTGCTCAGTTTGAAGGAAGCCACCAACGCCCGTGACGAGGATATACGAAAGAGTCTCCGTGAACTGATCACGGATGCCAAACACGCAAAATCATCTACTCGGGACTCCTACGGAGGACCGCTGCTGTTAGAAGGGAGACATCACCCAACCTCCCCGACGTCAACATTTTCAAAAACAGCCAGGCCATTTGCGCTGCCACGAATACCATCCCCAAATAGCTTTGCGGCGTCCCTAGACAGGGAGTCGATTATGAGCACCCCGTCTCTTTATGGGCCAGAGTCGCCTGCCATAGTTGCCCTTCTTGAAAAGATTATTCGGGAGATGGGCACACGTGAAGGCCAGGATTCTCTTCTTTCTCGTCTCACCGAGGTTGCCGAGAAGCTTTCAGGCCTGGCTGCCGCCGACAAAGTCGAGGAGCTTGTGCGGCTTGTGAAGTCAAACCCACAACATGCTGTCATTCCGGCCGCCGGAGGGTCGGGAGGAGGCGGTGGTGTCCGCGACCGCAATTGGAGCTTCACCGAGGACGACGACGGAGCTCGTGGAAGGGATCTTGACTATGATCAGACTCGTGCCATGGCCAACCATGTGGGGAGATTGCTTCAAGAAAAGGAGTCACGCCGCTCATCCGCTCCAGCTTCTAATGCTTCTGATGTTCTGAACGACGATGTTCTCAAAGCCATCCGCACAGTCAAGGACAGTGTCGCAGCAGGCGGTGGTATCACGGCCGAAGTCAAGGCACTAGTCCGAGAGCTTCGAGGTGAAGTCCTCGGCATGGGTCGGGAACTTGGCCGCAGACTCAACGAGGTCGTCGCCGAGAACGGAAACAAGGAAGAAACTCCCAGCAAGGCCGAAATGATTCGGGTTGTCCAGGAGGGACTGGCAGAGATGCAACAGCAAATGAGCAACGTTCTCCGAGAACACCGCCGGCAGTCTGCCGCCACTGTCGCATCTCGGGAGTCATCCATCGACTACAAAGAGATTTACAATAGCATGAGAGCGGCTCTTAAAGACTCGCAGGCAAATAAACCTCGACAGCCTGAGCTACGCCGGGAAGATGTTGTCCAGGCTGTTAAAGATGCTTGGGAAAAATACAAGCCCGAGATCGAAATCCAGCAGATTGGCCTAGAGCGAGATGAGATCCTCGAGTGCCTCCAGGAAGGACTCCGCGCATATGCTCCACAGGATGATCGAGAGCCTGGAGCCACTCGAGACGAGGTTTTCCAGGCCATCGTTGAGGGCCTGAAGCACTTTGTTCCTCCCCAGGTGGAGACTCCTGTCACACTCTCTCGCGACGAGATTCTCGATGCGGTGAGAGAATGCTTAGAGGAGTTCGAATTCCCTGTTGCACCCACTGCTCCTGGAGCGAAAGAGGATATGGTGGAAGCCGTTAAGGAAGGACTTCACTCGTTCAACTTCCCTACTCCAGAGCCTCCGTCTGATCTCACAAAGGAGGACGTCCTAGATGCTGTGCACCACGGCCTCCACTCCTTCGACTTTACAGCGGCCCACTCCTCTGCCCTTGTTCCCCAGTCCCTTTCGAAGGGAGATATGTCTGATGCTGTCAACCAAGGACTCAGATCGCTCGACCTCTCGGCTGACATGCTGGATGCCGTCAGAGAAGGCTTGGATTCAGTGAATCTTCCCCGCAATATGGAAAAGGCCGTGCAGGCAGGGCTTCAGTCTTTTGACTTTTCCGTCTTGTCGTCGGCCATTGTTCCGCGCTCAGACCTCAACAGGGTCGACGTGGCAGATGCTGTCAAGGAGGGCATTGATTCATTGGACCTCCCAAGCAATGTGACACATGCTGTGGAGGAAGGACTTCGCACCTTTGACTTCTCCTCGGCCTATTCTTCTGCCCTCGTTCCGCGCCCAGACATATCCAGAACGGACGTGGTAGAGGCAGTTAGAGAAGGTCTGGAGTCATTGGATGTCTCCAGAGATGTGGCACATGTTGTGAAGGAAGAGCTGCGCTCATTCGACTTCTCTGCCGCCAACTCATCAGCTCTTGTGCCACGCTCAGACCTATCTCGAGTTGATGTTGTGGATGCTGTAAAGGAAGGCCTTGAGTCCCTCTCCATTGCCCACGGCGTTGAGGATGCTGTGAAGAGAGGGCTTCAATCCTTCGACTTTCCTTCCGCTGAGTCTTCAGCCCTTGTCCCCCAGACTTCGAATGGCGAAGAGATTGTTCAGCGACTTTATGAAATCAAGGATTTCCTTCAGGCTGAGTTCAAAGCCGTCTCGGAGGAGGCAAAGCAGAATATCGCAGCTAGCGGCCGGGACACAGAGCAGGTTCTTGACGCAACCAAAGATGGATTCGAGAAGTTGCGTAGTGATATCGAAACCTACGTCGACCGCGCAACAGGAGAGTCAGGCCAGGAAGAGTTCATGGTGAATCTGGTCCGGACTCTCGACGGGTTCCGTGACGAGGTCGCAGATCTCATCACTAGGTCATCTGACGGGTCGAAGGGTATTCTGACAGAGGACATTGAATCCCTACGGGACATTGTTAACTCATCAATGGTTCCAGCTATGCCTCAGACAGGGAGCCACAAAGAAGTCCTCGAAGCCCTACAGGAAGGTCTGAGCGGTCTCCGTTCAGAGATTAGCACAAGGCCGATTGCTGGCTTGACAGAGATCCTAGATGCTCTTCAAGAAGGCCTGGGCGACATTCGTGGTAGCATCGACAGGCTGCACGACAAGCCTGCGGATCTCACCGCAAACGACGAGATTCTCGACGCACTGCGGAATGGCCTCGATAGCGTTCGGTCTGATATTGACGGTCTTCGAGAGGAGAGTAAAAATGACCGGGCCTTGGCTCCCATCAGTGACAATGCCGTGGTCCCTCTCGAAGATATGGCGAAGCACGATGATATCAAGAACCTCGAGGTCCTGATCACACAGCTTAGGATCAAGCTCGAGGCGATCGAGTCCACTCCTCCGCCTGCCGTTGACTCGCTGACCAAGGACGACCTTGCAGAGATGGAGCAGGCGCTACGAAATGTAGCCGAATCCGTCGCAGGCATCCCTACCCGAGAACCCCTGGAGGCTTTGGATGATAGACTTCGAAGTGTCCAAGAGACCATTGTAGAGATGGCCGCTCGGGAACAGAATCCCCCGCCCCCTGCTGAGCGGCCAATGACCGACCCAGCTTCAAGAGAAGATGTCCAGGCCATTGAGACAATCCTTCGCAACACCAAGGCCTGTCTCGATGACCTCATCGATGGCGAGCAGGCCGTCCGCAAGGACCATATCGATATTCTGGAAACCCTTATCCTAGAGACCCGGGAGAGCCTAACTGGCATTTCCGCCCGCATGGAGGTAATTTCCCAGAAAGAAGACGTCACAATGGTTGAGTCGCTCGTGACGCAGGTCATCTCTTCTTTCGATGATATGAAAGAGCGTCATGAGAAGGCATTCGAGGATCCAGAGAAGGTTACCAAAACTGATCTTGATGCCATCGAGGCCGTCTGCCTTGACATGAAGTCAGACATTGATCAGATGGTCAAGGCCGACCTCGCCGCCCTTCCTTCAAAGGACGATATTCTGGCTTTAGAGACTCTTCTAAGAGAGTACAAGGATCGGATCGACGTGCACGCTGATACCAATGCCAAAGCGTTTGAGGAACGCCAAGTTGAGCTCGTTGGCGTGGGTGAGCGCGTGACTGAAGTCAAGTCCTTCCTGGAGGAGTTCCAAGGCGTCATGAAGGTAAGGCTCGAGGACGGTGCCAAAGGGATTGACGCCATCAACGGACTCCTAGACTCGATGAACAGTACTATCCAGAAGAACTCCGAGATCAGGGATGATCTGAAGGAGATGTTTGACACCATGAAGCTCGAATTTGAGGAGTCTAAGGCTGGAGTCGTTGGCGCCAAGCTGGAGGCAGATGATAAGTTCCAAATTACGACCGAGATCATCAGTGCTAAGCTTGATGAGCGCATCAGTGAGCTGCTTGCCAAATATGACGAGATCCAGCTTTCCCACGAAGAACGTGCCGCCAAGGGTGAGGCAAGAGATCTCGAAATGGAAGCTGCGGCTGTCGGCACCAAGGCTGTGGCAGAGGAACTGAAGTCTCTGGTCGATACCCTTGGCACGGCGGTCACCGACTCTTTGGAGAAGATGGAGGAGGCTTCCAAGGTTGTGTTTGAGCGAGTTGAGGATCTCGTCAGCAAGTCGGACGAAAATCACTCTGATGTCAAGGTCGAACACCAACTCACACGCGACCAGGTGCAAGAAGCCATTGGCAAGGTGGAAGGCCTGCAGGGGCATGTTGCAGAGTACCAGCCCAAGATCTTGGAGACTCTACAAGACGTGCTGCTTGTTGTCGGACAACATTACGAGCACTCCAAGTCTTCTACAGTAACAATCCAGGAGAAGATTGAAGAAGCCAAACCTCCAGAGCAGCCTCTTCTACCACCCCCAGAGAAGTATGACGACAGCGTAGTTATCCAAAAGCTCGATCAGCTTGTCGATCATACCCACCATGCCGACAAGGCCCTGGCCCAGCTTGACACTCTCGACAAGGTTCACGCCCAGGTAAAACAGACGGCAACCGAGCTGGCTGTGTTCATCGCCGCCCAGACTCAGCGGATAGCCGACGTGCATGAAGACAAGGAGAGGACTCTTCAGGAAACAATCGTTGCTCTTGAACGCCGGTTGGAAGAGAAGGGCCACGTCGAGGCTCATGTTGCCAATCTCAGAGAGGAGGAATCATATCTCAGGGAAACCATCAACGTCACGCTCCGGGAAGAACAGGAGCAGATGAAGGAGCAGTTTCTTTCCAACCTTCGCGACGAAGAACTGCGCCTGAGGGAGATGGTCAATGGTCTTAAAGAAGAGCAGGACCAGCTCAAGGAAACCTTTGTTGCCAACCTGAAGGAAGAGCAAGCACGGTTGATGGACACCAATGTCGCTCTGAAAGAGGAGCAGAACCAGCTAAAGGAAACCTTTATATCAAACCTCAGAGAGGAGGAGTCCCGTCTCAGAGGAATGAATGGCATCCTGAGAGAGGAACAGCAGGTTCTCAAGGACACTTTCCTGGCCAATCTTCGCGAAGAGGAATCAATCATCAAAGAAGTCAATGCCAGTCTTCGGGTCGAAGAAGCGCGCCTTAGAGAGAACCTTCTTGCTAACTTCCAGGATGAAGAGGCACGGTTGAGAGAAGCCAATGCTGTGCTGAGGCAAGAGCAAGAACAGTTGAGAGTCAGCCTGAAGGAAGAGCATGACCGACTCAAGGCGGAACTTCTTGCTTCTTTGATCGAGGAGGAGGCTCGCCTGAAACAGGCTAATGCCGCTCTCCGAGAAGAACAGGAGCAAATGAAGGCCGGTTTCATGGCCACCCTGAAGGAGGATGAAGGACGACTGAAGCAGGGTCTCATTGAGCTGCGTGACGAGCAAGACAACCTCACCCGCCAGAAGATCCGGCTGTCAGCAGAGCTCTCCTCTCTTGACACTGCGCTTCGTCTCCGTCGCGAGGATCTGCGTGACATGGAGGAACGTGCCGAAGGCCTCGAACGGCGTATTCTTGAGGGCGTCATGGACCACTCGCGCGTTCTTCTCATGGCCAAGACTAACCGGGTCAATGGCCGAGAGTCGATGAGCCGCAAGCGCGTTTCTTCTCACCACCAGAAGCCAGCTGAGACGACTATCCCGACTACAAGCATTCCGACCGTCGAAATCACCAAACCCCGCACAGCTATCAACATGGCTATGTCTGCCAAAAGTAAGGTCAATGCCCCGAGCCCTCTTGGGGCTTCCCGCCGCATCCTTTCCCTCAGCCAGATCACAAGCAACGTGCCCACAGGTGGGATTTCTCGGAGCCAGAGCGTTAGAACTGCCGTCGGCCCAAAACTCCGCAAGAGCAGCTGGGCTGGCGGCCCAACCAGGGTCCCTGCCGCCAAGGGCTATGGTGACTTGGATCGTGACACTGATAAGGAGAATATCGTGCTTAAGGAGGACGATGAGGAGAACGACAACTCGTTCAACGATGCGCTGGAGAGCACCCCAGCTCCTGTCGACATTTTTGCACAGGCGCCGGAATCTATTGTTGACTCTGAGCCTTCGAACGAGGTTCGGCATATCGAAGATGCGCATCATGATGCCGAGGAAAATGAAGTTAGCGACGCTGAGACCGAGACGCTCCGTCGTTCCAGTCGGGGTACCACTGTAATTTCGAGGACGAATAGTTACACCGGCTCGGAAGATTACTCGTATGACGAGGATGATGATGATGCCGCAAGTGACTGGACTGAGAGCGCTGCTGGTGGCCCGAGGAGCTCGTATGACGGTTCGGAGAGTAATCTCGGGTCATCGGTTGCTGCGTCGGAGTCAGGGGATGGACAAGTTGTGCTTTATAATTAAAAGTTGAAGGGAAAAGGGCAGATTGTTGTTAGGAATTTCCCTTGTTGTTTACTTGACGTCGTATACCTTTTGTCTTGTTTGATGGGGGAGTAACAGTATAGTATCTGGGCTCTTGTGCAAGTACTGGAGCTACTATTGGGATTACGGGGGGCACGAATGGAATGGAGGGATTTTTTATATTAGCGGTGGGTTTGATAGGAAGGATTGCCTTTTTTATATCCAAGCAAGCAATGCTGGAGGTTTTTGTTTTATTCTCAATGTTCAGGTTATTCTTCTTACACTCATTGCTACCTAGTTCTTCCCTGGTATTTTGTGATTGCGTTAATTCTGTGACTTAGTACTTGGCTGATAATGCCAGCTCATAGCGAGGTATCAAGGAATAACATGAATACTCCCACGTCTAATTATTATTCTTAGATCCTACTTCACGATGTCTTGCCCAGTTCAGAGGGGGGTTTCTTGGCTAGTTCTACGGATAGTCTGAAAGGACCATCTCCATCCCTATCGTGCTACACTTTCAACTCATCCATATCATGCTTTACTTTCAACTGATACTCTCGACGGCTTCTCGTGTCCAGTCTCGAATAGCTGATATGATTTGCTTCTGCCGCACTTTCCATCACATCGTCTTCCCATCTCATCCCATATCTTACTCCAACTGCCACACTCATCGCTCTTCATCCCATCACCACCCCAACCAATTTCATCCCATGTCAGTCTCCAGCTGCCACACCCATGCCGGTCACCTGCCCTCTGGGATATTTCTGCCACAATTCCCGTCCCCGTCTTGCAACATAGTTGGTGCTTGTAGTGGCCCGCACCTGGCCGAGCGGTAACAGCATGGGATTGGGTCGCCAACCTATCAGTCTGTTATGCGAGGCTGTAGGTTCAAGTCCCAGGCTATGTTACAAGTCCCCCCCTTTTTTTCTTCCCTTTTTTCCTCTTATCCCTTTTTACGCTGTTGCCCCCTCTGTCAATTTTACTAGCTCAAAAGAAGAAAGGATTTCGTATAGAATATAAATAAAAACTCAGCGCACCAGATACTCGACGCATCCGTAGAGCGCGGTCTGTTGCTCACATGAATTCGCATCACGTTCCATATTATTAATGAGGTGTCTTGAGTATTAAAAGAGAGCTAGCCGTATATCGTATCAATTCTTACCCTGCCGCAAATCCGCACTCACGATCAGACCAGGATTGGATTAAGACCTCCCCTATGATGTCTACAACTCGGCTGTGGCGGATGGAACCTAATCCCGACTTTACTGAGGGGTATAAAGCAGAGGCATGAATATGGCGTGCGTTTCTCACCTTGGAAGCCAACATAGCATTGAGCTCCCGAGCGTCTCCTTTCGCAAGACTTGTCCAGTACCAATTACTTTCATCAAGATGGCTCTTCCAGCACCTATCAAAGCCCTTCGCTTTGAGCCCTACCCTGAGATTGACCCCAACCAGGCCCATTTCTCAACAAAAGGCAATCATGTGGTGATTACCGGCGGAGGTGGTGGTCTTGGGTCGGCCACCGCAGAGGCGTTCGCGAAGTCCGGTGCCTCAAATATATCGATCCTCGGCCGCACCCAAGGCACCTTAACCACAACGAAGGAGAAGGTTGAGGCCCAGCACCCAGGCACCAAAATACACACCTTTATTGCAAATATGACAGACAAGAAATCTGTCGACGAGGTCATTTCGGCTGCTGTCAAAGCCTCGGGCCTTATCAATATGCTAGTTGCCAACGCGGCATACCTTTACCACGTTAAGCCGTTCATGGACATTGATCCTGACGAATGGTAGGTTGACCAACTCCAATATGGCCTCCCAATAACTCAAACCCGTTTTATTTATATACAGGTTTCGTTGCTTCGAAGTCAACGTCAAGGGAAACTTCAACCTACTCCGAGCATTCATCCCGCACGCGGCCCCTGGCGCCACCGTGGCCGAGGTCAGCTCCGTCATCAACTTTCCCGAAATCCCGGGGTACTCGAGCTACTTGCTGTCCAAGCTAGCGCAGCACAAGGTCTTCAACTACCCGGACCTACATGTCGTCTCGCTACACCTGGGCGCCATGAAGACGGCCATGATCGATAAACTGCCGGAGGAGCCGCCAAGTCCGTGCAATGATCGTGAGCCAATAACCAACGTCCCCCAAATATTTCTTGGACATGAAGCTAACATATTGTTTCCCCCCAGCGGCTCTGCCGGCCAACTTCATCGTCTGGGCGACGAGTCCCGAGGGCAAGTTCCTCCGTGGCAAGTACGTGTGGGCGAACTGGGATGTCACCGAACTCAAGGCAATGGCGAAGGAAATCGAAAGCACGGGAGAGTTCAATTTCCGGTTGTTGGGCTGGCATAGAGAAGCACGAAGAAGACATGTGTTTGGTAGCGTTGTGATGATTTGGAATTTTGTTACTTGGTCCCATGATGAAGGAGAATTGTGAGAAAGAACAATCGTTGACGGGATATGGCAAAGTAGATCTGATAGTTAGTGCAAGGCATAGTCAAAACTAGGAGCAAAGATCATTTTAATGTAAGGAGAAGAGTGTTCAGCCAGCCAGCCAGCCAGTTAATTAGTCCACTGCCTCGGGCATGGAAGTCACTGGCTGTGTTGGACTGCGGCCTAGGAAGCGAAATGTGCAGATTCCCTAGGTCCCCTGCGCCTACTATAGAGCATTGCGAGCTGGGTGGTTCAGCAAAGCAGACCGGGTGAGATCAGTGATCCTCGTGGTGACACAGGATAGGTCTGCTAAGCAAATACGCAGAGCCACCGTTCGATTCTAGGAAGGAGCACTAGATCTTAGGGAGTCCGGGAGTATCGTTTGGAGTCACTCGCCACACGGCAATAGTCTATCGCGGAACGTCGAACGTTATCGTTGCTTTATTTATTTAATTTGCTAATTTCTTCAAGAATCGACCACGTAATGGTCATAGCATTCACCAACTGATTGCATTTGTGGGAGGTTGTCGAAAGAGGCGGAGAATGCCATCCCAGCATCGTGGAATGCCAAGACAGGTTGGTCTGTGCAGGCTGTGTTGCATTGACAGCCCCCACCAGAGGCAAAAGCCATTCTGCCGGCCCTCCCGTCTACTAGTCCCAAACGGTAGGCGGTGAATGGATTTATGGATCAGGGCTCGCTAATTTTCCAACCCACAAGTCCTGCCGACAATTTTGTTCTCTTCCCGTCAAGATCACGGCGATCCAGTAAACTCGACATCCCCTCCGTCGGCAAAAATCAGTCACAATGGCCAAGGTCAACGCTTGTGAGTACACGCAATTAACAAGCGACGGATGCCGCAACAGTTAAAATTAACAAATACCGCAGCCCTCCACTCGTCGAGACGTAAGTCTCGCAAGGCGCACTTCAGTGCGCCTTCGAGCGTTCGCCGCACCATCATGAGCGCCCCTCTCAGCAAGGAGCTCCGTGAGAAGTACAACGTACGTTTCCCCATGATTTGCAGTGACTTGAAACTCAACAGGAAGGAAACTCACAAACCGCCTACAGGTCCGTTCCATGCCCATCCGCAAAGACGACGAGGTCACCATTGTCCGTGGCGCCAACAAGGACAAGGAGGGCAAGGTCACTTCCGTGTACCGCCTCAAGTACGTCATCCATGTCGAGCGTGTCTCCCGCGAGAAGGCCACCGGCCAGAGCGTCCCCCTGGGCATCCACCCCAGCAGCGTCGTCATCACCAAGCTCAAGCTCGACAAGGACCGCGAGTCCATCCTTGAGCGCTCCAGACTCGGCCGCGAGCAGGTCCAGAAGGCCAAGGCCGCCAAGGGCAAGGCCACCGCCTAAACGCGACCTTGACCTGCTTGGGAGGGAATGAAACGAATAAAAGAACAAAATCGGGTCGGCCGACCGACTCGATGCTGGGAAATCAATATACCCACCCGGCCCTCATCTCGTCAGGGAGGACGTCTTTTGCTGTTGGCTCTGGCGTCTTTGCGGCTCTTTCGGTTGCATATTTCGGCGGTTGTCTTTTACGACAAGGACAGGGACACAGTACGGAAACTGGACTCGGGAATTTAGATGCAGAAGAGAATAACGAACACACGAGACTTTGTTCTCTATGGCCATTTCACAATCCCAGCTTTGCCTCGCGCTCGCTGTGTGAAATGCTCCATGGGAGGTGATCCCGAAGTTTGCCTAGTGCACATTGCGGCACAAAAGGCTCTCCTTTTGTCCACTGGTCTGGTGACATGCGTGGTCAACTAACACAGGGTCCAGCTGGGGGCGCTTCGTGGGTGTGACCACCATCCCGAAGCAGCAAACTTCATACCACATCATACCAATGCCTTTCTCCAGGTAGGGAAAACACAGTCGCTCTATTATCACCACGTTATACCACTTGCCCCATGGTTCTCGCGGTAAACATGGAGCGCACATCGAACCCAGCGGAGCCTAGAAAACTCTCGCTCTCGCCTGCAGACTTTCACGGAGAAATTCGATGATCATGGAGGTTTGATGGTGAGGCACATCTCGTTCGTCCTTTGTGAATACCAAACCTTCTAGGTAGGTCACTCGTCGCCTTCTGGCTATTGGTAAACGTATCGGCCTCTGTCCCTCAAAGCCGTCGGCCGTAGTCCAGGTATCATTAGAATCATACGTACCCAGATAGAAAAATACGCTTTATTTTCCAAATCACACGAGGCAGGATTGTCCGCCAGCTCCGAATTCTAATCATCCGCAGACTGTGGCGCCCGACGTCCAATTATCAGCGGCTATTACCATGATATGTGAACCTCCGTCGAGGAACCACGGATGCCAGCCAAGGTCCACTTCATGGCCACTGTTTCATGAGGTTCGGGTGCTAGGCGATCAACACAATGGCCGCCCGCCATAGATGCGTTCTTGCTGCGCGCTGCCCGACGAGTGAGTACCTCCCTTCCTCAGCGCCTGGACTCTCTCCCCTTCCTGCCTTTGCATGAACCGGGCACCTTCAAACCACTAAAGTGCCTCAAACGGAGCAAGTGGGGTCACACAACGACGTTGGACATCCACAAGACCGTCGTCAAGTCTCCATCGAAGCAAGACAAAACACGGTTGTATAGTGTAGCGGTCATCACATCGGATTCTGATCTTCTCCCAACCCGATGGATCTTCCGGGAACCCCGGTTCGATTCCGGGTACGACCTCACATCTGAAGAGTCTGCTTCCTTTTTCATGGATTTGTTTTGTATTTTCTTTCTCTTCCATGGGGTTGTTGTTTGGTTTATTATTTTTCGAATTTTTCTCTTGCCCTCGAAGCTTGTAAACACTAAGATAAGTTGCTTGCATGATAATAAATGGGAGGGAGTTTTTCTTTTTTTTTTTTTTTTTAAAAAAAAAACCCCCCCTTCCAAACACTCAGTCGTGGAGCGTGTGTCCGTCCACTGGATCAGGACAAATAAAGGCTTGCAAGAATCAGATTAACAAATACTAGGTGGGTTCTCTTTTCATCTCAAATGGTATCCATCCTTCCTTCGTATCCTCTTCTGTCTTCCTTTCTGCGTGTTCTGCAGAACACGTATCCCATTCTCCTTAGAAAAAAACCGTGTCGTCACATTCAACGTCGTTTGATAACGCCAGACACCAGAAGGAATAACCACACTACCTATCCATATGGTAGATACATATATATATATAATCGAACGTCCGAGGAAAAGGACTTCAAAAAGTACCATTGAATATAAATAAATAAAAATAAAAAAGAGGTAGAATGCCTCACAAAAGGAGGAAGAAGAAAGAAGAGACAAGAGAAAAGACACCAGGTCCATCCATTCATTCATCCATCCGTTCCGTTCATTCGCTCGTTCGTTCCATTTCCATTGGCCCTTCATCCCACAAGTACCGAGCCATATTCATATCCATAAGTAACCTAGATAGGTAGGGTAATCCATCCATGTCTTGCTTCTCCCAAATCCAAAACCAACCCAACTCCTTCCCAATATAATATTATACCCAAGACTGAACCTTTACCTCCCCACTTACAAAAGAAACAAATTTGACCATCATTACATCCTTCTCACATCTTTCATTTCAATTTTTTTTATAGAGTCAAGGGAAGTCACTGATCATAAGCCATCCAAGGCAAGTCTCTATCGGACACGGTAGTACAGGTCAAATACCCGACGCTGCCCCCGCCAGCTAACTCGAGCTCAAGCCCGCTGCCCATCAGCGGCCGAACAACCTCGCGAGCCATCGCCTTCAGCTCATCGATGCGCTTCTCGAAGCGGCGGAGGTTGTCCCTACTATAGAGATCCGGAGAGAGTTTTAGGAAACGCTTGCAGTCGTCGTGGCTGAGGTAGCCTTTATCGGCGACGCTGTGGGATCCGGGGTTAGGCGCGGAGCCGAGGATGCGGTATGTCCTCCCCAGCGCGGCGAGCGGCGGGGGCACACCAACGGCGGCCGATGTGAGCGCAGTGCTTGCGCCTGCGCCGGGCCGCGCGGCGGCGGAACCGTTCCCCGCTGCCGAGGCGCCAGAGCTGCTGCTCCCGCCGCGCCCGCGCGACGACCCCATGGCGTCGTGATGGCTCCCGCCCGCTGCTCGGCCGCTGCGCTCCGGGATGAGCGGCATCGGCGGCGCCGTGTTATCGGCTAGCCACTGGCGGAAGAGGCTAACGGCGAGCCAGTCAAGGTAGTTCGTGGCTGGGTTTATGCGCTCGCCGGAGCGATTAGTGAGCGTCACGCGGAAGAGGCGCGCTTCGATGCGGCCGACCGTCTCTTCGAGCTCGTCGACTTTGTCCTCGATGATGTCGAGGACTGTGTCGGGTAGGGCGGCACGGATGGACCGCTCTCCTGCAGGCCATTGGCCCACAACGTGGATTAGCGCTTCTTGAAAGATGATTTTGGAACGGGCGAGGTAGCCTAGGCGCAGGTAGCTGATAGGGTACTTTGCGATCTGGCGCCACAGGCGGGATTGGAACTGGAGGAGGTGGTGGTCGACGCGCGGGCCGACCACAGCGAGAGCGTCGTATTGGTCCGCAAGGGTGAGGAGCGACTTGCATTGTACGTAGGCGTCGGCGATATTTATGCCATCCAGGGAGGGAGGGTAGTTATACATGATGCGGAACAGGTTGTCATAATCGCGGAGGAGGTCCTGCTCGGCTTGTGTGGGCTGTAGGAGGGGAGGGGCGGAGGAGGTATGGTTGGATGAGAGGCTGAGGTTGGCGACGGACCGGAAGAAGGAGCGCGATGCTGACTTGGTCGCGCTGTGGGGTTGTCTGCTCGACGACAGGGTTGGACTCGGCCCCCCGAATATCGAGTTGGGAGAAGACAGGTTACTCCCCGCGGTAGGCGGGCTACTACTCTCCTTCTTCTGGACCAGCATCGGTATGTCGTTGTCGCCCGTCCCTGGATCCAGCTCATACCGCCACCGCTTGCGTATCGGCGCCATGGCCAGGGGCGGTGGTCTGCTGCCCCCATCGCTGCTGTTCCCTCTGTCGTCTATCTTGGCCAACTCCCCGCCACCCAGGCTGCTGGCTCCCTTGGTGTCGCCGCCGGCCTCAAA
This sequence comes from Podospora didyma, assembly GCA_033439775.1. NCBI lineage: Eukaryota > Fungi > Ascomycota > Sordariomycetes > Sordariales > Podosporaceae > Podospora > Podospora didyma. Next base: position 3,371,720 of record JAULSW010000003.1, read on the forward strand.
CGCTGCCGCCGTCCCTGGGGGCGGCGTGAGCAGTAGGTCGGGGGCAGGCTGGGCGCGAGACCATTCGTGGCTCGTGCTAGCCTCGAAAAAGCCGGAGCAGCGGGTAAGGGTGTGGCGGTGGAGGAGGTAGCGGCTCTCGTGGCCGGTCGCAACGCGCACGATGATCTCGACATCGCCGCTGTGGGAGAAGACGGGGAACTCGTTTTGTGGGACGAATGCGCCGCCGCCGGCATGCGACCGATTGTAGCGGCGCGAGCGGGATGAGACATGGGACGAGCTCCCCGTCCGGCCGCTCCTCTCCCGCTCCCTTTCCACGCCAACAACCGACGCGGCCCCCCGCACCGTCAGCGAGGTCGACACGTCGCCGCCGTGCTGCTGCGACACCATGAATGCGGGCGGAGAATCGGAGTCGGGCCCGTCAACCAGGTGTCGCGTGGGTGCGAGCGTGCGATCGTGCGTGTGCGCTGCTGCTCTTGTGTCTCTGTCTCTCCGTTTCCTTCTCCCGGCAGGTCGTTCGTGTCGACTGGTTTTCCGTCGCTTCGTTCGTTCGTACACCCTGCGCTGTCCGTCTCTGTTTCGTCTGATCTGTTTCTTTTTCTCTTTCTATACCGGTTTCCGGTTTATTCTTTTCTCGTGGGCATGGCCAGCTCGGTACCTTTTCCCTCTAGCTCCCTTTTCCCGGGCTGCCTCCTGCTGCTGCTCTGGCTCGTCGATGTCGTCGCCCAATGGCGCGATGGTTGGGCAGGCAATTGACAGCTGGTGACTGGCCGGCAGGCCGCTGCTTGTTGCTGGCTGGTTGCTCAGTTGCACGGTGAGGGGTCGGTGCGGGCAGGCACATGTGAGAGAACCCGCTGAACTGTAACAGCTGTAGGTTCGACGGAGGACAAGCAATATATAAACAATAAATAAAACAAAGCAAAAGTCAACTCTCAAGGACAGACAAAGCTATCCCCTCGCAGAATAAGTTCCGTAGAAAAAGGAGAGAGACGGCCGTGGCAGGATTTCGTCTGCTGTTTCTTTCCATCCAAACCAAGAGACCGACCTGGAAGCTGCGGGTGGGTTGTGACTCGACCAGACGAATGGGCTGTGCCTTGCAATCCCGGCTGGCAACAGCGAACATGGGATCGAAGCCAGGCAGGCACTGGACGGGACGAAAAAGACCAGCTGCTTGCTGCTGCTGCTGCGGCGGCGATTTCGCCACTGCAGATTTTCTGGTCCTGCAGCGCAGCGCCAGCACCGTAAAACGGCCCTCGGCTGGCGGGGAAAAGGGGGTCGCCTTCAACGATTGGCGACGAACGTCCGGGCTTGTGTCGCAGGACGAAGGTGTTGGGGATGGATCACAGGTCGCCCGCTGGAATACTGCAAGTGATGAAAAGAAAGCGAGTAACTAATATGCGGAAGGGGACGATACGAAAGAAATAAACCAAAGCGACATGTAAGCTCGCGATTTTTTCTTGTTGACGGAGTCGAATTCTAGTGCATTACTATTGCTTGCGACGCATCCGGCGAACCATTCAGATGCAGCAGCAGTAGCAACAAACTTGATGCGCCTAGCCATTCGCGACCTGCCTTTGCTTCTACAGCAAGCAAGGCAAAGAATGCAACAGCACGCGTCGTCCCCCCCGCGACTTCCATCTGCCTACAAACCCTAACATCACATCGTCTCCAAGGTCAAGCGCTTGCTTCCTCGCTCACCCGGACTTGTCCGGTAAACTCCCCCCCATTTTGGGGAAGCTTATTATCCTCGAGTTTCGCTGCTGTTCTTTATCATCAGGCACCTAGGTTCCTTGTGTATGCAGCAAAAGAACGATCAGCTGACAAAACTTGAGAGTCAGCAAATGAATCCATATAGTACTAGCCAAACCTGATCCAACATTATATTTTTGGCACTGCCAGACTGTCGTACGTGCCCTCGTCTCGCCCATATTTGGCCAGGGGAGGAAAGTTGTAGATGACCGATGACTGCCTGAGGCTATTAGTCCTTCCTCCGTCAGCACCCCGTTTGGTTGGTGGTTGCTTCATATCCTAGTTCTTGCTTGCATGTTCCTTGATGTAAGTTTCGGAAGTCTTCAGCTGTCTGCCAGCTGCCCATCGATGGCGCACTGCCACTGCATAGAAACGCAGAGTTGGGTGGGAGAGGGCACCCCAAGTTGATGCCCACCATCTCGTCATTTTGAAGCTTTCTGCCATCTGACCTACAGCAATCCACTACTCTCTCCATCAAAATGATCAGCGGGACCCCCTTTTAACTTGTTGGTCTCGTGCTTTGCGACGCAGATTCCTGATCAAGAAGTAGTGCTCTTGTCTCGGGCCGGAGAGACGACTAAAATCATGTCTTCGTTAAGGTGCATACATCTTCCGTTTACGTTAGCATAGAAAGCAATCAGAACACCAACTTCAAATGGAGTCAACAGTTCACTTCACAATGCACGTATGTTTGAAAATGAGCAGTAATTGATGGTAGCTCAATTGATTGGGTTGGGTTGGGTTCTTGTAGCACAAGGTAGGTAGTAGCTCACCACGGGAGGTAGGAAAGATAAATGCAACGATCCCCAGACCAGCGCCGCTCTCAAAAAAGTAAGGAAGCCCCGAATGTGTGCCAGAGTGTAAAAAAGATCAACCGTGAAAGAAAACCAGGTTACCTTTTTTGTTATCCCCAGTTGTATTTACGTTGTTTACCCGAAAGAAAATCCCAGTATACCAGCAGAGATGTTTGCAAATGTGTAGGTGTGGAAAAAAATTGGTTCCTGTCGGAAACGCTTCGCCGGCTCCAAGCCACACCAGCCAAAGAAGCAATCCATCCCGTAGACTCCGGAAAGAAATCAAGCAAAACAATATAACGCCCCTCAGTTTTTGCAGTCGCGCAGCGCAATCTTTTCAGCTCATGTCCATCTCCACAATGTTGACGGTGGGTGTCGCTTTAAGGAAGTCGGACACGAAGGAGGGCTCCAGAGGTTTCGGCGTTTCGGTCGCGTGCATGGTGTCGAGGCCATCAAAGACAGGCGGCGACACCTTGAGGTTTTGGAGCGCGCCATCTGCGGTCTTGCTGACCAGACGGCCTTGGCGAAGGTTTTCGGCAAAGAGGAAGTAGCCTTCGTTCGCTTGGACGAGGTATGACTGCAAGCCGCGAGACTCGAGCCGGATTTGAGCGTTGGTAACGGGGTAGTGGTTCTCGATGTAGCGCGCCCAGCCACGTGCAGCAGCCTGGATGTGTTCATCGTCGCTAATTCGGCTCCACCCAATGCCAAGATGGAAGGTGAAGTCGTCCACGATTGGCTGAGAGAGGGAATCCGACGACGCGGTCATTGGGTTCGCCATGTCGCGGGTGGGACTCGAACGTCGGCTTGGCGACCTATCGTTCGCGTGGGTGGGCGTCGCCATTTCGAGCCGCTGCGACTTGTGACTTCGGAGTGATGGCCGATCCTGAGAGAGCTGGTCGTGCTTGAGAAGCGCTGCTTCGGTCCTGAGAGCCTCTTCCTTAGCGGACTTCTCGTCGACCCAGGTGCCAGATTGGCTGCTGGCATCAGGAACGTAGCCAGTGGTCTTCTTGATGAGTGTCATCCCAGGGCCATAGACCCATTCGTCTTCTGCCTCCTTGATGACTGGAGATTCAACGACTTTTTGTGGGGGGTCGAGGTTAACGGCTGCCTCATCTCTTGAGCGTTTGCGCCCAGCCATGGACGAGCTGTGGACGAGCCGCTGATGCCACGAGACTGGCTGACTGAAGGACGTGATTTGGTGTTGCACGAATTGCTTGCCGAAGCCAACGGGAAGAATACCCTGTGGCTGCATGACTTGAACCGGCGACGAAGCGTAGCTGCGATCGAAGGAAGGCATGATGAAGATCTGTGAAGGTCTAGATGAGTGTGTAAGAGGGCATGTGCTGGATGTAAGAGAAGTGACACTGGTCAGATCAGCGCGTTTAGGGTGTTATGTTAGGAAGAAGGGGAGCTCTGCGGCGCGGGGAGGGTCTAAGTGAGGTTCAACAACGGTTGGCCGGAGGTGAGAAAGGAATTGGCCAGAAGATGAAACCAAAGTATTGGACCAATTGATGACAGTGAGGTATCTAGTGAAGTGTCTAGCAAGGGTTGTGAGGAATGAGCGAGGGCGAAGACGAGGGCGTGTGGTTGAGAGTTGGGAGTGTGAGGCCGGCGAGCACACGCGAGGGTGGGCAAGGAGAAGAACCGTGTAGGTATGTTAGTGGGAGGTGGATGGAAGTAACCAAGAGAGGCTGAGAAGGGAGGGAGGAGGGAAAATATATGGGAGGAGCAGATTGTGTGTGGGAGAGAGAGGAAGAAGACGAGGAATCCAGAGAGGATGCAGGGCGGCGAAATGTATGCAAGTGTGTGGGAGAGAGGTAGGAGGCCGGAACTGCGAGACAGAAGGCCTGTGAGGCAGACAAAAGGCCATCCGTCGGAGCTGATGCTGAGAGTGGGTTTTGCGGCAGCTCCCCAAGTGAGACAGGAGCCAGAGTTCATTGGCTGGTTTGTAACAACGGTCTGATTGGCTGGTTGGGACTTTCTTGCGGGCTACAGGTTTACGCTAAACGTTTAGCGGATAGAAGGGTGGAAGCGGAACATGCCAGTATCCACAAGAGCCGAATGTGGCTAGACGGCCTGTTGCCCCAGCGCTCTCGTCGCTTTCCTCGCTTGGTCTGCCAAGGCTTTCCTGGCCGCCCCCGCTTGCACTGCGTTGCCCGTGGGATGGCCCTTGCTGGCCTCGCCCGGTGAGCCCGGCAGATTGTGTGTGCCGTAGTCGTCCACCGAGTACCGTGCGGGCCTTGGAGGCCCGCTTTTGGTTGAGTGTAGACGCACGCCACTCATTCTCAGTATACACACCTCCACTCATTATTCCTACCAATCAGTAGGTCCCTCATGCAAGTCTTTATTATCGACACCCCAGCACATTTTGTTCAAGATTTTCCCGATCACCCGTAGGCAGCAGCTGACATAATTCTAGGAGCGGTGAACTGATTCGCCCATGCTCTTGCACAAATGGCGTGCCCAGCCACTGCTGTTATGCAAGGTTTGTGCACGACGTCGCCTCTCCGTCCATCCTGTTTGACCCTCATTGCATTTGTCTGGTTTCGGCTACCAAGTGGAATCCGAAGCGCTGGCCTCCTCGGACAAAAAACGGGTGTATCATGCCGAGGAGGGGGCCGCGGCAACAGTGTGTCCTTTCGTCTCCCATACTCCGTACTGTGTAATCTGTCCAGTGCAATCAAATCGTGAGCAGTCACCATCACCAACTGACCGACTTGGATCTATGGCATTTAAGATATTCCGATTCTTATCGCATACTAGACTTCCGTCTTCATCCCCAGTGCGACAACGCTGTCTCTCTGATACGCACTCATGCTAATGATATCAATGGGCTCCCTGGATCCTCTCGTGCTGCTACTATACCATAATGACTGGCCCAAAAAACCCTGGGTAAGGTCTCTTTTATTTGTTAGTCTGTCATGGAAAGGGCGACGGGTCTCCTACTCCAGATCCTTCTGCCTGTTCGAACAACACCGAGTCGTCTGTATTCTCGATGCCCCCATACAAGCCTCTAAACCCCGGCGTCTGAAGTCCTGGCGGGCTCAGATTCCTTCCACCTATCAATCTTCGACGCACCCTCCCTGTCGTGGGAGTAGCGATCGAGTGTCCAGAAAGACGCCGGGCAGGCACTGTGTACGACCCGCTCAGCCTGCTCTGGTGGCGGGCCTCGGGTAGGTTCTGGGGTGTTTGTGGCTGCGACGAAGCAGGTAAAGAATCGTTGTAGATCCGGAATCTGCGAGGAGTCATGGGTATGGATGTAGGTGACGACGTTTCTGACGGGGTTTCTTGGATGACCTGCTCGGCCGGACGTGCTCCGACTCTCGATTCCCCACCCTCTCTCGGCAAGGGTAACGGCGGGAGAGAACGGGAGCTTCTGAGGTCTCCGAGGTCTCGGCCGGTGCCATGAATCGGTCGAGTCTTACGCCCGTTAGCATCCCGCACGGAAAACCCAAGAAGAAAACTCCTACCCGAACAGGGGAAGCAGTGACGCTCGGAACGGTGACAGGTGGCTGTTGATCCGAGGTAGATGACGCCATGCCATCCAATCCGCTGACTGTTTCCCGCGTCCGGAGATAGTACCTTGAAGAAGTCGAAGTTCGTTCCGCTGGAGGGGTCGATACCAAATCAGACGACCTCTGTCCCAGTTCCGGCACATCATCGGTGTGGACTTCGTGCTCGATTCTAGCCTGCCTCTCTGCCCGTGGAACACGTCTGGGCGTCACCGGGAGGAATCTAGCGTCTGAAGACGTGGCGTGCGAGCCACAAGGGTCTAGAGACTCATCACTCACTTGCCGGCAAAGGCCTCGCCGCCGGGGAAGATCGAGAAGTGGTAGGATTGCTTCCTCGACTCTCTGCTCTGCAATGTCCTGGCTGGCCGGCCCTGCCACCGAAGCAGGCTCCTGGTCGCTAGAAGCAGATGAGACCTGCCGCGAGCCGCTGTCTGGCTCCGAGGTGCACGCCGAAGTGGACTCAATCTGGATGGAGGGTATCTCTAAAGGTGTGGGCTTGGCATTGCTCTCCTTCGGACTTGTGTGCTCTTGCTTGAGGTACCTGTAAAATCGACGACGGTCCCCAACCTCCTTGACTTCTGTCATAGTCAACGAGATGGCCGTTGGCTTAAGACGCAACATTGTACCGGCGATCTCATGAATATTGCTGGATGTAGACTGTTGTTGGGAATGAGACTTGAAGCCAAACAAGGCTGTCTCCAGTTGTGATTATGGAGAGAGGCATGTTGGCTGCTCAGAAGAAGGGTTCACAAGGCATGGCTGGTAGTTTCCATTTCGACATGCTTATCATTGAGGTAGGACAAGTTGCAGGTGCGATGGGTCATAGGGATAGCAGTTGTTGAAGGAAAGAACAAACTTTGGGATTTCGAAGGGGGCTTTTGACCATGCGACTTTCTGCCATCTGGATGGTATTGAAGGACTGGGAACTCTTGAACACTTCAGGCAGGTGTCGAGTTAATCCACAGCGCTGTGCCTAGCACTTTGAGAGCAAGAAATTAATCACATGAGAGCTAGGCACCTTTACTGATGTTTACGCGATGGTATCCATGCTGGACGCTTCCCGGAACGCACGGTGCTTGAACAAGTTCGATATCGGTGCTAGCTTGTGCTGTCTCTATTCCTCATAATGATCCTCCGGACTCTAAATGAAGCATCCACCACTCCTACCTCGACAAGCATCACACCAGTCAGTGATGGGTGGTGGCTATTCGACCCTTTTCGGATCCCACGTCTGTCCTCACGTTTTCCAGGAAGGCAGCTCGAGAATCCGCTGTTCAATCCATTGCCAGCAATCCCGCGATCCGCAGTCGAGCCTTACGCGGCATACTTCGTATCCCGCCATCCACCGGCCTTGGCCCTGCAGCCGATTCTCCTTCTCACCAGTGGCTGATTTAGCATTTGGTGAGTTGGGTGACAAAACAAGAATGAACATGCCACAGCCGATGCCACAACAAATGCAAATCGATGCAGATCAAAACCGTTGAATTGCAATGTGAAAGAAGCTTTGATTAGGGTTGGAGGGACAGGTCGTGGTGGCTATAATTATAGCGGTCCTGCAGCCATCCGAGCCTGTTTGCGACGCCCAATTCGTCCAGAGCTGGAGCCAAATGACAGAGCTCTGCTAATAACACGCTAAAATTGCTACCAAGATACCTTCCAAGGTTGCTACGCTAGCGCTGCCAGCTGGGACTGGTGCTGGTGGACGCGTCCGTCTACATTTCCTTGTCAGGAATTAGGTAGGTGGATTTAGACATGCATCGATCGAACTGTGAGACAACTGCTGCTCCCAGCAACGCTTCTCCCGTATTTGCACCTCCGCCTCCCGTGAGCCCAGGGCCCAAGAGGCAAGCAGCCACTTCTTTCGAACTGCAGCCTCTCGAGTGGTCCCTCGCAAACCGGTGGCAGCAGCAAGTATTATTAGGCGAGGGCGACAAACGAAGGTTGGCCGCCAAGCAACGCAACCCACCTGTCGAGATCCATCACCTAGTGACGAACGCAGACACGGCCGTCCAGTTCCACGTTGCTACTCACTTCACTTGCACAGCGACTGCCCACCACCGACGGCTGTCAACTCCCGCACCTGCTCCGCTGTACGCCTGCTGTAGTATGCAAGCAAGCAATCCCAACTGGCCACCTTCTCGCTCTCGGGTCGTTTGCTCAATGCCCAGCAAAAGGTTGTAGTTTGGGCAACCGGTTTGTTTGCCAGCCAGCCACGGGCACACAACAGCATCCTGGAACAGGCGACACCGCAACCGACGACCACCGAGACAACCAGCATCGACACCCGCTTTCGCCTCCCATTTCATTCGCCGCACACGCCGACATTTGGCAACCTGGCAAACACCGCTCTCCCAACACTCTCGACCGTATGCCCCGCCTTGAAAGAGACATAGTTCCAACTGCCGTCAACCGTCCTTCCCTTCCGTCTCCCGGTGACGTCGCCCCGCAGCTCCCCTTGGGGGCTACACGCAAACAACATGAGCGGTGACTTCAGCTTGTCACGAGCCCTCGGTGGCCTACAAATTGCCAATCCGGACGATGCGTCGCCTACCTCCTCGCGAGAGGTCTCGACCGGGCCCGACGAGTTCCCGCCGACCCAGTTCAACCCTCCACACGAACATCCCCGGGATACATATCCTCGAACACCCCAAGGCCCCGGGCCGCAAATGACGAGCCAGGGATCCTCACCCCGCCACACATATGAATCTGCTGCTGCCCTCTTGAAGACGGCTCAAAACAACCTGAATGCCGCCCGCGGGATCCCCCACTCGGCATCCACCCCCGATAATTATATACAATCGCAACCCCAATACACACAGTACCAGTCCACGAACGGGAGCAGGTCTGCTGCCACAACGCCCCTTCCCGGGCTAACTCCCGCCTTTGAGCGAGAACAGCAAGGGGGGCAGCACGTGGCTGGGCTCACGGCGGAGCCGTCCCGGTCGTCGATGTACGGAATGCCCTCAAGAAGCAATTCGAGGTCAGATCTGCTCAGTGCCTCACATGTGCCGTCTCGCGAAACCAGCCGGTCGCAGAATACCGGTCGGCCAGGCCCTCCCCTGCCTGGGAATAACACCCCGAGTGGCGGTCCTATGCCGCCTAGGAGGAGCTCGAAAGGGATGGGGGTTGGCTATGCCTCGATTCCTGGCGTTCCTCACGCCCCGCCTGGCAGCTACCAAACAGACGCGGCGCCATTGGCCAGTAGTGAGGACTGGAAAGACCGAGGCGCTGCGGTCAGCCTGAGGAGGGAGATCGATGCCGAAGGGCGGACAGTAATAAAGTCGGTCAAGAAGGGGGTGCGGGACTTTTCTTTTGGGAGAATATTAGGAGAGGGCTCCTACAGCACGGTCTACCTTGCTACTGATCGCCAGACGCTCCGAGAGTACGCCGTCAAGGTGCTGGAGAAGAAGCACATCATCAAGGAGAAGAAAATCAAATATGTCAACATCGAGAAGAACACACTGAACCGGCTCACGGAGCATCCGGGCATCGTCCGGCTTTACTATACCTTCCAGGATGAGGCGTCGTTGTACTACGTGTTGGATTTGTGCAACGGTGGGGAATTACTCGGCGTATTGAAGAAGACGGGGACGTTTGACGTCGAGTGCACACGGTTCTATGGAGCCCAGATACTGGATTCCATAGAGTACATGCATTCGAGAGGCGTCATTCACCGCGATCTCAAGCCGGAAAATGTGCTTCTGGATGATCAGATGCACGTCAAGATTACAGACTTCGGCACTGCCAAGCTGTTACCTGACCCCCGGGACCCCAGTCCTCCGCCAGAGGCAACTGAAGGACCAAACGGCGCGCATGACGACAAAAGGACGGCTTCCTTCGTTGGGACAGCCGAGTATGTCAGCCCCGAACTTTTGACAGACAAGTCTGCGGGCAAGCCCAGCGACCTGTGGGCATTTGGGTGCATCATATATCAGTTGCTCGTGGGGCGACCGCCTTTCAAGGCCGGCACTGAATACCTCACCTTCCAAAAGATAGTGAGCCTCGATTATGAGTTTCCTCCGGGCTTTCCGCCTGCGGCTCGTGATCTTGTTGAGCGGTGTTTGGTTCTGGATCCCAATCGCCGCCTCACAGTGGAGCATATTAAAAACCACGAGTTCTTCGACGGCCAGCAGTTCGGCAAGGAGCTCTGGAGGATGAAAGCGCCGCGCTTGCGGCCGTATGTACCGCCTGCCCAAGAGCCTAGCATCATCCAGCTCAGCGGGCCGGCTGCGAGCTCCCCGAAGCCAATCCCAACGTCCCGAGGGTCTACGCATCAAGCGCAGCCAAACGGGTCAAGGCCGGCGAGGATTATCACGGAATTGCCACCGCCGACCCAACTAGACATCGAATGGTCGCCGGTGTTAACAAGAAACAATGAGAGGATCTTGAGGCTCGGCGACTTGATGGTAGTATCATCCCCCATTCCGAATAGCCCGCACGGGCGTGAGGGCGATGGTCATAAAAAGTTGTCTCGCTTCTTTGGTGGTAACACAACCAAGAAGAGGCAACGCCTTGTCATGATCACATCTAGCGGGCGCATCGTCCTTGCGCCAGCCGGCGGCGATGAAAAGCGGGCGAAACAAGAGATTTCGTTGCTCGGGACAGATTGCGTGTGGAGGAGCCAGGTGGATGCGAAGGGCCAGACGGTCTGGTGCGTCGACACTGTGAGTTCAAAGTCCCGTCGGGTACACAATAGGAAAGTATCGCTGATAAAAATAACGTTACAAGGGCGGCGTGCATTACACGTTCGAAGAGCCCAAGGCATCATCGCAAGGCGATGGCAGCACCAAATTCTCGGCGGATGATTGGCTTGAGTCGCTCGAACGTGCCAAAGACTTGGCCATATCACAAAACCTTGTCGGCTCATATAGCAACGAAAACGGCTTTGGCGACATGTCTTCTTCCATGTCCAGCCCTGCCAGTACCATGGGCGGCAGGGCGAATTTCCCGGAAGGCTTTAGCATTAGTGATCGAGCCGGCCGGAACCAGCTGACTAAGAGCCAGGCCAGCCTCGATGATGCCCCCGTCGTGGTCAAGCGCAACCGTTTCAGCAAACGGCAGTCCAAGAACGGACTTGGGGCGGCTTTCTGAATTTTAAGCATGTTCAGCAGTGGCGATAAAATTGCACAGCGTGTGTGTTTGTCTGTTTGGTGGTGCTACGTATAAACTGCTGTACAAAGAGGACAACGCATGTGTGAGTTGGTCGGTTGACGGCAGCGTCAAGGCGGACAGGGTACGGAAGTAACGGGAGGAAGGGCCGGCTGATCCACAGCCAACAACTATCACACGCGCAAAAAGCATCACATCACAGATATCATTGTTTTTGCATCTTTTTGCACTCTTCTCTTTTCACAAGCAATGTTTCCCTACCCAACATACAGCCGACCCATTCCCCAGACTACTACTGCAAGACACATTTCCCTCCCTCCCTTCTGAGGTGATCATGACTGTACATGGAAGAGGAGACGAAGACAAAGACAGAAGAAGGCATGGATGGACGGACGATCAGACTTGGCATGGCAACGGGCATAAATTTTTACACTTACTACCTTTAATAGGCATTTGTTGTTGTGTCTTTTTTTCTTGTCTTTGCGTTCGGTACGTACAAACAAACAGCGTGGCGTATCTGGGTAGGTAGGTGCCTAAGGTCATGGGTAGCAGGGTATATTTAGTTACTTGAGATGGGGCTACACCGCTGTTGTATGTCCCATGAGCCATTTTCTGAGCAATGTCAGTGCTATGTTACGGCCTAGTACCATCAAAAAGATAATGGGGATGTCGAGAGCATCGGGGTGGGCGGGGACATGTGGTAGTGGAATGGAGATCACGCCATGCCAACTCATTACCATTCTTCTCGTCCGACTTGCGATATTTGCCTCTACTGCCAAAGAAGACTATCGCTTATATCCTCAAGACTATACCGAGGGCTGCGAGCGTGCACATCTGAACAATGGGAGTGGTTCGGTGCCCCGGATCGGCGTATAGGCTTCTCAGGCCAATTCTCAACCATATAGTAATGACGAAGCGTTCGACTAATAACCCCCCTCCCGTAGACTTGCCACTTGAAATGGTTTTATTTTCCTTCCTCTTTGACGTCGAGGGCCTTTGGTGTGTCATCTTGGCCGTCCACCGCGGACACACACCTTGACACTGGTGGGAGTCTCTTCAATGCCTGCCGCTGACTTCAGATAGCCAGCACATTAGGGGAAACATGGGCCGGCTCGGAGAATTGCATCCAACTCGGCTCGACGATGAAATTTCGTTAGTAATTTGTGAGTATACTTGATAATAAGAGGCGCCAATCTGGTTTAAAATGAAATGCAATGGCCACAATACCTAATTCTTCTCCTAGATGATCATTTGATCAATACAACTTGGGCGAGAGTTGGGCCAGTTACATATGTTCACCTCTGCCGGGGAAGTACGTGTCGGTGCGTGAGTTTGGATAGGGGTCTTCTTGAGTGAGATTATACCTTCAAAAGTGGTAAAAGCTTATATTCTGGATGTAAGATGCTCAACTATCCCATCTCGAGCATTTACAGCGTGTTATCCTAACCTTTATCTCCCCAATGCAGTTGTAGGTACCTATGGCCAATTGATTTCGAGTTGAGCTTTGCTTCCGAGAATGATTCTTTACCTTGACAACTCTTCGTCTTATTAAAGATTAATCAAACTCTAATTCGCTCCAGTTAGAACGAAATTAGTCCCCAGCCCAAGTTCCAAAGGTGAGACGTGATTTGCCATCAAAAATTCGCGGTATCCTCTCCCTTAGCTATACAGATAGATCCCGGATCAAGTCAATGTACGCGGCAGCTCCCAGACCTGTCATGACATGCCACCAGCCATGCAACTCCAAGAGCCAAGACCATGGGAGGCCGGTCGCCGCCTGGAGCTTTCGAACAGCCTGGCACCACTCAATATCGACATTCCAGAGCGCAAACGCAGCCAGACACCATGCCACGGCAGTGTAAAACTTACGGAAAAGTTTCGACCTCTCCGGACCAGCCTTTGTGCGATTGTAGATGAGATAAATAGTGCGGGGCCAGACATTATGAATTAGGAGCGAGAACATGACGAGATGGACGACGAAGTTGCCGCTCTGGAGGTAGTAGGCGGACATGGCAACCACGGTGGCAACCACGGAGGCGGTGATGAGGCCGTTTCTTCTGCCGTTGCTGCTTCCTGCGCAGTAGACACCCTGCAACAGCGCGCCAGCCAGGACGAGCATGGATACTTCATCCGCAAATTGCGTCGAGTGCTTCAGGGTGGCATGGAAGATGAATGACGTGACTCCAACGGCGGCTAAGGCCCCGGACATGAGGTCAAGACCTGGTGGTTGACTGCCGCCGCCGGTTTGTTTTCCTCCGCTGCTGTAACCCCGCCGCGGAGTCCGCGCGTCCCGGATGGCGAGATAGACTGTTGAAGGTTCATGAGCCCCACGCATTCCTTTTTCGCCATGCTAATAAGCCAAGGGGGGTTACTCAAGCATCGTGGGCTACAGTCAACGTACCATATGCCAGATTTGTCAGAGTGTTGATGAACTCAGCGACATAACGAGTGACAACGTAATCCTCCTCGCAAAAGCTATAGACATGTGTGATCATTGGTCAGTGAACGAAATTCAATAACATGGCCAATGACAACTTGAGAGGGCAACATACTTGACAGCACTCGTAGGGGGCCCCCAGAAGCCAGAATTCGTATAAGGGTCGCCGGCGACGTAAAATTCGTTCCCTTGGCGCATGGCGTTAAAGTTTTTTGAAAACAATCAAGGACGGAATGATTGAATTATAATCGAGGATGTAAGTGGTTCCGAAGAAGTTCACTTCAAGTTATTAAGGACTGATTCCACAAAGAACTTTTTGATTACTGGCTGAGGATAGTTTCAATTTCACAAACTCAAGATAGGAAAAGAAAGGGGGGGAAATTATAAAGCATTGAAATATAAACAATGCGAGGATGGCCGGTCACCTGACAATGAGAAGCGAATGTATGTACGGAGTCTGATCCCGGCCACGCGGCAATAAATCGGAAACAGTTTTGGTTCCTCGGACTCTGAGCTGACTTGAGGCAGGTGAGTGGCACAGCAAGCGTATAGCTGCTATGATTCGTTCTGTCGAGGAAAAAAGAGGATCGAGTGACCTAAGGCTTGGAGGTTGGATATCATTTTGGCACGCAGTCTATGAGCCGAACTGGTCATGAATCTGTGAGAACGGGTTGATTGGGATTCGGTGCTGGTTCTGGAGTTGAGTTGAAAGAGCACCGTGATTGGATTGAGGTGTTCAAAAATAAAGGAAAGAGAATGTAAAGTCAACTATCAATAGTATTAGAAGGGGGACTGGGAGTTGTTCCAAATGTTCAATAACTTGGAATATGTATTTGCGCTGTTGGGAAATCACTGCTCTTTGGTTAGTATGAGTTGGGGCTATGGTCTGGTCCCCATGAGTACACAATTTATCTCCACGAACTCTTCAGTCGTCCTGTGTCACCATGTATTTTGAAAACACTTTCTGTGTGGGCGTAGCTGTATGTAGGTAATCGGCTTTTGGTTGCATGTTATGTATGCAGGCGAACGCATTCATGTGAAACAACATGACCTGCGTGACAATGGTGGCTTTCCAAAACAGTAAAAAGCCTGTGCAACGCTGCTGTAATATCAGAACACAGCAGTCTGTCCACCCGAAAAGTGCTCTAGGCTTGTACGATTACCAAACAGCTTGACTAGCCGATGAAAAAGATGGGGAAGAGACGCTAATAAAATGAACAAGAAAATCTGCCTGGGTTTTCTGTCCTGGAAGAGGAAGACGCTACGAATTTAACGTTTGCTGTTTTTCAGTCGAGACTTCGAAACCCCACTACCTAGTGATGGGAACCCTTGTGCTGAGGTACACAACAAGAAGGCGCCAAATGATGGAGAATTGGAGACATGAGGTGGGGTCTTGCAGGAGCAATCCAGTCAATCTCAAACTGGTGTGCAGAACCACACTATCAGATTATTGATTAGCTGTTACCTTAACGAGGTGTGCCAGACTGGATGCATTGCCATAATTTAGACCCAGAATTTTCGCTGATGGGCTGGATGCGGCGTTAGTCAGTTGGCCAGCAGGCGCTAAGCTTAAAAAAAATCGGTGGGGCACATTGAATTTGGGTGGCGGGCGCGACAGGCTGGGCTGGTTTTCACTTTCGCAACTCCACCGCGGACCATTCGCTGCGCTGAGAACCGAGAGACTACGACGCGATCGATCGACGCGCTTGCCCGACCCCGACCCGACCCCAACAGCTCCTATTCACTACTATTGAACAGTTCTCGCTCGTCTGATATTTAATCTCTTTACCAGACGGCAGGGGCGCTCATTAGTACTAGCAACAATGCAGTCGCAATACCGGGGATATGCACAACACGCGCCGCCACCGAGGGCGGGAGGTGGAGGAGGAGGACAGCAGCACCAGCAGCAGCATGTCCCACAACGCCGAGGTGGTGGCATTGGTAAGTGACAGTGACGATACCTCCCGTCTATTCACTACGTACACAGTAAACTGTACACATACGTTTCCCTGACTCGGGCTACACTCCGCTTTTCCCGAGATTTGCTGGTGGAGCATCCTCGTTGTTGTTGCACTTGGAGACTTGCCCGGTCCCTTTCTCCATCATCATTACATCAGACCTTCTCTGTCGCAAACATATCCATCCGTCGCAGCCCCAATTCCACGTGCAACGTGCAAGGCGCGAGAACCGCAATCACAGCCCAGCGGCGCTTCCAGACTACCCCAGCGACCCCCTCCTAACTTCACCTTGCTTACAGGTCCCATGATGTCAGCTGGCTCCGGACCTCATCATTCGGTACCTATGACACAGGCCCAGCTCCACCAGCAGCAACAGCAGCAGCAGGCCCAGATCCAGCTCGCCAAGCTGAGGAGCCGCAAGCCCACCGATAAGGCGCTGCCCGACGGCGTCGAGGAGGCGCTTGTCGGCGAGGGCGATGTGGCTCTTGCCTACAAAAACCTGCGCGACTTTGAGCGTCGCCTCGATGCCACTATGACGCGCAAGCGGCTGGATATTGTCGATTCCGTGAGCCGCAACGCCAAGGTATGTCGGATCAACACTAATGCGTTTGGTGACGACAGCTAATGTGTGCGACCTATAGCGGTATAAGACCCTGCGCATCTGGATCTCTAACACCGCAGAGGACCAGTTCTGGCAGACGAACGGTATCAACGCCGACAGCTTCGACTTCTCCGGGAATCTCGAATCTTCCTACCGCGTCAAGATCGAGGGCCGCTTGCTCGATGACGAGGAGGACATCGATAAGGACGAGGACGAGGCCAAGGTGGCGGGAAGCAACGAACCAGCTGACGGCGGCAAGATGGAAACCGACAGCCCGAACCAGACCAAGGCGAAGCCCGTCTCTGCCAAACCGGGCCAGCGCTACCGGTTCTCCCATTTCTTTAAGGCCATGACCGTTTACTTTGACCGTCCCAAGTCCGGGCGCCCCAACGCAGATACCAGTGTCGAGTGGAAGAAGCCCGACCGGACTCCAGCCGGCTCCAACCTGCCTGCTGCTGCAGATTTTGACGAGCTCACCTTTAAGCGGAACGGGGATGAGAATGCTAATATCACTATCAACCTGTACCGACACGAAGAGCCCGAGCGATTCGAACTCAGCCCCGAGCTGGCCGAGGTCATCGACATGACAGAAGCCACGCGCCAAGAAGCCGTCATGGGGCTGTGGGAATACATCAAGCTCATGAAGCTGCAAGAGGACGAGGAGAAGAGAAACTTCAGATGCGATGAGCTCCTGAAAAAGGTTCGGTTTTCTTCCGTCCCTCTGCCGTCTGATATAATGCTAATTTCGTCCTAGGTCATCCTTCAAGATGCGGGCTATATCCCCGCGCTTAACGACTACGTCTCACGGCATCTGAAATCACTACCCCCCGTCAAGCTCATCTATACGATTCGAGTCGATGAGGAATTTCACAAGAACCCTCAGCCAACGATCTACGACATCCGCGTAGCAGTCGATGACCCGTTGCGCGCAAAGCTTGTCCCCTTCATCCACAACCCGCAGTACGCCTCCATGTTAAAGGATGTGGCGCTGCTGGACGACCAGCTCGCGACACTCGTACAAGCAGTCGCACAGTCCAAGGCGAAACACTCGTTCCTGACGAGCATGGCGGACGACCCCGTCCATTTTGTACGCAACTGGCTCAGCTCCCAGAAGCGCGACCTCGAGGTCATCATGGGCGAAGCCCCTCGAGGCGGCGGCGAGGATGCGACGGGCGATGAGTGGCGCAAGGGCGGTCGCGAGAGCGTCTGGAATACCACCAATGCTCGTGAGAGCGTCAATGTGCTGCTGTCCAAGCACCCAATGCACCGCTAGCGCGAAGCCCCGCGCGCGTTTTGTATTTTCTTTATATGGTGTTGGTGTATTGTCTAGCTTGATTGGAAGGGTGAAGAAAGGCGTTCCTGGTGGTGGGAAAAAGGAGAGGGAATCCATGGCGTTTGCTGCTACATTGTCTGGTCACAGTCGTAGAGGTGCATGAACCGTCTTGTGAAGCTCTTTCGATGCCAAAAAGTAAGCCAGTTTCATGTGATGGCGGCGGGGATCTTTTACCTCGGTATTCGTGTACTACCTGGGTATATTATCTCACTGAGCGGCCGATATTTCTTTCTGCTCTCTTCTGAACGCGTTGATTATGAGCATACCTTTCCGTGACTTTATAAAATTGAATCCTGAGACTGCGAGATAAAGTGACTGAGTTCGGAGCGATCACGGCATGTCCGAATCACCATACAAATCCCTAACCACGGACCAGAATAAAACCCTTTTTTTCTGTGTTCATCTGTCGGAATACCGCTATAGGGTATAACTATAAAGGCAGGTATATTAAATCTGCCAGAGGGTATCATAACATTCATGATTGGCTCATGTTCTTCGTTAAATATCCCGTCCCCTTGACTTGGAGGGCCGAGTGAGGGTGTATCCTATCAGTCATCCGTCAGATCAATGACGCCCATATCGCCATTCTGGCTCCAGATCTTGCCGCCGCCGATGGTGGCAGCAGCAGATGTTGCTGAAATGACCGTTGGCAGAGATTGCTGTTGAGCTCGGCCATTCCAACTCTGAGGCCGGGAAGAATCCTTGGGTCTGAGAAAACTCGGCAGACCGGGCAATGCCAGTGGCGAGCCAAATGGATCATTTTCATCGCCATCGTCATCGTCATCGTCGTCGGAAAATCTGAAATCTTTTCCAATGTCCAAAATTGGACGCGGAGAGCGATGAGAGTTGTCTACTCTACTCCCCGAAAACTTCTTAGTTGGATGGGGAAGAGGCGATTCTTCGCCATCCGCACTGGTACCCAATTTCCCTGCTGGTAATATGTTATTGGGAGTAGCAGCCTTGTCGTTCCGATATGTATTTTCAACACCCTTTAACAGACGCCCATAGCTAGTAATAGATGTCTGTGTTGACCTAGTGCCAGTGTTCTCATCAGCGCCGCTCTTGGCCCTTTTAAATGGCCGTGCCTTTCGCGCTGGCTGTGGCGAGCTTGGCACAGCTGGCACTTCCATCAACTTCCGCGTGATTGGTGATGGGCTTAATGGATGCGCCATGAGCGAGTACTCGGGAGGCGGGCTCAGCGACCATTTCCTTGTAGGCGACGTCTGTTCGGGGTTTCCTGCACTCGAACGGAGGGGTGAAGCCACTTCGGGGACGGCTGGACTCGACGATATGATGATGGGTTCCACAGACGAGCGCGGCTGCGACTTGGATGCTACAGCGGACGTCGAGATCAGCCTGGTAACCTTCGGGCTAACCTGTGAGCCCGAGAGGGTCCAAGGGTTTGCTCCCGCTGCGGGCTTGCCGGCCCGATCCTTGGATGACTTATTGGGCTGTTGAGATTTTCTGCTAGGCTTTGGCGCTGGTTGTTCTGAGGCTTCATTTGGCGTCGGGTGGGCGACTGGATGCGAGCCAATACCCGGGCTTGACCTCGGTGCTGGAATCGAGTTTGATGCCAATGAGTCAACTATTAAGGGCGCAGATTTTCTTGGAGCATCAGCCGTGATATTCCTGGTGACCTTGACAAACTTGTCGAGTGCCCCGGCAGGCATGTCCGTCTTCTTAGCGGCTCGAACCTTTCCCGATGTCCTTGTCGTCTTTGCAGTTGTTGTCTTTGCAGCCTTGGCGGCCTTTGCGGCGGCTTGTGCGGCAGCCTTTGCATCCTTGGCGCGCTGTTTCTCCTCCCAAGTTTCAACGGTCAGGGGGATGCCCAACTTCGTAACTGACTCCGGAATCCATACTAGATCTGGTTGCAATGGATCAAACGTCTTCTTGCTGCCGCCGCTTTCCTGCTGATCGTCTATTGTTTCGTCGTCGAATTCTTCATCATCGTTAAGAGCAATCCCAGTGCGCCCATACGCCTCGACCTCTTCCACTATCTCGGCGCTCAAGTCCAGCCGAACAATGTCAGCGGGAATGAATGACACTCGCAGCTCGGGGGTGGCATCAGTGCTGAAATGGGATCTACTTTTGAATATGCTCTTCACGAGAGTCGACTCCTCCTGCTTAAGAACATGGTCGTCTTGTGTCTCTTGCGATTCTTGTCTCTCCAGTAGAAGCTGGACTAACAGGCTCGGGGCTAAGACACGGATTAATTTGACTGCTCCTGCCAAGGATGTCCAATCAAAGGTCTCGCTGACAAACCCCCTCAGCCCAGCAACATCTATAGCTACCGCTGATGGAAATTCCCTTTTCAGCCTGTCAACTGTAGCCTGCCGAGACACAACTGGGTGGGTATAATAACCCAGAACCTCCATGTTGGGGAAGTCGTCTGGGATTTTCAGAGCCTTGTGTTTTGTTCGGAAGAAGCCGCTCTCGTTTGAGCGGAGCTCGTGCAGGAGCCGAGCCTTCCACGCCGCCAGAGCTTGCTTGTCGGACCTCTTGATTCGACACAGATCCCGACCAAAGCCTGCCCTTGCTGCTTCACAGGCAACTTTGATGCCGCAACCTGGAACTCCTTCTGGAATATAGTCGCCGCCACTCATGAGAGCAACCAGTACCATCCCTTCGCGATCGAGGCCGCTCTCACCCTTCGCCAATTCGGCCGTGTCATACAATGAGACATGTGTAGGAATTTTGGATCCCTTCGTGCCCTCGGATGTCCAGCCACGCAGAGTCCGGCGACAGCCGAACATGATAGTATCGACATCTTCGCTGAGCACAGCGTCCACAACTCCCTGCTGCTGGAGCAGGGCGCACTCTGCCTCAGCCTCGCCTGGGGCATCGTGTATGCTGAAACCAAAGAGGCGGATGGAGCGCTTCATCATGGTGGTCGAGACCATGTCGCCTTGGCCACGCGATCGTTTGCCACGCTTGAAGGCGGGCTTGTTGCGGCCGTCGAATACGAAGAGAGGCTGGATGGCGTGGCCCAGGAGCCTCACCAGTCGGTAAAAGAGAGTGCGGACGGCAGGATTCGCGCCACCTAGCTGTCAGGTTAGGGTTGGGTATCCCATCTACTGGTAAGAAGGGAGTGAAGAAGAGTCGGAGACTGAATAGGTACCTTTGGCGGCTTGGACTTGGAACTGCCATATCGAAATGTCAATGGCGATTCGCAGAGGTCGTCCCGTCTGCTCAAGTTGCTCGACGGCGAGCTTGCATAGAGATATACGTTCGCCGGGGCCAATCTCCTTATATATTCTGCAAGGAACCGAAGGTAGATGTGAGCTTTGGATGTGGCGAAACATTGGCAACTGGACGGTGTTTCACTAACCCTTTGATGCCCATCTTTGGGATCCCTCCCCACCCGGGGATCCAAAAAAAGAAGGAAAACCAAGAAGAAAGCAAACGGTCAATCCATACTACGGGAAGCAAGTCCAGAAAGTTCTATTCAGCTGCCGCTGGTGTTTTGCGATCCAATTCGGCTCCCCCCCAAAAAGTCTGGGATGGTTGAAAGAGCCAAAGATGCGGTTTCGGTCGCTTTGTTGACCCTACTGCCGTTTTGGGATGGTAGCGGGGTTGGCACAGGCAACTGCCAGACAATTCCGCCTAGCTGCATGAATGGGCTAAAGTATGCAACTAAAAGGCTTAAGCACGGGGACGACTGGGGAACTGTAGGTTTGGGGAAGCTCCCAGCAAGCAATTGGACGGATTGCCGAAGCGCCATGATCAGACAACTAAGAAACGAGTAACTCTATCTCATCGGTATGGAATCCATTGAACTTGTATTAAAGGCAGTCAATGGTATTATGAAGTTTTTTTCTTTTGAAATTTATTTGTCTATCCTTCTTTGAGAGTAGAAACCACCCAGAACGAAAGCATGTCGCTGCCGCACCGCTCAGTGGCCAACATCCGCTCGCCGGCTGCTGGTGGACATCATCATTCGGGTGGGAGTGGGCCGTCAACGCCAGTTCGTCCTCTCACATCCAGCTTTGCCTCGCCATCCAGTCTCCGCGCAGAAGAAGACCTCCTCGTGATCGAGTTTGGGATCCGCAAGGTGCAGGTTGGTTTTGCTGGAGATGCAACGCCTAGGGGTACGGAATGGTTTGGGCCCGAGGAACAACGCCGCGTCGGCGACTTCAGAGCCTGGCGGCCAGACTACCATCGCAATTGGAAACACGCCGCCTCGGGTAAGCCCTGGGGCCGGGACCACGAGCTATGGCAGGCTGATGTTCGCGGCCAGGACCTCGGGCTGGTCAGCGACAAGATCGAGAGAGCACTGAGAGATGCTTTCACCAGGTGGGAATTCACTGCCCCTTAAACGAGTGGTACATCAACTAATTTAGTCTAGATACCTGCTCATTGACTCTCGTCCCCGGAAGATGGTTTGTGTTCTTCCTTCAGGCCTGCCAGTCCCGCTGCTATCCACTGCCCTGGACGGTCTGTTCAACCGCTTCCAGGCGCCAACCGTGTCCTTGCTTTCGTCTTCCATCGCCGTGGCTGTCGCTGCTGGTGTCCGATCGGCTCTGGTTGTCGACCTTGGCTGGACTGAGACAGTCGTCACCAGCGTTTACGAATATCGTGAGGTTCACTGCAGTAGAACCATTCGAGGAGGCCGGATGCTCGTCGAGCAGACTCATAAGCTTTTGGCGAAACAACTTGATCCCACCAAAAAGGAGCCTGACGCCGGAGATGATTCCCACAAGGGCCAGGAATATGCGCTGAGCTTTGAGGAATGTGATGAAGTTACCAACCGCCTAGTTTGGTGCAAGCCCTGCCACGCCGCCCCAATTTCCCGCGACACGGCCGAGGGGCTGCCGACTGTTCAAGAGCAAGACGAGTCGGAGAGCCGCGGCCATGCATTCTCTAGAAAGACTAGCACAGCCAAAATTTCCCTGAAATCAACTAGTCGACCCGTGACGCTGGATCTGCCATACGACCTTCTCACCGAGCCGTGTGAGAACACTTTCTTTGACTCAAGATACTCACCTAGCACTTTCGATGATCACGAACTACCAGTGCATTTACTAGTCTACCGAAGTCTCTTGCAACTGCCCATGGATGTTCGGGCAAATTGTATGTCGCGGATCATATTCACTGGCAGCTGTGCGAATGTTCTCGGGCTTCGGGGACGGATCTTCGACGAAGTTTCCAGAATCGTGCGCGAGAGAGGGTGGGATCCCGTACAAGGCAAGGCAGCTGAGCAGACACGATCAAACCCAAAGCTGAAGCGCGGAACTCGTCAAGGAATCAGCAGTCCAACCGGCGTCACACCACAGCCCGGAGGCGGCCAAGAACAAGACGGGGTCTGGCACGATGCTGCAAATACCACACCGGAGATTGATCCCTATGAGGAGAAATTGAAGAAAGGAAGCAACAAAAAACCACCACCAGTACAAGGAGAGATGAGGGCTCTCGAATCACTCGGAGCCTGGTCTGGCGCCAGCTTGATTAGTTACCTCAAGACGCCGGCTATCGCAACCATTGATCGCGACCACTGGCTTCAGCACGGCGCAGCAGGTGCGAGCAAGGCAAGCGATGTCGACCCCAAAACGCAGCAAAGACAGAGTCTTGGTGCGGGTGGGCTGATGAGAGGTGCCTCGGCGGCCTCGTGGACTCTGGGAGTTTGGGGAGCACATTGAGAGAGACGGTGTTTATGTTGTGTTGGATGATGTGAGAAGGCCGGCCAAGGTGACGAGAAAGTGACCCCCAGTACGGAGCTTTAGTAGATATACCCCAGATAGATTAAATTTTCCAGTTTTCGATTCAGACTTCTTCGAAGTCAGATAAAAGTTAGCGACCGCTCATCTCAGTCAAATGGTTCGGACAGCAACGACCGAAGACGAGTGGAGCACGTTCCCATCTTGTGGTTTGCAGGTACGCGTCGTCGTGCCTTCCTTCCTCGAAAGCCCATCTCCCAGCAACCAGCCTTATTTCCTCTTTCCATTTTCACGCTCTTAAAACCTGAGTTCGGACTCGAACTCGATCCTCCCCTCCACTGCTTTCGACGCCACCATCGTCACGCAAACGCAAGGTACGTAACCTGAATGTTTAAACAACATTGTCCCATTTCCACCCGCTCAAATCAGGCTCGCAGAGTGCGCAGAGGGTTCTTGGCAATATAGGCATTACTGCCTTTTACAGCAGTCGTACGTCGGTTATCTCTCTGTTGGTGCCTTCAAACTCTGCTGCCATCGAGAAGAACCCATGGTAGGTTGTGCATGGAATCATCATATCGCCAACGAGCGGCATTGTCTACGAGAAACCCCTAGTTTCAGCAGCACCCATTGCATTCATCCAGTAGTCACCGTGTTGCGGCTTCCTCCACCGCTCGAGAGTTTAAACCCCAAGTGATGTGTCTGACTCTTGCCTTCCTAGCCGCCGGGGAAGAAACTGCACCTTCTAGCTTGCCCAAACTCCCTCCTCTCCTTCCGTTTGGGCCATTGCGTCTGTCCAGTCATCTGACTTTAACTGAATCTAGTTGTCGGGGACTTTTTGGCACCGAGCCTCTTCTTGTCACCACCGCCGTGTCGTGTCATTTTGAATCGTCGACCTGTCTCTGCCCCGTTCTTCATTTCAGCTTCGTTACCGGCTGTCTCTGCCCGACTAACTACAGGTCCGACAAAGCTTTGTATGCATAGCAACTGCTGGTTGCTTGGCTGAGTCGACCCGGCCTTGCTGGAAACCTGGCCGGAAGTTTTGGTTTTTGGCGTCCATTCAGAATCGAACGCGGTCCTCACCTGTGCGGCCACCTCGCATACCTCTCTCTGTATTCTCTCCAACTCTTGTTGCCCCAGCCCGCTTGTCCGAACAACCCGCTGTCGGTGCTGTCGTCCTTTTTAGAAAACGCCTCGCATCTGGTGAGCTCTTCCTATCCTCTGTGTGCAAGTCTTCTGCCGTTTTCCCTCGTCTTCTTTCTCCTTCTTTTCATTTCTCTGCAACAAAAACGACAACAACACCACCTCCAAACCAAGCCCAAATCAAAACCAACTGTCTCACCTCTCCCTCCGCACCACTCACTCTGCAAAAGTATATTTGCACCTACCTCGCGAGATCTCGCACAGCCTTTCTCTACATAGTAAGTGCCCAAGTCGAATCCAAGAGTCAACATGGGAGTGCCCGAAGCGCGACGAGTCAAGCGGCTCGTGGAATTCTTGAAAGAGTCAGAGGTCCGACTTCAGGATCTCGGCTGCCACCGTTATCCCAGCAAGATACATATTTTCAAAGAGCAGCAGGTTCTGCACCGTTGTGGATGTTAATCTCGACCCAGGGAGCAACGACGTGAAGCTGTGTGGCCATTTTGACATGACACTGCACCACAGTTTATCGTCTCTCAGCTTGAAGCACAGAAGTTGACAGATTCAAACAGCGTGTACATCCGTGTCTTGATTGCGAGAATCCGAACCCGTTACACCCAAGGGCCGCTGAACAAGGAGAATCCCGAGGGCTATCCTACCCTGTTTCGCCGGCAGTCAAAGGAGACACATCGGACCTACGTCATTTGGGCTGAACTGAAGGACAACATGGCTCGCAAGACGTATACGATTCCCAAGCTTCTGGGACTGCGGAGCACTCGTCTTGATAATCATATGAGCTCTCTTCTGGTTGGCAAGCCTGAATATGGTCTGTCAATTGCAGCCGATGTTCAACTACACGGGCTAACCTTCCAAACTTCTGCAGCTGATATCGTCCGCGATTCTGGAAGTGAGTCGTCTGAAGGCAAACCACTGGTGGGCTGCAAGCCCACATCCGCATCCGTCAAGCGCAAGGACGACTCTTCGGCCGAATCGGACGAACTCTTGTATAGAGGCAATATGAATCGGCGCTCGATCCGCCAGCTCAATCAAGAGAGTATTCGTGAGGCCATCCGAGAGCCAGTTCGTGGTTCATTCCGTGAGTCAATCCCTGAGTCCTTCCTTGATGGCTCCAGCCAGGTGGAGTGGAAGTATCGTGGTCGAAGCGACTCCGAGACTGCTGCCGATGAACCCCTTTCCGTCCCCAGCGGCGTACCTGCCCAGAGAAGCGAGGGATTTCAACGGTTCTACAAGGCCGTCATCTCCCCTACGCATGTTCGCGTGACCGCCGGTGGCCGCATTGTTCCCAATACTCGTGGCCCGCCGTCTCCGACATCGAAGCGGACCAGGGACCCCTCTAATATTGAAGGACAAAATGGTTCTGACAAGTTAGGCAACGGACTTGGAAAGCCACCCGTTGGCCCCGTGGGCTTGGCCCCGCCTCTTCCCATCATACCGCAGTTCATCCCCGGATACCCCCCTGGATACCAGCCTCTTCAGGCCCCCATGTCCTTTGTGCCCATGGCGTTCGGTCCTCACCTTTCCACCGGCCTATCTTTTGCACAGCCTCCTGCTAGTCCGGCGACCATGGCGCAGCTCGGAGTTGATAGCACTTTAAAGGACAAGCACAATACCAAGCCGGGAGAAATTCGAAATGAGAATGGCTCCACCGAGGACAAGTCAGAGAAAGTAAAGATTACGGCACCGGAGTACTTTGACTATACAAAGCCATTCTTCTACAACGGCCAGTGGATGTATCCATTCCCTAGCCCAATCCAAGCTCCTTTCCAGATGATTGGCTTCCCCCCTAGCATGGCTCCCCAGCTCCCAGGACGCATGATAATGCCGGCAGCCACCGGAATTGGTCCCATGATGCCAACGGCAACCAGCGCCGGTCCCATGATGACGACTGCAGCCTTTACCATGCCTCATCAAGGTGCTCCCGGTAGCCAACCAGTCGTCCATCGCTCACTCAGCAATGCCAGCCCTCAGCCGCCCCCTGCCCCTCCTATTTCGTCAATCAAGCCCAGCGAAATCACGAAGAAGCAGATTGCATGCTTCAAGACATCTCTCAAGTACCATGAAGATCAGCTGCAGTATAACCGACATCAGATTGACGAGAAGGAGATGGAAACTCAGATCCGAAATCTCCAAGACCATATCAAGCGGTTTGAGAAGACGTACCAGGACCAATTGGAGCATGAAAAGTTAGTTCTGAACAAGGACGTTGGGAGCGCGTCCGGAGCCTCGACTTTCGCCACCAGAGGCACGTCGGAATCGGACGCTATGGTCACTGGCACGCCAACCAACGGCGACATGCAGGCTCCCCAGAAATCCGAAGGCAACGCCAAGGACTCTCTGACGCGGAGGACTCCTAATAACCGCCCGTTGATGAGCAGCATTGGCGGGAGCGGCAATGTGCGCTATGAGTATCCTTCTCCTGAAACTAAGCAGCCAACCTTCGCAGAGCTCATGGAGAAGTCTGGGCTTCCAAGTAATGCTGCTTTGGCTCCTATTTTCCAGCCTGGCGGATATCCTTCATCGTGGGGTGGAAGCCAACCTTCTTGTGATTCTCAGGAAGTCGAGAACCGACTGCTAGTAAAGGCCGGTCTGTGTCGGGATGGTCGACCTACTTACAAGGAAACCCGAGATGAAGTTGAGAAGCGACTGATGACTGCAGCGGATTGGAATCCGTACTCACAGGGATTGGAGAAGCCTCAGTCTGGTTTACGATCGCCCAACTCGGCACCCCAGGAATCGTCGGCGTACAGCGGCCGCCCAACCTCGAACACCAGTGATAGGAAGGGCTCTAGCCATGGATCAACTACCTATTTTGACGCTCCGACCTCGACCAGCAGCGGAAAGGATCATAGCTTTGGGGTTCCGTATCTTCTCGGAACTCTTCCGAGGGGTGCTAATCCCCGGACTACAGGAGATGCCAATTATGTGTACACTAGGCCTCTGACAGAGGATGAAACCCGCGCTCGCTATCTGTACTGGGGCAAAGCCCCCAAATCAGCTGTCAAAGGCTTGCCCAAGTTTGACGGCAAGCACTTCTATCCTCCCTCTCCCGCTAAGGAGCACGTCAGCCCTCACCGTGGACGCACAGCTTGCCGGGTTCCAAACAACCGCGCTGACATTGACTACGACTTCCGTGGCACCAAGTCTGAGTCTGACCCCTTCCGCCCCATGACTCCGGTGCAGAAGTCTGTTGTATCCAAGGCAGTGGTTGTGAGCGAGGAGGGATGTGGTGCCGTCCGGCTCCATCGAGCATCGTCTTTTGAGACTCAGATTTATACAGGCGAAGAAGACTCACAGGTGGTCACCGAAGGCTCTGACTCCCAGCTCGGCTCTGGTGTGCTGGCTTCTCGCGAGAACAGCGTTGATACCACGTCTATTGGCTCCCTCGATAGACGATCAGAGAAATCTGCGTTAGTCACTCGAAACATAAGAGAAATGATGAAAATACTGACGCTTGACAGCTCGAAACTCTGGCAGTCAGTTCTCAAGAAAGGCTCGACAAGCAGTGCGCTATCTTCCACCACCGCTCAGGGTTACTTACCGCATTACTCAGGCCATGCTGCAGCATCTTTGAGCCCATCGTTTAACAAGAGATATGTTTCACCACCCGCAATGACGACAAAGGCTTCGTCTGAGTACCAAGATATCATGGACGGGGGTGTTCTGCTTACGCCGGCGCCAGAGAAACGTGGTGAGAATTGCCCGCCTCAAGCCGTGAGCGCGCTCGACGACCAGTTCAAGAACTTAGCCCTGGATGCCTCGGAGCGTCACGACCTGGCTGCAGGCTTCAAGATCTAACGGATACGATGCTGGAATGATGAGACTCAACCATCAACCAACCAACACTGTACATCAACCAACACTGTATTAGTATTTTGTGTTCAACATCGGATGATCAACAAACATCAGCAACTTCTGAGACTTCTTTCTATCGCTCTTCCCGCACTATAATGACGACATTCGGACATTGGGAATGGCATCACTAGATTGGCCCGGTGTTAGGAGTTCTTTTCTCAAGGGACAGACGATAACGATACTACCAAACTACGACACGGGGACTTGTATCCTTTTTCACACTTCATACATAAATGTTTTTAGTTTCAGGCACTGGGTGCTGCATTAGGCGATTACACCCTGCTGTCTGAATGCTCTTCATTGGAAGGGGCGAAGTAATAACATAGCAAGGTCAGCTTACTATTAGATCTGTAGAATAGGTCTTTCGTAGCACAGAAAAGTGTAGTATTTCTAAGACTCTAGGTGCCGTCGATGATGATTGTGAGAAAATGGCAGCCGAACCGTGAAAACGCCTTTGTCTAATCACCCAAGACATAGATTTGATAACGCCTTTTCCGACAAGTAGTCAATGCCTGGACAGTTCCCAAAAATGGTACAAAGAAAACATAGCGCGATCTCAAACATTACCAAAACAGTGATAGTGACAAATTAGCAAAAGAAAACAAATTACCACTTAATCCAGCCAGCGATCCCAGCCGCTCCTCCTTCCCTTATCGGATCCCATGCCCCCGGCGTATTTGGACTCCTTCTGCTCCCAGCCCATGCGCTCGACCGTCTTGCGCGCAAGATACGCGCGGGCAAACCTCCACGCTTCTGCATCTGCGAGATTCCATGCCTCAACGGCCTCGCGCACTTGTCTCTCTTCCTTGGTTGCGCGGTCTTTTTTGCTCCCGCCGCCGCCCACAATGGCCTGCGCGCGCTCGAGTAAGCCGGGCTCAAGCTTCAGCTCCTCGGGTAAAGCCACAGGGCCGTCACGCGGGTCATGCGGAGGGACCTCGACGTCTTTGAGAGCTGCGGGCAGAGCGAACCCAAAGTGCCAGTCGAGGTCGTCCATGAGATTGTTGCCGTCCTCGTTTTGGGCGGCAGGCTCGGCAAGCAGCCACAGCGAGCGGGCAGCATAGGTCTCGGAGGCGACGGCTTCCTTGAACTTGAGGATGCGGGGCGCGCCAGAGACGTTGTCTGGGAAGAGGGTTGTCGTGAGCGAGGTGATCCAGGCATCGCGTGACGACTTGCGGCGGATCCAGGGGATGGTGATGGAGGACTGGAGGAAGTTGAGCGTGGCGGTTGTGTACGGGTGGGGAACGGTTCCGATGGTGTAGAGGGTCGACTTGTTGGTGTAGTGTGCGGGTGTACTGATTTTAAGAGGCCGCGTGGTGCTGCATTGGGTGCACTTTGGGGCGTTGGGAGGGCAGGACTTGGGGAGCGGGGTGTCTGGGCACGAAGCCAGCTGGGTCGCAAGGCGGTAGGCGGGGGAGATGATGTGCGTGGTGTGGTATGGGAGAGGTTTCACGACGGCAATGCCCGATGGGAAGAGATTCTGCCAGGTCAGGTGGAGATGCGACTCGATGAGCTGGGTGAGGTTCTTCAGACCTGGTGCGGTGATAGTTTCGCCGCCATTTTTGTAGGCGCTTTTGAGCGTGCTGGTTGAGTAGTACGCGAGTGACTTGCTCTTGGTGGTGTCGATGGAAAAGGGGTTCTCGTCCTTTTCGGCGGCGAGCGTGGCGAGGAAGTCCTCGGCTGTCTTGAGATGGGGGCTCGACATGGCGAGCTTGATGCTGGCTGTGATTTCCTTTGTAGGTCCAACGAACAGCCCGTCCTCGAGGTCTTTCCACCTGGTTAGAGCCGGGAACTCGGCTCTGCGGAGGAAGACGAGCAGCGGGTCGTCGAACGCGCCCATTGGGAATAGCAAGCGATGCGCCAGGATGCCACCTCCCATGTTCTCCCAGGCTAGCCAGCGCATAAAATCTTCCATGAGCGGCGAATCCATCTTAACACGTTTCAGCAGCTCGCCATATCGTGGGTTGTTCCTTGCCTCGGCTGGAGTCAGGATTATTGGCTTGAACCCCTGAGCCCACCACGCCCTCCTCCAAGCGAGGAGCAGCTCGCTCTCGGCCTGCTTTTCAGCCTTCTCCTTCTTCACGGTGTTGTCGAAGTAGCAGAAGATATTCGGGCGTCTCGGTGCCACCGGGAGCACCTGGCGGTTCTCATCGTGGGTGACGGAGCTGCTGAAGGGCTGTGACAGCCACTTAAAGTTGGAATACCATGAGGTTTCGCCGTACGTGTCGTTCGCCTGGCGCTCTGGCACGTGTGCCTTTTGCGAGAAGGGGCTGATTTTGTGTATCCACGGGCTCTTAAACGTGCGGCTCTTGAACGAGCTGTAGATCGACCACTTGTGGCTGGAGGAGGACTTGTTGACGGCGACTTGGAGGTTCGGGCCGGGGACAGAGCTCGGCAGCGTGAAGAGAAGGCTGAAGACTGCGAATAGCGAGATGACGACAAGCAGCAGAGACAGATGTCGCGACCCGAACCGTGGGACCGGCCGGCCGCAAACGACGTATTGCTTCGGCATTGAGGACTAGGGAATTGTGTCGAAGGGACGGGCTTGCGATGCCCAAGTCGCAAAGAGGGGGAGGGGACGGCTGTAAGCCAATGTATGTTATCGTCCGTCGTGACCAGGGGGCGATGCGTAGGCCGCGCGGTTCTGATCCAAATGGGCTTCGAGTCAGAATCACATTGATTGAATATCCCAGCGGCCGTGACAGGAGAAGCGATTGTGATTGAAGCTGAACCAGGGGAGACCAAGTCGGCAGCGAACAAAATAAAACGAACGGTCGGACGAGGGCGGAGTCGGATCAGCACATTGCGCCGGGAAGATCCAAGGATGGGCAGGCACCTCTAATCTATCCGCCTGGCTGATGCTCAGGAAGATGATGGAATTCAATAGCCGTTTGTTGACTTGGAGGTCGCCGTCAATATCCTCAGCAGAACAAAGGGAGACGGACAATCTTGGCTGAGGAATGCTGATAATTCTCGTCTTGGAGGACGGCGTTTGTGGCTCCCCCTGACGGGCCGTCAGCCGCTAAAGCCGAGCAAGCTAGGTAGCTATTGTCAGATGCTTGCATCCCATCAGTCTCCACTCCAGGCAACCCCTCCTTCGATGAAGCCTGAGGCCAACACCAATGGAATTTGAAAGCTCTCAACTACTTTCAAGTCGCATAAAACACATCTCTAGACTCCAATTTGAACTTGACAGTAGATGTCATTCTGTTTTACCTTTCCAAGTTATGCGCAACTTTTATCCTATATTTGACGAGGACTTCAGTGACACTAAGAGACTGATATGCTTCGAGTTGCCCTTTCTTCCCTGACAGCAATACGGTTTCTGTCATCAACAGGCCTCTCACGATAACGGCCACTCAACTTTTTTTGCCCCTCAGAAATACAAGATGACAAAGGTCATGATGGAACAGATTAAAATTTTACTGTCTTCGGTAGATCAGCTCTCCTCTTTTCACCACCTACTCTTTCCCGCCGTTCTCTCATCCATCTTCAAACTGCAAATTTCACACCCTCATCCACACCCACACTGACGGCCTTCCATATCACATCGCAACCATTTTTCGCTTTAAATCCGTAGTGGTATCAGCGCTACGCTACTTAGGCAGTTGTACCTCGATCTGTAAATGGCGTACATGAGAACAAGCAAAGTCCAATCAACCCATCATCTTTCCCTTTTAAAGTCGCTACAGGCTCCCGCTTCCCGCGCCCACCCCCCCTCGATACCTACCTAGATATACACATAAAAGTCCATATCATATCTTCATGTCATCAGAAATAACAAGAATAGAAAGAAAAATGAAAGAAAAGAAAGTCAACAATCATGAATCCGCTCCCCCGGCCCTTTTGCTGTACACATACATGTCGTGTCACACTGCTGGAAACACTAACCTGCCTTAAATACTACCCTTCGCTCGCATGGCTTCGAATTGACTCCATGACCTTGTGTCTCAACAGCGTCAGCTCCTTATCCGCCTGCTGGAGCTTTCGGGCCATCTCCTTGTACTTGTTTTGCCAGTAGTCGGCCGAGGCTTCTACCTCTGCCATGCCGCCGTTGGTGGTGGCTGCTGGTTCCCCAGCGGCGACGGTGGTCGAGCGGCCGTCCTTGTCGGGCTGCAGCGGTTTCTTCTTCCACTTGTCGTGCATGACCGTCTCCTCCATGGTATACTCGCCGCGCATGTCGCCGAACCGCAGCTCCCAGCAGGAGTAATAGCGAGTGCGGTCGGACAGCTCCTCAAGTCGTGTGACGCGGAGGCTGCCCTTGGGCATGAGGATATTGCCGCCCGCCAGCGCCGCTAAGTTGATGAGAAAGGCCTCCTTGGTGGCGGCCGCCTTGAGCAGGTTATCGACAACCGTCTGGGTGAGACCCCATGCTTCCTCTACGCCGCATGGTGGGACGCGGTTGCCTTTGGCATCGTACCAGCTGGCTGTAAGGAGCTCGTACATGAAAACGCCTTCCAGCTCATCCTTGTTGGTGCGGTCGAGCCGATCTTGGAAGAATAAGCGCGGATGTGATATAGGTGCTCCGCTGGGATTGGCTATGTGACCGCCAGCATATCCCCCTACGTGTTGATTGAATATGCCAGCAGTGCTGGGATCTCCGGCTTGCTGATGTGGCCCAGAGCCATTTTGCGCCTGTGGTGTTTGTCCATTCACCATTACCACTGGGGGGACTGCTGGTGGTGGTAATGGCGGAGTTGCTAGCCTGACTTCACCTCCTACTCGCTCAGGTACCTGAAGCGAAAGCCGACTTCGTTTGGCTGGCCGAGAGGGCCCGGCTGAAGTTGGCGTGTATTGTACTGGGCTCTGTACCATCTGGATGGGTGTCGGCGGAGCGCTAGTAGGAGGAATCACTGTTGGCGCCGCCGGAGGGATATTCACCGCGGGTGCTGCAGGTGTTGGGGGCATGGAGGGCTCTTCGGGAGTTGGCGATGGTATCTTGAATGCCGGCATATCTGACGACGTGGGGAACGCCGAGAAAGGCCCGTCTGGATTACCACCACGATTTATAGGCGGCCTGCCCCTCGTCTTGCCAGTGGTGGCGGCCGCACTGCTTCGCCATGCAGACGAAACGACTTTAGCTCCATGGCGTCTGTACTCAAGTCGAGCCCTGGACGGCGTGATGGCCGACTTTGGCTCGGAGAGATCTGCCCAAAACGCATTCCTTGTGTTAGGTGTAAGGGCGGAGTGAGGATAGGCAGTCAGTGGCGTCTGGGCAACGTCGTTGCCGTTCCAATTTGGTGCTGGTGGCTCTGCCATGGGAGTGTTTAACCTCGAAGGGTCGCTGACAGGAAATAGAAAGACGCTCCCTCTCCCGTCGGGATGAGCTGTCCATGGCTCCGATTCTTCGTTCCGAGCGCCGGCGGCTAGCTCTTCTCCCTGAGGAGATGGACGTGAAGAAGCCAACTTGCCACTATCATCCTCCCCCTTCATCCTGTGCCTAGCTCTGCGAGGCTTGATATGGGGCAGAAGAGCGCGCAAAGCCATGTCATCTTCTGCAGCGACGCCATCCCTCTCCAGATCGGTGATAGGAGTTTGGTCCGATGGTGTCTCGGTCCAGTACGGATGCGGGTGGTTTTGGAGATACTCAAAAAAGGCATCAACATGCATCGAGTGCATCCATCGCTTTGGGTCGGTGTCAGTCAAGTGTGGGCATTGGCTAGATGGGTCACCTCAAGCTTACCTTAAGCCGCACAGCATATTGCTGAATCTTCTGAGAGCTTTGACCTTTCTCCTGATCCGGGGGATCGACTCCCAGCTTCAAGGCCAGCTCGGCCCACGTCTTGAGCTCCTTAGACTCCAGTTGCTTGATCAATTCAAACAGGGTAAAGGTGCTGAAGGTTTTGCCGCCGCTCTTGGGGAGGTTCCTAAAGGCTTCTCGGAGAGCAGCTGAGTCTGTATCCAGGGGCACTCCAGGGTTGCAGTAGAGGATAAAAGTGACATAGCCATCTTCAATGGAGGCGCTCGTGACATTCCTGTCTGGCAGAGCTCGGCGCATCGATGGCGAAGGCGATGGCGACGGCCTGAATTGGGTCTCTGGTGGGCGCTGCATAATTTTGATCCAGCCTGCTGAAGTAACCCACGTTCAAGAAACTTGAGCGCGTTGCTAGACGTCTGAGGAAGGAGTTTCTCGGTCCAATGACAATCCGCGCTCCCACGTCCTCGGCCTTATCCTGGAGTACGTCTCAGTCCAATACATGCCCATTGCCCGCAACTCTTGACAGAATGATCTCTGTTGCAGAATAAAGAAGAAAAATAACAAGAAAATGGTTTTGCAGAGGAGGAAGTTCAAGCGATGATCTTGTAGACGCGCCGTTGGATGTGTGGCGGGCTTATGAGAGGTTGAGGCTGGTGAAGTGAGTGACTTGGGCGAGTTGGAGACGCTGAATTGACGCTCTTGTCCGAACTACAGACTCAACCGTCTCAGGGTGGGGAACAAACTCCCTGTTGCGCCCCCAACTGGCAACGCAGATATGATTCGATCAATGGCACACCTGAAAACGGTGCTTTCGAATTGCGAGCCATGCTGATGGCCGCCCTGAAGACAGGATGTCAACTCGCTATTCAGCCGCGCCCAGCCACCTAGCATAGGGTGCCATCAGGAGGCCAAAAATAGACATGCCAAGCTCCCGAAGGCACTGTGTAACCCACTTTCCTGGCCATTGACGTGCACCGTCACATGCAGCGTTGGGGGCGGGATTTGGAGGGGCTCCCTTTCAGCGCGGTTGTCTTCCCCCGTCTTTTTTCTGACTGACTCAGATCCAGCGCCAAGCCTGGGGTGGCCGCGGGGAAGTGCTCCCTAAGAACACCTCGACGAACGCAGAGTTGAAGCAATACAGATAGAGACTAAATAATTAATATATGCATAGATCGCAATCAGTTCTATTTCTTATACTAAACGAAACTCAGAGACCTAAAGTGTCCCTACCCTTCTAGTTAAGGGTCTTTTTTCTAAATTTTTCCATCTTTCGCAAATTCCACTGTCTGATTTCATAGAAATGCCAAAACTGTCAATGCCAGGCGAATGCTCACCTACCAGCTGCTCCTCTACGTGAAAGAGATAAAGCATGAGCTGCCAGTCGGCCAGTGGTCCTTAATAAAGCTCGCCTACCGCAATCGTGCGACTCTCAAGATTGGAGGTCGATATGCCTTATTCCCCTTTCACATGATTTATTGGAGCCTTCCCCAGCGCCGGCCCGGCAGTGGAATGCCAGCGCTCAGGGTAGTCAGTGATGTCGCGCGTAGCCCCGCCAGCCCATTTCCCCTTCCATCCCTAGCGTCCCTCCTTTTGATCGGACCTCGGCAGCAGCAACGAAGCACACACATCACCTGGACACACTGCCTTCTCAAAAATGAAAGCGTAGGGAGTATAACATATCCTAATGGCGCGAATCTGTTGCGTTATTAGAGACATCTTCTCCACAACTCTGACTTAATTCCCAGATTCACTATTTGACCTCTTGCCGCCTTCTTTTACACCCTGCATTCCAACTCCCTCTGTTGTAACTCCCGTCGCAAACCGTAAACCCCACCATCCACCCTCTCCGTCGCCAACATGTCGCAATCCAAACCTGTGATACCCCAGAATGACAACGTCGCCCACGCCCTCGCCGGCGCTGGCGGCGGTGTTCTGTCCATGGCCCTGACGTAGGCGCGCCCTATCTTTTCTATTGTGTCGCGGCCATCCGGAATCTGACATGCCTCATTTCCCCTCAGCTACCCGCTCATTACCCTCTCGACCCGCGCCCAAGTCGAATCCAAGCGAGCCGAGACCGCATTCCTCGCCGCCGTACAGAAGATCATTGCGCGAGAGGGCGTTTCCGGCCTCTATGCAGGCCTGTCAAGCGCGCTCTTCGGTATCAGCGTGACCAACTTTGTCTACTACTACTGGTACGAATGGACACGGGCGTTCTTCGAGGCCGCCGCCGTGCGCACCGGGCGCGCGTCCAAGAAGCTCACCACGGTGGAGAGCATGATCGCGGGCGCCATCGCAGGCTCCGCGACGGTGATCCTGACGAACCCGATCTGGGTCGTCAACACGCGCATGACGACGCGCAAGACGGCCGCGCAGGAGGCCGAGGAGGACGCCGAGAAGGGCCTCCCCGCCGGAAGCAGCAGTGCGCGCACAAAGGCGCCATCTACCATCGGGACGCTCCTCAACCTGCTCCGTAAGGAAGGCCCGCAGGCACTCTTTGCCGGCGTCGTGCCTGCGCTAGTGCTGGTCATCAATCCGATCCTGCAGTACACGCTGTTCGAGCAGATGAAGAACCGCCTCGAGAAGAAGCGGCGCATCACCCCCACCGTGGCGTTCCTCCTCGGCGCCCTGGGCAAGCTGTTCGCCACGTCGGTCACATACCCCTATATCACCGTCAAGAGCCAGATGCACGTGGCAGCCGGCGAGAAGAAGGAGGGCGTGTTCGCCGCCATCAACCGGGTGGTCAAGGAAGAGGGTTATGCAGGGTTATACAAGGGTAAAAAAATTCCCACACCTCCATCCCTGACATTTGCTATCACAAACTGACACACACTCATAGGCATCGGCCCCAAAGTCACACAGAGCGTAATGACAGCGGCATTCCTGTTCGCCTTCAAGGACGTGCTCTACGAGCAGACTGTACGACTTCGCGGGTCTGTGGCGAAGAAGGCGCTCACTGCGTAACGACTTCAACCACACACACCACCCGATACCACTGAAATAACCGCCCAGCCAAAGGATGTGCGACTGCTCTGGTTGAAACGTCCTTCTTTCCCTCAATATCAAAGACGGAGAAAAAATAGTGCAAGGCCACGTATAAAGTACGATATGAACGAACGAGCAATTTTTGAAAAGATATGTGTGAGAGCGAGAGACAGAGGAAGAGGGGGAATCAGCAATGAGCATGATATAGTAACAAATCTGTATATATATTAAACCACACAAAATAAAATCGAGTCACAACACAAAGGCAACATACTCTGCAACTTGACCTTTAGCTTGATTTCCTTTCATTTGAATGACTACGTAAAATAGAGAAAAGTGGCTACTAAAACTAAACTGACTAGCTAAACAACGGACATTTAACCACCTACCCACAAGCCAATGTAAATACATACTCCCTTACGCGTGACACCCAGGACTAAAAGAAAATCGCCATGCATTAAAGACGTCCTAACACCCAGGCGCATTTTCTCTAACACGTATAAACCTCTTTCGGAGACGTTTGACTCTTCCATAGACGTCTCAAAAGCTAGCTCGATACTTTCTTTCCGTGTTATTTATTCTCAGATCCGTGTACGGAAGCAGCATTCTCTATTTTTTTCAACGCGTATAATATCGCCTCATAAACGCAATCTATTTCCCTGTGGGCAGTACGAACTCCGTCACATACGCATGCAACTCGTTCTCATACGCATATGATATGCTGCCATATGCATCTGTGGTTCTTTCTCATACGCGTATTATTCTCTCTGTCTCAAATCCGTGTACCTAACAAAACCCCCCATGCCAGCATCCGCCAACCCAAGCTATGCTACGTAATGCAGAAAAGATCTGGCCTCCCATATCCCATCCCAGTCCGCTCGCTGCTCAATGCCGCTCAGTTCATTCCCTCTATCAATCAGGAAAGTCTCGCCCATTTCTTCCTCTCCTCCTCAGACATGCCATTAAAGGGGCTGTAATAGTCACCGTCAAGCAGCTTCTAGCTGGTCAACATTTCAGTCACTTTCGGCACGATCCACCACTCGTGATATAGCTTGTCCGGGCGAGGGATGTCCACCTTAAGTGCCACAGATACGTCGCGTCCGCGAATGGTGGCCTTATCTACTGCCGTCTTGACCGTCGATATAGCAATACTAGTGGCAATGACGCTCTTGAAGCAGTTCTTGGTCCCGGCAACCCATCGGGAATGGCAGTTCGCAGTGAACGCCTCCTTCTCAGACAGCTTGCTCAGCGCCTCGTAGCCCTTTTTAACCACACCCACGGCGCGCGACGCAAACTCGAGCAAGTTGGCCGTCGAGGTCTCGGCCTGTGTGGACGCATGTTCAAAGACGTCATAGGACGGGAGCTCAGGTAAGCCGATTGGCGCAAAAGGTTTCATGCGAATATCGTAGCGAAGAGCGTCAGAGCTATAGGGTCGCGGAGGGGCCACGATGGCGCCCAGGCGGCCTAGGACGGTATACAAGCATGACAGGGCGTCGGCCATCTCCCATGTGACGGCGGCGTCAAGAAGGGTAAGGCGCAAGTATGACATGGAGCGCTGGTACTTGGCTTCCATCTCGTCTGGGAGGGCCGTGTGGGGCGTGAGACGGATCTCGTTGACGCGAGCAACAGTAAACTTCTGTATACGCTCAACATGCGACGCACGCATCTTGGCCAGGTAAGAGAGGTACCAATACATGCCGGCCAGCTCATCAGGAGCGTATGTGTCAAGTTCGAAACCCAGTTGCACGATCCACTCCATAAGCCGGAGCTTGTAAAGATACGCCCAAGATGACAGCGGGAGCGAGTAGGCTGGTTCTCCGCCCGCCGCGCCGGACTCGACGGAGAGTGAGGTTTGATACATCATGGGCTTCTCGTCCAGCTGGATTTGAAGAAGTTGATCAATTTCCTCGGCGTCCATTTGCACTGTTTCCCAGTCCTGGATCGAGTGGCACAGTGTCCTACGCACCCTGCACCGGTTCTGACAGAACGCGCGGGATATGTCAAGGTACGATTGTGCAGCACGCTGTCGGAACAGTTCCATCTGGTGTGACATGGC
The DNA here is from genome assembly GCA_033439775.1 of Podospora didyma. Lineage (NCBI taxonomy): Eukaryota > Fungi > Ascomycota > Sordariomycetes > Sordariales > Podosporaceae > Podospora > Podospora didyma. The sequence continues at coordinate 3,410,607 of JAULSW010000003.1, forward strand.
AAATCGGGCGTCGTGCGGTACCTCACATCTGTCATTGTTGGGATCCAGGAGCTTGCTCAACGGAAGGACGACAATAGAAAGATCGTCATCCATCACATGACGGATGCTGAGGTGACCCAGGATGATCATGTCCTTGAACAGGAAAAATTGTAGCAGTGCCCGGATGTAAACTAGCGGCTGGGGCTTCTGGGCCTGGAAGGTCTGCACAAAGTTCTGATCTTGGGATTAGTACAATGCCCATTCTTGGATAATTTATGGAGAGTCTCACGAGAAGGCTTTGGGAATCGGTGTAGTCGAGGACCTTGAGAACGTCAATCCCATCGTTAAAGAGCCTTTTAAAGTGCCCGTATGTCTCCTCAAAACTCAGCTGCACGATTGGGCGTGGCGGCATTGTGCTGGCAAGACGACGCTGTATCTTGGTACTGAAAGCCTCGGGGACGGGTGTTCCCAAGTGGCGCGACTTGTTGATGGGCTCCCAGATGGCCTTCATCTGCGACCACGGAAGGCTCAGAGATTCCGGGTTGCTACGGAGTTCAGAGAGTTCAATGGCACGCAGAAACGCCGTTCTGAGCTCCAGGCGGAAACCGAGAGCCTGAGCCATATCCTCAGATATTCTATGCCCAAGATTATGAATGGTTTTTCGGGCCTCCATGATCTCATCTCGAATCTCATTTCGGTCGATATTGTCCAGGAGTGAGCGGTGGTAAGTGTTTGTCACGAAGTCTTCTTCCTTTACGGATGCTAGTAAGCAACCCTGTCTCGGCAGACGACAGTCGAAAGCTAGGGACTCACCTCGTAATAATGCTCAAACTTGATGCGCTCGTTGACATACCAGCATGTCTTTAGCAGACCCAGGCAGTAGGCTCTGAGGACAGCAAACATAGGATCCCGCGGCGTTCCTTCGGGGCGGTCTCTGATGAAGTCGGCGTCCTGGATTGTAGTAGGACACGGCATCAACATTGCTTCGATGTATACATTGGTGAGTATGGTCTGGGAAAGGGGGTAGCCGAGGTGCCACGCCATCTGTAAAGCTAGTCAGAAAAGAAAAGAAGGCAGCAAGACTCATATCGGCATAGTGAGTCGCACCTCAAGACAAAGCAGTTGGTCAATGATGCCTAAGACCTCGCTGGGGAGTAGCGGCCGCGTAACATCATAGTCCTCATCAAGAGACTCGCCGGGGGCTAGGCAACCGCTGTCCATCTTGGGGTCCATGATCTGAATTTCATTTGTGAGCCGTGGTGTAGGATTTACAAGTAACACGAGTAGAGTGTGTGAGCTCCGCCATACCTCGAGCGCCCCGACGGATTCGAACAAAGTGAAGTATCCATCCTTGATTAGTGTTCCGGGTTCCAAGGCTGTTGTGGGACGACGACGCAGGGCAAGGTCAGCAAGAGGGCCATGTATAATTGTCGAGGCTCGAAAAATATATACAACATACTTGCAGCGGCGGCAAAAAACTTTTTGGTAATGTCTGTGGCAACAATGCCTTCACTCGAAATCATCAGTGGCGCCATCTCGTCCCGATACGGGTTGTAGTTGCCGAGAGATAGCCCATCGAACTCTTGAATGTCAAGGTCAGCGCGCAAGGCTCCGCAGTGCAGGCTTCAGAGTGGTCTGAGGCGGAGGACAGGGAAGACGGGAATAGGAAAATGACAATACCCTGTAGCACTGGCGACAACTCGTCTTGAGCCATGGCCATGCTCGTTCCCCAAACACTTTTTGAGCTGCTTGCTCATTTACCGCGGGCGCATATGTTTTGCTGCCGTGGTGGTTTGAGGTAGGAGAGGACCTGGGAGCCGTTTGACAGTTAGCGAATGTGGATAAGCGCAACCTAATCTAGGTCAAGTCGGTAGGTACCCAAGGTTGCAGGAAGCTGCAGCGTCCAGCGACAGAGGATAAAGGGTCCGATAAAGATAGCCTCGCGATGCAGCCTTGAAGCTGATCGAATACAGACCAATGTCAATTGAATTATCAGATATCTTTCATGGGCAGAAATGTGATTTTGGTTTGCCCGTGCTTGGTGAACGTCGGATGCTGTATTTCGCTCGCCTACCTACCTACCTCCCTGCCAGCTTGAGCTTGAGCTATAAGCCTAGACAGCAGCATGGACCAAACCGAAGAAGTATATATCCTTGGTATAACAGACATCGCAGGCGTTTGCCTCTCCAAATTCCTACGTCAAAATAAAGGCCGGACATATCACAAATGCTGCAATTCCTCTGGAGATGCAATTCCCTTCGTCTATTGAGACTCCTCGCTCCCTCGTATGATACAGTATTGACATCTACAGCTAGAGCCAGTCCACCCTCAGCTCAAGCATGCAGCTTTTTGTGCACACGTACACCGTCAACGCGAGCCCCCCAATAGCCTTGCCATCGTGTCGAACGGTGGTGGTGTCGGTTCCTCATCCACCTCTAGATTCGGGTTCGGTAATCGCGCCGACTCGTTCCTTATCCCTCTCGTTCAAGACCCCTAAGACGCGGGAGCGTTGGCGGCCTGAACCATGGCAGCGGCGTTGGCCTCGCCGACGTTCTTAACCTCGCCCTGCTTGCCGTTCTGTTGTTGCGTGCGGGAAATAAGTATGTATTCGCTTCCCGGCTATCGAAACCGACCAATCGTCGCGACAAACGTACCTGCCACTTCGCGAATCGGAGATCCTGCTCGCCCCGGCGGTCGGCCTGGAGTCTCTTCTCGTCCTTCAAGCTGCGGCGCACGACGCGGGATGCGACGGCCAGGTAGCGGTTGTAGCTGGTATTCGGGATCAAACAATCGTCAGATGCTTCTTCTCCATACAGAAAAACAAACTAATTGCCCTCGCATACAGAGCCAGCCCAATTGAAAAGAAAGCAAAACTCACGTAATGCCTGCGGCTTTCCACGCGAACGTCATTTTGGAGGATTTGTGAAGGGGCGAGGGGTTGGATTCGCTGGGTATTGCGGTGACAGGAGGCGGGATTCGGTCGGTTTGGCAGTGGTCTGGCGAGAAAAGGTCTCGTTAGCCAAAAAGCTCCGCCGAGCTTCCGACGTCACGTGCGCCTGCCATTTCTCAGGTGCGTTTTCGTCCCTCCCTCTTCCCCTTTCACCCAGACATTCCAGGTACCGAGATAGGTAGGCAGGACCATATTACCCGAAATCGGTTACAGAATATTCTTCTTATTTATATTCCTCCCATTGATCAGGAGGAAGACCAGATTCTCACCGGAATATATTCAAACTCCTGGCATAACCAAGCTTGCGCGAGTCAATGCAATATCTTTGTAAAGTCAACGTCATTGGCTCATCCAATCCCGCTTCGAGCCCACCAGCGTAGCGATAATCAGGAGGTTAGGAAGAGGGTTAAGTCTAGAGGTTTACTATATGCACAAAGGACGAGCCGCAAGTCTACAAACGGCCTGCTGTTGATACATTTATCCACTCCTTCCCCGGAGAACTTCGCCTTCTATACCTTCAGGCCAAGGTCCTCCGCGAATGGCAATATATACAAATCACCCACCGCTGCCACCGATGCCTTTCCTTCTAATAGCGCTTTCGCCGCCTGTTGTGTAAAGTCTAGTCAGCTCCTGCCATGCATCATTCACACACAAAAAGAGAAACTTACGGCTGTCAACTTCTCCGCCGTCACAGACTCCAGAGCCTTGACAGACTCGGCAACTTGCAGTGGCTTCCCGCCGTGGATAAGCTCTGCGCCAGCGTGTACGAGGCCACTTCCGCTGGTCTCGCTCGCCGCCAGCAGGTCGAACTTGGCCTTGGAGATAGCCTTAACGAGGTCCTCCTGAGCAATAGTGCCGCTGACAAGGGCCTTGAGAGCCTTGACCGACTCCTCGGCAACCTTGCGGACAGCAGACGCCTGGCCGTTAATCTGGATTGTGAGGAGGCCGGCATCCGAGTAAGCGTAGTTGGACGCATAGGCATGCGCGCCAGGGGCCTCAGCGGACGCCTTGGACAAAAGGGTGAAGCCAGGAGCCCACTTGATGTTGGATTCGCCGCCGAGGAGGCCAACGAGAACGGCGGTCTCAGCCTGGAAAGCACCAAGAGACGATCCGGGGAAAGCAATAACGAACGAGCTGGGGCCTGTCTTGGCAATCCGCTGCTCGCCACCAAAGTACTTGGAGGCAGTCGCATTCAATTGACCAGTGGGCTGCTTAGGGACGCCCTTGAAGAAAGGCTCGATCCACTTGGTCAGGCCGCCTTGGCTGGCACCGTCAGCGACAACAGCGATGTTGGCGGTATTGTAGGCAGCAGCGGCGAAGTCGGCAACCGCGTTCTCGTTGAGGTAAGAGGCGACAGGCGTGTTGGATGTCGGGTATAGAGGAGCACCAAGACCGGTGTGGAAGGCAGCGGAGTGAGCGGCGTCGAGGGCAATGGCAGCGGCATTAACCTTGGCCTGCTTCAGGTGGATGATGTGCTCGACCTCCTCATGAAACTCGTGGGCTATTCAATCAGATATATAAGCATGGCCTCTCGCATACACGGAGAGCATGTTTGGTATTTGACGCACTGGTGTACCGCGTCTCGGCGATGACCTCGGCAAGGAGCTCGGTGAAATAGGGGAGATCCCCACGGAGGAAGTTCGCCTGCAGCACTAGGGCTTCGCGGGTATGGTAGGCGCTCAATTGGCCTCCGAGGAGCTCGACCTCGCGGGCGATGCGCAGGGCGGAGCGCTTTTGTGTGTTCTGGAAGCGGAATGCTAATTAGCTCATCTGGTCGTGACGCGCATGAAGCCGTTCCGAGACCTAGGACAACAACACCTGCTGCACCCAATTGACCACCTACCTTGAACGCGAACTCCTCAAGTCCAACAGTCAAACCGGGAAGCGGCTGGTAGCGGGTGCCAGCTTTCGCGACGATGGCGAGACGGGTGGTCGGGCCATTGTCGTCCCTGGAGGCGACCTTGACACCGGCGATGGTGGTCGGCTCGTATGATGCTTTAGGCGACGCAACGGCCGCAAATCCGCGCTGCGCAAGCTTGGAGGCGCCCTGGCTGCGAAGAGCCAGCTGGCTGCCCCTCGAAAGAGCCGATCTGGAGATCATGGTGAGAGGGGCCGTCGTCAATTGACTGTTCAAAAGGATGGCCGTGCTTGAGGATCTCAGAGCTTCAAGCTGTTCATGTTCCGATTCCGAAAATTCCCTGGGCTGCCCGGCTTCTGGCCTGGCGGAAAATGGCTGTGCCGACCCGTGCACTCGTTTGCACTTGTTCCAGGTTGGTTGGCAGCTGCCAGCCCCAGCCTGCGAGCCAGCAAAAGTGTAAGCGGCGACTAGTGGACCGTGATTGGCTAGTACGCAGCTGCGAGCAGCCACAGGGAGCTGCCCCGCGCTAGCGCCCAATTTTGACCTTAGGTTTGCAGGTGGAACCCCTGCCATGTCCCAAGGTGAGTGACTCGGTTGGCAGGCGACTCAAAAAATATTAGCACAGACTTTCTCCAGGCCTGGTCCCCCACCAACCTAGGTTTCTCAACATCCTCTCTTCTCTGCGCGCCGCCTCGATTTCCGCTAGAGGCCTTTCAATGACTCTCCGGTAGTACATGTAGCGGCTCTAGAGGTAGTGAGAGAATCTCTAGAAGCCACACTTCGACAACTGAACCAATACAGCTGCTGTCGCAATGTTGGTTGTAAGTGCACTCGCCCCTCCCAGTCATGTATCCTTCGACCTGTCGCAATCCCAAGTGCGCACGACGCAACCGCTATATCGCATGTACTGACAATTTCGCCCCTCCAGACAAAGCAGTTAGCAGAGCTCTGCTCTCTGCTCATCGATGAGCTCTATGGCGAGCTCCCATCTGTATGCGAACTTTCCATCCCTTCATCTCAGGCTGGCGTGAATCGCGAGCATGCTAACATCCGTCAAAGAGAATATTTGCAACCCTCGTCAACCGCGGCCGATCCAGCCTCCCCCAGCTGGTTCAACACACCGCCATGACCCCCCGCCAGCTCAAACATGGTCTCGCCGTTCTCCTCCAGTACAATTTACTCTACTATTCCATCGACCCGGATACCGAATTGGCCATATACGAAGCCAACATTGAGTTCGCCTACAACCTGATTCGCACCGGCAAGATTCTGGAGATGGTTGAGGGGTCTTTTGGCGCCCCTGCCAAGGATGTCATGCAGAATTTACTTCTCCTGGGCCAGACACGAGTCTCGGATCTTTACCAGGCATACGCGAAGAAAATTGAGCAGGCGACAAAGGCAGTCATTGACGACGATCCCTTTGAGCTCGAGACGAATGGCGTGAATGGAGACGCTCATCAACCCAAGAAACTCGACATCCCCATCAAGAGCATGGGCCAGCTCAACTCGGTCATCTGCCGGCTTGTTGAAGCGGAGCTGATTGACGTTGTTCACTCGAGAACCTTTCAGACCCCCCAAGATATATATAAAGCTGTTGAGCAGCAAGTCAGCGACTCTCATTTTCCCGGCGGCGTAAAAGGGGGGAAGGCCAAAATCGAATTTCAAGAGAAGGTCGCTGAGGGACTCCGCAAAGTTCGCGCAGAATCTAAGTCTTTGAAGCGCAAGCTGGATCAGAACGTCTCGGCGGTGAAGAGACGGAAGCTTTTGAACGGCCTTGGCGTGGCAAACGGCGTTCACGATGAGGACGGCGGTGACCCCGCTCTTGATGTAGGTGATCTGCGTAGCAATATTGACAGCCGCCATGCTAACTCTCACTCAGCCAAAACAAGTGATTCGCATTAACTATGAGAAATGTCTGGTGGATCTGCGGAACCGACGTCTGGTTCAATTTGCGACGGATATGTTCGGAGAGACCACGGCCTACGTATATGGCGTTTTGCTAAAGATCCTAACCAAAAAACTCCCTCGCTGTCGTTTGGATCCAGTAATGGATCTCGCCGAAGATAACGATGAAGTTCATGGCCCAGGTTTTGTCACAATGGATGAGATCCTGGACAACCTCAAGACCGGTATCGATTTATCACTTGGGCTTGGAAAAGTTGAGAAGGGAGGTGTTTCCACCACTGCGGCTGAGAAGGTCGAGGAGCAACCTCCAAAGAAGAAGCTTTTTGTTGAAGAGGCAGAAGTGGACGGAGACGCAAGTGCAGACGAAGACGACGGCGGTGATGATTCTTCCAGCAGTGGCGACTCCGAGTCTGAGACAGAGTACAAGCCCGCAACAAATGGCACAAAGGTTACCTTTGCGGATACCGCTACCAAGGAAATACGGCTCGATCGGCCTGGCCAACTTCGACAGCATCTCCTCTTACTTTCCGAGAGCGATCAGAGGTTTGCCCGCCACTGTGGGCCCCAGGAGTGGACTGTCGACTTCATACCTCTGGTGCGTGTCTTGGCCCAGGCCGAACTAGACACTGTGATCGAGCGAACCTCGGGCCGGCAGGGTCTGCGCCTCGTACGGATTTTGCGGGCGAAGGGTAAGCTCGATGAGAAGGCGCTGCCGAATGTTGCACTGATGCGCAAACCCGAGGTGCAGCAAAAGATGTTGGAGATGCAGACCGCTGGTTTTGTTCACGTTCAAGAAGTCCCCAGGGATAACAAGGCCGATGTGAAGAAATCATTCTTCTTGTGGTTCTCCGATGTGAACCGATCCTTCGATCGGCTTCTCGACACTAGTTATAACACCATGCTGCGCTGCATTCAAGTCTTGGAACGTCTCCGGCAGAAGGAGAAAGAGGTTTTGATGTTGACCAAGCGGACGGACGTTAAAGGAAGAGAAAGGGACGTCATGAGAAAGGAGTACTTCGAGAGGTATTCTCGTTTCCGGGAGAACGAGAAGAAGCTTTTTGCCCAAGTAATGAGACTGGACGATGTAGTGGCAGTTCTGCGAGATTTCTAGGTCGGGGGAAAGTAGCCCATAATGGCCCGGCGGGATTTTCTGATACCAGGCCAAGCTATGGTGGCATTGCATCGACGGCGTTAGGGGGATAGTTGCATTTGCTCGGCGTTTTCAGGAGGATACTTGGTTTCTAGTCACACTAAAAAGGCCGCCCATCTCAACCCTCGCCGAGAGACTTTGCTAGCATCATAAACTCATCTCTGTATATAAAAGTTATAAAGATGCTACATGAGTCTCGCTAGTAGGGATAAAAATAAAACTTAACGACTAAGAATTAGAAGAACCAGAGAACAGCAACTACATCACTCACACGTCAACTTACATGCCTAGATGCTCCCAATGGTTTGGTCAGAATCGGGCGCCGTTTCGATAAGGCGGCGCTAATGCCGATAAGCTCCAGGGCTGCCGTTCAGGGCGGCCAGGGGTTTGGTTTCGCGCAATCCCGCTGTCGGAGCTAGCGGCGGCATTAGAGCTCCAAATTTTTTGCCTAAAAATTTCCGTGGTTGCGCATTCCCTGGAAATCGCGCTGGTTCTGAACTTGTGACAACTCTCCAGCCTTCACTCTTTTTCTGCCGATTCCTCCTCCCCACTCGACCGTAACCCTCACGGCACTCCGAGCGTGTAACGAGTCTCCTAGATCTGTCCCTCTTTACCATAGGCAGTGACTTGCAAGCAATATGTCTCCTCCATCAAACACGGCGCACAAGGAGTCGAACCTTGCTCGGCTCCTGGGATCCGGTATGACTATTCGTGATAAATTTTGCATTGGAGATATTCGCAGCTTGGGCTGACTCGATGTGCTTTTCTCTTGTGATCAGGCTCTGCTGGTATCGCCGAATTGGCCATCTTTCACCCCGTATGTTCGAAACCGACGCCACTGGTGCTATCGCTGCCGCCAAACGAAATAGAAATCGGGATGGCGGGTTCAGGACCACAGGGCTGACTGCAACTCCCCTGAATATAGGTTGATACTATCGCCAAGCGCCTGATGAGCAATGAGACAAAGGTGCGCAACTTCTCTTCGTCTACATACAGACATTCGTCCGATCTCGGTCGAGAATCCGGCTCCGAAACCCGAGGATATATAACGACGAAAGGAGGCTGACACAGGAACGCCTATTTTAGATTGCCGGTCTGCCCCAGCTCAATGCCGTCATCTTCAAGGACAAGGCCGCCGCGTCGGCAGGGAGAAAGTTTGTCTCGCTGTTCCCGGGTCTCGGCTACGCTGCCGGTTACAAGGTCCTCCAGCGCGTGTATAAGTACGGCGGCCAGCCCGTGGCCCGCGACTACTTGACGCTCCACTGCGCCCAGCACTTCGAAAGTGCCTTTGGCAAGAAGACTGGAAAGGCTGTCCTACACTCGACTGCTGGAAGGTATGGATTATCTCAATTTCCGAGTCGGCAGGGGATGGAAATCTCATTTTTACCATTTTCAAGGAATGGAGACAGAATAAAAGTAGGCTAACCTAAGTCCTCTTTCTAGTCTTATCGGCATTGGCGAGATTGTCCTTTTGCCCTTGGACGTGCTCAAGATCAAGCGTCAAACCAACCCCGAGTCGTTCCGCGGTCGTGGCGTACTGAAGATTATCAAGGATGAGGGATTCGGGCTTTACAGAGGATGGCAGTGGACCGCCGCAAGAAATGCACCGGGTTCTTTTGCGGTAAGTCAATATTACTTCGCCATAACCAGAATTAAGTATCATACTGACATGCTCACAGCTCTTTGGTGGGTCCGCGTTCGCGAAGGAGTTCCTGTTCAAGCTTAACGACTACAACAAGGCGACTTGGTTCCAGAACTTCGTTGCCTCCATTGCTGGTGCCTCTGCATCTCTTCTTGTGTCTGCGCCGCTCGATGTGATCAAGACGCGCATCCAAAACCGCAACTTCGAGGACCCCCAAGGCGGCTTCAAGATTCTTACCAACATGGCGCGGAATGAGGGCTTCTCGGCTTTCTTCAAGGGCCTGGTTCCTAAGGTTTGAGATTACCCTCCCTCTTTCAATCCAGAATTTGCTAACGCTCACTTCTCTTGCAGCTCCTGATGACTGGTCCCAAGCTTGTCTTCTCCTTCTGGCTGGCACAGACGTTGATTCCCGCCTTTGACATTGCTTTTACCAAGAAATAGATCTTGCTAAATATAGAGCGGTTGACGACATGAGGATACAAAAGGAAGAAAAGAAATATATCGAGATACCACCTGATTATTATGTGGGAGGCGGTCGGTCTTTTTCTTTTTCGGCGACGGCGGCGGCGTTGTGGGGATATCAAAATCTCTCTCTTCTCCCATAGAACAGCCACATATATCATCTGGCGTTAACGGAGCGCTGCGCGAAGAAACCAAAAACGACGGGTCGAGGAGATGTCATCTCTTGATTCTGGAATTTTCAGTGTAAAGGAGTGGCATGGTGTTTTTCTCTTGTTTACCACCGAGATCCGTACAAACTTATATGTTTTTTATTTAGACGCTCAAAATTTGCTGCCATATATACCTACGTCTCTTCGCTGAAGTTGTTTCCTCTTCTACGTCTTGACGAAACTAAGGTACCTATGGTTGGCATATGACACCTCGCACAAACTGAGTCTTAGCATCATTTGTACAGGAACTTTCACTCTGAAGGAGCAAGTATCCTAGGAAAGTAGTCAGAGTGTATTTATAAGGTAAATTGGATTTCAAGGAGTGGTGTCGAGGCTTTCCGCTAATCTCACCACATCTTGTCGTGTTTGATGTTGGTTCGATGCGTCCGAGGACCCGGTTCTTTTCACAATCCTGCTGCAAAATATAAAGACCGGCATCACGAATTATGTTTTGACATGTCATCAACTCTGTCACTTATTATCATATTAACTTCAAGTCCCGGCAGCCTTCATTGGCTTTCTGCACTCTGATAGAGGATTTGTCTCTTAAACCTCCGCCAAGGCAATACAGTTAATTAAACTGCATTCAGGGCCTTCTTGATTATGCTTTATGCATAAATACCCCCACTTAATGCATACCTACCTATCTATGAATTTAAGACGGCATTTTCGGCCACCAAGGAGCGTTATTAATGTTTCAGATGTCGTAGTTAGTGGATGTATAGATGTGTTCCAATCCACTCACTAATATCTCTTTAACAGAGGTGTAAGTCTCCATCCTCTGACAATAGGCTCTAAGTTCTATAACCTAGGAGAATGCGGCAGACGCGTACTCTTGGGTCGGTACTGTGGCATTTTGTCCTCGGCGTTCAGCAAAGTGATCGTTTCGTTTCCGAACCTCGGTATAGTAGTTCCGGGTAGGCAGTCGGTGGGTATTTATTAGACAGCACGGCACATGGGTAAACATCGCCAAACTTATCTATGCTCCCAAAAAATTGCCATAAAAGAGTTCGGACGTTGAGAATCGAGCACTAGAAGATATAAGCGAATCGAATGGCTGTAGCATAATTAGTGGCGAGTTGATTAGGTATGTATGCAGCTTTTACGACGATATTCCTTTACCTCCCTAACTAGTGTATCTCTTGTATATGTGGTTGAATAACGCTGGGGACGGTTTCTTTCCTCTCTGCTTCACTGGGCCAGTCGACGAAGGCTCATTCTTGATTAGGTTGATATGTATGGTTCAAAAACGCCCCCTCTCCCCTCCGCGGAAAACCAAACGGATAGACGTTCGTATATACAGCACCTTGTATACAGCCATGACGTTTGTCACGAGCAACCATTTCACTGCCAAGAGAGGGTTGCATGTGTCTGTATACCTTCTAGAACCTCTGTCGGTTCATTGCTACCTGGTGGCCACGTCAATCACACTTGCGCGGATCTATTGAGCGAATGCACTGGGGAATTCCCCAAGCACACCGCTGTCGTAGAGGGATTCCTTTTCCGATCTGAGGTGGGATTGCTCCCCCTCGCCGATAGATGCAGCTAGCCCATCCGTGTATGCAGCTTACCTCACAGATGCAGTCGGGATGTAGCTATACTAGTTTACATAGGTTGATATTTCACGCACTCTGGTCCCGCCTGGGATTCGCAGTTCCTCGGGAAGCATTTTCCTCGTCTTCTGCAAATTGTGATTAACACCTCTGTGTAAAGCAAACCTTCAACTTATATTACGGGATCTGTTGAAATTGAAGTTTTGAAACCCCAAATAAGATCGCAACAGGAGGTCATGTTAAGAAGTCCTGTGCCGCATGCTGTGTCATCAAGACGCGAAGAAAACTGGGGAATATTGTGAATATGGAGATCGAAGGAAGAAGAGGAGGCTGGTTGGGACCCATGATCTACAGCGGATCACAGCGCACAGAAGGGAACATCCGAGAGCACGGGCATCAGTGGGTTGTTGATAAAATAGGAAAAAGATCGCCAATAATGGCAGCCCCCAGTAGAGCATCAGGGACTCTCGTGACGTTGAGGAATGATATACGGTCTGTGTACTCCCTCCGAGGATACCTACGATGCGAGAAGTCGTTTGGCATCCATTTGGCGCGTCACGAAGGACTTCCGTTTGCTCTCCAACAATCCTTGGGGTTGGAATCCGAGATGAACGAACCATGGAGAAAGGATGAACCAAAGCGAACAGAAAAGAGGAGGGCCAGTGGGTTCTTTTAGTAAGATGAGCGGAGCTTGTGAACTGTTCGGCGTGTGACTTTTCCTTCTTCCCCATCCATCCACACACGACCCCTTTTTTTGGGGGGGGGGGGCATAAAGTAGGTACCCGCCGGCTACCAAGCACTGAACGAGTCAATCCCGGCCACAGGGATTATTGAACTGATAGATGTTGAAAATGGAAAATATGAAGGTGGCGGGGGAAAATTGGAGATCCAATAACGAAACTTCATCAACGCCGTATTCCGCGAGTCAAAACAGTTCGTGGTGTACGGACAGGGGTCGTGGACTGTACAACTCCGTTGTGCAGTGCCCTCCAAACGAGGTTCTCGTTTCACGTCCAGGCGCGGTGCTGATGAAGGAAGCTCCCTCCTAAGGACGGAGGATTAATCAGATCTTCTTCGATGGACCGTGGACGATTTCCGATGGGTGATAAGGGAACCCTCGTGGGCGAATCGGAGCTAAAAATGACATTAAGAGAGAAAGGGCCAGGCAAGGAATTGGGCTTCCTGGGCCGTGGTCCGCGACAAGATAAGATCGGCTTCATTTCTTATCAGGAGTCTTTTCGATTTCGATTTCCCCCACTGCCCGATTATGCCTTTGGAACTGTTGTCAACGAACGGCGGGCAGCTTAAAGTGACAGGAGGCTTGGCCGGTGAGACTAGCTCGGAGCTTCTGTCGCCGGAGACGAGGGAATGCTTGCATGCAGAAAAACCAATGGTGTTGAGAATGTCTTACCATGAAAACAGGCCGCCAACACGCTAGTGTTGATTGTGGACTTTTTGGGGGGGCATTTCCCTTTCCTCTTTTCCTTTTTTCTCTCACGTCCCAGCCACTTCATGAGTGGACGTCGGTTCGTCAGGTTAATTTCCAGTCGGTTTCATGGCATTGACCACTGTGACCTGAATCAAGAGTCTGCACTGTAAATCTTGGTCGTGGGGCTGCAGAGTCGTAGTCGGGAATGACGCGTGCTGACATCAGTGACCGACTTTCCCCAGGTCAATTTGGAGGCAGGGGCAGATAAAGTGATGACTCTCCGGTAAACGGCATTCCCCGCTGCTCACGCAACCGAGCTTCACTTACACTACAGGAAGGACAGACACTCCCCGAGTCCATAAAGCGCGATGTGCGACCCTCTCCCGAAATGTCATATGATTGATTACGGGGCTTCCATTCTGAAATGAACCTTAGTAAATCTCGGGGTTCGCTGATAACTCACCTTTCTGATCTTTTCGGTGGTTCTTAAAGCTGGGGACAAGATTAAGCGTGGTAGGCGGGTCTGGCGCCTTAATTAACAGCCTCCCGTCCAGCTGTTCCGGGGTGCTGGCTTACAGGGGATGCCCTTGTGCCGGCAGCTAAGAGGGTGCAGGAATCTCTCAGATTGGCCAATAGGAAGCTGCCAGCATCAACCATGAGGGCCTGAGCAAGCTTGGACTTTCCACTGACCACCCACGGAACTGGAATCTTTGAAAAGCAGGGAAGCTGCTCCACGCGAAAAGCTTGAGAAGCGTGCAGTAGCGTAGACACCAGCGAGTCTCCAAGCTGGAGCCCGAACCTGCTTTACCTGCAAGATCTCGCCAGTGCTGGACCCCCGATCCCTCGTATCATCGGCCAAATCGGTTGCCCTGGCAGCTGGGGTCGTTCCATGTTCTGCCCTGTCTGATTCCGTCATGGTCTGTTGTTTGCACCTCGTCTGGTCTCGGCCCTTGTCGACCCTGCTGAGCCTGACGACGACTGTCTGTTGAACAAACACCCATTCAGGTGCCACCGCCGGGACTGGCCGGTGTTCGAAACACGGGAAGCCGCCAGCACTGGAAGCATGAATGCTTTCGGGGCCACGCAATTTCATGAGATGGGTGTCTGTTGGTCGTGGTTGATCACCGGCAGAAAACCTCCGTTGGCCCCAAGCCACTGCCGTCAGGACGTCTGTCACTCCCAATCCCAATCGCCCACCTGCCAGCGCACGGCATGGGCTAGTCGAGATTACTACTACGGGGCACTTAGCAGCTCTCGAGTAAGAGGGGAGAGGCCCCAACCTCCTCCTTGGCCTGCTTGTGAGCCCGTGTGGCTGCAGTTGCGACGTGATGTGGCAGGTTACAGGTTGGTCTGGCAACATCACCGCCCACGGCACCGAGACCTTCGTCGCCACAGTCCAGGCCATGCGGTTATCCCCCGCTTCCATCCAATGGACCGCGTACCAAGGGTGTTGGCGGTGGAGGTAAGGTAGGTAAGCTTGGTAAGGTACAGCTGCAGATTGGACCATTTGCTGCTCCCACTCATCCTGCTGCAGAAGCAGCCTCCGTCACCGGGCAGCTGGGCAACGATCTTGCGCCAAGCAGGGTTCAGACGTCAAGAACAGGACAGTCAGGCCAAACACCCAGCAGGAAATCTGGTGGAGGATCGACTCTTTGGGAAGTCCCACAGCACTACTTCGTGCAGTCCCGCTCTGGCAAGGGTCGCCCCTTCCGCTTCCGTCTAGAGAGACAAATTGCGTCCTGGCCTGGTCTGATGAAAGGTGAGGGATCCACTTCTCTCGATTACACCCGAGCAGGGCCTGCTTCTTCACACAGGCAGGAACATTGGTGCTCCGCTGTTGTGCTCCTTTCCCGTAATATAAGTCCTCGCAGCTTCCTCGTGGGCTTCAAACATGTTCTTCCTTCCCAGATTCTCCCGGTAGTCCATTCTTCAAGCAGCCATCCTCCAGTCTCCCCGACCCAGCCCTGTGGTAGTCTCCAAGTCGTGTTCCAAAAACAAAACACATTTATTCTCCACCACCTTCCTCGTGAGTATATCTTCCAGCTTCCTACCTCCTTTCAACCTCTCAGGGTCTGTGTTCGATGCCGCCTCAAAACATCCTCAGTTTCTTGACTTCTTGACTCGCCCCTTTGGACCGTCTCACCGACGCTGGACCTCTTGGACTGACTCGATATATCCCTAGACTCGCCATCATGAAGACCTCAGCCATGATTGCCGCCCTTGTCGGCGTTGTCGCCGTCAGCGCACAGAGCTACCCTGCCGATTTCCCGGCTTGCGGTGTAAGTAACAAACAAACACGTTCCCGACCTAACTCCTCGTCTGACACTCGTCGTCTTAGAAAACCTGCGGCGATAGCATGTTTGCGAAGACCGACCTGGGCTGCGCAGCTGGCGACGTTGCGTGCCTCTGCAAGAACCCCAACTTCTACTATGGCATCCGTGACTGTGCCAGCCAGTCCTGCCCGCCCGGAGATGACGTCCCCGTCATCAACTGGGGCAAGGTTCTGTGCCCGGAGTCTGGTGCCAGCCCTTCGGCCAGCGGCACTGTAAGTGTTTGGCTTCCAAGTCATCAACGCAATGATATATGACTAACTTAACCTCAGGGATCTGGCTCGGGATCTGGCTCGGGATCTGGCTCGGGATCCGGTGCTTCCACATCTGGTTCAGGATCAAGCGCATCGACCACAGGTGGTGCCGGCGGTGGTGCCGGCGGTGGTGCTGGCGGTGCCTCGAGCTCCGCTATCACTACATCCGAGGTGGTCGCTACTGTCACCTCTGGCTCTTCGACCTTTGTCGCCACCTCTTTGACGACCATTTACAGCGTGGGTGCAGGCGCGGGCTCCGGCTCCGGCACCACTAGCTCTGGCGAGGTTCCTTCTGCCATCACCACCAGCGCCTTCACCTCCCTCGTCACCAGTGGATCTGTCGTTTCTACCATCACTGGCCTGACCACCCTATTCGGCATCGGCGGTAACCCTGCCTCCACTGTTGTGACCGCGCCCATTGTCTCGACCGTTACCAGCGGATCCTCCACGTTCACCACTACTGTTGGAAGCTCGACCTTCACCACCAGCCTCACTGGTGGAGCCGTCAGCAGTGGCCTGTCCAGCTTGTCTTCCGCTGCTTCTTCTTTGGCGTCTCAGGCATCCTCTGCGCTCAATGCCGCCACCTCCACCAGCAGCAAGGGACAGGTATGTTCATACATTAGGATACAACCATGTGTGCAAAGACTGACATTATAATAGGGTGCTCAGAAGACTGCCGCTCCGCTCGCCGGCCTGCTCGCTGCTGCAGGTCTGGCCGCCGCTCTTCTATAATCACGACATCTCATGACTTTTGGCGAGATTTTTTGATGATTTGGCTTTCAATCGATTCTTTTAATGACCGCGGACCACGACATGGGGAAAACAATGGCACTGTACGCAAATCTTAATGACTGGGGTGGTGCATGGCCGACTGCAGGGCCCCCGATTTTGAGCAAAGGTTTTTTCCCATATCCTGTCGATATGTCCTGGCATCAGGCTCTGGACATTGATTCTTGTACATATTGTACCTTAATGAGGACGTTGGCGGATATGAGATACCCATGATGGGTTAAAGACTTGGTGCGCTTCGAGCTTAATTACGGTTAATAGATAAAAGCCCACGCTTACTCGCTGGGTTTTCGAGAAATATAAAAACATTTATTTCGCTTTTCTGATACACGTCTGGGCATCATTGACCCTGTCACATTAACTCCTGCCCTGTATTTCTAGCTATCAATTCTTAATTTCCTATTACTTTGTCAAGCTTTGACGGGTTTGGATAGTTGTTATGTTTCATTTACAAGTTCCATGTTTGCGGCTGGGTCTTATACGGGACTTTAACTTCATACATTGGAGTTTCATAGGATGTTTCCTCATACGGCGAGTCTTCGTTTTTTTGCATCACAGCTAAATGACTTGAATATAAATAAGCCTATGCTTTTACGGCATACCCCAAGCTCGTGGTGAAGTGAAAGAGAGGGGAAAGGAAGGAGAAGCAGCTTCATCTATATTGATTGTCACAGCTGCTCTTTTCATATCAGCTAGAAAACCGTACTCTACTGAGGAATAGATGAACACTAATAATAGCTACCATTCGCTTCCCTTTGCTCTCTCTCCCTCTCCGTTACCTCTTTCGTTCCCTCCTCCTCTCTCCAATTCTTCTCTTTGACATATTCGAAACTCGATTCACTTCTCCGTCGCCTCCAGAATCAAGTAAAAGTTCACCAGGTGTCCAACAGGTTTTACAGTTACTTGTTGACAAGTATAAGAGCAGCAACTTGTCAGTCTCTACTCAAATAAACGGCTTATCTTTCCGTTCTCACACAAGGTTCGTAATAAGCACACATCCTCCAACCCTTTTAACCCTTTTCCTTGGTCAACACTTGGGTACAACGCAATCCTTTTGTCATTCTACATAGTTTTTATTGGCGACAACGACGAAAGGAAGAAAGAAAGAAGCAGCCCATCTCTTCCAGCTGTACCATTGAGATATCCGTGTTCTGTACACAGATCAAAGTCCCATCCACATCCTCGCTCCTCTCCTCGAAACCTAGAATCCACACACCTATCCACCACCTACCCTACTATCCATAACCAGCTGTGGAACCTACTTTCCACAACCAAGGAGATATATCAGCGTCAGTGGTTTAGTGGAAAAATCTATCGTTGCCATCGATGGGCCCCGCGTTCGATTCGCAGCTGACGCAAACGATTCATATTTTTTATGTACCTCGCACCACCCCTGATACAGTGATATCGTGATGATGAAAAAGAAGTCCTGTTCAGATGCGTGGACTTTACTGTGTACGTGAAAAGTGAAGAGGCCATGTCTGTTTTTCCAAGGATCTGTCGACTGAAAGAAGGTCGGGTTTACATTTGGGAAGTGGGTTGGACTCTTGCGAGAATTGCTCTTTTTATTATTGTAGGTTGAATGTGATATGGCACCAAAATTAAAAGCATGTTGCTTCACCTAGGTTCGAATGAAGGGGCCTAGATAAAAGGTTGCTGAAGCCTCAGGAGTTGATCCAGTGTGTTTTGTCCTCGTTTGCCCTTCCATTTTTAATCCGTTGACTACTTTGAAAGGGGAGCGAGTTCCATCAATGGGGGGCTGAAGTTGATGTAAATCCCAAAGGGTTTTTTTTTTCTTTCCTTCTTCCCTGTTTTAATAATTTTTTTCCTAACTTTGTCTTGCTTTGATGCGGACTAAGAACTATCTCTCTTTAATCGCAAACTCTTTGACAGATGATAGATGCTATGTTAGAAACAGAGAACTACCTGAATAACTATTCTCTCTTGGTCAGTCATAAGTTTGAAATCTACGTGGAGTTGTGGGCGGTAACCGGTATCGATTGGTGTGCGACGCCTACGTGCACGTCGTCATGGGCGGAGAGCTACATAGGAACCGAGGAATAGGAGTATGGTCAGGTATTTGAGCTCATATGAGGGCTCTTTCCATTGGATCTGGGAGACGGCTGTATTCGTCCCGGTAATAGTCCGGACGTCTTTGTTTGTCCATCTCCAGAAAAATATATATAAGGCATCAGGAATCCACTTGAAGGGCTTAAGGGCATAAAGGTCTGTGGACTTCACTGAATGCCCTTCGAATCTATCTTGGGGCGTGAGGCAGGTCTTGATTATACGTACTGAGTATTTCCCTACTACTGGACTTGATGCGTACCCACGGTTCTTTTGCTCAAAAGTTTTATATCGAATACACAACGTTCCTCGACACCTTGTTGCCACGGCACTCGTCCTCACTTATACATGAACAAACAGCTGTCCAGTCCCGGCGCTAGCCAGGTCTTAAGTTCTGGTAAAACCAGGTACATTCAACCCACACAATAGTTCGATATACCTAGGCACATCGAGCGCAAGTACATGTACATACAGAGGAAGCTAACTATTCCATTGCCACGGCACTAAGAAGGGGGCGAGCGGGGAAAAGTAGAGAGGCGTGGACAGGAAAGCGGAAACAAGCAAGCAAAGCAACTGCAGCAACAGGACTCGGCACCTGACCGGGAACCGGGTATCCAAGAATCGAGGAGTGCGGACGGACATTCCTTAGTTACTGCTATGGTCCATCCATGGAGAAAGGGGAGGAGAAGAATTATGGGGAAGCGTAAGGAACGCACAGACGGGAGAGAGACATGCACCACAGGGTGAGAAAGAAGAGGAGACACGCAGGGAAGAAGAAGTTGCGACAAACTCGTACACTATCCTGCAAGTCTGCACATTTTGAGTCGGCCGGTACAGTGTGTGTGCTGGTGGTGCTTGGGGTAGCAATAACATGTAGAGCAAAGATAACACGGCCCGCAGAGTTTGAGATCTTCGCCGGTGCTAACGCGGATCTACGACGGGTGGTGGAGGTGGTGATGTCGATGATCCATGGTGAATATGAAAGAGTTGCGGGGCGGCCACGATCCATCCGCGCAATACCACGGCGCGATCTATGGCATATGTTGGCTCTTGGCTACCCGGAGTAAGCTCGCCGGCCACTCACTCGGCGGCAATGGGGTATTGATTCTATCAGATGGCAAAAGATAGGTAGGTGCCATCTTGATAGTGAGGGTGTCAGAAGGACGTCAGTGGCCAAAAATGTCATTCCTCCATTTCCCCCCTCCTTTCCAAAATCTTAATATACCAGCAGTGAATGGGCTACAGCTTGCCTTGCCTACTAGTGAAGCGGGAATGTGCATGATGAGCATGCAACGCACATCACGGTAATGATGAACGGGCCTGACTAACTCGAGCTTCGCTCGCTCGCTCGCTCTCCGAGAAGGAACTTGGAAACCTATGACTGCCACCCCTTTCCGCGGCGCCACCCCACCCCCTTTCGTCTTCATTTTTTTTCTTTTCAGGATGTGCGTGTTCAAGCAAGCCATTTGATGCAGCGATGCCAAGAATATTGAGACATTGGACTTTTTGCCAAGCGATCGTCCTGCATATGTGAATGGCCAGATTGAACCGGGGATGTCCCGCGGTCGCAGCTCGGTTTCTTGTTTCGAATGGGCGAGAAGTTTGGGATGTGGTGTGTTCAGGTGTGTGTCGGTTTCTCGGCGTGCAGGTGATCGAGGCTATCGCGAAAAAAAATGCCCGTTGACAAAATGTCTTAGACTCTCGCTAGTGGACTATCGCAATAGTGTGGGCGTCCTAATTCAGAGACAACTTTGGCCTGTATCTTCCCAACATCGTGTAGTTACTGTCTGAGGATGGGCTGATCTTGGCCGCCTCCGGTCATTCAGTCCTTCATACAGAGTACATCCACTGAACTTGCTTTGACATGATCTGTCTCCACAACCCGCCAAGGAGCTATCTCTCCTCATCGACGCTAGGTGAGAGAACGTTGCTTTCTTGGAAAAGCGGCAATTGTGGTAAGGAAAAGGAAGCTCTTCACGCTCGGCTTCCAAGAAAGGTGAGTGAGATCAATGAACGACGCTTGGCTTGTTGGGGAGGGGGGGGGGGGGTGGAAAAAGAAACTGGTTGTGATCAGCGGCAGGCAAGCAATACACTTACACTAAGAGCGAGCCATGGCAATGGGAACAATTACTGAATGCGCTAGGAGACGCGGAGAAGCGAAAAGCCACCATAACCCCGCGAAGTCTTGGTCTCAGCCTTCCTGGGGGAAGAGGAGCATTCTCTTAGTAAAGCCATCGTATTGAATTGGACCGGCATGGATAATTGGCCTGCACTAATAACAGCACGGCCAGCAAGCGTGATCCCATCACCTCGAAAGCTGGGAACCCTTGTTCGATGATAGTGCAATTCTTCCTGGGGCCGAAATCAAGAAACTCACTCGGTCTCAATATACTCTCTATACCACTAGACCTCGGTTGGAAGCCGTATCTTGAGTAGGCGTTTACTCCCGCGGTTGAGAGGGATAATTAGACATGGACGGGGCCAGTGCGACATTTAGATAGTCCTCAAGGCTGAGATAGCGTCCATGGCGAGTAAGGTGGGGCTTATTTCTCGGTTGGTTATCCAAAAGATAACCCATGGCTAGATTAAAGCACTATGGTTTCGGATTAGTTGGCGCCCGAGGTTGGTAGGATAGCTATCTGTTAGTGTATCGCTCTCTGATCAGCATTGAGAGCATCCAAGACAGATACTTTCGAGGGGGTTCCATATTGAGTTACCCTTATTGAAGCCCCATTTGATTCTCTTCGCATTCTCTCTTGTAGGCTGTATCGTAGATATTGATCTATCATTGAGACATGTCTGCCCGCGTGTGTTAGGTTGGTGATAACGGTGGAGATGGGATGAAATGAGTCTGCTGACTACTTTCTGGAGGCGACCTCAATGCAAGAATGGCGAGAGGAACATTGCGTTAAATGTCATCATGTATGTACAAGGTTTGGCCAGCTTGGACATACATAAGGAACCTGGAAGGTGTGCATCCACAACGTCCCGTCACCGCGATTACGCCATGATTAAGGCCATGCCATCCGAGAAGGTGTGGTGAGCTGCGCAAGCGCTGCGGTGAGCGACCCTTGAATCTTGTGTGGGTGTCTGGAAGTGAGGAGACAGATAGCTGATAGGTGATAGTAACGCTATGGTCACATGTTGAGACATGTGGTCCAAGAGCTGATCAATCTTGAAAGCTGAGGGTGTGAAGTTGATAATGGGGCCTCCAAAGGGAGAGCAGAACAGGTACATGGGTTCATAATGGGCCGCAGCCTTGTCAACTTCAACTCTCCTCCTGCACAAGAACTCTGAGCTGAATGGCTGACGGCCAATAGGGGCAACGACCAACCTCCGTCGCCCTTTTAGGATGACGTACAGGAGGCGCTCTGACAACACCACCCGCTCAGTGATGGCATGCAATTTTTTCGATATATTGTTCGTGGGGGAATGGATTTCGCGATCCTGAGGAGGGTGGCATAACACCACCGCAAATGGCAAGTCAGCTCGTTGATTAAACGACCATATCTGAGTCAAATGACTTGGTACCCATCGCTGAGGATCAAAAGGTTGCATCATGTCGAGTTCTCAGTATGCCAGGTGGTTGAGATGCAATCAAACTAATCATTCAAGCGCTAGATGTGATGGGCGGCCATTTTTGGAAAGGTTGTGCAAGGTATGGGGCACCGCCAAATCGGCATGATTCCCTGGAAGTCCTGGGAGTCGGCCTGCGGTGACCCTTGGTCCTTCACCTCCCCCTTTTCTAGGTCAGCGGAAGTGCATTACCGCTTCCCTCCCAAGGTCGATTTTGGGGTCCCGAGAGCCCTTCACACGCCTCGTAGCGTCGACCGAACAGTGAAATCCAAGCTTGTAGGACTTGTGCTGTCTATGGTCCTAATGCAACTCGTTCGGCGTTCGGCGGCTATTTAGGCGTTGTCCACCTCCGGACATTCAAGGCAAGACACGGCTCAAAATTAAAGTGTGTAACCTCTCACAAGGAAAGGACCCCAGCTGGTGCCACCAGCATTATCTTCTCCCGAGGCCGTTGATAAAATCACGGCTGCTTGCAGGATGCTCTGGGTATCTCTGAGAGCAGGCCGTTTAGAGGCCCCGTCTCTGGAGTTTCAAGTCCAACAAAGAGAGGATGCTTCAATGTCCCCATCGGGTTCTGTTGCTCCCAACGGAGCCGCGCAATGGGATACAAGGGCTGGGTGCATGATCTATGGCTGGACCGTGACAATCTTGCAACTTGAGTTACTACGACGAATTCATGGTCGTCCTACCTGAGAATCGCGTCAAAGGGAATCGTGCTATGTGCAGTGGCATCCTTAATCAGAACCGAGATGAGTGACGGCAGCGGAGCTCGTCGTCTCGAAGGACCACAAGTGACTGTGGCGCCGAGTGGTTCGTCAGTCGGCCTTTCTCTTACCGCAACCTGACCTGTCACTTTCCTGGCATCCACGAGCAGAGAGCGAGTTCAAAGACGCTTTCTGTGCGGCCGTGGTGATTGGCCAGGACTCTCGCTAGGGGTCTGAGCGCTGGTGCTAGCTCATTCCAAAAGGAGGGGTAATCCGAACTGTGCTGTTGGTTGTGTGAGTGATGGTGCGGTCAGGTCGGATCCCATCTAGCCAAAGGATGACTGCGAATAGAGGCGATATGGGGCTTATTCCTGGACTTCTAGGCGCATTTCCGCTTGTTGAGATGCGAACTTGCTGGAATGGCTATCGCATGGCGCGGATAAGGACCAAAGTCGTGCAAATCGTGAGGGGCCGCCGCAGAACTTGGAGGCCCGTGTCAAACCTCCAAACACCAAAATCCAGCAGATCTAACGATGATAGGGCCAACAGTCGATTCCGGGGTAAAGCGTTGATCCACTACGTCGCAGGGATTAGTTGCAACGGGCAACGTGGGTCGCCTTTACCCCTCGAGACCAATACCAGGTCATCTCTCCTGGCAGCTGATAGGGTCAAGTGAGAGAAGCCGGGGGCACAGAGGACAGGGACGGCTGTTTTCTTCTCTCGCTCGGCTTTAGCTTCGCCGCTTGTGCGGGTTCTCACGGCTTGCATGACCTCATAGCTGTGGGCAGGGAGGCGGAACGAGGAGCGTCCACTCGTGTGCGAGTCTGAGGAAGGGAGGTGTGTTTGTGTGCGTATGCTACATGGCAGGTGACAGCCAATCTCGTTCAGCCGTGAGGTCTGACCAACGAGGACAAGGCTCACTGCATGGAAAGGGTAGGGTGCACCTGCTCGACTTGTTCGGGCTACCTGAAAAGGGGGATACCGCTTGTACTGTCGGGACGGACGACAGTGACAGTGGGCAGACAGGAGGGACCCGCGAGTCCGCGACAACGACGACGAGGTTGTCTGCTGTGGTGGCTTCTTGCCTGCCAGGGTGACAGCGGATTTTCGTTGGCGTGGAAAACTAGCGCACGCTAGCCTTTTTCTCAACGGTGTAAATGCATGCGGGGTTGGGAGGAATATGCATTTTCCGGAGTTCTTTGGGCAGCAATGCCTGTTTGACCAGTCACATTTGCAGCTCGCCATTTCCTGCATGGCGAAGTCTGCCAAGAAGCCCCGCCAGAGCAGAACGTTCTGGACCCGCCAGTCTTTCTCATCTTCCTGTTGTTTGGAGCGCCTTTTGAAAAGCAACCTACTGGGCCATGACTGTCTGTGCTTGTCTGTGACAAACTCACGCTGTGTCTCATCTTGGCTGAGCCCCTGTAGCAATCTTCCTGCTGTCACGGCCATTTCCGTCCAAGGTGAGAAGAGCCAGAGCAGAGCGAGCCTGCGTCCATGTGCGGCATCTTGAGGATGGAGACCAGGGATAGACTGGGAGCTGCAGCCTGCGTGAATAATCTCAGCCGGTGAGAGTGTGGGTGGCAGCGCGTCGGGTTAAATTATAGTGTACATCCAGTACAGAGTACACTATCCGGATTGTCGTCCACTAGTGCAGAACCGAAGGGCCTGTGTTGATGGGATGGATAGGAGACGCTGGGATGGACGGGAGGCTGTCCTGCAGCAAGACCCATAGCGCAGGAGGTTCGTTCGGCAGGCCGAGTTAGGCATCGCGACGGGAAGCAGACCACATCCCTCGCAGGGAGCCTATTAAACCAGTGAAATTCGTAATTGGAAAAAATTGCCTTTCCGCCCCCAACGAGCGGGAATGATGCCTAACAAGATCTAGGATTTTTCAGGAGTCCACTTCCATTTGGCTTGCCTTGCAGACGCGGCAGGGCAATGACGGCCGACTCTGCAGGTACCTTGGGCAGTTGTGGAGAGGATATAGAGATAGTCCGTAAGGCATCACGAACTTCCTCTCCCTTTGAACCTCTGCGGGATACCGTTGCTTCCGCCCGCCCCTGGAAACTCCCGCCGACCACGACCACCGGGGTTTGAAATCGAAGCCTCGAAGGACCTGACGATGTCAGACAGGTCGAGCCAGTAGGTAACCTTCATGGCCCCGCCTTTGACTTGCTAGTGTGTTCGTCCAAGACCTGTGTGGGACGACAGCTGCATGCAGCGTTCCGGCCAGTATCTAGCAAAACATAGTGAGCGCTATATGCACTACCCGGATGCAGTGTCTGCTTCGGGTCACTCTGATCGCGGCTGAGGTCTATGTTGGCGACTCCTTCAAGCCGTTGTTCGTTGCGAGGCGCCGATAGTGTCCTTGCACTTTTTCGCTTGT
The DNA here is from genome assembly GCA_033439775.1 of Podospora didyma. Lineage (NCBI taxonomy): Eukaryota > Fungi > Ascomycota > Sordariomycetes > Sordariales > Podosporaceae > Podospora > Podospora didyma. The sequence continues at coordinate 3,435,850 of JAULSW010000003.1, forward strand.
TTCTCTTTCTTTCCTCTGATCGGCGGGGTGTTGTTCTTGAAAGAGCTAAGCACAGGCCATACGTCAAAATCTCCTCGTCCGTGCTTTCAGAACATCCGGAAACCGTCGTCTGACAGGGGTGAGTTGTTGCCCCTCTCCTTTTCGTCGACGTGGCTTGCTTTAGACTCGGCGCCTTTCTGTCAATGTGCGAATGGACGTGCCAGGCTTCACGCTCGCACATTCAGCCCACGCATATTAGGTCAACCTGTCAGGATTTACCGGCAGGAGAGACCTAACGACAAGTGAATGCCATCTTGTCAGATGGTTTTGCGGCAGGCACTCTAATGAAGTCATAAAGTCCATGATGTGTGTTGTGCCACTGGGACGACAACATCGCCAAGGATCAGCAAACAAGTCGCGAAAGCGGGTGCTTGCCGGACCGACAGGGAGGTAGGAATATGTAGTTTAGTAACCGCAGGCACCAGATATGGCAAAGGCAGGGATGGTGGGAGAGAAAGGAGACATGGCGTCGTTGCGCGTGGCTTAAACCCCGGGATGAAATCCGTCTACCCCATGGAGAGAGAGAGAGAGAGAGAGAGAGAGAGAGAGAGAGAGAGAGAGAGACGAAGGCTCGGTAACGGGCAGAGCCGTGTGCTAAGGCAAGCAAAGACAAGGTATTGAGAGCTCCTCGTTGCTGGAGTCTATCCAGCAGCACAAGCAATTGCACAGTTGCTTGGTTGGCATGGGCTGGCCAAATGGAGCCAGACTCAGAGCAGGACCCCTCTGCCCCTCTGTGGTGGCCCCGAGCTCTGCCAATCACTGTCACGCCATGGATGTTCTGAGACCTGAGGGAGCAGCGAACCTGGGCCCGCTCTTTCCATTCCTTGCACTGCCACTTGAGCCAGTCAACCTTCTTCTCTTCCCTGTCTAGCTCCGCACAAGGCCTTGGCGATTTGACTGCTACGTCAAGTCGTTATTGCTCCAACCACACTAGCAGCCCTGCACCTCTTTTTTAGTGTTGTGTGAACTTGTGAACCATGCCACGGTCGAGGGAAGAGAATCTCTTTGAGTTGATAGAAAGACAGACTCGAGCTCGAGCTCCTGAAGGCCGTGCCCGTCGCCTCCTGAAGCCGCGTGTGACTCCTGGCGTCGTAGATACAAAGTGGGCGCCAGCCCCGTACTATCCTTCAGTTTACATTTGAGCTCAAATGCTTCGTCCCATCCGCTGGTGTGCTCCACGCCGCACCTAGCACCCACTGCAAGTTGAACAGGGACGGTCCCGTCGTTTCCAACCCGACCATCCATCAGCATGATGTCGGTGCTGGCGCCCGTTAACGTTATTCTTGTCAGCCTTTGAGGTCCCAACCTTGTCTCTTTGAAGTGTAAGGTGGCAGCGAAACCATACGCAACTGGAACTAGAACTAATAAAAAGGCAAGGCGAAGTTGGGCCGACGTCTTGGGCAGGTTGCTCACTCATCAATTCCGGCGACATCATCGAAAGAGCTTCTGGAGAAACACACCACTAGCCTGCCGAGTTCACCCAAAGGAAATTTTTTTTTCGATTGCGCCGGGCTTTATTCAGAGCGGCCTGCAGGGGGTGTGTGGTACGTACTTGACTGTCTTGTCTTCCAAGTCTTGCCCGCCGCAGAGTCGCAGCCCAGCACACTTTGTGTGTGTGGTCACCATTCGACCCGCCCGCCGACACCGCCGCAGCGCAATAACAGGCCACCCAATCTCGTTCCGGTCCAGTGTCCACCACCTGGGCACCACACCACACGGTCCCACTCCCCAGCCAAAAACGAACTCGCTGCAATCGCTTTTGCCTCTCCACTTAGGCCTTGGTTGCTTTGGCACACACTAAACCCACCTTTTCTCTCAACTCTCGACACTCACTTGTCTCCCCTTCGTCGCCCTCCACCTGCCGGTCCGACCTTGTGCTCGATATCTTGCCTCTGGCTTTCCCTCTCCTACGCCTTCTACAACGCTATGGCTGTCTAATTGCAAATCCAATTCCGCCCGGCGCCCCCAGCTTATCGCAGGTCGATCCGCAGTCGCGATACAGAGTCGCTGTTCAGCATGAAGGCTCCCCGAAGCAATACCCGACCAATTCCTCACCATGGAGCCGCAACAGACTCAACCACGCTCGAGGCCCTCATTTCCGCATCTTCATCACATCGTGCCGCCGCTATCTCAGGTCCCCAACCGGACTGCCAATAGCACGCCGGTGTCGTCGCCCGGCTTGTTTAGCCCGAGTCTTCCCCGCTCCAACATGTCGCTCCCAGCGTCCCAGCCGGCCTCGGAAAGCACAACGCCAGGCATCCTCAACAGCCCATACCTGCACCCGTTGCAGACCCACAAGATTCGGGAGTGAGTATTGCTGCTTCCTCTTCCTGTCCCCCCCCTTTTTTTTACACACAATATTCTTGTGCTTCGACCGCGCCGTCGGGTCCTGTGCTGCGTCGTGTACCTCCGGCTATGTAGTGGTTATTGGGGCGGGGCATATTCTCACGCATTTCCCAAAACTCAACGCCACTTCGTCATGCCGCTAACGCTAGAACCCCTAGAACACACAAAGCAAACGTTGAGCATGACTACACGACTGGCCGCAAGCTCATCAACCACTACGAGATCATCGAGGAGCTTGGCCGGGGCATGCACGGCAAGGTTAAGCTCGCCCGGAACCTCGAAAGTGGAGAAAATGTCGCTATCAAGATCATACCACGCTTCTCCAAGAAGAGGCGGCTTGGGAAGGTCACGGCGATGGACACCCAGGACAAGAGCAAAAGGGAAATTGCTATCCTCAAGAAGATCCGACATCCCAATGTCGTCGCCTTGCTTGAGATCATCGACGACCCTGAGCTGAAGAAGATCTATATTGCCCTGGAGCACGTCGAGCTTGGCGAGATTATCTGGAGGAAGAAGGGTCTGCCTCACATCTGCGCATACGAGCGGCGGCGTGTCGAGAGGGAAATGCGAGGAGAAATGCCCACCCCCGAAGAAGAAAGATACGACCGTCTGATAGAGCAGCGGCAAGCCCTTAAAGAAGCGAAACGGGCAAAGCTGTCTCAGGTACAGGCCAGCCTGAATGATTACTGGAGCCTCGAGTATGGAGGAACCGATGACGATGACTATCAATCACACCATTCGCTAAGCACTGCTGAAGTTGATCCTCTGCCACCATCGATGGAGCCGTTACCCTACTCTCTTGCCGAGTCAAGGAGCACCTCGCGAGCCCCCTCACGCACGCACTCGGCTAGGTCACTTTCCAAAGCAGTCTTTTCGCATCCCTCGAACTCCGATCTTGCCTCGATTCTAAATGAAGATGACCTGGAGACCCCGGGACCCCTCCGGTCGAACCCTGCCTCTTCCACAGCGCTTGACGGGTCCATGTATGGGGCCTATGTCGAAGACCCCGCTCATCGGGGCAGATCTCCGAGCATGGCCGACTCTGTTATCTCCCACATGTCTTCGTTAGACTTTAACAGGGTCCACGACCCTTATGTGGACGACTTTTCATATGTGCCATGTTTCACCCTCGAAAAAGCAAGGCAGACGTTCCGCGATACGGTGCTGGGATTGGAATACCTTCACTACGAGGGAGTCGTCCATCGGGACATCAAGCCCGCGAACCTCCTTTGGACCAGAGACCACCGTGTCAAGATATCCGACTTCGGGGTGTCCTACTTTGGGCGGCCCGTTCGCGACGGAGAACCTGACGATACAATCTCTGAGTCGGAGGCAAGGGACTTTGATAACGACCTTGAACTTGCCAAGACAGTTGGCACGCCCGCCTTCTTTGCGCCTGAGCTCTGCTATACTGACGCATTCGATGACCAACCTGGCCAGCAGCCCAAGATTACAGAGCAAATCGATGTCTGGTCTTTGGGAGTGACCCTATATTGCTTGATCTTTGCTCGTATCCCTTTCCTGGCAGAAGACGAATGGCAGATGTTCAGGAAAATTGCAACCGAGGATGTATACATCCCGAAGAAACGGCTGCGACCTGTTGACCCCTCTACAAAGCCTGACGAGAAGTCCCTGTATCAGCGGGTGAACAGCGCACCGTACAGGGATGACGACGAGCTTGCATACGAGGAGGTCGAGAAAGAGCTCCAGGATCTTCTCTTGAAGATGCTGACAAGAAACCCGGAGAAGAGGATTCGCCTCCGAGATGTCAAGCGGCACCCGTGGGTGACCAAAGGCATCAGCAATGTTGTGGGGTGGCTTGAAGACACGGACCCTTCACGACGGACTTCAGGCAGGAAGATTCAGGTCGATGAACGGGAGGTCGCACGCGCTGTTGTCCCGTTGACATTTCTCGAGCGAGCCAAGTCGACCTTGAAGAAGGCGGTTGGCAAGGTTATTCATCCCCGCAGCGAACGTGCGGAGAGTGTTTCTTCCTCCCGGAGGCGTGCTGCCAGTAGTGCCGCTAGCTCCGCGGGAGACAGCCCTGTTCACTCTTCCTCCGCATCACATCCGCGAGATGCTCGACGCAAAAGTATTCGCCCCGATGACTACTTCTCCGGTCTTTCTCAAGCGTCAAGCGAGCACCCGTTGACACAGAGTGTCGTGGCTAGTCCTCGCGACTCCTGCTTTGAGGAGCTTTCGGCTCCTGCCGCGCAACCGGCATCGTCATCGGCATCGGTCACAGGGCCATCCTCCCGCCAGCTCTATGAAGCAGTCGCAAATCTGAACGCAAGAGAAGACTTTTCACGCCAGCACTCTCCCATCTCGAGCTACCAGAGGACAAGTACACGTCATGGACATACTCGTTCTGTCACGAATGCCTTTCTGACTCTCACTTCTGGGTTGACTGAATCTCAAACGATGCCAACGACACCTTTATTCGACGGCTCTCTTCATGATCCGAGCGCCGCTTTGAGGAAAGCTCGTGATATGAGACCACCGAGCGCGGACGACGCAACTCGAGCACGATCTGTCGATCGCGGGCTATTTGCTAGCAGTGATAAGCGTGCCGAGCCCAAGGTTGCACTAAGTACCGCAATCGCACCGGGAAATGTCCACTTTTCCACGCCTCGCCCTCCACAATCAAGCGAACTCACGAGGGCTGTCGAACACGTTTTTTCCAGCCCCTTGACTGGGTACCAGCACGGCCAGCCCAGGTCCGATCCCAACATTATTAGGCAACACATGTCACTCGAGCTTGACGAAAGACCCATGACGGCTCATCGTATCGAGGATCTGTCTCGTTCCCGGACACCACCACAGCGAGCATACCATTCTCCGGAATCATACGATCAGACCCAACAGCAAAAGGGACAAAGCCGAGAAGTTGATGAAGTGGTGTCGATCACATGCCAACAGACCATCGATGCCGCTCCTGAAGTCGAACCGTCGCGTATACCATGCCCGCCTTCACCTGGCGAAGACATATTTGTGCAGAGTCCGCCGCCTCTATCGCGAGAAGAAACCATCGCCACTGCTGTATCATCGAGCTCGACATCAATGGGCACGACTACAACGCCATTGACTAGCCCAAGCGAGTCGATGAGTCCCATCTACGTGATCGATCAGATGACAATGAAGAATTCAGCGGATCAAATATTGGCGTTCCAATCTGATCCTTCCCTACCGGCTCTTCTTAGTAGCACGAGCTCGGTCTCGGCAGATCTTGAAGGAGAGTTTCTCGGAAACCCGGGTGTTGTTGAGCGGTCCTCGGTTATTGACACAACCGACTCGCTGACGCCACCAGCTTTCACAAAAGAGCCTATTTCCGGGTTTCCCATCGACGATGACATTACTGGTGCAGTTCATCACGTGCGTTTGGGGAATGCTGGCCCTCGGGCATCTACCGCAATGTCTTCCAACTCAGCCGCGTCGCAAGATCAACAAGCGGATGACGAGGATAGCGACAGCGACGAGGGGCTGGTTATGGCCAAGCCGAAGAAGAACGGTCTCTCTAAGGAACTGCACTCGATGGGAAGACTGGTTAGCGGCTCACGGCGGAGAGATACAAACGCGAGCGTCGGAAGCACAGAGACTGCCAAGAAATTCATCGTAGATAGCGATTGAGCGCTTGGCATGGCTTGACCAGATACTCTGTGGACAGGGGGGTGCAAATAAACGGATTGCGGCGATTCGGCGTCCTTTGCTCCCTGTTTAGTTTGGAACTTGGCAAATGAAGACAACCTACTCCTTGCTTGAACCTAGTTACAGGGAACGGAACACGGAAGAGACGACGGATGAGATCTATACGATGCGACGAAAGACGGCGCTGGCATGGGAGCTGATGATGGAAACCCAAGCATGGGCTGTGCGACTGGCGCGTGAGCAGAGGCCCGTTTCTAAACAAAAGACCATGGCGGCAATTTGTCCTTTTCCAATCGACGGCATGCAGAAAAAAAAACGACTCGGGACGGTTCAATGATGGGATACGGAATTTTTTTTTTTTGGCGTTTCATTGGCAGGATCTATCATCTCATGGATTGGGGCGTTCGAAGTCTTTTTCTGATTACCACTCTCCCCGCCATCTTCTCTCCAACCTACCCTTTACCTTCGGCAGCGTCTTGTTACTAGGCCCTTCTTTTCACTACCACCCGTTGTGTTCGATTATAGCCGGAAGCAATAAAATGCTGGGTGGTGGCTTTTATTGTTACTTATTTTTCCCTTTGTTACCCCCTTACTTATTTTTCCCTTTGTTACCCCCTTACTATTCTTTTCCTTGAGGGGGTTTTTATACAACCCGAGATCGTAACATCCACAATAGAGAGAGGAAAGAATCGCACAGAGGGAGGCATTGCATATCGACCACCATAGGACTGGGTATTATATGGGCGGAGGGAGAATGACGCCTCGAGGCTTTTGTTAATAATGGATGGCCATTTGCTGTTTGTGATAGGTGAGAGGGGCTGTAGGTCCTGAGGTCTGGGGAAGAATAGGATATGGGCACTGCTTTCTCAGAGGCAGCGCCTGCACCAACCAATCAATCACACATCTACTATACACAATGAATCCTTAAACCTATGATGAAATAAATGCTGTGGACATGCGATGAAAGGCAGGACGACATCAGGTGAGAGAGTATGTTTTGGCTCCATTGTCGCATTCAGCGTCCGATTAAGGGCCAGAAGGGCCAGGCCAATAATCGAGGAGATCTGGCCCGGACCAATTTGCTGCCTTTGAGCCGCACATGGGATGTTGCTTCACGTTCTCTTCTTTCAAGGCGTGGTCTTGTGATCAATGTTGAACGGGCGGGACACGGTGAGCGGATTGGGGTACAAAGAGCGCCGGGGTCGGAGCAGCGGTGGAAGGGTGAGAGAGGACCCAAGATGTCGGAACCTCATCTCCTCTGAGCCGTGCCGAGCTGACGTCAGCGCCCACCAAGTGGGGCCGGCGTCATTGTTGGCTTACATCATCATCCCTGTACGTTGGTTTCATGGGCACGGCGTATGTACCTCTTTGCCTGCCGCGATGCACACAAAACTATGGCCACGTCCGTTGTTGTAACTTCTGCCCCGCAACAGCCAGAGAGACAGAGGCAGAGACACCATGACGCCTCGCCCGTCGAGATGCCCGCCACAAAGAAAAGGACGATAGTCTTTCTGCATCCGGACCTAGGGATAGGAGGCGCCGAGAGATTGGTCGTAGACGCGGCTGTGGGACTACAGAAGCGTGGGCATCGCGTTGTCATCTACACGAGCTACTGCAATCCCGCCCACTGCTTTGACGAGGCCCGCGATGGTACAGGCCCCCCTTCCCCTATTTACTCCATTTCAGCAAAATAAATGTGCAAAATAACCAACAACAATGAAATAGGAACCCTCGAAGTCCGCGTCCGCGGCAATACCCTTGTCCCATCGTCCATCTTTGGCCGCTTCTATATCCTGTGTGCCATCCTACGCCAGCTGCACCTCATCATTCATATCTCCTTCTTGACGCGCGAGCTGCGCGACTTGGGGCCCGATGTCTCCTTCTTTGTCGACCAGCTTAGCGCCGGCCTGCCACTGCTCAAGCTGTTAACTAGCCGCCCCTTCTTCTTCTACTGCCACTTTCCCGACCTGCTCCTCGTCCAGGGCCGCAGCCAGTGGTGGAAGCGCGCCTACCGCATCCCCTTCGACGCCCTAGAGCAATGGAGCATGGGCTCTGCCGACGCCATCGCCGTCAACTCGTCCTTCACCAAGGGCGTGGTCACCCGGACCTGGCCCGCGCTGGCAGCCAAGACTGACCTCAAGGTCGTGTACCCATGCATCGACACCAAACCCCCCAACAAGTCGGAAAAACCAAAGGACGACGGGGACGGGGACGGGCCTCTGCCCTGGAAGAAAACGGGCGTGATCCTGTCCATCAACCGGTTCGAGCGCAAGAAGAACATCGCGCTCGCGCTGCGCGCATTCGCACGCCTGAGCCCGCAGCGGCGCGGCGCGGCGCGGCTGCTCATCGCGGGCGGATACGACCACCGCGTCGCCGAGAACGTCGGCTACCATGACGAGCTCGCCGCGCTCGCCACGTCCCTGGGCCTAAAGCACGCGACCACGTCGACCGTCGTCGCCGCGCTCAACGTTCCCTCCGACGTGCGGGTCCTGTTCCTGCTGTCCGTGCCCAACGCGCTCAAGGAGATCCTCCTCAAGTCGGCTAGGCTGCTCGTGTACACGCCCTCCAACGAGCACTTTGGCATCGTCCCACTAGAGGCCATGCTTCGCGGCGTGCCCGTGCTAGCCGCCAATGACGGCGGGCCCGTGGAGACGGTTGTCGAGGGCGATACGGGCTGGTTGCGCGACCCGACGGACGTGGACAGCTGGGCGGAAGTGATGGACAAGGTCCTGAACAAGCTGAGCACAGAGGAGCTGGCCGAGATGGGACGCAAGGGCAAGGAGAGGGTCGTGAGCAATTTCGCGGACGTGCAGATGGCGGAGCGGTTGGACGGTATCTTCGAGGAGATGGATACGGTTTTTACCACCACCGAACACACAACAAAAGGGGCGATGTGGCCGCGGCCGCTGCTGGTATTGTGTGCCGTGCTGGCTGCCTTGGGGGCGGTGGTTTGGTCCGTCTTCTTCCAAATCAAGAACTGACCGAAAATCGTAACTACTGATTAAATGGGGATTGGTTACCCTTATTTATATATATGTGTGTATGGGTGTGTGTCAGGCAACTTGTAATCATAAAGCGTGTATATCTGTAAGTTAAGTTTAGTGATATTCCTCACTATCGAAAGGTGGAAAGTGGCAGCGGGTGGTGGGTTCAAGAAGAAAAGAAATGCAGCTTGCAGTCGAACGACCAAGCCATTGAAGTCGCGGTAGTTGTGAATACTACGACCCAAGAGGCGTCATTATGCCAGAGCCACCGAATCTTTGTTGGAACCTAGCTACCCCAAGCAAAGCGCCTCTCATCATCATCACAATTAAGTTCCTGTGCACTTGCTGAAAAGATGGAGCTGTGACCATGCCGGGCCAATTAGACACGCATTCAGAGGCACTCTTCATACTCCCCTCTTCCTTACTCACGGATACCTCTTTGAATGTAAATATTTATGTTGCATCATTATAGTCATTACCCCTATCTCTTTTTCCGTGTCTCTGTCTCCTATCCTATCCCATACAAAAAAACAGCTAAACAATCCCTCCCAGAAAGACTTCATTAATCATACATGAGAGGCGCATCTATCTTTTTCTCAAACTTTTGTTATAAAGTGAGTTGATAATGATGACCTTTTCCCATCATGTTGTGTTGCTGCAGATAAGCAACCAAACCATTAAACCTCCCCTATCCTATCGCAGCCGCTTTTCTTGTTTGTCCAACCGTCGTGCCACCCCCAGTAAAATGATTAGTAAACTCCTAACTCTATCCGTCAATGTAGTGTATGTTATGATGTGATGATGCATGATGCAGCTCCCAACCCAAACGCCAAACATTGCTCTTCGTCCATTAAAAAAAAAAACCATAACAAATGCACATCACGCAAAGCTATCCTCGCCAGGCCACCTCGCACTCTCGTCTGCCTTCTTAGGCTCTTCAGAAACGTTGTCTGTCTCCCCTTGGGGAAGGACGACCATCCCGCGCTCTTTCAGCTCTCTCCAGACAGCATCCCGCAAGCCTGCGACTACATCCTTCCGAAGACTCAGCCCGTCGAGTTTTTTGACCCTCCTGCAGTTGCCACAGAACATGTGTTCGTACAGCCGCCTCCTCATGCGGGTATTCATATCCAGTCTACTGGCGTAAGTTGCACCGCGCTCGGCGTCTTGATCCGGCAGCGCGAATTTATCCACCTCATCGTCTGGCACACGGTCTTGCTGCCCATGCCTGACAACAGACTGCACCGGCGGATAAAAGCCCTGGGTTACCGGATTATCCCTGACATCAACCACAGATAGGTGTTCAAACTCGGTCAGGATATCAACCAGGCCCGCAGCAGAGGCGAGACGGTTCCCGCTGACCAGTAAACGCTTGAGGCGCGGGATGTACCTCAGCGGCTGCAACTCAGACAAGGCGTTAAGATTGAGGTTCAGGACGCGCAGGTTGGGCATCATCAACCCGATGTTGTCAGGGAGGGATTGCAGACCGCAGTTGGCAAGTTCAAGGAGCTGGAGGTTGAGGAAGTCGACCGTCGGTGCAAATTCGGTAAAGAGGTTACCCGACAGGTACAACTTGCGGACTTCATAGGCACGCGCAAGCAAATGCGGGAGGTTGAGGACAACATCACGCTGCTCGCGGAGCGACAGCGAGTCGATGCGGCGTGCTCGTGAGAGGCCAGAAATCTGGCTAATGCTGTTGCGGTCGGCGTGCAAGAGGCGTAGGTGGGGTAGCAGTTTGATGTCCAACGAGGTGATTTTGTTGTCGTCTAGGCGTAGGTGGCGGAGGGATGGGAGCGGCTGGTCTGACTCGATCGCAAAGCTTTCGAGTTGATTGCCGTCGAGGGTCAGCGAGCTCAGCCCGGGAAGTTGAGCAAGATTGGCGATGCAGCTGATCTTGTTGTTTTTGAGATCCAGCTCGGTCAGCTGATCTAATCTGTTTCCGTCAAAGTCAAGCTCTTCGATGGCATTTCCCCTCGCGCGAAGGGTCTGGAGGCCGTTGTGGAACTTGATACCATCTAGGCTGGTGAGGTAGTTGTTGTCCACCTTCAGGCTGCGCAAATGGACGAGATCCGTGAAAGCAGTCAGACTAGTAAGCCCGTTGTTTGAGATGTCGACATATTGGAGATTAATCAAGTGGCTCCATGCCGTCAGACTCGAGAGCTGATTATTGGTCACCTTCAGGTGCCGGATGGAAGACGGGATGCCGTTGAGATTCCGGATGACGTTGTTGGAGACATCGAGGCTCTCTAACTGATCGCAGAACTCACCGAGTGCATGAAGGCTCTCAAGTCGTTTGTCACGAAGGTCCAGCTCCCGCATGTCGTCCCAGTACGGTTCAAAGGGCTCGACCTCAGCTAGTTTCTCTACCAAATCCCGTGTGTTCATTGACATCACCCGCTTAGAGTGATCACCTGTCACGAGATGATGGTCGCCAACGACGTAGCTGGCTTCAAGCGCCATCGACTCATCCCCTTGGTGTATCGTAAACTCCGAGAGAGGGCTGAGAGAGAGCGTGCCGACATACTGGCTAATGATGGGGGTAGCATCAATGCCGGCCATAGGACAGTCTCGGGGGCGTGCCGGGGTTGAAACCACGAAGCTGAGGCTTTGCCGCCCGCCATCTCCATCGTGGCTGAGAACACTATTGTCAGCGACGACACTGAGCTCCATATTCGTGACAGGCATAGGGTTGCGAATTCGCTCGAAGGCAGACTCCTCCTCTCGCTCATCGATCCTGGAGATTGGTCGCGCCACAAATGTCTGGCCTCTAACAGAGAGATGTCGTGGGGGGCCCCGCGAAGTGCTCCGCGATCTCGAGCCGTTTTTGGCTGTGGATCGTGTTGACAGCACCCTCCTACCACGCTTTATGGAATCCCGCGAAAAGTCTTCCGCAGCCTGTTCAAACATGCTTGACTCGTCGGCCGGTGTCTCACGCTCCTCATGCTCCTCATGCACATCCTGGATGACGGAGGCGATGGGAGACGAGAAGCTAATGGTTAGGTTTCGTCTCTTAGGAAGGCTCGCTCGGCCCTCATGAATCTTTATTTCATGTTCAACAGCTTCATCCGCGTCTTCCCCTACAAATGCTGCGACCTGGTTGACAATTTTCCCTTTCGGCGTGGCTGAGGCTGCTTCCATGATCGCCGAATGCCGAATCAGGTTCAAGCTCGATGGCTTGAAGGGACCGGCCGGGGTAGCACCACCCAGACGAGCCTCTTCGGCTTCCTGCTCCTTTTTCTGCGTTGCGAGCCGTAGATTCTGCATCTCTGTGGTCATGTCGACAGAGAGGTCCGGGATTCCGGCAAATGGGTCATCCTCGCTAGCTTCTGACGGAAGAAAGTTACTTCTGCTTCTGGCGCTTTCAGCCACCCGCTTTGGCGCCGGCTTCCTCTTGATCCAAATATTCCGCTGCTTGTCGAGAATCATGTTTCCGACCTGATCTGGAATGAGATGCTGCACATTCTCTGGAGCAATCGTCTTCCTTGACTCTGATCCTCTCGACGAGCCGGTTGGGATTGACCTTCCCGTTGAGTGGCTGGAAGACCCAGCTGAGTTGAAAGAAAACATTCCATCTGGGACCGATTGGCGCTCCTTCCATTCAGGGTTATGCGAGATGCGGATGTTTGGGGGATCGCTGATTACGTCGTCATCATCGAATATTGATGGTCGCGTGCCGTTGCTGTTCCACGACCCGTGGGTCCCCTGATCGCGATCTCTTGCACAATCGAGGGCATCTTGGCCAAGGGTCGCCGAGCGCATGGATGAACCGATGATATCCCCCATGTCACTGGCTTCTTCGTACATCTTGAGCCGCTCGGCGAGCTCGGGGTCTTCCTGTCTTGCTGACATGCGCGCGACTGGTGCGCGCCCTTCACGGCTGGGTGGTCGTGAGAATGGCTCTTGTGTCGATTCCTGATATGAACTATCTTGGTCTGGGGATGGCTGCTGAGCATACTCCGCGTCGGATTCCTCCAAGCTGGCCAGCCCGCTTGCGATACCGGCCTTGCTGCGAATCATGGCCATGATTTTGTTTGCTTCATTAATGAAATCTTCCGTCTTAATGGATGGTTTTCGCTCTATATCAAGTACAGATCCCACTGGCATGAGAGCAGGCTCTTTGAGCCTCGCGGAACGGCCGGGCGACTTCTCCATCTCAGCAAGGGGTGGTCGTTCCCAGTGCTGCAGCGGGGACCTCTGATTCGGTGTTGGCGTTCGTGGCCGTAGTAATCGGCGCGCTGCGAGCACATCAGAGTCTGCAAACTCGTGATCCTCCCCATGCCGCGCGTCTTTGCGTTTCTTGCTAATGACTGACTGCATTTGTTGGTGAGAGACCTGAACAGAATCAACGGCCTGAGAGTGGCCCTCAATTTCATAGGCAATATCTGACTTGTGCAGCGTTCTGCGCCGCTTCGGCGTCGGGTCCTTGGAAGGCGAGGTGCGCGGTCGCTTGAATTCCAGAGGAGCGTGCTTCTGCTTTGGTGTGGACAGTACCTCGGCAGTGTTTGGGAAACTGACTTTGGCCTGTCCTCTTCCGTCGTTGATGGCAGAGCGCCTCGAGGAGGCAGAATTCACCGATTTTTGGCGCAGTCTCTCAACCACCAAGTCATCTACTTCGGATGGTGAAGAGTCGTGGCTAACGTCGAAAATAGGGGCTCGTGGCAGTTGCATGGAGTTGCCTTCAGGAAGACGATTCTCCTTGTCCCCGTCTAGTGCTAAAGCCCCATTTGACTCATACGAGAACTCGTCGTGAAACTCGTACCCGTCAAGTTCTCCAGCACCAAATTGACTGAAAGATGAGTCAGACTGATGTGCGTTTTCTCTCCGCTGTGCCCTTCTGCGATCAAGATCGTCTCGGAATTCTCGTACTGCGTCGGAAGGCCCCTTTATCTGCTGCACAAACGACTTGGAATCGTCCGCATTCTCTTGGAACTGGCTCATCCGGCGAAGCAGGGTTTGATTCGTAAAAGTGTCATAGGGCTGAAAAAGCTTCAAGGGGCTTCCGGAGCTGGCTTGCGTCCGGGTGGGCTTTTTATCAGGACTTGGGTTTGGCACACGCGGTATATCTGGACTCTCAGCAGGGATTTCCTGCTTTGTTTCGTCCCAGTGCTCAACCCTGACACTTGGAAACTGTTTCGGGGTACTGGCCTGAAGGGATTCCTCAGGAAGCAGTTCCGAAGTGTCATTCATAGCAGAGCTCAGGCCGTGGTTGCGGAAAGACCCGTCAGCCGATCGGCCACCTCTTCGGAAGTTGATAAACCCTCCCAGCCTCTCAAAGTCTGTTGTAGTATCGACAATTGTTGCGTTCCTAGACAGTTCGTCGGGGGGGCTGCAGTCGATATCTGTTGTGAGAAGCATCTGGTTCCGGCGGAGCTTCTCCAGACGTTTCCGCAGCTCATCAGGGGGAAGATCTGCGGGGCCAAAGGTCTCTTTGCCATTGCTGGCCTGGCGCCGCTCAAGGATAATCGGACTGAAGTCCTCATTTCGAACAACACTCCGGTTGCTGGCCTTGCGCGACTCAGTCTGGAGGCGCTCGTGCCGGGGAGGCGACAAGGCGGTTTGCTCTGTCGTGGAAACGTCATAGGAATAACTGTCTGGAGGAACGCTGAGATCTGAGTCCTCACTCGCGTCCGGAGAGTCCTCAGTCCGTGTATAGCGCATTGCCGTTGGCGCTCTCCTCTCCAACGAACGAGGCAGCTCCTGCAAAGACTCATCCACGTGTATATCCATTGCCGAGGGGTCTCTGTGATATTGGGGTGGGCTCGATGGCAATGTGACTTCGTATTGCGACGGTTTGTCTTCTTCATATGATTCGTCATGGCGCTGGCCATGGGGCGGAGCACGGGGCGCGGGTGGTGGCGGCTTGAAGATGTTTTCAAGCACTGCGCCCGCCGACGTGAACAGATCGCGCTGTTCGCCAAACGAAAGATCGCCGTCAACAAGCCGTCTTTTCCACTCAGGCGTCTCTCCCCTCCGCTTGACGGGCGAAAGGCTCAGAGACTTGTGGTGTACCGTATTGTGAACGACTGAGCCCGACGAGGACACAACCGACACGGAGCGGCTAGAATACCTGCCGCGCTCCTGGAGATTGACCTCTTGCGACAACTTGGAAGGTGTGCGTCGAGAGGCAGGGCCGAAGAGCTCGTTTACGCTTCGTTCGCTGAGAACGTTGCTGCTGTTATAGTTATCGCTGTGGACGACAGGCAAGGGCCTATTAAGCCCATTGCCAAGTCGCGGTATCCGACTGGCATCATTCTTGAAGACGGGCAGTGCTGGCGTATCTTCGATATTGAGCTTGTCATTCGATTGTAGATTGCCCTCGCGGGATGCAGCAGGAGCAGTTATTGACGCGTCTGAGCCATGCTGCGACACCCAGTCCTCGGATAGGGAATCCAACCAGGCGTGTGAGCCCATCGTGGTCGGTCAACTTCGAAGTTGTGGCGGGGTGACGCTGTGGTGTCGCTGGTCGGTAAGGTTATTGTGAGGGAGCGTATAAATATGTTAAATAGTTGCCATCAGGTAGTATTCTCGCAAGCAGCAAGCCGAGATGTCTCTCTCTTTCCTCGCCCTTGGGAGGGAAGGGTTAATGTCTGGCGGCGGGGGCTAGGATGTGGTAGCTGTGATGTGCTGAACTGAGGTTTGGCGATCGTGACGCGCTGGATGGCCAACAACTCCGCCGTAACTATCGACTGCCCGCTCAAATAGGTATAGAAAATAGTACTATGGGCAATTGGCAAACACTCTTCAGCTGGACCCAATTGCGATGCCAAATGGAGCTCGCTCGGTGTTAATTGGTTTTCGCGTTTTCGGTAAACAGTGGGAAGGGCAATGATTGGCAGACTGGCCGCCTTTGGTTTGTTTGCTGTAGCAACGGCGTTGCATTCGTTTCAGCGGCGTGGTCCCCGCTCCCTGCCCTTGCACGCATCCTGTCTTTAAGCTCCTGCATGCAGCTCATGTGACTTCGCGCAGCTCTTTAATTGATTCACGCACGCGAAGCGCGCCAGCTTTGGCATTTTCTGGCCCCCCAGCCAACGCGCCAAATGCACCTCCACACCACCCGCAGCCACTGACACAGCGCTTTTGGCTCTGGGTGCCTGAACTGTCGTTCCCTATCGACTGTCCACACTTTGCAGCTTGCTTGCCTGTTTTCCTCGCCGAAATCAATGTAGCAAGACTGTAGTCGACAAATCGGACCGACACGCGACGCGCGAAGATGAAGCGCTCTGTTCACGACTCTGGTCGCCACTTACTCGAGCCCGAGCGCTTCTCCAACGAGCCCGTCTATTGCGAGGCGACAGCCCATCCAGACGACCTTCTCTGCTCAGGGTCCGAAGACGACGCATATGAAACCCCTGCCGCCAGGCGGATCCGTTACGAGGCCGCAGCACAGCGCTACATCCATGGCTACAACCTATTTGTGCTTTCTGCTGCACTGCGCGGCCCACTCGGCAGGGAGCACGGCTGGACGAATCCCTGGCGCTCTCGGTCCAGGCCACCCGTGACTGTCATCGAAGTTCCCCCAAGAAAGAGACAGAGAATATCGGAATCCGACGCAGGCTTCGCCGAGCACGTCAAATCCAGTCAGATCCTAGGTGCAAGCACGGACCCCTTCTCGTCCCCAAAGAGTGACCATGCTCAGCCTTGCCCGGGTCCGACTTCGTTCATAGACGAGGAGGCATTCGGTCGAATACAGAGCTGGAGAGACGCCGTAATCCCTGGGTCGAGTCAATCACCAGCTATATCCGACAAAGTTATCGAAACAGCATCTGCTGAGCCAGTTGTGCAGCCCCTGGTAAAGCCGAGGCCCGCCAAACGACCCTCCTTACGTTCCCGAGCTGTGGTGGCCGGCCGTGACTCTGCAGGCTGGACCTCGACTATCACTTCCTCTGTTTCGACCAGGGCCCAAAAAGTGTCAGAAACACGGCAATTATCCAGCCAACTCCCAGAAGCTGGCACACCATTGTCACGTCTTCACACCATTGCTGAGCCACCCTCGCCGTCAAGACAAACTCAGTCCAGCCAAAAATGCTCCAAAATTCCGGCCATGCCCCCGAGTGCGAGCAGTGGAGAGATCCTGCCATTGGACATGGTGGATGTTTCCCCTCGCGCTGCTATGATTTATGAGCAAATTATGCAAACTGACGCCATTGATCGGACCCCGCAAGACGACAGTGTGTCGGCTGAAGCTGCTAGGACGAGCATCTCCAAACAGGAACAGAAAGAGGCGCCCACCCCGCGCACCGGGACAGCTGAACTTGTCTTCCAGACAAGTTCCGATCGCAGCTTTCGCTTCCGACGCAAAACCACACGAAATAAGTCCAAGCCAGCTCCGGTTGCCACTCGACTGTCTTCTCAGCTTCTTCAGCCTGTTTCTGGTAATGTTGGTGAAACAAAGCGTCGGAGAAAAAGCAGTGTACCACATTCAGATCCAATAATAGTCCGGAGCCACACAAAGAGCAACATGGAATCTCCGAAATCTAAGGTTTTCGTGTCCCAACCGGAGAAAGCTATCAACAACTCGGTCATTGTGGAGTTCCAGGAACTAGAGGCCATCGAAGACTCTATTGTTGTTACTGCTGAATCTCCTGAATCGAATAGAGTTCGACTTTTGCCAGAATACCACCAAACTGTCGGAGAGCTAGAAGGGCAGGCAATAGATTTGGAGCACAGTGTGGAGGACATAACTGCCAAATCCGTATCTCCAATCGACGGACCGACGCTAGTTTACTCGAAATCACCGTCCGAATCGCAACCACCCAGCCGACTAAGCCGACTGCATTTTTCAGCTGAGAAGCAATGCCAGAACTTCAGCGACGAGCTGGCCAGGTTGCCTAGAAAACTCCTCTGGCCAAGTTCACAAAAAACTGCCAAACCTGCGTTGGCATCAATTCTCGGCATCAGCTCACCACAACCCCTTGCTTCATCGCAGCCTGCCACAGTCAATGGTATTATTCAGCCAGACACCGTTGTTGATGAGCAAGGCGCGCTGCAGGAAGACAAACCACCAATTGCTGCTTCATCGCCAGACGCCGAGCCCTCAAAATTGGACGAGCAAGCTAGTCCACCTGGCCCTGTTCACAAGAGTTCTGAAAGTGAGATGGAATCTAAGACGGCTAGTGACGATTCCGAGGGCTTTGTGGAAGACATTGGTACTGAGAAAATAGCACAACCCGGTCAAATGACAAACGCTAGCCAACAAAATACATCCAAAGTCCAAAGCCCTTGGGCGAAGGATGTAAATGTGTTACCTCAGGCCACAGAGGAACAACTCATACCCCATGAAATAAACCTATCTTCCATTGCCCATCAGGCCCTGGCACAGGCTAGTTACCAAAGCCCTTGGAGAACAGATGGCTCTCAACTTCCTGTTCTTGAGGTTCGGCCTTTCAACCCGATATCTTCTCCTGCCGATAGTGCACACTTGGTAAAGGCTATCGGTGACAGTTCCCCGCTTCGTCCTACACCGAGCCATAGAGAGGATTTCGATATGACGAACTCGCAGCTCTTTCCCGCTCACCCTTCTACCCCTGAGACTAAGCTTTCCAGCCTCCCAACCCCCGAATCGACGATGTCGATCAGATCTTTCAAGGAATTCTTGACTCCGTCCCCACGTCGCCCAGCCAAGAGGGCTCGCACCTCGATGGCCACCAATGGCCAACTCCCCAGCACACAGCTGCTCTTCGATGCAGCCATTTCCAACCCCTGGGGAGAACCGTCGACAAAGAAACGCAAAACAAAGCATGTCTCATGGGCACCGCTTCCCGGCGAGGAGAGCAACTTTCTCGAAGACGCGGATGATTCTATTCACGGCGCCAAACTGCCATCGGTCACTGTGGAAGGAGACCCAACCCCTCGGCTCCCCCGAGTTGCCTCCCCGCCGCCTCTTATTTCGAAAGGTAGCCCCCTGGGCGAGGGTAAAAAATTCGCAAAGCACTTCGCTGCCATGGCCAACCGCCGTGTCCGGACCCCCGTTGTTCGTAGGAAGTGCCTCTTGCCAAGCGCCTCGCAACAGACATGTGGCAGCCCGGCTGTCGATGCTATGGCGACAGCATTTATCGAGGCTGACGAAGCAGCGAAAAGCAAAGCTGAGCCCACTTCTACGCCTTCAGAAGCATCATCTCTGTTGGATTTGTACATGGACGGCAATATCGAAGGACAAGGGGAGTCTCAGCAGGAGGCCATAAACAATGATCAGGGGCCCGAGCCCCTTGACGACGTCAGCGCCGTCTTGCTGAACATCAACGATTTCCTCGATACCTGGGATGTTGACGCCGAGCTGGACAAGGCGCGAAACGAGCAAAAGAATAACGAGGCGGTTTCGATGAGGCAGGCGCACCAGAATTCGATGTTGGTAGGAGCTGAAATTGATGGGCTACTGGATGTTGGTGTTTGGGACTAGGGAACGTAATGGACAATGGTAAATTCAGACTGGGTAATCGGATGATGGATACGATCGGCATGTTGCTTCAAGGGGTCATGGTTTGGGTGGGAAAGATACCAGGCAGCTTTTTTGGGAGTTTTGTTTGGAGGTTTTTTTTTTTTTTCTTTTTTTTCAGGGAGGTGGGATTGGGTAAAGCTGAGAAGCGTTCATTGTAACTCATGACAATGCACTTGCGGCAACATTACGGCGAATACTTTGCTACGACATACTTTTCTACACATCATCGCGTATCACTGTCACCTAGAGTAAGCAGGAGCGTTTTTGAGCGTCTACTGAGATGTCAGTTCACTGGCGAAGACGAGTGTTTGATCAAGCGCCTTGGATATGCGTCGGTTTAAGTGCTGGGTCGGTATCCTTTGTTGAGGCGTAAATAACATACAGTATACGTTACGTCTATAATTAAACGCCTCGGAGACGATCCTATAGGCGAAAGAGGACGAGCGGGAAGCCGGTTGGGAGGATGTAGGGACATTACTAAATATAATGATTAACTTTTGGAAGCTGGCGGGAATCTTGAAGGACCAAAAATTTCATCCCAAAATCCTAATCCTTTTCCTTCCTTAAACACTTCCCATAATACTTACAAGCTCCCACCGCTACCCCTTAGGAATACGGTTGTCGGAGACGTCAGCACGAAACCTGATGACTGGAAATTTGAGTAGAAACCTCTATGACACCAAGTGATTTCATCCAAGGATGTCGACTGGAGTGTGAGCCCAAAAGCTCTGGTTAGGGTCTAGGCACCCTTCAGCAGGCTACCTTTCGGGTTTTGTCTGCCCCAGTTATCATGGCCACGAACTCGATCACCTTGGCCGAGTCTCGGTCCACACGCCAAAACAGGGCTAACTGCACGACGTTTTGGTGCCTATATTCCATCCTTGGCCTTGGAGCCAGTTCCTTCTATCTAGGTTATAGTAACTGAAGGCTTTTAATTAGACCACCAAAGCCACAAAGGTGTCAGTCGGCCGTACTATTCCAGATGCCTTCCCAGTTATATTCTCGGATTCTTTGCTCCTGCTCTGCCTGTGAGCCTGGAAGATGGGTTGTGAAAACGAAGAGATCTAACTACCTTGCTACATATTCGGTATTCTGGAGCAGAACGTATATCGGCACTCTCATATCCAATCCTCGTATGGGCTCTTGTGGCTATCTTGATCATTAACGTCGGCTATGAGCCCTGGAGCTACAGCCGAAGTTTCGGCTGTCATCTGTTAAGATGACGAGGCTGTGGCGTTGACACCCCTGCCCCGCGAACCATTACAGAGAAAGATCTAGATATATCCATTGCTGTGATAGGTACTCTAAGTACTATTTGTATTACTGGGGCTATAGGCTTTGCATCACTGTCGAGGACTGTTATCAATGCGAAG
The DNA here is from genome assembly GCA_033439775.1 of Podospora didyma. Lineage (NCBI taxonomy): Eukaryota > Fungi > Ascomycota > Sordariomycetes > Sordariales > Podosporaceae > Podospora > Podospora didyma. The sequence continues at coordinate 3,456,669 of JAULSW010000003.1, forward strand.
TGGTCTCCCCATCCTACCATCCCAGAAAGCGAGAATTGGCAATATTGGAGAAAGACGATAAATTCAGCTTTAAGCTGACCAGGTCGTATTTCACGATAGTCTAATGAACGGTATGGCGATGGCCTTTTCATTTATTCTTTGATGTATTTACCTGTTCCACTTTCGTTCTGACTTTATTCAGCTGGGCTCTGGGTGTCAGGTTGACCAGGTTGAAGAGGAGTCAGAGCTTGAGGACGAGGAAGGGACCAACAGACAAATACTAAGGCCACTAAGCTATACATGACCTGAAGCTTTGGAGATATGACTGATTAAACTGAAAAGAAAGGCCTGTTTTGAAGAGCTTAAGGCTTCATTCTTCATTCAGATACAAGGATATGCTGTGTCTGAACCAAAACAAAGATTGCAGAGACTAGGCATGCCTTACTAGAAAAGAATCACGCATCACGACATATAAGCGTCCTTAGCATTCAGCTAGCAGATCAAGACTGTGGTTTCGCCTTCATACATCGATATTGAATCGGAACGAGTCTTTCTATAATGAGATTAACGTATCTAGCAAAGCGAACTCTTACGGAACGGCGAAGGAAGAGATCTAAAGCCTCATATCTAAGACCACTCTGGGGAATCTGTCTTTTTTGGGGGGGGGGGGCTCGTTTGTTCTTTCTTTTCTATTCCATTTGTCCTCGACTATTAAAGCTGGGTTCCTTACCTCGCACCCCCACCCACTCTCCATTTCAAACACGATGACAATGACTCAACGCCTCCTCCCCCTCCACTTAGGCAGTAAAGACATCAGCAACTCGGCCAACCCGCAGGATATCTGCTGCCGACCTGTCACTTCGGGGCATTGCCCAACGTGAAGATTGGGCTTGAGCGTGAGGTTTAGAATACTTATGCAGCGGCCATCGCGCTTAACCTCATACCATCAATGGATTGCGAGCGTGGTTTTGGCTTCGGGTGGTTGAGGAAAAAGAAAATAATATCCCGTCCCGGAAAAGAAAAAAGGGAACCTTCCTTTTTGAGGCAATTGCCTACCCAGAGTCAGCAGTGGGGCTGTGACATCTAGGTGAGCAGAATACAGCCCCCTCTTCGCAATTGCCCATGCAGGGTAGATAGATCTAAAAGGAGAAGGAGATCAACCTCCTGTTTTAAAGACTGGCTTGGTCAAATTTTGGCAAAAGCTCGAGGGTTACGTTTGGCGGTAATGGTGAGAAATACAAGTTAGTGCCACATGGGGGAAATGATTGGGCATCCTGACACTATCAAGCCCCATCCGGATGCTCGGGATCTGATTGGTCCACGGGGGACTTTGCGGTGAAGTATTCTTCTGATGTCGTGCTACTGAACGGCATGGACATATGGCTGGCTGCTGTGTTACGGATGGAAGGGCCGGAACTGTGCCGAAGTTGTGGCTGCCGCGGTCGACGGCAGCATAGTAGAAGTCAAGCCGGTTGATGAGAATGGGTGTGGTTTCACTAACCCTCTCCAAAACTCACTAACATATAGCAGTGGTGGCATGGTGTAAAATGTGGTGATTTGAGAACCACATCAACAACACTCAACCCTTGTCAACTTGACCAGACCGGGTGTCTTGATTGTCAATTGACGAAATGCTCTCTTGCTTTGGGTAACTTCTGGTATATAGAAAATCCAACATCTAAGAAGGAGATTCTAATCACACTAGTTGGACAGAGAGTACCACACCTTAAAAATGCCAATAATTCCTTTAGCCAATCCCCAAGCCACAGTGGGAGGTGATGGCTTTGGTCAGGTTCGACTGTGGATGGAAGAGTCCTTCCCATCGCAATCCAGTCGACGGTCTAGACTCAGGCTGAGACAAAAAAGAATGCCAATCGGGCTCAGTCGTATTTGGATTGGTCTTACAACTCTAGCTTCTTGTGGAAGGTTTAATGTACCCTCCGGGCTGGTCAAGGCTGGTGGTGTAGAAGATACTCCTGTTAAGATGGGCAGGGTGTAGATTGAACACCTACTCTGTAAAGTAGGAACCTATCTGGCACGGTAGATGAGGGCACTCGCTAAATGGGACAATATGCAAAGAAGAAAGAAGTGCTGGGATCCAGGGGAAGCGAAGAGCGGTCTGTGAGGACCACGTTTTTGCTTGATTGGTGGTCAGCCATTTGGGCTGTGAGCCTTTGCATGGGCTTGGTCGGGCATCCCCTTCGCTTTGGCCCCAGCGGCATTTGATCTTTCGAAGGCAGAGGCTTTGACATTGCGTCCAATTCATTTTTGGTATCGGACATCTGGAGGCCTTCGTACGCCTCTTGGTATCAGCAAATTGGCGGATGGAATGACACATGCCTCATTGGACATGAACTGCACATTTGAATGCCGTGCCGTCGATTGGTGAAACATGCCAGCCCCCAGATGGACACGACAGACTGGAATACGACGGATAGGTTTGCCGCAAGAAGGGAGGGTGGCATGGAACGAGAGGGAGGGCAACCACTACTAAGGTAGGGTAGGTTCATGATTGCGAAGACCGAAGACGGACAAGAGGTGGCTTGATTGCTTGGTTGCTTTCTTGGTCAATGGATGTTGTGACATCAGATCCAGATTGCGAAGCAAACAGCAGCTTGAGTTGACTGACTTTGCGGACTGTACAATATGCCGTCGCCCAGTTCTAGCGGTGAGCCTTCCAATGGGAAGGCACGAAGGAATACTTTGAGCAGACACCCAGAGCGCACAAACACAATGCGGGCTACGAATCCAATTGCGTAACTGCAACAGTGGCCGTCGAAAAGAATAGGGCCCCTCGGGTTTCTGGCACGCTTGGCTCGAAAATGGCAGCGAATGGGTCGGTAGACGTGATTGAGGCGCATCTTGGAACAGCCGACTCGAACCTTGCTGGTACGAAGTTCGATTAGCTATATCCCCGCCAAAGGCACAAGACAGTGTACCTGGAACTAAGTTAAGGTAATCAGCAAACCCGCCAGCAACAGGCTCCGATCCCGGCCGACAACGCTTCGTTCCGTGGTTGCGTTTCAATGTATCAAGCCAGGCGGGCGCTCTGGTCGGGGACCGACAAGAGCCATTCCAGGAGCCTCGCAAATGCCGGCAAAACCGAACACAGTCCGACGAGAGAAATGCCTACGATATGCCCATGGTGTTTTGTTTTTTTGCGGGAGTTCTTTCCGACTGTAATGACAGGTTGAACAGCGATGGTAGATGCATCAGGTCGTCATGATTACGCCTAGCTTGCCCATCCCTAAAATCGGAGTCACGGTGGCTCGAGAGCGGGGCAGCAGGTGGGGATGACTGCTGTTAGACCAACCCCTCTCTCCCCTCTGTCATCCGCTTTCCCCAGTCCCTGTGGAGGGGCGGCCCCAAGACTCCCAGGGTGTCGAATTTCCCCCAAAAAGACCTGGGCCTGCCGTGCTCCGGGCTGTCCCACACAAACAAAATCGTTTCCATGAGAGTGCCACCCTTCCCGCATTGCGTCAGTGCGCCTCGCTACATCATTCCCACATTACTTTTACCGAGCACACACCACGCTTTTTCTTGTCTCGATACCTAAACCAGGTACCTTTTGTCCACGCCAAAAGTCTGCTTTTGCTTCAGGTTGCACCACTCGTGGGGACTTGTATGTACATTTAGGTTCTCGTACTATACTCTTAGGGTACCCAGTGCAGACTCCAATCCTCCGCACTATCCTCTGCAAGAGGAAAGACCGCGAAAGCTCGAGAAACGTGCTCCTGCTCTCTGGCGAGGAAGGTTGCCGCCGCAAACCGTTTCTTACCAGGACCAGACCTCACAACCACCACCACCACCACCACCACCACCACCACACCTTAACCCCAAGCAGGGGACCGACCTTCTCTCCTTCCCACTTTCTCCCGGTCGTCGCCAGATGTTCACCTCATGTCCAACTCTCCCTATCCGTCCGGAAATGCCGCAACCGCTGCACCGGTGAGCCCTGGTCGAGATGAAGAGAATGCTGGCTTGGCTGCCGCCACCAACCTCAACCCCCATGCTGTCGATGCGCCACCAGCTTCTCTGCTAGCTGGGCCATACGATGTGCCTTTCCCGTCCGTACCACAAGCACAAGCACATGCCCAAGCACCACCACCACCACCTCCACCACTGCCCGACCACCACGCCTCTCCCCCTTTCAAGGGCACGCCCCAGCCCTCTCCGCCCGCGGCCCTCTCTGCTGGTGCCGCGTACCATGCGGATCAGATTAAATATTCCCGAGGCCCTGCCCCTCCGCAGAGGTCCCCTGGCCCTTCGCTGCTGACACAGGCTCTTGCTACAGCTCGTGGCATTCCTCCGCCAACCCTCTCGGATCACCCGCCTAATTCTTCTTTTCGACCTCCCCTACACCAAGAACAAAACCAAGACTATTGCACGACCCATCAGTCATACGAATCCCTGTCATTTCCTGGCCAGGAGCCAGACAATCAATATCCTCATCACGATGATTCACTATATGAAAGTGATGGCGATTCCCTGACGCCACGAGCTGCCTCCCCACCAGCCGAAATGCCTTCCTCTACCACCGTCGTGACCTCAAAGCTAGCCTTTGGTGGCACTGATAGAGCCGCCCCTACGGATTTCAACATGCTTGATCTCGGAGAGGTGAATTCAATGTTGAATGGCCACCGAGACTTTCTCACCAAGACCAAAGGAGGTGCTTCACTGGATAGGGAGCGGAGGTCACAGGACCAACTCGTTCGGTCTATCACCTACTCCCACGATTCTACCAATCCCATCTTCACTGCCTCTCCCACCTCCGCCTCGCATGATGGCGCAGCCGACGAGAATACGGAGGCTAGACCGCGGGTATTAGATCACCGAGTGTCAATGGGTCCTGAGAAGGCGTGGTCGATTGGGACGAAAGAGGTGGCTGATGACGAAGACGGCCAAGTTGAAAAGTCAATCACAGAGGTCCTTGCGGGAGTAGAGCCAAATGTGCGCAGCCGAAAGACGAGCCACAGTCTCCGCTTCTTCAAGGAAGGCCTCCCAGAGGAGAAGGGGAAGAAGAAAGATTCTCGCATTGGGTCTTATCCTCGAGAGAAACTTCCACCCACGCTCGAAGCGCCTGAAGATATTGACAGGTTAACTAGTGGCGGTGACGACGTGAATCTACGAGTCTTGACAGCCCCTGACGAGAAGCCATCAACGGCCAGTCAACAGAGTCGAACTCGTACGATTGTGCGCTCCCCAGATGCCCAACCTACTTGTGACTTGACGCAGGACTACTTCTCACCCAAGCGCGGTAAATCCCCGATTTGGGATGTCTCAGTCAAGCAAGCTGTGTCGGATTCCAAGCCCGCTAGCGACCACCATCAAGCACTGGAGCCCGGGGAGGCCGTGACGAACTTGGGACAGGATACACGACGGAAATCCGATGCTAGTGCCGAGGGTGCTGAAGAGGGCGAAGAGTCTGGAGAGGAAAAGATCTCGTCTGCGGTGTTCCTACCGCACCAGGGCCCCGAGCAGTCGCAGCAGGTACATCCTCCGGTGCCTAGCGTACTCCCAAGATCAATACCTGCAGCAAGGACGCATTCGCGAACTGATGACTTCCATCCGTGGCTCGTTAAAGCTGGTGAACCTGAGCCTGAGGGTGATGAAAAGGACGAGATTGTCGACGTCGACAGGTCCAGTGTAGCTCCAGAGGTAGACTTCAGCCAAGTCGATGGTTCTCCAATTGCCGATGAAAGTGACCCTGGCGCTCTCCCTCCCAAGCTATCGCGCGCTGTATCCCAGTATCAAGAGGAGAATGTTCATGACCACCAGTGGGCGCCGAAGCAGCCGCTGGAGGCAATCGAGCTTATCCCCTACAAACACCAAGTAGGAGGCCATACGACTCTGTGGCGATTTTCCCGCCGCGCTGTCTGCAAGCAACTAAATAATCGAGAGAACGAGTTTTACGAAAAGGTCGAGAGGTACCATCGGGATCTCTTGGCCTTCCTACCAAGGTACGTACTCTAGCTCTGGATTCTGGGACTACCCATGACTGATAACTTTATCAGATATATTGGTGTCTTGAATGTTACATTTCAAAAGCAGCCACGGCGCAAGTCTACCTTGAGGAGAGACGATTTTGCACCAGAGCGGACCCAGCCTGGTCAGTTGGAATCTAGCGTTACTCACAAAAGCAATGGGACTGCCCGGGACGAGACTGCGCAAAAGCTGCAGAACGACCAAGCGTCCACCACGCATCAGAGAGTCATAAGCCAGTCCCTCCAGCATACCCAAGGCCCGATTCCCACCGTTACATTTGTTGACAACCAGCACATATTGCCGCGAAGCCTGCTGCAGCCATCACAAAGCGGAACCAACCTGTCAGGCCGTTTCAGGAGCGCATCTGCATCCGCGCATGAGAGTGGTCTTAAAGGGAATGATGGAGCGGGAACCACCAGGCGAAAGGATCTAATGCGCCCTGCTCTTCAGGATCGCCATGCTAATAGCTGGGGGGCCACTACTGTAAACAAAAAACTTCGGAACGAAGTTTTTAAAGATGCTTTCCTCAAGCAGCCCGTCAAGATTCACCGGCACCAAAAGGGCCACCAACGACCAATGCATCTATCTCTTCAAATGCTGCGGCCAACTGGTTCCGATCCGAGCTTGATGGAATCGGCCGACAAACAAGCCCAGGCCACGACCAATGCCGGTGAAAAGCATGTCCCACCAAAACGCAGTCCGCTAGTGCAAAGTCATAGCGATGTTGGGCAATTGTCTAGGTTCTGCGACGATGACGAGCCAGCACCTAAAGATGTCACGGGAACGAGTGCACCAGAGCCGGAAATCTTAGGAGATTCCACTCCTGCACAGAAGAAGAAGCGTCGTTATTCTGGAACGGGTCTCCGCCGAAAGCCCAAGGACGTCAGAGATGCCCGCGGCGATCTCATGTATTACGCGGAGGCAGACGACGAAGGCTACAAAGGTGGCAAGGGAGAGATCACGCCTGCGGTGGTCGAGGGAGCTCCATCTAGCGATCCGGAACCGTTGCACAATAATGAAGGAGCCCCTTATGGTCTAGACTTGGCCCCGCCGATGGTGGCCTCGGAAGCTACTTCAGGTCTTCCTAGCCCAAACAACGAGTTCAAAAGGGTCCCGCGTCCTGTCAACCCTAAGGAAGCACAGACCCAGCAAGACTCGCGAGTGGAATATTTTCTGCTCCTCGAAGACCTCACTGCCGGCATGAAGCGACCATGCATCATGGACCTCAAGATGGGTACCCGGCAGTACGGAGTGGAGGCAAATGCGAAAAAGCAAAAGTCACAGCAAGGAAAGTGTGCCAAGACCACCTCGCGCGAGCTGGGTGTTCGTGTCTGCGGCCTCCAAGTTTGGGACGTCAAATCGCAGAGCTATGAGTTCAGGGACAAGTACTACGGCCGAGACATAAAAAAGGGCCAGGAGTTCCAGGATGCGCTCACGAGATTTTTGTACGATGGCGTTGACCTGTCCAGCGTGCTTCGACACATCCCTACCGTGCTGCAGAAACTCGACCAATTGGAGGTCATCATCGGCCGCCTGCGGGGATATCGCTTCTACGCCGCCAGTCTGCTGATGTTCTATGACGGCGGCGTGTCTGACGACGATACTTCCACCGTTGTCGACGACTCTACCACCGACTTCGCGACAGATACGGAGGAGGCACCGAGGCGCACGAAAAAAAGCAGGCGCGAGATCGACTTCAAAATAGCTGACTTTGCCAACTGCGTTGCCGCAGGCGACCTGGACAACGACAAACCCTGTCCACCCAAGCACCCCAACGAACCTGACCGTGGGTTTTTAAGGGGGCTCCGCAGTCTGCGGAAGTGTTTCCTCAAGATCCAGCACGATACGAGGGCTGAGATGGAACTACTCATCTCGCAATCACGCAATGGGGGAGTGTATGACGCGCTTGATTTGGATGACACGGAGGATGAAGGCTCTGTTAGCGAGTGATGATGCCTGAGGGAAGTCTTGAGAACTTTGTTACGGGGACGAGCTGGTCGATATTTCATGCGCAATACCGACCCCGGGTACGATATAATATCATATTTTGGCTTTGCGGATGAAAAGAGCTGTTGCTGTGGTTTTGTTTGCGTGCTGCTTCAAGTATGATGAACATACCCTGCATTATTTTCTTCTTGGGGAATTTTTTTCGGACTTTGTGTTTGATGGCCTTTTTTGATGGGAATCATGTATGTCCTTCCCAGCGAGGAGGTTTGTGCGTGGAGGGAGAGAAAGGAAGGAGCAGTGTGCGCAAAGAAAGTTTGATGAGATTGGCAATGGCAGCATATCAACAGGCGCGTCGGCGTGGGCCTGGTGGGATGGTTTTTACCTCTTTTTACGTCAAGGGTGTGGTGGCTTGTGGCTGGGCTTGGATGAAAGGGTAGATAAAATAAAATAAAACAAAAGGAGATAGTTAATCCAAACATATCAAGAGGCCGTGGTGATGAATCTTTTTTGGTTGGCGTCAGTGGACCTCTGGACGAAGAAGCGGGCAACATGTTGGTGAAAGGGGTAAGGTAGGTAGCGGGTATTTGGGGAGGTACTTGAGTAATGTTGTATCCATGTACGATATATCATCTTCCAACAACCAGGAAAGGACTAGGTTAGTGTAAATGGGTGTAAATAGTATTGTTGACGCATTTAGTCGTGTAAGGAAGGGGTTCTAAGTGTACACTCCGTCCCCCAAGACGCGAAATTAAGTTAGAGAAGTCGGAACAATGCCACTCAGTTTCCCGACCAAGTCTTTTGTCTTTTTTAGACTTTTGTGATACTTGGGTCCATCATGGGTAGGTAATCGACCCACGGGGTCGTGAAGGTGTAACTGGAAGGAGTATTACTGGTTGTTCGTCAAGATGCAATTAGGAAGGGGTAGTAATGGTAATTTCTCAAGCTGCAAATATGGAGGAGCAATAGTGGTGGTTCATCACGTTGCAAATTGGGAAGGAGCAATAGTGATGGTTCGTCAAGTTACAACTGCGGGAAGGAGCGGTGGTGATGGATAACTAGCGAAAACGGAAGGAGTCAAATAGTATAACAACCGCCCCCCCCCCCTCGAATGCCCTTCCCACCGATTTTCCTTTCTCGTATTTTCTTCAGCAGGCACACAGGCAGTTTCGGGCGGGTTGGGTTGTCAAGACAATCGATGTATCCTGGACTCTTTACCGTCATCATCGGGCTTGTAGACGTTTTCAGTTCCAATCCCTTCATCTTCGGATCAATTCAAGCCCCAAACTTAACACAGAACGCTGATGGTCTCGCTATATACAGGTTCATATAATTCCGGACGACATGAAAACTACCTAACTTACAACTTTCCTTTGAGCAACTCTCCAGCCACCTTCCGCCCCCTCTCCTTGCACTCGTCGTCCCGCTCCGCGGCCTGGAGGAACTTTTCCTCCTCGAGCTTGTGCCCCTCGGTGCTCAGCAGGCTCACGCTCTCGCGGTACATCTCGGCCTTGAGGATTCCGTAGATGCCCGTTTTGGCCTTGGTCGTGAGCTTGCGGCTCTGGACCAGCTCGAGCACCTCGTCCAGCCCGCCGACACCGTCGACAATGCCTGCGGCCAGCGCCGCCGGCCCGCTGAACCGATGCGCTTCGAGGACCAGCGTGCGGTACACTGCGGGCGCGAGCTTCAAGCGGAAGATGGATGACATGGCGGGCTTGAGGGGGACACCGAATTCGAGCTCGTTGATGCTTTTGGGAAGGGCGTTAGCTAAGTACCTTACTAATGGACGGGCAGGGGAGAGGGGGGGAGTGGTACCAGGCGAAGCCCTTGGTGGGGTTCATGATGCGGTAGTCGTGGTGCATTGCAAGCATGAGGCCACCCGCGAAGGCGTGGCCGTTTAGGAGGGCGATGGTCGGCATTGGGTAGCTAGTTTTCTTCTGTGTCAGTCTACAATCTATTCTCATCATTCTTTAGTCGTATTTTATCATTTGTCCTTTTGCCTCCACGATATTGTTATTGTTCAAGACCAAACAAAAGGAAGCGTCATTGTCTTCACTTAAAAAGAATGAAAATAAAATAAAATGGAATGATGTAAAGGGGACAGCGTATATCATGGATGAAGTGAGATGCCCATGCCGACCACCCCCTACCCAGCATGAAGACCAAAAAGGAAATAAGTGGAAGACTCACGTCAAAAATCTCCCAAAAAGCTTAAACAAACTCTCGGGCAAGAACGTCTCGCTGGCGAGCGCCTGCTCTAAATCCAGCCCATTGGAGAAGAACTTTGCAATCCCAGAAGTAGTCACCACCACGCCAGGCGCGAACCCGCCAAACTCGAGGGCGTCCAGCGCGTTCAGTAGAGCGCCGCACGAGGCGCTCGTCAGCCGGTTATCGGGTGCGATGTTGATGGTGAGCAGATAGACCTGCTTGGCGGGCTCGGTGCAGACAATGGTCCCCGCGGGGTTGTTGCCGAGGGCAGGGACAGGGATGGTGAAGAGAGTCGTCATATTGTTTAAGTGTGTTATTTATTTTGAAGAAAATGAGTTACTGGGCAATAAGGATTCCGTTTGGGGTATTTTTCCTTTTTTTCCCTGTGTTAATGTTAGTGAATGAAACCGGGGCGTGGACGTGTTGCTTGGTGTATAAGTCAGCTAAGCAGCTGTCGCTTGAGTGGCGCCCGGCGCTCAGCGGCTATCGTGAATGTCAATGAGAATGGATATGTTTTACCTCGGCTTCCAGCACCTGACGGCGGCCGAGAACGACCCAAGGAACACCACCACCACCACCAAACCATAACTAAAAGCCTCCAGATGAAAGATGAAGGCAAACCAAGTCTCACCTAAGCATTCCATAATTCTTTGGGGGTTGGTGCACTCGATGCACTGGCCACAGCGATATTTTAGAGACAAACCTTCGCCGCCGTACAGTTCGACACGGACTCACTTGGCACTGACATGTGACACAATACATACACTCTCAGTTTTGTTGCCACCCTTTACTAGCCACTGCTAGCACTCCTATTAGCAGTATACGCAAACATAACAAAAACACCAGAGTAAAGCGTAAATAACGCAAGGAGCAGTTCAAGTGGTTACAAGTAATTATACACCACCCTCATTCAAACCCAAACGCCCAATATCAGCCAGGTCAGGCCAGGCGGGTAGCAACAGCCCTTCTGAGCGAGCCTACCCCTCTTTATCTCTCATGCTCGTGCTTTAAATATTTAATAGGCCAAATGAACAAATACAAGCCTTCAAGGAATCCCGCCGTCTTGATGATAATACCCGAGCCAGCGAATAAGGAGGTCAAAACCATCAAGCATGAACACAAAAATAGCTAGGGAAAGAGAGGGAGAGAGCTAATGAGAGTGTGCTTGAAAGAAACCAAAAAGGTTGTGTCTATGTTGAGATATGCATGCTCGCCCTTTCCGGCGCCGTCACCGGATGATCAAAGCTCAGCACCGTGGCATCATCGTAGTCGTCCTAGACAGCCGAGTAGCCGCCTCTGCTGCCGCTGCTCTGTACTGTGTTCAGTACCCTACGTGTCCAGTCCTTGAGCAGCCAGGGGATGTCGCGGATGGCGTCGCCGTGCGGAAGCAGGTCCCACCCCCTCGCGCCGTAGCGGTTGTAGTTGAGCCAGGAACCAAAGATGAGATAAGATGCGACGGCGAGAAAGACGCTGTCAGGGCTGTGTTAGCAACGCTCTCGCTACCCAAGTTCAAGATGACATAGGACTCACATAATAAAAAGCCATGTGAATAGTCCCCAGCGGCTGCTCTCAGGACTTGGCTCATCTGACACGTTGCTGATGCACGCGAATTGGGTGTGCCACGTCAGGTGCAGGGTATTCGACTTTTCGTCCTCGGCCAGCTTGTAGCTCTCCCAGATAAGCGCCACGTCGCCCTCCTTCTTGCGCTGTTTCTCGGGAAAGCCCTCGACATCCTCATTGTTGTCTGGCTTCTTCTCCTTGTCCTTGTCGTCGCTCTTGTCATCGTCCCTCTTGGTCGCCTTCTCCTTGTCCCATTCGCCCGGCTCGTAGCCATCCTCCGACTCCCACTCGCCTTCTGTCCCGTTGAACTTACGGTTGCAGCGGAATTCAATCACGGCCGACTGTGCGCGGTGCTGGTAGATGCCACCCGGTAGGGTCAAACGCAGGCCGCCATCCCGCTCATCCTCGGACTCCGAGTCCGCTTTTCCGGGAATATGTTCCGCGTGCCAGTCGAGCGTGCCGCCGCCCTGGTCGGCGAGGTTGCCCGCTATCGGTATCACGTTCTCAGTCCTCGACTTTGATGTTTCCGAGTCCCAATGATGCTTGATTGCGCAGACTGTTTGTGTGCATTTTCTGTCAGCAGCCATCCTGAGCTATTGTTGTGGAAAAAAAGGGGGAAAGGGACTCGGACTCACCACGCGAGCCGTTGGGACACTCATCCTGCTTCGCAACGTCTCCCTTGCGCTTCAGTGGAGCGCACAGGTCAAGCGTGTATGTCGTGTTGTAATATGATGGAGGGCTATATTGTGTTGTCACGACCGAACGCGGCCCCCCTAGCTTGCTAAAGTCGTACTTGTGGTCGTTGACAACGACTTTTGAGCAGTCGAGTAGTTTAGCGTCGGCCAGCAACGGATTCGACGCTGTGAGAAGAAGAAGTGATAAAAGCGCGCTGGTGGGTTCGAGGCCACGCCATCTCCGTGTCGACGGCGGTGTCATGGCGGTGTGAGGTGCGGTTGCGGACGTAGAGAAGTACTGATGAGAGGATGGGAAGTCGATGGTTGCGGACTTCAGATGTATGGCGGCGAGGTGCGCAACTGGTAAACTGGTAAGGTAGGGGAAGTGGTAAAAAGCTAACGGAGCAGGCCGTCGCCGTCTAAGCAGTTACTAAAAGAAGGTGACAGAAATAGATAAAGGCAAGGTGCTGGCTGTTGTCGAGGTGCAATGGAACAGTTGGAGGCAAGAGGTGCCGTGTGTGTGGCTTGCTGGCGACTTGCTGCGCTCGTCACTGGCTCCATCCAGTCCGTCGTCATTGGAGCGAGCTGCGAGACCTAGCCCGTGCATTCCAAGCGAGAGCGAGCTGTTGTTCAGCTCGGACGAGTCACGTGTCAGTACACGTGATTCAAATATCTACCTCCACTGAGGTTAAATATGACACAAAATAATTGAAAGTTGAAAGTTGGGAGTTGGCAGCAGGTAAGCTAGGTACTTTCATGAATCGGTAGAGCTTCAAAGACCGTGTAGTGTACAGTATGTGTTAATTGATAACAACAAATCTTCTCGCCGTTCCAAGCTCCGTATCATACATGTAGCCTTGCAAGCGCCTCGAAGCTCGGCAGGCAAAGTCCATGTATGCATGACCGACAAAATACAAGCCAACCCACTGACCAGACTTTCACAAGCGTTGAAAGAGAAGCACGCCTCCCAAATGTCAAATGTATCCGAGAATCAATTCCGCCCAGGGTATATAGAGAAGGTTCTCCCGGAATTAAGAAAAGAGAAAGAAGAGCAAATGCTCCATGCCCCCTTCAGACACCCCCGTCTCTTTTTTTTTGGGTGTAAAGGAAAGTGGTCGGGTGAACATGTAAGCCAAAAACACTCATACTCCAGCCCCTGTGAAGTTCTTAACGCCAACCTGTTCATGCTGCATATCACACCCTCATCATATATTGCCAGGTCGCCACTCTCATGTCCCGGCATATCTTACATGCCTTGTGGCATCATGCCCTGCATTGCCGCAGCTGCCGCCGCTTGCTGCTGCTGCTGTTGTATCATCTGATTCTGCGACCTCGCCTGCAACGCGTTTAGTATCACCTGTTTTGCTTGCTTCTGGCAATTGAGCTTGAATGCCTCCATCATCTCAGGAGGTATGTTCTGAGTCCCGCCAAATCGTTCGGCAAAATTTGGAAGGCTCTTGGAGTAGATGGCTTGTGACTGGTTCCGAATTTGGATCTGAAGTTGCGGGCTGTTCGGTATCTGGGCAGCCAATTGAAGCATCTGCTGCTGTTGCAGCTGAGCTTGCTGTTGTGCTTGCTGCTGCTGCGCTTGATGCTGCTGGGCCTGGTGATGCTGCTGGGCCTGATGCTGCTGTTGGGCCTGTTGCAGCTGGGCCTGCTGCTGGTGGTGCATTTGCAACTGCTGCATAGCCGCCATCTGCTGTTGTGGGCTCATGCCACTGAGACCCATCATATTCTGTCCCTGGGCAGCCATTTGTCGCTGCAGCTGATTTAGCTGGCCCAATTGCGCCTGCTGTTGAGCCTGCTGTTGAGCCTGCTGCATGCTGCTGAGTCCCTGCGAATACTGTGCAGCAAGTTGAGCAGCCTGCACTGGCTGGTTCATCATCTGCCCTCCTTGTTGCTGCTGAGCCTGTGCCTGTTGTTGCTGCTGTTGTCGATGCAACATCATCTGCTGTTGTAGCATGCGCTGTTGCATGGGGTTCATCATGCCCGGGACACCGCCGGGCATTACACCGTTTTGTTGCATAGCCGCCATCTGTTGCCGCTGCTGCATCAAGCGTTGCTGCTGCGCTATTTGTACGGCGGCGCGGGCGTTCGGGTCACCAAAGTTCGGGGTTCCCATTTGGGGTATGGATTGATTGTGCATCAACATGGCCTGTCCTACTTGCTGTGCTGCTGCTTGTTGCTGTGCGGCAATCATCATGCCAGGCGGTGGGCTTGCCTGCGTCATCCGTGGGGTTGCCATGACCTGTGGCCGGCTGATAGGTGTTGCCTGTACCATGTTTGGTGTAGCGTTTCGAACTCTGGGCGTCCCACCCGGATGGCTCTGCTGGCTTCCCCTAGCGGACATACTGGCAGCCATGGGGACGGACATGGCGTGATTCTGAACGACGGAAGAAGGCCTCGGTGGGCTGCCCCCCATATTGGAGTTTGAATGCTGCATAGCTACCCCGGGTACCATTGGCGACGAAGCCGTTTGAGGCGTATTCTGCCGGACGATGGGAGACGAAGCTTGCGCCTGGGAGACCTGAGGGAAACGCCCTTGCGCTTGAGCCATTCCGTTAGGAATACCGCTGGGCAAGGGGCTGTTTTGCGCAGGATGTGCATGGGGAGTCTGGCCCATATTGGACGTGTTGACGTTCTGATGTGTTTGAGCCTGAACTTGTTGTTGTGCCTGCTGGGCTTGCTGGGCCTGCTGGGCCTGCTGGGCCTGCTGGGTTTGCTGAGCCTGCTGGGCTTGAGCTTGAGCCTGAGCTTGAGCTTGGGCCTGTTGAGCTTGCTGAGCCTGGTGCTGAGCCTGAACTGCCTGAGCATGGGCATGGGCCTCCCGCTGCTGCTGCTGCTGTTGCTGCTGTTGGGCATGAGCCTGGGCTTGCTGAGCGTTTGACTGGATCTGGTTCTGTGCCTGCTGCTGAGCATTTGCCTGGATCTGGTTCTGTGCCTGTTGCTGCAATTGCTGCTGCAACTGTTGCTGTGCCTGCTGCTGTGCTTGTTGCTGAGCCTGTTGCTGAGCCTGCTGCTGCGCCTGCATTTGTCGCTGGGCATTCTGACGTTGTTGTGCTGCGATTGCATTCTCGCGTCGAATCCGGTCTTGCTCGGCCTGTCTTTGCTGCGCCGCCTGATGCTCGGCCACTTGTTGCTGTTGTTTTTGTTGCGCAAGCTTCCGTTCATTCTCGGCCTGCTTGCTCTTTTCTTCCTCCTTGAGCTCGGCGTATTTTCGTTTGATGTTGTCAATGGCCTTGAATCTCTCGAATCTAGGCTCCCAGGCAGGCCCTCCTGATTGACCATCACCATCTGCGCCATTGCCTCCTGCCTGTGCGCCCACAACTTGGCGTTCATCCATGACCAGCATATACCGTTCCTGCTCAGCGGCCAAAGCCTCGTCGGCCGCGACCTCTGCAACCGTCCTCTTCCGTATCTTGGGCTGAGGCGGCTTGTGCGAGTGATCAGGATGTGAATGCTTCTCAAGCTTCGCTATAACCTCCTCAAGTGTCTTGGTCGGCTCCAAGTCAAGCGGCGCAGTAGTTGCTAGAAGAATCTGGGCTTCAGCAGCATATATATTGCTGGCGTCCAACTCCATTCTCTCTCGTTTCTGCCTCTTCGCGGGTGGTGGCATACTTCCAGCAGTTGGTGTTGGCGGTACAGCGCCATGGGGGGTTGGTGGAACGGCCCCATCCCCGCGGGCGTCGGATGCCCCGCGGGGTGTAGTGGCTTTGAGGGCCAGATCGGTTTGCAAACTCTGTTGGGTTGGATGAAGGACAACTGTGATTACTTTGGCCTTGGTCGTGCTCTTGCTCTTCTGGCCATCGGCGGGCGCGCTAGGGGCCGGCATGTTCTCCTTATCCTTCTCCTCGGCCGTCTTTACGGTAGCAGCCGCACCAGACTGATTTGTTTCGCCGGCCGAAGCCTGATTTTCTTTGGGGTATGGAACCCACGACGAAGGGGTGAGGTAAGGGTTGTAGTTGTGAATCGAAAACGGGGTGATTTTACTAGCAGATGATGTTGGTTTCACGACATCCTTGGATTGCGCAACTGATTTGTGGTCGTATACTTGAACAATGAGGCAGCCTTCGTAAAATGGCACGCCCCACTGATTGAAGTATTCCACCATGTCGTGAGGGATTGTGCGTGCCCTCAGATGCTCAAGGAATATCTTCATGGGCGACTTGTATGGGAACATGCCCTCCTGTTGGTCGAAGCGGAAATGCGTGGGGTGCATGTGGACCATCAGCGACGGCGGGTTCCCGGCGTACTTCTTGAGTATATAGCTGTCCGTAATCACTGTAACCCAGTTAGAAGCTGGCGCGCAGCGGTGCCACCAAAGACACGAGTGCTACTTACCATACGGAGGTGGCTCTGTGACCGGAGATGTGGTAAAGTCGGGCACGATGCTGGCTGAGCGAAGCCCCCCGCTTCGTTGTCCTCTTCCCAGGACATGACCAGAAACCTCCCTACGCGGGCGATTTGGGGGGCGGGCGGTTATGATGCCCGCTCCATTTGTGGTGGGCGGGTTGGAGGGTTGACGGACGGCCGAGGGCGCACGCTTGGCGGACATGATCGGCGACGGCGAGGACCGCGATGATATGACTCCATTGGTCTGGATGCCTGGCGGAATAGGGCGTTTCATTTTGGACGCAATGGCAGTGGCCGGCTGGGGAACGGCGGTGACAGTGGGCGCCATGCTGTTTGGATGAGCTTGCCGCCCGAGGGCGCCTCCGAGCTCTCAGCGATGGAAGCCTGTCTCCGGCTCTCGTCTCCACCAACCTCACGGGTTATGCGAAAGGCTGCAATCGGGCGAGCATGGGTCGGAATTCGATTTTAGTCGCGTGTTGGGTGGTGGATTGATATGGGGCAGTCAGTCGAACCCGGGTTGATGATGACGGAGATTGATGGTGGAAGTCGGATAATAGATGGGTCCGTGATGATGCGTGATAGATTCGCGACAATAAGTCGAGGTTCGCGGGCTGACCCGACTCGTGACGGGGCTTCTTCGCGCCTGGCGAATGACGTCGCCTTCGGTCGGGGGGGGGGGGATGGTCGCAAACTCGGCGTCAAGGGCTCTGGAATTCGCCGCAGACGCCCAGCATAGATCTGCTCCAGGAACGAATGTCGGGAAGATGACGGCGGTGGTCCGCTGAGTCGGTTGTGATGGCCGGCTCTTTGTGGAGTGGTTTTCTCAGGCTGTCTTTGACGATCTGATTGATCCCTGCTTGGCAAAAGAGCGGGCGTAGTGGGTGCTTGGCAGCTGAATTTCGAGAGCCGCATCACGTGCACCTCCATGAGGTACGTACCTTGCCCATCTTTGGATGAGAAACAATTGGCATCCGGCCAAACTTTGATATTAGAAATGAAGTGAAGCATAATTCTAACATGAATAGATTGGAGCCCCTCCCAGGGGTCCTGGGGGTGAAAGAGTGAAGAAAAAGGTGAGCGATTGCAAGCATGAAATCCGACTTTGAGGACTTGAATTCGTCCTCAGGGAGTGCACATATTGCGACGTTGAAAAGGAGTAACACATTATAAATACATATTCATAAAAAGTGATCTATATATCCCTCTCCCAGCCTACTGCTTCGTCCCAAATCCACGCCAGTCAACTTGTATCTTTTTAATGGCACGAAACACGCTTTAATGCATGAAATCATCGATCGGGGTCTTAGCGCATGTAAACGTCGAAAGGTCAGAGTGCAGAGACATGACAATATCTTGCAATGTACGTTAATTTATATATAGTTGTTTCGAAACAGGTTATATCCTAGACGACAGAGTCTGCGCAGAGCATCCCAAGATATGCCAAGCGGAGCAGACAGACAAATAGTAACTACACGGAAATACACAAGACAGAATAAAGGTGACTTCCCAAAACAAGTAGCACAAAACCTTCCTTTGCCATGCCCTTAATCCTTACCTTGCACGCGTCGAGCCCAGTCATCATGAACTCTCATGCCATCCACGACTACAATGCCCCTGCCTCTCCCAACGCGGTCTTCTCTTTGCCACCACAATTCCGTTGCCTTTCCTGGCTTCTCAACCTCGGAGTCGCTGTCGGCGAGGCCTCCGTGCCCGCTCTCTGCTCCAACCACGAGTATCACATCGTGCTTCAGCCAGGTCTGAAGACTCGTAATCACGCTGCCATTTTCGCCAGCAAGCGACTCCTGCAAGTAAATCACGTCTGGCTGGATGTGGCGCAACATATAGGCGTGCCCAGTGGGCGTCGCAAAAGTCAATACCATGCTATCCTTCTCGACGAGGGTTTGGGCTTGCGAGTAGAGAGCATTGTACGCAGGATCCGCAGTTGAGCTAGTCATCGTGGGAGCTGGTCAGCAAGACGCAATAAAACGGACAGAAGAAAACTAAAACGAAGAGGAGAAAAGGCTTACAGTGGGCTCTTGGTCTCATCGCCTGGGGTTTGCGCCTGGGCATGGTCGATGTTGGAGAAAGACGAGCTCAGTGACGCAGGCGGGAGGGTGCTTGTCGCATCCAGCGCGGCCTCCTTGAGATTTGGCGCATAGATGAGTACATAGAGCTTGATCTTGGAGAAGTCGGTATGACGCGGAATATGGGACAAAATAGACTTGACATTGAATTAGCACGCGCAGAGAAGTCTCGAAGCATTTTAATAAAGAGAACTCACAGCGTGTTCGTGGAAACCGTCTCCATGGGTATCATCTGCGTAGTTGTCGGCGGACACCACAATGGCAACCTTCTTTCGGCGCTTACCGCCAGTATCCCTGGTCTGGGACGTTGTAGGCCTTTCTTTCTTCGCATCGGCCTCCTCTGACCAGGTCTCGTGGTCGGCATATGCCGTCTTGTCCTCCTCCCGAATCGCCGCCAAGGCTCCTCCAACGACCGCGCCCGCAGCGGTCACACCGGCAGCAACGGTCTTGCGCGCGCTGTCCAGAAACTGTTGAGGGCTCGGGGTGCGTCGCATTACGCCTGACACCTGTGCGCCCCAACCCGCAGAGCCCGACTGCTCGCCCTGTGTGTGTGTCGCGCCGAGGGTAGCATCCCGCATTTCAGGTCTGGCGGCACCAGTCGCGGGAGGCTTGCCACCTCGGGAGGCTCCGTAGGCGGGGTTGTCGCCATAGTCGGCATTGTCGTAGTCAAGGTCTTGGTAGGCGGCGATCTCGGCGTCCTCGTGCTGTTCTTCATCCTTGCGCTGGCTCCATATCCACGCCGCAACTCCAACGGTCGCGACGGTCACGGTCACCACCAGTGGCACCCAGTGGCTCCATACGCCGCGGCGGCGGGACGACCCGCGGTCATAACGATCATACGGCGACGACATTTACGGCAGGCCGATCGATCATCGCATTGCCGTCGACGGCAGCGTGTTTGAAGTGGGGTTGCAAATCCAGTGGTGAGCTGTGGAGGCAAGCACCGGCGTTGGGACTATCTGTAAACAGAATATCGGCGGGCTAGGTAACCGCACAAACACAAGGCTGTTGGTGGTTTGTGGTGGTGAAGAGGCTGGGATGGGGGCTCGATTGTTGATGCCCCAAGCTTTCAGGGAGCCAAGCTCCATTTTCAGCACCAGGACCCCTCGACCGAGGCTGGTGGTTGGCCGGGCAGGCACGAGGAGCACAACAGCAGCGCAACGAGCTGACGCCAAGAAGTCGGGGTGGGGTGTGGGTGCACGCACCAAGAGATAAAACTCAATCCACCCCCTACTTTGATCGTATTGGGCTAGATCTTGTGCACAGGCCACTTTTCATCCGCCTGTCTGCAAGCATTGAATTCCGGATTTCTGATAGATAGTTTGACTTGGGTGTGAGTCAGGAAAAGCGCAACGTTGAAAAAGGCATCTGAACTAATCAACGGCTTCGTTCGCAGTTCGGGGTTCTTTAAAACTACTTTAAATCACATTGGCACGTTCTAAAAACAGTTTTCCCTATTATCAGACGGCTCACGAGCCCGGTCGCATCGTAGTTCTTTTCAAGTTCCTGTCACGATGCCCCACGCTGTCACGATCGCGGCGCCAGGCCTGCAAGCCCTCATCCTCTGCGGACCGGGCAGCTCATTCCCAACATTCACGGCCAACCCTGATGAGAACCCCAAGGCACTCCTCCCAATTGCCAACCGGCCGATGGTATGGTACCCACTTGAGTTTTGTTACCGAGCTGGCATTACAGGTGGGTGTCAATCACTCCTAGAAGCTGAGCGCACCTCAGTGGTGAGAGCTAGGGGTTACAGCTTCAACCTTTTTTCATATTTTCTTCTATTTATCCTCCAGACGCTGACTGGTCCCCAGACATCACACTGGTGTGCCCCCCTTCAGCAGCAGAGGCCATTAAGACTGCCCTCAACACCAATCCGTTCTTGACCAGCCTGCCGTACCCCAGGCCAGAGTTCTTATTTCCGAAGGACCTGGACCAAAACACTGGCACTGCAGAAATTTTGCGTCTTCCGGAACTTCAAGAAGCTGTGACATCAGATTTTCTGGTTCTCCCTTGCGACCTTGTTTGCGAGCTTGGGGCAGACAAACTGGTGCAGGCATGGATGGTCAAGTCAGCCAGCTTGGCGGATCTCCTCGGGGATTCACGGCCATCCCATAGCCAGCGCAGTGGTGGACTTGGCGTCTGGTATCAGACCAAGACGGCTGCGCCCATCAAGGGCGAGGAGACGGACTTTGTAGCGACAGTGCCATTGCCGTTGTCGTCAGTGCTGCCCCCCAAGGGGTCACTATTTCCTCACCTCTCCAAACTCACCTACTCTATGCCAACAGACTCCCTTAAGGATCTAATAGAAGAGAAGAAGGGGTATCCCGTTCGCCACACACTCATCCGTAGCCACCCGCGGACACGGATACTTACCACCCACCGTGACGCTCATATTTACATCTTCCCGCGATGGGCAATGGCGCTGATCCGCGACAATGAGAGCCTTGAGACGATCGGCGAGGACGTCATCGGGTGGTGGGTAAAGGCCGGGTGGCAGAAAGGGTTGTCTAGCAAGCTTGGCCTTGACGACATTCTTGCAAACGCTGACAACAGGGGAGGCGACAACCAGCCCGGCATCAAGATGAGCGGAATCTTGTCTCCCAAACCCGGCAGCACAAGCTTGACATCGTCGCAAACACTCCTCCAAGAAGCAAAGGAGCAGGAGACCAAGGCCGCCGCCGTACCCCCTATGATCGCCTACGTTCATCCCTCTGTGCCATCCGCCCCTTTAATCCGCCGTGTAGACACATCCAACCTGCTCCTGCAGATCTCCCTGCAGCTCGCCAAACTTCCCTCAGTGGAAGACGTCGGCTTAGACGCTGCGTCCCCTTTCGCACACGCACGGAAGGTGGCCTACCCCGAGGGCGTCAAGGCGCGGACGACCATTACCAAGCTAGACAGCCTAGTGGCTGACAATGTGACGGTGCAAGAAAAGACCTCCATCAAGGAGTGCGTAGTGGGCGCCAACTGCCAGATTAACGAGGGCGCCCGGTTGTCGCAGTGCCTGCTGATGGATGGAGTGGTAGTGGGCAAGAACTGCCGACTGACAAAGTGCATTCTGGGCAAGCGCGCCGAGATTGGCGAGGGATGTGTGCTGACCGACTGCGAGGTACAGGAGAACATGCTTGTCGAGCCCAGGAGTAAGATAGTCCGCCCCTATTTCCTACCTTCCGACCCATCAACAAAGGAGGTGTACGGACATTTTGGTCCTTACCGAATGCAGGGCTAACAAACTCGTGTTTGTAGCGGAGGCAAAAGAGGAGAAGTTCATGTCATCCTCCGGTCTAGAAGCAACCGAGCAGGAGCTAGACGACCTTGCAGCAGATGAAGACCGGGGCGACGGCGGCCTGGGCGACTTCAACAATGACGACGATATTGCAGAGGACTGACTGGTGCGATACGACGCCGTTGGCAGCCACCGTCTGTTCGTTATTTTCGCCTTCCAGCTGGGGCCCTGAGTTATGCATTCGGGGGTTGAATTGGTTGTTCATCATGGGACATCCAAAGGACGGACGAAGGGAGAGGCGACATTGCAGGAGAAAACAAGCCAATAGCTTCGTCTCTGAGCTGGTTTCTGCGTAAAGCTTCGCAAAATCACAGCCGCTAGAATAGATGCAACAACGCCCTCACGTCCACCTCTTAGCTATCACAGGTCTGGGCTTTCAGTGTAGTCCACAGAGTGCTGTGTAATGTGTGATAAAAATAAAGTCCCTTTATCACATCAAGCTATCGATTTATCCCAAAATAGATCGCGAAAGATCAAGCAAGGGAAAGAAAAAAGAATCACTTACGCTCGCACGTTTTCTCTCTGTCCATATGATTTCATCGTGCTGCATGCCCCTTCTGTGTGCGTTGAGTGCGTGGATGCAAGCATGTCGTCTTGTAGTCTAAACCTCGTCGACAAACCCACACGCACTGTATAACTGGGGAAAGGAGATTGGATGGTTGATTGGATCACGGAAGGAGAAGGTGGCAGGTGGTTCAGCACCCCGAGCCGTTGCTTTCTTCACCGATGGAAAGCGAAACCGCAGGATCGCCCTGAAGGAGCGTCATGTCAATATTCAGCAATGTCAGGGCCTAAATCGGCAGGAGATTGCATGCCTTCCACCTCGATATCACACCAACACCAACATGCGTCCTCGTCCCACCAGCCTAATGTCCCCAGCCTATCTGCAACTCTTCGGACGGGAATCCCTTGTGGCGGCCCGTGTATGCCAGGGGCCGAAAGCTGTCGGGCGTCTGCATCCCTAGCCGACCATGCGGTGTAGTCGCTTGCGAGGTCTGGTTTACTAAACGGGGAAAGAGAGGGTTGAAGTTTGCCTAGCTTGCCAGCTTCGTCAGCCTGCGTGGAACGAAAGTTTAGTGCCTCTATCACGAATATCCGGCTGTAAGTGGTCTAGACTTGAGTAACCATGGCAGTGATAAGGTACGGTGGCGGACGGCTGGGTTCTTCGATGCTACTCTGACGGTGACTAATCAATAATCGTCTTGCCGAGTTGTACAGGAGATATCGCATATGTAAGGTACACAACGGCCGGTAAGTAGGCAGGCAGCTCCTAGGGGCAGGATCTATTTCCTCCCCCCCCCCCCCCACACACACACCCAACTGCCGGATGTGGAAGCCCAGGGACTTCGTACATCACAGACTGGGCTGTGCCATGGGTGCGGATAATTCAAAGTGAACGAAGCAATCATGCATCCCTGGTCTAAATAACAACAGGGTTCGCATCAAGAAAGGCGGAGGCATAAAATAGAACCGACAAACGAAAGTTTGCTTCTGGTGCTTGAAAGAAATATAAGAAACATGCTTACCCATAATGCAACGGCTCTTCCCTCCCGGGTCTGCAGAGATTCATGAAATGATGTCGAACCAAGGGAGCAATCGCCTAACTGCTGGACAGGGCGCCTCCCTCGACAAATCATCACCGTCCTTGGCTGTTTGCGTAAGAGCGCTCTGCAGAACGTCAAGTTATTGCTTACACAGCAGCACGACCTGTTTGTCGATGCAGGCATATAGGCGCCAGAATGATGTGGCGGGTCTGCGGCGGCTGCTTAGGCCAGTGAAGGAGGCTCAAGGCCACTTCCAATGCTGTGTAACTTTGTTTACCGATCGCCTTGCAGAGATTGATGGCACTATTTCCCGGATTTGGTGTGCAGATTTTGACACTGGTCATCGGTACCGACATGTCTACCGCGGCATGGGTGGAAGACTACCTAGTGGTCATGGCGATGGAAGGCAAACGGTAGCAAGGGCAGGGACAGCCCAAAAGCTTAAAGCCACTCGGCTCCGAGTTGACAAACAGGGGAAGGCCATGGAAACAATTTATAGGCAGGGCTAGCCACATCGGGCTCCGAAAAAGGAAGTCATGCAAGGCGTGATGCCCGGTCGACACAAACTGGCCAGACCCTCATTGGAAGGGAGAATACAAGAGAATCGGACGCGGGATCCGTGCTCTCGTCTGAGGGTGCTCCCCATCTGAGCCGCCGCTGTCCATCAAGTCAGTCGTAGCTGTTGACCAACTTTTGCCAGAGCTGAATCTAATTGTGATTGGCGTAGAGGTGTGATGTGTCAGATAGCAAGATGCCACTAAAGTTGTTAGGGCAGAGGCAGACGCCATCACCACACCTGAAAACAAAGTTGGCTCGGGTAAGCGAAGTTAGGTAGGTGTCGCTGAAGTGCGGGGGAAAAGACGCCGGCGACTGCGACAGAGCACAGGGCACAAGGTGATCGGCACGACAGCCTGGCATGGACTTTCGCCGAAATGGAGAAACTTTATCCTTGCTGTGCAGGCTTGTGGCCGAAGCGTCTCAAGGAGGTTATGACAAGAAAGTGATAGCTGCGACAAGTCTAGAGACCCATCGGTCCGAGACCCATCGGTCCGAGACAAACCTATGCAGGTGATGCCTTGGTTGAGAGAGACGCTGCATTCGGCTGTAGGTCAGCTTCATCAAAGTAAAGACCAAAGAGACCTCTGGTTGAATAGCAGCGCAAAATGGGACTAGTCTAGGAATAAACTGTATGACGCGCGATGCGGGTTGAGCCAACCGCAGGAACCTGGATCTCGCAGACAGCCGAAAAGAAAAATGGGGGATGTAGGGCGGAAGGGGCCTTGTTTGCTGCTGTGTTACTCCAGCTGCTTCTGCTGCTTGCTTGCTGCTATATTGCTCTAGCTGCTTCTGCTGCTTGTTTGCTGTTGTGTTACTCCAGCTGCTTCTGCTTCTTGCTTGCTACTGTATTGCTCCAGCTGCTTCCACTGCTTGCTTGCTGCTATATTGCTCCAGCTGCTCCAGCTGCTCCTGCTGCTTTCTTGCTTGCTGCCGCCTTCCGTCCCTTCTTGTCATCACTCCTATTTCCTGGGTGGGCTCTCAGTCAAAAAAGGCAGGCGCCAAGGCACAGCTAGCGAGTTCAGGTGAGAATTCCCAGTGAGGGAAAGTGCCGGTGTGTCAAAAGCTAGTTGCCATTGACGGGTCTTGAAGGCGCAGGCTGAACAGTGTGTGCAAATAAAAGGTCCATTTAAGGTTTTTTTTTGGCTGGCCCTGCTAACCCTGTCCTCGTCTGTCACCTCCCCCGCCAGATCACGGCTACAACCCCTAGAACCTAGTGCGGACTGCAACCCTGCCCGGATCGATTCCAGGTTCCGTGCCCTGACCGCCATTGGGCTTCTTCCCCAGTTGCGATTGCGTACTACCATCAGACGATTCAAAGCCCCGTCAGCCTATCGACGGACTCGCACCCTCTCACCTTACGCCGCTAGCCTCCCCAGGGTCCCTCTCACTCACAATGTTACCGTCCTCGCCCAGCCAGCTGGATCGCCAAGATCCTACCGTGTCCGTTTAGCCCCTCGAGCAAGGATACCGGACCCGGGTTGAACTGGGCTGACGTGCTTTCTTTCTTGCGTTTCCTGCCTGCTCCAGTATTTTTTTCTTTCTCTTTTTCTCCTTCTGCTTTATTCCGTATGGCTGTCGTCCTGGCGTTTCTCCCCCCTCCCCTGGTTTGGACCATTGGCCCTTGTGGGCATTTGGTTTAGACAGGGTAAGGCGACAGGAGACTGGAGACTGGAGACAGGCAGTGACAAGATAACAGAAGGTGAGGCTTTGTTAGGCTTGGTGAGAGACTGAGCTGCTCTCGTTGCCCTGCTGGATGAGGTCTTGGTTCAACTTGCGCTATCTCCTGGCCGATCTCCGTGTCTGCTCTTGGCTCGAGTGGCTTGGATGGCAACCGTCCATCCCCATTACAGTATTTCTGGCTAGCCTCCCTCCGACAAGCGTCGTCGATCCACCACACCACTCTCGCTGGCGTGTCTTACTGATCTTGACTCCGGAGCAAGGCCACCTGCTCCTCATTCCTGCCTTTGCTATCGCCATTCCACGGCCGTCCTAGCGGAGTCGTTGGTCTGCTTTGTGGCGATAATCCCCAGACTCTCGGCTGATCTACAGAGTTGCTTTTGTCCGGCCGTTCATGCAAGCCCCTTCAGTTTGCTTGATGGCGTTCCTCTTTTGTCTCGTTGGTCGAGCGTTCAACGCATTTTGAAGCCAGTACTGTTAGCGAGAATTTGCTGATGAAGAGCCTCCTCGCCAAAGCGAGTACGAGCAACTGCTCTCGAGTCAAGGCTTCCAGCTGTGGCCTTCGTTGGGCACTCCGGTTCCGGATTCTTGCAGCTTCTGTTCAAGAACAGGGCCCGACGCATTAACAGTCATGGCTCCATCCACCTGCAGAGCCGTCATGCGAGACAGTCAGAGGTACCTACATGTCGTGAGCAACAGGACGCTGGTGGATGGTGGGGCTGATCCAAATTGGGCGACTCCTTAAACGCCTCTCCTCTCGGTCAATTTCCTCGTGCCCACCCTGGCTCTCTGTGCTTTGGACGCCTCTTGCTTCTCTGCTGCATTCCAATCTGCGGCTCCTTTCCCTTCACGGACCCTCTTATATTGGCAACACTATTCTCATTTGAACAGCCGATTTCGCCCATCTTGTCTAAGGGGTACACTCTCCCCTTGGCGATCCTCCCCACGGTTCCTATATATCAATCAGAAAGCCTCCGCTTCCCTTCTTCAGGGGAAGATCTAATCCTGCCTCCAACCCTCTGCTCTCTACTCTCAGTATCTTTGCTTCTTACCTTCCTTACCACTCCTGAAGCATCCATGAATAACAAGATGGAGCTCGGCGACCTTCCTATGTGTGAGTTGAGGGTTGATATGAACTTCAATGACAGCGAGAACTTCTGCTTCGGCCACCAGGCCATGGGATGTCTCCCGTCCAGCGCAGACGGCTCTTCCTACGCCTCAAGTTTTGGCCCATATACACCAGTCTCAAGACGGTCGACTCCCCCATTCACCAATCTCCTGGACCATGGCTCTTCTTTCGCTTCATCCTTTAACTACGAACTCACCCCACCGGCCTCCGCCATGTCGTCCTGTTTTCCAGCCGGCCCAAACACCGGGAATGCCCCGGAATTCTTCCAATCCGGGTTTCCTCTCACACCGTCCCGGAACCAGTTCGACGTCCATGGTGTTCACCTGAACGACTTTAGAGGACAGTTAGCTTCTCACAACACTCTTATGTACTCATTTGGGAATGATCTTGGTTCTTCCCCTCTGGTGCCAACGCCTGTGCAGGCAATCCCTGCCAGCCAGACTTGGGAAGACTCGTGGTCCACCTGGGTTCAAACAGGCAGCCCCATCAGCTTCAAGTCATCTGATATACAGGGCCTCGAAAACGCCAAGGGGCCGTCGCCTTCTGAAGCTGCTGCCAGAAGGCGTCTCTTCGTGGAAGAGGCGAGGCAGAAGACGACGGCTCTCCAGAGAGCTCAAGGCATCCGAGCACGCGCCAAGGCTGCAAAGTGCGATGACAGTGTGGTGATCGGGGACGGCGTCGCCGTGTCAAAGATTGCATCTGGGAAGCACAGATGCCCCCATCCCAATTGCCAATCCAAGCAATACAAGAGGATGGAACACTTGAAGAGACATCTCAGGTCGTGAGTTATATCAACAACCTGCTCACATTGGAGATTTGGATGAGCTAACGTATAACAGGGCGCATAGCAAGGATATATACAAATGTCATTTCTGCGACAAGACGTTCAACCGAAACGACAACCGCAGGCAGCATCACTACTTGCACACGGTTCCAAACCGGAGAGCCCCAAGAGTGAAATGGGTGGAGGGCGCAGAGAAGGCATTGGAAGAAGAGTTGAAGCAAATCAAGCCTCGACGAGTCGCAAAGACGAAGAAGCGCATCGCAGCTGCATCATGAATCAGTGCCAAACCACGCACCAACAACAGTTTGGTGATTCGACATTCAACAATGGCCTTTTTTTTCTTGAACAACAGCAGCAACAATTCCCCTAATATACCGGATCCTGTTACAAACAGAGGATTCGCATTTTGTCAACATACTCCAGCGTCGCCCATGAAGGCTTTGGGAGGCCTGTGTGCGCTTAGGACGTGTTGGATTTGGTGTTTACTTGTTTGGTTGTTTGTTTGAAAAGGAAGCATTCAAAAATATCTACGTGCGGACACAACAAGCTCCATGGATGATGGATGAGTTTCGAGGCCTCACAAAAGGGGCCTGTGTAACAGTAATCTGTATTAGCGACAGTCATCGCTGCAAATTAATCAAGATATCGTTATCTATCACCGCCGTCCCCGTGCAACCGAAAGTTGGTATCACTTGCGCTTCTGCCACGGCGCACATTGCTGCCAGGAAGGATTTGGCACAGACAAACCGTGTCGTGCAGTTCCTCGTGTGCGAGTAACAACACTTGTGGGCCGGTGTGTCAAGCTGCCTATCTCAGATCAGACACGTCGATGTCCGCCGAGACACTATCATAACATGTCCTCGTAACGCATCACTGATCCTCGAGAATGACCAATCCATGCCTGGCCATTCCTAGCTATGGCTGTGTGAGTTTAACCCCCAGACCTTTTTTGCAACGTAATAACGTGGGAACATGGTGAAGCCGCCAAGACGAGTATCGTGCTTTTGAGGCAGAGTGGGAAATAACGCCCTGAAACTGGTTCGGTGTTGATAGGAAGATGTCCCTTTGTCCCTCGGGGTGTCCTTAGCCATCGATCGCCAAACATGTGTCTGGCTGAGTTATTGATTCAAGCAGACACACTAAGGAGCTTTGTTGGTAGCCAAATATATGGTGAGAATCCCCCACCCACCTCCCCAACAATGAGCATCGAGGCAGCTTATCTCCCAAGATTCCAGTAGTTGACAAAGAGGAACTCAGAAAGCTCTGACCAAGACTAGATAGCTGTCGGGCATGACTCCGGCTCCCTATGCCACACACGACTTTAACCAAAGAGAGGCAGGGCAGCAGGGAAGTTCGACAGAACTCCGCTCTGCATTGCATACGAACATGAAGCAATGCGGGAATGCGTTAACAGAAAAGAGAAGCGTTTATGACTTGCCTGACTCGAGCCGCACCGGACTTACCCGAAAACGGTCTCGGCGGTTCACAAGACTGGCGTTCGTGCCACTGGCTGGTTGCCTGGCAGTTGGGCTGCAAATTCAATGTCTTTACTATGGGATTCTCGCAATGGGACTTCCAAGCAAGTGCCCACCGGGCGTTACGCCGGCGTTCCATACTCCCCCCTCCTTTTCAACCTAGCTAGCCCGAGCCCCCACGCACATCACGCCACGGTATCGCACCTAACAGTTTTCTTCTCCTCCTCTCTTCCCTCCCCCCTCTCACTTTAATTTTTTCCCTCGCTTGAAATAAGACGCCCGTTCACCGCCCACAATGTGGCAAGCTGACTGCGTGCATAAAATCCGAAGTGCGATCGATTTACCCGGTGTGAGTGGTTCACTTGCACGGAATGCCCACGCTATGTTTGGTCCACCTTGCGTGTTCATCCTCGTCAGATCAGCGCTGGGAAGGGAGCCTGGAGGGGGGAGTAAGGCCAATCTCATTTCGATTCAGATAAGAAACAGTCACGAAAGAAAATGACTTATATCCGTAGTGTACGAGAACAAAAACAATTCCCCGCCTCAAGTCAGGGGATGGCAGACGGTAGATCACAACGTGGGCTGGAGATTAATCTCCGATCAGCGGTCACAACCTCTCTCCTTGGCCGAGAGATGGTCTGACCACCTTCTGCCATGTGGCTGGACGAAAAAAGAAGAGAGAGAATCGAAACCCGGTTGATCTTGCCATCCCAGGTTCCTGACGGGCATCGAAGTTGTAGCCATATGTGTCTGTGCCTGGGGTGTGGCATGATGTGTTTTTTTACTGCCAACAAATGGTGTGAGTGACACAAGATGAGCTGGCCAGCCCCTATTTTTGAAAGCACATGGCCAACCCTAACCCGGAGGCGGTGGTACACTACACAATTAGCAGCCTAAGTTAGGTAAGTAGGTCATTACTTACCTACTACCTATGCAGTAGTTCCATACAGACAGCACTGGCAGCCGCCTGTTCTCCAGGCAGCTCCGCGCTGTGCCTCCTCACCTGTCTTACCTGAGAAGCTGGTTATCGTTCGCAATGCGGAAGGCGCAATCCAACTTGGGTGCTGCCTCGTGATCTCAAAATACATTTGTCTTTTGTGGATCGTCACTTTTTCGCTGCGTCTGCCACTCAACACGCACTGGCCTGCGATTTGGCCATCATTCCTGCTTTCTGCATCATCAGGTCATGTCGCAGATCAACGCTTTCGCTCATCTCAACAGTATTACGGACACTACCACGGGACATGAACTTGGACAACATTGCCATGTGTAGTACATTGCATCGTCATGTAGTAGGCCAAAAAGCGTCAAACGCTGGGCGCCTGAGACGGACCAGCCTCACTGCTACCGACCATTGAAACCACTCACACCCCGGTATTCGACCCATTGACCTCGACAATGGCACATCCACCTTCCTATCAAGACGCCACGCGCAAACTGGATTGGCTTGAAATTGTCGCGCCCTATGCGCATGCACGAGACTATGCACGGCTTTGCCTCGTCTCGAAGCGATTCCACCGCCATTTCGCCCCCCGCCTCTGGAATGACCCTCTCACGGCTGCCAACACGCTGCTGTTGAACCGAGACAATGGCGAGTACACGGCCTTACCTTTCCCGGCTCTGATCATCTCGCGCTTGGCCTAACCAGACACAAATCGGGCAGATCTTGAGTGGTACTACCACTTCCTCGAGCATGTCAAGGACGTCCGAGCTGCAACTTGCGCTCTCGTCACCTGCCTCGACCTGCGGGGCTTGGGCGGTCGGCCCGCATCCGCAGAGTTCTCGCTGGATTTTAGCGGGCCGAGCCTCACGGCCACTTTGCGCCGACTGCCTGCCGCCTTCCCCCGGCTGCGCAGCATCCTGCTCGATGGCCACCCTGACGTGGATGCGGGCGCGCTGGTAGTAGCCTCTCCGAGCTCTGTGCCGCCCACCTTCGAACCCCCGTTGCTCTTGAGCATACCGCACTGCCAGATCAAACTGCCGACGGCCTTTTTCGAGTCGGCGTATGTGACGGGCCTTGTTTATTTGGATGTATCTGATATGTCTGGCTCCTTGAAGGCTCCCTTGACTCAGTTGGTCCTGAGTTCGGCCAATCTGCCTCGCCTTCGGATATTAAAAGCGCAAGGGCGGGAGATGGACGATGCAACGGCATTACTCCTCTTCCAGGCGTTTGGCGACCAACTGTGGAGTCTGGATCTGAGTCGCAACAACCTCACAGACAGAGGCCTCAGTTTCATGTGCGAATGGGCTTTTTCGAGGCACTCCTTGCGATCAGATCAGACGAGTGGTGAGCGCTTTGAAGTCGAAGGCGCGCTTTCATTCTGCCCAGGTGATGATAGCGAGCCTTTTCGAAGCTTCTGCTTCGTCAAGGAGTCGCCGTGGAGCGCTACTTACAGCCATCCTCAGAGATATCTCGTCGATGCGCCTGTTTACACTCGAGATGTTCAGGGGCCGACGCCGCAAGGGATACCTTGTCCCGTACGTTTAAATGGGCGAGTGAAGATCAGGGACGACTCGGCCAGTTCCATCCAGAAAATACTCTCTGCCAACTCAATGCATCTCATCCCTCAGTTGGAAGAGCACGTCCACGACCTTGACATATGTCAAGGCCACGGTGGCATCACTCATCTCTATCTCAATGAGAATAACATATCCGCTCAGGCCGTTGTGCAGATGATCCGCTCGACGACCGGCCAGCTCGAACATCTTGATTGCGATTCCATGTTCCTCCACGGGCCAAGTGGCTCGCTGCCCAAGTGGATGCCTAGGACGGCGAAGCTCTCGGGGATTCTTGGCGCTGCGCACTTATTCCGGCCCCTTTTCTCGTCGAATTTACAAGTCCTGCGTATCCATCACTCCCTCGTCACTCAGCTGCCTTCTCTAGAGACGGATGATCTACCGACGATAGCTAATCTCTGGCTCGCTGAGACCTTTCTCCTCCCAAAAGCAGAGTTGGCCTATCCTGAGGCGTTTGTTCCGGATATGAATCCAAGGCTGCAGTCTTTGACTCTGACGCGAATCCCTAGGTACTCTACAGGGAGGGTTATTGAGAAGCTGATTGGATTTCTAAAACTCGCCTCAGTCCAAGAGCGGGCGATACAAGATGCCCAGGTCTCGACTCGGCGTGGACCGTTTCTGCTGCTCGGTTTGAGGCGCATCCGTCTCGAATTCGAGCACGATCCAAGCGAGGAATTAGCTGAGTTCTCTGATAGTCTGGAATTGGGGGTACCAATCAACTCCGTCACCCAAGAATTCAGTTTCTTTGGCAACTCTGGCGGCTGGGGCTCCTCGCCAACAACAGAGAGTAGTACGCCCACCATCACATCAAACAACACCGGCAGCGGCAAAAACAGCAACAAGAGCCACAGGACGCCGCCTACGTCGGTGGAGAGACACACTGGGGGAGGCAGGCAGCCCCACAGTTCTGTGTCCGAGCTCTCAGAAAATGGCCAAGAGTCGGGCCGACTCGTGGAATTGCACCACCCCGAGACTGATTCTCAAAGTGGGCTGGACTTTTCCGTGTCTGGCTGGACTTGCGGCGGCGGTCGCGGTGGTGGGGATGGTAAAAGTCGTCGCACAACTGCCGTTCATGAATACCTGAGTTTCCTCAGAGACCGCGATCTTCACACTGCCGCCGGCACCAACCGAACTCCTCCTGAGCCCGCATCTCCCAACCACGTCGCCGCGGGGTGTCCACCCGGATCGTACATTTTCACGGCCGCATGGGATGCGATTCTTTTCAGTGACTGTCAAAGCATGCGGAAGCCGACACGGCTAGAATTGGAAGGAATGCGTGATGTTGTCGGTGCCATCAAGGCGTACCGGCTGGAAACAAGGCGGGCGTTTGATACGGCCCGCAGAATGAATGGCAGATCTGGTATGCCGTTGCTGGGTGAACCCCACTTTCATTGGTCTGGCCGGCTAGAAGTGTCTATGAAAGATACCATGGCACATTACCATGCTTCAAGATATTGGCGATGAAGTAGCTGTTTTGTGATTTGTGGAGCCGTTCGCTACGATCTACTCATTTATATGTGAATGAATGATATGCGGAATATGTAGTGTAAGAAATATGGGCAATCTCGTTCTGTCGGTACTAACAACTTTGCAAGATGTTCTCACGGCGACTAAAGAGATGTGTATGCATGCTGTCCTTCAACAAACTTCAACAAAGGTTTCTCTACTGGCACAGTGATTTGGTCTAGCGATAATGGTGTACCTCGAGACAGAATGAAGTCACCTTGAACCAGGCCTTGTGTTTCCAATTCTCCCAAGGAAGGTTTCCTTCCATATTTTTAAGTCTTTCATTGATATGTCGGGAAGTTATTGCCATGGTTTTCCCATGCTCGAGTAATGGTTAATAAGTAACTCTGATGACTTCTTTAACCGGGCATGTTTTCTTTTTTTCTTCCTCCATTTTTAATGGTATATAATAAGCTAGTACTACAAAAGTACCAAAGTCCAATAGATGTCTGCACAGATGTTGGCCTAAGTAAGAGCATCTAGGTAAGGTACGGATGGATGCCTTATCTGCAATCTATTTTTCACCGTTTATGTTTCAAAAAGGGAGGTTGGGGGAGAGTAGAGAGGTGGATGTACTTGTTGCTCTTCTTTGCGGTCGTTTTGGTGATGCACAAGTTACACGGATAAGCAAGGTTGGTACTATTATTCCAACTGAACCACGAGAGAGAGAGGGGAGGGATATGTTGCGTTCAATTGTTTTCTTTCTTTGTGTTTGCTTCTTCAACTAGAAATGAAAGGAAAAAGAGGGAAGAAACGAGATTAGAATTGTAAGGAACTGAATATAGAAGTGTTGGAAAAAATACTTTATAACGGGATTAAAAACACAAAAAGCGACAACATAAATGGCAGACTCAATGAAGAGGTAAAGCGAGCTCGGGGACGGTATAAAAAATCCAGAATGTCAATAAATGCTTGGTTCAGGGGTTAATTGAAGATCGATTAGGATTGGAGTCGAAGTTGAGCCATCTTCTATCGATGTGGCATATTCCATCGAACTGAGATCATCGCTTTTGCCGTAGCTGGATGTTCGCTTCAATCACATTGAGAGATGTGTCCGCGATAACCACTCCGCTACGCAAGCTGTTGGACTTTTGGTTCTGGGATAAGTATATTTCGTCTGATCAAGTTACCAAGACCGCGGTCATTGAGAAGGGGTCAGTCAGTCCGGATTCCTGTAACACGATTGGGCAGCTCGCCAGGGGACCATATATTATCTGAGGTGTTGAGACGAGGTACGTGGTGGTGGTGACTGTTTTAGGGTAAGTTGACCCTCAGTGGGATATGAGGGAGGGACGGCTCTCTTGCTCCCTCTTATGACGCAATCCCTTTGTTGTCTTTCGTTCCCAGGATTGGATTGAACTGCGAAGAAGGAAATCCAGGGGGAACAGCAAGCAAGCCCTCGTACATAAACAGCTAACCTTCAGACCCAAGACGATCTAGGACAATCAGGATGAGAAAACGCATGCTAGTAAAATGAATGCTAGTGGTTTATTGCTTACGAACCGCTGATACCGAAAATCAAGTCGTAACTCATGAGGACGCTGAGATACAAGCTAGGTTTTCAGAGACACATGGCACCAAGAATCCGGATTAGTTCTTCCTCTCCTTCCATGTCCATTTCCATACATCAACCCACTGTCTCTTTCAAGTCCCTTTCATCAGATACCGTATACCGTCCACCCGCCACTATTCTAGCGGCTTTCCAGGTTCTTGAACCTAATCACCATGTCAGCACATCAATTTGTCCAAAACCGCAGCCATGACAAGAGAGAGATAACTCACTTGTTCACAACCCGCTCAATTCCATCACAGCCCATCTTCAGCGTCTCCATCTTGGGGCCGTACGAAAAGCGCACAAAGTGGTGGCATGGAGAATCAAACAAGTCCCTTCGTCTGGCGGGGTTGAGGTCGAAGAAGATTCCCGGAACGACAATGACCTTCTCCTCTAGACAGGCCTGGAAGAAATTCAGGCCGTCGGAAATGGGACCTGGCAAACCCTCGAGGTTGAGCCACAGGTAGAAAGTCGAATCCGGGACGTGGCGGATGGTGAAGCCCATCTTGCGCAGGCGCTCGACGACGTAGTCACGCTTCTCGCGGAAGTGAGTTTGCAGGGCGATCATCTCCTTCTTGACGAGGGAGGGCTCGAGCATCGGAATGGCGGCTTCTTGAAAGGGCACATTGGTACCGCCATCTAGGTAGGAGCCGCAGGAGCCGATACTTTCCCCCCGCACTGTTAGTATTTACTTAAGGGCGGCAAAAAGTAAAAAGGGGGCATACGCCTTGATGAATTCCTTGGGGCCGATGATCCATGCCACACGCCATCCAGGCAGGCGGAAGCGCTTCGTCAGGCCGTCAATGATGAGCACGTCGTCTTCATCGACATCTTTGACGTTTTCCTGCACATATAAAATGCCTGCATCAGTCACCCTGGTCTCTGATACAAAGGGTGGTCAACAGCTAAGTTTACTCACCGCTGCGCTGATTGTCGAGCCATCGCAGTTGCTTGTATAATTATATCCTGAGTAAAACTCGTCACTGACGAGGGTGGCACGCTCGCGGCAGATATCCTGAATTTCGGCGAGCTCCGGGTTTTGAACGACGCGACCAGTTGGATTCCGCGGGTTCGAGGTGATAATTACACCAGTGCCTCGCGCGATCTCCTCGGCAATCTTATCGGGATGAATATGGTAGCCATCTTCTTCTGACAGAGGGACGGGGATAGCGGCGAACTGAATTTGTTAGCATGCCTCGAGGCTCGTAATGATCGTTTATACGGCGTGTCATACGTTTTTGAAGAGAGACAGCATCTCATTGTAAGCTGCATTTTATTGTTAGTCTGGGATGTAGTGGTAATGGTGTGGACAAGAAGCTCGCTAATTACCAGTATAATCAGGAATGAAAAATCCAACATAGGCGTTATTCAGGACTGCTGCGATGCGGATCAGGCCAGCGCGGCCGCCAGGAACAATGGCGACATTTTCCCACGTGTACTGGCTCGGGAGGCCCTTGCGATGCATTTCGTTGTACAGATGGGCAACCGCCTCTCTTAGAGGCTTGATGCCGGCGGTTGGCCCATACTCGCGGCCACTCATGGAGATGTCAATCGTCTTGGGACGGGGGAAGCAGCCTTCAATGTCATCTTCTACCTGATCACGTCGTTAGAATACGATACGCCCCAATTAATTTTTGGGCTGCAAGAGAAATTCTACCTCAGGGGCACCCTCTGATTGAATTGTTAGCCGTTTATTCGAGACCTTATTATCGGAGAGAGCATGTTTGAGGATATGGATGAGCCAGGCGAGAGGGGGAAAACGACAAATACATACGGCCGAGGTTAGCCCATTTGTCGGGCTCTTCAAAAAAGCCATGCTCGCCAGCTCGCTCCGTGCACCACACAACACCGGTGGAAGATCTAGTTGCATCGAGACCAGCATGTGGGAGATGCCTGTAGGGACAATGGTGTTCAGTATCAACATTCCGACATTCTTGAGCATTTGGTAAAATACATACCCTTCGTGGGCAGCCCGAAACTGCCTATGGATCTTGCTGCTCGCCTCTTGTATACACAAAGACACCATTAGCCAAGAATATCACAATGGGCATCCCCCGCCATTTAGCAGGCCGTACTTGTTGGGGTTATTTACCATTCAAGCCAGGCTCGACATTGGAAAATCGTCTCGCGGGCCTGGGAACTCCAGTGTTCCGGTTGATGCTGAACTTGCGAGAAGCAAACGCCGAAATGGCGTTCGACATGGAAGACATGCTCTTGTGCGCGACGCCAACGGTTGAGTATCATGCACTGGAATGAAAAGAATAGACAGCGAAAATCCCCTGAAGTGGAAAGGGCGACTGCAAGGCAGTTTATACGGTGCGGGTGCGTGCCCAATGAAGACCTGAACTTAGTTTGGTTGGTCAGGTGTGAAGTTAAGTTACACGGTGAATGTGAACGGGAGGAGACCAAGTTTTGAAGGAGGAGCAGCACCCGGAAGAGTGAGAGTGGGGCTGTGTTTAATGTAGATTAGATGAAAAAGAAAAGGTAAAAATACCGCTGCGAGGTGAGATGAGAACTTCGGTATGCATACCCTGCACGGGAATTCCGTGTGTTTGGCAAGAAGTGGTTGCTTATGTTGGGAGTGAAGTTGCACACCGCAACTGCCAGAACAATGAATGTTGCCGCCCTACCTTATCCCCAGCGGACAGACACACACACACGCGCGCGCACCTGTGGCCAAAAAAAGCCAGGGGTTGTCAAACCAAACGAGCACACTTTAATGCAGCTCGCAAGGGAACGTGGCCATCTGACTGGTCAGCGACGAAGAAGCTGAGAAAGCCTGCATCGTAGCTCGCATCTTTGCAATGGGGGGAAGGTTGTCTCCGATTCGACAGCACCCCTCCAGCTTCCCCTCGCCATCTCTTATCGTCAAGGCGTACATGCACGACTTGAAAGCGGAATGCGTGAAATACGACCCCCAAACGGATGATAAGAAATAAGCCTTAAAGAATGCAGCTAGAGAAAGGAACCTCTCCCCGACATCAAAGATCGTACAAATATTCACCATAGCAGAAATGAATCCAAGCATGCAAGGCATAGAGCTGGAAAATAACACCAGGAGACGAGAGAATATCCCCGTATTCACCAAAGGACAGAAACAGTTTCACCCAATTCGGACATAAGACGACCAAAGGAACCCTAGTTTCATGTGGTAATAGGCGATCTGTATCCAAACGGCAGTACTTCCCCGGTACCGCAGAATGGTACAAAACAACCCCGGTGAAGCATAGAAGAAACTCAAACAAAGAATAAAAAAACACACCCATAGGTTAGGAACATCTGCTTAATAGAGACAGACAACTTCAAGGCATATTATTACATCACAACTTGGGTAGATGTAGGTACCTTATTTAGGTGCCAAGTTCATCAAAGCCACTGCAACAGCACTAAGACCATAAAGGTGCCGAAACTTAGTAGTTATTTCGGTCCTCCTCTGTCTACCTAACCACTACACACGCTGCTCGTTCTTCCGTGTCTGGAATCACAGAAAAGGACATATCCTTCTCATTTCCTTGCCTCCGCTGATTGATCCCGCATCCGCACGTCCCAGCATATAAAACGGATCCCACTCGCTGGCAAGGGACTAATGATGTAAGCCATAACCAGAAAACAACAGTGATCCCGCATGCCCCGATCTCCTTAACTCCCGATCCGTGTGTCTATCTTCCTTCAATGATCCCGGCAGTCATCACCTGGGTAAGGGGGAAACAAGAAGCCCAAAAAAAGGAAGAACTTAGGTTGTAAACTCGGGAATAGCAGGGAGAGAAAAAAAAAAAAAGATGTGTCATCCATTTGGCCAGTCATTATGCATCCACTGACTGCCCCACTCACTCAGTAGTATCCATCTCATCGGCTGTCTTCTGTCTCGCAGCAGCAACTCTCTCCCTCTTCCACTCCTCAATCTGTTCCTTGAGTTTCGTGTCTGGGATGACATCATCAATCGTCATGGGCTGCCTCGTATATGGATCCTTTGGATCACTCAGCAGATGCTGAGTGATGGTGGAGCGATCCACGATGGCCTTGGAGGGGAGAATGACGGGGTCGGTCATGAGGATGCCCATGATGGGGTCCTCGAACTCCGCTGGGGCATCGTCAAAGTCGACCTCGGCACGGTCAAAGAGCTCTTTGGCAGTTTCGAACTTCTTGCACAATGTGGCCCAGGCCGCAAGCTCATCCGCCTCCTTCAGGTGCTTTGCGCGGAGAATGGTGCCGGCGCTTCTCATGGTGTCAGGTTTATACGAGCGGCCGTCCGAAGCGACGGCGTCGATAAAGGCCGCGCTGGACCCCAGGTTGAGGTAGATATCTATAATCTCGGGCAGAAGGGTTTTGGGATTAAACGAGTAATTCTCTGCGTTGTCCACCTTGAGGGTCTTGGACTTGGGGCCAGTGAGGATGTCCAAATTGTAATCAAGCATGCCAGCCAGTCGCTGGACGATTTCGGGCATGGTGAATGCTTCGCTTAGCGTATTGGTGAAGAGCTTCATCATGCCTACCGTCTCGTTCACCAGCTGCATATATGACGTAGCCTGCTGTTCGACGTTCTTGAGTTCCTCCTCTGCCTTTTCCCGATCTTGTTGCGACAGGTTGCCTTTCAGCTTCTCCTGTAGTTCGTGAATTTTTGGGAATTTACTCAGGCCTTCATCCAGAACATATGTCGCATCATTCATGAGGAGATTGACAAAACGAACAAAGAATGACCGGTTAGACCTGCATCTATGTTAGCATTTCGATTAATAAAGAGACAGTGGGCTGAAAAGCGTACTTGCTCGACTGGGTCAACTGCTGTTTGTACACATCGTTGACCCAGATGCATTTTATTATCTGGAAAATCTCGTAACGGATGTTGAACTTGTCGTAAAACTGCGTGTGCGCTCCCGTGGATTCACACTCTATGTAAAACTTCATGATGGCGTGGAGCAAGTAGTCGTTGGCGAATTTCGTGTTCGTCATGACATCGGCTAGAACCCCCTTCTTCAGGTGGTAAATGGGCCAGGTACCCTGAAAGAGCAACGAAACCAGGGAACTCTTCAGATACGGATTCCTGATGTACTCGGACGACTCCAAGAACGTAACGCTCAGCGCGATCATCTCATCTCCAACCGCTGACAGAATCACCTGAGGGACATAACGGAAAAGGAACTTGAGGTTGTCCACAATGTCCTGCAGTGCGTACTCGGGAAGGCAGCTGAACGCCTCTGGCTGGGCAGCCGAAAGAGGAAGGCGAAGCGACTTGTCCGGAGTGTAGTCGCTTTGACTCGCAACTCGGAGCAGCCAGACAGCGACATATCGCATAAACTGTAGTGACCGGCTCTGCATCTTCTGGTCAAGGAGCACGCCTTCGATGGCGAACTTCAACGCCATCGCCTTCTCCAGGTACGACGTGTGACGCTGTACTGCCTGCTCAAGCAGGCGGATTTGATCCGGCCTGTGCGCAAGCTTGGGGCGCTCAGCTTCTATGGCAGCGAGCTGCTTCTCCATGTACTTTATGTCCTTATCGAGAGTCTTCATCTTGGAGTTCGTAGCCTCGCTCCCATAGTGATGCGATGCCAGTGCCAAGAAAAAGACTTCCGTGATGAAGTTGGACTCCCCGTCAACCCTGGTAGCGTAAAACGCATCGGATTCTGACTGATCGGCGTTCAACTTGGTTTCTTCCTTGATATCCAGTCGGGGGTTTCTTCGGAAGTAGTTGATGTCGATACGCCCCACCTTGGAGAAGGTGGTATCCATGAAAGGCTCACAGAGGTAGTCGAGAATGACAGTGACATTTACCATGAAGCCGTCTGAAGAAACCTCTTTAGGGTCTACCTGAATTGCTCGTCTCTTGTGGTTGGCATTCATGATGTAGGCAAACCAGTCTAGCACCCGGTTCTTCGTTTTGGCGCTTGCGCGTATAAAGGCATTGATGATGGTTCGAAGGTCCGACTGGTGAGCGGTGAGGGTCATCTGGAGGGCGCTTTGCGATGTCGCAATACGGCCCTTATCCATTGTCCTCGGGCCTGAGAAGTAGACCGCAGTAACCTCAGGCTGCAGGGGCGATATACGGAAGAAAGGGCCAAGAAGGGTGTGTTTCTCAATGCCCGGGGCAGACTGGGCCATTTGGAAGCGGCCATTCTCTGCCAGGCCGTCCAACAAAGGTGGAAATCTCGAGTACGTCAACAGAGCCTGGTTATTGGGTTAGTTTAGACACACGGGCATATGCTTCAGTGATACACACATTGACATATGGCTTGTAGTTATCGTTCATGCTCAAGGTGGAGAGCCTCGTGCTGATGTCCACCATGGCCTTCGTGAACAGAGGCTTGATCGAATCATCGTCGTCTAAGCGAGACACGGCCTCGGTGAAGAAGTCCATGCACAAGCCATTCTCGGCCTCTACATCGCGCAGAAGGTAGGGCACCAAGGTGTCATGGTGAACATTTGGTTCTCGCCTGTGTTTTCTTGTTAGACAAGATTGGCGACAACAACAAACTCTGCCAAGACAATATCTTACCCGAAAAGTTCCGGCATGGTGACAGCAAAGATGCAGTTACTGAAGCACAGGCGTCTCGCCTCCTTCAAAACCTCTTCCTTCTGGGGCACCGGACCGCGGAGAGTCTTCAGTGCCCTTGCAACGCGCTTCCAGCAGGGGAGGAGGTAGTCGAGCAGAGGCTTGTCTAGCGGGAACGCCGTGGCCGCTTCCATGATCGCTTCCTCGACTCTCTCGAGAGACAACTTGAGATTAGAGAGATCGGCTGCCAACTCCCCGCTCAGACCCTCCAGAAACGTCAACTTATGTCCGAAGCTGTCCGCGGTCCGGCTCGGGTCGACTGTAACGCGGAACACATTCTCCAACATGCGGTTGGTGTAGTCTTCGATCGACTCTTCCTTGGGCGTTTGCTTTCGGGGCGGCGGGGTGGCTGATGACGAGTCAATCTCTCGTGCTCGTTTCTTGTAGGAATCGCTGATAGTAATACCTGTGGTGGGCTGTGGCGGCGCCGCCGGTGAGATGTTGATCTTCGGACGGTTGACCGTTTCCGACTCTCTGGTAATCTGGTCTGCTGATTTGGACGAGCTCGCTATGGCTGTTGTCGGTGCTGCAGAAGCTGTAGACCTCTCGCCCGTCGGGGGCTTCGGCGAGGCTGAGGGCGACGAGGCAGGCCCTCCAAGCTTCTCTAG
Organism: Podospora didyma; assembly: GCA_033439775.1. Classification (NCBI taxonomy): domain Eukaryota; kingdom Fungi; phylum Ascomycota; class Sordariomycetes; order Sordariales; family Podosporaceae; genus Podospora; species Podospora didyma. Next base: position 3,498,642 of record JAULSW010000003.1, read on the forward strand.
TCTTCTTCGTCTGATCGCTGCCATAGTCTCTTGGTCAGGCGCGTCCGGCGTTGGCTGCGCGGCCGGCGTTGGCGGTGGTGCCGGCTCAGTAGGCTGTTGGTTTAGGTCCATCTTCTCGGTGGCGCGTGACTATGTCGCAGTACTCAAGTCGGTTGAAAGGAAGTAGAGAGAGAGAGAGAGAGAGAGAGAGAGAAAATGGATGGCGACTTGAAAGGTATAATATTTACGAGGTGAATGGCAAACGATAGAGGATGGTGCCTGGAGCTCAGGTAACTTTGGTCATGGCGGGGTCGTTTAGGAGACCTACAGCCCCAGGCTGTTATTAGGTCTGTTGGAGCCCTGTCGGAACAGGGCTGAAGGTTCGAATTAGTGGAGAAACTCCTCGGGCCTGATTCGCCGAACTTGGCCAGCAACAGAACCTCACAGAAGGCAGCCCACAGCTGGCCTATTATTAAGCTCCCCAAAGCTTCATTCAAGACATACATGCAATGTTAGAAGCATCATTATGTCCAAACCACTACTAACATAAGTGATGTACGCTTGTACCAACCCATTTTCTTAATAACAACACACCATTTTGGTAGATGTCTGATCGACCAGCCAAGCTATGGATGCGTACGTTAGGGGTGGTGGTATAGCATGCATTGACTGGCACAGCCCAAGGTTGGGGAGCCCTGTATTGAATTCACGTCTCTCTCTCGTTAGCTCTTCCTCGACTCATCCCCAGGTATATTGTAAAATTCATGGATAGACACAATTCAGTGTCGAGGTTAGGTATTTACAGTTAACTAATCTACCAATAAGTACTTTACCCTATATGATATCGATACGTCAGCGCCTCGCATCCAAATAATAGCTATTCTACTCTGTATCCAGGATGGTAATAACCCTCTTCGCGGGGAATGGCTACATAGCGTCAACCAACTCCCTTTTCTCTCCAGTCATAGACCAACCCAACAAAAGAGCGTGACAAGTACGTCGGCCGCGCAGATTAATGAAGAAAAGCCTCTTATTTTGTTTTCCAGATACTTTGTCCTTGAGGACTCCGATATTTTTTAGTTTCTCTGAACTTGAAACTTCCAACGCCATCCCAGATAAACTTATATACATAAACCATCATTCATGAGTCATCGCTCCGCCGAGCTCGAAGACGAAAAAAGAAAGCGGGGGGTATCAAAGCCCTTTTAGCCTCCAAGAAGAGTAAAGAAAAAAGAACAAAAGGTAGCTTCTACCCAGCAGAGGAACAAGGAGGTTTTATCGGGGTTGACACTCCACTACATCGCCAAGACACCCATGGTTTGTCCAGAGCCCGCATGTAAGAATGCCATACATATTTACAGCCGGGGCGGGTGTTGTCCTCTGCCATCGCTGTTGCGCCGCGGTGGGGGGTTGCTATGGTAGCGGCGTCCGTCTTCGTGGGAGGGAGCTCTTGTACCAGGGCCGCCAGTTCCCGATGACGACGTGGAGGGACTCCCCGAGGACCCATTCCGTTGCTGCGCGTTGCTTTGTTGCTGCGCGTTCACCGCTAGAGACCGTACCTGCAGACTCAGGGCCGTCACTCTGTTGCTGAGTTCATGGATTTGCTCCTGCATTCGCAGAGCATCGTTGAGCTGCCTCACGGCTTGTTGCCCATCAAACTCCCATGTCATCTTCTGCAAGTCTTCGATCTTGGCCTCTAGCCGCTCGAACTGGACGAGCATGTAATCTTCGGGGGAGCGCCATGCGGGATTGCCGGCGGGGGTGCGGGGGCCAGCATCTATATTGGCGTCTGGAGCAAATCCAGGCATGAAGCTATTGCTGCCCATTCGAGGTCTAGAGGAGGGCGAGGTGCTTGTATTCTCCGCTCGCTGTGCGCGTGCATCCATAGTCCTTAGGCGACCCTCAAGGTCCTCAATTCTGGCGCGGTCTTCCATTCGCTGCAGCACCAGTTTGCCAATCGCCTCAAAGACGCAGCCAAGCCGCTCGTGCTCTTCAACAATTGGCCGTCGATCAAGCACCTGACACCCATATTCCATATTTTTGCAGTGAATCTCTCTCCCAAGGCACTCCTTGGCCAGATGCTTTTCCATGTGATGGCGCACAACAATGGCATTGCAGTGTGAGCACTTCGCTGTGTGACCGGAGCAGCTATCGTCGTAGTGTGACTCGAGATCCGCAATCATGACATCTGCCCCGCAGTACTGGCACGGCGTATTTTTGTGCAGGCAGCCGCTCGACGGCTGTGCATCAGCCCGGGGAATACGGAGGTTGCAGAAAGGGTCGGGGCAGTGGACCAGGGTATGGTCGCAGTGGAGATCGAAATGGGAGACGACGAGTTCGCGCGTGCAGACCTCGTCACACCCTTTATTTGGGCACTTGACTTTGAGGCGCTCGAGTTGATCCGAGATGACGCGGGCCCGGAAGAGATCTCGGCTGGGGTTCACGGGCTGGCGATCAATTGGGCAGACAGGCTGTGTCTCGAGCGAGCGGTCTAAGCATTCGGAGCAGAAGGTGTGACCACATGTCCTCGTGGTAACCGGTTGGTGGAAGGGCGTATGGCAGATAGGACACTGAAGAGCCGGGTCTACAGGCACTTCGTAGTCGAGGGACTGGTAGTCCAGTTTCGGAATGCATTGGCATTTCGAGGAGCACCGCCGGGTTGCTGAGCTCGGCCTCGGGGCGTCTGGGACTGATGGTGACGGCGCGGGTGGTGGCGTCGGAAGTCGCACCGGTGGCGGTGGTGATACCGACGGCCCTGTCGAGGTGCGTCTGTAGCTGTACCGACGACTGTAAACGGGTTCGCGGGGTCTCCGATAAGACATGGTCACCGGTAGGACTCCCTCTTCGGGTGTATTTGGAGGTGGCATGTCCGTCGGAGGAAGAAGATTGGAGCGGCGAGAAGTTGAAGCTGAGGTTAAAAGTGTTTGGGTCGCCACGCGTGTTGCCGGGCTCTTCAGGTCGCGAGGCTAACGCAGGTCAACCCAAGACAAGATGATTCGACGATTCGACGAGGGATTGGACGAGATGGAAGCCCAACCACTTTGCATGTAAGGCGACATATGTCACTGGTCCATGCCTAGGATTGCTTGGAAACCCAAAGCAAGAACCAGTGAGATGAGGGGGAGCGTTTGGTTTACGATGCGGCGTGCCGATAGGTTGGAGCCTTTCATATACAGGAGGTTGCGGGAGCGAGGTGCGAGGTTGAGCCGAGGTCGTTGTCGATAAAAATACCCCACGTCGCGGGTCCCTGGACCTGCCAGACATGCCAGAATCCTGTGGCCTGGTCCCGCTCCGGTCTCCGGCATCAACCAGAACCCACAGGGGTGTAAGACACTAGCGATCGTTTAATTCAGGAACCAACAAATAACCATGACTCCATTCTTTGAACTCCATTTGTGACTAATTTTTGGGTCTTTTTTATTTGAATTGTACGGGATGAAGCAGAGCTTTGAAACCTCGAGAAACTGGCTACCAGAACTTGCCTTAATAGAGCAGTAATGGGACCTCAGTCTCCTGGGTACCTTAGTTTTAGCCTAGTCACTAAGAGGCACCACTGCAAGTCGGATGGATATGCCATGCATCATACCCCGTAGTGCGCCAAGTCTTGTACGGGTGGTGGAAAACACCACTCAATATAAGGCTTCTTGGAAGCTGATAAACAAGTTCACTCTCCCTAATTGAAAGGATACACGTCACAAAATATTGCCCGCAGTACTTTTAAAAACATCCAAAGAATTTAAAAGTGAGACATATATATATATTAAAATTGCCTTGATTGATTGATTATTCACGTTATCAAGACCTCAAGTAATTTTCTCTGTTCTGGTTCAAGAGTTAGGGTCAGCGCATTAAACCCTACTTTGCTCACCTCTGCCACTTCAACCTCCCCTGATTAAAGTAAGATATAATTCACATAGAAAGGTACTTTTGCTGCAGAATACGGATGCTCAATAATGAATTTTCGTTACACACACTACCATTGCCCAATAATAGAACAATGTTCTTTCCAAAATACGCTGCAGTTCCATTTTCTTTCATAATTCCATCAACATCGTAACATCCCAGAATCTATTGTGCTTACATGGTAGCTCCAACTGCTTTGGAGTCCATAACAAGACTGGCCGCCTCCTCGGCGCTCTTGGGTTCAGCCAGGGTCACTGTGACCTCGGGGTCACGAGCATAGACTCGGAGCCCGATGACGCATACGGCGTTCCAGGGGGTCCTGTCCTCGTCGTCATCAACCACTGGAGGCTCATCCTCCTTCTTCTCTTCTTCCTCCTCCTCCTCTTCTTCTTCAGACTCCTCATCATCGGATTCATCGTCGACGACAACTTCATCAACCTTGGCTTCCTCTCCCTTCGTCTGCTCTTCCTTTTTCTCCTCTGGCTTTGTCTCACTGTCCTTCTTCACCTCTTCGGCTGGATCTGGCTCGTCTCCCGAAGTGATGCTGCTGGTCGGAGTGTTTTCCGCTGTGGAGTCGGTAGACGGCTTATCGTCTGCTTTCTTCTCGCCCTCTTTGGTGTCCTCGGCGGGCTTCGTTACCTCATCTGACTTGGACTTATCCTCGACGGCCCCCTCGGCCTTTTTCACATCTTTCTTGTCTTCAGCAGGCTTGTTATCCTCTGTCGTGATGGTAGTAGTGATCGTCGTCGTAGTGTTGTTGTTGGTGACGATCTTGAGCTTCTCCCGCTTAGCCTTAGCCTTGGCCCTGGCCTTCTTAGCCTTCTCCTTTTCCTTCTTGCGTTTCGCCTTCTCCTTCTCCTTCTTTTTCTTCTCGTCGGCCTTCTTCTTTTCCTCAGCCTTCTTCTTAGTTAGTAGCTCATCCTCGTCAGGGATGCCGCCCTTGGTATGGGCCAGATCGTATTGCATGCCGACCTGGCGAAGCTTCGCAGGGTTTTTCTCCGCACTGTATTGTAGAATCAGGGTTAGCAACTGCCTTTCGTATACGATGCGGGGACGGAGTCGTGCTCAAAAGAAATAACGTACTACTCCTTGACCACATCCTCGACCATCTTCTCGCCCTTCCAGCGTGTTGCTGTGATCTTCGGCAGCACCTCGTATATACCAGGCTCGAGATCAACCTCGCAGCTGACCGAGCGGTTTTCCCAGGCATGCACGGGTCGAACACGGCAGATGTGCTCATTAGTGCCAACTTCCTGCAGAAGGAAGTGTAGCGAGTACTGGTACTGTCCTTCAAACCCGTGGAAATAGCGGTCATCAAGCTGTAAAAGTCACATTAGAGCGGTGAAGATGAGGTAGGGGTGAAGGAACAACTTACCTGGGCAAGAACAATAACAACAGTACCAGCCTTCTTAACTTCAACGATGAACTTAGTATTCAGGTATCCAGCGACCCATCCGACATTCACGCTCGCCCACTGCTGCACCACAGTCCATTTTTCATCGAACAGTCTGGTGCGGTGGAGAAACATGAAAGTATCAAGAACATCCTTATATGACATCCAAAAGATGCCATCGTCACCGAACTTGTGGTTCAGCTTCTTGAGCCTGCGTGGCGAGAGTTATTATATGTCGTATTTGTGATTGAGGGGCCTGATGCGTACTTACCAGTAAGGAGTCCACTCCTTCGAACCATCTGACCATGGTCCGTTCCACTCTCCAATCCCGTTGGATGCTCGTTCACCCCAAGGGTTCCTGCCACTGTGTCAGCATATCAACTAACTTCACGTCACTCCACGCAAACAGACGAAAACATACCTGATCCGCACCAATCGAACCTTTTCACCCTCCTCGCCAACCTCCTCTGTAGCCCCCAGAATGGAGTAGGCATGGCCCAGCGCGAGGCCGCCTTTTTTCCAATCCCAGCCAGTGCCGAGGGCTGAAAGGGCAAAAACGAACTCGCCATCAGAGTTGACAAGCTCCCTCCAGAGTTTGTCCTTCTTGAGGACTCTGTTGGACGCGACAGTGGTTGTCACGCCGCCCGTCATGTCCTCGACAGCTTCGCCAGGGTAACCGCCTGAGATGGCCTCATAGTCATTGTGAACCTTGGCGTATGCCTTCTCGAGGAGTGGTAGCCATGTCTCGTTCTTGTCCTCGCACTTGGCAAAGTACAGCGCCTCGGAGCCTGTCTGGTACCGCTGCTTGTGCTCGCGAGCCCTTTTGCCCGTGGAGTCATAGGTGTCCCCGTAGTAGTCAAAATCAGCCGCGGTGAGATACAAGTTGTCGTCAATGACGGTGCTGATCCACTCGCCATCGCGATAGAACACGAAGCCGTAGACACCGATTTCCTCGTCGCGAATCACGCATACCTTGTCCATCAGGTCTTTGCGGTGGGCAATAGTGGCGACTGATGCAAGCCACCAGCAGTCGCCATTTCCGCCTTGCTTGATGTCCGAAGCCGCATAGCCATCAACGGTAAACTGAGGAGAGTCGAAGATCCAGTCGAGCCTGTGGATAGAGCCAGGATCGTACCATTCGCCACACGAAACCTTGAACCGGTCAGAGCTGCGAGGCTTGGGCTTAGCACTGTTCCCATTCTCGCCATTTGCAGACTTCAGTGCCTTTTGAACGGCCTCGAGACTTCCATGCACATTGCCGCCGGTCTTTGCGGCCCTCGTAGCCTCCCCGAATAGGAAGGCGAAGGGGTTGCTGTCATTGATGTATCCGCGCACAACACCCGGGTCAAGAGGAACGGAGCCACCTGGTCCCAGGACGTTGCTATCAACGAGGGTATCGAGTGAGCTCTTGAGCTGCCCGGCCGAAACACTTGTGCTGTCGCCGCTGTCGCTAAAAAGGCCAGACCAGTCCTCGCGCACCAGGCCGTTGAGGCAGTTGTTGTTGTTATCCGACTCGATATCGAAGTCTGGGTCGGTGAACTTCTCATTCGTCCGGTTGCACTCGCGGATGATGCGCTTCACCTTCTCGCGACACTCCTTGGCTGCCGCCTCGTAGCTTTCGGCGGCATTACGAGCTGAGCTTGCACCTCGCGGCTGCGATGGCGGGAGGAGAGTGGCGTATAAGCTGCGAGGGAAAATAGACGTGACACGGCCCGGCTTCTTGGCGAAGAACTTGTCCCAGAACTCGCTCACAAGCTCCTGTGGCGTCTTGGTGGTGTCCTTCTTCTTGGCGATAGCATCAACTGGGGGAGGAGGGGCTGCCATGGTGAAGAAGAGCAGTGCTGAGGATGAAAGGTGATACCACAAGCTGAGAAAAAAAAGACTGTATATGAAAGTGACTCTAGTGGGTGCTTTCTCAAAGGCACCTCGCCCAGGTGAGAAACTAAGGTGTGAGGAGGTGGTGATGATGACTTATAGGCAAGGCAGCGATTCTAATACCTGGGATTGGAGATAACGGTAGGAACTCTAAGAAATGGTTTTTTTGGCGAGATACTGAGCTGACTATATATGCATAGGTATATACAAATATACGGGTTGGTGAGACAGCACACGAGATAGGCATGTAGCTCCTTGGCTCCTTTTTGTCGCAGCAGGGGAATTCCCCCCCCCCCCCCCCCCGGGGAAGGCAGCCATCGAAGCAGCTTCATTTTCACAAACCACAGAGCCGGGATCTGTGCAGCGGACCCTGAGCTCTTGCCGCGCTTAGGGACCTGCACAGTTGGCTGCAAACGACAAGGCTGAGCACACCCGCATGAATAGTGTAGCTTTGCCGTCACCATGCAGGTGAGATGGACGGCGTCGAGACGGTCGTGGTGCTAAAGAGCGGGAGTGGAGAGGAGGCGGGGAGGTTGGAGAAGCACGACTGGACAAACGTCTGTCGTGGGCCTGTCAGACGCTCGTAACCAAAGCTAGCCAACCAGCCGATGCCATCGCGGCTGCCCTAGCTCCCCCGAATTGATAATATCTTGTGGCGGGACTCACCCTGGTTGCGCAACTTCCTGTATCAAATCACATCGGCTGTCGAATTCGGCAAGAACCAACGAGCCATTCAGTTGGCTTGCGCTGTGCTTTCGGACAACCAACCGTGCTGCTTGTTTGCTGCTCCCCGCCTCTCCTTTACTTTCATGGATCCGCTTGGGTTTCATCTTTCCTCCTGCCCGCGTGAATAGATGTCGAATGCTCGACGAGGCCTAGTCCCGTGGCATTCCGGAGCACAGCAATCACCCTCGCCGCTTGGCGGCATTTTTTTCTGACACTTTGTCAGACGGGAAAGCGGCATCCCAACCTTACTTGACTGATGAATTGATTGAGTGCTCCTCTCCTCCAATAGAAGGAGCCTCACTAAGTACGACTAAGCCGCTGTGGTGAGCACGAAACTGATCATACCCCGCCCTGGCACCGATACACCGCTGACAACTCCATCAGAGCCCACAGTGGCCGAGGTTGCAGCGGTCATGTCGTTGGCGGCGTCAGTGATCCACGCCTTGGCGCCAGCGGCCTTGATGCCCGCGACGGACAAGGCTGCGGCGCCCGCTCCAGAGTTGATGACATTGACAACCACAGTCCCATCGGCGTTCAGAAAGGCCGTCGACTTCAGAGTCGAGCCGCCTGACACCCCGACACGGACGGCTCCGGGCCGGACGGTTCTGCTGTACTGCGCGAAAGCCCAGAATCGCTTCGACACAAAGTAATTTCCACCATCCACTAAGATGAGCTTCTCGTTATTGTTGTTGTTGGTTGCCTTGTCCTGCGTCGCTACCCACCACAGGTAAGCGCTCAGGTTTCCTGTCGTCAGCCCCGTGTAGATATTATTTGCCCATGTCAGTCCATCACCTGCACCTCCGTTAGAATACCACGAAGTCGACCAGCCTCCGCTCAAGTCTAAGTATTCTGTCTGCCAAATCTTGCGGCTTGTGGGCTGCGTCCCCGAGATGCCGCTCGTGTAAGTGTGGCTGGTAATAACGCCAATCTGATTCTCGACCCCGGCGCTCTTGAGCGCATTTGTCATGGTGGCCTGAGTCTGCCATCCCGTCGCATCGCAGCAAGTGATGGCCACCTGCGAGAGGCCCGCCTGCTGAAGCGTTGGATACAAGACCTTGATGAAATCGGCTGACTGCTGGCCGTTGGATTGCATCGATGCATAGCTGGTGCTGCACGTCGATTACATGAACAGCTCACGTCAGCAGAAGGTCACAGCGGGCTAATATAGCTGCTTGGCTGCCAGCTCCATACTCGCCTCCTAATCATGCCCCCAGCTTATAGGGAATATCTCACCTGAAGTCGGGCTCGTTCAAAAATCCCAGATGAGTGACGTTCACACCCTCTTGCTGTTGGCCACCCCGTCTTTAGCATGTTTTTATTCTACGGAGAAAATGAAACTGAAGAGGACTCGCCTGATAAAACTCAATATACTTGACCAAGTAATCCGCATAAGCCTGCCTCCAGTCTCCGCTGTTGCATTTGGCCCCCGTGACTCCGCATAGCGAGCCGCCGTTCGAGTCCTTGCCATTGGTCTTCATGAAGCCGGGTGCAGACCAAGCGTTCGCATAGAACGTTTTGACTCCGTACTTAACCTATCATTACAACACACACATAATAGACCGCGTTAGCGCCGACTCCCCACACCACCATCAGCTCAGCCCTATAGGCGTCCCCTCTTTCCCACAGAAACCGGGCCGATCCAGTAGAAGATCACACCAAGTCTCTCACCAGCACAATACAAACTGGCGAAGGAGAGCAAGGAAGAAGAAAAAAGAACCTACAGCTTGCTGCGACACCCACAGCTGGCCCGAATCCTTGCCGTCCCAGACATAAGTCGCATTGCCTGCCGCAGCCGCAGTGGCCGGGCCGACAGGCAGGATCGTGTTCATCCAGTCATTGGAGCTGTTCGGGCTGCTCCCGATCCCGTTGCGCACGATGGAGAATCCGGCCCCGGACGTGGTGTTGAACAGCAGGTCGATCAGCGCCGACCGTTTGGGTTCCGCCAGGTTGTAGATGTTGTACGCGCGCTGAAACGCCTCGCTGAACCCGAAGCCGTCGATTATTTGGTACTTTTGTGACAAGTTGACGGTCAAGGTTGTGGAAGACTGGCGGGGTGTGATGACGAGGGAGGCTGCCGAGGCCGTTGCTGCTGCCGCGGCGACGGTGGTGAGTAGGGACGGGAGATGCATCGTTGCCTGGCGTGTTCAGTTCTAGATGCGTATGTGAGCGTGTGTGTCATCCACTGAATGTGAAGGCTTGGCAATGCTTGAGATGAGCTGCGGACGGCTTCAGGGCCTGAGAGGTCGTACCTCTCCCTACTATTTATACATGACTAGGTAAGTAGGCAGGTACCTACACTTTAATCTCTGTCCTCTCAATTATGTTCATCCAGACACCCGGATTTTCCCCTATTCCAGGACACGGGACAATATGGCTAAATTGACCATGCAAAGGAAATAGATCTTCAGAGGCAACCTCCCGTGAGGGGGACCAGGAACGTGCGCCTAATACACATTCTTGGGCCGAGGAGAATATATACCTACCTAGGTACGGATGGATGGTATATGTCTCTTTTAACTATCCTTCATTAGCCGGTCGGACGGCGGCGGTGACTTAGGTATGTACGCTAGCATGTTTAATATACCAGCCAGCCGTTCCGTGAAGCGGTCATTGGGATTGATGAGCCAACCACAATAGAAAGTGACTTCTAGATTGTTCAAACATCCTGTGGAATGAAAGACAGCCTAGTTCAGACAATGATTATGGGTTTCCATCCAGCCTGGGTCAGCCCCGCATAGTGCTTTCGCTGTTTCATGAGCGCCTCCATTGACCGCTTTGTCAGTTCTACTTCCATCATGGCTATGGACAAGGAGTCCCTCCAGCCTCGGGCATCCTCGAGATTGACGCGAGCGAACGTGTCGTAAGTATGTTGGCCATCGCTGGCGGACTCATCGACCTCCACAATGGCCTGGGCAAGTAGATCAGCAGCTTTCGCGGCCTGGTCTCTCAGCAGCTCATACCACTGGGTCTCATTGTCTCTGTAGCTAGTGCTATACCACTTTGGATAGTAGTCTTCATTATGGTCTCTAGGGGCGAGTCCCTGCCCAGGCCTTGCGAACAATGACTTCCAAACCGTATCTCGTATATCTTGAGCTCTAAAGTTTTGGTCATTCTGGCCCAAGGATTTGACATGCAAACTCCGGCTTAGGGCGTTCAACTGTGCTGTACGTGCCCGCATTTCGTCCCTTAGATTATCGCGAAGGTGCCCCTCGAGCCGTTGGTATTCTTCGATCTGCCGAAGGATATCATTGCGGGTGCTGAGTTCCGACTCAAGAGCTCCCTTCAGCTCTCCGAGCATCTCAATCGCTGGTGCCATAATGTCGATGCGACGAGCCCAAGGCGCAAGGACGAGGGCCGGCCAGTGCTTTTGGAGGTAAGTCATCCAAAAGACTTCCACCCGTCGCCCGAGTTCCTCCACCAGCTCAATTTCAGGTTCTTCGTAATCTTCTTGTCTTCTTTCACACATGCGAAGGAGGATACTTCGAATGTTAGAGAAGTTATTCGGTTCATCGCGTCCATTGTATAGTCTCATGTAAGGTAGATAAGACCATTCGTGGAGATTCACAATGTTTAATGTCATCCCCGGGGTAGGTGGTTTTGTAGAGGTTGTTATTCCAGTTTGTATACGGACATAGCACAGCCCAACGAAGCTGAGAATGTCGTCCCGCTCAGAAAGCTTCCGGCGAAGGATCACTGGTGATTCAAGGCCATTGAGTAGGTAGACCTCATCCTCGTTCCGAGCGTTGGGCGGAGCGGCGATGAAAAGGACGCCCTCAAAAATGACAAACCCCTGAGGGGAGACTTTCATCATATATCCCTTCGACAGCTCTGCAATCTTGACCCCAGGCAGACGAAGAGAGCCTGTTGGCCCATGGATGACCGGCTCGCTTGGTGGAGCCGGTTCCAAGTCACTTACCCATGGCCAACGTACGGCATCGGTCCTATCCATTGAAATCCGAGAGTCGCCTGCGATGCCGCTTTGTGTTAGTTCGGAGTGGAACAGGTTGATCTGGGACATAACATCCCAGTCTTCCGATAGTAAGTGCCAGTCTGGAACCCACGACGGCAAGGTCTCTAATTTCGCATAGCCGCCCGCGTATTTGAGAACGGCGGCAACTCCATGCTTGAAGAGTGCGAAGGAGGCAAAGCCCGTATATCTGGATTGGATGTCAGCCACTTGCTCAAGCTGATTTGGATAGTACGACTTTTAGATAATACGTACATATGTTCCACGGAGAGCGAGTAGTCGGCGGCCAAACCATCAGCCGCGGCGCCCGAAATCACACCGAGCAGAGCAAACACCTTGTCTCTGGGATCACCCGCTTGCGCTGTCCAGGAGTCGATGACGAGCTGAAAGAGGTCATCCGGGGTCTTATACGCTTGTCTTTTGAAGTGTCCAATCCAAGGAAGAAATGCTCCGGGATTGATTTCATTGTGGAATATTGGCCAAGCGTGCCAGTCTTTGCCGTCATTAGTCACCAGTGCCATCTTCGCCGCTGCAATTTCTTGAATAATCCAACAGCGGAAGAAATAATGGCGCTTCAGGCGGGGATTCATCTCATCCCATTCTTTCCCCCAGCCGAGTTGATATGGTTTAGTAGGCTTTCTCCATTGTGACTGGACATTTTGACTGACCACCTCCCCCCACTCTCTCCCTGTTTTCCGATACGTGTGCATTCGAAGCAACTGAGTGTTCATCTCGGGGCTTTCGGGGCCAAGATACACAAGAACACGCTGCGCAGTTGCATAGATGATAGGCATCAGTTGCACTTGGCAGGACCGCTCAAATGTACTGGCCTGGTTGATGCAGATGGCGTCCACCCAGATACGTCGCTCTCGGTTGGGAAAGCGCAGACTTAGAAGAGCCGCCTCGCAGTTTGATGTTATCGGGAATATGCTCCAGTCCTTTCCTAGGTAGAGCTTCTTCGTTCTGCTCACATCACCGCTGGCGTCGGCCCATGTGTAGGACAGAGCTTCGTACTCGGGGAAATATTTGAGGTGCACAACTTCGAGTGTCCCATGCAGTGGCTCAGAGTCTTTGCCGCCGTTGAGTCGAAGAATGCGAATGCTATCTCCCTCAGACAGTTCTGTCGAGTGATGTCCACTTGAATTCCGTTTCCTCGAAAATGGGTAGCTGCCCTTGGTTAGGCCTGGGCTGTAGGACGGTGATACATCTGCTATATTCCCTAGGGAAGGATCGCCAACGACCTCAGCGAGCAATGAACTAAGGTCTTCTCCGTCCACTCCAATACAAGTGCTTGAATACTGGACAGATGAAGGCCAACGTAATGCCAGATCAGCTCGCTTCCCGGTTGGAAAGAGTGGAGTGATTGGTGTTTGGTCTGACTTGATGTTGTCAGAGGAAGGCAAAGAGCCGCAGCCCATGCAATAAGGAACATCGCCAACCAGGCTGACGTCTGGTCGACTACACGATGCATCATGCCATGAATCCATTGCAGCGTGGGAGGCCAGAAGGATGCGCTCGTAGCAGTTCAGAGAATGTTGCAGAGAATTTCGTGGGAAACCTTGGGAAGGGAGAGACAAGAGAGTCATTCGGTCAGATCGACTCGCTCTAGTGATGTCTGCCTATAAAACATAGGTATATGCAAGGCAGACGGACCACTCGGAGCACCCGCATTGTGATAACCCCGCAGTGAAAACGGTCGGTTGACATCTCCATGGTGAAGGAGAGCCATCAAAATTCTGGAGGCTGAAAAATTGTGATAGATATGTCAATGTCACCATCCAAATTGAGACAACGACGAACAGAGGATCAAATACATGTATGCTCCGCTTTCAGCTCTGCGGCCCGGGTCAAACCGAAGCCTGTGAAACAGGAAGCACGGGCATGTCTCAACTACCGGACCTTTTCGAAAACCTCGAATGGCCCCTTGATCGGACATTAAAACTGATGTCCGTCGTCGGACGTAATCCGAGTACTTTCCATATACAGAGGCCCTGCCAATAGGAACAAAATACCTAGGTAGTTCAGTGTTGGCCTGTAAGCATAGCTTCGGGGCCGCTTTTGCTTTTTATCAAAGGCAAAATACCAATTTCCACACGCTCTATTACAGGGGGGTCTGACTGGTGATCTGAGACATCAGGTAACGTGATTGGGGATAGACTACTGGAACCGAGGTTAAGTACGAAGCCATGGAAAGCCAACCAAATGTGGCAATAAAGCACATGACGATGTTTGTTTTGTTACCCCCATGAGGGGAAAAGTTTCAAGTGTTGAGATTGGTCGTGCGGAGAGATCTTTGGACGCTGCAGGTGTTCGCAAGAGTTTACCACTAGGCCAAGCAGTTCAACATTTCTGAATTTAGGTCTGCCGTAGTCCACTGCCTGGATTAGAGTTCAGCTTTCTATCTCGAATGCTCCACAAATCATGCATTCCTTGCCTTCCCGGGAGCCTTAGCATTCTCAAAGGCAGGCGCCATTCGCCATCCGCACAACGGCAAAGGGTTCCCCCATCTGAACAATGCCGATGGCACCTGATAGAGCCCCACTCCGCTCCGCCAACGCCCAAAACTGCCCCTCGGTTCCCAGCTGTTGCTCAGCTCAGCCCCTCTCGACCTCTAAAACCCCCCCTGTTCGCGCAGTCGCGCCTGCTCAGGATTGGGACTTGGCACGAGTCCATGGGAGGTGGAGAGCGATTTTCTTTTCCGTTTTCCGCAGTGTCGGTGCGTGACAATTCCAGAATCACCAGAATGCGACCGGGCGCTCATGCGGGTGAGCCTCTGTGACAATTGGAATACACCATCAACGCAGCGCACATCGTGAACGCGACCGCCCTGAAAAGGTGCGCAACTCAGGCCCAAGCGAGCCCCTCGCAACCGCGTCCAAGCGAGAGGCAGAAGTATCGGAACGGTCATCGAATCGACGCGAGGCGCACTGCGAGAAGCCGCCGGCCTTGCTCAAATGAGCAGCGAACTCGATGCCCGTTGCGTAACCTCGAGATCCAATGGGAGCCCAGTCCACTAGCCAGTTATGACGGCAGCCGAAGCCATGGAGAGCACCACCGGGAACGAGTCCAAGGACCCCAAGTCCGAAAGCGACACCAGGCCCAAGGATCACCATGCGCCCACCGCCGAGGACGCCCACACAACCCCGAAGAAGAGGCGCAAGGTTAATCATGGTAATGTGCTCCTATTCCAACTTCAGAAACACGCAGATCGTAAAACTAATGCCATCTGCGCCCCCTTACAGCCTGCCTATACTGCCGTCGATCTGTAAGTCATTCATGTCCCGATGCGCCGGATGCCCTCCACAGTCACGATCCCCCAGTCCAACAGCAATTGGGCTCTCCTTGTGGTCTGGCCAGCTGCCCACTGCCCACACCCAAAGAGACCTGCAGCAACACACATCCGGCTACTGTATCCACTCATTGGTGGCGTTCCAGCTTTCAGCTCACTAATCGTATTGCTTTACCTTCCCTAGCATATGACCTGCGATCTTGTATGTACCCCCATCTCGCCTGCAGTCCATGGCTTGAAATATTGGACTTAAAGCCCGATCAATTATTGACCCAAAGACTCTGCGCTGAATAGGAGAGGCCCTGTACGAGATGTATCAAGCGTAACATCGGACATCTCTGCCATGATGAGCCTCGTGAGCACGAGACCAAGAAGCCTAAGAGCGCCATGGCCTCCTCGGTGCACGACTCTGAGACCCAGTCGGATCTCGGGCGCAGCACTGTAGATCGGAGTGTGCACTCTATGAGGCCACCCTCCTTCGACTCAGGGTTGGGCAACCCGTCCGGCCAGGCTCCAAAGCCTGCCTTCGATACTGCGGCGCTGGGCCGGGGCACTCCTCTCCAGCTCGTGCAACCCACCCCAGTGTCCGGCATACAAGCCAGTGCCCTGAGCGGCGCCATGGGCCAATGTACGTCTTTTGACCCTCCAACTGCGTCTTACGCACAGGAGCTGAGATTGCCATCTCCAGTCCCCGGTTTCTCTGATGTCTGGATGAACACCCAAAACCACTATCACGATATGCATAACTACCACCCCAACTTCGTGGCCCCATCCGAGGTGACCAACGAATTTAATCTCTTGAATGAATTCTTGCACTCTACTCTGCTTGAGGGCGCGTCTTTGCCTGACGGCCAGAACCAGCTCCTTGGACAGAGCCAGATCGACTCCATACCATCGTTCCACAATAACATTCTGCTCCCCCCGAGTGCCACACAGGGAGGCTCGATGCCTCCGCCTAATGCCGAACAGGCCAAGTCGATCGAGAGGCCGACGAGTGCCCTCCCCACGGACAAGGCCCGCGAATACTACCTCCAAGCGGCAGATCCGGCCGGCAACGACGCGCCAGACGAACGCATGGAGCGTGTCTTGAAAGCCAAATACGACGCTGGGCTCTTGAAGCCTTTCAGCTACATTAAGGGATACGCCAGGCTATCATCCTACCTCGATACCCACGTTCACCCGTCGTCGAAACAGAAGATTCTTAGGCAGCTCGATCGTTTCCGACCCAAGTTCCGGGAGAAAATGCAGGCTTTAACCGACATGGACTTGGTGCTTGTAGAAATGTGGTTTGAAAGAACTCTGATGGAGTATGACCGCGTCTTTGCCAGTATGGCAGTGCCAGCTTGCTGTTGGAGGAGAACAGGAGAGATTTTCAGGGGCAATAAAGAGATGGCCGAGCTCATCAACGTGCCTGTCGAGAGTCTTCGAGGAGTAAGCACACTCTAGAAATTGCACGCACTAACGACGCAATTGTCTAACCTTGGCTTCTAGGGCAAGATTGCGCTGCACGAAATACTAACAGAAGAGTCAAACGTGCGGTATTGGGAAGAGTTTGGGACGATAGCGTTTGACCCGGCACACGATACCCTCCTTACAGCTTGCTCTCTGAAGAGCCCCGACGACAAATCCAAACGTCCCGTTATGAAATGCTGCTTCTCATTCAGAATCCGGCGGGATGACCACAAAATGTATGACTATTTTCTGGTGCCCGTAGTAGACTGCTCGGGGCCTGTGCTAATATTCGCAGTCCGAGTCTAATCGTCGGAAATTTCCTCCCTCACGACCCGGACCCGTACCCGTAACTTTGGAAGCCCCCATAGATATATATGTGTAGATTTTTGGATACTATTACCGCATCGGCGATGGCGGCATTGGTTTACTTACTATTAGTTCCAACAATCACAGGGGGCACTACATTACAATATCAGCAGCTCCCTTCTGTGCAGCATTTACACTCATGTTAGAACTGGTGAATATACGCACGGGTTCAGCGAGCCAGGTCTTTGGTAATGTGCTAGCACTACAGGCCTATCAGCCAAGCTTGGAAAGTCGCAGGCAATAGGTGCGAGGTTAGGAAGGCGGGCTTGATCAGCGAGGATCGTGCCTTCCATGGTTAGAAGAATACACTGCGCTCTGCGCTCAGAAACATCCCGTCATCAGGTAACGGTATTTTCAAGGTCGCCATGTAGAAATCCACTAAACTACTGCCTGGCGCCTTCCTTCTACCTCTTCTCCAACATTCTCCGCGAACTGCCGCCTCTACATTTCCTCGCGTGTGTGCAGGCCATTGTCCGTCCAAGCTTTACTTCCTCTCTAGTCTCAAGTCCTATGTCGTGTTGATTACACCAGCGGTCTCATAAGGCAAAGAAAATCCCCAGTAGGGGAAAAAGCGAGAGCCAAACTTTCATCTCTATTGAAACGCAGTATGCCCCCAACACAGCCGTCCAATCTCCCATCCCAAGCGGTGGGCAAGATAGAGAGGCGCGTCGAAGCCACGATTGGTACGCTCGGCTCGATTACACTGCATTTGTCGCGAGCTAACTAAGGGTGACAGGGTTTGTCAATGATTTATCTAGTATCCTCTCCAGTAATCCCGAAGATGCGCCAGCTACGGACGAGTTAGTCGATGAAATCGGGAAGCACATCGAGAAGCTCCATGCCTGCCATCAGAAGTACATCCCTGGGATCTCCGGCGACCCCGAGATCGACAAACAAGGAATACAACTTTGGAATTTATGTACGCGACTGCGCCGAGAATGTGATACGGCCGCCAAGCGACTCAGAAGACTCTACCTCTTCGCACGGGTTCTCTCCTTCCATCTCCTCGCCGTCTCCAGGTCGTTAGAGAACAGCAGGGCACAAAGTATGATTCACATGCTGAAGCTGGCCTTGAAGGCAGCCCGCGAGTGTATAGGTCTTAGCCCCCTTTCTTCTTGATAATATGCCATGAATCTATCAGTGACTGACTCTTTCGGTTGATCTGAATAGACTGCTCGGTGCCCGCCCTGGCCACCCCGATGCTTTCCAAAGCTGCGGATTACAAAGGTCGTCTCCAAGACCTCGCGCCTCGTCTTCCAAAAGACGAAGTTGATGAATGCAACCGTCTTGAAGTCGAGTACTATATTGTACGGACTGCTGTGGTGCGTGTGCTCTGTTCTCTTTGACCGTAATTAACGCCATTTTGAGAGATTCTGAATCTGATAATAAATCTAGTCCTGGGCAGAGAACAGACTCGATGTCGCGGAACATATGTACACGAAAGCAGGACGCTTACACGAGGTTCTCACACCCGATTATGCCGAGAGGCTTGCCGATGTTCTTTATGAAATTGGCAAGTCCTTGATAGCCCAGTCCGACTTCACTTTGGCAGTCAAGTGGCTGGAGCGAGCGAACGAGACCATCAATGACCAGAGTCTTGATATTTTGTCCCGTGAAGGCATTGAATTGCGATTGGCAATCTTGCAGGCCATGGTCACTGCACTTCTGGGTGTCGGCACCCCAGACGCTTTGGAGAAAGCAGGACGCTTCGTGGGCTGCATCGAGACCGAAGTAGGTAACAAGCTCGTGGTGTCTCTCCTCAGGCTCGAATTACTTCACAAGACGCCCGCCGAGGTCTTTGACAGTGACGCCTATGCCGATGTTCTTCGACGCATTATAAGGAACTTCAATTCCACAGATTCGGCTTTTAAACTCATCATGCATCACATCCGGAAGTTACACGACAAGAGTCCGGGGGCCGGATGTACAGTGCTGGATGAGTTCATCCGTGCGCTGGTTGGCGAGGAGAGCCCCGACTGGATGGAGAGATCCGTCGTCACACGCATGTGGATGGTTATAAACCAGCGAGATTCTATCGAAACAATCAATGGTGCACGAGGTGTACTATCGTTAGTGTCGAGACCACTGACCGCAGAAGCTACCACTGCGGCCCTTGCGGTATGGCCCACACTCAGCATGTTTTCCTTTTTCCTCATCGTGCTAATACGGGCTATTAGTTGATTTGGAAGAAACTACAATCCAACTACGCTTTGGGGCAGTTCGATCTCGCAGAGAACTGGTGTCTATTATGCCTCCATGGCGTCTTCACTAACTGTGGGCCGAACAACAAGTCGAAATTAGAGAGGTACTATCACCTTTTTATCTGGAAATCCGCAATGCTGACTTGCACAAGGAAATTAATTCTCTGTGCTCTTGCACGGAATAGCATGGAGACTGCGGTATCGGTAATCCAGAAGATGTCCAAGCAGAGCTGGAATGAGCCCATGACAGGATATCTAGCATTCAAAGTTGCTATTCGAACCGAGGACCGGGCACTGGCAGAACAATGCCTTGTCGAAATCAGCACATCGCCGGATCATATAGACTATCTTGGGGCCTGCATTGCTGAATCCCAAAAGGCCGGCGACATTTTCTGTGCCATTGCGGCGCTCAAGAAGGTGCAGGAGAAGTATGAGTTCAAGGAACCAAACAGTATCCATCTGCCAGCTTTGTTCAGGTGTACCATTCGCTTGTTGCATATTTTGGTTGACCGGCCAGACGCAAGAGAGAATGGAATTATCGAGGAGCTTTGTGTGGCGTTTGAGGCCGGTAAGTATTTGATAGACCTGCCGTGCGGTGTCTTTCTAACCCCTGTTCAGTGCTTTTAGCAATTGAGAAACACCAAACTGGAGAACCAAATGAACAAAAGAAGCTATTTGACACCGACGAGCTCGAGTGGTTTAGTAGAAACGCTTACAATTTGGCATTGAAGAGCACTACGACCTGGGATCTTAATCTTGTTGTGAGAATGCTCACCGCAGGCGTGGGAATTATCAACCACTTTCCGCCTAACATTGGGTCGCAAGCTGAAATGTCGCTGAAAAGTCTCTTCTCTCGTTTCATCATCGCTTCTGCGCTGATCTCGCTCGCTCGAACCCAAGACAACGTCGAGAAACAGCTGAACCAATATGCCGTCATGCGAACACATATAATGGCATTTGACAGCGAGCTTCCGGGGTATCTTCCGCACTTGGACGAACAGTCGAGAGAGGATATGGTTCGAAAGCATGCCACGCTACTTGCCTTTGACTTTGAGGCGGCCGTTTCTTTAGGTCAGTGGGACGACCTGGGTGGCATTGTCCAGAGGGTAGTCCCGTGCCAAAGCATTACGACGTATCAGGCCATGGCTGATATTCTACTTCGAGCTCAGGCGGCACCTGCGCAGGGTATGTGAAGCTCTTCATGTGCCAACTGCTGGCATGGATCCATTACTTTGGTCTACGATGCTGACTTAATGTGTATTCAAGTTCTCTATTCGACATTGCGAAAGATTATTAATGAGATATGGGTCTTGGAGAGCTTCGATGCCGTCAAGATGGCTAAATACACTCGCTGTCTGTTTCAAGCGACGCTCCCGCTTGACGACGCACTGGCGATGAAGTTACTGGATGAAGCTTGTAGCAAGGCTCGCGAATTGCGTGGGGTAAGTGGCATTGGCTGCTTCTTTATGCTGGTTTCGTTTCTTTCTCATGCTCGCTTTTGCTTCCCTGTTATATCGGGCTTCGCTAGTTGCGACTCCCTCCTGTGACTGATTTCACACATTGCTGATGATGATGCCAACCCTTTTATGTATCGCAATCCAGCTTGTTACATGTATTAACTGCTGTCTTGTTTTACAGGCCCAAGCCAGCTGGCCGGAAGAGGAACTGGAATGGATGGCGACTACGGCTTTCAATCATGCCATCGACTACTACAGCGCCCGCGAGAATGATCTTGCCCAGCAATGGGCAACCAAGGCAATCAACCTCTCACATTATCGCGACGATGAAGGCAGCCTTGAGCGCCTTTTACAGGAAAAATTTCTGCGCCTCAATATGGGAAGTATCTCCGCGAACTAGTTTCATTCATCACATTATTTGCTAGAGCAAGTGAAACAGGGCTATGCCTGTGTGATGGTTGACGGTGCTTAGAGGCAGGGTTATCACTGGCGTCAGATAGGGCAAGGATAGGAAAGAGGTCATTATGCAATTGGGTGCTTGCGATGTTGCTTCAACTAGTCTAGCACATAGGAGAGAATGGATCTTTCCTTGCTCAATGTGATTTTTTTTGGGTGGGGGGGAGGGGGCGGCTCTTGAAATAAAGGACGGTGTGTTAGTGGACTTAAGATGGCCCGGCTGTGTGATTGGGAGACGTGAAGAACATATGGTCGAACCTCTTGTCTTTATTAGCGACTCAATTATAATATTCGATCAGTCTAGAAAGGTCTTGAATCAGGTCAGCTAAATATACTACTGTGACAGAATGTGACGCATGTCGTTTAGGACGGTTTAAACCCGGATAATCGCGGGCCAGGAACGAACGTACTAGGGGAGTTGAAACAGACGAGAGTCTCTTCTAAATAAATGATGCCGTATGCGCAGGTACTGGCGATTATAGCGACTTGCTACGAGGGAGGGAAGGGGGGTTAGGGGGGGGGGACTTGGTAAGGAATTAAGGAAAGAAAGAGATTAAAAGTGGCTCGCTCTACTCTCTTTTTATTTTCAAAACGAGTTGAGTGAATAAGGTACCTACTTAATGAGTATGATTCGATCATTATCATTTTCTTAGTACCCTAGTACATATTAATTACTCAAACCCCTCGGCAGTTATTCAATCAAGTACTTATCTCCAAAGCACTTACACAAAGTGCACGTACAGTACTTTATTTATGTAGGTACTCACTCACTCCCTCCCTTCCTCACTCCCTACCTAGGTATAGAAATTTTGAAACTCTGCCATCATCATCTCACTCAAGCAAACGTGAAAGAGGATTATCAAAGCGTCATTTACTCCTCATTAAGTTGCGCGAGAACGTTCCCCACCAAATCATCATTCCATTACCTACCACACTTCTTCCATTACAAAATGGCTACAAAAATGGAATGGAGAAAAAGGAACACAATCCCGAATGAAATATTAAATCAAAGATTAAGGCTACCACGTGATGAGAATTCTTCTATTTCGTTTCCAATGGACCATTCACTCTATAATACTGAAGGTAACTGCCCACCCATCAACAAGAGCAAACAGAAAATAATTCATCATTTCGTCATAATGTGGAAACGCACAGCCAACCCCCCCCCCCCAAAAAAAAGAGTAACCCTCATACCCAAGAAAAGCTCAGATTCACAGAATTCAGAATTCAGATCAAATAGCAATAAAGAAACTCTTCTCCCCCTCTTTGGGCAACACCCTCGCGCGCTCCATGATGGGATCCACACATGCTAGACGGATCCGTTCCGGGGTCGCCGGGCTCTCCAGTCGCAGCAAGCCATCGCCCTTCTCATCGGACCCGATCGTGGCTTGGACACCATACTGTTTTCTGGCGGCGATCAGGGCGTCGCGGATGGCGAAGAAGACGGCGCTACCCATGAAGAGGGGCGGTTCGCCGACGCCCCTGCTGCGCTGGATGGTGCGGAGGTTTTTCCACTCGACGTCTTTGAGGAGGGATACATTGAACTGCTGGGGGATGTCGCGGAAGCCGGGGATTTTGTAAGCGCCGGGCCCGCGGGTGAACAGGTTGCCGGCCATAGGCCCGCCGCGGAACCAAAGGGACTCTTCCATGGTGAAGAGGCCAAGGCCCTGGACAAAGGCGCCTTCGATCTGGCCATAGTCGATGGCAGGGTTGATGGAGCGGCCGACGTCCATCTTGATATCTGCGCGCAGGCATGTCCAGGTGCCGGTGAGGGTATCGATTTCGACCTCGGCAGCTGCGACACCCTGGGTAAAGTAGAAGAACATCTTGCCCGTATTGGCGCCCCAGGTATAGCCGATCTCGGGGGTTTTATAGAAGCCTTGGGCGGAGAGGTTGACGCGGTCAAAGTACGCCGCGTGTGCCAGCTGCTTAAGCGAAGCGTCTGGGCCGAGTTTCTCGCGGTACGGCGCGAGCCGCTCGTTGAGTTGGGCGCAGGCGTTGTAGATGGCATATCCGTTGAGATCGGATGACGCTGACGCGGCGGTAGCAGATGCGTTAGCAACTGTGTTGGTAGCAGTCTCGGAGATGAACACGTCCTCGAGCGGGACGCCGAGCGCCTGTGCTGCAATCATGGTCATCTTGGTGTGCAGACCCTGTCCCATCTCGGTACCGCCGTGGGCGACCAAGACTGACCCATCATGGTAGATGTGTACTAGCGCGCCAGCTTGGTTGAACCAAAGAGCCGTGAAGGAGATGCCAAACTTGGTGGGGATAAGAGCGAGGCCGCGCTTGCGCCACTTATGCGAGGCGTTGAATTCAGTCACGGCAGAGCGCCGTGCTTCGTAGTCGGCTTCTGAGATGACTTGCTGGTACATGAGTGGCACGTGCCAGTCGGCCAGGGGCTGGTTGAAGTGCGTTTGCTCTTCGGGCTTGTAGAAGTTGATCTCGCGGAACTTCTCCACCGGCATTCCTAGGCGATCGGCCACTTCGGTCATGTAGGACTCGGCAATAAACATGCCCTGGGGTCCGCCGAAGCCGCGGAAGGCTGTGTTGGACACGGTGTTGGTGCGACAGATGCGGCCGCGCACGTGGATGTTGGGGATCAAGTAGCAGCCGTCCGAGTGCGATATGGCGCGCTCACAGACGGCGGCGCTGAGATCCCAGCTCCACCCGCCGTTGTTGAAGATGTCCAGGTCCAGCGCTTGGATCTTGCCATCCTTGTTGACGCCCACCTTCCACCGTCCCAGGAACGGATGCCTCTGCCCCGAGATGACCATGTCTTCCTCCCGAGTCAGCATGCATCGAACCGGCCGCTTGGTCTTTTGTGCTGCCAGCGCCACGTAGCAGCTGAGGGGCACTGAGCGAGACTCTTTTCCTCCAAACCCGCCGCCCATGCGCTTGACACGCACGACCACCTTGTTCGCCTGAACATTGCAGACCCGAGAAACATATTCCTGCCTTTTACGAGTAGTGGTGTCAGTTAACAAACAACATTTTAGGATATCGTAGGACCAAATGTTCTCCTTACGTTTCATTGGGGTTCTGAGTGCTGGCAAAAACCTCCATCTCGCCATCTTCGGGCTTGGGCACCGCGAGTGTAGCATTCGTCTCGAGATAGAAATGCTCCTGGCCGCCCATCCTCGCCACACCGGTAAAGGTGTAGTCGGCATTCTTGAAGGCCTCTTCCGGGTCGCCTTTCTTGATCTCCTTGAAGAACTTATAAAAGCTCTCCTGTTCGATGGCTTCTTCGATAGAGAAGATGGCAGGCAGCTCCTCGTACTCGATCTTTACAGCGCGAGCGCCGTCGGTTGCACGCGCGGCAGATGTGGCGAGGACGAAGCCTATAACCTGGCCGGCTGTCAGGACGGTGTCTTCGGCAAAGAGCACCTCTTCAAAGTGAGGGGCGCCGAAACGATTGGCATCAGCGCTTGGCATGTCATTTTTGTCAATATAATCCACCACGCCCGGAATGTCCAAAGCAGCCGAATAGTCGACCGACTTGAGCTTTGCGTGCGCCTTGGTCGAGAGCACCATGCAGCCGTAAAGCTCGTTCTTCAGCGGTGGAATGTCGTCGGTATACTGGGCCTCTCCTGTTACCTGCTTCAGGGCAGCCACATGTGGATTCGACTTTCCAACCGTCTCCTGGATGTAGGCCGCCGCGGCCTCTCTATCTTGCGTGCCGGTGGAAATATCTCTCTCAAGCTCAGAAATGGCTTCCTGGTCGGCCTCGCTCTTCTCGCCGCCTAGAATGGCCATCACTTCGTGGTAGAACCGATAGAAGAAGCTCAGCGCCAGCGATTTCCGGTACGATGCCATTCCGCCGGGTACTCCGAAGGAAAGGTTGAAGTCCTCCTCTAGGGCGCTCATGGCTCCTTCAAGCGTCTCCAACTCGGCAAGCTTCTTGCCAGTAAGGAACGCGTTCGCTTTCTTGGCTGCCACTGTGAAGGGCGCCATACCGCCATACACAAGGTTACAGGCCTCGGCGACTCCATCATCATTGAGGCGGATTTTCAGGGCTGCTGTGACAATGGCGATGTCATCGTCCTTCCTCTTGGCCTGTTTGTACGCCCGGAAGTACTCGTTCTTTTGGGTGAAAGGGATGCGAATGAAGGCGAGGATGGCATCAGCGGGGAGGGCTGTCCGCCTATAGCCTGTGAAGAAGTCTGCCATGGGGATCTCGGTCTCCTTTCCGAGAGACTTTGCAACTAAAACAGCATCGGCGGCCATGAGGACAGGGTTCAAGTCGGAGATTGGAGACGCGGTGACCAGATTGCCTGCTGGGGTGCCCACATTCCTGATCTGTCGTCCCGCAAAGTACTTGAGCTGCTTGTGGATGGCAGTGAAGATCTGTCCCCGGTCTGAACCGAGCTGCTTGACAGCATCGTGTGAGAGGTTCTCGAGGTCGGTAAGGGTGATGTTACCTCCAATCTCCAGGTGGTCATCCTTAAACGAGTATTGCCTCAACTCTGGGATGTCTCCCACGAATACGGAGACGGGGTACTGCAATGCCTTGAACTTGATCTCGATCTGAGTCTCGGTGCTGCCACCAATAATCTTGGCATTGGGAAAGACGCTCTTGATCTCGAGCAGCTGTTCCACGGTCACAGGGCGATACCACGTCTTCCGCTTATTACCGAAGGCCAAGGGTTTGAATTCGACCTTCTTCAAGGCGGGCGGAAAGATGAGTTCGGTATCGGGCTTGTACTCGATGAAGCCAGGCGGGGTGAACCTCTTGATGGGTTGGTCAGCGCCCTCCTTCCCGGCTTTGCCACATCCCTCGCCGGTCCCGTTCTCCATGCAGCAGCCGCCGCCGCCATTCGCCTTGCTGTTTCCACAACCAGCCGCCTTCTGGGTGGTAAAAGTCTGGGCGGCGTCTAGGATGGGACGGTATCCCGTGCAGCGACACAAGTTCCCGTCAAAGGCCTCCTCGACATCATGTTCAGTAGGGTTTTGGTTATTGCGCAACAGAGCATACAGGCTCATGACGATACCAGGCGTGCAGAAGCCGCACTGTGAGCCATGACTCTTGGCGATGCGCTCCTGAGCCGGGTGGGGCTGCTTGACGTTGCCAATGCCCTCGACGGTGATGACATGCTTCCCGTCGATAGAGGCCAGGGGGGCCAGGCAGGCATTTACGCTAGCATGGTAGATCTGCTTAGTGGTGGGGTTGTACTGTGATACTACAACAGTGCAAGCTCCGCAACCGCCTTCACCACAGCCGCTATCGACGTGTCAGTCACCAGTCCAAGACAAAAACCCATAGGTGCGGGGGTGAGATAGTGATGGACAAGAACGCACAGCTTGGTGCCCGTCAGCCCAATGCCGCGGAGATATTCGAGCAAAGTAGCCTCGGGGTCAATGTCGTCCAGGACGACGCGGGTGCCATTGAGATAAAAACGGAGGGTGTCGTCGAACTTTGTGGTAAGAGTTGCCGGGGATGCCGAGTCGGGCTCCGGGGAGACAGCCGACGGCGGCGGTGCCATAGTTGATTTTATTATCTGAATATCGACCCGCCGATAATGGCAATATGCCTACTAAGATAGGTGTTCACTCGAGAGGCAGAAGCAAAAGAAAGTTGAAAAGGGACAAAGAGGAGCAGCAGAGGGCGGAAATAAGTCTCGCGTCGGTCGTCAGTGAGACTCACGGCGACGGTGGGGAAGTGTGTGGTTGTTATCAGAGAGATCCAAAGCCAAGCAACGCGATCTTTGAGGTTGATAGGTCTGCAAAGTGGCAAGGGCCATGCTGCATTACCTAGGTAGCTTAGATGTTCGCCGGTGCCCGATTGCCTCCTCCCCCTCCTCCCGCAAGACCACTTGCCCTTTGCAGCGTAGATGATGGTTGGAAATTCCCGCGGTCGTTAGTGTCACCATCTCGGGCCTGGTCTGATTTGCCCAGCGAGCATTCGGGGCTTGGGACAGGGACTGACCTTATCTCGTGTGTGGGGTTGACAGATGAAGGTTCGCTGAACCCCGCGAAGAAACCTGACGTAAGTCGGCCAGCTCCGCACCAGAAATGCGCCACTTGCCGTCTCCAGCCGCGACCCTAACCCTGGTTGAAGCTGACCAACTTATATGCTTGGAAATGGGTTGTTTCCTTCTGCCTCACTACTTTACCCTAACCCTGATATTCTCAATTTGACGAATGGATCTTCGCCCAACTTCAAAATGAAATTGTTTCCACCCTCCTCCAAGGTCTCCAAGGTCTCCCTTGAACAAACAATGAGATCAGCTAACCCCGCTCATCTGCCCAGACAAGACATCACCAACAAAGTGTCTCTTTTAACTTCAGCTCAATTTTTGGGGGCCTTGCATGGAGCTGAGAATTATCGCAGTCTTTCCCCGTGCAATTCATCCATTCATTCCAGTTTCATTGATGCAGAAAGCGACTTCCCAAAGCTCACCCATCTTCTTCGTCCTGACCAGTTTCTGGCTGACTGTCTCTGAATCCAGACTAGGAAACAATCGAGTCGTGAGTTGTCGTGAGTTCTTAGCATCAAGGGCATCAACCCGGCTTTCGGCCACCAGGTGCTTCGTTTGGGCCACTCCAAGTGCTGGCAATGATACATCCATCCATCCTCAATTGGCTACCGGGTTGCCATTGGCGCTTCCATCTTTGCATCCAAACCACATGGCTCCCCAATATCGATCCCGCTCTTGGCCCTGTCCCCTGGTCCAGCCAAGCGGCAGATCTGTCGTGGCCTGCCTTGAACCCCTCCTTCTCCACATCGGGGGTGGACAAAAACGAAGGGGGAAAATGATGCTTCGGGGGAACGTGGTGCTAGGTATTTGTCAACTTCTGCCGGGTTCACATTGGAAAAAGGTCTCCGGGTATTTTGTTGGTACTGCAACTGCAGCAAACCTCCATACTCCCGGCCATTAAATAAAATCCCCGGGCCCAACGGCCAATGTTCCAGAAAAAGGAAATCAGGCAGAGTTGCTCTTGATGCCAGGTTCTTATCCTAGCCGATTTCCACAAATACGTTCTGCTCTGTCTGTCCCTGTTGCCCTTTGCTGCTTGCTCTCCATCTCTTCTCCTTTATCCACTTCTGAGAAATACGTAACGCGTATTTCTTTTCTGTCGATCCTGGTTGTAAAACCGTCAACTTCCAAAACTTGATACCCTGAAACCACAAAGATGCAGCCTCAGTTCTTCAATGTCATCAACGATGAGCTGCGGGGCAGCGAGAAGACACACGCCGTGACTGACCCCCGGACCGAGGAGGCATTATGGCCCTGCCCTATTGCAACCACCGACGACTTCCAAGACGCCGTCACCGCTGCCCAGGAAGCCTTCACCACCTGGTCGCGCACCACAGTCGCTGAGCGCCAGGAACTTCTCGTGAAATTGGCCAAGGTGCTGGAGGACCATGCCGGCGAGCTCACTGAGATACTTGCGCGAGAGACTGGCAAGTCGGTACGCTCAGTTGCCCCCCTTATGAGCACCCAGGGGACCTCAAGCTCAGTCACTCACCCCTTTCTCATAGCAAATCTTGGCGTCCATTGATGTGCATGCATCTGTTTCTCAGTGTCTCTACTACTGTGAGGACCCAAAATACCGATCCCAACTTGGGCACAATATCTAACAATCTTTTACAGCCAAGACCGCTTTGGAGGACGAGGTCCAATATGAGGATGAGAACACGCGAGTCGTGGCAACTCATCTGCCTCTCGGTGTTGTCGGCGCCATCTGCCCCTGGAACTTTCCCCTCATTCTCAGCAACATCAAGGTCGTGTCGTCGCTCATAACAGGCAACTGCGTCATCGTCAAGCCCTCGCCCTTCACACCGTACGCAGTCATGAAATGGGTCGAGCTGAGCCGCGGTGTCCTCCCGCCAGGCGTATTCCAAGTCCTCAACGGCGGCGCCGACCTTGGTGCGCTGATGACGCTGCACCCGGGCATCGCCAAGATCAGCTTTACCGGCACCATCGCCACGGGCAAACGCGTGATGGCCAGCTGCGCCAAGACGCTGAAGAAGGTGACGCTCGAGCTTGCTGGCAACGACGCCTGCATCGTGTGCCCCGACGCCGATCTCGACAAGACCGTCCCTAGCGTGGCCAGCGGCGGCTTCTTCAACGCCGGCCAGGTCTGCGTCGCCAGCAAGCGCATCTACGTGCACGAGAGCATCTACGACGACTTTCTCTCCCGCCTGGTGAAGGAGGTCGAGGGCACGTACTCCATCCAGGAAGACCACAAGGCCCCGAGCGTGTTCGGCCCCGTGTCTAACAAGATGCAGTACGATGTGGTCAAGGGGATCATCGAGGACTGCAAGGCCAATGGGTACAACATCGTTACCGGCGGCGGTGGAGACGACAAGACCGCCGCGGCGGCCTCCAAGGGGTTCTGGCTCGCGCCTACCATTGTCTCCAAGCCACCGGAGGACTCGATGCTCGTGAAGGAAGAGCAGTTTGGTAAATTTCCACCCCCCCGGCCCTTTTTGTTTTCTTTTTCTTTTTCTTTTCTTTTTCTGAATGACTGAAAAGCTTCCCCCTCAACGAGCAGCTATGTAGCTAACCTGTTCAAGGCCCGATACTACCGGTCCTCTCCTGGTCCGACGAGGAAGATGTCATCAAGCGCTCCAACCTCTCCAACGCTGGCCTCGGCGCTTCCGTCTACTCCACCGACCTCGCCCAGGCCGAACGCATCGCCCGCCGCCTTGAAGCCGGCTCCGTCTGGATCAACCAGTCGGAGCGCCCCAACTTCGGCGCCTTCTTCTCAGGCATGAAGGACAGCGGATTTGGTGGTGAGATGGGCAAGCAAGGGCTTCTTTCGTATGCGTATACTCAGTGTTTGCATTTTGCGAAGAAGTGATTTATCTTGTGTGTCTGTTTTAGGTATATCCTCTATATTTCTTTATCGCTTCGTCGGTCGGGGTTCAGACACACGTGTTTTTGTATGTGGAGGAAAGGGAGTGACTGACTGACTCGATATATATCTGGGGCGCCTTGTTTTTTTTTTTTTTTTTGGGGGGGGGGGGGGGGGGGGGTGTATCTTACACTTGTGTATATATGTATCATGGTGCATATTTAAGAGAGACAATCTTGACTTACTTCACAAGGGCAAAATCAAGATTGTACTTGCCCGTCAACCCAGGAGGTAATTTTTTAAAAAAAAGAAGTCTCGCTTAATATGAAATAGTTTTTCGAACTGCCAAATCTTGGCGAACTTCAATATTCATCTTCTACAACCTGTGTCAGCCATTTACCATCACGGGACAATCCAGCATTGTAGAATGGCAATCATAATATCTGTTCAATTATTTCCATCGGGATATCATGCCTGCAAAACCACCCCAAAAAGAAAAATATCCGCCAGCTAGGCTGACGCTTCATTTGCATCACCACCTCACAACATCTATTCTTCATTCTCTCTCGTCTACGCCCTTTCGCCTACCTAGTTCTTGATATATTTCTTCAACCCCCTCAACCGCTCCTTGGCATCCTCCAGCACCTCATCCGGCTTGCACACGGCAAAGCGCAGGTAGTCCTCCACGATGTGCGCATTGGCGTCGGTGTAAAACTCGGACGGCGGGATGGCCGCCACGCCCAGCTCCTGAATCAGGAACCATGCGAGCTGGAAGTCGCGCGGCCTCTCTGCTACATGCGCCGGGAAGGGATAGTCAGCCGGCAGCTCCACCTTGCTAAAGTTCGCCATTACGAAGTAGCCGCCCTCGGGCTCCGAGTAGGGGAGGCCCAGCTCATCCCAGATCGAATTAAAGAGGGTCATCTTGCTGCGCATATCGGTGATGCACGTGTCCCAGAAGCCTTCGGCCTCGGCCTGTTCGAAACCTGGATGGAACGTTAGAAAGTGACGAGAAATGTAATAGGAAGGGGGGTTGTGTGTGTACCAATTGCGCAGGCCTCTTGCAGAGGAGAAACGGAGGAATAACAAATGCGTGTGTGCGCGGCGGAGACGTACTGGATCAGATCCGGGGGACCCATCAGCCAGCCTTTATTTGTTGTTAGCACCGGGTACGGCTAGTAGTGATGGTGGTAAGTGTGCACTCACCCACTCGCCAGCCAGTGGCGTAAAAGTTCTTGCCGGCAGATCCAACGGTTATGGTGATTTTCTCGACCTCGGGCGACAACGTGGCGATACGTGTGAAAGGAACGTAGAACAGGCGGTCATATACCTCATCGGACAGGATGATGATCTGGTGCTTCAGGCACAGGTCCGCAATCTTGACCAGCTCCTCTCTAGAGTAGACCTTGCCGACGGGGTTGTCTGGAAGTGAAATCTGGTTAGACATCCGCGTAGAGACTTTGGATTGGGTGAGAATGCATACGGGGAGTGTTGAGAACAAGCATCTTGGTGCGCGGCGTGATGGCCCGCTCGAGCTCGGCGAAGTCGATGGTCCATTCTGCCGCCGAAAGCGTCTTGAAGCCGCCTTCCTCGGGCGGGTGCATGGGCACGTAGACAATCTTGCCCCCGGGCATCTCAATATTGCTGATGTACCTGGACAAGGCGTTAGCACAGAACCACATAGACATGAAGAAGCTCGGAAGACCTTTCTGCTTACTGGTCGAAAAAGGGCTCAAATACGATGACCTCATCACCAGGCTCGATAAACGCCATGAAGGCACTGAGCATGCCTACATCGATCGGTATTAGAAAATGACCTATAGTTTCAAAAATGAAGCAAAAGCTGACTGACTGACCTTCATTGGCACCGGTTGTAATGGTGATCTCGGTCTCGGGGTCCAGCTTCCTGCCCCAGTGCGGGGCGTAGGCATCGGAGATGGCCTTCTTCAAGCGCGGGCGGCCCTTGGTCGGGGAGTACTGATTGCACTCGACGCGGTCCAGGGCGCCCTTGGCAGCGTTGAGGATAAAGTCAGGGGGGTTGTAGCCGAAGAAGCCCTGGCCCATGTTGACGATGGGTTGCTTGGGCGAGGCGGCAGCAGCCTCGTTGATGATGGACCAGACATCCTGCCGCCGGTTCGACACGCGGGCGGCAGGCTGCAGCTTTGCGCTCATGGTGGGCAAGGTCGTATGGAGGAGGCGGCGTTTTGTGTGTATAAGGGGAGGTTGTGTTCGCCGGAGAAGAGGCGCCAGGAGGGACGGCGGGTTCATGAGTGAGTGTGTGAGTGGTTTTGGTATATCAGCCAAAAATAGGCCAATCATCGCGCCCCTCAAACGGATTGGTAAAAAAAATATCTCCACGGATATGGCGGGTCTCCGGGGGCGAGCAGTTCGCTTCGTCCGTAATCGGGGCTTTTCAATCGGAATTGTGGCATCCCGCGAGATGGCGCAATCCGGGGTGGTGGTTGCCGCAGCTGCGCTACTGCCGTGGCCAAATACAGGGATGGTCCAGGCATGTGGGACCTGAACGTTTGGTACTGTACCTACCATGCACCAAACCAACGACAGCCCCGATAGCCAAACATCACGGCGTCAGTACCCTTTTTCGGTCGGACGCAGCCACAACTGGTTCTATCCTTCTCTCTCGCTTGTGGCTCTTTTTTGTTTGCTATCTTTTTATATCGAGTAGCTAACTATTCAATTTCATTCAAATCACATCAAAGGGTTCATGTGATTGCTGCTCCAAACCTCTCCGACTGTAAACCGAGGGGAGGGGACAACGGGACACAACCCATCCCAAATAACGCAAATAAGCTTATTTCTCGATCTAGAATATTTAAAATTCTTTGATTGTGTCTCTGAATTTCCCAAAATCGTATCAAACAGCCTAGGGTGTGCTAAACTGCCTGTACCCTCCCTGGTAGACTTCGGTCGTATGAACAGTAGTACCTAAGGTAGCTCTAGTATAGTGCACTGCACGGAGATTGATAAAGGAGGTTTGCTGTGATATGCCTCCAGGTTTGCTTTAATAAATCCCACTCGCTATGCAGATGCTGTGGTATTTCTCATATCTTACTACAGACGAGGCGACGTGAATACATTAATACCCTCAGCTCAGTAGAACACGTCCCGCGGTACTAAGGGACATTGTTTCTAAGATATCACTGGCAACGAAATGCTATACCAAGTATATTCAGACTGCATACTTCATCTGAAATCGAGCTGATAGTTGGGATTGAATGCCTGGAGTATTAACTGGCAGAAGTCTGAACCGTTCTTCAGAATAATTTCACCTCTGCCTAGCCAACACGTCCCCCTCGCGCAAAAACAACAGCACGCCGCTCCGTGTTGAATATACGCGTGTGTTCCTAAACCGCCAACCGCCCTACAAAAAAGAGGCTATATCAGACGCGACCTCGACCTCAACTCGACCCGACTTTTCTAACCCCGCCCGTCTCTCCCTCACTCATCTCGCCACCACTTTCTCTAAAAAAGCACCGCGGCCTGACCGCCCTACAGTGCACTTTGCCTTCGTCTTCTCTCCTTCAAGCTTTGATTCCTTTACCACGCACCTACGCGTGTCTTCAGATCATCGCCTCGCAAATTTGTATTCATCTTCCCTGCTACACTTTCCTCTTCATGAACATCAACGCTGAGACATCACCACAGGAACACGATGCCGGGGACACTCAAGATCCCCCTCAAGATGGAGGGCGGCCGTCCACTTCCTGCCGCTGCCTTGCGGCCTGCAAGCCGGCCATCAAGTCCCGCCACCTTCAATTTCGGCGCCGATAACTTCTCGCCTTTCAATATAGAGACCATGACACCCTTCCAAATAATCTCAAACAATCAGCAGACTCAGGAACAGTCTCTGAAAACGAAGCACCGGAAAACCACCGTCATTGCGTATGCCAATGAGATGACTACCCGAGCGGCTGTGGAGTCTGATCCAATCTCACCGAGCTCAAGCTCAAGAGCAGACTTGCTGTACGGGCATGCAATTATCACCGGTGGCGAAGTCACGTACAAGACGTCGAGGCGTCTGGAAAATTGGCTGGCCAGCCTAGAGCCACCTCTCCGATTCCACGATGATGAATCTGGGCCCAGTCGAAGTCCGTCTCCTGCTATTTCGCCTGTCATGGTGGACTTTCTCCGACACCTTAGTCTGAATGACCGAAACGCGATACCTTGTTCGAGCGCAGCCACCCGAGCCCCGAGCCCTCTTTCAGCAGCAGATGGCAAAAAGCCCGTCATGAGTTCTCCCATGAACCTAGAATGTATCAATGAGGAAGCGGAGGGAGCCAGAGCTGCACAGCAGAGATCAAAACGCCATTCTGTATGCATATACTCACACCTAACTCCTTGACTTGTTTATGTACTGGCCCGACTTCGCCTTGACCTCAAGAATTATGTCGCCCAACCTCAAAGACAATAACTGACGGCTTCTCGCCTCCTAGGACGACTCGTACGACCAGCCGTCTTCGAAGCGGAGCAGGTTCAGTGACTCGATCCGCCAAACCCTTTCTCGACTGAGCGGCCGCCGCACCAGTTTTGAGAAGCATCCTGCCAGTGCTAGCGCACGCAGCAATCCCGGCCCCTCAGCGCATACCAGCCGCAACACTCTCAGTCGAATGAGCCGCGTTACTGGCTTTCAGGAAACTCTCCAGACACGAAACATTAAGATCTGCCTTCTGGGAGACACCAACTCCGGCAAGACAGCTTTGGCTATGTGGGACCTCATTCCTTCCTCTGTTCATCACCCTCGAGTCGCATTGGAGTTGAAGTACTGATACAAGTCCGCAATGACCCAGTCGCCTCACGTCTGGCTTTTTCCACGAACAGAAGTCCCGATCTATTTCGACCGACGTCCGCATATTTTCGGTAGCCGGCGACGATGGCGAGATTTTAACGATCGAGCTTTGGGACTTCCCTGGACGCATCGCCACTCATCATAACAACTCACAGCTCATGGAGAAGTTCTTCCATGCTGTGGTGATCTGCTATAACATTGAAGACGCATCCAACCTCAAGTCGATTCTGGAAGTGGTGAGTTCTAATGAACCAAAACCCCGCCGCCCAGCTTTTCTGGGTTCGTGACAGAAAAGAAAAAAAGAAAAAAAAAGAGAAAACACTATAACTTTTGTCACCACAGTGGAAGCCAAAACTCGAGACCACTCTCCTCGGGGAATGCCCGCTTTTCGTTCTTGGACTCAAGAAAGACACTCGTCCTGACTTCCCCACTCTGGGCCTCAGCTTCTTGCCAAAGCAGGAGCCCGCCAGTGCTGCTGAAGTATATATCCTCTCTGCCACCTCTCCGTCCCTCCTAAAAAAAAAAGAAGAAAAAAGTCCTAACACTCCCCTTCCCCCCTCAGGGCCGCAAAATCGCCACTCTCGCGCACGCGCAAGGCTTTGCTGAATGCTCCGCCAAAACAGGCGAGAACGTGCAAGAAGCGTGGCATGAGATCGTCAACTTTGTCATCGCCAAGAAGCGCAATCACAAGAAGAACAATTCGAAGGGCATCAACAAAATCTTTCTACGCGGCGAGTCCAAGGGCCCCAGCTTCGTGCTAGCCGAGACGCTAAGCGGCTTCTACGGCGGCGTGAACGGCGGCGGTTATCATAGCCGCAACCTAAGTAGTTTCATTGGAAACTTGTAGACTACAGGTGTGTTCAATATACGAACCCGTGTTGTATTCGGAGAAGAGAAAGGGAAGCGACAAATATTTTGTGTTGTGGGTGGGAGTTTTTGATGGAGTCAGATCAGATCATCTCTTGGGAGTTTGATAGGTACGTAAACATCATCTACCATTCCCTGGCTTCATATTCCCTTGTTTGCCTAGCAGGCAAGAGAAGAAATGAGCGCTAAGGGGACAAACCATTCTCGTCAATAGATAAACGGTTTGGCTTTGCCAAGGGGTTCCATCTCGTCAATAGATAAACGGTTGGAAACTGCCTTTGGTGGTGGGTTCAGAGGATCAAGGTAGAGATACGGTTTCTTTTTTACTCTCTGTTGAATGGGTATTTTTGAGGAGGATTTTATTTCCCTGATTATGGAAACAGGAAAGGAACAAATGCTTTAAAGCAATATAGGATGTTGACGGATGGATTTGCAAAGGGAATATCTGATCTGACTGGGAAACCCAAATGCTGACCATGGAAACCTCGGCCTTGGGACCACTGTGTTGTTGTTTGGGCTACTTCGGGCCTCGTTTTTAGTTCATCATTCTGAGAAAAAATAGGACTAGACAAGCAGGAATGACATTTTCTGCTACAATTTGTGTCGTGCTTGTTCTCTGTTGTAAAATTCGTCAAAATGAAGTCGCTGGAATGTGTTAGTGCTCAGTGACTTGTCGTTCGGCTAAGCAAAATCGGAGTCCATTGAATGAAGTGAACCCCGGTATTTACATAAGGATGGTGGGTGGAGTTGACAAGTGGGACTTTGAAAATTGAATGCGGGGAGAATTGGAGAAGCTCCAATAGTCTTGCTTGGAGCCTGGGACGGTGGGTCTTGGCGCTGATGATCTTGACGCAACCACGAAGCCTGATACCTCAGAAACATTTGCGCCAGAACATTGGAGCGACAGAAGCTGCTATGCGACAATAACAGGCGACGCGAACGTCGAACCATCACCCAGTTTTTAAATTCTCCCCCGACGGAAGTATCAGATGGACAGTCCTGCCGCGCACGAATAAACACTCGGAGCCTCAACGGCGACCACAACCTTCCCCCAGCGACAACCCCAAACACTACCGTCACCATGGGCAGCGACAATGACAGAAATGGCGGCGGCTCCTCTTCCTCCTCGTCGCCCTCGCCGACAAAGTCCGGCCAATACCTTCTCCCACCTCCTATCTCAACAGGCCGCTCCTCGTCCCCGGTCAACAATGGGTCACTGCGCCGAAGTCCGTCTTCGTCACTCTTATACACGCCGCCTGTAATCTACACCTCAACGCCGCTACCACTCCACATAACCGTTCGCTTTAACGCCGCATTGCCCGACCTCCACCTCGACATCCTCAACCCACAGCAGACGACCGTTGTCCTACTAAAGCACCTTATCCGCTCCCAGCTTGCCGCAGATGCCAAAGTCGAGAAGGCCTCCGACACCGCGGCAGACGATGAATCAGGAGACACCGCGCCAGATGCCCCCCCTTTACAAGATGATAAACCCAAACCGCTCTCTCCCGCAGCTACCGCCGCGCGCGGCCGTTTACGCTTCATCCACGCCGGCAAGATCCTACCCGACGGGGCTGTACTAAGCTCTGTCCTCAAAGCGCCGCCGCCACCTCCGCCAGCGTCCCCTCAGTCGCCAGGCTGGACCATCGACAGAAAGGGTAAAGGAGTCGAAGGCCGCGGGCCGTCCCAGCAGCAGCGTGTCTACGTGAGCTGCAGCATTGGCGACGAGCTTTCAGCGGAGGACCTCGCCGCCGAGGCCATCGCCGCCGCAGCGCCCCCGCCGTCCCCCTCTCTGCCCCCGGCTCGATCCGCCTCCAGCGGCGGCGACTTCAACAAAAACACACTCCTCGACACCTACAACAACAACTCAGACCGCTTCCGGTCCGCCTCATCGCACCGCAACACCCCACGCGGCTTCGACCGCCTTCTCACTGCGGGCTTCACGCCCGGCGAAGTGAACTCCCTGCGCCTGCAATTCCGCTCCATCCACGCCGTCCGTCACACGCCCGACACGATGCCCTCGCCTGACACCCTTCTACGCTTTGAAGACGCCTGGATAGACAACAACCCCTCCTCTAATAACGGCCAGAACTTCTCCTCCAACAATAACAACACCACCATCGACGAAGGCGCCGGCGGCAACGGTGCCGACGACGACAACTACGGCCTCAACGCAGTAGCAGACGGCATGATCAAGGGCATGTTCATCGGCTTTGTCTTCCCGCTCGGCGCCATAGGGTGGCTGCTGCGGGAGGAAGGCATCTGGAGTAAGAGGTGGACCGTGTTTGTGTACCTAGGGGTTTTACTGAGCGTCTCGGTCGGAGTGATTCGCGCGTTATCTGGTGATTTGTGATGTTTGCTTTTCATATGATACCCCCTCCCCCTCTCCCCTTTGGCTTCCCTTTCCCAGTTTCTGCAAAAAGATTCCAAGAGATCCGAAAGAAACGAAAAGGGCAAGAAAAACCAACCTTTTAACAGGCAAACATGGCATGGCATAACATGGGCATGGGCATGGCATGAATGGAATGGCACTCTTTTTTATTGTTCAAAAAAAGGAAGCAACAAGATATCCCATGGAACAATGAAATAAACTAGTAATGTGATATAATGTATAGAACATGTAGATATACATAGGGATACATATAAGACCTCAGATGTGTTTATATAAAGTGGGCAAAAGAAAAAGTTAGGTCGGGCAGTTTTGTTTGCCGGTGCGTTAATAGTTTGGTATTTAGAATATAGATAGATACCGCTTTAAGCTCATCAATGAAAAAAACCCCAGATACAGTCTCCCCCAAGCCCAGCTAAAAGAAAAAGAAAGGCAGAGAAAAGGCAACAGAACAAATGCCCATTGTTCCATTTACGAGGCGTGACTCTTGAAAGGCCGTTCGGTTTCATGATCTTGAAGTGAGCAGGGCAGGAAAGTACCTAGTCAATGCAGTATCCTGATATCATAGCAGGTATATCGATGTTGACGGACGATGAAAGGTACCAACTGCCCTAGCTAGGTATCTCAACCAAGCACGACAGAAAGACTGGCAATTGGCATATTTACACACGTCTGACGAATGTTGGGAGACACGATGACATGACAAACGGACAGAGATATTGAGTGCAAGAAGCATACAACTGAACTAGACGAAAGTTACCCTGCGCAGACAACAACCATGATAGGTCTGTCCGTGGTATTTTCCCCGCCGGCCCAAAACGCCTCCCAAGCGCAAAAAACGGAAAGAATGTAATGAAAGCGAATGCCCAAGCGTATCATATATCCCAGGCTATATGAGATAACTATACCCATCTAGTCATTACGTTTTCAGTCACATATCTTGTTTCGTTACAGATAAAGACTGTTAAACGAAACAATATCACGTCTAATCTTGGAAAGACTGAGCTCAAACTTGTCCTTCAGGTCCTCGCTGCCCATTACCTTGGCAGCCTCGGCCATCTGTCGGAGAAGCTCTTCCAGACGACGGAAGAGACGGATCAAAGACCCTTCGTAGGCATTGGTCATTTTGCTACAAAGTGTTGTTAGTCCTTACTCCAAACATCGTAATTCATGAGGAAAAACTTACCAAATCTCAGAGAAGGGCTTGCCGCTGGCCCATGCCATCACGGTATCCATGAGTTGCCACTTAAGACTGTTGACATAGTCCTCCTCGTTCACGTCCAGCTTGCTTTCGGCGCTGACCTTGGCGATGATGCGAGCCTGGGCCTGGATCTCACGGAATGGTTTGGCCAAATCCTCCTTCAGAGCAGCAGTCTCAACCTTTTCGTCAAAGATGAAGCAGCTAAGAATAGCAGCGCACACATCAGGACTGAGCTCATTGAAAAAGCGGTTGAACAGAAGTTCGGCCAGGAGCAACTCATGACCCTCTGTCGACGAGATCTCGCAAGCTACACGGGCCTTCATTTGCACAACCTCAGCCTCGTTGATAAAGCCCAGTCTTCGCAGCACACGCTTTCTTGACTTCAGCTCGTCGAGTTGGGCGATGGAATGAGCCTTTGCGATGGCCTTCTTCTTCTCCTTGATCTTATCGCCAATGGCAACCTTGGCCTCGTACTGCTGGTAAAGGCCGGGGAGGAGGGGCGAGCCGTGCAGTGGGTTGGCCACAAGACGTGACTCGAGAACTTCAATCTTACGAAGGAGCCTCTTAAATGAGTCATCGGTGATGCCCATGTTCTCCATGGGATCCAAAATGGGTATCCCGTCAGGAAACCGCCGGTTTACTTCATTCACAGACTTGCCCACGCCGTCCAGCTGTGCTCTGTTCACCGTCTCCTGGGGAAGGAAAACCCGAATTTGGCTGAGAGCCTTCAGGCAGGTCAAAAGACAAGGAACAACATTCCATTTGCTGTTTTCCCCATCCTCCTGCGGCAAAACGCCTTCAGGCATCGCATCATCGACCTTGTAATCAGCACTGAAGTCCTTGCTCCTCGTAGAGATTTTCAGCAACACGTCAATAAA
Source organism: Podospora didyma (assembly GCA_033439775.1). Classification (NCBI taxonomy): domain Eukaryota; kingdom Fungi; phylum Ascomycota; class Sordariomycetes; order Sordariales; family Podosporaceae; genus Podospora; species Podospora didyma. The sequence continues at coordinate 3,538,647 of JAULSW010000003.1, forward strand.
GTACGACTCTTGAGGCGAGTAAGCTGGCTCTTCGTTCTTCGGTGCCTGTCGCGGGACAAAGTTTATGACCACACCCCAGCCATAGTCTATTCCGATCGGGCTCACAATGTTGACGAGCCGGCCGGGCTGGAGGAACTCGAGGCAGTAGTTGGGGTGCTGAATGACGGCTAGGAAGTCTTTATTGTACCCTTCGAGTTGCTGGCGGATAGAGTGGTAGTCCTTGACCGTGCTCTCGTCAGGGATGCTCATGTTGTCCCGTTCTTGCTGCAACGCCATGAGCTCTTTCTCCAGTTGCGGCACACTGGCGGCATTCTGGAACTGGAAGAAACACCTCTCCAACATGAACTCCGGCGAAATGGCCTCAATGCGCAACAGATTCAGAACCATGTTATATCCGAGATGGAAGGCCGAGTTCAAACGGTCCTGGTGGCCCACCACAATGGCTCTGGCAGTTTCAGGCTCCAGCTTGTCATCGACCATCATGATGACGATACCTCGATCATCCAGACCACGACGACCAGCTCGTCCAGCCATCTGAATGTACTCGGACGAGGTAAGTGGTCGTCGTTGAACGCCATCCCACTTTGTGACCTGAGTGAAAACAACAGTTCTTGCGGGCATGTTCAGCCCGATGGAGAAGGTCTCGGTGGCGAAAAGGACCTTGATCAAACCCTCTTGGAAGAGTATCTCAATCGTCTCCTTCAGAATGGGCAAGAGCCCAGAGTGATGGACACCGATACCCTTGCGCAATAAGGGGAGAATGTGTGTGATCTGTGGAAGAGTCCGGTCATCATCCGACAGCTGCTTCAAGGCATTTTCGAAGACATTATCCACCATGTTTTCTTCATCCGGGGCGTTGAATTTCATGCATGACGTTGCCAACGCCATCTGCTCACAGTCCCTCTTGCTGAAGTTGAAAACAATGACAGGCTGAAAGTTCCTCTTGATGATCATGCGGATGATTTTGGAGATGTCGGCGCCCTCGTTCGGGGCCTGGCCACCTTTGTTGGTCTTCTTATCCTTGCCCTTGCCCTTCCGTTTAGCGTTGATATCGGAGGGGTCGGCTCCCTTTCCATCCTCGATGAGGGCCATTGCGGTGTTGAAGTTGTTTTCCTTGAAGTTGCCCCTCTCGTCGACAATGAGGAAAATACCCTTGCCGCCGGCCGGAAAGAAATAATTCTGCAACGGCGTCGGCCGGAAATCGGTGTAGACGACGTGGCAAGCCTGTCGATGGATCTTGGCGATCCACTCGGCAAACTGAAACGCGTTGGGGATCGTGGCGGAAAGAAAGACATACCGCACCTTGTCTGGGAGCAGGATGATGGTCTCTTCCCACACGACACCTCGGATCTTGTCTCTCATGTAGTGGATTTCGTCAAAGACGACCCAGGCCACTTCGCGCATGATTTCGGATCCGCGGTACAACATAGAACGCAGAATCTCGGTTGTCATGACAAGACAGCTTGCAGTCGGGTTGATGGTAACATCGCCAGTCATGAGACCAACATCGCCAAACTCGGCCTGGAAGTCTCGATACTTTTGATTACTGAGGGCTTTGATAGGGCTGGTATAGATGACCCTCTGATTCCGCTTCAGACATTGGGCGATGGCATACTCGGCAACAACCGTCTTTCCGGCACTAGTATGGGCGGAAACGAGAATGCTCTCATCGCGTTCGATCGAGGCAACAGAGAGACTCTGGAAGGGATCGAGCTTGAATGGGTATGTCCGCGCAGGCTCGGCGGGTGCGACGTGTTCCGAGAGTGGGATGTATTCATAGTCCAGATCGGGGGGCAAAGCGACCTGATGCTGGATGTTGTGGGACAGGACGATCGACTCGACCTCGTTGGTGGTCGCCGCAAAGCCCTGGGCTGCTCCGACTTCTCTGGATTCGGCCGTCTGGAACGAGTCAGTCAGGACTGGCTGCTCGGCCTCGCCCTCCTTCTTGCGCCGCTTGGTGTCGCCTTGCGCCTGGTCATGGTCATCATCCGCAGCAGGCGCCTCCTCGTTGTTTGAGGTAACTTGTGGTTCGGCGTGGTCCTGGCCGGCCATTTCGACATCGGGGGCAGCTTTGCGCTTTTTGGGAGCGCGCGGCTGCTCTTCGAAGACGCCGAAGAGGTCATCCATCTTGAGGCCTGGTGGGTCGTAACATGCGACAGGCGATTGTGCTGGAAGTGCGTCTGAATATATATTCAGTGGCGGAGGCCGCCGAAAGGTGCGAGGAACAGAAGAGGCTGCGGGGGCAGGCTCTGTGTTAAAATTGCGCCGTACGCACGAGGAAAGATCGCTCGTCGCTCAGGTTCACTGATAGACGTTATCGGAAGAAGAAAAAGTCGGAGGATGGGAGGTGGGATCGGTGGCAGAATGCGGGACTATGGGGCGGTGAAACCAATAGGACCGTGCACTCAGCTGCAAGCGGGAGCGAGGAACAGTGGATACTCCAAGCTGCCAGGAATTCCTAAGTCATTCAATCGTATTCAATGAAGACTTTTATAAGGGTTAGTAATAATACAAAATTTTATGCACCTGAAATTAATAGATATTTATTTTTCAGCCTATCGCAACCCTTTCGACTGGCAACAATCAAATCTTACCGGAGGCTTCGGGCATTGACCGTTGTACGGATTACAGAACCAAGGTTGCCGAGGCGGAACTACTTCAGCTCTGAGGTTTGTATCCCTGTCGATTCCCCAACCCAAGTAAGCTTCACTGTGAACCTCAAAACTTGGCCGAGCTCATTCACGAGGGTTCGGAGTTTGTTCTTGTGACAATAAGACTAGATGGCCGGAGATATAGATAAACCTTGAGCCGCTCAAACCCATTGCGATAGCCCGCATGATACCAGAAGATTTCAATCAATCCGTATTTCATCTAAACAGGTTTCGGAATATTCCGTCCACGTCTAAGTCAAGTTCCGAGGTACCTGATGCAAGTGGACCATGCAACGAAAAAAAATGTCGAATTGGAGGTCAGCGTGTCTCGGAACTGCTGGGCGTCTCAACCAAAAAGGCCCCCCTCCATTCATCCCTCAACACCACCCAAGCATCGTTCCCATAGTTGTGGCCAAAAGTAACTGGCGAACTGCAACAAGAAAAGATGGCGTCTAAGATCTCGCTCAAGCTCTCGAGCCGAACCCCCAAGAAGCCCATCAAGAAGCTTCCGGCCGCGGTCGAGCTGCCCCGCGATGCCACCGTCGAGGATGCCAAAATCCAGATTGCTCGCCAACTGGGCTACGGCGACTTCAACCGCATTGGCCTGTTCGATCCCATGACCAAGAAAATTCTGAAGAACCGCATGGCCCTCGTTCGCGACGAGGCTGGCGTCATCTCTGCCGGCGAGCTAGTTGTGAAGGACCTGGGTACGTGATGTCCCCTTTCTACACCCACTGTCCACTACTCTGGTATGGAGTGCTAATGCATAAGCTCCCCGTAAACAGGCCCCCAGATGGCATGGCGCACCGTGTTCGTCGTCGAGTACTTCGGCCCAATTCTCTTCCACGCCGCAATTCCGTACCTCCGGCCGTACATCTACGCGCCGTTCGTGGCCAAGGGCGCCGCCGACGCGCCCCTAACGCTGGTGCAATGGCTACTGTTTGCCCTTTTCCAGCTGCACTTCCTCAAGCGTGAGTACGAGACATTGTTTGTGCACAAGTTCTCGGCCAACACCATGCCCGCCTTCAACATCTTCCGCAACTCGGCCTTCTACTGGCTCCTGTCCGGCCTGATGTGCGCCGTGGACATCTACCGCCCCGGCTCGCTCTCGGCTCGTGACGAGCTCGTGCCGCTCGACTATGCCGGCCTTGCTATCTTCGCCGTGTGCGAGGCATGCAACTGGATCGTGCATCAGCATCTGGCCAGCCTGCGCAAGCCCGGCGGCACCGAGAAGGGCATCCCGAACTGCATTGGCAGCAACCTCGTTACCTGCCCCAACTACATGTTCGAGGTCTTGGCGTGGGTTGGTGTCATCCTGATCAGCCGCAGCTGGGCCGTTGTTGCCTTCATCTCTTTCGGCATCATGTACATGCGTGACTGGTCCAAGGGCAAGGAGAAGGCTCTGCGCAACGAGTTTGGCGACCGGTACAAGAAGAAGCGGTACACCATGTTGCCGGGTCTGATCTGAGCGGTCACCTTGCAGAATGACACATAAACAGCGGAATTCGGTATATGGATCATGTCCCAATATCATAGATACAGAGGCACAGCACCATGCTCAGCCAGGGCGGTCCCCAGGTGAAGGCGCCTGCTGAACTAGGCGCCTGCTGAACTTAAGCAAAAGCTGGCACACGTAATCGATGTAGAAATTGAGATCCTAAAAATGCCCGCTTGAATCGTGTCTTGTGGTATCGTAAAAAAGGCATTACTTCGTCAAGATGAGAGTGCAAGCCCAAACAAAGCAAAACAAGAATATCGTCGAAAGATATCACAACAGCTGTAACTCCTCGTCGCCTAACGAGGCTGGGAGCGGCACCAACTCCGGGGCAAGCAATTTAACGTCGTCGTCACTCGACGATGACGACACCGCCGCCGCCAAAGCAGAGCCCGATGCCACTTGACCATCCACCGCCTCGACTCCCTTACCTTTGTCCACCACAACCACCACCGGCTCCTGCCCCGTCTCATCACCACCACCATGCTCCATCACCACATCCCCATCTCCATCCCTCCTCATCCCTTCACCATCCCTCCTCATCCCTTCACCATCCTCGTCCCCGACCTCACTCCCCGACCAACTCCCACTCCCACTCCCACTCCAACTCTCTCCATCCTCCTCCTCATCGCCATGCTCCACCAACCTCAACGTCTCCTCAATAATCAAAAACTCCCGCTCCAGCATCTCCGCCCAGTTCTGCACGTTTCCAATCTCCTTCACCTTCTTGGTCTGCTCGCCCACCATCTTGGCCAGCTTGTCGTTCTCCTTCCTCAGCCCCGCAAGCGCCTTGCCCACGTCCCGCTCCTGCCGCTCGATGGCCGTGTTGTTAACGTGCAGCAGGGCGCCGCGGCCGGCGAGCTCGCGGTCCAGCATGTTACCCAGCGAGGCAACCACCGCGGTGCGCGCCTCCTCGATCTGGCGCTGAGTGGAGGGCGAGGGAAGGGATGGGTTGATGATTATCCCTGCGGCCGGGCCGGTGGTGTTGTTGGTGGTGGAGGAGGTGGCATGATGCAGGGGGAAGAGTGCTTGGCCGCCGCCGGCAGCGGAGGAGATGGACGACGGAGCGGTGGGGCCAGATGCGGATGTGGATGCGGATGGTCTACTACTACTGCCACTGCTGCTGCCGCTGTCAACGGCGGCGGCGGCTGGTGTTGTTGTTGTTGTTGTTGTTGTTGTCACGGTGGTAGTAATGGACGAGGCTGAAGCTGTCGCGGTGCTGCTGGTGACAGAGGGTGGGGATGGCTGCGGCGGGGTCACGATAGTCGTCGCCGTAGCCGTCGCAGCGGAAGAGGAAGAGGGCATGGCAGAGGCGGTGATATCACAGGGGAGTGGGCTCAGAGAAAGGAAGGAGAGGTCGATAAGTTAAGTACTAGATCAGCTTGCATGAAGCGCTTGGGTTGGAGATAGATAATGCCAGGGAGCTTGCCAGTTTGGGGTTGATGACATTTAATCTACGCATTATAATGCGGGCGACTCAATGCGGCGGGACATTGACAAGAACGAGTGGTGGTTGTGCGGGGCGAGTCTTTGGTTGAATGAGGGGTTGTTGATATTCGGGGAGCCATTTTTACTTTCGAAGAACTGGAACTGCCTCGGTACCTTCTACGCGAGACTAAAAGTGTTTACCAGACATCCTGTACCTTTATGACCAAGGCAACCAGAACTCCGGGTCGCTGCGTACCTACCTACCTACCTGCCTACCTGCCTCAGTCACCAAGGGACGTTCCTAAATAAATAATCCGTACTCCGTACTCTTTTAAAGCAGGTTAATTTCGTGGAAGATTTCTGGGGGATCCAGGTGCATAGCTTCCTGGTTCAATCAATCTGCAGAACTAAACAACGCTCGATGCAAACAATATACCAAAAAAATGTGTATTCCTAATTAAAAGCTATGTGCATACTAATTTCATACGAATAAATGCACCATTTCCCACCAAAGGACGCCACTGCCCTGGCTCCATGCAATGTAACACTTCCACAATCGATGAAAGATCCAAATGCCTGTATGCACACATTATGAATACGTTCTACAGTTCATGACCCATGCATTAGCCATGCCGCACTTTTGACTGCCGCAGCAGAAGCTATCCATTCCCCTTTCTTGTTCATGTTCAAAAACGCCACTGCCATGAGAAAGAGTTTCAAGAAAAAAATAGAAAACCTAGAAATAGCCCAACCAGCAGATCAATTATATCAACAAGATTCCAGACCTTGAGAGCACGGCATCCAAGTTCCAAGAGCATCCCAGCCAGGGGATAGGATGCTGCGCTTGCAAATCCTTCACCTAGAAGGCTCTCACCTAGAAGCCAACTTTGCCGCCAGAGTTGAGCCTGAAAGGTAGCGGTCCAAGCGGTCCCGGACCGGGGCTGAGAGCCGAAGACGGAGTCATGATCCCGTCTTGTGATGACAGCGTGCTGCTGATTGAGTTTAGGCTTGCCGTCGATGTGGAGTTCATCGTCCCGGAGCGCGACATCGAGTGATTGCTACTCATCGAGAGGCCGCCCATCGAGATAAGGTGATCTGCCCTCTCAAACACATTGCCATTGAACGCAGCAGCAAAGGACGCACTCTGCGGAGTGGATGGCACTGTGGCCTGGACGGCGGGACCAAGCGCTGCGCTCTGCGGTGTCATGGGCAGGGGCACGGGGGTACTGGACTGGTTGCTGTAAGGACTCATCATTGAGCCATCTAGTCCGGCTTGTCTCGCGTAGTAGTGCCACGGCGATGATTGCATGAGTTGGCAGGTCTCTTTCATGTGCTGCTGAACGGGACGTAACCTGGTCTTGGTTTCCAACGGTAGCTGGATGTCATTCTGCAATTGCTTGATCTTTTGGACTAGATTGTACCACGCCTCAATGAAGTTGTTGCAGAGGGCCCAGAAAGGGGATTGCGTTCGAATACCAGGCTCCTTAAGCTTGATAGACGAGAGCTTCTCTTTCAGCATCTCCGTCTGCTGGATAGCACTGATACACTTAGTAATCAGAGCTCTCCAACACTGCACAACGTGATGATCAGATGCATGCTGAGTCATCGCATTCCGCATAGAGAGGTTGAACTGTGCATTGAAGGCAGGGAGAATTCGCATGACATAGTCCGTCGACTTCTGAAGAGATAGGAATAGCTTCTCGAAGATTCGATCTTCCTCAGTGAAGTCGGACGACAGCCCACGGGCGCCAGATGTGCTGGATGACACAAAAGACTCTCCAGAGCGAGGTGTAGCGTTACTGATGGTCGCCATTCGACCAGTCCCACTAATGACTGGCAGCCGGACATCTGTTGCCACGCGCAGATTACTCGGGTTGTACGGCACGAGACCATTTCGTGGTCTCCCAACTCGCTCACCCGTGGGGGTTGCCGAGTTTTCTCGCGAATGCGGCCGGAGAGTGTCTCGGAGGTCGGTCCCATGGGGTAGCCGACGCAAGGTGCCCTCAGCTGGGGGCTGAGAACAAGTGACGCGCAGTTCCATAATGCTATTATATAACTGGGTCAACAGTGTTCGGATGTACCGTGGATCACCGTTGTCCAAGAAGAGGTCGACGTTTCCCATGAGCGATGCGCACACATGAGTGTAGGCACCGACGAGCGTAACACACGCCCTCTGGACAGGCTCATTTTCGTCCGGGTTGAATGTAGGGTCGTCGATGTACGCCTCGGGGTTGTCATGTTTCTGGATTTCCAGTTCCAGCTGCTCCACATGCATAACACTGTTGTAGAAAACAATTTCTAAGCTCGAGCGTCGTGTCGTGCCGTCGTTGGCAAGGGTCATCAACATTTGGATCATGGGATGGATCTGGAATATGGAGTAGAGAATCCCCCTGGCAGCTTCTAACACTGGGTCTACTATCTGGGAGTTGCTTCTGCGCTCTGGAAGGATGGAAAGCCGGCGGACGTAAACAGGACGCTGCAAGGATGGATCGGCCGGGCTTGGCGGGACCGGACTTTTCACCTGCAAGTGAGCAACTCCGTTGCCCTGCATCGCTGAGCCGTGGCTTAGGCCACGGTAATGGCTGAAGCGGTTGTTGGCCTCCGTCTCGTCCAGAGTACTCAGTTCAGACGGCTTTTTGGACACTATTCCCATGCGACGGGATCGGCTCTCAGCTCGGTCTCGGCTTGAAGTCTGAATAGTAGTCTCAGAGTTACTCCGGACACGCTCATTGGGATTCCCAATGGTAAGCGGCATCACCCCTGGTCTGCGCTGAGCCGTATTTTGTTGCGAGAGGCCGCGGTAATGAGACCGGGTTGGAATGGGGGGAGGGCGGGGAAGCGCGGGGGACCGAAGATCATGAACATCGCTGCCGTTGACTCGAATGGGAAAGCGGCCGCTGAAAACCCGCTTGATGGTAGGCCGCGGTGTTTCGGTGCCCTCAGTGCCCTCGTCGTTGGGAGAATCGGCGTCGTTGCGACCGCTCAAGCTAAGAGCCTTCTGCTTCAGGAACTTCTTAATGTGCGTCGTCATGGTGACTTCGGTCAGCTCGTTTTCCTTGGAGGCACTCTCATTCTGTATGTTTGCAGCTTGTGCCTGCCAGACCTCGGGCGGTGGGAATACGAGGGGGTTGCCGTCTAGCTTGATGACGGACAGCGACGGCATGTCGGCGAGACACAAGGGCAACTCGGTGATCTGGTTCTTCGGGATCGAAAACACCTTCAGAGACGATAGCTTAACGATCTCTGGCGGAAGAACCCGGAGTAGGTTGCGCCCGAGGTCGAGGATTTCGAGGGACTTGAGATCGCAGAGCTAAACACCCTTGTCAGCGCTTGGCCCAAAACCCTTAAAGGACGGGGCATTAACATACAGCAAGGGGGAATTCCGCTATCCTGTTCTGCCTGACATTGAGATAGCGGATCGAAGTGCATTCAGCAAATCTGGCTGGAAATGTTTGCAAGTAGTTATGCGACAAGGCAAGTCTTGTGGTGAGGTAAGGCATGTCAGTCGGACATCCAGCATGTATGTGGGGGGCTCGAAAGGTGACCAACCGTTCCAATTCGTCTTTGATTATGTCCACGATCTCGTCAGGCAATTTCTGGATCTTCTTCCTGCTCAAATCAATAGTGAGACCTGGCTTGAGGCTGTTGCTAACCCCGCTGGCCTCGGCAGCCTTTGCCTCGTTGTCGTGGGCGGCCTTCATGGCGTCTTTCGCCAGTGCAATGACTTGGCTCGCAGATGGGGGCGCCGAAGCCGACAGACTCGCATTGGAGGGGACATCTCGAAGACTCGGGACGGGGGGTGGAGGATTTGATAATGCTGCGGCCGCGATAGCTCGACGTGCTTGGGCCGGGTTGTCGGGCAGGCCCCGAAGGGGTCTTTCCATCGCTATGGTCTGTACCCCAATTGTCCGCCGGGTGGCTTCACTCGAGGAAAGTCAGCCACGTCGCGAAATAGGCTCGAAAGGTCGTGTCTCGGCAGCTGGTTCTTCGATTCGGGGATCGTGGAGGCTCAGGCCAATCGGCAAAGTCGGGACCACTGGGCGGCAGCTGAGCTCATGGCGATACCAATCGCTGTCCAAAAGTCTGCTGCTGGCGCGTGCGCGTATCGGGGCGAAGCGAGGCGGTGAATGGCGAAACGCAAACAGCAGGTGCGTTTGCAAATAGCTCAGGGCCCCCTCGTGGGCGTTCGAACACGCTCGATGGCGATGGAGGTTGGTGTTGACGGCAGGGACGGCGGAGCAGTGGTGCCAGGGATCGAAAATTCCTTCAGGTTATTCCTCTGTCTGACTGAGTTGCCGTCTCGGGTCCATCTCAGGTAGCAAACCGCCCAAGATAGGGGTTAGCGTAGAGGCACAGTTGGGGGTGCTGTGCTGCGCTCGTTGCATGGCACAGTGGAAGCGACAAGGGTTGGAGCCGACTTTACAGAAGGGATGGCTGACCGTCTCATCAGCCCGAGGCAACTCACGGGGGGTGGCTCAGGCAAGTGAGTGTACGGAAGCGACACTGCGAGCCACTGATTGGCTCTACCGTGTGCCTGAGGGCGTTCTGGGACGTGCCTTCCGTGCCTGCATGGGTGGGTGCATGTAAACAACACACATAAAACGACCCTGGACGGCTTAGCGCGCCGCAGAACTGCAAGGGACAGCATTCTGGGCCAAGAGTACACGAACGTCACCGCCGCCGCCGAACGACACCTGCCAATTGCCAAATCCCCCCCATTTCAGCCTCTCCGAACGGATCGACATGACGAATGGCGTTTGGCTGAGACATGAATCTTCAGCAAGATGAAGAACACATATGTAAAATTAATTAGAAATTGAAATTGAAATGACCACACAGCTATTAGAACCTCCATTCTCCTGCTCAGTAAAGTCTGTGTCAGCCGAAAAACCACGTTCTTTTTATTCGTTCTTTTTTTTTTTAACCACAGGTCGTGCCGATATCTCGTATGTCCTCCGTATCGAGTCGAGGCCTTTTACCGCTTACTATAGTGAAGTTTGAACCACAGATCTTTTTTTTCTTTCCTTTTCCTTTCTGAATAAGTACTTTACGATACAAAAAAATAGTAATAACTATGGATACAGTTGTACGGGACAAGGTAGGCGACATTCCCAGCCCTTTCCATGGCTGCAGCAACAGTAAGCATGTTTATCCTGACTCGCAGCGTTATTGCGAACCATCAAAATTTCAATCACCCACGCCCTCTTCTACTACTTAATGTACCGTGAAACCACTGGCGGCTCACAGAGTGAACCAACTATATTTTCTTCAAGCCCGAAAATTGGCTTTGCACGTCTCTTACATCTCACTCTCTCCCCATTGCCTTTGCTACAGGTCATTCTGGTCATCGCCATGGGCAGTATCAAGACACGATTCCTTGTTCTCTCAGACACGCATGGCAAAGAGTTTACACCGGAAGCCACGCCTCAACTCGACGCCGTCGACGTCGTTATACATTGCGGCGATCTGACAGAGGCGTCGACGATGGACGAGTTCCGCACAGCACTGGGAATTCTGAAGAAGATCAACGCCTGCCTGAAGCTTGTCATTGCCGGAAATCACGATTTGCGATAGACAACATTGGTTTCAGACAAAAGTCTGACGAGGCAGGCTCTTCAGACTGTTCAAGGGTGTGTACGGAGAACTTGGAGACGCCAGGAAACTTTTTTGATCAAGCGGCATCAAAAGGCATTGTCTTCCTTGACGAAGGCATCCACCACTTTAACTTGCAGAACGGCGCTGTCTTGACAGTCTACGCCAGCCCATACACGCCATCTATGCGTGATTCAGGATTTCAGTTTAGGCCTGAAAACGGCCACAAATCGCAGATGGAGAAACCTGTGGACGTCGCCATCACTCACGGGCCGCCAAGGGGTATTCTGGACATGACTGAGTCCGGAGAACGCGCTGGCTGCCCAGGTCTATTCGCTGCCACGGCCCAGTGTCGACCGCGGATGCACTGCTTTGGGCATATCCACAAAGGCTGGGGCGCAGAGTTGATAACTTGGCGTGACCCTCCCAACCAGGTCCCTTCACTCTCCGCGGACATCAACCACGAACAATCCGTCATCTTGGAAACACTTTCCACGGTCTGGTCTCAGACAGGAGAACCTCGAGAGATTCCGAACAGACATCAACAGCTTGAAGACCGCGCCACTTTGCGTGTTTGCCAGACAAGCCATTGTATGGGGGATAAGACCCCTTTGAATCCAGGGCAGCAAACTCTCTTTGTGAATGCAGCAATCCAAGGCCTCGAAGAGCACGAAACAACGCACCTGCCATGGGTAGTGGATATCGAACTTCCAAGGGCACAAAGTCCATGATTTAGTGTACCTCCGGGATGTAACCCTTTCTCGAGTCAGAAGCGTTGAGTGTTTATCGAACCCCTTTTTTCTTGGTTTGGACAGGGTTGATTGCGGTGCTTCGCCTTGTGAAACAGAACCCCCATGCGCGCCGATAAAAACCACGACATGGGTGCAAGACCCGACACAATGGTGAAGCCGCCATAAGAGATACTTGCTCCGTTTGTCTTCCGGCCCTGGATGTTGAGCGACTTCGGGTTTCTTTCCGATATGTTATACCCTGTTCCATGAACACGGAGATATCATGTTGGGTTCAAGATGGACGACCCTACCTCTTTTTTGCTTCAACCCGGATCCAGCCTCTGAATAAATCTCAAATCCGTGTATGACTGGCGGCTTTAGTTCTAGCGCTTGTCAATCTATCGGTGCAATCATGGAGAAAGACCATCTTGCTGGATAATATTATATTAAACGGACTTTTGTACGCGGACAAAGTATGGCAGCCATGTTTCGACAACTCCATCTTTCATGAAGGGGAGTATATTGCCTATGTATTTGATACGCGGAATAATACAAAATGCCCGCTCTTCGGTGGTCCTTCTCCTGTGGCAGAAATATTCATAGCACACGCATTGCAATAATTTGGAGTCGATCTGGGCTTTGGGTGCCTGGAATGTTTTCCATCATATCTTCGATGGGTAGGCATAGGAAATGAAGTTGTCAAACTGAAAAACTCCGCCAGCTCCGATTCGAGAACTTTATCCTGGTGAAGGTTGAAGCCCTTTCAGAGCAAGACACAGTCCGTTTTCTTCACGTGCGAAATCATTAGTTTCAGGGGTTACTTGCATGGCTAACAGGAATCTGCCGTAGTGGTGCATTGAATCGGATTTGGGAAAGTCCTAGGACAAGAGAAAATCTCGTCATTGTCGAAACGAATACTACTTGTCTTTGGTTAAGTTTCGGACGGAAGAAACAACGACCTGGACAAGAAACACCAAAAAATAAATGCTCCTGATCAGACCCGGGCTTGAACCGGAGACCTTCAGTGTGTTAGACTGACGTGATAACCAACTACACCATCCGACCTGCGATTAATATAATGCATAGCTTCTCGACAGCCATACCGGGCCCGTGGGGAAGTCAAGCTTGTGAAAATAGTGTGTTGATGGGGAGGCGAGGATGCCTAAATAACCCTAACCCTTATATGTTCAGCTAGTCGCTGTTGTACTTCCTATCGCGCTAAAGACGGTGACGTGAAATGTGTGTACGTTTTTTTTCGTGTGGTTGTTTTTCACTTTGCAAGATGTAATAAGTTTTCAGTTTTTCATCTGGTTTGTTTCAGCGACCACGGCCAGACTGTAAGCGGAAGGAACTCGATGGAAGGGCCTGATAGCTATATGAGACCTGCAAAGCACTTCCTTGGTGATTGGCCCACTTACAGCACAGAATTGCGGGGACTTACAGCGAGGCTTCCACCTCCGGCGACGTCCACAGCAGTGCCGCTTTGTCCATCTCCGGAATCATCTGGTCTGTCAACAGACCGCGTCAACACAAAAATCTTCAAGTGTTGGGTTCCCCTATTTATTCACTTCACGCCGCACCCAAAAAATCAATGAGGAGTAATGTATGAATAACCACTCCGCGGTGGAAGAGGACAAGATGCCCCCTCTGGGGAGACCTCTAGTCAGAACCAGATCACAGGTGGTTCAGGACATAGATTTTACACTCCGCAGGCAGTTCAACAAGGACTCATTTAGGTCAGTTCGATCTCGCGATTTTCTTCCAATTTGGCAAAAGTCTTGCTAACGCATATAATAGACCATATCAGAGGGAGATCATCCTGGCTGTTCTCGACGGCAAAGATGTATTTGTTCAGGCAGCCACCTCGTTTGGCAAGAGTCTTTGCTTTCAACTTCCAGCCGTAATTGAATGCGGGAGTAGGTCCATGTTGAGATTTAAATATCACGACATTATGCTGACATATCGTCCCAGTCACCATTGTCATATCGCCCCTGCTGAGTCTTATGGTATGACCCAAGCCTCTCTCACTTGAATGTACAAATTCTAACAGATACTCAGATGAACCAAGTGGAAGCGCTGCAGGCCGCGAATGTTGATGCGCGCACCTTGAACAGCAACACCCAACAGGCCGAACGAGATCTCATCTACAGGGACCTGTCCACAGGCCACCCGCTCACGAGATTACTCTATGTCACACCAGAGCTGTGTTCAGGCGAGCACTTTCGCAAGCGTCTCATGCTCGTATATGAACAAAAGGAGCTCGCCCGCATTGTAGTCGACGAGGCGCATTGCATCTCTGAATGGGGGCATGATTTTCGAAAAGACTTTCGGCGTCTGTCCTGGTTCCGCGAGACATTCCCTGATGTACCCGTCACTTGCCTGACCGCGACAGCCAACGAGCAAGTGCGGAACGACGTGCTCTCTACGCTGGGCATGAATCAGAACCCTGGTCGACTCAATATATTCAGCACGACGGCGCACCGGCCAAACCTGCATCTGGAGGTTCGCTTCACAAGCGATTTGGCCAACGACCGGTATGACAATTTCATAACTTGGCTCCAAGGCGTCTACTCACGGCGCTCCACCGGCCTGCGCTTCAGCGAAATCGAAGCCCAAGGCGACCGCATCAAAAACGTACCCGGCATCATATACACCGTCTCCCGCCAGGAATGCGACTCGCTATCCGCCGCGCTTCGCAACGACGGCATCGGTGCCAGGCCCTTCCATGCCAAGCTCACCAAAGAATGCAAGGAAGAGACTCTCGCGCGGTGGATCGCCAACGACCCGGGCTATAGCATCATCGTCGCGACAACAGCGTTTGGTATGGGTATCGATAAAGACAACGTGCGCTTCGTCGTGCACTGGCGCCTCCCAAAGTCCTTTGAGGGGTACTACCAGGAAGCCGGGCGAGCGGGCCGAGACGGCAACGCGGGTTTGTGCTTCCTATACTACAGCCGTGAAGACCGCGACCGCGTGTTTAGCATGCTGGCGAGCGACGCTATCAAGGACGGTGAGCGTGGCAATAGCATCAACAGCGTCGCTCGCCGCGAGAGCCTGAACCGCCTCGCGGCGTACTGCGAGGACACTGACGGGTGCCGCCACGCCGCCATCTGTAAATACTTCGGCGAAGACAAGGTGCCGTTTTGCGAGAAGGCCTGCGACTGGCACAAGAACGCCGAAGACCTGAAGAGTAGGAAGAAGAGGGGTCTGGCCTCTGAGGAGTTTGTGAGCACCCAGCGCGAGGAGGGTGCGTATGATGAGTATTGGAGCGAGTAAGCTTGCGTGATGTGGCTGGGGAATAGCAACGAGTTCTCACTCGTATTTCTTTTTGCGTTTCTTTTATGCTTGGGCCTTCTTGGACTTGGCCATTCAGGCATTATGATACCCGGACATACACATAGTTACTGTCGTCGAGAAGAGAGGCGGTGGGGCTAGGATCTCGCTCGATCTGTTTTCTATACTTCCTAAATAGACAGCCAGGTTAGGGCAATAGGGTAAATATCCTCCCTCTCTAAATATGCACGTCTGTTACATTGTCTCCTTTACAATATGTTTAGTTGGTACGTATCTGGAGATAGCTATGAGGGGAAGCCACACCACTTACGTAGGCAGGTATAATTACAGAACGCTAATTCTAGACATAGAGGCGACATCAGATAACCATAATGTTCTAGAAAGCAAGAAATACTAGCGAAGGAAAGAAGGGCATCATAATCTCAATGGGAGAGACACTAGGTACCTCATACACTGACTTTTAAGTCTGGGTTCGTATTCACCATTCCGCATCTTCGAGCCCCTCGGCATTAACGGAGATTAACAGAGAAGAAACTCCAGAAACTGCAGGATGTTGACGAATGTGAGTAGGTAATCCCGTTTGGTGTGAATATGAATAACACATTGCTCTGGCATCCCATCCTGATGAGTATGCTTGATGAAAGCTTGGAGAGTTTGGCCAATGAGAGCGTGCAGCAGATTTGACATCAATACCCCTGTAAGATGCGCTAGCGGGGACCACCACACGCGACGAGGGGGAGCCAGACTGTGGAGTCATCCCGACTCCCGATGAAGGTCCTTGGCTGAGCACCCCTCCAACGCTTGCATGCGTTGTTGGATTATTCATCCCTAGGGTCACCATGGAAATATCTCTGTAGGTGTGGATTACGTTCGGAAGGCCCGACAACGCGCAATCGATTCCTTGGAACAAACGGCTTGTCTTGGGCGGTGATTTGGAATTTCCCTCGACTGCACTCCGCAAGTCCCCGAGCTAGCGCTGTCGTAAACTTAGCCCCATCCGGGAATCTGACACCATCCATTTCTTACCAAGCCAGTGCCGGTCTTACTACGCACCTACATGCAGGTTGCTTCCATCGTCTCGGGCAGCCATTCTTTTTTGCTGCAGTGTATATATAAGCCGCCGTTGACCCTTCCTACCCCGCGGACCCCTTTTGCTTGAATCCCCTTTTGCTTGAATCCCCTAATCTATACCGCTGGACATCTTCCATGCAAGCCTTCTCTTCTGTTCTTACTAGGCGCCCTGTGCTCTCGTCAAGAACTGCTGTTAGTCGCATCGGAACCCTCTCCAGACACTTCTCTACAACACCCTTCGCCATGGCGCCCGTGTCCAAAGAGGTCGATTTCCTGGTGATTGGCGGTGGCAGCGGCGGTCTCGGAGCTGCGCGGACAGCGAGCGCAAAGTTCGGGACCAAGGCCATGATCGTCGAGGGCAAGCGGTTAGGAGGCACATGTGTCAACGTTGGGTATGCAACTTTTATTGCCGTATCTGCATTGCGCCAGCTGTACTGACATGCCCTGCCTCCCAGATGTGTACCAAAAAAGGTGACCTTCAACGCCGCCTTCATTGCCGAGACGATCCACCAAGCCAAAGACTACGGCTTCTCACTCCAAGAAACGGCGCCGTTCGACTGGACCACATTCAAAAAGAAGCGAGACGCATATATCACGCGACTAAACGGCATCTACGAGCGCAATCTCTCCAACGACAAGGTCGAGTACGTACACGGCTGGGCAAAGCTGCTGTCGCGCAACTCGGTCGAGGTCACCCTGGATGATGGCACCAAGACGGTGGTCAACGCCAAGAAGATCTTGGTAGCAGTTGGTGGAAACCCGGCAGTCCCGCCCAAGATTCCCGGCGCGGAGCTCGGCATCAACAGCGACGGCTTCTTCGATATCGAGACCCTCCCCAAGAAGGTGGCACTGGTTGGCGCGGGCTACATCGCGGTTGAGTTTGCAGGCATGTTCAACTCGCTGGGCGTTGAGACACATCTCTTCATCCGCCACGACACCTTCCTCCGGCACTTCGACCCCATGATTCAGGAGACAGTGGTCAAGGAGTACGAGCGTTTGGGCGTCAAAGTCCACAAGCGCAGCGAGCTGGACAACGTCACAAAGGACGAGACGACAGGCAAGCTGAGCCTGCACTACAAGGAAGGAGAGGGCGAGGGCAGTATAGCAGACGTCGACCACTTGATATGGGCAGTTGGGCGAACCCCGGCCACATATGGCATTGGCCTTGAGGAGGCGGGCGTGAAGCTTAACGAGAAGGGGCATGTTGTAGTCGACGAGTACCAGAACACATCTGTCGAGAATATCTACGCGCTCGGCGACGTATCCGGCGAGGTCGAGCTTACGCCGGTTGCACTCGCTGCAGGCCGTAAGTTGGCTGCGCGGTTGTACGGACCAGAGCAGTTCCGGACGGCGCGTCTTGATTATACCAATATTCCGTCCGTCGTGTTCGCGCATCCCGAAGTCGGCTCCATCGGCCTCACCGAGCCCCAGGCTGTCGAGAAGTTCGGCCGCGAGAACCTCAAGATCTATAAGACTAATTTTACTGCCATGTACTACGCCATGATGGACCCTGAGCAGAAGGGACCTACCGCCTACAAGCTCATCTGCGCCGGCCCCGAGGAGAAGGTTGTTGGTCTGCATATCCTTGGCCTCGGAAGCGGAGAGATGCTCCAAGGATTTGGAGTTGCGATTAAGATGGGTGCCACCAAGGGCGACTTTGATAGTTGCGTGGCCATTCACCCGACCAGCGCGGAGGAGCTGGTTACTCTTAAGTAGGAGGGAAATGTTTTTGAAGAGGAGAAATTTAGAGACTATATGACGTCGGACAGACGTAAATAGGTGGTGATGATAGAATTTGTTTCAAAGGCCGCTGATGCTGAATTTCTATGTGGAACCTTTTGAACGCTTTGAAGACTTCCGGGATGTTGATGTTGTTCTGGTATGGATGGAATAGGGGTTGAAGATTGATCTTGGCATTCATTGTAAGAGGCATAAGTGTTGTATGGTTTATATTATTCTGCAGCGTTTAAAAAGTCATCTAAACATTTTTGCCTCTGCTTTCCATAAATCAGCTCGGATTCTTCAATCTGAACAGGGAGCTGTGGCTTTCATATCGATGTTTACAACCCCACATCCCATTGAGGCTTGTGAAAATGGGATTATGTAATGTTGCTAATCCCATATTCCACGATCCCTGTCCACCGTCTGTTACGGCGACCCATTCGAGCCCAATGCGCAAAAAGTCACACCACAGCGAGCTGTTTTCTTGACCTCTCCCGAGCATTAGCGTCACAGCTTCCAGATTTGCGGAAAGACGACCTCACTTCCACGTACATACACTCTCTTCACTCCCCCCAGAATCAAGACAATCCCCACTCTCAAGGTACGCATTTTCCGGACTTTATTTTCAACCCAATTGGCGATTGGCTAGGCCCAATCAATCAATTGGTCCTAGGGGAGCGTGGCAGCGGCGGCTCCTCTTTGCTGCTCTGCTCAGCTTGAAACTGACGCAATTCAATCTTACAGATGCTCTCCCGCGCTGCTGTCCGCGCGGCTCCCATGCCCTCCATCACCTCGCTGGTCTCCCGCCGTGGCTTCCAGACCACCCGCCCCCGGTTCTCGTCGCCTTATCACTACCCCGAGGGCCCGCGGTCCAACCTGCCCTTCAACACCAAGACCCGCTTCTTCGGCCTGCGGTACCTCACCTTCTGCGTGGTCGGCTTCGGCGCGCCGTTCGGCATTGCCGGTTCGTTTATTTTCTTATTATATCTCCCGCGCATGAAGGAGGCGTCGGCAAATGGTAAATCGAAAACGGGACGATTGCTGACCCTGTATATGCGACAACAGTTTGGCAGACTTACCGCCCCCGGTCGTAGACTATGTCTTCACCACGTGCGAGAGAGAGAGAGATGTAGAGGGTGGGGGAGGGCGATGATGGCTTCTGACTGTCCCGTGTTTGATAAGCAGGCTTAGAGGAGGGACAATCACTCAGCAGGGAGATTCCGGTTGATGAGGACGGGAGGGGCGGCGGCCACGACGGTGGCTCTGTATATGGCTCACAGCCGACCGATAGATCATCATCAACCCGATTATTTTATTCGTTTCATAACTCCACAGCTGATGGGATATTTGCAATGAGTTCGGTGAGTCAAGATATAGCTTGGGCTAGAAAGGGCATATCTTTGCGTTTCGGGGGCATGGGGTTTGTTTTTCCAGCTGAAATTTCACGCTTGTTAGTCTTGGGTTCCATATTGAAGGTTTCAAAAACTATTCGCATTGGCTGGCTTAGCTTCGTGTTTCGCCGGGATTAGTTGGCATATCCGTTGCGTTGCTGTTTGCTATTTGGCCTGACCTATCCTCCGCGGCTCTGCTCTGAAGTCCAGCGACACTTTCGGCACGGTTGGGAGACTAATCCGTAGAAAGCCAAACATTCAAAACATACAATGCACTGAAAAGGTTCAACTAGCTAAAACCCCTAGGGCAAGCTTGGTCGACACTATTAACTGAGTGAACCCTTTTGATATTGACGCTGCAATGAGCCACCAACGTGATATTGGTGAGAAGAAAGGGGGGTCCAATTTAGCTCGTCAAATACATTGTGACTGGAGGTTTAAAGAGCTTTGGTTATCTGATGTGTTGTTAGTGAATTAGAATAGTCTGCCTTGAGTGCCTTGTCAAGCTGTTTAAGGAGGCACAGTTCTTGTCCTGGACAGTTTCACTAAGCACAGACCACTTCCCGTTAGACGACACCCTGATCCTGGCTCCAACCCACTGAAGCTTACCTTCGTCCCCTGAAACAATGCACCATCGTCCGGCCATGCACACTCGCCCTCGACAATACAGACTCGCCAATCGAACACGACGAGGCATGGTCCGAGGGAAACCGGAATGAACACGGCCGTCTAGGCATACGCGAAGAGACCAACAGCCATGGACGTGCCGCCCGTCAACCTGGCGGAGCTGCTGCGGCACCCGGATGACCTCGACAAAATCGGGGCCCTTAAGGCCGAGTTCGTGCGCAAGAAGGCCGCCGTAGACTCGCAGCTCCGCGGCGGCCTGCGCGAGCAGCTCGAGACTACCCAGTCGGGCATGAATGGCCTCGCCGACGGCCAAAAGACGGTGCAGCAGATCAAAGAGGAAATGATGAAGATCGACAAGATATGCTCCGGGTCGCAGAACATGATCACCGACTTCGCCACCATCAACCTTGTGTCCCAGGCCCACCGAAACTTTGGCGCCGTCGAGGCCATGCGCCGGAACCTCGAGATATTCAACGATCGCCTCAACGGCATCCAGGAGATGCTGCGCGAGGACGACGAGGACGCCGAGGACATGCCCAACCTGTTGGCCGTCCACTACGAGCTGACCCAGCTGCGCAACATCCGCGACGATGCTATCGAGCAGATCCAGCGCGGTGACGACCCCAGCCTGCAGTCCACCCTCGAGGACTACTTTGAGCGGCTGGATGGTGCCATCGAATGGTTTGACGAGCACATCACCATGATTGCCCGCAGCTTGATCAACCTGATCGTCGCCGATAATAACAGCCTCGTCGTGCGCTTTGCCCTAATCATCGAAGCAGAAGAGAAGAGCGACCAGCGGGTGCTCGCGCTGCAGGAGGCGCTGAAAGATCACAAGGAGATTGCCACGCGGTTCCAGAGCATAACGGATGGCGCAAAGACGGTCAGGGGCTATAAGGAGAAATTCCTCCAGGTCATCAAGGACGCGGGCCAGGACAAGTTCGCCGGGAGCAGGGAGCAGTTTTTAGGAGACCCCAAGGAGCTGGAAAAAAGCCTCAGGTGGTTCTTTAACGACCTCAATACCGTCAAGCTGGGCTTGATCCAGCTGACACCTAAGAAGTGGAAAATCTATAAGACATGGGCCACAATATACCACAGCCTCATGCATGACTTTCTCGTGGGCCTCATCGACGACCCCGAGATTACGTCTGCGCATAGTCTGGAAATCATCAGCTGGCCTGAAAAATACTATAGGAAGATGGCCAAACTTGGTTTTAAGCAGGAGGAGCTCATGCCCCATGTCATTGACAGCAGGGAAACAGAACTCGTGCGCGACTTTCGCTCTCTCATCATCAGGTTTCTGGACGAGTGGATCGACCGTATCTTTGCGCAGGAGAAGAAGGACTTTGCCGACCGCAACGTTGAGGGCAGCAACCTGGATACGGACGAATATGGCTACTTCCGGACCAAGAATTTGGTCGACTTGTGGAGGATGTTGCGCGAGCAACTCGACGTGGCGGCTAACTCGAAGCGCGCAGACGTTGTTGAGGGCGTGGTAGATGTCATGTTCCAGAGGTTGAGAACACGTCAGGTGGGTTGGCAAAGGATGCTCGACGACGAAGCAGCGCGTTACGAGTCGGGCAAGGTGATTGAGTTAGACGGATTTCAACCCCTGCAAGACTGGTTGGTGGCCACGGCGAACGACCAAATCGCATGTATTGATGATAACGAGGACGAGGGCCGCCTGGCCTACCTTTCGGATTTCAAGAAGAAAATCGGAGAGCTCGTCACGCCACCGTACATGGAACGGGCCGAGGCCGAGGTGGCCCAAATACGCGACGGCTACGTGGACCTCAGCACGTGGTGCATCACCAAGTTCGCGCAGCTGGTGTTCGCGGTTGACTTCAAGACAGTCATGCCCGACTTCTTCACGCCCAAGTGGTACCAGACCACAGCTATGGCGCGCATGATGGTTACCTTTGAAGAATACGTAAATGACTATCGGCAGGTGTTGAACCTCTCGCTGACGGACATCTTCATCGAGATCTTCGCCGAAGAGCTCCTCATCCGCTACCTCTCGTCAGTACGTAATAAGGGCGCCAAAATTCGCCGCTCCGACCCGTTTCAAGACAAGATTTTTGATGATTTGTCCACTGCGTTCAACTACTTCAGCAACTTACCTAATGGCGCCGACGTCGGCAACTCCATCAAGGAGACCTGGCGTGTCACCGAGCCGTTTCTGCAGCTTCTCTCGGTCGAGAAAGAGGCCGTGCCCGCCACTTTTGAGGCTTTCAAGTCTGCGTACTGGGACCTGCAGATTAGCTGGGTCGAGGCCGTGCTCAGGTCGAGGGACGACTTTGAGAGGAGCATGCTGAATGCCGTCAAGGCCAAGGCCGCGCAGATGGATGTCGTCCGCGGCCCTGAAACTATCATGAGCAAGGTGAAATAATATGAATGTCTGTGTTGCAACGAAATGAAAGAGTCAAAGTAGATGAATGAAACTTGCGTTCTTTTTATCCTTGCAAGATACCTTGATTTGGATGTTTTTGTTCGTGTTCAGCCTTTGTAGGGAGATTGATCAGTCCTGGTGTTGGGAGTTAGGCGGGACATATTTTGATATTTTATGTGTTATTTTGGCTCAATTGAACTTTTAATTTTGCGTCTATGTCAATTGTTGTCGTTTGTTCTACTCATTCTGATTGATGAAGCTGAACTCGGTCACTTGCCGACGGCAGTGATCAAACAGCCCCTATTTTAATGTGTTGTAATTTTGTTGACTTGGGAAGCCCGCCCAGCATCTTCACCCCGCCGGCAGAGATCAGATCAACCAAAACAAAAACCAGTTGCGACCAAGGACACCAAATGCTGGGGGTTTTCTTACCGTCAATGCCCACCATTGCGCGTGTAATATCTAATCGGACTGCTGCAAATTTCTTTGGGATATCACTGCAGCTCCTTAATTCATACCTTTCTTTCCCCTCGGGTTCTTCTAATTGACATGTAATTTGTGAGCAATGGACCCCAGACTAATTCGCCAAGCCGGCCATTTTCCGAAGAAAGCGGCTGTCAACGAATGGCTACATGCCATCCCGTCGGAGGCAGGCAGTGATTTCGAAGCTCCACCGGCGTCGGTGGCGAGCAGCGACACGCTGGTTGCTTGTCCACAGCAAGAGCAGGATAATGAAGATCATGGTTATCATCAACGAGTGCCCAGGCGGCGGAAGGATTTGGATATACATGAACCTCATCAGCAGCAACATCAGCAGCAGGAGAAGAAGCCCCAGCCATAACAGCAACAGCAACAACCTTTACACCAACGGCTGAAAACCATGGATATAGCACCACAACCGCAATAAACGTTGCAGCAATCACATCAGCGGCAGATGGAATTTGGTGTACAACAGCGAGAACAACAACCGCAATTAAAGCAGCAGCACTAACAGAGCAGCAACGGGAAGCCACCCGCACACCTCGGGGTTTACACTGCTCTGGAATTAGACAAGACCCCATTACCCATTCTTCGTCAGACGCTCATTGCGAACTTTGCTCGCCGCTGTGAGAACGGGGTTGGAGGCGTCGGTGGGAGGTTGACGGATGATTTGGTCAAGGAGGCGGAGCGCCGGCATGGGAATGGCGAGGGGTGTCAGCAATGGTGAATCCCCCCTATCACGCTTCTATCCTCAATATCTGCCCTCGTTTCTTGTTTGATGGTCTATTTCTATTACTGGATAAGTGGATGACCGCGTCCACATTCATGAAACATACGAACATAAAGAACACTACTAATAAGCAATGATACAGCATGACCGCCCGCGAATATATCCTCAAGCCTCTGCACACCCACAAGTTCCTCTCGCGCACCATTCTGCCCATCTCCCAGGTATTCAGCTACGCCGAGATGACCGCTTACCTCAACTTGACCATTATCGAGCGGTTGCGCGGGGCTCTCGACGCCGGCAAGGCAAATACTGCCAAGATTTTCCCGCTTGCTGATGACTTTGATAAGGTGTATAACCTTGCGCGGACGCGGACGAAGGTGTTTGAGTCGTTCCCACTGCACAAGGACAGACTTTGTGTGATTCGCGATAGTAGATTTGAGCGAGAGCGGCGCGAAGAGGAGGCGAATGACGCCAAGGTGAAGAATGGAAGCGGCAAGGTGGAGGGTAATGTTTATTACTGATGTGGTTTTGGGTTTATAGAGATCGAAGAGGGACAGAGACGTCAATCCTGGAGGTTTCCTGCTCTGTCAGGGCTTCTTTTCCTTAAATACTCTGAATGTGACTACCGATGCCCTTTTCTGAACAGAGTTCTCAATATAGCGCGCAACCACTGTCTTCAATAACCCTCTACGTGTGCAATACTCATCTCAAGTTCGAATGATCTTCTTAAGCAGAGCATCGAACGAATAATCTAGATACGCGCATGGCTCAAGCATGTGAAAGAGAGATACAAGGGGCTTCACCTCGAGGCGCCCACTCGTATCCTTTTTTTCCCCCACTGCCTTCCTTGCAGTTAACTACCTGCGCTGAACGATAAAGCTTCCACACCCCTCCCGCAAAGATGATATTCGCCTTCTGGTTCTCTCCGCCCCAGAAAAAACTCCATGCGTGTCTTCTAAGGTTTCCCAACTCGCTGTTCGCCTGTTTAAAGCATTCCTGCATTTTTGCTCTTGAAAACACTCTCTACACGCAGCACCATGAACGACGACTACCAGTATCCCGCCTCATCTTCGAATGGCAGCGATGTCGCAGTAGGATTATCGCCAATTTCACGGCACGCTGCACTCACGGTCCTGGAGGAGTGGGAGGTCATAAAGTCGCCTGGTTGAAATACCAAGCGAAGCGCAGAGCTCAGCGCAAGCATAGAAATGGAGAAGATTGAGACAGTTGGTAAGTATTGCCATATATGTACCTACTCAACAGATCTGTGGTCATCCCCTGCTGCTTCACATCCAAATGTGATACGAAGTCAGACTGACGGGGATTGCAAACTCAGCACCAAGACACGAACTTTCGCCAACAGAAGTCCGCATACGGAAGCCTTCCTCGCCAATTACCTACTTCCCATCTCGGAAGTGCTCAGCTTCACCGAGGTGATGTGCCATGTCAATGCGTCAATCGACGACCGGCTGCTGGAGGTTCATACTGATAAGGACGATGATGGAAAGCTCTACACATATCCGACTCTCGTTGACTATAGAATAGCTCTCGAGCGTGCGAACAAGCGGAAGGTGGCATTTCAACTGTATCCACTCCATTACGATGGTGTGGGCAGCATTCGAGACGACAACTTGGATAGACAACGTCGAGAAGACGAGCAGGACGCCAAGGAGAGAGAACGTCAAGCCGAGTTGGGTGAGAAAATCGACTGGGCGAGAAAGAATACATTTCTTTGATGCAGAGTAGGCTTCAGGCTGACAGCAGCAATCTGTCGAACTCTGACGAAAACCTTAGTTCGGGGTTGTAGGAAGAATAATCACGGTCTCGCCAACTCATTACACATCCATTGAAAACGGTTTCTCAGTTGCTCTGGTGACTATATGCGGTACCCAGATGATAGGCCCATCACACGCCTCCTCCATCAGGGAAATGGAGGTTACCAAAGCACATTAAGATGTATCAAAGAGGTGTATTGAGGGCTTTTCTAATACTTGTTTATTGTTCAGAAGTATACTATGCAATCAAGCAAACAAACAGGCCACATGCTATACGTAATATTTCTATTATATTCAACGGAACTGGCCAGCACATAGTTACCTCGAAGTATTTCGTTATGAACCAGTGCCATATCTGCTAACCAAAGTCGTTGCTGCTAAAACCTAGCTCGTATTACTACTTCCTACACGAAGACACCGCTTAGCGGCTGTTTTAAATAAACGTGTGTGAGAAGACAAGGGATCCGTTGCTATTCCGAAAAGGAGGTGTGACCCACGAGGCAGAAAAGATGATAAAAAAATTCTGGGCCTGGATAGCTAGTGAAACGGCTGGCTTACACGTCTTAGCGACGGAATGAGGATGTAGAATATATAGAACAAGATATTTTGTAAGTCTTTTTCAGGGCCAAGCTCAGGGCCAGCTACA
Source organism: Podospora didyma (assembly GCA_033439775.1). NCBI lineage: Eukaryota > Fungi > Ascomycota > Sordariomycetes > Sordariales > Podosporaceae > Podospora > Podospora didyma. The sequence continues at coordinate 3,564,669 of JAULSW010000003.1, forward strand.
ATACGTGTCGAGAACAAGGGGTCACAAGGTGCAATAGGAGGGTCATCACTTGGACCTACCCATCATGTACTAGAGCGATGTTTTTTATTTTTTATTTTTTAATTTTTTTTTACAGCAGACAGAGAGCCCGATCAAGATCCGCAGATGTAATGAATACAAGTGTGTGGATGTGTAGGTATGCATGATATGTCCGTTAAGTCGTGTGTGTGTGTCTATGCCTTTCTTCAAGAAAGCCCACCAGGGGAAAGAAAGACGATAACATGAGCAAACGCATTCTATCGACGAACAACCTGACCCCGCTGACCGATGCAATGCAATGCTCCCCCAAACCATAAAGACGTCAGTTGATAAACAAAATGAAAACGTAACAGAAATTCCCAATCCAGACAAATCACCCTATTCAGAAAAGGGTGGCCTCCCTTAATAATCCAAGCAAAAGCCACATCCACCATACAGATATTGGGGAGTTGAGGATAGAAAATAAAACCCCCTTTGTCACTGAAGTCGTCGGTCGCCCTCCCACCGCCACCGAACCCGAGCACGCCAGCTCTCTCGCAACCAATAGTTGTCCTCCGGCATGCTCTAAAATTTCCCACTTAGCATAACCGTGTCTCTTGCAATGCCATCACATCATCATTCCCATTTATTTGTTCTTCTTTCCGGGACTGCCACCAGTACCCCCAATAAGCCGACCAAGCCAGCCACTTTGCTGGGCGCGCGCCTGTTCCTGTTGCTCGTCAGGCGTCAGCGCGAGTGCCTCGCCAAACATTTCAACCAACGAATTCCGTGGGTCATTGTCCGGGCGGCGCGCAAAGAATGAAGGCTCTGCAAACGGAACTTGGCGAGGTCTCTCCTCCTGCGCATCGCCTTCCGGTCGCCTAATGAGTTGCGTGCTGGGTTTGCCAGCCTTGCCCCGGAAGCTGAACTGCGTTTGCTGCGGCCGCTCATCAATAGGACTCTTCCGAAGAAACGGCGGATTTGGCAGCTTGATACGCTCCGCTAGCGGGGTCGTCGGCGCACGTGGGACTTTGTACCAAAAGGCACCTTTGGGTTCCTCGACCGGTGCCTCGCCGAACTTCGAATCGCGTTGGCCAAATGTGTTGAACGCACGGTACTTGGATGTCGGTGACTCAATTGGCGACCAGTCCATTTCCTCCGACTCTGGGGCGGGGGCGGGTGAGAGATTCAGAGAATCGATATGAATGTCCTCCGGTTGGCGTGCGGCGATATGCGTGAACCCCATTTGGGGCCGCTTCCGTACTGACGGCGATGAGAGAGGAAAGTCGTCCGGGATGGTCGGGCTTGGTGGTTGTTGTGGTTGCGATTGGACTGCGGGAGAAGGAGTGTGTGATATCTCATCGAGCAGTTCCGCCATGCTCTTGATATCGTCCTTTTGGGGTGAAGACGAAGGGGGGCGCTTTTTACTCGGCGGAGCAGCTGTCGGATGTTGTACATTCTGGGGAGAAAAGCCGAATAGGGGCACCATGTCAACTCGGATCGAACGCGGTCCGAGAACATATATCTATAAGACACAAAGTTAGCATAGGTAGTTATGCCAAAGAAACTAGTCGTCTTGACCTACAAGGATTGCAAAACCTGCAGCAATTATGTGACCGGCCACAAGCATATTAAACCGCGGCGGGTCCGAGGCTGAGTATTCCGGCAGCCAGGGCAGGAAATACCGGCCGGCGATAGCCATGAACTGGAAAATGTACCACTTGGATAGCCCGCGGATGTGTTTTGTAAAGCCGCGATATACCTGCACCCATCGGGGATTCCACCACACACACCCGATGCTGGCATACATGCTCAGCCGTCTCAACCACTCTTCCGACGGAAGATAGGCGAGGATAGCGCGGCTGGTGTTTAGAAGAATGATATGCAGAGAGTATGAAGGGTCTTCACGCTTAGGCAGAAGGTAGTCAAGGGCTACCCGTTGCAGAATGGAAGCATGCCATGCCATCTGGATGAGCAGCGCAGCAGTCCAAAGCCACCAGCCGACCGTGTTGAGTGTGTCAAGCCAGGTGCGCCGCGTTCCGCCTTGTTGGCGCATCGCGGCGCTCCTGTCAACCATACGCCTCAGGACATCGGCCTTGGCGGTGTAGGCGGCCTGCTGGAGGCGATCCCGCACCTTCGGTTCACAGTCGGCGCATATCTGGGGATACAGCTTCTCCTGGTTGTTCCTGAACTTGTAGAAGTTCTGTTCGTACTCTTCGTATTCCGGATCGTCGGGCTCCGGAAGATATTGGGCCAAGGTGGACCGCAGAAGCTGTTGGTTTTTGATACATGTCTTGCAGAAGACGGAATCGGACGGACTCGTGGGTGGCGATGAGGCGAGCGGCACGGCAAACCTAGTGGGTGTCGCGATTGTCTCGGTCGCTACCGGAGGGTCGGCGATTTCTCCGCTCTAAACATGGGTTTGTTAGAGATATTCGAGTTATCGGGACATAGGAACATACCTCGTCCAAGTAATTGGGGGCTTCGCAGCTGGGGCAATCGAAGCGACGGAGCTTGCCGTCAAACACGGTCGATGTTTTGAAGCCGCAGTAGAAACAGCGCAGAGGGCGCCTTTTCCAATTGACGAGCGGCATTTTTCTTGCGGCGGGAAAGAACGGACCATTTCAGATCCGCTTGAAATAAAGGTGAGGTTATGGAGACCTTTTGTAATTGTCCTGCGTTGGGTTGTCTTATTCTGGTGTGCTCGTGGTGTTATAGGTCTGGGAGGATTCTGCCGGGCGGTCGACTTTTCGAGAGCATTCGTTCCAAGAAGTTTGGGAGGCTTGAATGCGTGCGGTCTACGGCACAAGCTGCTCCACCACCGATGTCATTTCCAGGGTGTGCTGTTATGACCCGCCAGGGGCAGCAGCGCACAGACCATTCCAGGCCGTGGTCCAAGCTCCCCGCTGAATAAAGATCCATGATGATAAGAGAAGACGGATGACATGCCACATGGCCGATTGCTGCGAGCAAGGGTTTCTTCAACTTCCAGCTTGTCCGTAAGAAAGCAATATAGCCAAATCATCAAGCAACTACTCACATCCCGAGGTCACGCGAAAGGCCACGCACGAAATAGAGAAAGTCTTGGCTGTTTGCGCTTGGATTGGCCATTTAACTGCACCCATGGACACATTACAAGAAGCTCAATTGCCCCTATTCTCCGAAGCCAGCAGCAGCTGGGAACCCACACCTCGCTGTCACCCTTGATACCTACCAGAACCTGAGCCTGTGTTTTTGAGACAGGAGCATACCTACTATTTGACCAGCCCCCAAGATCATGCTGTCATCGTCGCTGATTGGCATAAAGCACAACAGCGACCTCGAATGACGTACGTAGTGCGAGTTGACTTGCGTTGTGCGCCCGACATCTACTAACGCCCTTGCCAGTTCATCGCTTGCCTTCAAAGCAGCATTATTGAGGAAAAGGGGTTGATCACCTCTAATCGTATAGGGCTGGTCATTTCCCCCTCGGTGTCCGCTCCTCATCCCCACTAGACGACTATCGCTGGATGATAGAGGGCTCGGCACCGTCTTGTTGTCCCTGGTGAATACAAAGTGACAGCGTCCTGAGCGCTGGGGACGTGACACTACTGTCAGGAAACTCCTTGCCATACAAGCTTTCAAATTGTCAACACAATTCGTTGCTGTTGTTTGAAATCGACCAAAATGGCCGCGCCTATACTTGCCCTCAAAGGCGAAAAGGCCGCTCCTCAGATTCATATCACCGATGCCGGCATGAGCACCTCTCTTCAATCTCGCCCGGGCCACGACATACAGTCCCAAAATCTCAGGAATAAAACCACGGCACACAGCCCAAACTTCACCACCCTCCAAGAAACACAGCAGCCGCCACCCGAAAACAAAAATGCCAACATGCTCGAGTGCTTCGAGTTTTTTGGCGAAGACGACTTCGCCGTCGCGTTCTTCTTTGGCCTGATCACTGTGTTGGCGACAGCTCTGATTGCCTTCTTCGTCCTCTCTTGGTCCTGGCTGACAGCTATCGCCATTGTCGTAGCAGTGTTTATTCTTGTGAGTGCTATCCTCCCTTTCAGTGTATGGTTACCTCCTAACGTCCGTCTGTAGTTCCGCCATGTCAGCTTAAAATTTGAGCGGCCTCATGTCGGACGTGATTGGATCAGCCGCGGTAACCAGAGACAGTCTTCTACATCAATTCCCGACATTGACTATCTCCCTGCTGTCTACTTTCTCTACGTGCTCGGCTCCGGTGGACACACAACTGAGATGCTCGAGATCATTCGACAAAAGATACATGGACAGCCTAATCAACACCGCCGATACGTTATCAACAAAGGCGACTCCAGCTCGCAGGAGCGAGTCCAGCAACTCGAGTCGATCATCCGCGACGCCTACCCTGACGAGCGAGTGGGCACACGGGACGCTTTCCTTATTCGACGAGCGCGAGACGTGCACCAGTCGGCACTGACGGCGCCACTGACCTGCCTTATGAGCGCTGGCCAAGCTGTCCTGGCACTGACCCGCGAGCCCAAGAGCCGCCCAGCTGCTCGGTATGGCTACCAGTTCAAGTACCCGCATGTGGTTGTGACCAACGGCCCCGCCACTGGATTTATCATCTGTGTTGTTGCCCGCCTGCTCAAGATATTCTACCTAGTACCGCAGAACCGCCTTAAGATGGTGTACATTGAGTCGTGGGCCCGCACCCAGACCATGAGCCTAACGGGCCGCCTCTTCGCCTGGACCGGCATCGCAGATATGGTGTGCGTGCAGCACCAATCGTTAGCCCGCAGGACCGGCGCCGAATACATTGGCGCCATCGCCGCTCCTCTTGCACTGCAGAATTACAACCCAGAAGACTAAGGGTCTAACTGGTAAGGACGGGGAGAAGCGAGGATATGTCATCGTCTAGGATGCCGGAAATATGAGCGCGGAAACGGTTGAATGCATGAATGCCGATGAAGATAGACATGAACAAGTACAGTCGATGGACAACGGCAGTAGGGCCATTTGTATTTACGTGGCAACGGTCTAGACGCGTATGTCTGTCGATAATACAAGCAGGCAGTCTTCTGCCAGTATTATTACTCAGATTTCACATGGAAATACTCCCAAACTTACAGTTCACCTGCTGATCGAACCTGCTGAGGTTGGCTGATCGTGTGCGAACTGAAACAATCAAACCGTGGAACGTGACAGCCTTGACGTTGCTTTGACCGGAAGTCTTAAGTTTTTACAGGCCACCAAGGCGTTTCTTCTACCGCGGTGTGAACGCATACCTAATATACATGAATAATAATCATAGAACTGGACCACCCCCTTTTTACTTGAGAATCTCAGCCGTCTCCAACTCAGCATCAAGTAGAGGAAGATTCGACTGAGGTTCCTGCGAGTTCAAGGACTGCATTCGCTCGATCTCCGTCTTCGCGAAGGCCTTCCAGTGCTCGTAGTTCCGGTCCTCCAACTCCATGCCGTACTGCAGCGTGTTCTTGCCGAAGTATGCGCCCACATGCCGCGCCTCCTCCAGCACCACGCGCCGCTGGATGTCCTCTTGCTGCCGCACCTTGTAGAACTCCTTGCGCGCCACGTCGTATGCTTGGTTCTTGGTCAGGCCCTCATGCTGCATTAGGTACATTTGGCGCTGGACAACGCTATTTGAGTGGGAGAAAGGTGGTTAGTCTATGATATTTTTTCTTCTCCCTAAGGGGGAAGGGAAAGGAGAGTGGGAAGTTGGGCGCACTTTTCACCACTCAGGCGCATGCCCTTTTGTTCGAGTGTTCTCCAGTCGCGGGTGCGGGCCTCGGTGACATCCATCTCCAGCACCAGCATCGGCCGCGCCAGCTCCCACGGGTGGTCGCGGTAGAAGGTCTGTCGCAGCTCGTCTTCTGGGTAGACGATCTTGGTTGGCCGGAAGATGCTGCGCGGCCGCCGTGCGTCTTTCGGCGGCGGCGTGTGCTGGATGGGGTACGGCCGGGTCATAGTCTCGGACGGGGGGATCGACTCGAGCGCCTTGAGCCATGCTGGCGCCCGCTTCGTCTCAGAGCCCTTGATCCTGTCGTTTATGATCTTGCTGGCGTAGAAGTCCTTGGCTGTCTGGAAGACCCTTGCTGGTCGGATCTGTCGCCCCATTTTGGCTGTCTTTTATTTTTTTTGTCTGCTGCTACGGCTGGTATTCGTTCCAAGACGCCGCCCCCAATTCACCAGCTGTGGAGTTCTGCTGTTGGTCAAGATTGAACCATTGATTGTATCCTTTTTTGTCGGTTTGCTGTCGTCGGTATCTCTGTCGTCTCGAAATGGATGCTAGTTGAGTTGTTGCTCTCTGTTAAAGTGGAGCTGCAGGTTCTCAAGCGCCCCAAGCTGCTGCTGCTGCTGGCTGAGCTTCCAAAATTCAGAAGTACCCACCGGCAAAATTTTGTCCCCCCCCCCCCCCCCCCGAAGACGCTCGGCGAATGCTGGAGATCAGCACGATAAGCTCGGACCATTGGCTCTTTTTTCCTAATCACAGATTCGACCCGACCTCGACCTTGTAGTGTCTGAAGCCAGCAGAAAACCAGGGCCTCTTCTCTGCCATCTCCGCCACTCGACACGCGACTAATTCGCTTAGGGCAAGAAGAGGCCGGGCTACGGGCAGGCCACCATGTTTTGGACGACGGCCCATGAAAGTCTCCAGCCGAATTGACGGGTCGATATGCGGCGCTTTGCGACTCCTGCCCCGGCCGACGGCGTGGGCCACAGCTACGACGACAGCGAGAGGGACAACGAGAGCTCACACGTCGGCCCTGCCCGCCGACATCGCCGCCCGTCGAACTTTCGCCCAAAGCTCCCAGAGCACCCAGAGCCCCCACAGCTGCGCAGGAGCACCAGCCCAGAGGAGCTATGGCAACTGCACAAGCATGGGCGAGGCCAACGTCGAGAGCCGCAGCAGCATCCTGAAGTGCCCATCAACGTCCTCCTCCCGCCGCCGCCATTGCCCGCTCGCCATCGGACCTGCCCCTTTTTTGAGATCCCACTTTCACGATGGCAGCTTCTTCCGCCAGTCAGTGCCTTCTCGATGTGAGAATCACACTGCTGCAGCTACCTCTCCATCCTCTTCAGGCCCCGATCAACGCCCCGCCGATTCTCTGCAATCCAAGCCCAGGCAGCACCCCAAGATGTCCGAGCAAGAGCTCCTCAATCTTGTCGAACCCTACGATGCCGATGACCCCGGCACTGTGGATGAACACCTTCAGTTCGTTCGAGACCCATATATGCGTGGATATGCTCGGTCCGACGGCCATGACATCGTCATAGCGCGCGACAAGCACGACGTAGATTATCCCTCGTTCGACGAGGTCACCGAGCCAAATGAGGAGGAGCGCGCTATTCTATGGGACCTCCGTTTTGCCGTGATTCGTCGTTTGCGTAACCGCCACGAAATCGACCTCGACAACGTCTACGACCTGTACCAGCGGCTGCCCGAGCCTCGCATGCCCTTCATATACGGCCGCCTCCGCCACCAGCTGCTGAGAGTGCTTGGCCAGCCCGACAAGAGAGATAGCAAGTCCATGATGCGGTATTTTGCCGTTATATCCGAAGTGAAACGCAGCGGGTTCCTATTAACATCGGGGGAATGGAACGCCGCTATGGCCCTCGCCAGCCGATACGTGGGTGTTACCACAGAGACTGAGGTCGAGGCGGCCATGAAGCTATGGCAAGAGATGGAGCTTGAAGCGAACATCAAGGGCACTGATGTTACGTTCAACATTCTTTTTGATGCGGCTTCCAAAGCTGGCAACTTCGTACTGGCCGAGATGCTATACCAGGAGATGAAAAGTCGTGGGCATCGCTTCAACCGTTATCATCACGTCAGTCTCATCCACTTTTTTGGCCTTCAGCTCGATACAAGCGGGATGCGAGCAGCATACAGAGAAATGGTCAAGGCTGGGGAAATTATCGACACAGTGGTGCTCAATGCCATGATATCGGGGCTTCTACGGTCGGGCGAAGAGGCCGCTGCTGATCGCGTGTATCGGCGGATGAAGGCAACCGCCCCCGATTCTAGAGAAGCAAAAGGAACAGAGAAGAAACGACCCGTGTTACCAGGGCGCACCTACACGACCAATAAAGCCATCACTCAAGCCTTGATGATGTTCGCGAAGCTTGGCCGAAAGCATCCAAAACTGCTGCCGGGGTTCCAGAATACGGCGCCAATGCACCCCGACCTGCAAACTTATCGCATTCTGCTCAACTATTACAGTATCAAAGTTGGCGACATTTCCAAGGTGGCGCAACTCGTGGACGAGATGCGCTTCTACCAGATTCCACTCCATGGCGCCATCTTCCTGGCGCTGTTCAAGGGCTATGCTACCCACGGCGGCTATGAGCGCTCGCCGTGGAGTACGCAGCGCCTCGACAGCATCTGGACCGCCTTTCTCCGCGCCATCGATGACGAAGTCCCGGGGCTAGAGATCAAGACGTGGCTGGCCATCTCGATCCTGCAAGCTTTTGTAAAGTGTGCCACTCGCGAACAAGTCTTGGTGGCTTATGACGAACTCAAAGCGAGGTGGAGGCTGGATCCTGACGATGAGAATTTTATGATTGACTATCTAGGGAGCTTGGTCAATAGGTACTATGCACCCCAATCTCACTAGCATTAGAGGGCGATGTAAGAGTATATGTGTTGCAAATATATAATGGGCGAAGCGTCAAAATTTCGGCAAGGGCAAACGGAGTTAAAATGGGCGAATGCATTGTAAGAGAGGCAGGCATGAGAACTTGCTTGAACGAGCAAGAAGATGCCGAATGTAAATATGGATGGGGTTGCTATGTACATATATAAATCGATATAGGAAGACGCCGATACATGGCGCTGATACCAGCCATTTAGCGGCAATATGGAAAGAAGTTTCTGAATAGCTACATTAGCTGATCTCCCTATTGGTGGTTGTTGCTTGGTTCAATGCTGCTTGGAGAGGCTGTCTTTATTGATTGACGCTTTTTCGGTTCTAGGTAGACAGGTTAGGTCTAAATTGCTTCAATGTCACACCACTCCTTGTATATAAGACAAGATTGAATTTTTTTCTTTCCATACACCCCCAAGATCGTATCCCGTCCATTTAGTGGTGTGTGCCCCAGTCAGTGACTTCGCTGACTCCGTGGTAAGGTAGCTAGCTACAGACGTATATACCTGACCCAGTGGTTCATTCTAAGCCGTAAGATCAAATTACGCCCTTGTAAATTCCAATCCATCCATCCGGTATAGTAAGAAGCTAGGGGAAAGAAGAAAGAAGAAAGAAGAAAAGAAGAAAAGAGACCTGGCCCATATCCGGCTCAGCGCATCGCGTCAAAATCTAGTCGTACACGGGTATCTTTTTGTATCGATCGATCGCATCAAAGCACGCTCGCAGGCAATAATCCCCCCCCTCCCCCCACTCCAGTTCAGTGGATCAGACAAGGGAGGGAAAATGTGAAGAAAATAAAAGAAGCGCCGCGTACACCGCCAGCCCCATCATCCATTTGTTAACCCTTTTTCCTTTCCCGCTTTCCCTTGCTACCCATCAATCATACCCCTATTATTATTCCCCCAACGCCTTCTTTCCCGAAAAATGTAAACCACCGCTGCTTAAAGAACCATCTAGGTAATAAAAAAAAGAATGGAGTGTATCTCTAATATGCGCGATGCATGAATGAGTGTGTGTGTATGCCCCATTGCAGAAAGAAAGGACGGGATATTATTAAAGGAAAGTAAACGAAAGTGGCAAAGTGATAAAAAGAAACGCTGCCATAACCAGTAAAGAGCAAGGAGATTATGAAGAGAAAAAGGCGGGAGAGAGATGTCCCTAGGTGATAATGGGACGCATGAAGTGTTGAGAAAATGTTCTCTCAGCGGGCAGGAGGTCCCGCGCGGAGCATCGCCTCCCAGTCCTGCTCGACACCGCTCGCGTCACTAATACGAGCAGTCATATCGACGCGGGATCGGGCGGAGATGCCGGCAGATGTTGACGCCGCCGGCGCGACGTACTCTGGGTTCGGCTCCTCGACCACCTCAACACTGACGGTCTTGATGATGCCACGAGGCCAGGCCTCGAGGTCGAGCGAGTCGATACTACCGCGTCGCCCGTTCCCCAGGTCGTACTCGTCGTGGCCGTCAAGCCGTGGGCCTTCGATAATCAGGTGCGTCGTTCGCTTGAGATCGATCACCGAGCCGTGGTTGGACCCCGGGCCAGCGCGGTACGAGCTTGCTTGAGAGCCGGAGCGGTTGATGGAACGGGTGCTGCCTGTTCGGCTCGGAGTCTTGCGGCCCCCGCCGCTCGCGAGTGGGTGTCGAGCTTGTCTAGAGAAGAGAGGCCCAAGAGTTAAGACGTTTGCGGCGATGAGGCCCATGTTTTGCTCCAAGCTAAAGCTGTGTTAGCGATAAATCTATACTGATTGGTAGCCGCTGGCTTACTTGGCCATGAGGCTGGCGGCAAATGTGTGAGACGTGTATACGCTCAACCCGCTAACCTGGGCGCTCTCGGCCGTCTTGACGATGGCGAAAATACCAGAACTGATAAGGTTAGTCCGTGACTAAAAGCAGAAAAGGAGAGTGCGGCACGTACATGAAGCTTAGAGTGGAAGTGACGTAGAAGGGCCACTTCATGTCCCCGTCCATCTTGAGATCACGGACGATGAGAATGGGAAACAGAGCCAGGAAGAACCACGAAAAGACAGAAAATGCTAGCTTTTGTTAGCCTGCGCCTCGTTCAAGAGCTTGAGGGAGAACTAACCGCCTTGGAAGAACCCAAAGTTGAGCTGCACGCTCGGGTCCCAGCACTCGCCCAGCACAGAAGGGTTCCACAGCTTCTCAAGCGGGCGGCATTGAAGGTTGACCGTCATGGAGAAGCTGAGATTGACAGCCGCCATAAGGAAGATGAGAACGCCGAGCAGGATCCGCCACTGCCGCGCCCTTCCCAGCAGGCTGATGAAGAGGAGGCAAATCGAAATCTTGCTGAGGGTAACACTCATCAGGTACCACGGCTGCCCGAGCACATCGAACTCGACCGCTCGCGACGGGTCGGGAGTGGTGCTCTCGATGATGCCGAAAATCGTCGCAATCAGCGCCACCAGCTATATTCGTCCCAGATTAGAACTTGTGTCTTCGTCACATGTGATCAAATGGCGAACGTACCGTGGCTGCTCCGCTCGTGTAGTCATCGACGCCAACGTGCCTGTTGATGCCCCGCCGGACAAAGAAGCGAACGAATGTGGTGGAGAAGGCAAAGCATGCCGTGGCCAGAGAGAAGGAGAGAAGGACCGGCCCTCCAGAGAGATCGGGTGTCGCCATTTTTTTTCTTTTTCCTTTGGCTGTTGGAGAAACAAACGACGGACGCACTAGAGTCTGGACGCCAGGCTCAAGGTCATAATTCCGGGTCAAGGAGCGAGGAAGAAGGATATATGACAAGGGCGGACTGGCTGGTTGGCTGGCTGAGAACACAGTGAGTAAGTGACAGGTCCAAGATTTTTGATGAATCTTTGATCACACGAGTGACGAGATGGACAGGCTGTCTCTGTGTGGCCGACTCACGGCTAATGAAGGGTAATTGTGGTCTCCAGTAGGGAGATCTGAGGGCCCGAAACCAGCGGAGGAGTTCTTACCAGAACGAATGGGGACTGGTTCCGGGGCGCGCGGGCTGTGATTTGAGAGAGATGCAGTGAGAGACTGTATGCCAATCGTGAAGAGACCCTGACCCCAAGAGGCGGAAGCGAGCTACGCGTGCGGGAAGTCGACAGGCGTGGATGGCGTGGGGGGAAGAGCCTCAGCGTCTCATGCGAGATCCAACGTTATAAAACACACCTCGGGCAATGGAAGAGGAGGGGAAGTGACATGTGCGTAGGCCTATTGTTGCTGAACACAATAGGATCCACCCAAAGACAATAACAAAGCAAAGTGTCGTTTTTCTATTGTCCCAACTCTGTTCATCTGAACTTCTGAATGATGGCCTAAACAGCAATTGTGCAGAGGCAAAAGAAGCCAAACAATAACACACCCGACAAAAAAGGCTAAAACCAAACAGAGGAGGAAAAGAATGTCACCGCAGGCGACGAACGACGATCATGAGATTCTGGCCGCAGGCGAAAGCCAGTGCCAGAAAGGATCAGCAAGTGGTACACCCTCCCAGGGGGCAAGAATACCTTCCCTGGGGGTGCAGAAGTGCCGGGCATGTCCGTGTAAATGCGGGATGTTGTTCATGCGTTCATCATTCCTGCCCCCAGAGTAGAGGATAGAAAAACAAATTCACCACCCTGGGACATGCTCCCATTGGAGACTCGGTTGGCCCCCTTGTGAAACAGGCCGTCAACCAAGGGCAAGCAAGTAAAGCGCCGCTGCGAATGGAATAGCATAGAGACGCAAGACGGAAACCAAAAAAAGACTGGAGGAAAGCATCTTGTCCTCAAATTTGTGGCCGCCACCTCGAGATGAGGATGTCGACATTTTGCTCCGATCGATTGGGTTTGGGCGGCAGGCGCTAAGATGAGAGGGGAATCACGAAACTGCACCAGAAGCGCCACTCGACGCTTCGGAGTTCCTGTTTGACTTGGTTTGACTTAGGAGAAAGAACGACGGAAATAAGTTCATCAGATGGCCAATTGGCCACTCAGAGCCTCGAGATGGGAAAGAACCCCAGGCCTGTTACATGGTTGGTTGGAAGGGAAGGCGCGCTTGACGGGTTGTATGATCGCCCCCAATCGAAGCCTCATCGAACAACCTCAGACACGAGCACGGGCCCCCCTCACTCGCCCGCACTCCAAAGTTCAGGGGAGGGTCGCGCCAAGCCGGGCTCCCAGCTTCCTCGAACTTTTGGAAATCCCCCCTTCAGCTTCTGTTTTTGCGGGGACGACAGAGGGCGCCAGGCGGGAGCTTGTTTTAGCGGCCTTCAGCTCGCTCCGTTTCGTCGTTGTCTTTTTCTGCGGGAACACTTTCCATTTTCAGTTCGGAGGGAATGGAGACGAAGGGACATGCCCTGAACAGACGACACACATCACACACCACCCAACCCTCAGCTCGTCATGAGCCGCATGATCGCCCCCATTGACGTTCAGGCAAAATGGAAGCCTTACAGCCCTCCAGACTGTCAGTTGCATTTACCACGGTGCATCTCTACCAGACTTGGCTCGTTACAAGTTTGTTTATTTATACTTGCCTCACTTGTCTAACCTAGCACACCATTGCTATAACATACAGAACGGGCAAACCCCCCACCCCGACCCGCCCGGAGACAATATACACTCCTTCCTCAGAAAGATGATGAGCACATCTAGAATCGCGCCTGGACCTTCACCAAGGTGTCCTGCAGCGCCCAGTCGCTCGACTTGTCTTTACTGCGCACGGCCTTGACCTGCTCGGCCGTGAAGCCCTTGGCCTCAACAGCGGGGTTGTAGCCCTGCTTATTGACCTTCCCGACAGTGGCCGAGTCGACGACAGGGGCCTCCTTTCCATCGGCGCGGCGATAGACGGTCACGACGGCAGCACCGCCGAGACCCAGGTTGTGTTGCAGCGCGACCTTGGTGTGCGGGACGTTGCGGTTGTTCGCCCACCCTCGAAGATGCCACACCAGCTCAGCGCACTGTGCGATGCCGGTTGCGCCCAGCGGGTGGCCTTTGGATATCAGACCTCCGCTGGGGTTAATAACCAGGCCTCTCTTGCCTCCGTAGGTAATGTCGCCGCGGCGCACCATCTCGTGTGCCTTGCCGGGCTCGGAGAGACCCAGCGCATCAATGACGATCATCTCGTTAGCGCTAAAGCAGTCGTGTAGCTCGCACACGGCCACATCGGCGGGCGTGGCGCCTGCCTCCGCCATGGCAATCCGCGCTGCGTTCTGCGTCATCTCCCGCCCCATCAGGTCGATAGCGCTGCGTGAGAACAAGCTTGGCTGGTCCGTCGCGAGGCACTGCCCGGCAATCAGCACGGCTTGCTCCTTAAGGTGCGGCCGTGCGTCCAGGAAGTCCTGTGATACCAGCACTGCTGCCGCGCCGCCGTCGGATGTCGGGCAGCACTGCAGCTTGGTCAGGGGCTCGTGGATCTTGGTCGACGCCAAGATCTGCTCGAGCGTGTACACGTCCTGGAACTGGGAGTACGGGTTGTTGACCGAGTGCTCGTGGTTAATCCGCGCGATCTCAGCAAAGTCCTCGGCCTTGGCGCCGAACCTAGAACAATACGTATCAGCCTCGAAGGATGTTCTCAAGAGGGTTACAGATGAGAGCACAAGCTCACTTCTCCATATATTCCCGCCCAGCATTACCAAACATCTGCGCCGCGCCAGGCGCCTTGGCCACGCCACGCGTCTCAGCCATCATCTTACCGCTGGTGCCGATAGGATTCTCCCTGTCATTAAAGAAGCTCTGCAGGCTGCCGGGCATCATCTTCTCGAACCCCACAACCATGATGCAGTCCGCGCCGCCGTACGAGATGATGTCGCGGCCCATGGCCAGCCCCGTCGAGCCCGTGGAGCAGTTGTTGTTCACATTGTAGATTGGGATGCCCGTCATGCCGAACTGATAGAACACGCGCTGTCCGCACGTCGAGTCGCCGTAGCAGTAGCACGCGACGCCCTGGTCCACGTCGTCGTACGTGATCTGCGCGTCCAGCATTGCCTTAACGCCCGACTCAAACCCGAGCTCTGTGTAGTCGACCTTTCCCCGCGGCTTGATGAACTTGGTCATGCCTACGCCAAGGACGTAGACGGGCTGTCGCTGTTTCCGTGCCATCTTGAATGCGTCTGTGTTGTTTGTATGGATTATCGTAAAATGAAGTGGGTATCAAAAGACGCTGAAATGACAATACTCATTCAAAACCAAAATAATGAAAACTGAAAAGGAACCTGAAGTCGGGTCAGGTGAATTATATATGTAGTTAATTAAGTCTGAACCATACCCCAGTCAAAGAAAGACCCGCGGTGATGATGGTTGACCGTCCCCTCTTCCCCACGTTTTCCCTTTCCCCAGGATGCGGGGATGCCGAGGTACCTTTTTTACCCCGGGTTGTTCGTACCACTCTCATTGGTTAGTTTGAACTTTGTGGGGAGGGAGAGATCGAGATTGGGAAGAACGCGGGTTCAGATATTCAAAACGATACGGAATTTTATTCTTATGAGAAATAACACGGATATCAATCACTAGGTGAAACTGAGACCCTGTCTCGTCGTCGTCGTCGTCGTTGTCGTGTGTCTTCACATCGATTTGAGGATCAGAATAGGTAGGAGTTGATTTATGAGTATGCATCGAGAACACCCAATCTACATTTATTTCGTTATTTCGTTATTTCGTTATTTCCTATTCTCTTTTCCAAAACTCATTGAACAATAAACAGTCTTTCTCTCTTCTGTTTTATTGGAACAAACATTACTACAAAAAGAAGCATCAAACATTATGTACATGCCACCCTGACGGACAGGAATTCCCTATTCCCTATTGCCCATTGCCCAATCTCGGTCGGCTACAGTTTAGGGCGAGACTTGGCGAATCAGCATCCTCGGTCGGGACTGCATCGCTCTCGCCCCGGTTTTTTCTTGCGGGGAAGGAGGAGCCAGATGCCAAGCAGTAGGATTCCACTTGAGGCTTGGAAGAGAGATTGGGATAACTGTCCTAGTGTTATCTGGTTGTAGTAGGTGGGCTGAGGGAAGACTGTTGATGTTCAACGTTCTCCCTAAAGATCGTTTTGCCAGCATGTGGGGTTAGGAGGTACACAAGACACCAACCAAGGCTCAGCGGACGGCGCATTTGGTCGTGAAAGCTCTCGATGCCTGCCTAGGAACTGCAGTAAGCCGCCGCGAGTCGGACCTCGTGCCTTCAATTCCCAGGCTGGGCATTTGTTTTGTATTTTTTGGTATTATTACATATAACACAATCGGAGAGAAGAGGTCCTGGATTTAAGAAGACATGAGAAATTGATTAGATTGTTGAAGTCGTTACTCTCCCTGATGTCCTGGGTATATTATATATCTGCCACATTATATATCTGCCACCAGCCTTTCCCTAAACGCTCAATTTCACGGTCCAATTTCGTTCACCAAGGCTGCTAAAGTATCAATTGAGCGGCATTAACCTACATGAACCCCAAATATTCGTTGATAGTCGTTAGATAAAGGAAGATCGTTTACAATAGGGAAAAAAACATTAAGAAAGTCCTTAGAAAGGGCGCGGGTCCCTGCCGGAGGAGGCAGGGCTCCAGCTTTCAAGGAAAGCATCCCAGAAGGGCAGTTCATCCTGGATCTACGGAGTGAGTTTGTTAACTTTGGCCCGTGATGGTAGATATAGAGTGGCAGAGTCTAACCTCGTGTGTCATGCTGGCGCCGATGGACGAAGCAGATGATGAGTTGGCATACATATGTGGTCCCTTTCCATGTCTGTCAAAGGACGGTTTTACCAGCGGTAGAGCCTTGCACACAAACATTAGCTGCAATCACACCAAATACTAACAAAAACAAAAGGATATCATACCGGCAGGAATGAGAAGGCTTCTGTTTTGACAGACTGCTGGGACACATTCAGGATCCGGTGGACCCAGTCCTTGCTCCATTCCAGCTTCTGCTCGCTGGATCCCTCTCGTACAGAATTGAAGACCATGGCGAGAGCGACAATATCCCACAACTCAATGCTGGATTCTCTTATTAAACCCAGCAGCCGCTCCAGCGACCGCTCAACTCTCTGTATCATGCTTGAAGCAGACCAAGGGACAAGTGACTCATCTGAGCCAATCACTAGCGGCACTGCGTCCTCAGTGTGGTTTGGAGACCAATAACCTCTTGGTGGCACCCTCGTTGTTATCTTGACAAAGTAGCAAACACTGAAAGCCGCTTCGATGATGTCGTTCCTTAGAACGAACTGATACATGGCCAACGAATCTTCGTAGTTGAGAAGTCGGGGATCAATCTCGTCAAGGTACGTCAGAAGCTTCATTGACGACTTGAGATAGCCCGATGTAATCTGCGACGGGCAGCTGGCGGCGGTCGAACCCAAAGCAAAAGGGCGATAGAGTGCCAGTAGAGACCTGCGAAGATGTATATCAAGGAGAGTCCTTGTTCGCCATTCTAGGTGTTCTTCCTCTATATCCAGTGATGCTTGCCGATGGTGCAAGAAGTTGACGTCGTCGAGCATTCTTTCCAAAGCCGCACCAGCTTCCAAAATGTCGCTGTAGTCCTGTAAGGTGCCCAGTCGGCTGATTAGGCTCGCGGCTGCCATTCTGCTAGGGAGGGTTCGCGCTGCGTATGCTGTGAACTGACTAGCGGTGTATTGTTCTAGGGGTTTTGACTCTGCAAGGTTCGTCGCCTCCAGAAAAAGGTCCTCGTCATTCAAGTTTCTCGGCGGCTCACAAGAATATTCGCCCTCCCTAACCGCGCATGGGACATCATAAGACAAGGCCATATGGAGGTCCAACTCGAGAATGCCATACCACAGTCGGCGCCGATACTCGGACTGGAAGACGGTCAGATTAAGATCGTCCGAGGGACCTCGATGGAGTCCTGTCGTCATTGCTAGTCGAACAAGGTAGCCAAGCTGCGGCCAAGAGTCTCGCTGCCCCGATGCGATTGTTCCTTGCGCATGAAGAAGCAGGATCTCAGTTTGAAGCGTCGTAAAACAAACAGATTCTTTCCCTCTCAGACTGTCTAGCCATGCGCGGACTAGGGCACATGCTGTCGGGATGTGAATGTTCGTAAATCGATTTAAGCTGAGCCCTTTATCATTGGTCCCAAACCGTGAGCCGATGCAGAGCATGCAGAGAAGCTGTGGAAGAAATGCATCGTAGCACCCATTTCCCTCCCAGTATGTCGCGTAGTTTTGCTGGAAAGTAGGTATGTGAACCACTTGATACAAAGGCTCTGAGAGGCTAAGATGCGACTCGAACAGCCTGTCGCAAACGACCTTGGGTGGCAAGATATCCGCCATTCGCTCTTGTATCGGGACGATAGAGTTAACAAAGACGGGTATGGGCTCAAGGGATTTCCGACGTTGCTTCTGCAAGGTCTGATACGTGTTCTGCAATCTGGCGAACGGCTCTCGGAAACTGTCCACTCTCGCCAAGTCTCTAACAAGGTCGGTCGCTTCGTCAAACTATGCTGTGATGTCAGCGGCTCTTCCTCATAACTCATATGTTTCCGTATTCCTACCAGTCTCAGGAAAATCTTGCCGTTGCTCGGTGTGTGATATCCATCTCCCAGTCTCCTCTTCACAAACAAGCCGTGAATAGTCGTGGGCGAGGTCAGGGCACGAGTGGTTCCTGGCGACAGTCTCTCAACAATGAGCTTCTCAAGCCGATCGAGGCGGGTAATGACATGATGCATCCCAGTAAAGTTTGAGAAAGATGGTTCGGCGACGTCTGTGTTAACCGACGTGCTACCTGAGATCCGCGTGCGCTTGAGAGATCGTTCGCCCGCCTCGCCCTCAGAAATGTCGTCGGAAATCGCTCCGCTCTCGTGCTCGGCATACCGACAATGCCTGCGTGACTTCTGGCATTGAGAGCATGGTCCAAGGCGGTCGCATTTTAGTTTTCGCTTTCTGATATCCTGTCAGTCATGGCAGTAAGGAATCTATTAAAGAGCGAAGCGGACTTGCCGGCACTCGATGCAAGACTTGACGGGCCTTGGTCGTTTGACACTTCGGGGCTGCGGGATGGCATCAAAGACAGCAGATGGCGAGGTGGTAGAAGGATTTCTTGCCGGGGTTTCCAAGGTCGCCGCCATGGTTGTTGCGTCTTCCTGGTCCATCATGGCTAGACGAGCTTAGCGAACGTGGCCGGACGTTACTTCATATCCCCAGACTCGGTCTTCCTTGAACTTCCATGAGCAGAAGTCCCGGGTTTTTTCCCATTGAGGAGTAAAATGATCAGCGGAGATTCTCCCGCCCACACTGGATCCAGCATCCTGGCCGGATAGGCAATTTGGCCAATGGTCTCGAGGAAAGGAGGCCCTCGAACAATGGTGCCACAGACGGCTGGCCAAATGCGTTGGCCTTGGGTCGCGGACATGGCGCATCTACCTAATCAAGTAAGGCATAAATTCAACGGAAGGAAGCAAAATTGAGGAAATTGGATGGCAAAATACTAAATCTTGCAATCTACAGAGGGCTGATTCGTTCGGTCAGCGAGAAAAGGAGAAGGAAGGAAGGTGCAAACGAGTGTAAGGGGAGTGCCATCCGATCTTCGACATTAGGGTTAGGGTTCTACTCGCTTAACCCTCGTCACCTATCCTTCCTTCCCAAACAACCACTCCTTATCTTTTGGGGACTTTTCAAGCTCTCTTCGAGTGGTGCCTGATCTCTCTGCGGCGCATTCACAGTTCCCCGTCTTTAGTCGTCACACGAGATCGTTCAGCTCCCGGATGTGTTGCCCCTTTCAGACCTCGTGATGTCGGCAACCTCGGTTGCCGCTCGCTGTCAACAGCGCAGCATCATGCGTAATTTTCCTTCGTCTGATCTTTCGCTCCCCTTTGCCTTGTTTTTATATTCAGCTCGTACTTTCGCCTTGATTTTCTTCATCTTGATCCTTTGGACTTTTCTGCCTACGATCTTCACTAATCTTGTTGGCTGTCATCACCACACCTCGAAAGACAAGAGCAGATCGCAATGTTAGGCAAGTTATCCAGGTATGCACACAGTTGTGCCAGAATAAGTCAACAAAATGTTGGCATGACACGCCGAAGGTCTGATTGTCACTTTCTGGACCAAGCACCTAATAATGGGACCTAGGGAAGTGTTGGAATAAGTCAGAGTGCAACGCCTTACACATACCAAGTCCAGCTATACCAAACTCCCATTTCCACCCCTTCGTTCTCTAACACATCACGTACTCCTTCCTCATTTCACCTCAGATCTGTGGGGCATCACTCCTCTTGGGCGTTTTGACCAGCGTCCGCGCCGCATACTTGGCCGCGGCCGTGATGGCCGGATATGGGGCGGCCGCCGCAGCCTCGGCCGGGCTCGTCGGACTCATCGCCGCCCCCACTTTTGCATTGCTTACGAAACCCGCGATACCAGTTGCCGTAGCCTTGATCGGGCCAGGCTTAGTCTGCACTACGAGCAAAGCTCCTGAGTACAGTGCTGGCTGTTATTTTGCCAAACGTTGTTGTCAATCCTCTTTTCTTTTCGTTTCTATTATCACCCCTGAGAGATGGGGGAAAAGGAAAGGAAACTTACCCCTGGAATCTGGTACGACGTAAACTTGCTAAACAGATCAAACTTGATGCCCGGGTTGTTTGCGGCATAAAACTGCGTAGCTGGCACGCCGGCGGGGTTCGCGGTGCCGTTGCTCGAGATAGCAAGGCTGTAGCAAAAGGGATAGTTCTGCGCGCCGTTGGACTGGCCCGCTGCGTGAAGAGCAATAATTTCGTGCCGCAGAACGTAGTTGCCTGGCGCAATGTCTTTGGGGATCCGTACCGACCAGCTGTTGTTGTTGTTTGTGAGCTGGCTTGCGCCCCAGGTGCCTGAGGCGGCATCGGCGAGCCCGACTTCGGATATCTTGAAAAACTTGAGTTTGGTTTTGTCGACGTTTTGCTGGCACACACACAGGTCAGGTTGGTGGATTTTAGGTTGGAGAGGAACACACAAAGACTTACGCATGGCCCGTTACAGTTGGCCAGGTAGTCGATCACTGGGCCTTTGTGAGACGCCGGCCATGGCGTCCATTGGATCTCGATGGTATCACCCGCATTCACTGGCGCTGCGGCTCCGGCTGGGGTCGCTCCAAAATGGCAAACAATGTCGGGCTTGTCGTACGAAGTTGGGCTGACGAACGTGTTTCTTGTTTGCGAGTTAATTGACGGTTCACAGGCCGTTGAAACGCTGTCATGACGTACTGAAGATCATCCGGTGTTGACCATCCCACGACTACCGGAGGTGGCCGTGACCACTGATAACTAGGGTTATAGCCCTGGTAGCTTGTGTTAAAAGATAATATGTTAGTGATATTAAGATCAGAGCGTAGAACAATACATACAATGTACCCGTTGGAAAAACCACAAGCGCCGTCGCGATGCCATGGGCACAGACCTCAGTGGCCGCGAACACCACGCCGAAGATAGCAAGAGTGAACAATGTCAGCGGCGCCATTTTTCATACACTGGAATAAATCAGCTTCGCCAAGTGCGGGTGTTGCGAACGTTTCATCGGATGAGGATGCATCCATAAATATGTGCTAAGAACCGCCACTTGTCCAATACCCTCCTTCATCAACCAACACACACCACACACCACTACTTGTCGTCAAATACATTCACAAGCGAAGCGAAGAACTCACAAGAACGGATTAGAAATTGCGTGAACCCCCGTATCCGATCTCCTAATCTCACGCTTCACTTCCCTCGTTTTCGACTCAATATGATCGGACCAATGACGTTACACCACGCATATTGACATACACGTCTTGTGACTTTCCAACAGTTCCATCCATGAGATTCCATGCCCAGAAAATAAAATCCCGGGCAGCCGAGGTCTGATTTTCTGTCCCCCATACTTACAACAAAAAGGAAAAACGTGCTCGTCCCGATATATAAGAATGTGGTGTGTGTATGTGGACTGTGATATCGGCCACGCCACTTACGGGCAGAAGCCCTTGGGGAAGGAAGAGAAGCATGCAGGAAAAGTGTGGGGAAGAAGAGTATTGGGGAGACGGATCCAGTTGGGGGGTCGGCACTTTGAAAGAAGAGAGACATATGGGGTAAAGTTAATTAAAATTGTTGAAGCCGTTTTCCGTTCGAGCCGGCGGCAATAACTGATAGGTATTGCGTCACTTGCGTCCCAGTGGCTGGCTGAAATCCTGGGGAATGCACAGCTTTGGTTGGATTAAGTTTGTGATAATCGATGGGAGAACAGTTCCTGCCAGTCTGGGCGCACTCGTAGAAATGCGCAAAAGAAAAGGACACAACACTCGAGAAGTAAGGCTGGGATAGGCAATCGTTATGAGACGAAGAGAATGTCTTCGCACAAGGGACCTGCCGCGTCGACTGCAGTCGTTCGATGATGCAGGCTTTGAATCCTCGAGATGATAAACCATTTTGTCCCTTTAACGATACCAAGAGTTATTTCCCGTGCGATTAGGTACCTCGGCGGCATGTTGGTGAGGCCTTCATCCCCCAACCGCCGTTCTTGAGGCTCTTGGGTTCGATTCCCAGCACATACAACTATTCATATTACATATAGGGATTGTTCACAAGGTTAGGCTTCCATGTTGCATATGAGATCGTTTACGATGCATGTTGTCACTTTCTCGCCTCATCCTCTTTTCATCCTTCTTCGTTCTTTCTTTCAACTAGCAATTACTTTAATCCCTTTTTCACCCAGAAAAACATAACCACATAGATCCCGCTAAGCACCATATGGTTGACAAAATGAGGCCGGTCATACTGCTTTCTTCCTTTTTCAAGTATGTACCGTGGAGGAGAAAGAGGCGGTGAAGTGGAGGGTCATACGTCGACGACAAAATTTGCCAAGCCACCAGTTCGCCCCGGAGCAACTAAGACGATCTTGCACAGAAGCTGCAAGGTAGATCCCGCCGCCCGACCTTGCACAGATCGCAAGGAAGTTACTTTTGACTCAATGCCACCGAGCCATGCGAAAGGACTGCCTTGGCACTTGGTAGGCAGGCATCGCACCGGAGACTTCGTAGGGAGGCTGTGAATCCCAACACAACCATCTACGCCCGTAGTTCATCTTCTTCTTGCGACTAGACATAGTAGCCGTTGCATAGGAGTAGATGGGAATGAAATTCTGATTTCGCTTTATCTAATCCGCAATGCCTATATGATAACACCTGCCGGCCATGATAATGATGATGCTGTGACGATGACCTCCGAATAGAGAAAGAAAGAAAGAAAGAAACAATGAAAAAAGATAACGGCAAGGCAGGCTTGTGTCTGAAAAGAATCTATCTCTTAAGCAACGCGCGCAGGTTCAAAGAGAGGCCGAAATGTACGAGACCATATATAATAGATTCTGATGGATGGCTATCCAGTCCCCAGATCTCTCGTCTAAGCCTTCTCCTCGACAACCTCGACGCTCTGCTCCACGCCATCGGCCTCGCCCGTGTTGACCTTCTTGCCTGTCTTGGCGATCGTCTTCAGCACCTTCTCGTAGGGGAGGTCCGCTTCGGCCACAACGGTGGCAGTCTGGGATTCGAGCGAAACTTCGTAGCTCTTGACGCCTGTTTCTCACGGAGAGCGAATAGTCAGCTTTCTAATTTTTCGGGGTTTGTCTTTGTCAACGTGGAGGAATTAAGCGCGGGAACGCACCATTGAGCTTCTTCAGCACGCGATCAACGGCGCCCGAGCAGCCGCCGCAGCTCATGCTGACGTTGAACTTGTACGTGTGCTCGGCCGCGGGCGCAGGCGCAGCGGCAGCAACCGGGGTGGCATCGGTCGCAATGTCAGCCATTTTTTCTGCTATTGTTTTTCTTGGCTTGGAAGTGTTCTCGGTGGTTTGCTTTGATCTATCGGACTTCGTTCTTGGCGTCAGACAGGTAGGATGGATAAGCAATAATTGCGGGGCAGATTTAGGGAATGCAAGCGTGGAAAATGGAGGGGCAGCGAGCAAGCCACCAGCGTGAAAGGAGGGGAACGTGGAGCGCTTTAAATACCGAGTTGACGGGCTGAGTGAAACATAGGGGCCACGCAACAAGAAAAGTTTATTAGTAATAATTTGCTCTTACTGTGTTTTGTCTCTCTTTTTCCAGGTTGTCCTTTACGCGCCGCGGTTTCGGATAATGGGAAGGATGGGACTCTCGGGCGAAGGTGCGGGTAACTCGCCCCTCCTGCAGAGGGGACCTGCCTCGGAGAGCAATAAGTCAAAACTAGAAAATGGAAACTTCCCACCACGATCCACGATCCACGACATAGTCAAACTAGTCTTATTTATTATATGAACTTGACATGTATTGTATGGATATCTTCAAGCTATCATCATATATAGTTTGCTGCTTATCAATTTAGTCTACAGCGCAACAACGTTCTAGAAGACAACGGTTGATAAAACGCTCGGGTTATCAAGAACCCTGTCAGCATCTTCATTTCTCACACTACCTGAGTGCGCGGGCACCAGCAACACCAAAAAGAAGTGAGCTGGGACGTACGGTCCCTGAAGAACACTCACAATGAACAATAAGACCGACTTTATACTCAATTTAGCCGTTGTCCTTTGAATGTCACAGCCTTTGATCCTAAGAGGGTGGTCAGCAGGCCCTACGCCTGGCAGCCGCCGACAGCTGATATCGACCAATGCTCGAACTGATACCAGTCAACACTTTGGCATTCACGAGTCGATATTCTCCTCATGTTGAAGCCTGCCCCTATACATCATTCGCATTGCCCTGTTTCTTAGCAGATCTAGTCCATCAGCCTCGAACTTATACTTGAGCGTTCCATGGCCACTCTGCGTCGGCATTTACTTGAAATTTGGCTCCCACAATCGCTGCTAGCTAATCTCGATGGCTGTTTCACTCGCCCTTACTTCTTCGGTTATGGTTGTACAAGCACCTTTCTCCTCGCTGAAACAATTCATTCTCATTGGAAGCCTCCTGCTTTCTCTGTACCGAAGGCACGGCACACAAGGACTCACTGAACTAACGTGCAGATAGTGAGTTAGATGGTTGCCTGAGCCCGTAATAAACATAAAAGACCAAGGCAGGTATACGTCTTCAAAGGCATACTTCCGCACACACAAGGATCTCTCTTGATTCTTTCTTCTCTTTTTTGGCCATCAGCTGACAGACTGGTCGTTCAAGTACGTATTCTCGCCCGCGTGAAACTATTAAACTATATTAAGGTAACAGATATCCCTAGCGGTGTAACATTTTCCTGTCTATTATTCCAGGAAAATTGAAACATTGCCATTGTCTCTGACCAGATCTTTCAGGGCCGGCCGATCCTCACTCAAACATGGCATCCATCACAATTCCCATGCCAGTCGAGACGTCCGTCGAAGACCTGGAGCCCAAAGCGGCAGAGATCATGCGCATGATTTTTCCAAACAGCGAGCAACCAAAAAGCTTCAAATTTACAAAGGTCATTGAGCGACTAGATGATCGCAGAGCCGAGAGGTTGATTGAGAGGTACCTTTCTCGGCAGGAGAATCCCAAGGGAACGTTGGAAGAGAGAATGGAATGGGTGAGAGAATACGAGAAGCTTCAAGCGGAACTTAAGGTGGCTCGGGCTGCGGCTGCGGCTGCTGCTACGGCAACAAACCCTTCGGTTACAGCTGCAGAGCCCACAACCTTCCACATGACAACGCCGGAGCCTACAATGAAAGCGGTGGATATACCGACTAAAGACTGGCGTGATCGCATCTAATGTTTAATTGACATTCCTTCTTCTCGTAGGTGAAATGAGCATTGAACATGTAGGATGGGTGAGGCTTTACATATAACATGTATACCAAGACTGAAAGCTATGTGGAGTTGTCGAGTTTCGATCGTCGCATATGCAGCGATACGTCCATTTAAGGTCGCTGTATTTGTCTTGACTGTCTGAGGTCTAGGTTCTAAACCGGGATTGACCTCCAATGAGGTCACTCCATGCCATCCCAGTGAAGCCCTCCTTCTCCCGCAATGCCATCAGTCAGAGCACCCCCGGAATGACTGCCCACTTCTTCTCAATCTTGTCTGCCCCAAATTTCTCGATATACCACTTTTTCCCGTTGACAGCGCGGGGCAGCATGGCAGCAATCTCATTGAGCAGGAAACATCTCGCTGGGGCACACGACCAGCCGGCAGCAGCCCAGAAGCCCAGCCACTCGACCCACTCGACGAAGTAGTGCGGGTAAAGCATGATCTTGAACAGGCCAGCCGTGGGGATCTCGTAATGCTTCTGGATTCCCTTGTCCTCCTTCGCCTTGCCCTGGGCCTTGAGACTGGCCTGGCGGGCATCCTCACGGCGACGAATCTCGCGCAGCTCATCATCGTGGTAATAGTTTGCCGCCAGGCCAAAGTAGAACAGGGCGATGCCGGACGCGAACTGCAGGGTCGAGAACGGCGAGAGCTGCGCCGTCCAGGCGGCTTGCGTGGTCGGCCCGTACGCGGCGAGCCACGCACCGATCATGGTACCGTTGACCACCTGGAAGCCAAACGCCGACGCCCAGATAACTACATGCATGGGGGCAATCGACGGCTGGAGGAAGGGGAACATGATGGCGCGGTATGAGTAATGGATAACCTTTTGTGGGTCAGTAAGAAGCACACAGAGAGAAAATCTGTCAGATGGTAGTATAGGATAGGCCTTACAAAAAGACCCCCGAGCACTTTGTTCTGCCATGGTAGGTCGGTAATGCCGTGCTGTGCGGGGAGGGTGTTCATCATGTACAGAAGCGTCATGAATCCAGGCGCCTCCATCGTCAACCACCCAATACGGCCAGGCACGTTGAACCGGCTCTTAACAGACGTCTTGCCCATGGAATACCATGATACGAGCCATTGAAGTGATGCAGCCTTTGACGGGTTGTTAGCTGTGAAAGGAGCCAATCGAAGACACGGATTGAGACGTACAACAGGAAACCATTGCCACAAGCTGAGTATGGTCTCGTAGTTCTCCCTTGTGGGCGGATACCAGTTCGGGACCAGGCCCACAGTTGAGGTTGTCATGCTTACAAGTGCCTGCAAATGCTTGACGCAGCCCTTGAGATGATGGGGTTGCTTTCAAGGATAGCGTCAAGCCCGTCACCGAGGCAAGAAGATAGTTTTGATCCTTCCGCTCTTCTCCGCTTCTGTTAAAGAGACGGGCACGTGGGTTGTGGTCAGGTTGTGATTGCCGTAGTTTGCTCGGTGGAATCGGGGGTTTTTTTTTGGGTGGCCCGGATAAATCGGGAGAAGATGCAAGGCGAGTCGACAATTCTGGTTCTTTGGGGAAGACGTAGGTAGTATTTGTTGCCGGGTCATTCATGAACGGCCTATTTCCTGAATATTTGGTATTCGAGGAGCGGCAGCGAGTGATGTCAACGAAGCCGCCCCTGCATCTCCTCTCGGCAACCAACTGTCCAACTGGGACCCCAATCATGGGTGTCAAAGCCCCTGTGCCGTGCCACTAGCAAGCGCTTAAGCCCAGCTAAGAACTTAAATCGCCCCTCCTGCGATTGATGGGATGGACCCGCGCGCCTGCCAGATCGAGGAGGATCAAAAACTGGGGAATTGGATGTGTTCCTTCTGTAACCTTTAACTGTACGGATGTTTACCACCTGACCGATTTCTCTGATAATCTCTGTGGTGGCGGTTTCCGAATTACGGAAACGTTTTGGAGTACCAGGAGTTAACACATCCATCCGACCATTCTCGAAAAGGTGCCTTCCTTCTTCGAAGGTCAGCGACCAGACCACTTTCCTGCTCGCTCGAGATTAGACACGTTGACGAGGCTTTAATTGGCTACCACCATTTGATTGCACATATAAATGCTTCGCGACGATTCTCTGCCTGCCCGATCGTGATATGCCAACTCTGATCGTATCTTTCACATAAATATACTGATTTCGATAACCGGTAGGACAATGCGACGCGCCGCGCGAGTACCTAACTCTCAAAGGCGACATCAGAGGAGGTCACATGCACAACAAGGCACCTCCTTCGATATGATTCCCAAGCTACCTATCGACACGGTTGACAATGGCAACACTGGCCCGACGAACTCTCGGCCAGGTCTCCCGGATCGGTTCGAATCCGGGTGCACGCAAGGCCCAGTGGTCGGTCTTTTGTCAATACCCTTTCCACCACCTCGCTTTACTCAAGCGGCAAAATTCTCAAGGTGGTTACTGGCTTAAGCAACTTCATCAAACCTCCTCCCCTTAAATTCCGTTTTATTAGTGTTTATATTCCCACACACGCTCCAATAATATTTAGGCATCTCCGTCGACTCTGTTCCCTTTACAGTTTCCTCGCATTTCAACCGCGGTAGAGTGCAAGTGAGCTCACAATCGCAAGCCATGCCTTTTATATCGAGTATCATGAGGTCGCTTCTCAGTTTACTTCCAAAGCTGTACCAAGGAAGAAGTTGTTAGGCCAAAGTGGAGAGTGAAGGGGGGTTTTTTTTTTCCTTTTTCCTTTTTCTTTTTTGGCCCTCTTGTTAAGTAAAATCCAAGGCAGAAGAGCGAAAATAACAAAAAGGATAAATGTGCCCAGTAACAGGATTGAACTGTTGACCTTCGCATAACCAAATATGGTTTTTCAACGATATTAGTACGACGCTCTAACCAGCTGAGCTAACCGGGCTGTCTGTCGGGTTGTTGAAAAGAGACGGAAGAGTGGATCACTCAGAGAGTTTATGCGGACTCAATCAGGACGGCGGATTGGTGATAGTGGAGCATAAAGAAAGCTTGTTCAGCCGCGCACGTGAAGTGGAGAGCCCTTAGGGGTTGTGACACGATCTGCGATCCCTAAGCTGAGCATCTTCGACCTACTTAATGCGTTGCAAAGACTCTTTGTATTTTCGACAGCTCGAAAAGAGAATATTGGAGGAATGTGACAATATATACCCCGCCTTGGTGCCAGTGATACCCTCTGGTACTGGCCTGAATTTCTACTGGCGCTCCTCGACTACTTTGTCGCTGCGGGATCTTGCACGTTAAATTTTAACGAGATGATATTCTCCATAGATTTCTGTCTCTTCACTACAAGGCAACACATAGTTTCATTCCATTGTCTCTTTACATAGTTGCATGGTGTTAACAGTAATAGAGGAATGGAATAAGAGGACTATCATGTCACAACTGAGCAAATGGAGTGACCGGCATGCTCATCGAAAAGGCGAGAAAACAATTGGCTGTGTCCATCATGTCCCGTAAACATGTAACCGCGCAATATGGAAATGAGAAGGGCATTGCCCCTCCTCTACATGATATGTGATAGACAAAAATAATATTTGAGATGGTTTGACCCTGACCCGATTTGAACGGATAACCTTTCGCTCTGGAGGCGAACGCTGTTGTTTCTATTAGTACTCTCCTGCAGATGGAGAATTTATAGGTTGGGAATGTGTGTGCTTACCGCTACCGTTGCGCCACAAGGCCTGCTTCTCCTGCTTGTTGTTGGAAAACTATGCGGTATATTTCGTTAATAGGCTTCTAGCTTTACGGAGTCCTGGATGGAGTTTTTGTGGGACTTGGTGATGCGAATTCCGAACACGGTGATAGAGGTTAGGTAATTACGTATGGAGGTCTACTGGTTGCTCCAGTTTGTGGAGATACTGGACATGCGAAGAAGATCTGGAGATCCCGAGAGTTTCCACGGTGAAATATTTTTTGTGAAATGTTCTGTCTTTGGGTAATTGTGTCAGATATGGAGAAAGGGTTGCATTAAAGATATATATGTACACTTCCACATTGAAGACAGTAAAAAGAAGGAGAAAACCCCTCAAGAGGCGTACAGAGCCAGTCAGGAAACCAGTAAACTCTTGGATCACAAGCTACCTCGTTTGAGGACACATCCTGGTGGTTTGATTGGGACTGAGAACCCGAGGAGCAAAACTTCGGCACCTATACCACCACGTCGAGTGAGGATACAGAGCAAAAATTGCGTCAGCCGCGAATCGAACGCGGGGCCCATCGATGGCAACGATGGATTTTACCACTAAACCACTGACGCTGAAATGTGGATGTTGACATATTTGGTGGATGCGAAACATTGGCTGTGATGACGCGGACTTCCACCAGCCTCTGCTTGGCGAAGCCACAAACCACAGGCATATGTATTCCTCTGCAATAAATTGGCGAGCAATCTACTAGCAATAAGTGGGCGAGAGGCCGTGAGGTACGAAAAGATGAGCAGGACTGAAGAAAGCTAGTTTTTGTGGGCTAAAACCCTCGATCAAGTTGGTTACCCGGACGCCCGAGTGGCAAATGCCATCAGCCTTCCTACCTCTAGAGTATATTTTTGCTGTGTAATTTACAGCGTTGTTCTGTCGAAGAGACTCGCTTATCCTTGGGATAATAGTGGTGGGCAGCCGTTCGTGGGAGAAATTCAGTTCGAGAAAACAGGACTAGAGATCCGCAAGGGGCCGGAGGCGGCGGGAAAACTGGCGAGAAGGGAGCGCCCTGTGCTGCAAGAGTGGCGAGAGAGTGGCAAATATGGGTTCGACGGTCGAGTTTTGGAGGGGGATTGCGGTCTATTGTATGCAGGCAGCCGACGGCGGAGGTCGAGACGGGAATCCCAAGTGGATGATCGTACCGGCCTTACAGCCAGCCATCACTGGTGTCATTGAAAGATGATGTTCGAAAGAAAGCTTCGCAATTACCAAACAAGTTTACATTGCTTCTTTCATCTATAACTGCGTCTGCTCAAGAATGTTTCCACATGTCAGTCCATGCAAGTTCAGGATGAGGAACCTTGAGAAGGCTGGATATCATTTTGGCACAAATTATCCAGAACGAAAGAAACTGGGTGCGAGTTGTGAATAAATGAAGTCTTCCTGAGGCGCTCTGAGATGTAAACTCTGTCGCTCTTGGGAGGCAAGAAAGAATACCAAGGAGGTTGGGGGGTGTGAAGTGGTATGTGTGTAACTGACCCTTGGCCAACCCTTGCGGAGGACCCTCTCGGGGCAACACAGTTCCAGCAGCAGCAATAAGACACGCAGATTTAGAAAAGAGACAATGGTCAGGATTAACTAGCCACCTGTCCCGTGGTCTTGCCGAGCTCCCCCACTCTCATTTCCAAAGTGTCACCAGCTGAAAGTGATTCTCGGCCACCTACCGGCCTGTTCGAGCTCGGCCTGCAGAACGCATGGAGATCATTATTAGCTGGCGGCTGACCTCTCCTGCATGTTAAATGTTGCGTAAAGCGCCTCTAAAGCCGGGCAGTCCGTGGGGGGCCTGGATGTGATATCCCTTGCTTCGATGGAGCCGAAAGAGATATGAAAGGCCGCGGCTTACAGAGTACATGTTGCTGTGCCTGAAAAAAACGACATCTTCCTCGCTTAGGATTAGTCAACAATGAAGAAGGTACCAGCCATCAAATTGTCGGGCAGGAGCAGTGGCCGAGCTTGTCTGCGAAGTTCCGAAAGGAGGGAAGTTGTAGATGCCAGGTTAGCTATCGTCGGGCCGATGAAGGAAAGACATGTCACGCTCAATGCGCCCGTCAAGCTTTGAGGAAGCCTCGGCTGTCGCTGGTCGCCGGGGCTGAATTTCGATGTGATAATGGTTGGAGGGGGGTTGGTTTGAACGCGTGGTGTTGTGTGGCCCCCCCGTGGAAAGGAGCTGCCAGTTACATAACATCCACGCGAAGAGAGGAAGACCAGCGTCTTTCCGTGATTCCGACTGACTCAACGTCTTTGATTAGCGTGGGCGTCCTTTTACATAGTTAGGGTGTGTTAAATCGGCATGAGAGAATAGTCCCGGGAAGAATAGGGGGCGGTGATGTTGACACGGGGTGAGCTCTACACACCGAGGCTCACGCCGAGCACCACAACAAACCCCTCCACGACAACATCTGACAAACGAAAACGACCATTTGTGAGACAAAATGAAAGATGAATATGAATTTAATGTTGGATTGAAGAATCAAGCAAATAGGGTAGGAAAACATGGGCCTACGATCCTGGATTTGCACCATTAACCCTGAACCAAGTATGAATGCCAAAATACGGGGAAGGGGCCAGACCGTAAAAAAAGGCCAGGGTCCAGTTTTCTGACCCTCCAACCCTCACCCTCACCTCTCATCTATCAACCTGGGGTAAAACAAACAGACAGCAAAGCAATAGGACGGCAAAGCCAACAACAATACCAGACGGGGAAGAGCGGGCCAGTTCCGAACACGAAAGAGTAAATCACGTCATTCCGCTTCTTCATTCACACCGCAGCGACACAGCTTCCGCGATCTCAAAGAAAAAAAAACCATTCCGCCTTCCGACGGGATTCGTGTGGCTTGGCTCTTTTTGCCGACCTTCATTTTCCACACACATGTCAATGTCCTTTCTTACAAGGACACGGCCTTTAATCTACAGCCTGAGATTTATTATGGGTCGCGCGGGAGCGAAAGGAGGAGCGAGCCCCTCAGCGGCGGCGAGCACGTCAGCGCTCCCCGGGAGCTCATCATCATCACCAACGATAGCAGTAGTAGGAGTAGCAGCACCACCATCCTCATCGGGAGCGATCCGCCAGCAGCAGCAGCAGCAGCAGCTTCCCGCCTCTGGTCCTGCTTCTACTTCTGCTTCTCCTGCCGATGTCGATGGCGCAATCTCATCAACCACATCATCAAACCAGCAGCCGCCGCCAGCAGCAGGCGTCGACTCAAACTCGATGACAGGGGCCGCATCCGCCTCCGCGTCCGCCTCCGCGTCCGCCTCCCTGGCAGCAGCAGACAATGACAACCTCCAACCACCACTACCAACAAAGCTCCCAGCGCTCCCCGCACCGCCATCAGACACCAAAAATGACACTATCACCGCTAACAGCAGCAAAAACCCAACAACCGTCCTCGAAGTGAACGGCCCCTCCATGACACTAGACCACCTAGGCCCAATGGTGATCGGGCGGGACGGGTCGGTAGGGCGGATCTCGAACTGGGCGGCCCTGACGGAGCACGAGCGCCAAAACACGTTGCGGATACTGGGGAAGCGGAACCAGCTGAGGCTTGCGACCCTCCGTGGAGATGATCTCAAACTAGACAAAGACAAGAGAAACTAACTAATAGGTACCTAAGTGGCCCAGTAACGTACCTAGACAGACATACATTGGTAGTGAAAAAAATAGATGTCGTGCTTCCTCCTCACCTCCCTCCCCACGTGTGTGTAACAGTAGCATTGATGTAGGAAGTTTATACTAGACAGTAGTATAATGTAGTATGGTGAACAAGCCTTCTTTTTTACCGGCCCGCTCGTTCTTGTGCTGAGAAGTGGAGTCTTTTTCAGTTCACACGATCCCTTCTCCTTTTCCTTGTTCCTGGTAGAACCATTGGCCGGCCTTCCCCCCTCCGTTTCAAGCTGTTGCCCAGATGATTTCTAAGCACGGCGTGTGCTTGGTGTCTATTGATGCCCCCGCCATATTACTGCCGGTGTAATTGTCCCCCTCTAGAGACGTTGTAACCGTCCCCTTAAAGGCGTGATTCGGAGCAGACTCCCTTGGTGATAGCAGAACCTGCATTGGCGATAGTAGGACATGTTGTCTTGATGGCCTCCGTGTGCAAAAATGCTGGTCAATGATCCGTAAGCCCTCGAACGGTATTTTAATAATGCTTGTTTGTTTATTTGCTAGGTGCGAGTAGAGACTTCGTCAAGTCTAACTATCTCGAAAAATAATAATGCACCGTGATCCCCTCCCCTGATTCCTTGACACGCCGGCGACCTGGGCCATCTCCAACCGGAAATCCATTTTCGCCGTAAAGGTCAAAGATAATAACAAGCTCACCGCTTACACGCAAAAACACATGAACGCCCAGTAAATGATGGTATCTGCAGCCCAAATTCAACTTCCTTAGTCGTAGCTTCCCTACTCGTAGCCTTAGTCCCGCTTCTTAGTGGACTTCCGAGAGTCTGAGTCCTCGGTTGCCACGGTGGAAGCGCCGGAAGACGACGACCGGCTGCTGTTGCTGCCCTTGGCTGAGCTCTCCTCGCCCTTGGTGGATTTTTGTGCCGAAAATTCCTCGAGTAGCTTCTTGACAATGTCATCCTTTCCGCCGTGCTTCTCCGTGACGAGGCTCTTGAGCCACTTGTTCTCCGTCTCAAGTGCCGAGATGCGTCCCTCCAGCGCGGACACCTTGTCCGTCATCTCTTTTGCCGACTTCTCGAGTGCCTGCTCCCTTTGTTTCTTCTTGATGCGGAAGCGCGCACTGGCCGCCGTGTTGCGCTTCCGCTTGTCCTCCTCGGCGGCCAGGCGAGAAGCGTCCTCGAAGCTGAGCATGCGGTTGGAGCTGATTGAATCAGCTTTACGTTTCTCGCCTCCTATCCGGAGGGGAGACGGTACATACCCTGACTGCTGCTGCGAGACTGACGCGGGGTAGCCTGGATGAGGGCTTGGTTGGATGGGCAGGTTTCCTAGGGCGTCTGGGAAGGCTGGAACGGTGGGAGAGGTGTAGCTGCTGCTGAAGTCCCCAAAACTGAAGTCGCCTGAAGACATGATGCCATGGTCAGCATACAATGTTCACGATGAGCTTGCTCGTGGCATAATGGAGACGAATTGGGTCGGTAGCGTTGCCGCGGGAAAAGGCGGAGACTGGGGAGTATTGAGGCCAGGCAAGGCAGCTTGGAATAACCACCGTTGATGCCCCATGGTCGATGGTGCAATCCGTCCAAAGTCACGGGAAATGGCACCATCGCAGCGGCGACGATCATTCGCCAGATCCATTTAGGCACGTCCCAGGAACTCGTGCTTCGAAGGTGCATGCAACTGCAGCGAGCCCCTTCCAATCACGAGGCTAGCTCTGAACATGGGGGGCAGAGGACAAAGAGTGGGGTGCGAACATATCCCCCGATTCGTGATAAGGAAAAGGACTCTCTTTGGTGGACGTGACCGCCACCCTCATGTGTGTGACGGTGGTAATGATGCTGATCTCTTGAAGCTTTCCGGCCCTTATGCTCGCGAAAGCACTTGCCTCGCGGCACGGTCTGGGTTCCGGGCGTTGGCCCAAGATTCGTGTGCAGAAACATGGGGATTGAGAGAAAGACTGTGCCTGACTAGCTGGGCGTAAAAGCCATGTAGATGTCGTCGATAGAATCTGGAAGGGGAAAATAAAGCACTGGGAATAACGCAGTAAAACCGCAACTAACCATTGATGAAATCAAGACCGGTAGAGTAGTCTCCCATGATGGAATCGGTTGGCGAGACATCGTCGGACACGGCCGTTTGGGGCCGGGTAACGGCCTTCGGCTTCGCGGACGGGGCCTGGAAGTCGGTGTTCTGGCCGGAATCAAAGTCATAGAACTGCGTG
Organism: Podospora didyma; assembly: GCA_033439775.1. NCBI lineage: Eukaryota > Fungi > Ascomycota > Sordariomycetes > Sordariales > Podosporaceae > Podospora > Podospora didyma. The sequence goes on from JAULSW010000003.1 coordinate 3,599,470, forward strand.
TTCGTGAAAAGAGCGAGGTCCTCTGCGAGGTCGTCATCCGTGATCAGCGTAGGTTCCTCCACGAGCGGCTCCTGATTGAGGTTGCGCAGGTACCGGGAGACATTGACGTCTCGGCGACCGGTGAACGACATGATGATGTTTGTCTGACTGTGGCTGCAAATTGACTCAACGGTTGGCGTTGGCGTAACCAGGCGTCCTGAGGGGTTGCTTGTCGCGCGCTGCTTAAGTGCTCTCGAGGCGATTGCGGATCAAGAAATGTCTCGGAAATAATCGCGACGGGGTATGCAAATTATAACTGGCGACGTCTTTCTTCTTGCCGACTAGTTGGTGGAGGAAGAAAGCGTAGACAAAGATGGGGCGGGGTGCCTTTCTCTGGAGCCGGGATCAACTCGGCAGCGCTGTCGGATAGCGCCCCAGGGAGGAAGCTGGTTGGCTGATTGAGCAGTGTATGACGCTGGCAGCACAAAAGACCAGGGCTGCGGCGACAAGATGATTCTTGCTGAGGCCAGCGGCGGCGTTGATGGTCTCAAATCGGTTCTTGGTGCCAGAGGTGAAGATGCAGGTTTGGATATGTTACAGTTCAAAAGGTCAACGTCGCTGAGGTGGGAGGTGGTGCAGTGGTGGAAGGTTTGACTCGTGGTTTGTGTAGCGGGCAGTGGAGCCTACAGGTAGGCTGGGGCGAGCATCGGAAAGGTGCTATTAGTCAGAGTGGACTTGATCCCACGCCCTCCGAGAGAGGCTAGAAATTGCCCCTCCATTTGAGTGTGTACCCCCGCCTGACAGGAAGAAAAGGCGCCAATCGAAAGAAAGAACGAGCCGCTAACAGGTTTCCATCACCAGAATGCGTTAGCAATTAACACCTGCTGCAATGCTGCTGAATTTTCGCAGGAACCAGCCACCACGTCATCTCTGTATCTCCGCGCAAAGTCTTAGGGCAGTGTTAGACATCTCTATCGACATTGCGCAACAATGCAACGGCGTCTTAACAGTCCCCAGTGGCACTTTGGTGGCTTCTGAGGAGTATCTACATTGGACGACTCCCTCAATCGCCCTCAGCCGTCCTCACGGGCCGTGCTTTCGCATCTCTTCTTCATCGACGATCTCATGTCTGGCGTCGCCACGCCGCTATAAGTAATCACACCCTAAATATGCACAGCGGGATGAATTGGCAAGTAAGAGCACTTGGCTCGTGAAAACTCAAAAAAAATCTCGGCCGGGACTTCCCTTTTGGGTAAGTCGAGGGGCGGCCGTCTCCGAGCTCGGGACCCTTCATATTGCATCGGCTCGTCTCGGCTGCTGTCGGGCCCTCAGCTCGTTTTCGATATAAGAAGTTTCGATCCTGCAAAATGGGCTACCTGCTTCCCGACTCCTCTCGTCGTCTTATCGGTGAATTCAGCTGACGACGCGCGCGGATGTTGAGAGCCGATCACTCACAAGACGAAATGAGGGCCAACAACCAGGGTATGAATGATGATGGTGTGCAGCTTGCTTCTTCGAAATGCGGGGTACTGCCCTGCTTCCTGGGGGACTCTGGGGATGGGGGCCTTGCCCGCTCGCTGGAGGCCCTCCGAGCAAGAACCGCTGCACAGGCCAACCAACGCGTGAACGCGCCCCGCGCACGTTCCAGTCGCGATCCTCAACGTGGGGGTGGCTTTTTGTGAACAATCTCAGACCCAAATGGCCAGTCCGAACAATGACCGCATGACCAAACACCTGACTTCGAAGCGACATCACAACACGGCCCACGATAACCGTTTGTGAGAGCTCCGGCTCTATAGGTCGACGGGCATTCAGAGCCCCAGACCGTGGTTTTATTAGTATTTTATATTTCATATGGCATAACGTTGCTTTTTTCTTCGTAATGGCGCGCATTTCCATTCCTACTACGGCGCGTCTATCCTCGTCTTTACACGTTAATCCGTCCAACCCGGCAGTCGCCAAGATCCTCGGCCGCTTATCTAGGGCATCTCTCATATCCATTGCCCTCGACTGGCTGGACGAGAGGAACCTGCCTTTAGCAGCACCATACTTACGTCGTGAAGACACTGAGGAGGAGGACGACGATGAGGAGGACTTCTATCCTCCGGCGGACTCACCTGCAGCCCTGCAGGAGCTCTACACTGAGCTACAGGGACGGAAAGGGTCCAAGAAAGATGTCCTAGATCGCATTACTCAAGGTGACTGGCGGCATGGGTTAAGTCTCTACCAACTAGCCATGGCAGATCTCCAGCATCTTTATGATCATCCAACATCACAGACATGGTCAGCGTACCGAATAGTCCCACTGAAAACACCACCCCGGGATGCTGAAGAGGATGCGCCACCCGTGGTCGACAAGGAGTCTCTCACGGTCCCGCGCTTTCACCCGTCCACCTTTCTCAATACTTTGCAAGCACAGGTCTTACCGGACGTCAAAGCACACTACAACTTTGATAGGCACAAGGAGCTACCTCTGCTCCTCCTACGCATCTTTATTCTGGACTCCCCTTACAACACCAGTCTTGGGATAGCAACCAGCAACACGCCAGCGGCTGCAAATTTTGACATGTCACGCACAGTGTACATCGCATTCCCAGACGCATCACCACACATCTTCATATCCAAGCCGCAAACGCTCGGTAGCCCAGCAGCCGGCGTCGGCGGCGGCGAAGTAAAAAGTCTTCGCAATCTCATTGTCGAAGGAATTCCAAAAGCGCTGTCACGTCCACGGCATCGGATCACGCTCAACTCCACCAGCCTGACGACCAAGAACCTCGTCGAAATGCTTGATAAACGCGGCGCAAAGCGCACCAACAGCGCCGGCGGCGGGTGGAGCATCTACGCCGATGAAAAAATCAAAGACTCGCCGCTTGACACCGTCCTGCCAACACCTCCGCTGTCGGAACGGGACGAAGAGGTGCCGATCCCAGAGGACGAGCCTGCCTCTAGGAAGCGCGCTCTATCCCCAGGCTCTCAGCGCGAGGAACGCACCGCAAAGCGCGCGAGATTAGTTGCCCGGGCGCGTTTCGGCAAAACGGCGAGGCCGGACGACGGAAAGGGTATCGAAAGGGTCGATGTGGTGATCGAAGATCCCTTTCCCCAAGACACAGGGGAGGAGTCTAGGCACCGGTCCGGCGAAGACGATGAGGGCTCAGCTGCTCCGCCGCCAAGGCGTTCCAAGGCCGGTGGTGGGGGTCGGAGTCAGTTCGATGCGGATCTGGATAGTGGGATGGCCGAGGATGAAGGGCCGGACCAGCCTGCTCAAAAGGAGACCGGTGGATGGCGGCCGAATGTCAGGTTGACGTTTCACGGTACGCATGTCTTTGCCGGTATCAGGCAGCTTGTCGAGGGTGGGATCATCGACGGAGAGCGCATGCCAGGCTGGATGACGGGCGAGGAGGGTATCACAGTTGGAGCTGTGCGGAATGGGAGGATAAGAGGGCACAAGGGGTCGGGAGTTTGAATCTGATTTTTTGGGGATTCATCCCTCGTCTCAAGCTCTCGCCCCATTTCCCGCTCCCCGTTCACGATATAGTATGCTCTTTCGCAAGCAGTAGATGCTCCCGAATGCCCTTATATCTTGGGGTGAATGGGTCGATGTGTATATATATATGAGGTGTCTGTGCCTATGACCTTATGAAGAAAACGACTGACGAGATCCAAAACAACTCCGAATGGAGATGGTATGTTTCCGTCTAAATTATTGCGGTTCTACTACGCCGAAGACTTTCACCGTGTTGGTCCACGCCGCCTCGCATACTTCGTCAACACTGATACCCTTGATCCCGGCCACGATCTTGGCGATCCGCTCGATCGTGCACGGCTCGTTGCGGCCCTTCACCATTGCCCCTTCCTCCCACTTCTCCTTCTTGACGACCTTGAACCGCTCCGGGACCTCGGGCTCCTTCTTTTGGTTCTTCTTCCCCTGTTGTCTCTTTGTGAGCGGCGCCGCCTCTCCTCCTCCCCCCTCTCCATTTGGCTGAGGAGCTGGTTCAAGGGTTGATGTTGACACCGGCGGCGGCTTCGGCGTTTCGATAAGATACTTCCACCCCTCGTGGCTGGGGCGCACCTCGCACCACGGCCCATCCGTCTCGAGCATCAGGCGCGGCAGCTCAATCTCCTTTACGACCTCGCAGTTCTCTGCCGTCTTGAAGCTGCACCCGTTGATCCCGATGAAGAGCCCCAGGTCCATCAGCGCGTGCATTTCCGAGGCTGTTCCCGTGAAGCTGTGCACCACGCCGCCCTTCTCGAGCCGCTCCAGCCGCGGGCCGAAGGCCTCTTGGAGAAGCCGCACGAAATCGGCGTGCGCGGCCCGCGAGTGCAGGAAGAGGGGCAGTTGCGGCTGCAGCGAGGCCGCAAGTGCGAGCTGCGCGGAGAAGGAGTGCAGCTGTACTTCCTTTGAGCAGTAGTGCAGCCGGTCGTAGTCGAGGCCGAACTCGCCGAAGGCCACGAGGGACGGAGGAGACGAACCTGTCCGGGCCTCCTCGATCAGCGTCTTGAGATCGGAGATGATGGTCTCGGTTCGCGCGTGGTCGACCCCTTCGCCGTCGAGGATCGGCTTGGTTGGGTCGGGACCGCAGGCCGGAGTGTGCTCCTCTGCTGCTGCTTCGCCGCCTTCTTCACCCTCGCTTTGGCTCTCATCGTGGTGTCTATGGTGCGACTTGCTGAATATGGAGCTGCTACAGGGGTGGATGCCTGCGGTGGTGTACACAGTGCCGGCTTTTATTTTTTTCATCTTGAGTCAGCATTTGAAGCTCATGGTGATGTGCGTCTGGCCAACTCAACGAAAGGGCAAGATAATGATGACTTACGAAATTCACCGGCAATCTTGAGAGCATCTCTGGAGCTCTTGAAGCTGGAGCCCGTGACAACCAGTTTTGTACATCCCACTTCTTGGGCTCGTTGCACCACCCCCTTCAGGTCATCTGGATGTCTGGATTTGCCATGATAACGGCCCCGAAAGATGGGATCTGCGAGGTTGATACCAATCTTTTTTTACTCGAAAATATTTATCAGTATACATAGTACCATCCCGTAATTCTCACTGTGAATTGACCTAAGGACTTACATCAATGTATCTGGGCTTATAATCAGTGGGCGGTTGCGTGGCGGCGGGTTCCAGGATCCCGCTTGTTGTTAGAGTTGAGTGGGATGCGGTAGCCATTTTCTTAGCGACGATGCTGCACGGCCAGACAAACGCAGAAGAACGTGTCAATTGGTTTGTAAGAGTCCGTGGAATCGATAGAGGAGCTCTCAGTCTCATAGCTCAGCCGAGTTTCCCGAATTTACAACTTGCTCCTTATCCACCTTGAAAAATGAAGGACTCGAAGCAGGTGGCAACCGCCGAACTTGAGTCATTCTTGAGCGTTGTTGCGGGTGGACTCGCCCAACAAGGCAGCGGGCGACTTGGCTTGTAATCAACGCTTACCTAAGCTACCATGGGTTCTCAATTTCTTTCTCCTAGAGGATTATTCAATGAAAGTCTGGAGGATGTAAAATTTCCGAATCACATCTAACCAATCATTACCTAGTAGATTATGGCAAAGATGAAATTCTTGGACGGTTGGACTAGAAAAACATGCCGTCGAGAAAGTCTCATTTGAGGCGAACGAATCGAGGATCGAATGAGGTTGTCTGAGAGAAATCCACACTGTGTGCACCTTTGGCGGGGAAGTCCATGTTAGTGAGTGAGTTCAGCTCTGGGCATCCTTTATGAGGCATGGCATCAAAATAAAAGATTTAGGCCTCTTTCCAAAGTTAGGGAGGTACCTAGATATGCCTTTGATAATAGTTTATAGACTTCAATATGTTTCATTTAGTCCTAAAATATTCAAAAACACCTTACTTCTTGCGACTGAACGTGTCTGTTAGGCCTACAGAGTACAGAGTATTTCACCAACCCTTATTTCTTCTCCTGGTCGAGGTGACGTGGGGCAAGCACCCTTTGCCGTGCCACCGGCCTGTTTGTTTAATGGATGGGGTGGGGCTCTCTCGACGCGCCAAACCGCGTGGCGCGTCTTGACACGGTCCACAGGTCTCCATTAAAATGCCCATTTAGTCCTTCGCGAAACCGCCGCAACGCCTCCCTCTTCCATCTTCGTTCCTTCCACACGCGGAAAACTGTCTGGCTACGCACTCCATCCCTCCATCACAGGCATTGACTTCTTGGCCGACAGTATTGGTGTACCGACGGATCGCCCGGTCTTCCTTTAACGGCCCTTGCAGCCCAAATTCTGCATTCTTTGTCCCTCCGCCCGCCTCACAACACGCCACAATGTATGTTAAAAAGCGCGGTAAGTTGCCCTCTAACCCACGCTTGGCTGCTTTAAACGCTGATTTTCCACAGATGGGCGCCAGGAGCGCGTTCAGTTCGACAAGATCACAGCCCGTGTCTCGAGACTGTGTTATGGTCTTGATATGGACCATGTCGACCCCGTCGCTATTACCCAGAAGGTCATTTCTGGTGTCTACGGAGGTGTTACAACTGCTCAGCTGGACGATCTCGTAAGTGCCCCCCCCCCCGGACATTCGTTTGTGAGAGCGAGAAAAGATAAATCTATCTAACACTCTCCGATTCCTAGGCTGCTGAGACTGCTGCATACATGACCGTCACCCACCCCGACTACGCCATCCTCGCCGCGCGTATTGCGGTCTCCAACCTCCACAAGCAGACCAAGAAGCAGTGGTCTTCTGTGGTTAGCGATCTCTACCACTATGTAAACCCCAAGAACAACACCCCGTCTCCCATGATCGCCAAGGAGACGTACGAGTGCGTCATGCGCCACAAAGAGGATTTTGACTCGGCCATTGTCTACGACCGAGACTTCAACTACCAGTACTTCGGCTTCAAGACTTTGGAGCGATCGTACCTCCTGAAGCTCAATGGCAAGATTGTCGAGCGCCCGCAGCACATGATCATGCGTGTTGCTGTCGGTATTTGGGGAGAAAACGTGGAGCGAGTCATGGAGACATACAACTTGATGTCCAACAAATTCTTCACTCACGCCTCGCCGACTCTCTTCAATGCCGGTACCCCGCAGGCTCAGCTGTCGTCCTGCTTCCTCGTCGATATGAAGGATGATAGCATTGAGGGAATTTACGATACTCTCAAGACTTGTGCTATGATCTCCAAGATGGCGGGTGGTATCGGCCTGAACATCCACCGCATTCGCGCGACAGGATCATACATTGCCGGCACCAACGGCACCTCTAACGGCATTGTTCCCATGCTCCGTGTCTTCAACAACACTGCTCGGTACGTGGATCAGGGCGGCAACAAGCGCCCAGGCGCCTTTGCCATCTACCTCGAGCCTTGGCATGCGGATGTTTTCGAGTTCCTCGATCTCCGCAAGAACCACGGCAAGGAGGAAATCCGTGCTCGCGATCTTTTCCTCGCGCTGTGGATTCCTGATCTTTTCATGAAGCGTGTTGAGAAGAACGGTGACTGGACTCTCATGTGCCCGAACGAGTGCCCCGGTCTCGCCGACTGCTATGGCGAGGAGTTCGAGGCTCTGTACGAGAAGTATGAGAGGGAAGGCCGTGGCCGCAAGCCAATCAAGGCCCAGAAGCTGTGGTATGCTATCCTCGAGGCCCAGACCGAGACTGGTAACCCCTTCATGCTCTACAAGGATGCTTGCAACCGCAAGAGCAACCAGAAGAACCTGGGCACCATCCGCAGCTCCAACCTCTGCACCGAGATCATCGAGTACTCTGCTCCTGACGAGGTCGCTGTCTGCAACCTGGCATCGCTGGCGCTGCCCCAATTCGTGGACTACAATCAGGGTGTTTATGATTTCCAGAAGTTGCACGACGTAACCCAGACTGTCGTTCGTAATCTGAATAAGATTATTGAGGTCAATCACTACCCCGTCAAGGAGGCCTATAACAGCAATATGCGCCATCGCCCCATCGGTGTTGGTGTCCAGGGTCTTGCTGATGCCTTCCTGGCTCTCCGCATGCCTTTCGAGTCGCCCGAGGCCCGCGAGTTGAACAAGCAGATCTTTGAGACCATTTACCACGCGGCGCTTACAGCCTCCTGCGAGCTTGCCCAGGAACAAGGGCCGTACTCTACATACGAAGGGTCTCCTGTTTCTCAGGGCATCCTCCAGTATGATATGTGGAATGTCACCCCGAGCAACTTGTGGGACTGGGCTGCCTTGAAGGCCAAGATCAAGGAGCACGGTGTCCGGAACAGTTTGTTGCTTGCACCCATGCCGACTGCCTCTACCTCTCAGATCTTAGGCAACAATGAGTGCTTCGAGCCCTACACATCCAACATTTACCAGCGTCGTGTGCTTGCCGGCGAGTTCCAGGTTGTCAACCCTTGGCTCCTGAAGGATCTCGTTGACATGGGTCTCTGGTCCGACAACATGAAGAACCGAATTATCTCTGAGGGAGGCTCTATCCAGAATATTCCCAACATCCCCTCGGATATCAAGGCTCTCTACAAGACTGTCTGGGAGATCTCTCAGCGCACCATCGTCCAGATGGCTGCTGATCGCGGTGCTTTTATTGACCAGTCGCAATCCTTGAACATTCACATGCGCGAGCCTACCATGGGCAAGATTACCAGCATGCATTTCGCCGGCTGGAAGCTGGGTCTGAAGACTGGCATGTACTATCTCCGTACTCAGGCTGCGGCGCAGCCCATCCAGTTCACCGTTGATCAGGAGGCACTTCTGGTGAAAGACACCAATATCAGTAAGACTTCGTCGGGCCTTAAGAAGCGCGGTCCTCCGGCTGGTTCTTACATGTCATCGCCGAGCGCGGTGCCTCGCCCCATGTATGCGAACAAGGAGAGCACACAGAATAGCCTGCTGAGCAGCAATGGTATCCCCACTCCCAGCACAACACCTCCCCCAATCAGGGTCCCCGCCAATGGCGAGGTAAAGTCTCGACCCGTGCCTTCGCCGGCCAAGGCAACTCCTTTCGCAGCGGATGTTGAAGAGGGTGATAGCCCTAAGACTCTGCCCACAGAGCCCACTGAGAAGATCCAGCTTGAAGAGATCGGCTCCCCCGCGCTCAACGGCAAGAAAGATGGCCAGACTGAAGACAAGGATGACGAGAGCAAAGTACGCGAGCTCGACATCTACTCAGAGGCAGTTCTTGCTTGTGAGTTAAAAAACAAATAAACTTAGTTCTGCAGGACACCCCACTAATGATCGTCTTATAGGCAGCATTGAGAACCCTGAATCCTGCGTAATGTGCAGCGGTTAGGTGTTTGAGCAACAGCCAGCCGCTTTGCGAGTGTGACGGGCATACCGCTCGATTATGATGGAACTAATATCACCTTCTCACGCGATTTCTTGTTTTTGGGCGGATTATTTGCAGTGTACCACAACAATACCGATGGTCAGAGAGAGCTTTCTCCGTTCTTCTGCAGGGTGTTGGATCAAGGGTTGACTTTTTCTTTGCTGTTTTTGGCCCCCCTCTTGAGGGCGTCTACCAACTGTAGTCTGTCTGTCATAATAGGAACAACTGGATATACTTTTAATGGATTGCGCTTGCGCGCTTATCTATTCTATCTGTCTGCTGAAGTGCCTACTGCAAATCACCATTATCCCGTTCAAGTAAGAAGCCAAATGGGTCGGGTGTATACTAATCATACTCCTAAGATCCTCCCGCCGTGACCTCTGTTAGCGAGCATCCGCCTTGCACTAAATACTTATAAAGGTACTAGCCGTAGACTCGCTAACCAATACGGTTTGACTTTGAGGTGTGTAGTGGGTAACATTTGTTGGGTGCATATAGTACAGTCTAAATTCGTATCAAGCTTACTGTAGGGGACAAAGACAGGGGCAGATATTGTGGCGCTAAGAATTTCGGTAGTTACGAAGGAGTCAAGTTTTTGGAAACCAAAAGGCTGGAATAATTGAAACTATCGTCATCGACATTAGATATCAATTTTAGGTCCTGCGAGCTCGGACGGGTTTTAATAGGTAAATGGGGAGTTTTATCCTTCAAGTTTTCTTGTCTCCATGGTAACTAAGCAGGTGCGCTTGGAGAACCAACTGGCAAAACAAAGAAAAGGGGGGGTTGGAATGCTCTTTAAACTTTGTACATTTGAAGCGAATAGGCCTCCGTTCCAACTTGGTGTTAGTCGCTGCCACAAAGAACCAAAATATTGAATCCAGGGATTTGAATGAAAATGCCCCTCCGACCGACCGACCACCTGCTTCCTTAAACTCCTTGCTGGTTAGAAAATCAAAATCAAAATCAAAAGCTTGTTTCAAAAAACTTGAAACGGGGAATCAAGAAAGAAAAATGACGAGAAAGCAAATAAGTGCAAAGGTGCCAGCGGAAACCCCTCTCCTCGAGATCTTTACGATGTTTTAGTTGGGAGAGAGCAGATCGGCACGTCGAGATTCGCCGCTCCGTCTGGACTCGCCGCTGGTCCGTCTCCGATCCAGGCGCTTGACGACGGAGCCGAGAACGACCTTGAGAATGGTCGAAGCGGAGAGCACGTTTCGGCCACCGTCACGGCTGTTGAAGGTCACCGTGTCGACAATGTCGCGCACGTTGCCCCGGGCGGTGAGCCCATCGTCCAGTTCTTGGAGTGCGAGGCGGGCGTCGGGCTCGTTGCCGACCTGGAAAAACTGGATGCCGATCTGGTGGGGCGGGGCCTCGAGCTTATCGAGCTTCTTGGCGATGCTGATGATGACGCTCTCCGGGTCGTCGGTGGGGGTGCCGTCCGTGATGACGATCATGTTGACGGGCTTGACGCCGCAGTTGTCCGGGTCGCCCGTGGCCGCGACACGGGCCTCGTACTTACGGAGGTACGGCTTGAGGATGCCGTTGATGGCGGTGCCCGTGGGCGTGGCGCCGCCGGGGCGGACCTGGTTGAACACGGCCTCGATCTGCTCGGCCGTCTTGAGGTGCTCGAAGCCGCCGCCGTTCTTGTGACGCGCGTTGATGAAGTGCACGTCGACGCCGTCCGCGTCGTGAGACACGCAGATGGGCGTGATGGAGTGGATCACGTCACGCACCTCGCGCCACGACCGCCCGGCCATGGACCCGCTGTCGTCGATCAGGAAGATGGTGTCGAAGTGGGTGAGGAAGGCATAGGGATCCTCGGCTGTCTGGAGACTGGCGGCCGAGATACCCGAGCCGAAGGACGGAGCCGGCGAGGCTGCGCGGGCGGGGAACTCCTGAAGGACAATGGTAGGGGTCGGCTGTTGTGGTACCTGGGGACTACTGGTGCTTTCTGAATAAGACGGAGGCGGGGCCTGGGCGTCCTCACCGGCGCTGAGCTCGGCGACTACGGGACGGCGGAAGAGGTTCGGGCTCTGTTGCTGAGGGATCGGCGCAGGCTGCAGCTGTTGCACTGGGGAAAAGGGATTATTGGTGTTGGCATTGGGGCTGGGCGGGTTCGGGCTGGGCGATCGTGATTTCCTGCCCAGCTTGTCCTTGACAGTGCCGAAGATGGAACGGCGTGCGCCTGAGTTGACTGATGTGGCGGACATGTTGGTAGAGTTGCGACGGTGGTTGGCGGATGGTAACACGAAGTTCATTGTGGGAGGAAAGGCTTTCAAAAGATGGGACGAAAGATTGGGACAAGGGGGGTTATGTTTTAAATAGGTAGTGGGCAGGTAAGCAAGCGTTTGCCTGGTGCTTCCTTCCTCTTGGCTGATGGAAATATGCACTTTCTGACCAAAGGTGCGGGGTCAAATGACTGGTAGTCGCTGGAGTTGTAAGCCGATAAGATACTGACTGGTTGCCTAAGACCGAACTGACGATGAACTCTCTTTATATCAACGCCTCGTTCTCCTGGCTCATTGACCTTCCCCAGCTTCTTATCAGGAAAAGTAAACCATAGCCTTGCTGTGAGCCCACGACCCCCTTCGCCACGCCGCGTTGAAGGCTCTATCGCCTCACTTTCGAGACGACTGCTGAATCAAATAACGAAACGGGTCGCGAAGGGGCGGAGCGCCTAAGTCCATCTAAGCCCCCTGAAAACCGAGGGGTAAGGTCCAGTGGTCCAGGAATTGTGTTAGTGTTTATACGCAACTTCCTGAGTTGCACTAACAATGACTTGTCAGACGTACCTGCGGCGCAGCACATCGCTCACTCTGCCTTGTGCTCCACCTATTCCACCCCCAAGACAGGATTAGTTCTCACCTGCCAGAAGAATTGTGCCTGATGCACCGACCCAGCCGACCGGATCTATTTGCCATACCTCCATTAGGGCTCAAGAAATGCAGGTCATCTCTTTTTCCTTCCAAGGCGCTAAGTTGATGTACAAACTCCGGGGGGCCATGTGGAACTCCAGACCACAGTAACCACTCAACCTCACGAGAAAGCCGCGAGTGCACGGCCTCATACTGCTCCTTCTGTCACGAGCCAGTGTGACTGTGACCCTTTGTTCCGGTGTGGATGGTTGAAGAAAACGTCAAGGTCTAGGTTACGAGCTACAAGGGATAGCCAATGCGAGGCTCTCTTTTATAATTCTCTCGAAGCAGGATCGAAATGCTGAGGATGTACACGTATAGTATCAGGGTCAGAGTTGCCCAGCCAGGGGTTTGAGGTAACCGAACCCTGGCGCGTGCCTGCAATCGTTCCCGGTGCGCCACTCCGCCATTCCTAGCCAGCCAACAAGCGGCCGTGCTGAGCCCTGGCCCAGGTATAGGGCTGATACGCGCCAGGTAGACTTTTCTTCCCAAGGCTAGTATCCAACACTTTTGATCTGTTCACATGTTTCATGGTTCCTTGTGCCTCCAATGTCTCTGGCGTCGAGTGACAAAGTAAGGTGACGCTGGCTTAGAACGATCATGCGTATGACAGCAACGTCCATCTTAGCCAGAATACTTGAAGGCTGGACAAAACATCAGCAAATACGAGAATTCAAGTTTCAAGAGGCAGCCTGATGATGAAAGATGCGCCAAGCTTTTATTTCTTTGCTTGGTCCATTTGTCCTTTTTCCAACCCCTCTTGTCAAATACCTGGTAGGCGCCGTCTTTGTTGAGAGTCGTTCTATCCAACCCAGTTATATATCTACTAATCCAAGTCGTCGTCATTATCCGTCTCAGACTCAGACGCAGTCCATCCGGATTCCCGACGTATCTTCTTTCCAGATAATGCCTCCTTCAGACGTCCTTTAAGCTCTTTTGTCTTATGCGGCAACAGGACTTTCCAGCTCTTCTTTTTCTTCTCAAGGAGAATCAACAAGCCCTCGCCTAGTTTTATGATTTGTTGCGCTTCCTCCTTTGTAAGCTCTCCATCTAGGAACGCCTTCCCCTTGTGGGCGTGAATCCTCTGGTCACGCTTTTCTGGTTCGATACATGTAAGCTCGATCTGCTCCTTTGGCGTGCAGACATAAGTCCACGTCCCCATTCCCTCTCATTTTTTGGCTTGCGGGCCGACCACCTGACATCAGAATATGGGTCAGCGCCGGCGTCGAGTAGCAGCTTGATGACTTCTGCGAGCCGGATGAGCACATTTGCTGGCCTGCCTTTGTACTAGCGTGCACTGATGAGGGCGGCCTGCCATGGCGACTCGCCCTCAAAGTCCTCATTGGGGTCTGCTCCGTACTCAAGGAGAAGTTTCACCGTCTCGGGTCGAATCGGGTCGTTCTGGTAGCTCCCGGCCGTTTTACAGCTATAGGCAGAGCTGAGAAGCGGGACGCCGGGCTTTGCAACTGCATTTCTGCCCTTGGCCCGCAGTTTCGACTCCACGTATCGAAACAAGCCCTGTTCTACCGCAAAAGAGAGGAAGCTGCAGCATCTCCCATCCCCAGGTTTGCGAACGCCAAAGTGGCGAGAATCGAGATGAAAGTACTCTGACCAATGCATCTCTTGCGTCTTTTGCGTATCCACACTCCACGGTCTCTCAGGCAAAAGATTGTAGTGCTCGGTCACCGTTTCGTCCATGGCATCCAGTAGCTTCTCCGTCAACAGCACATCGTCTTCTTCGCTCTTTCGAGCAATCCTCATGGCAGCTTCAGTGAAGCGCCAAATATCCCACGGCTCTGATGTTAAAAATTCGGTGCTATCGTCTTTGTTTGGGTTGTACAACTTCATCATGCTGACCATACACTTCAAAAGATTAGTTTGAAGGTGTGATTTGACCAGCTCGAGTGCGTGTTCTAAAAACTGGCTAGTCTCCTGTTCGTTCGGGTAGATCCCGACATCTTTGTGGAGAAAGTGTAATTCTGGGTCAAAAAGCATCACGCTTTCATCATCCACTATCGTGAAAGCACGAGTTTCCAGAAGTCCGGCACATGAGCGTCGAACCAAATTTGCAGTAAGTTCAATTCTGGAGGCCGCTTCGGTGAGTTCAAATGCACCCACGGGAAATTGAAGGGCAGGCGTCACGTCAGCTTCAAAAAAAAGAAAAAAGGATTGACGTTATCAGGTGCTTCGCAGGGATGTCTTCAAGCCAGGGCACCATCTGCTCGGCGAGTGCCTACCCGTATTGGATGGTTCGGATTAGGCGATATCCCAAGAGGCGAGTCTCAATAGGTAGCCGGTTGCGAAGTATGTGGTCAAAAACCCGAGCAAGATCTGCGCTGCCGCTCGGAATACCCTTAACAACATTTCGAAGCGTTTCGATATCCAGTGAGGTCCCAATCTCCTGTATCAGAGACTCCACGGCAAGGTGAACCCAAAGAAAGATACCCTCGGATCTCTGTACAACCAGGTGAATCAAGCTCGACTGTTCTTCGTCCGTGGCTATCGTAGCAAATCGAGGAACTGCTTTTAACTTCTCCGAGGTGTAAGTCCGTCGATCCTCCTTGGTCAACTGATGCAACCGCAGTTTTGTAGAGCCCCTGGAGACAATCTCGAAGGCATTTTCCGGTCTACTCGTGACTATGACTTTCAGATGTGGCGATCTGCTCACCCGGCATAGCATCTCGGCCAATTTGTCGTCGTTCTCGATGAGGCGGTATAGAATCCCTCGATACAAGCCAGACAGTGACTTTAGGAGACCATCACCTGCCGCTTCGGAGTTCCAAAAGTGAAAGGACGCCAAAAGAAGAGGACGTTCACCAGCCCACTCTTGGAAAGCTGGTTTGGTTCGGGGATCGTCGTCGAGAAAACGCATCAGGGAGCTCTTGCCGGTGCCAGCACGTCCACTGACCCAGTACAACCCATTGTCAGCTGACACTATCCATTCCATGAGCGTAGTATTAGATTCAGCCGTCTTCTTCTGGCCTGTGAATATCCATTCAAACGTCCTGCTGTGGGCGACCGTAATGGCATAATGGCGGCGCACCATGCCGTCAAACAAAAGGCGATTGCATAGTTCCTTGACAAGGGATTTGAGTGATTTCTTTTTTTCGTCGCTTTATCGATCGTTATGCCCTTTTTCGGTTCAGTCACTGGGTCGAGTCTGTCAAGCTTCGCCATCACCTGCTTGTGTCTCACTTCGACAGCGGCATCAAGGTCATCAATCGCCTTCTTGATGAGTCCTTTACCTTCTAGAAAGGCCTCGGTAAGCGCCTTGACGTCACCGTCGAGCTTCTGGAAGGCCACGCTACTGCGAATGTCTGACACATCTACCTTTCTGAGCATAGACACCAGGAGTCCGGACTGAAGCTCGTTGCGCAGGGATCCTAGTCGGTGCATTTGGGCATCAGGATGCAACTGCATGCCGTGCCAAACAGCGGATACCACATCATGGTACCGCTTCCATCCCTTCTGGCCAGCCGGATACTCGCACTTGGCGAGTCGGCTGGAGAGCTCTTCGGCAACTGTACGTATCTCGATAGCAATCTCTTTTATTCTCTTCTGCTTTTCTGTAAGTCTTCCTTCTTCCAAGCGCGCGCGCAGCCGCGTCACGAGTGGTTTCGTCTAAAACTTACCGCTTCAACCAGTTCCGTTTCAACATCCTGGAGCAGCTTGACCCGGTCACAGTATGCCTTTAGACTCGCAGCCTCTCGCACGCAGTCGGCCGTAGAGATGGTCGAGCCGCTCTTGCGGATCTCCGATGAGTCAGTCCACAGCTGCAAAGCGAACCCTACCACCTGAGCGACACTCGCGGCGAGGGCAAAGGCCTCGGCCATGTTTTGTGCAAGAGCCGCCTAACTTGACGGCAGATGGGCAGCCCGCTACTGTTAGCTAGCCAGCCGAGCCAACCCAACGGAGGCAGCACGAGGACGACGTGTGAGGGAGGGCCAAGGTCAAATATGTCAACTGAGGCCTCATTGAGTGTCAAACACGCAAGCAGGCGGTCGCCCAAAGCGGTCGTGTTGTACCGGACAATCATTGTTACCGGTGGCTAAGCGCTTCAGCCCCCTTGTCGATGCAGCCGCCCAGCCAACGAGAGTCGTCGCCAGCGAACACTTCCCTGTCCCTTCTGAACCGCGCAAAGGCAGCCGCCACCCAATGCTGCCTAAAATTGACCGAGACATCGATATTGCCATGAAAATCTTCGGGTCATGGTGTCTCCCATTAGAACTGCGGATGGTGATATCGGACTGAAAGAAGTTGATGTTCTTCGATGGAGTTTGCTAGTAGACCCCTAGAAAGCTTAAGTTCATAGCGTGCAGTACTAGAGCTAGGGTTGGGGTTCTGCGGGGTGTGGAGTACACCTAGGCGTCTCCCAAAAGGGGCATTTGTTTACGGGGTGTCCACCAACCACTCTGGAACCGTCCGCTCTGAGGAACGGTAAGAGCTCACGGCTAACTTAAACGAGGAAGGTTGTAGAAGAAGCAACCCAGGGCACGTTTTGCCCAATCTCCTCGATCCTCCATCGACAATACTACACAGGCCTCTGAAGAGCTTCCCCCGATCAACTCTGGACAATATGGCGGCGAGCACGGGTTGACGTATAACACCAGGCCCGTACAACGCCTACCTGACGAAGGGCTTTGACCCGGTCATTTTCTACGGCCGAGACCTCAACCCCAAAAGATAACTACTTCAAATCTCTAGACCAGAGAGCTGAATGTGGCGAGACAACCCACCCCGCTGAGGTGATCTAGTTGTGTAAGACCTACATGGTCGTGGCAGATTTTCCCCCTACTTCACTGAAATTCAAGCACTACACTTCGTAACTTCTATCATTAACCGCTTCTTTGAACAAATCAAATATCCTCTAGCCTTTATTGGGAGGTCAGAGAGGTGTTCGTCAACGTTAAGCAGGTCTAAAAACAGGCCCTAGAAAAGGGGGTCAAACTGCCTACCTAGGAACTCATTCATAAAAATACCATTTAAAACTTATGGGAAAACAGGTCAGCTTTATGCACCCAGATCCATCCCTGAGTACAGCACCTCCCTTTTCCCCTTGACCTCTCCCACGGCGCGAATGTACTGCATCGAGTGGCCCCCATTGGTCGCTACCTTGGCCGCCACCGCCAGCACAAGCCTTGTCTTTCCATCAGTCAAGTCCGCGCCGCAGGTCAAGAGCTTTCCCAGGCACTTGAGTCATTCCTCGAAGGCTAGCTAAACCGAGTCACCCTTCTCGGCAATGCCGACCTCGATCTGTGTCCTCGCCGGGAAGACGGCCTGCAGAAACCCCGTCACCAGGCCCATGAAGTCGCCGGGCTTCTTGGACGCAAAAGAGCAGAACACGCCCACGCCGCCGACCGCCCAAGTCAGGAACTTACACACTCCTGTTCAGTATCCTATAGGCTCAGACAGTTTTATTAGCTCCCTTTCTTTTACAACCTTTCTACGTCTCAGATCACACCGGTACCTTAGCCACGCATCAGCCATCCTTTCTTGCAAGATATTTCTTAGTGAGTACACTTCACTCAAAAAGTAAGGGAGAGAATGGAAGGAAAAACTAAAAACACACAACACCAGGCGGATTCGCTGGTGAGGCCCACCCAACTACTAGTTGGGCGATCGTCGGCTTATCTATGGGAGAGCGGACGGGATCTCGAGTTTTTCGGCGTCTATGGTCGTATGTAATAATTTATTATATGTTTTAGATACTTATAGGGAAGTGCCACCAGCTGTTTTCAACTCCCGCCCCGGTGGAGGTACATAGGAGGGTTCAATCACGGTTCAGATCATGATAGTACTGCAAGCCATTGAGCTAACTTCCACCCTTCATTATGTTAACTTCTGGTGTGTTTATTGCCCGCCTTACAGTACCTAGAGGTAGCTTCCTTCGCTGTGTTTCGTCTCCCATGTCCCTTTTTCCGCTGCCTATGCCTTGTTTCATAAAGAAATAACTTTGGATACGCCCTTCTTTGCATACCGGTAGCCTCTGGTTTCATCCACCGTCATACTCCAATGCATATTCCACCATGCCCAGTTCGGAACTCAGATCGTCGTATACGCACACGGCTGGTACTCCTCCACGCCCTTTGTCCGGCCATGGGCGTCCGTGTACGGAATGTTCTCAATGGTCACGCCGTTCTTGCATACGCAGTGGTTGCCGATTCCTTGCTGGGGCGCTGCTTGGTTCCAGCAGAAGGGGTTACCTTGGCGAAGAACAGCCATGGGCACGGTCGTCCAGGACGCTTCCAGGTCGGCGAGTGGTGTTGTAGACGGGCTTGGTGTTGGAATGAGAATGGGAGGCCTGGTTGTTGGAGTTGGAGTAAGTAAGAGGGCGGTGTTGATGGTGGTAATCGCCGCTGGGAGTTTGTTCAATTGCGTAATTGGACTCGCGGTGGTTATCCCTGGTAAAGAGGTGAGAGTGACAGAAAGGTAGAAAAATGTGATAATTGGTGACTGCATTGTGGTATCAAATGATTGATTGCTGCGAGTCGCTGAGAGTTGGGTCGAATTTGTGAATGTGCTTGAATGTGCTTGTCCTTTGAGAAATCAGAAGCTGAGACTGTATGAGGTGTCGATATGCTGATATATGTTTTGAATTAAAACACCAGTGAGATTTTCTGCCGTCGCCTCGGGTACGTCGTCATAGGGCATAGACTGGATGTCTAATTCAAAGAAACACCCTTCTGTGCATTCGTCTGGCGGGTACGGTGGCTTTTATTACATCATAAGTTCAGATTCAAATGATTGCTACAATTTGATTCCTGCCGCTTAACTACCTAGCTGGGTCGCGATATCGTCATTCAATGTGTAAGAGGCGCTTCCCTTAAAGCTTAATTTCGGTTCAGAACATGGCAACAAAAGGCCACAATTACATAACTCTATCTCATCATATAAAGTGTTCATCGCTGAGCCTCTTTTATAAATATGTGGAGAATGGACTCTGACTCTCAGTACTATGAAGTTTAGAGTCTTCGATCTGTCACGTGGAAACCACGTGCCGGCACTGTGCAGGTCAACATTTATAGGGCGACGGACCAGGAATTCACTCTTCCCATTCTTCAACAGGCATGGAAGTTATGTACCATACGGCAATTCAACTTGATTCACCCACTTGGCTTCAATCCCGGTGATGTAGTGTCAATGGGAGGGACAGGCGGTGCCGACTTGATGGATGAAGCCGACTCGTCTTTCCAGAGCATAAGAGTCGTTTTATAAAATGGAAGATAGAAAGAAGGACGAGGATAGGAAGAATGGTAAACAGAGAGAGAAGAATAGACAAAAAGTTGAAGTATATTTGAAGGGGGAAAAACACTTGAACTTCTCAGGATTCGTATAGTTCGAGCCTCCACGCAACAGAATGGCGTTCCGGCTCGGCCAACTCGTCTGCGGAAATCAGCTCTTTGTTGATTGTACATGTACAAAAGCCAACTAGCGATTTATTACCGTCGGTCGATTTACTAATCTCCAAAGCTGAGTTCCTCCTTTTCCACGCCAACGGATCCCCTAGGTACCTTATCTCCGCCAAACAATCCACAGATTACCTTCGACTCACCACATCGGCGATAGTCAATCCATTCCACGTGTTTCCACCATTTCAGCCGCTCTTACTGCACAGATTGTAAACTATACATGATACACCAGCCAAGAGTTGTACAAATCGGGATATCCGATCCCTGTGGTACCGAGATATCTGTTCGGTGAAATGGTCATTTTTATCACCGATGTAGGAATGCAAACAAAGGGGGCGCCCCCTATTACACACTTGCGGCGATAGGGCACTTCTACGCTTAAATGACGTCTTCCACAACACCCCCACGGGACGACCAGACTAAATGACCCCACTGCGGGTTGGCGGGGCACAGAAGGAGGGGAGAGGGGGGGTTGAGCGGTTCATATAAGACCGAGGGAAGGTTTTCGTCTGTGTTGCGAATGCCGTAAATATAAAACGAAGTTCATAAAGTTGCTTCGTCAGTTTTTAAATTCGAATTAACTTTTTCCCACACCATTCTGAAAACCAAAAGGAACAGCAAAAATGACCAAGGTTCTTTTGACAGGTGCGTTATGGCTACTGTTCCCCGCTTCGCACACGTCATGTTGTGCTGCCTAAGAAAGCTACATCCCTGAACATGACATATGAGAGGGAGAACAAGACGCAGATGCTGACTTGTTGGTTTGATGTTTATAGGAGGCTCCGGCTTTATTGCAGGTATGTTTTTGAATAAACCTTTTCCTCCTACCGAGAACGGGAAACAAGCTCTAACATCATTGTCACCAGCCCACATCCTGGACCAGCTGCTAGCCAAGGGTCACAGCGTCGTCACGACAGTGCGGTCCGAGGAAAAGGCATCCAAGATCCGCGCAGCATGGCCCGAGAAGGCCGCGTCGGGCGAGCTGCAGGTCTTTATTGTGCCTGATATTGCCCAGGAAAATGCCTTTGACGAGGTGGTAAAGGTGCCCGGTCTCGAGGTGGTCCTTCATACCGCGTCACCTTTCCACTTCAACGTCAGTATGTTACCTTTCTCACCCCCGCGGTGTCATCGAGCAGTTCACTAAATAACAAAACCCACACACAGCGGACCCCAAGAAAGACCTTGTCGACCCAGCCGTGATCGGCACCACCGGCATCCTGCGCGCCATTGAGGCATCGGCGCCTTCCGTCCGGCGGGTTGTCGTGACCTCGTCGTTCGCCGCGCTCATCAACGAGTCTAAGGTGTCTGACCCGTCTCACACGTTCTCCGAGTCCTCCTGGAACCCGGTCACACTGGACGATATCCACAACAGCCTGGCGACCGCCTACCGCGCGTCCAAGACGCTCGCCGAGCGCGCGGCCTGGGACTTTGTCAAATCCGGCGCCGCTAAGTTTGACCTGGTGACTATCAACCCGCCCATGGTCTTCGGGCCCGTGAACCCCGCGATCGCGACCCTGGAGGCCATCAACACGAGCAACGCGCGGGTGGCGGACCTCCTGGCTGGCAAGTGGAAGAGCGACGGCGTGCCGGATACGGGCGCGGCGATCATCTGGATCGACGTGCGCGACGTGGCGGCCGCCCACGTCAAGGCCGGCTTGGAGATCCCCGAGGCCGGCGGCCAGCGGCTGTTCACCACGGCGGGCCTGTTCAGCAACGCGCAGATCGGGCAGATTGTCCGTGACAAGTTCCCCGAGCTGGCCGACAAGCTGCCTGCCGCGGATGCCAAGGGCGGAGAGCTCCCCGGGGAGAGCGAGCGTTTCAAGTTTGACAACAAGAAAACGACTGAGTTGCTCAAGATCGATTGGATCCCGCTGGAGAAGACGGTCGTGGATACCGTGCTGAGTCTGAAAGAGCTGGGTGCGTATTAATGGGTTGGTGAGCGGTAAGGGTGATAATAGATAGATATGACATGAAAATAATTACCATATTTTGCTGTGGCGAATCTGTGGTTCAAATATTGCTCTCCGTCAAGTGAAAGCGGTGGGGTGGGCATCGTACATCATATATATGTCTGATTGTTCGAAATTAGTAAGACGATATCATGGTGCACATCCAAGTCAACCTGCTCCTAATCATCCTCTCAAAAAGGATTTGCAACGCGAAAGAACCACCTCTGCAAAAAAAAAAGCCACATCATCACTCCCTCACCTCCCAAGAAAGTCGAAATCAATCATCATATTCCAATGCATTTTGGCCTTTTATTCCTTATCCGTAACTGACTTCTATGTACAGACCTAACTACTACAAAGAAGAACGTAACACACGCCGCTGATGAGTAGAGGGGTGGGATATTAAACCTTGCCATTTGTCCACGAAAACCGACAGACAAACCAAGATGATGAGATTGACGAGGGGAAAAAAAACACAAAAGAAAACGCCTTGGTCTCCCAGATTCCCCTTGTTCCGCTCATAATAGTCTGGATACGAGGGAAGGATACTGAAAAGCGCCCATCTCAACAATCGGCCCAGCCAGTCGGAAATTCCCAATGCCCCGCTAGACTATATATCAAGAATTGTGGGTGAACATGGCGCACAACTTGAGAGCGGTGTTGACAGGACACGACGTAGCCATGGTGAACTACTAGGTACGTGGTGTCTTTCAGTTCTTATCCTGAGTCTCGGGGGCGTCTCTAGCCGCCGCGGGGGGAAGAGGGGGCGGTGGAGTTGTCCCTTCCCCTGCGCCGGGCCCATCACCCGGAAGGGGTGGGAACGGAATACCAGGCTCTAGCAGGCCGGCCGGTTTGGGGATCGCCATGGGACCCGGGGGCACCGCAATGCGGTCTGTAAGTTTCTCGCCCCGAAGAACCTTGGCTACCTCGTCCTTGTCCAGTGTCTCATACTCGACAAGCGCCTTGGCCAGGAGATCAAGCTCCTTTCTCTTGGAAACCAAAAGCTTACGGGCCCGGTCGTATGACTCATCTAGGACCTTCTTGACTTCGGATTCGACCATGGCTCGTGTCTCGGAACTGAGCTGGGCGTATTTGCGCATGTATTCGACAGGACCCAGCTTCTCCGACATGCCAAGCTGCGCCACCATCTGCCAGGCTGTTCTCGTGGCCATGTCAAGATCCTGAATTTGCACCGTTAGATCTGCGCACATGTATAAACAGGGGAAAAGAGGTTCACTTACAGAGCTGACTCCGCTAGTCACCAACTCGTTGCCGTACACAATCTCCTCGGCGACCTTGCCACCCATGGCACGGTCGATCATGCTGAGGTAGTCCCGGACACTCATAGAATGCTTATCCATCTCCGGGAGGAAGGCGGTGTGGCCCAAGCTTTGACCACGGGGGAGGATCGTGACCTTGTACAGCTCAGTGGATTGGTTTTGCGCAAAATATGCAACCAGAGCATGACCAGCCTCGTGATACGCCGTCATTTCCTTCTCCTTGGGCGAGATAACCATGCTCTTTCTCTCGGCACCCATGAGAACCTTGTCCTTGGCCCAGTCCAGATCTTTTTGCGTAACAGCTTGCGACTTCATCTTGCTGGCATGGATAGCAGCTTGGTTGACAATGTTTTCGAGATCGGCGCCGGAAAGACCAGAAGTACGGCCTGCAATGGCCTCCATGTTGACGTCGGGCCCAGCCTTGATCTTCTTGGCGTGATGTTTGAGGATGGCGATGCGGCCGCGGACATCAGGCAATGACACGACGACGTGACGATCAAAGCGGCCAGGTCTGGTCAGAGCATTGTCGAGGGATTCGGGGAAGTTGGTGGCGCCGAGAATAATAACACCGCTATTCTGTTCAAAGCCGTCCATCTCGGTCAAGAGCTGGTTGAGCGTCTGGCGTGCGTACGAGGCATCCCTAGAGTTTCTTCGGCCACCTATGGCGTCAAGCTCATCAATGAACACAATAGAGGGTGCTTTCGCTTTTGCAGCTGCGAAAAGCTCACGGACACGCTTAGCGCCAACACCAACGTAGATTTCCTCAAACTCGCTGCCGGACATGAAGAAGAATGGGACACCAGCCTCTCCAGCAACGGCACGAGCCAGGAGCGTCTTTCCGGTACCAGGGGGCCCGACAAGCAAGACACCAGTGGGCAGCTTGCCACCGAGGTTGGAGAACTTGTCAGGGTTCCGGAGAAAATCGACCAATTCCTGGAGCTCTTCCTTGGCCTCGTCGCAGCCATGGACATCGGTAAAACGTGCCTTCTGGTTCTCGGCTTTCGCTTCGGGGCTATCAAATTTCCCACCAGGTCGCTTGATAGAGGTCAACCCTTCAACAGCAAACGTGACCGCCACGAGTGTGATATATGCAGAGAGACCGAACCAGAAGAAAAACTTGATCCAACGGAAGATGGAGGAACCGACAGTCTCGTCGACAACCACATGGAGGGGGCCACTCTTCGTCCCAACGCCCTTTGTAGATACAGCGAGGTTTGCGCCGGTGCGATGAGCAGCCACAGCCTGGCCAACAGCCTGAACTTCGGTGGCGGAGAGACCGCTGGGGTGCGTATAAGACTCGGCCTGACCATTCGCGCCGGCTGTTCCGCTAAGCATCCTGAGCGCCCTGTTGTAGGCTTCGTCTGTCGCCTCGTTGGACGCAAACCGCCCCGACTGGTATCTTTCGATGACGATGGCAGGCATGTTCGCCTTCAGCAGGACCTGGTAGAAGGCATTTTGCATGGTGGCGCTATTCGGATGCTGGTTCGCGGCAGCTTCGCGGCTGGCCATGAGGCTTCTAGACGGGCCACCGGTGCCAAAGGCGCGGCGCTGCGTGTTGCCAAAGGAGTTCTGCGCAGCCCAGCGAAGAGGCTGGACGCGGTTGGGGTGATAGGTGCTCATGTAGCGCAGGGTAGGCAGCGATCCCAAGGGCCGCGACATCAAGACACCGAACGAGCGACGGAACATGGGGTTAGCCATGGCGAGGGAGCGTGGGGACATATTCGATATTTCCGAGAAGATGTTGATAGGCGCCAGCGATGCACCATCGATGGGCTGCGGTAGGTTTGTATCTCTAAGAAAATCCGGGATTTGCGTTTTCGCATCCCCCCCGCTGGGTCCGGTCGCGGGGAAGGCATCGCTTTGCGTTTCGGTTGCTGCTGTTGCTGTCGCTGGTCGAGGGCGGGCGACTACGGTGGACGCGTTTCGCCGCTGCGCTTTTGCGTGGGGAGAAGACGATGAACCTCTCCACGGGACCATCAGGGTATTTGCGATGGACGGCCACAGCTCTGTGGTCGCCGCTGCGATGCTCTGCAAAAGTGGAAGGTTGCGTCAGTCATGATTGCCTTGCATTAAAACCCACCCTAAAAACGCCGAAAGACAAAAGAAGAGGTAAAAGGGACTCACTGGCAGCCCGCTTGTATAGGAAGCCATCTTGCCGTCTGCCACATCCCCCGAATAACAAGTGGTTCAACGGGTTTGTAGGAGCGCTCGGTGATGTGATGCAAGAGGCGGCCGACGTTGGAATTGGCGACCACCTATGAATCCGCCCTAGCCTTGGCAGGGAACCTACTGGCCACCCCGGTTTTTTCCTTTTCCGCAGTGGGCACCAGCTCGTGGCAAGGTTGCGGCAAATTCCGACTAGTGCGAACCTTTACTGTGCATCTCCCCTGTAGGCGAACGCTAGGGAGTGCACGTGCCCTCGCGTTCTGCGCTTTGGCTGACTCGCGCCAGTCGCGTCATTCTTGCTGCGCCCAGCCCTTCAACTTGAGGTTGAGAGCCGACGAGAGGTGAGTGAAGCCAAAGCATTTGTTGACAAGAGCTAGCTAGCTACCTTTAAAGTAGGGGATACCTCACAGCTATGTACTAACTACCAAGAAATAGTCTTTTTGGGTATCTTTTGGGTACCTTTGCTTTTTTTTTTCTTTCTCTTCCGCTCACTCACACCCATCAACATGAATCGCTCCATCGAGCAGGCGCTCGTCTCTCTTCTACCCACGAACAATGCGACTCTGCCCCAAGATCTCACACAACTGGCGAGCTCCCTGCTGGCACAGTCACGGCACCGAGCAAGCACGTTGAAGGCTGAGGAAGAAGTCGCCAGGCCATATGCTTGCGCCCACATCGCATGCGCCAGGTATGGTATTCTCACACCCCATCTCATTCTCACTCACCTGTCTCAAGGCTAACCCAATATTTTAGACTGAAGATCTCACTGAATCTTCCGCCTATAGACCCGCGGCCGCCCATCCCGCCGCGCATCTACAAGAGATTGTACAACCACCTTGACAAGATCTTACCAGCCTCCTCGTCTACGCCCGGAACCCCTGGCCGTGCAACACCCGGAGCGGTGGCAAGAACTCCAAACTCAAGACTCCGCAATGGAAGCCAGCCACACCAGCTCGGAAGTTCCCCTTCCAAGTCTCGGAGCCGGACCACTCCCGCCGCCAAGGACAAAACACTAGCCGAGTTCCGCCGTGGGACAGGCTCCAAACCAGGCACTCCATCGGCAGCAAAAGATTCGGATGGACTGCCCTCATGGATCCGGCCGACCCTGCGCTTCCTCTGCGCCGGACTCGGGCCCGCGCGTATTGGGCCTGTTGTTATGTCTGGCGTCGAATCCATTGTGGCCCCACGCGGCGTGCGTACTGACGACGAGTGGGTCAACGGCAACATGGTTGCCATGCTCGGAGCGCTCTACCTCTACGTGTGGAGGGGGGTGATGTACAGCGACACGGATCTGGACGCGGCACAGTATGCCAAGTTCCGGAAGGAGCTAGCAGCGGCACTGGCAAGGGCGAGAGAGGAAGTGAAACTGAACGCGAAAGCGCCGCCAAGAAAGAAAAAGCAAGCCAATGGCGAGGAAGATGGGGACGATGACGACGATGAGAGGTGGGAAGGCTGGCATAGCGTGCGACCTAAAGACTTCGATGCCGCAGCACTCAAGATGAATCGCTATGGGTGGCTCAAGCTGGATTGGGCGCGGGGTATAGACGATTTGGCGCAGGCGGCTCGGGATGGCGAGGAAGAGGACGACAATGACGATGACGACGGCACAAACCAAGAGCCCGTTCAGCTCAGGAGAGCAGATACCATGTTCCAGGAGCGGTATGATTACCTGAGCGAGCGCAAGAAAAAAGAGTACGCGGTCTGGAAGGAGGGGATAATGGGCCGGATCAAGGAGCTGGAGGGCGACCATCGCTCCCTCGCAAGGCCAGAGAGTGACGAGGACGCCATGGATATTGATGAGAATTGAGCTATTGGAATATAGTGCCCGTCTTGACGTTATCAACCAATCAAAATTTAACTGGCCGACTACGATGAACGTGAAAGACGGTACGCTCTCCTGGTTTTGGGACATCGTCCGTCTTTTCATCCGATATCTCTCGCAACCTCTCTCATATGCCTTCCTGCCTAGGCTCCCTTCATTGTTTATAATCCCGCTTCGGGCTCGTTCTTTCGCCTACGGGCACATACACACGCACGCCACAGGACGAATTTGACCGATACGTCTCACGTATCGCTCCTCACCCGAGAGGTTGGCAGTTCGAATCCTACCGGCGCAAAAATCCTCACAAGGGTTTTTCGTAACAACTTACCTTCCCCTCCCCCCTTACGGGCGGATGGGTGCAGCCCGAGCTGCACACCCGACACACACCGCCTAAGGGCAAGGGGAGCTAGCCGGCGAACTTTCGTTGTCAGTATCAACTTGAAACGGTATATTTATATTTAAATGTGTATTATCCACACATCATCAGATGATGGTGAGTTCCCGCAACTCGGGCTCAGAGGACATACACAAGCTTTAACTTTAACCCGCGTTGCGATTTGAGTGCGGTCATGTTGTGATGAGTAAGTTGTAGAATACCTAGAGGCAAGTTCAAAAAAGGGGTAGGTACCTAGGTATTGAGGTAACTACCTACCTACATATTGCTTAACAGAGGGAATGACATGAGTAAAACACAACCTTCGTTCGTCGCTATTCCAACCAATACTCTACAGTACACGCTCATGGCATATAAGATCTACTACCTACCACCGTCAAAGTCATCTTCGCCCTCGAAATCATCAGCCTCTTCGTCCCACATGTCGTCCTCTCCCCACTCGCCCGGCATCCCCGACGGCAGATCCTCGTCGTTCTCGTCGTCCTCATCTTGCGCACCAAGAGTAAACTGCGGCAGATAGGTATCAAAAAACCGTTGCATGAAGCCCTGGCCCTCAACGCCCTGTAGCCGCTCGTCAGCGTCGACATCACGAACACCGAGCTCCTCGAGCGCGGTAGCTGCTTGATCCAGGTCTTCTGCGTGCGGAAGAAGGCCTTGCTCTTCCATCAGCTGCGCTTGGCGTGCCAGGTCCCGGAGCTGGCCTTGCAGCTCGTGATCGGGCGGGGTATCGCGCAGGGCCCGGGCAATTACAGCGCGCAAGTCTCCCGGCAGCCTCGCCCGCATGTGATTATCGTCGTCGGCCGCTGCTGTCCAAGGCCTAGACTGCGTGGGGCTCGAGAAGACGTTGTCGTCCTTTGGCGGCGGTAACGGGTCGAAATCAAAATTGGGGTTCTGGTGCAACAGCTGCCGCGGCACGGCCGACATGAGCTCCGGATTGTTGTCGAGGTAGACGAAGCGGGCAGTGCCGAGGGAGACGGGCGGACCTTGCGGGAGGGAGGAGATATCTTTCACTTTCTGCGCGGCAGCGGCAGCTTCAAGGAGTAGAGACACCGCATCTGGGCCGCCCCAGAGGTCCTTTGTTGAGTGGATGTATAGCTTAGTGTGCAGTTCTTCCTCCTTGTCACGGGGCTTCACGCCCCAGATGGATTTTGCCGTATCGAGGTTCAGGCTGCTAAACAGCGCGCAATAGAGCCAAGGGAGCTGCTCTATTCCCTCGATGAGAGTAGCCTTGGCGGCGTCTCTGTCTTTGAGTTGAAGATATGCGAGAGCGAGAGTCTGCCGGGGGTAGAGTGTTTCCGGTTCGTCAAAGAGCTTGGAGTGGCACAAGTCTACGAACCACTGTGCCTCGTATGCACGGATAGCGAGCACATGGATCCATGTGACCATGGAGTAAGGGTCCTCGTGGTTGAGGCCCAGGAAGAGCTTGGCCCATTCGAGGGCGGTGCGGAATGTCCCCTTCACGATCAGTTTCTGTATCAGATTGTGTCCGGCCAGGTAAAACTGTCGGTTCTCGGGCCTGTTAAAATCCATCTTCACGCGTCCTTGCTCCAGCTTTTTGCGGAAATCGCTGAGACTGATTCTCCCAAACGAGAAAACAGCCCTCTCGATGAGGTCGGCCGCGAGAGCAGAATTCTGGTCCTGCCTGGCCACCTTGCTCACCTGGATGAGCGAGGAGACATGGTACGGGTTGCGGTGCAAGAAGTGAACGATTTGCATCGGGTCATACATCTGCACCAAGCCGAAGAAGCTGGCCTCCAGAGCGTCGTAGTTTTTGTCGTGGGCAAACGTAAACTCGACGACGCCATCGCCGCTCCCGTCGGTAAGACGTGTCATCTTGAGGCCATGTGCCGAATCCCTTGGCCAGGTCTTCTTACCATCTATAAAGGGATTCGTGCGCAGAACAGTATCGAACATGCTTGTCTTGCTTGTCTGTCCTGGCCTGGTTGGATGGGCGGCGAGATACGTCTCCAAATCGACACCATCCCTAGGGTTGCCGCGTGGTCGGTTTTCCTCGGGGTTTTCCGCAGCATCGGCAGTTTCCATAACCTTGCCGAACATCTTACGCATCTCATTCATGGCCTTCAGGTTTTGGAAGTTGATGCTCAGGAGGTCGCTGACTTGAGCAGCCGATGCCTGTGCCGAAGAACTGGCGACACTGGCTCCAGCTGGCCCAGGTTTCTCGAGCCTCAGCTCCTCGAGCACTCGATCGATCTCATCCATCGAGTCGTGGCCATCCTGCACCTGCGGCGCGGAGGCGTCGGCCTTCTTTCCCTTCTTCTTTTTCTTCTTTGGTTTTTTGACCTTCTTTGCTGGCGCTGCTTCGTCTCCCTGGTCACCTGGGGGTTTCATCTGAGTCTGTTGGGGCTGGGTTTCATCCTCCTCAGTGTCATGGTCATCGTCGTCGTCGTCGCCTCCCATGTCCCCGAGAGCGGCGAAGCCGGAAAAGACATTTGCTCGAGGCTTCGGTGGGTCAGGCTCATCCTCAGACTCATCTTCAGCTGCCGGTGCCACTGCAGCCTCGTTTTGAAGAGTCAGCAGGTCCTCCTGCTGCTTTCGCAGCTTGCGCATTTGCCGGCTCGCCATGTTCGTCTATATCTGTCCTACGATGTGACCTGTTTGTGTCGCACTTGCCTGCAGTGGAATGTACACGATGTTATTTTTGCCCAGTTGTGATGATCACTCACCACTGTGGCGATGCAGACAGATTTCACTGCTTGGCTGATGGTGTTGGGTTGTTGAGAATGTGCACCACCATGGAAGTTGCGTCACTCGGACCCCGCTAAAACTTGTCCGCCGCTCGTTAGAATCCGCAACCGTTGTGGATGGGGAATAAAGCGACCCGGTCTGTTTGCCTGACTGCCATCAACTGTTTAATATTGGAAGTCGATCGCAGTAAAAGGCCAAAGGTTGAATTTTAGGTACCGATCGTATTTGATTAACTTTATGGCGAAAGAAGGTTCCGAGAGGTCTGACCAGATGAGGCGGGTTGAAATTGGTCCCTGAAATGGAATACAGTGGGAGCTGGCGGGGAAGAGCTTTAGCGCCTGCGGCACTTGCGCCCACGTTAGGTGGCGCCCACAGCATCGGATCTCGCATCCCTTCGCTTCAAAACTTGAGCACCTCCCTAAATGTGCAGGAAATGGAACGGTGCACAACACTTTCATTGATACGCAACCAACCTTTCAAACTCGACCTAGTGACTGCCAACTCCATGGGCAGCTGTATGGATTGTCAAAATGCTTTACCCCTGTTGACGTTGGCCCACGCCCTGGACTTCCTCAAGAGTCTTGTTCACTTCTTCGGCTTTGACTGGGTCCTTCGGGGCTTCAACTTCCAACCTCTTGCAGAACGAAAGAGAACTTGATACGCCGCTAAGAACTGAAGTTGCTATTTCTAGGCGCCTCAAATCCGACTTGCTTTCGGACATGATTTCCGAGACCTCTTGTGGCATGGAGACGATTTCACAGCAGTCTGGAGCAACATCTCAACCAATGACCCCAACCCGGCACCTCAGACCACATATGCCGCCTTTTTTTTAACGACCTGAAGGATACCGTAAGGACTCGGCATCTCTATGACTAGTTAGGACGTGAGCAAGGCTGTCTCAGCTAGCCCCAGAGTATCCAGATTCACTATGATATGTACTTGAATCTCTTGATCCTCTAGTGCTTCTCTTTGGATTCCAATCCAATACAATTTCCCCTACCATTTGAGTGAGGAGAAACAGCGTGCCCAGTATCCAATGGCAGACTCAGAACACAGCGATAGCTCCAGAACAAAGTTCTAGCGTAACTGGCCTCTTGTTCAGCTAGCTGGCAGCAGTTGGCTCTCTTCTTGGCGGTGCCTGTATTCGCTATTTTGTAATACCAGAAGGTGTCGAGATCGTTCTTTCACCGCTATTGAAAGAAATTCTCCCACTGGCACTCAATTCTACTGGTACGTTATCTACAATCTATTGTCAAATTCCCGATGGTCACTAAATATCTGTAGTCACACTTCTTAACGACAGCATGGGTTATATCCACACTTGCTCATTGCGATGGTCGTTGCAAAGAGAGGGCAGGATCGATTTCAACTCGAACTTACGTCTCTTCACGGCCTCTAAGTACAACGCTTCAAATGAGATGATCGCCAATACCTCATATCTAATCAGCATCGCCCTGGCATACGGATCGACATCGCTCATCTTCTTAACCTATGACTCTAGTTTGTCAAAAGCTCTCTATGACAGCGGCGAACTTGCGAAGTCAACCGTTATCTACCTCAATCCAATCACTCTATTTACCTTTGGAGGTGGCTTGTTCATTCAAGCCAGTATTACGACTTGGGCACTCCTTACAACCGACATCTTAACCTGGAGCTCCAACCCTCTTAACGTAGCCAGAGCATGTGTTGTCAATGAATATGACGGGCATAGGGTCGAGCCACGAGCCGGACGGTGCATGATGAGTGTCCACCTAACCAAGAAAGATGCTCGCGCTTATCGGCCGGTTCCCAAGCAACAAAGTATGCTCACTGCCCACTCAAGAGTGAAGACGATCATATTCTTTCAGTGTTCTCTCCCTTTTCTGAGCGGGATATGGGGGGTTACCCTCTTGCTCCTCACCAAGCTAGGACACTATAGCACAGTTCCAGAAACGTCTTGGGCGTTTATTCCGTGGTTCCCTAGTTATGAAGACCACTCCAATTGCATCGGACCCCCTTGCACTGATGGCACAGCTGTTGTCAATATCGATTGGAGTTCCCCAGACGGTGTGGCAGGCATCCAATCCGTCTACCTCATCATAGGAACTCAGACTCCGGTCACAGTATCCCCTGCATTGCGCATAGCTCGTCGTGAATCTATCTCGAGACGAGGGGATAGATCGCGCGCTCATCGAACGAAAGGGAACAAACTGCCATTATAACTCTCTGCTGGCTGCCCTTATATCATGGCAAACAGTTTTTTTTTCTTCTTCTTGAAAGCTGCCGTTCACTGGGTATTTGGTCTGGCGATCAACCTGCAATACAAACTTGGCATCAACATGTACCCACCACAGGTCTTCTACCATGGAGTGTTTGCCCTTCTCACCGCCCTCTTCGGGCTCTACCTCTCGCTTCAACGAGTCATGGGCTATTTCCCTTGTTCTTATGGGCATATTCGGACGATCGCGGATATTCTCGATGATTGGGCAGACTCGGGCTGCATGTTCTAGGGAGTGAAAGGTGCACACTATACGGGCACAAGTCCTCATCGACTCGAGCAACCCGACGAGAAGCAATGGTATAGTGGTCCAGATACCTATCTCTTCTGCGATCGCAGGTCGGTCCAGCCGGTGGATATGACTACCTCTTCAACGCCGACTGAACTCAGCACGTTTCATCCGAAAGTCTCGCCGCCGCTGGCAGGCGCCCGCAACACGACTTCGTCTCATTTTTCAAGCTACGCACTGGCAGATTACCCGCAATTACCCACGCAATATCAGACCTCCTCTACTCCCGTTCACGCTCGGCAATACGATGACCTCCCTAGACATGGCAGCTTAAACAGTGCTCACTCGAGTTATTCCTGGCACAGTATCCAGAGTTCCGAACCCTCTCCAGGCATAAAGACAACTGACGCAAATGTGTCTTGGATGCAGTTCGTCAAATGTCGAGACAACCAAAATGTGTATCAAAGCAGACTGAAGAATTGGGAGATTTCCAAGACCTATGGTTCCGTTGTAATTTGGTTATGAGTATGTGACAAGTTCTTTGGGTATCTGATCTTGGTGGTCAAATTCTGACAAGCTGTTATGACAGGTTGCGAGGCAGACGAAGGCCTTTATTTATGCGTGTATTCTAGCAAGCTTTAGGGTGGCTACTTCCAAAAACGAAGTATGGAATATAATATATCATCTGCCAATTGTTTTTCGTGAGAATCTGAATCAGGAAGTGTACCAGGGTTAGGGTCCATACGAAGAGCTCAACAAAAGTGGCGGTGCACAGACCTTAACGGAGAGGCGCTAGGCATTACTAGGCACCGAACCGAAACGAGGGAGGCTGAGGCCCACCTAGTCCACCTTTCGCCTCCATTTTTTCATAGGTCGGGCTGCTTGAGGTTAAGTTTTCATTCCTCGCAACTCTCTTTCCTCCTCTTCCTTTCCAAATTACCATCGATCCGCGACCACCGCTTCGCGCCCCTGGCGGAATCGCATCTGCGCACACACGCTCAATCCTTTTCCCCAATAATTATAATACTTCCAGCTTCTTCCCCCCCCGTTCGTTCGCCCGCAGGTCGTTCCCGACGATCGCTGGGAGCTCCCCAGCCCCTCTCCTACAATGTCCAAATTCATAGGGTTCGTCAGCCGCCACCCGAGACAATGCCTCGCCCGCTCCCGCCCGCTCCTCAGTTACTGACAGCTTTTGTTCTACAGAGCCCGAATATCTTTGATATCAAGAAGCGACATTCGGTACGTCTTCATCCCGTCTTCCCTCGCGATTGTGCGCGCCCCTAGCTAACCATCATTTCCCATCCATAGATATGTCGGCACCCTTCACCAGATCAACTCAGAAGACTCGACGGTATCCCTCGAAAATGTTCGCTCATTCGGTACCGAGGGCCGCAAAGACAGCCCCGAGGACGAGGTAGCTCCGTCTGACCAGGTCTACGAGTACATCGTATTCCGTGGCACAGACGTCAAGGACCTAAGGGTTGAGGAAGGCCCTGTCCCCGCCAAGGAAGAGCCTCCCGCAGTCCCGAATGATCCTGCGATTGTCGGCGTAAGTTGCTCACCCATACCCTCAAACTCCCAGGATGGCCACAATATGATGAAATATTTTCGGATGTAAATCATTTCTTGTCTGAATTGCGCAACAAAACACGATGTAGAGACTTTCCGTTGCCTTCCTTCTGATCATGTGGCCTTCTTTGCACACTTCAACAAACACTCTTCATGGTTCAAATCAATAGATGCTGACAGAAGTTGCTTAGGCTCGAGCTCGGCCAGCGAATTTGGCGCCTGTTCCGCCTGGTCCTCCAGGACCTCCACAAGGACCGCCCGGTCCTCCTCTCGGTGTCCCTCCCAACCAGCACGGCCCGCCGCCTGGCGCGCCAGGATATGGTTACTACCCCCCGCAGCATATGCAAGGTTGGGGAAGAGGCGGTGGTCCTGTTCCGGGGCCTTTCGGGAACATGCAATATCCCCCACACCCACAATGGTTTCCTCCTGGCCAGGAGTTCGCTCCCGGACCAATGGGTCCCGGGCCCGCTCCGTGGAATAACTATCCATACCCTCCTGGCCCTGGCGGTCCCCCCGGTATTCCTAGCGGCCCTGGTGCTCCAGGCGCTCCTGGGCAAATTGGTCGCCAGTCGGCGAACCAAACGCCTACCATCCAGGCACAAGCACCAAAACCCGCCCCTATTGGGCCCGTGGCGGAAAAGAAGACTTCCCCACCAGCACAGCAAGCGGATGTCCCTTCTGAGCCGAAGTCACTGGCGCAGCCACCAAGGCAACCTGCTTCTGCGAAGCCTGCCGCAGCTGCCCCGCCATTGCCGCCGGCCGAGTCGAAGCCGAGCGCTGCGGAGGTTAAGGCAACTGCAACGTCGCTTCTGAGCAATGCGTCGCCACCCGCTCCTCGGGATACTGGAAAGGCCATTCCCACAGGCCCGAAGAATCCAAGCCGGCCGGCTCAGATCCTGCCTGCTGTTCCTCTTCCTGCGGGTCTGACCTCCAGAGCCGCCCGACAAGCGCCGGTGCCGGCCGCTAAGCCTCCCCTCGACAGTCAGACTGAGTTGCAAGATGCCACTCAAAGAGCAAAGGCTGCTGTGGCTGTTGCTATGGCTAGTCTAGCTCAGGTCGATGGGCCTGGACACGGTCAGTCAAACGGTACTGCTATGGACCATTTGACGAAACAAGTCAACGAAATGAGAGTTAACACTGTCCGCCGAGGCGGTGTAGTCACTCCTGCTGGTCCCAGCCGTGGTCGTGGACCACGTCCCACAAAGGTGGAAGTTCCTGACTCGGACTTCGATTTTGCATCAGCCAATGCAAAGTTCAATAAGCAAGAGGTTGTCAAGGAGGCCATTGCTGGATCCCCACTCGTGGAGACAGCTAATGGCGAGCTCCCTACACCGGAAGCCGTTGTCGATGCTCCCGAGTCTGTGCCGCCAGCATATAATAAGACGAGGTCGTTCTTTGACAACATTTCCAGCGAGGCCAAAGACAGGCAAGAAAACGCTGGGCCCAAGCCTGGTGGTCGAGAATGGCGTGGTGAAGAGCAGCGCCGGAACATGGAGACTTTCGGCCAAGGCAGTGTTGATGGCAGCGGATACCGCGGTTTCCGTGGTGGACGTGGCCGTGGCCGTGGCCGTGGTGGTCGCGGGTTCCGCGGTCGTGGTGGCAATGTTGGCTACCGCCAAACCGATGCTCAGCCTGCCTCGCAGTGAAGCATTTTGTGACTTCCCTTTTTTCTATTTTCCTTCGACGGCAAGTTCAGCATGAACTCAGCGCACTGTATGAATAACAAATACCTCTGGATCCGGCACTGCGTTCTATTTTTTTTCCTTTCGGCGGCGGCGACAAAGGCCTTTGGCCTAGGTGTTTGACTGGGAGTTGATGGGGGATGATGCAACGAAATGGGAAACGGCTGTGGCGATGACGGCATGGCGAGCGAGCTCCTTAAAGCTGATTCAACGGAGAAGGAATTTTCAGGGATACAGCGCACATGCTGCAGCTGGTGTCCCTAAACTCAGTTTTGCTTGGGACAGGCAAACAGCAGATGACTGGATAGATGCAAACAGAGCATCGACATCCAAGGGCGATGAACTACAAAATGAGCAATACGATAGATAGTTGCAACTGAAATCGAGTTCTCACCCACCAATTTGCGTCTTCTTCATGCAGTGAGATTGTTTCAACAAAGGAAGACAGCGATCACATTGCAGTTCGGCTAGTGATTGAATGGAGAGGTTAAGTTCCAACCTAGCGAACCATCGTCAGAATGAATCCCCGTGTTCGCGAATTATCATATACACGTTTTCTCTCTTCCCCTCCCACATTCCGCAGGTATGCAAAACTCCGAAATGTAGAACGCGGCAACCCTCTGTTCGAAAGCCCTCCCTCCCGCCACCTCCATCGTCTAAGGGACATTAGTAGTGGGACGCACGGCCGCCAAAGTCCAAGCTGGTTTAATGTGTCTTCAGAGGAAAGTATCATCATATGTCTGAGTACCTATTTAAGTAGAGTCCATGCTGTCCTAACTCATCTCCAAGCAGCTTTTCCCAAGCGAGGGCGCGTTTTCCTGAGCACAGTCGTAGGGTTGCGGCCACCTTTTTTTGTTCTGTGAGCGAAGCCGTGGACAAAAGTCCTGCTGTATTGTGCATTCTGGTTGTCAGGCAGATTGTCACCTATCACCTACTAGCATAGATAGGTACTGGATGGAGATGGATGACTTGCTGAACCTGAAAAGCAAAGAGCCACAGAAACAGGTATATCAAAGTGCTTGCTAGGTACCCACGTGTGTGAAAGACGGGAAGTTGCTCCCGGAGGGATGGCCGCTGATTACCTAACCATTTGACCCACACTCCTCTCCGCATCTCTTTATATACCCCTCTTCGGCCAAGTCATGCTAACCAGTACGTTTGGGTATATGGTCTAGTGGTATGATTTCTGTTTTGCATCGCCTCAAGCGAATTGCTTATACAGACGGTCCCGCGTTCGATCCGCGGTATATCCAATTCTTTTGCCGAAGGAAAAAATCCTTTTTTCACCTCTTTTTCCTCCCACGAAGGTAGAAAGTCTTTTTTTTTTTTCAATTGTCCATCACTTTCGTTTTATTAAGAAAAAAAAATTGCTTATTTCCTTCTACTCTCTTCAAAGGTTCGTTTCTTGGTTAGTGGAGGCCAGGCGTTCTAATGGATTGAAAGGTCTCTCTCAATCACATAACATGGCTTGTGAGCTCCACTTCTGCCAGAGAAAAGAGCATGTTGGCAAAAGAATTTTGGCTGGCAGATGACATCCAGGATACAAAGGAGACACCAAAAAAACACGCATCGTCAAAATTTGTTAGGATCGAATGCCCTAAAACTAAGTGTAGGTCGACGCCGTGATGATAATGATCCCGCGCCGCAGCGGCAAAATGAAGCCGAAAATCGCGCACAAACAAGCTCGGCCTCAATCCATCCCCGTCGACGATGCTGTGCGCTCAAATAAATTCATTAAAGCAAAAGAAATTGCTGTGCTGATGAAAAGTCGCTTCGCATCGCTGTTATCCTCGGGATTCAAGGGAAACCCTCCACATCCTCCTCTCGGTGCACATGAGAGTGCTCCATTCATGTCGCTGCAACATTGCCCAGGTATGTACCAGAACAAGGAAAGAAAATAACAAGAGAGAATCGAAATTAGCCCTTGCAGCGGTCGACCATGGAAATACGAGAACGCAACCAAGGGAATACCTAGTCGGTGTAAAGAAAATAAATGATAATAAGCTCTTGAACGCCAATAACGGACTTTGTTTTAAACCCTTACTGTTAAAGAAACCCACGGTAAATGGTATAGATAGAAATATGTTTGCAAAGGAAAATAATCGCTTTGATCGGGCGAGCCTGACAAACGCACTGCGAACGGCTCGGTTAGAACTGTAGACACCTCAGCGAGAACTGCCGAGGGCGCTGATCCGGGCTCCAGAGGGCCGGTGGATCAGACTCTCGGCATGCTTGCCGACGACACTCGGCTCCTGGGGGATGGGGTTGCCCTCATTCTCGCTCCTGTCGGCGAACTCATCCTCGTCATCCTCGACAATCTTGGTGGGGATTTCGTGTCCAATGCTATACTGTTGGGAGGAGCGCTCAGGGGTCGTGGCCGTGCTAGCGATTGACATACTAGTGCTGCTGCGGTTGGGAATGAGATCCGGTGTGGGTGGGATGCTAGACGCCCGCCCACTGCTGGGGCGGAGGAAGCTGTCGTCACCAGCTTCTGACGTCGCGACGGAGTGTCCGTCATCACTTGGGGTGGCGGAGAGATTACTCCCCCGGCGGCCTTTTGACATAGAGGACCGCGACATAGATCGCATTGAGGTCTCGGCAGTGCCTAGTTCGGCATCCTGGGCAAGCTGAAGGCCCTCAACGGCGGCCTGGCATTGCTCCGCAATGTTGCGGATAATGTGCGCGATGGCATCCGTCTTGTCCTTGAGGTGGCGGTCAGCCACATCAATGAAAGTCTGGGTAGAAATTCCCCTGCTCGCGCGGGCAAGGTTCTTGATGAAGCGAGTTTCCGTCTCCTCCGACGCGTCCTGACCCTCAACTTCGGGAACCTCTCCGGCGGCAACAAAGCCAGCCTCGATCTCGGCAGCAAGCTCGTCGGGAGAAGTCAGGGTCTTAACCAGATGCTCCATGTGATGGTGCTGTCCTGCAATCAAGCTGCGCAGATGTAACACAACGCGGCGGGCCTCGTCACGCTGTCGCAGAATGGTGACGTTCGTGTGCTGGAGAGCAGTGAGCTCCTTCCTGTTCTTCTTGCGCTCCCGCTCCAGCTCCTCAGCAATTTCTTGCTGCAGAACAAGGGCCTCGAGGGCATCGTCGCGCTGTTTCTCGGTGCCGGCCAAGCGCACAGACAGCCGTGCGTTGTCGTCCTTCTGCTGGTCGATGAGTCCACCCAGGCGGCGATTCTCACGTTTGTGGCCCTCAATCTTCACCTTAAGATCTTGAGTTTCCTTGGTGAGTGTCTCGGCAAATGCCTGG
Source organism: Podospora didyma (assembly GCA_033439775.1). Classification (NCBI taxonomy): domain Eukaryota; kingdom Fungi; phylum Ascomycota; class Sordariomycetes; order Sordariales; family Podosporaceae; genus Podospora; species Podospora didyma. The sequence continues at coordinate 3,638,334 of JAULSW010000003.1, forward strand.
AACTTGAGGAACTGCTGCTTCCAGGACTCCAGCTCCTCATTGAGGTAGTTGTTACGCTTGGTAACCTTGCTGAGCTCCGTCTCCATCCGTCCCTTGAGGTTAATGAAATCTTGCCACGCCTCCAGAGCGTCGCGCGAGTATTGGTTGCGCTCGCGGACGATCTCATTTAGGTGTCTCATCGAGACCTTTGTCATCAGGGGTTTCTTGACTGATCCGCCAAAGACTGCCTTGAGGCCCGTATTACGGCCCTAAACATGACATTAGCAATTGGTCAGATTAACAAAGTGGACTGGAACTCACCATCTTTTCGCAAACATGATCCATCACAGACATGACTGCATCCTGGGCCCACCACTCGGGGTCCTGGATGCACTCGACCTCGCCGCGCATCACAATGATCTGACCAGCGGGCACCAGCTTGCCACCACCGTAGGCGGATCGCAGGTGCTGGGGAACACCCGAAGGCGTGACGTCGCCATTCAGGGACTGGGTCAGGCGTGTCACAAACTTATTGCGCTGGCCTGCATTGAGAGCAGTCGGTGGGCTAGAGGTGAGGACAAAGTTCCTATCCAAATCCACAACCAAAGCATCCGTTGGCGCAGTAAAGAGAGATCTGCACTCGGCCGTGATGCCGAGGATGTAAGGACCTGGCTCTTGAACGAGCTCCTTGGCGTGCCGGGCATGAACGACTGGGACGTAAAGACCGCTCCACTCGTAGACACGAACGCAGAAGCGCACGGTTTCGGCAGCCATCGTCAACATCGCAGGGTAGTGGCTGACAAAGATGATGCGACGGGTAGGAGAAATGGCGGCTTCAATAACTCCAACAATGTTGGGGATGGAGAGGCAGCAAAACAGCGGCCACATGGCGAAATTCTGGAATCCGGTCGGTGAAGAAGGGAACTGGTAGCAGAGGGCATAGTCCTTCATGTCAATGCGGACAAGGTCGTTCAGTCTCGGGGCTGGGAAGCTGAGAATTCGAGATACCTCCTCGGCGTGGAACAGATTAGTAGCCTTGTTCCAGTGAATCCACATGCCACGGAGGTAGTCGCCAAGCAGGTTGTAAAGCGGGTATCGAGAGAGGAACGACAAGCAGTAGGGGATCCAGTACTGCTCATCCGGGTTGTCGTAAAAATCGGGCTCCGTCCTCTTCCTCAGCTCGCGGATGGTCTCAGCCCTCTTCTCATCGGCACGCGACCAGACGCGCAGGCAAATACCGTACAAGGTATGCGAAGAATCCTGCTGGAGGACAAAAGCGTGATGGACGCAGTGCGGCTGGCTTCGGCCAGTGCAAATCTCGACATCGTGAGGGAAGCAGGCCTGCAAGTAAATTAGGATGACGGCAAAGAACAAAAGAAGTCACTGTTCCTCAGACTACATACCCTCATGGCAGAATGGAGAGCACGAGCAGTCTCATTGTCCTGCTCTAGTCTCGGGCTGCTGCCCAAAATCTCCGGAAGCCAAAACTGGCCCACAGCACCCTTCATGTGGCCAATCTTGCCCTGGGCCGGCGCGGGAGCCTTGACCCATTGCGAAGGCTCTCGTCCCACGCCGCAGACCATGTAGGCATGAGTGAGCGTCTTGGGGGTCCGTTGCTGGGGCTTGACATTGAGGGTAGACGGGATCGGCTGGGTGATTCGAGAATGGAGAGACGAGGTACGGCTTGGGATCATGAGGTTGCTGTCGGCCTGGTCGCGGGTGGTGGGACGGCCCTCGCGATCGCCTGTGCGCGGGCGCTGGAAAGAAGAGTGGGTGTTCAAGGAAGGCGCCATTTTTACTTTGGTTTGCACGCCGGGTGGCTGCTCAAAGTTTTGGCGGGTTTGATTCCAAGTCGGCAACGGTGGGATCCGCTGCTGTCGAACTGTCGAAGGTGGAACCTCTCTGGACCGGATTGATATCAATGCAGCCACAACCGAGCTGGATGAAGATTGTCCCGCCGGTCTGGGAGGCAGGCAAACGTTCGTTGTCAGCGGCTAGCTCGAATCGAAGTTTTGGTGAAGAAAGCGAAGATGCCACTGCGAGTGCAATTGGCAGTCGGATGCGTGTGCAAGAGACAAATTGGGTAACAAATCGCAAAGGCCAGACGGCGCCAAAGCACAAGCTGGGCGTGAGGCTTTGGCGGAGAGGCAAGACAGACTTGCTGCTGCTCAAGTTGCCCTTCCACACTCTGATGCTGAGTTGAGGGCTTCCTGAGGAAGAAATGAAGCGAGAGGAAACAACGAGAGAAGGCCGTGGAGCTCACGGAGGGAAAAAGGGCCCTAAGGCAGGTAATTAGGTCGGGACCTGGGGAAGTAGATGACGGCGGAGCTGAGAGGCGACCGAGCACAACGCGACGAAAAGGCCCGGGCTTTGGCTTATTGCACACACACTGTGAGTGCGATGGGACGACAAACAGCTACTAGCCCGCCCGAGGTGGGCAAGGAGTCAAGTGCGGGTCTCGATGCTGCAGGCCCAGCAGCTTTCAGGATGCGACATGAGTATGGGGGGGGCCGTCGACGGGGAATTGGGAAATAAGTTGAGGGGACCAATACCACGCCTGGACTAGTAATGCTGCAGCCAGGAGCACATCGCAAGGGGCTTCAACAGGGGCCCAAGGGCCAAGGAGATAACCCCCCAATTTCGGGAGGGAGTACCCTATACTTTGCAGCCTACTCCAGGCCTTCTCCAGAGGCCCAGGTCGGGACGGCAAGAGCCACCCCATAGCGAGCAAACCGCGTTTCGCAGCAATGAGACTGAAGTGCCAGATACTTGGTGCGAAAGGATCCCCCTGCCTTCTCCCCTAAAGCGTCCAAGCGTCGAAGCCTCGACGGGCTTTAGCGCGGAAATCTCTCGACTCTTGAAAATTCATCGCCTGCACCTCGCTGCACGTTTCCCCATGTTGCGTTTGCGTTTGCGTTTTTGTGCATGCGTCGGCTTCTCACATTGACTGCGGGTGTTCCGGAAAGCTGCGCTTAAATCATGACATAGAAAATATGTTTCTATCTCTGCATTGTACACACACACAAGACACTAATGAGAAATAAAAAAAATTGTCACGAAAGGAGAGATTCAAGAAGGTGGCTGAATAAAGAAAACTTGTCGACCCGGATTCTGCATTGTTTTAGTGGGGGGCTGTTGCACAAACCCTTGATGCTGTGAAAAGGGGGAAAAGAGATCGCCGCCAATCCGCGGTTGTCTTTTCCACAACGCCAACGCCACGCTTCTTGAGAAACATCGGGGCTTATTAACGTTACCTAACTTGACCAGGTGCGGTCACTGGTGAGCCAGGTCTTCGGGTCTTCCATTGCTCCTAGGGCCGGCCAAGTCCTGAGAGCAATGACTCTGTGCGTAAACTATCAAGCTAGGAAGTTGACCGTGCTTTGGGACTTGGGAATTTGCAGCGGGTGTGGCTCAACGCTAAAATCACAACGTGGGCATTCTCAGGGTTATGAAACTGGGAAATGGATACATATTTTCTGGAGTCGCCGAGTCGGGACGACAAACGACAAGGCGGACGGCCCCACGCAAGTAGCAGCGTAGCTGACTTGTGGAGCTGTAGGTTGATGAGAAGAAGAAAGGATCTCCTTGATGTTTGCATATGTCTGTCAGTATCCGTTAACTGCATCTGTCTCTGCAACAGATCCATCCGCCTTTTGGCCAGCCAGCCAGAGATTGTCACGGAGCAACAAACTGCAGGTCTTGTTTGAGCTGAGCGGCGGTTCCAAGGAGGAAAGGAACACGTCTTTCTCAAGTGTAATCCTCTGTGACCACTTCCGCCGGGTCGGGCTTCGCTTTCGAAGTCCTTTGGTCCGTATAACACATCACACACAGACGGGGAAACAAACGCTGTGAACCGTCGAGAGATCGGATCGCCGCTGTCATCGCCCTGTAGAAAGACAGAGAAGGGTGTGTGCGCTAGGCAGGCAAAACTCGGGCAGAGAGGGGAGGGGCTCTCGGGAAGGAAGCCCCTCTTCGCTGACCAGTGTGGTGTGCCAGGCGGGAGTCTGGCAGATGAGAGCTGACAAGAGACTGAAATCGAGGCCGATGATGCAACTGCCCTCTGTTGGCATGGCGCGTTGCCCTCAGATCCACGACCTCGCAGCTGCCGTTTCTAGGTACGCTTTGACCCGCTCAGGGATTGTGCACCGAGCGTCTGCATCCGACAGCTGGTGGCGGGGCAGTTCCGGTACGAGGTCCTGAGGCAAGCCAATTGGCCAGTGGCCCTCCAGCTGTGGAGGGCAAACGGGAGTCGGAATTCAACAGCCGGCAGAACAGAAGAGCTTGGTCCTTCCTCTCCAGGCACAGCGTCAGCAGGATGTTGCGTTGACCCCCCTTCGAGAAAAAGAAGAAAAAAAACAGGAAAAGATAGGAAAGGCGCTCGATTTTAGAAACTTCCACACAGGAGCAGATTTGGGGTGTTTCCAGTGAAAAGAAACATCATGCTCTATCTCTATGCGAGTGCCTCCTCTGATCCACGAAACATACATATGCATTACAACATATCAGAGAGTGTCAAGAACGCATAGCAGAGGTTCCATCCATGGATCGACGGCCACCCGTTTGTTGGTGTGGGTGGGACTTCAAGCACGCGGCCAAAGGGAACTCGTAGATTGGTGCAAATGTTTCAGGTGCGATAATTGATGCTGTCACAGTCGCACTCCCCTTGTCACGAAAAAGAAACGAAAGTATCGAAAACGCCAGACGCGAAACCCCTCACTTTAGCTTCAACTTCTGAGCCGGATTCGACGAATAACCCCGCAGCAGGTTGCAGTGTGTGGTCGTTGTGAAATGTGATCGCTCGTCCCCCCAGCCTCGCCCGCGCAGGCCGTAGCGGCAGCCCATCACAATAGCAAGCAGCATATATAGGTAGGGTCTTGCTCACCTGGGTGTCTCATCACACCCGTCCGTCCCGTGGCCGTCTCAATAATAACCCCCATTATTGGAACACGCAGTCCCCGGTTTCGAGCTCGTCCGAACCAAGCAAATTTGTTAGCGTTGATAAAACAGCAAATAAAGGTGGCGCGGGGTTTGTTGACCGCTTCAGAACAAAGTAGGATAATCCTCGTGCAGAAGTAATAATACTCCGTGATAACAAGATAAGAATCCTGCCATGTAGCAGATGCTCGGCTGGAAAATCAGACTGTTGTGTCTAAATTGCACCATCACCGGAGGGTCCCACTAACGGAAGAAGCCCGATTAGCTCCCAAGCATCCTTCTCTTGAGCGGGGTTGTGAGCAATACCCCTGGCTAATCCTCTTCGAGACGTTGCATTTGACTTGTTGCAGGGCAAGCGAGACTTTTTTTTCTGACAGTCAATGTCAAATCACTCATAGATTTCCGGAAATGTTCCAGCTTTGAGATGTTGAGTTGAAACGAACGCTGTTCAGGATTTAGGTGGTTAGGGCGCCGCAAACGTTCCCACAGTGTGAGTTTGGGAAGAGACAGGTCTAACGAATCCATAAACTCAGCACTGCCAAATGCACTCACAATTGATCTCACGATGAACCGCTTGTCCAAGCAAATGGTCGCCGCAGTCTGCTCTGAGTTGGTAGTCAAGGCTGTTGCAGTGAACATAAAAACATGGGCAGATTACCTAAACTTCCGCTAACTGTGCAATTGAAGCTCTCCAAGGTTAGGTCGCTCTTGTCCAGTCTGCTGGAATTGACCACAGCTTCCCGCCTTGGAAACCATGGTGGAGTGAGTTCACTAAGCCAAAACAAAAGCGGGGCTGGTATTTCATGTGCCTCCCGCTATCGCTTATCGATAATAAAAAAGCTGCGATAGGATTGATTACCTTTGCGACTCCAAGCAAATCTTTGGCCGCGAGACGTCAAATGCAAATCGAGGGCTGAGTCGGCACACACCAGCGACAATGTCGGAAACAGAGACAGTCCTCAGCGAGCTCTGCAGCATCTGCCACGCGGCGCCTCGAAAGTACAAGTGCCCACGATGCCAAACGCGCACGTGCTCGGTGGCGTGTATCCAGAAGCACAAGGCGCGCGCCGACTGCGACGGGATACGGGATGCCACCGCCTTCAAGCCCATCTCCGAGCTGCGCACCGCCGCCGGCGTCGACCACGACTTCAACTTCATGAAGTCAATTGAGCTCGCCCGACAACGCACCGCCAAGAAGCTTGTCGAAGTTCGCCAGATTCTGAGCGAGAAGGAGCTGCGCACCGCCGCCGACGAGAAGCAGTTCCGCAAAGTATGGTATGGCGACGAGCTACACCATTTTCCCACGGCTGCCGAGCCCCACCGGAAACACCGCCACTCCGGCGTACCCCCCGCGCTGGACGGTTTCGACAAGTTTGTGCGCCGGCGGCTGAGGTTCCTGGATATCGAGGCTATCTCCGTGCCAAAAGGAATGGCGCGACAAAAGGAAAACACAACATCGCTGAATCGGAGAACGAACTCCATCAACTGGCGAGTTGAATGGATGGTTTATGGAGCGCCGGGGCTGCCGGGGCCACCATCGGACCAACACCAGCCAACGCGGATCCTGCACAAGTCGTTAGATGGCACGCCCCTGAATCTGGCATTGGCCCGAACCCTCAAGTGGTACAAGGGCTACCTGGACCGACAGAGCCGGCCGCAGGTCGAGGAGGATGACGAGGAGGAAGAGGCGGATTCTGCTGGAGAGGATGGTATGCGCAAGAAAAAACGCAGAGATCAAAAGAGAGCTGTCACCCGAAGGAAGAAAATACAGGAAATCTCGTTCTCTGATCCCACACAAGACCCGAATTCTAGCGCATGGCCGTCCAGCAACTACACGATGCAAAACTCTGTTACTTGGGAGTGGAGTCAAATGTCCAACTCGTCTTCAGCTTCCGTGGCTGAGGAAGAGGAGGTTGCTGCATTCGCTAGGTGGCAGTTTTTCCTCCGAAAGGAAGACAAGGCAATTGCTGGCGCAAAGGTTATCATACCCATTTCCTCCGTCGAGAACCTAGCTAGCGCATTGTCAGGTCGGACGGTAGTGGAATTTCCCACCATCCACGTCCTCCCGCCCTCAGCAAGTCTTCCCGAAGGTCTCGCCCTGGGCGGTACTGAGCGGAGAAAGCGGAAATTGAAGGAAGTAGAGAAGGAAGAAAGAGAGGAGTCTGAAGATGACAAAAAGTCGTCTGACCGGCCACCAGCCAAGAAGCAAGCATTCGAACGCAAGGACAGCGAGAGGGGCCCGTCGCGAGGTCGAGGCCGGGGCCGTGGAAGAGGGGGATGGGGCCGTGGGTTTGAGCGACGCCCCGCGCGCTCCAAGACGGAAGCAGAAGACGGGGAAGTCAACAGCGACGGCGATGAAGTCATGGCTGATGGCGATGTCAACATGGAGCCCCTTGGTGTCCGAAAAGTTGACCGTGATGTCAACTTCCGTGTCCATGACGCCAACAACAGTGGCGGTGGCGAAGCAATGGGTGTTGTCAACGAGCAGCAGTCCATGGAGGAGGAACATGATGCTCCCATCAAGGGAGGGCTCGTTGACTACGACTCCATGGGCTCGGACTGACGGTGATTATGTGAACTAGAAGAGAGATGATGTTAGATAGAACTGTATAAATCTATATCATGTAGATGTGAAAACCCCCCGATAGCGGCGGGGTTATGTAGATAGACAGATGTATGTCAAGTTTTGTCAAAAGCTCAAACCGTCTCCCTATATAGCTACGGGATTTATTATTTTTGATTACGGTCATATAGTCCTAACAGAGACGTACTTGTTATTTCGTAGAGGATATAGAAGCATTGAACGGGAGGCTACATATTCAGCTACTGCATCTCGTGAAATCATACCCAATCCAAGCTACACACACTGGCATGGATTCTCCAGTAGAGAGGCGCAGTACTTACTATCACAATTCTCAACACTTCGGAGAGATCATCAAATTAGGAATGTAGTGTTATGAGTCCAATAAGAACTTACCACAGCGCCTCGACTCAAGGTGTATCGACTTGAACAGGGAATAAAAGGGATCTTAGTCAGACTAGGTAGTATGGCCGTCAACGCGAGACGAGACAGCTTGGTCATTTGTACTAGCTTTGCTTTATATCATGCTAAAGCAGGAAAAGAGAAAGAGAAAGAGATATTATTTGTTGAATGCCCATATGTATCTAAAATATGGTTATGAATGCGGATGGACGGACGGGGATCGTCAACAGACGAAGGTACGCCATGCACACACATACACATAAGGAGGGAGAGTCACACGCACAAAGAAAGACCAGTGGAACGCAGCTATCATACTGTATATGTCGACATTTCCATTGCTAGCTGCTGCCGGATCAACCCTCTTGTCACCTATAAGTAGCCTGCTACGACTACTGTGGGCTCCTGGAGAAGGATGTTAAGGTGCTGACATTTGTGAAACTAGGTACCTAGGTAGGTATGAAGATTCATCGTGAGATACACCAGTTAAGACAATAAAGCAGGTACTGCCGGGTATCAAGTTACCATGGATCCTCTTTTGAGCTTTCTTGTTCTTCTGTGCAAAAGTGACATTGGCTAGGGACTCAAGTCATTACCTGGGACTCGAGACAACCGAGAAGCTTCCGCTTGTATCCAGTTTCTCCCAATGCACTTCTTGAAACGTCAGACTGCATACACATCAGGAGCAAATAATGGATTTTGCAGACCCGTTCAATGGCAGGATGAGTTCTTGTATAAGAGAAACCTCGATTTGGGCATATAAAGAGCAAACTTTGATACAAAAGATTGATGGACTTGCAGATTTCGGTTCCTGCCGCCGTACTAGTGTACATAAATAAGCACTCGGATTTTAAGATACACATTGCTTTTTTGGATGCCGTGGACGACTCCGCGGAGGTTGAAAGGTGAGAAAGTGAAATGATCGGGGTCAAGAAGCACCTCCGCGGAACTGCAACAAAACGTGGCGTTCTGCGGCTGCTTCTTATCATTCCCCGAAGGAAAGTGAAACCGGGAGCCGGTGCTCTCTGTTTGCAATTCGCCTTAAGGTGGCATGCACCCTGGGGAGGAGGGGCCGGTGAAAGAATCCATATAGCGAACATATTTCGCCAACCCTCACAACTTAAACTCAGCATCTGAGCGTGGTCCAGTGCGGGTGGCGCAACGGTAATCAAAACAGTACGCTGTACTTACTCCCCATGCGTGATATGGAGAGCTTATAGTCCCCACCAGGCTCCGAGTTCGATTTGGCGTGGTTGCATCGATTCGAAGCTTGAGTTTAAGTTTTTGTTCTTTTTTTTTTCTCCGTCCCCCCTCCCCCCCCCTCCCCAAGAAATCTCGCCGGGCCAGCATAATGTTCTTGTCTGTTCTGGTGTCATCAGGGAGGAATACTTCAAAGTCCTTGTTAAAGCTGCCAGTACAGATGCACGTATATCTCACACAAAGAGCTTGCTGTAGTCGTGCGCACAAAGGAACCTACCCGCATGGGTAATTTCCTAGCGAAAGCAAGGAAGCTAACCTAATCTACGCGACCTACTCGGAAGGAGACAATCGTTAATCCAACGATACTTATGCGAACCTGGCTAAGAGAAGCCAGCACAAAGATCGGGCAGGTCAGGAGTACCATTCTTTGACCAACGCATTGAGTATTGAGCTTTGGCATCATCCCAAGCAAACACTCCACGACCACCAGTCTTGTGTTATAACTGAGCAAGGACTACCAGCTCTAAGAAAAGCCGCCGGGTAAAGAAGCACAGGAAATAGGCGATCCAAGCTTGTTGGTTTTTTTTCTTTTTCGGTTCGTCGTTGAGGGAAAGGTTCTCCTTCATGAGTCGACTTACTCCATACGTAGGCCATTGCTCTTCACTGGGCAGAACAAAGGGTGAGTAGGTTTGTAAGAGTTAGAAACAAGTTCATTTTATCGAGCGGGCGCTCCGAGTCAGTTCCAAGGGTCAGTCATGTAATAGGGATTTCGTGGCTCAAAGTTTTCTGAGAGAAAATTGATACTGGTAGTGGCATTGATGTTGGCCTACCGGTACGCTCATCGCTGGTGTGGTGTGACCATCGTGAACACGAAGCCATCAAGTCATGATGGTGATGATGATAAGGAAATGTGATATCTGAGGGCCTCTTATGGCAAATAAGAGCACTATGTGCTGCCTACTACTGCTCGTCATTTGAGATGTCACTTGCGAGTAATTTACGACTCGCAAACACAGCTTTGATGGACAAAACGAAAAGGGGTTTGTGAGGTTCAAGAAATGCCACGAAAGTGTTCACATCTTTTGGGCCGAGCCTAATCAGCACGCCAAGAGGGCCTTGACGGTCGATGAATCAGATGTCTTTAGGGGCATCCCTCTCGAGGTTTAAGAACAGGTGGAGGGAGCTCCATGCATGGGTGCAGAGAGTGAATGGCATCGACCGGCTGTAACCGATCCCTGGGAAACTTTTGGCACGTGCATTGCCGTCGGCTTCCCATCTCTAGCAAGAGGTTTTGACAATGTGGATTTCCAAGACGAGCGATGACAAGTGCCAAGACAAACTGAAGCGGCGCTTGAGAATGGCGTCTTCTCATGAATAACTCCCGGCTCCGCCTGTACTCGCTAGACATGTGACTCAGAAAACATACTATGAGGGCGAGCTCGATGCTTCAGGGCGGTTAGTTACAAGAGAGGGCATTCGAGAACCAGTAGCGTTGAACCTAGGATTGCCAAGGCCGAGCACCGTCTAGACTCTGGATGGGAACGAGGGGGATGGTTTTCTTTTTGGTGAATATCAAGAGCGAAAGCTGCTTCGTACATATAGGATGATGAGGTGGTGGTACAGTTATTGAACCCTGTTCCAGCTCAGTCCATTAGGTGAAGTGTGAGGAGTAATGTTAAACACGCTCTACTCCTGTTTGTCAATGGATAATTCCGACCCGAGACGGCTATAGCGAGGCATGGTATGACCTTGAGTTGCGTCACAAATCGGATAATTACGAGTGACAAGTTCGTTGCAACCTGAGCTGACTCGTCGCCGCCAGAAGGTAGACAAATTTTTAAGCTCAGCATCTCGGCGGACTAGCTTACCTATTGAGAGCCGCCAAGGGCGCATATGTACGATCAAAAAAGCTAAGGAGGCTATTATGATCGGCCGCCTCATTGGGAATAGTCAAGAGAGCTGAGTCGGATACGGGATGAGTCCCTTTGCGCAGCTTCTGCACTAGAACAGAAGATAGAAAACATGCCGAGGGAAGGCGGGAGCAGATCGATAGGCGAGACAGCTGCTCGGTCTGTAAGGTCAGGGGTTATTTTTGTCCTGTCCCTAAACCACCCGACGTGGGGGCTAGTATTTGGAGGGATATGCGTTTTCGGACTGAGAGATCATTAGCCCTCCTTAGGTAGACGATTTGCAAATCTTTTGGTTTGAGATAAAGCACAATGGGCCCCTCCCGCCCCTCTTCGTTGCTTTGATGCAAGATAAACGGTATTGATAGCAGCCAATCTTTGTCTGGCTAAACTGCAGAATTCCTGCTGTGTGACGAAGATAAGTGCGGGGAACTTGAGGCGTGCAACGGTTTTGTGCATCACAGCATCATGCGATTGGTGTTGACACCCTGGCTTGCCAGGCTTGCCTGGTTGGCGATGCAGTGCCGTGGCTCTGCTGCATAGGGTAGCACGGTGGGTAGTATCTGCGAGTATATTTGCATTCGGCAATCAATACGGCCTGCTGGGACGGCGCGAGAGTTTGAGTCCTTGGAGATTTTCATGATCTAACGACTTTCTGGTAGTGATCATCTGGCATGTGAAAGAGCTTCAGACCCCTGTTGATCCCAGAGCCCCCAGAGCTCCTAGACCACTGATCCTGGCTTGCAGGTGCTTCTTGGCAGCTTCCGTGGCCTGTGCGCGGCGCTATTCATCCGACGGACTGGCAAGGGGACGGATGCGCCTTCCGGATGGGCATTGAGCAAGGCCCTGGCACGTGCTTGGGACTTTTCTCTGGCAAACAGCGAAGAAAAATGGGATCTACTTACCATCGGTGAAGACCGATCAAAACTTACAAACTGCCATTACACGGCCGAACAAGCATGTAAAATTCTGCCGAGAGAGAAAAAAGGAGCATTTTCACATTCTTCTACGGCCGAAGTTTCGCTCCGACAGAGAACCGAGGAACAATGGCCTGCTTGCTCACCCTTTCAATAAAACATGCCATTTTGTCGCCGCTGCTTCTGTCGCAAGAGCACATGTCCAGTCGCCACCGCCGATTAAGCCTGGATTCTGACCTCGAGTCGCCGGCTTCGGGAAGGTCCTCGGCCGTGTAACGCTACACTAGAAAGACATTTCCTATTGTTCAACGAACTGGGGCCTAACTACGCAACCGAGCGGATGTCCTTTGTTCCTGGCAGTAGGGGGTCTTTGAGGGGTCCTAGGCACGGTTTATGTATATGCTATTAAATTGGGCCGAGCAGGGAGCACGAGAATTCCGTCATGCCACCGCAGCCCAAAGTATCAACCAACTCGCAGGAGGTAAGGCGAGAGCTAACCCTGTAAGAACAAAATGCATCATGCGTCAAGCCACTGTGATAACGATGTGATGTCAGGCCGATGATCTCGGCGCCCGCCGGCAATAGTTGAGCCTCACGGTTGAGGTTGGGATATGTCTCGGCCGGGCTCGGATGAATGCCAAAGAGGACGTCACTCACGTGTATAAGACCATTGACCAACCCCTCCTCCTTCCATGCTACTCTTATGAAACCTTTCTCATTCACCTTCCACGAGACGTGAACCATCTGCACTAGAAGCAAGCCATGCGAACATGGACTACGACTAGATGCTTGGATGAGTTACGCATCAGTCTAGGTATTCACAGATAGACCTACACGAGTTGACTCTAGGCCGCGCTGTTGATGAAAGTGGATTTGGATCCAGGGATCTGGATTGCAGGGGCACGGGCCACATCTTTCACATGCCACACGCTTGTTTGTCTGACAGGAGACGGAACAGGGGGGTATGGGTTCCATAGAGGGGGAGCAGCATCCGCAGTGTCAGGGCCTTATCAATGAACATGGGCCATTGGAGGGGTTTTAGTGGTCGTGGCGCCAGCGCTGGGCCATCCGTCACAACTTGGAACCCACTCTGGCGAGCCCAGCACCCCACCTTTGCATGCGGAAAGCTGGCTCGCTTTATCAAATCGTCTCGTCCTGCCTGCTCTGCTCTGCCGTGGGCAGGCGTTGGTGGGTGGCTACCCGCCGCCTGTGCAGCTGCTGGCAAGCACATGAAATCCGGATTGCGAGGCGTGGCGTCGAAGGGGCTTTCCATTTAGGTTTGGGTCCGCCCATTGCATTCCAGAGTCTCGCATTCCATCTTCACTCTCTGAGATCTTCCCGTCCACGTCCACATCCACGTCCACGTTCATCCCTCCCAACCCTATCCATCGCCAGACTGCTCCTTCGCTCTGCCCGCAATAGACTGAAAAGTAGTTGCTGCTGTCCCCCCCTCCACCGAATCTCAGTTATCCTTCAAATATCTCCAGGTACACCTCCCCGGCACCCAACCTTGTTCTCCTCTCCCACATCTCTTCGCGCACGTCTAACATGCCTCACCAGAAAAAGCGCAAGATGCCTCAAGTCAATGGGGATGTGCCACACTATGCCGTCATCGAGGTATGTCTCGCCCTTAGGCTTTACGCTTGATCACCGCAGCTGACCATCCTGTTGCAGCATGTCCTTGGGTATCCCTTGGTCAACGATGCGCTCGCGACGTACAAGAACAACGCGCTTGGCAAGAAGTCGATAGAGCTGGGTGACTCGGCCTACCGCACATTCGCCCAGCCCCTCCTGCCCTACCTCTCCAGACCCTTCCAGTACATTGAGCCCTATGTCAAGAAGGCCGATGATCTTGGCGACAAGACGCTCTCCAAGGTGGACGAGAAATTCCCCATCGTCAAGAAGCCGACGGATGAGCTGGTCAGCGACGCCAAGACGATCGCTTTCTTCCCTATCCGCATCGGCCAGATAGGCAAGGACCACGTGGTCAGCACCTACCAGACCGAGTTCAAGAAGACCGGCGGCGGCAACCTCGTTGCCTATGCCAAGGCTGCGCTCACCACGACGCTCACCATTGGGACTGACGCCTACACCAACATCAGCAACTTCCTGGGCTCCAAGAAGGAGGATGCCAAGCAGGCGGCCGACCGCGCCACCAACTAAACGTATGATACGCCAATCAACTTCTTCACGCGATAAGGCATAGGGACTCGGCTCTAGTCTATGCGTGCCGGGCAGGGCGGGATGGGTGTACTACTACTGTGCAAAATACGACAGGCGTAGGGCACGCGACAACGAAGACGAAGCCATCATACACATGACCATATACCCACTTTCTTCGAGAACCGCAACACCATGTTCACAATCAATGACGCTGGCCGTCGGACGCTACAGATCCGGTGGAGCGCAAAGCAGCGGCAGGAGATGAGGATAATGGCCTGAACTTTGTGGTTTTCGCTTTCTTTCAATCTTTCTCTTTAAGTGTTTTGGATTTCACCCCACGTGGGTGATTTTTGCTTCCAGGCCAGATGGGTGGATGGATCACCTAGACCAAAAACTAACGTCAGTCGCTTGCAAAAGACCGACTCTTCGCTGGGAATATTGAGAGAGTGGAAATATCACAACTGGGAATTTATTTGCCTTTTATTTATCTTTCATATATCATAATACGAGGCGCAAGAGTACCTAGACAGGGGGATAGATTCAAATGGATGACGATCAGGAACGTTCCCTCACTCTCTCTAACTGTAAAGGAATTGTGACATCATTGGATTGCCTATTGATCGTTAGTGAGTGGTCTTGTATTTGCTAAAGCACCGTATATAGTTGTCGAGGCGTCGAGACTCCAAAAGCTAGGTATGTATGTATGGATTGTTCGTCCTCAAGACAACTCTGCAGCTTTAGGCGATATCCAAGTATCACAGAGCAACCGAGAAACACACCACAAGAGATCGCATTAATATCCTGCTCTGAATTGCCATTAAAGAACATATGCCTCCTTGTTTCCCCCTTCCCCCCCCCCTTTTTTTTTTTTTTTTTTTTTTTTTTTTGCAGAAGGGAGCTAGAAACCAGCCTAACGTTGAGGCAAGGGATGCGAAACGCGGTGTGGCATACAAACTATATGTGGCAGAGAAATGGGGAGAAATCAAGGGGAATAAATAATGGGCTAAGAGATCTAGAACTCTGCTGTGGTCATCAATCTTCTTTCCCCCTTACAGTTGCGGTGTTAGCAAGCTCTTATGCGCAAGTGAGTAATCGTCAATTCTTCATCCACCAGTCTTGTCTTGCTACCCGCTCGCAGTTAGAAGGGGCAACCAAGCAAATGAATCAGCCATCACTCAGCACCCGCTAATGCCCCACCGTTCGGTGCTCGCGTTTCGTTGTGGCGGGTGAGATTTCGATTACCGACCTTGACATAAGCAGATGGGGCTAGCTACATAAGGGAAGAAGCTGTCTGTTTTCAGCCGGCAGTTTTAGTAATGGCGGGGCGGCAACTCTCAATTCGCAACAGATGGGCTAGAACGATGAAAGTTCACGATATTTCTATCTGGCGAGATCCCTTCCTTTTCTTTCCTTTCTTGTCGACATGACAAGTGACCTTGCTTCTTCCTCCTCCTATAAGTATTCCTCGAGCTACCGGCCCCCATGAGATGAAGAACTTTTTGTTTCCCACCATCACCATCATCTTCCTATCTGCCCTTGTAGGACTCTGCTCAGTTGCCACAGTTCGGGAGCACATCGTCGTCTTCTCGCAGCAACTGCTCAATACCATCAGCAACAACAGCAACAGAAACCAAACTGCTAGTAAACTGCCAGAGACAGCAGCTTCTTCGTCTACGAGCGCTTCGTCTTCTAGAACACCAGATTTAGAAACACACATCCTCGACCTCCTTCCATCCACACTCCTCTTCGCAACCAACATGTCCGTCGCACGCGCCATCCGCAAGGTGTTCCTTGCCGTCGAACAGGCTGAAGGCGCAGGCGCGCGCGTTCGCCGCTCCGTCGGCACGCCCTCTCTGCGCAACTTCTCCCCCTTTCTGATGCTCGACCACTTCAGCGTGAAGCCCGGCGCAGGATTTCCCGACCACCCGCACCGTGGCCAAGAAACAATCACCTACCTGCTCGAGGGCGCCGTCGACCACGAGGACTTCGCCGGCAACAAGGGCACCATCGGGCCTGGGGACCTGCAGTTCATGACCGCGGGGCGCGGGATCATGCACGCGGAGATGCCTGCCCAAAATGCCGACGGCTCCGCCAACGTCGGCCTGCAGCTCTGGGTCGACCTGCCCAAGCACCTCAAGATGTGCGAGCCGCGGTACCGCGACCTCTCCGCGTCTGAGATCCCCACCGTCGACGTCGACGACGGCAAGGTCCACGTCAAGGTCATCTCGGGGCAGTCCCACGGCATCGACTCGGTCAAAGACCTCGCCTACACGCCCGTCTGGATCCTCGACATCGAGATCAAGCCCGGCGGTAGCATCGCGCAGCCGCTCCCCGAGGGCTGGAACGCATTCGGCTACGTCCTCGAGGGCAGCGTGCTGGTCGGCAAGCCCGGAAACCAGACGCCCGTAGACCAGTACCACAACGTGGTCTTCGAGCCGACGGGCGAGGCCGTGTTCGCGTCGGTTGACGCCGGCGCCGAAACCAGCGGCCGCATCGTGCTCATCGCCGGCACGCCGCTCGACCAGAAGGTCGTGCAGTACGGTCCCTTTGTGCTGAATTCGCAGGAGGAGGTCTACCAGGCCTTCATGGACTACCAGACGCATACCAATGGGTTTGAGCGGGCCAAGGGCTGGGAGAGCGAGATTGGGAAATCCATGGTGCATTAGAGTTAGCTTGTTTCGTGCATGTCTTTTTTCTTTTTCGTTGGCGAGGCGCTGAATGAGGCTTTTGTCCTTTTCTTGGGGATTTGGAATATCAAGCCTCAGTTCTTTTTTGTATATATTTGTGAGGTCCCTTTTGTAAGATCACGAGTATATATGTGAAGTCGGTATAATATATATTACTTACAAATACGAATTTCCGGAGTTAGAACAGGGCGGCAGGCGGATGCTTGTTTTGCCCTTTTTTGTTTGAATAAAAGGGGTTTCTCATACAAATACTGGGCAATGGTTTCACAGTGGTTTATGGTCTAGTCACAAATACGCACTCTAGACATTACTTTGTTACTACTTACTATACTTTAGGTGTAGCGGGATATATTTACATATTGTGAGAAATCTAGAGGGCTCCTGAACGGTAATTCACACATGAACGCGGAAGCGAGAGAGGGATTTAGTATTAAGACCAACTCATAAAGTATAAATATGGAGGGCTCAGCGCACAGCAACCAACGCCTACAAACCGCCATACAAACACCTTTCACAGCAAACACACATGCATATAATATATACCTCCCACGCAGACACAATTTACATTCTGACACAGACAAATTCAAAACCCACACATACACCTTCCACAAGTGTACACACGTATATATCCGACTAACAATTCCCTATCAACTTATTCGATACGCCTACTTAACGCTCTCGAAATGTCTACGGGAACACAAGGCAGGCTCTTATTCCTCACTTTTTTGCGTTCTTTCAATCCTCCTCCTCTGCCTCCTGTGTCATGTTCAGATACATCTCCATGGCGTTGACCAGCTTCTCATACAGGGCCGATACGCGCGCCGTCATTATGCGCGGAGGCACTTCGGCCCCTAACAAGTCTATCAGCTCCTGCAGGCGCCGGCTGCGCGCGGGCAGGTCTTCCACGGCCATGCCGACCAGCCTGTGGGTGTCACTGGCGGCGAGCTGCGAACGGAAAACGGGCCCGGCGGGAATGAGGGTGCCACTGCCGGGGGCGTGGTAGGATACGCCGTAGGTGCCCTGGGCGATCAGGTCCAGGCGCGGTCGGTGTGCGGCGGTCTCGTCGTCGTTTCCCTCATCGTGCCCGTGCTCGTTTAAGGAGGAGGATACCTCGTCTTCTTCTCCGTCGTCGACACCGCTGTCGTCAGGGCTGTTGTGGTTGTCCGTGGTGGCGGCGGCGAGACTGGATACCTTGTCCTTGAGCTCAGCGACAGCGGTCTTGAGCTCCGTGTTCTCCTTTGCCCGGTCGGCGGTTTGCTTGGCCATGGCTGCCATATCGGCTTTCAGTTTGTCGGTCTCCTTTCGAAACTCGTCCTTGGCCTTGGCGATAGCCGTGTTCATCACTTCTTGGTGATTGTTCCTGTGGGTGGCCAATGCCTGGGTGACTCCGAGCATGACGTTGTTCATGCAGGTGGAGTAGGCGTCGCGGACCTGGACGACGAGCTGCTCGAGGTTGCTGACGCGGGCGTATTGGGCCGTGTTGACCTGGGCCTGTTGTTCCTGGACACGTGCTGCGGTTGCGTGGACAATGTTATTCGCGATGGACGGCTGGGCTTGGATACGCGCTATGACCGTGTTGATGACTCCGTTGACAAAATTGTTGCTGTTCGGGTTGATGGAGACGGCATTCTGGGGGAAGGTCTGAGGGTTGTATGCTGCTCCTCGCGGCAAGGTTGCTGCTGAACGGGGTTGGGTTCCCCCAGAAGGAGGAACTGGGCCGAAACCTGTTCCTCCACCACCACCACCATCACCAGCAAGGACTCGAACTGGTTGTCCTCTGCCGGCAGGTCCCATACCTAGCGGCACCATGCCTCGTCCTCCACTAGTAACTTGAACTGCTCCTCCTGCAGGTCCGGCAACTGGTCCTCCAGTATATCCTTGAGCTGCTCCCCCTCCAGGTCTTGGGGGGACAGGTCCTCCAGCAACAGCTTGAGCTGATCCTGCGATATGTCCTCGAGCAGGGACTCTAGCAGGTCCTCCAGCGGGTTGTCCGGCAGGAATTCGACCAGCAGGCTGAGCGGCAAAAGGCTGAGCAGCAACAGGCTGGCTACGCTTCTTATCTTCGGGAGTCGTCTTCTGGTCCTGCCGCTTCTTGGGAGGGCCCGAAGCGGGTTGAGGCGGCGTGGTGGGCTCCTCCCCCAATGGCTCACTATCGGTACGGTCTGATGCCTTCAACCTGGTGCTGCCATACTCCTGGGAGCCAGAGGGCGCAGTGCGAGGTTTTGGCTTGGCCCAGCCGCCGGCGGCTGGGGCATTTTCTAGAGGAATGTTGCGAATAGTTGAGAGGGTGTCTGGCGAGATCTCTCTCTTGGCTGGGACGGTAGAATTCGCACGAGTCTGGACAGAAAACGAGCCCATTCGAGGGAGTCCATTGGCTGTTGCTAGGTTACCAGCAGCAGTGTTCTGGGAATAAACAACCTGCTGGCCCTGAGCCACTTGAGTGGCGGGCATAGCAGCGATGAGTTGTTGAGGAGCAACAAACTGCTGACTGTGAGGCTGTCTGTTGGCCGGATTACCAGCAATCGAATTGTTGAAATAAAACGCCCGCTGGCGGTGAAGCTGAAGCAGAGCGGCCCGGACTGCAGGACCTATGGGCGGAGAAGCAAAATGCTGCGGACCATAAGGCTGCCCGGAGGTTGGATCGGTAAGCAAAATGTAGGGAGAAAAAGCTGCGGGTCGACAGGGCATCTTACCACGGGATATTCCATGTCGTCCAAGATGTCATTATTGGGATGATAGGGAACAAATCCTTGGCGGGGAGCACCTGCTACTCCCATGTGAGGTCCATTGTTGGCTGGGACGGTAGTCGTCAGAGGGGGGAGAGGGAAAAGCTGGCCGCCAACTCCCATGCGAGGTCCATTGTTGGCTTGGACAGTAGTCGTTTGACAGGGAGGAACAAATGGATGACCGGAGGAGCCTCCTCCCATGCGAGGCTCATAATGGTCGGGGTAAGTGCCCGTCAGACGGGGAGGAACAAATTGCTGGGTGGTAGCAGAGCCTCCTCCCGTGCGGGAGCCGTCGTTGCCTGTGTCATTGTAAGTCTTGCTGCGCCAAGAAGCAACGGATTTCCAGCGAGGGCCCCTTTGGGAACCCTGGTGCCTGGGAGCCTTACGCCTATGATCATTCGACTGCTGCTGGCCGCAAAGACGCGCCGGGGCAGGAGGTCCGTCGTAGGCTGTAGCACTGTGAGTCTTTCGGCGCCAAGGAGGAACACGTTGCTGCTGACCGTTAGTGCCTCCGTTGGCAGGCTCACTGGCCGTGGCCGTGGCCTCGGAGCGACGAACAGCAGGATGAGTAGAAATACCTGGCTGCTGGTTAGCAATGGTAGGACCCTGCTGAGGTCCTGCGGCGGCTCGGTTCTCCATCGCAGCAGCACGAGGGTGAAGGGGCGGCAAAATCTGAGTTTTGGGTCAGCGGTGGGATCAATCATGAAATGGATTAAGTGAATTGGAGAGGAAGCAAGAAGTACGAACCGTCGAGATGCTGGGCAGTTCGACCGGGCGGTTGGTGGCACCGGCTGCCGGGATAATGGGAGCGAGGGTTGGCGATCCGGCGTGAATGATGTACCAGATCGCGGCGGGATTAGGAGCTGCGTCACGAGTTAGCTCAAGAGCTGTTGGGGGAAAACGCGTCAAACAAGTCCTGCCGACGCGTGACGATGAGTGCTCAGACGCGTCGCCGTGAGCCTTGGAGGCGTACTTACCGTCCCCCGCCCGAGTGGTCGAGTCGCCTACGCCGTGGTTGACGCCGACGTTTTGACTGCCTTCCATGCTATCGACAATCACCTGACTTCTGTTAGGACAAATACTTTTTGTGACTGTTGAATTGCAGACTGACCGTAGTGACGTGCGTTGCGAAGTGAATCAGCGAGCTGCTTTGTGGTTGAGCTTTCTCGTAGCCGTGCGAGTGGTTAAAGAAGAGAAAAGGAACGAAGGACGGGGGATGTTGAAGCCCTAAATAGACAAAAACAGAAAGGCACAGAAAAGCTTCGATAGGCATGACGGAGTGTTGTGTTTACACAGACGCCAAAGTCAGAGCATCTCACTTGGATGTCAACAAACGGAGTTGTAGTTGAGATAAAGGTGATCCGTAGTCAATCATTTAAGTACCAGCCGGTTAAAGGAGTACCAGGTAGCACATAAAGAGTGATATAAGGAAAGAGATTGGTAAAAACAGCAGGCAGTACGGGAGTGGTATAGTAAAGTTTGAAGTTTTTTTTATATCAGATGGTAGTTAAGTGAGGAAAAGGTGAGAGGGAAATGATTAAACAGTCAAGCCTCTAATCACTGGCGGAGAGGGAGATGTGGGAAGAGCAGACAGTACGAAGTGTTATGGCAACGGGAAGCTGAGAGTCATCTTTTAGAGTATTAATAAAGTGAGCTGAGAGTTGGGACGGAAGTGATAGACAGACAAGTCTGCTACGAACACTCAAGTTTATCTATAGCGTGTTCGCGTTACGTTCTACTATACTAGGAAGACCGAGACATATACTCTAGTGAGTATTATTTTTTTACTTTAAAAAGCTAGGCTCTGTTCCAGGAAGGGAGCCCTTCACATAGGTACTTACTTATAAATACTCAATGATTGACATTTGCTGCCTACCGACTTGTATGACATTGGCGCAGTACAACTAAAAAGGGACAATTCAACTCATAAATCAGTGACCAAAAAAAAGACCCCCAAAACACTTTCATTTCCGATTCCTTTCTCTGCTAATAATTGAAAATAATGCAATACGCGTATAAAATCCACCACCCTCATGTGATGTACTCGACCGACCCCTTTTCCACGGACAATAGGTAAACACGGCTCCGTTTCCACAGTGAATTGGTCTGTGCGTGACGGCCCCCCCATCCCCTTCACGGTGACACAAAGCGACAATGCAGTTGCAAACAGTCGGCGTTAAATGTAGCTTTTTCCTGGCTCTTGTCTCTAAGATTTTAAATTAGACCCCGATTGATCTTGGAGAAACCAGAACTACAGCTTATTTACCTACTCTGACAGCAAAGCTCTCCTTCCTTCCCTTGCAGTCCGTTAAGTCGCTGGCCCCACATCTCACAGAACCACCCAATCCAATTTTACCACTTACACGCACCGGAATGCACAGTGACATGACGCACACAGACGCTCGCACTCTCTCTCTTTCTCTATCCCCCTTCATCCACAAAAGAAAATCATCGACGGAAACATCCCGAGCTTTATAATAATAGGACCGCCCCTCTCACTTCCTCTGACTTTTGCCGCCGCTCATCTCCGACACAGGGTAGTGGCATTGCGGTCGCTGGCTGGCTGATACCGGCAAAATTAGGTAGGTCCCTACCTGACCCTTAAACTCACTCGCTCTCGTATCCTGCCTGGCCCCCTCCATCTTAACGGCACGGCAACGAGCGAGCAAAAGGGTCCATCCCATTATCATGCCATTTTCCAGTTTACGTTTGCATTTCAATTTCTACGAAACAATGCCATTCCAAAAACTGAATATACCAAACCCAGCATTCAATTGATTTTATACACGCTTTGGTTTCAAAGCATGCCGTGGATGCAATGTTATGGGCAAGCGGGCTATATCCGTCCTCTGTGGTGGCGGGAAGACAGAACCGTTAGACACGCCCGCCGCCAGTCGCCCGCGCCCTGTGCCGCCCGCGGGGCCTTTGTGGCCCAGAGTGTCGGGACTCCATGCGACCGCTGGCAGCCAACGGTTGGTTCCAGTGGGCATTACTGAAACAAAAACAACGTCTGTCTTTCTGGTCTGGCGGCAGTTGGTTGCAATACTGGACTAAAAAAAAGGGCAAAGCGTTTATGACAAACAGTCCAAGCCCCAGCGGGGACAACAAACATGAGCGGACGAACCGCCGCATGAATAATAATGAAAAGCGTCGAATCGGATAAATAAGAAGAAAAAGAAGAAGAAGCGTGACTATCCCTACTTACCTTACCTTGCGCCCATCTGATACCTTTTTTCAGTACCAGTGCCCTCGTCCTCGTCCTCCTATTCTCTTTTGCACTTGTTCTTATTGTAGGAAGAGGTTTGCTGTGTGGTTTTCTTACCTAACTACTTACCTACGTCACCTATTTTGTGAATAGTTGGAAGATATATAGATAAGGGTTATAAGGGCAAGAAGAACCCGAAAAAATGGGGGCCCGCAGACGAGGAGCGTTGGCGCCACGGGCCGGGATATTTCTCGTCATCGTCACCGTTATCATCTGCTTCCGTTACTACCGGTTCGATGCGTCCCTAACGGGAGGAGGGCTCTTTCGCCTTTTGCCACCATTATCAGCCGGCGGCGGTGGTGGTGCGAGGACGAACCTCGACCACGACGTCGCCTTCTTCGTTGAAAGCGGCTACGACTGGTCACAGCACGCCCAGCGTTTTCCCGTAGCCGAGGCCGACATGACTCGGCCGCCGCAAGGGCCGCCTCTCCGGCAGGGACGGGTGCAATACCGGTTCCCGCGAGCCGCGTTCGTGGCGCCGGACGCCCGGCTGGCGAGCCGCCGGGAGGCTGTGAGGGATGCGTTTCTGCGGTGCTGGAACAGCTACAAGGAGCACGCGTGGGGATACGACGAGCTGGCGCCCGTGAGCCTGAAGGGGAAGACGACGTTCGGCGGGTGGGCGGCGACCCTGGTGGACTCGCTCGACGCGTTGCTAATCATGGGGTTGGACGCCGAGTTCAACGCCACTTTGCCCGTTGTGGGAGCACTGGACTGGGCCCGTACGGCCGATTCGAGCATCAATGTCTTCGAGACGACCATCCGCCATCTCGGGGGCTTGCTCAGCGCCTACGACCTCAGCGGCGAGCGGGTTCTCCTGCTCAAGGCCATCGAGTTGGGTGATATGCTCTATATGGCGTTTGATACACCAAACAGAATGCCGCCTTTTGTAAGTCATCTCCGGCTTATACAGTAGCCCTACTAGCTTGCAAGGAAGGCCGGTAAGGGCCACACTCTATCCACCCCCCCTTTTCACAGATGCAACATTCCAAAAATATCGAACTCACTAACTCGAGCACGCACTTGCGCAACAAAAAGTGGCTCAACTTTGCCCAAGCCAAAGCCGGCACCCAGCGCGCCGGAGCCGCCGACCCGTCCGCAGCGCCGACCTCGCTCTCGCTCGAGCTCACCCGCCTCTCCCAGCTCACCGGCAACCCAAAGTACTTTGACGCTACGGACCGAGTAAAGAAGTTCCTCGCCAGGACGCAGGAGACGACGCAGTTACCCGGAATGTGGCCCGTACAGATGGACTTCGCGAACGAGAGGGCCTGGGAGAGCCGCGACTTCACGCTCGGCGCGCTCGCCGACTCGCTCTACGAGTACCTGCCCAAGATGTCGGCGCTGCTGGGCGGGCACGACGCCGCGTACGAGCGCATGTACACGCGCGCCATGGACGTAGTAGAAAGGCACCTGCTCTTCCGGCCGATGCTGCCTCACGGCGATGACATCTTGTTTTCGGGCAATGCGCGCGTGTTGCTCGAGAAGGAGGGTGTGCAGCAGCATGTGGAGCTCGTCCCAGAGGGGCAGCACCTGGGATGCTTTGCCGGGGGCATGTTCGGGCTAGGGGGCAAGCTGTTCGGCATAGAGAAGCATGTCGAGATAGGGGAGAGGCTGGCCCGGGGCTGTGCGTGGGCGTACGACGCCTTTGCTGCGGGGGTGATGCCCGAGATCTTTGGCATGATCCCCTGCCCGAGCATTGCGGAGGGCTGTGCATGGGACGAGAAGCGACGGGACTACCACAAGGGGGACTGACACTTGCCGAAGGGATTTACCTATGCGCGTGATTCGCGATATATTCTCCGCCCCGAAGCCATCGAGAGCGTCTTCCTGCTTTACCGAATGACGGGCAAGGCGGAATACCAGGAGATGGCGTGGCGGATGTTTCTTGCCGTGCAGAACGCGACGTCAACCGAGCACGCAAACTCGGCCATCCTGGACGTCACCATCGAGGCGAGCGCCACTGGAAAGCTGGACTCGATGGAGGTACGTTGGTTGACCTGCATACTCCATTCTGATTGATCCCTATAGCTAACCTGAACTGTCTTGCAAATAGAGCTTCTTTATGGCCGAGACTCTCAAATATTTCTACCTAGTATTCTCGCCCCCTGACCTCATTAGCCTGGATCAATACGTCTTCAACACCGAAGCGCATCCCTTGCGGCGGCCTAAAAGATGAGGTCGGATGTGTATGCAATCCTACAAAGCGGTAAACAACATCTTGGACACGTCATAATCGGTAGCGAGGCACATTGTTGGGCTTTACCGCAATGGCCCAGAGACAGGCCAACATGGAAGATTATTGTCTTACTTGATGACCCCGGTGGGAGTTAGCCTGGCTGTTCTGGGACGAGCCCGTCTATGTACAGCCCTCGACTGGAGATATGCACGGATAATACATGCAAAGGAGTCGGAACCACGCTCTAGAGTCGTTCCATAACTGGAAGCTCGAATGTGAGCGGTTGCTCTTGGTTGGCGACACTGATATGGGGGCCAAAAAAAGGCCATGGCTCTAGCAGCCTATGCTTCAGCAATGTCGGGGAGGGTATGATTCTATCCGAATACGCCAGAGCCGTGCGTAATATGAGGAGCTTCTCCAACCTCTTACGGCCAGAAAGCTTATCTGCCATGAAGTGGAGAGCCTGAGGTGGCAGTGCCGTAGGATAAACAGAGAGCTCGTTGGTTTGGCGTCGACATAACCCGAGTCTTTGAATGCTCCCAGTCGAAGATTGCAACCATACCTATTAGATATATCGGGCATGGGATGAAAATACCGAATATGATCCCATTGCATTTATTTGCATTCCCCGCAGTTATCAGTGGGTGAGTCCGAAAGTATGAGTTGGTTGTGGTGGCTGGGGGCTCGTTCGGGGATGAGCCCGCCGACTCGCCCTTTTCAATCCCAATAGACTGATTTATCATAGCTGTTATGTTGCCGTCGACGAGATTGGGACACAGTAGACCATATCGTCTAGACTCGGGTAAACAACGAGACCGATAATGTCCGCTTCAAGGGGGCGGTGCCAACCCGTGGCCGGGGTAGGAGGAGCCCATAACGGCGGCGCTGCTGCGGCAATGAAAGAACCCCGAAAAGAACCGGACAGTCCTGCAGGCAAGCAAAATCTAGATCAGCAAGTTGAGAGAATGATGCTCGACTGCTGTTCAGGTGGCAATACGGCGTTGATGTTGATGCCAAGCCCGCTTGAGGATCTTGGGTTGGCAAGGCAGTCGTCTGATTCCTAACGCCTTAGACAATAAGCCACACTTGAGACAGTGGAGGAACTTCTGGAAGAGTTCCATGCACGAGACATGCCACGAGTTGCCACCTTGCGGCCTGTTCGACAATGGAAGGTCTGCCGGATGTGTGTCAATGTGAGAGTATTTTAAGTATTTTATTCTTTCGGGGAATAAACAAAACCATAGTGTTCCCGGGCAGAGATGCCGCGCGAGGATGCCTTGAGGATACTCTTGTTGCAAAGGGTCGAATGGGAGAGATGGGATGCGATCGGATTGTGGCTATGCTGGGTCACTTGGTATTCGTTTGGGCGAAATTGGACCCTGAACTCGAGCCAAGCTTTTGGGGTGGCACCAAGGGCCAAGAGAAAGAAAGGACAGCGTGATTGGCGTCCAACTGCTCCTTTTCACTCCTTTTCGCTCTTGGTTGATTGCCGGATTCCCGCGATCTTGATGCTTTCCTGAACATTCCGGCTGTGCCACGGATCGAATAGCCATGAGGTCAAGGAAAGCTTTCGGGTTGAATGTGGTGTGGTGCACATCTTCCTCATGAGTTGAAGGAGCTAGGCGGCTCTGGACCATGGAAATTGAGAAGGCGGAACAGCGTCACACCTGATGTCTGATGTCACTGCTGATGTGGAGTCGTATCCAATTGTATCCGTCTTACACCCACAAAGTTCGCGACGGGGATGCAATTGGCTTAACAGCCTTGAAGACCTAGGAACGGGAAGTCGGCACGCAAAAAAGAAGCATCTCATCTCATCCGTCAACCTATGCGGACGGTCGTCGCCTGGAGTAGGCATAGCCCCACCGCCTTGGATCCAACGACAACCAGTTTGCCAGTGTCTCGGCCAAATGCCGCCATAGGCGCTTTTGACTTGGGATTACGGATTGGGGCAACATGTGTAAGTCTCGAGAGACTGACCAATAAATTACTGAGCACTAAGACACCATCTTTCTGGGACCGGGCGATGCGCGCCGCGAGATTGGGGCGTTCGAAGAAGCTTATGCTCCCAAATCCCATGCAATACCGAATGTACCGCTGGAATCAAGGCTGTACGAGGGATGAGGCTGCAAAGTAATGAGCTGCCGATTTGGAACTTTGTTGTGACAGACTCCTCTGAAATCATCCATCCCTCTCGTAAACTTTCGGATATGATGTGAGCCTTGGGAAGAACCTAGCGTCAGGGCCAATCAATCCTGCAGATAAGGTGGGTCACCCCGCACTGCCCCTGTGATGTGGGATTCGTCCCAGTTCACCTGTTCCCTGCGATGGGCCGCCCTTCAACATCCATCCCTGCAGCAGGAAGCTATGGCACCACGCGCATCATGATTGCCCACGGCGAACAGCGAGCTCCCCCACCTAAAAGAAGCTCTCCCTACAAACCATCCGAAACGTATAAAACAGCCGCCAACCCGTCAGACCACTCACCTATCTTCTTGTTTTGGTCGCCTACACCGTCAGTCATCTTCAATCTGCATCTGATTTAAGCTTTTCATCCGAGAATCTGAAATAGTTATCTCCCGTTCCTCTTTCATCATTCTTGCGAAAAGCATATTGTGTCCCGACGCCAGTAGAGAGCAAATATGGACGCCAGCGACCAAGGCTCCTCCAAGGGCAAGTCCGTTGAGCCCGTTTCGAACGGCGGCTTCAAGCCTTCCATCAATATGACTGTCCAGCCTCCAAAGGAGGAGGACTTGCAGAAGAGCTATGCCAGTATTGTCGGCAACGACGCCAACCCGAAGGGCTGGTATGGATCCATGAGTAAGTTGACTCCTGTGGAGTGTGGACGAAATGCACTTTTCAGTAGGCTGATCTGGCGTCCTCTCAAACAGTCAACGGACTCGGCGCCATCGTCGGAACCCTCGGCGCAATCCCTTGCTGCATCTGCTGCCCGAACCCATACAAGAAAGTCAGCCAGGGTAATGTCGGCTTGGTTACCAAGTTTGGCAAGTTCTACAAGGCAGTCGACCCTGGTCTCGTCAAGATCAACCCCCTCAGCGAGCGAATGATCCAAGTCGACGTCAAGATCCAGTTTGTCGAGGTGCCCAAGCAGGTTTGCATGACCAAGGACAACGTCACCGTCAACCTCACCTCTGTCATCTACTACCACATCGTCTCCCCGCACAAGGCCGCTTTTGGCATCACCAACGTCCGCCAGGCTCTCATCGAGCGTACACAGACGACGCTCCGTCATGTTGTGGGCGCGCGGGTGCTCCAGGATGTCATTGAGCGCCGCGAGGAGATTGCGCAAAGCATTGGCGAGATCATCGAGGATGTCGCTGCTGGCTGGGGCGTACAGGTCGAGAGCATGCTCATCAAGGATATTATATTCAGCCAGGAGCTCCAGGAGTCGCTCTCCATGGCTGCGCAGAGCAAGCGTATCGGAGAGAGCAAAATCATCGCCGCCAAGGCCGAGGTTCGTGGACTCTAAACCCCCTTTTCAAAGAAACTACAAACTAACAGCCCCAACCAGGTCGAAGCCGCCAAGCTGATGCGCCAAGCCGCCGACATCCTGTCATCGGCTCCGGCTATGCAGATTCGCTATCTCGAGGCGATGCAGGCGATGGCCAAGAGCGCCAACAGCAAGGTCATTTTCTTGCCGGGAGGCAACTCCACCATGCCCAGCGCGGCAGCCTTCGACGCGGCTCTCAACCGTTCCGGCGGTGAGAGCAGCAGCTCTGCTCCCAAGGGCAGCTACGGCGACTTTGGAGGTGGGGACTCGAGTTTCCAACAGGCCCTGAATGCTCATGTCATTGAGAACATCTGAGCTATTCATGATCTGCTTAAAGACCAAAAAAAGTTGGGCCCTGCTGACTCTCTGGCTCTCACGAATAGCCTGGTCGACTTGAGTTCTGCTACGCGATGATCGTGTTTCTCCACCCCCGGCCATCTCTCTCCCCTATTGTCCTGCTCTTGAGAGCACGCGAACGAAACAAAACCCTCGAAAAATCCCCCTCTGGTGGGACGTTCCCCCCCCCTTTCATACGATTGAAATATACTCCATATCTGTGCAACACACCACCACAGCACGGCGACAGGACCCTCCCTTGTCCTCGTACGAAAAACCTAGAATGAAAAATAAAACAAAAAAGGTGGTCTCAACAAAATCAAGCCCCCTTTTGTGGGGTCGTTGTCTTTTTGACGGTTGCGCCACCCCTTTTTTCATGATCTGGAGGCTCCAGGAACGAAAGAAATGCCCCCTGAATGAATGGTAGGCAGGCAGGCAGGCAGGCAGGCAGGCAAATGTTTTATCTGCGATACCATTGCTTTTTTATTTATTATGTTACTAGCTAGTCCGTTCATGATACCACGTTCGCTTTTTTTGTCCCTTTTGCTTTTTACCCCCTTTCCATCTACATTAGGTCAGGTAGTTGTTAATGAAGGAGATAGAAGCTGGGTCGATTTTTTGGCCCTCGAAACAAAAAGCACCCTGATCTAAGTGACTTCAAATGGCTTTACAATCAGTCAGTCAGCGAAATGGAGGTAGGTGCCTAAGTAGGATACCCAGCCCAGGTAACCGGGGCTTGATCTAAGGTGGAGCAGAGCATATGGACAGCATTGTTCTGTCTGATGGAGGTTCCAGGATGTTGGCAATTCTCAAAATGTGTTTTTAAAAAATCTGGATCCATTACGCACAAGAGGGTATATATCAACGACCTGCCATCCTAATCGAAGCCTTCAAACTCATCATCACTGCCCGCCGCGGCCTTGGCCTCGTTTTCTCTCCTTACCTGCTCAATCAGAGCCTCCAGATTCTTGTGCTCCTCCTTCTCCTTGTCCGTCATCTCGCTGAACCGCACCGCATCCCGCTTCTTGCGCTTCTTCTCGCGCTTGGCGACCCGCGTGTCCTCGGCCTCGTGCTTGGCACTCCACGCCTCGTTGGTTTTGCGCTTCGCTACTTTGTCGGCTATGGGGCCTACAGTCGGGTCAGCGATACGCTTGGCCCTCTCGCCCTTCCAGATAGCCAGCTCCTCCTGCCGCTTCTTCTCGCGCGCCTTTTCGACATAGGCAATGGATTCGGTGTCGATGCCCAGCCCCAGAGACCTGTCGATGTCGAGGGCCCGTAGTTCGGGCATCTTTGGGAGTTCAAGTAGTCCCCACCCCTTTGCCAGATCAAGCCAGTCGAGGTCGGTGATCCGAAAGATGGAACTTGCTTGGTGCTCGATATAGCTGCGCGTCCAGCTGACGAAGGCGCGCTGGGCGAGCATGTAGATCTCTCGATCGGCGAGTGCTTGCGAACGGATCCTGGCAGAGACAAGGTCGGCTTCCTCATCGGTCACGCTAATGACGGGCTTCTCGAGCCGCTCGATAGGTGTCTTGCGCACTTCGAGTAGTTGAACGTATTCCTCTTCACGCCCAGACTGCAGCATCACAACGGCCAGTCCTCGTCGGCCCGCCCGGCCAGCGCGGCCACAGCGGTGGATAAAGACCTTGGTATCGGTGGGTGGGTCATGCTGAATCACGAGGTCAACCTGGGGGATGTCAAGTCCTCGTGCGGCAATGTCGGTAGTAAGGAGAATGGCGGGTGATGTCGCGTTTACGAAGCGCTCGAAGTTCCTTTCGCGAACCTGCGGCTCCAGTTTGCCGTGCAGAGACATCAAGGAGAATCCGGGAGGGAGGATGGCTTTTAGAATCCTGCTGAAGTACTTCACAGCAAAGCAGGTCGAGAAGAAGATGATGGAGCGTGCGGGCCTGGGCTCAAGTTTTTCCAAGAGCTGAGATATCGCTGGCAACTTCTTGCTTGTCGGGGATACGATATAAGACATCTGCAGGGACATTGGCGTTTTCCTCTCCTGGATAATGCCGCCGTCCTTCAGACTCCGTACCCGAACCGTGATCTTGTGAGGGTACAACATTCCTACGTTAATGAGTTTCTCAACGGCTTCGCTCAGCGATGCGCTGAACAATCCTGTTCGGCGCTGTTTGGGGAGGTAGCCGAGGATTCGCGTAAGTTCTTGAGAGAAGCCAAGGTCGAGGAGCCTGTCGGCCTCGTCCATGACCAAGACCTCAAATGAGGACGCTGGCGCTTTGACGTAGGGACTCGAGAGTAGCTCCGCAAGTCGCCCGGGAGTGGCGATAAGGAGGTTCGGCGACAGCCGTAAAAATGTGCTTAAGTCCTCGGCGGCTTTCGTCGAGCCTCCCACCAAGAGCTGTGGAACGACAACAGGCCGCGTCGTCTCGGGCCGCTTCTCATCACTCTTGCCATATTCCAGTAGTTCTCCAGAAGAGGCATGGAACTTGATAAGAGCGAACACAACATTATAGATTTGCGACGCCAGCTCGCGGGTCGGCGATATTATGATGCCCTGGACGTGGTGTCGTTTCCCGGGCTCCTCTCCTCGAAGTATCCTCTGCAAATCATGTGTTAGAACGGCTTTTGCGCTTCGCTGAGACAAGATCTCTCACCTCGACAACGGGGATCAGAAAGGCAAGCGTTTTACCGCTGCCAGTGACTGCCTCCACGACCACATCCTTGTTGCCTCTGAATATTTCGAGGCACGACATTTGTACAGGGGTGGGCTGCTCAAAGCCACTCGATGACAGGTAGTCGAGGATCCATTGCGCAAGAGGGGGCGTAAGAGCGTCCCACGACCGAGACGGCTTTTTGGTGCGCAATTGGTCAGGCGCCATGATTGCTGGTCTGGGCTCGAGTGGTCTCGATGGAGGATCGCGACAGGGACAAGCAAAAATTACCACGAAGCGTTGGATCGTATCTTATCGGCTTATCGATAAGAACGACTCTGCCAAGGCTAGCCCAATTTATTCCCGCAAAAACAACTGTCGGGCCCCGATTTCCGTGGGGCATGGCCCACTTTCATCCAAGCCACTGATGCGATGGATGACGAAGCACTGCCTGCCTGTCATTCGAGACATTCTGCCTTGTCAATTGACGTCTTGCTTCTCCGTAAAGGCGGTGGGCAAGAACTGTACATGTACGAATTTCTCATTTCATTTCATGTCCCTACCAACACGGTGTTATTGAGGCTTGGGATACGAGGCAAATAAATACCTTCAGAGCGAAACCCCCAAACCGGGCCATTCTGGAAAGTTGGTGGTGTGCATGGCTACCATAATGCAGGTCCAGCAGCAAATTGCCCACCACTGCGTCTTGGTAATGTCGTCAAGGTGTAACGCGAAACATTTAGGCCGACACAACCGGCCCAGGTGATCATGGTCTTTACGCACATTCTAGTTCTGGCCAAATTGCTTTTTTTAGACGTCACAACGAAAAATTAAAGTCTGTCTTGCGCACGACAACCCCTCTACATCAATGTCGAAACATGAGAAGGCCGGCCTTGCCAGATCACCAGTACTTGGAGTTTCGCGAGTTTGTAGAAGGAGGGAGCCCTGTCACATGCAGACTTACAGGGAGCAACTGCGCCCCGCCCTTTCCGTCATCCGCACCAGCCGAAAATTCCTCGTGCTCCGTCAGTTTCTCTGCAAGTTGCAGCAACACCGGTCGAATTGCAGCCTGATCGAAGACCGCGCCGACCCGCCACACCGTCCAAACCTGCCATCATCTGCCCTGCCGCACCAATAGAAGGCCACACCGATGTTGGCCAGCTGAGACATAGGTCGACCTGTGATTACCGCCGGCGTTTGAGCAGTCAAGAGGTTGCACTTCCCTCCCAGCCATGATCGGTGGAGTCTCTACACTCCACCGTATCCCATCGAAGCACGCTGGATCTGATCGCTCAACACGTCGCGGTTCTCTTTCGATACGAGCAGCCTGACTGCAGCGCGCCTACCGCCGCCCCCCCGGATCTGGCGTCGACACGAGAGACTAGAAAAGACAAACATCTCCACTCCTCTCTCTGGCCTCTGCAGTTCTACGACCTCCAGCGGACACTGTCCGGCGCCATCTGCCTTCCGGCGCTGCCGCCTTTCCCTTACAACATGTCGGTTCGAGGGAAACCCATCGTTCCGGCCACGCCGCGTGTGATCTCCCCGAGCCCGACGCCGTCTGAGAAAGATGCGGCGGCCCGGGAGTCCTACTTCGGCCCTACAACAAGGTCAGCCGCGCGGAGGCGGTTGACGACTCCTCAACTGGTCGAAGAGGATCTCGAAGATGAAAGCCCCGATCTCAGGAGGGCTCGGACGCGGAGTCGAAGCCCGATCGACACGAGGAAGGTCGGAAGGCTAACATCGGCGAAACCGACTGCTAAGCCGGTCGCAAATGGCCATACGCCGATTGCATCAGCGCCGCTGACAAACGGTCACGGCCTCGAAAAGTCGGCAACGACAAAATCAAACGGACATCTCCTGCCGCCGACTCCGTCGATATATACGGGCTGGAGCTGGAGAGATTTCAGTCGCAGCCCGAGCCCTCTCGGCCTCATCCCGATTCACAGACACTGGCGAACGTTTGTTCACAAGCACGAGGTGCCGAGAAAGGCGCTGCATGTCTCGATCGGTTTTTTTGTCGTCTGGCTCTATCTCTCCGGAACGCAAACCTTGTCGGTGTGCCCGTATCTTATGGCAGCGCTGGTTCCCATCGCAGCGGTGGACCTGGCGCGCCACCATTACGCTCCGTTCAACCGCTTCTACGTCAAGGTATTTGGAGCCCTGATGCGCGAGAGTGAGTTTGATGGCTACAACGGCGTTATATTCTATCTGCTCGGAGCCTGGACCGTGTTGTACTGCTTCCCCAAGGACGTCGGCGTCATGGGCACCTTGCTACTCAGCTGGTGCGACACCGCCGCAAGTACCTTTGGAAGACTGTACGGCCGCTTCACCCCGCGCCTCCGCCGTGGCAAGTCCCTCGCCGGGTCCCTCGCTGCTTTCCTTGTCGGCGTCGGCACAGCTGCGTGGTTCTGGGGCTGGCTGGTTCCCACGATGGGCCCCTACCCCGGTGACGAGCACTTCATGTTCAAGGGCACTTTGAGCCTTCCTTCGACCCTGGCTGAAGCCGTAGGACTGACTTCGGCCCAGGCCACTATCTCAGGAGGTACTGCCCTCGGGATTATGAGTCTCTGGTCAGGATTTGTCGCCTCGGCCAGCGAGCTGGTAGATATTTTTGGATGGGACGACAATTTGACAATACCTGTTTTGAGTGGGCTTGGAATCTGGGGATTCTTGAAGATTTTTAACTAAGGCAGCTCCAGGGGCGTGGTTGGTTGGTTCGACGAGCCCCCTCCAGCATGAAGAGAGTGTGTGAAAACGGATCTGGGCTTGCTGCAATGATCGGCATGGCTATGGTGCGTATGTTTATCGATGCATGATCGGCGTTCTTCGGCGACCAGGGTCTTGGTCCAACTGCTGGAACCACCAGCACTTCCAACGTGTTATGTGTGTGTGAGTGGGTGGGTTGACGCTGTAAGGAATGACTCAAATCATATACATTAGCTAGTACATTAGACACCATCTCAATTCTCAGTCTCCTTTTTTGGTCCCATCTAGTCTCCACGGGAGGCCTCGTGCCCTTGGGTGAATTCTGACTCTGTAGCCAGAGGGGTTGATACCTTTCCCGATTATCGTCAAGGTTGCCTTCCTACTTGAGGAGGCTAGTACCGGTTACCCCACGGCGCTATAAGAACGTGGCTCCGTGGCTCACGAGCCCCGCAGCAGCTGTTGGGGGCAGGATCCATCCCTCTACAGCAAGGTCCCTCCACTATGTTAGGTCTTACAGCGAGATAGAGAGCCAATGCGGGAGCGAAGGCGTCATGATGCGATGATACAGTTTGGAAATAGAGACGGACGGGGGAAAGGGCATGGGTCCGGCTTACGGGCTCTAGGTCTCTCTGCATCTATCACGCCAATGGCATACTAGTTATGCTCAAAGTCAAACTCGATTCAAATTCAATAGAATGCATCGGGGACTTCTGTGTTGTCCAACGGAAAGAGGTTGTTCAACCTTGCGGAAGGAACGAATGCTCTCGAGACACCAATTTGTAAAGGGAAAGAAACAGCCTGGGACCCAAATTTTGGCAAGGGCAGAGGCCAATTTCGCTTTTTCTTTCCCTTCCCTTCCCGTCTTCCGGTTCCCGACTGTCCACAAGCCGGAAATATCTTTACACGACAGCCCTCTTGTCCGACGAGGAGTCCTCTTCAACATTCATCGTCGAGCCCCGATTCGCAGAACGTTGTTGGCCGAGCGCCGTATTAGCCGCATGCCTCTCACACGAACTCCCCAGCCTGTGCATGCAAACCTCCACTGGCATGGTC
This sequence comes from Podospora didyma, assembly GCA_033439775.1. NCBI lineage: Eukaryota > Fungi > Ascomycota > Sordariomycetes > Sordariales > Podosporaceae > Podospora > Podospora didyma. The sequence goes on from JAULSW010000003.1 coordinate 3,673,490, forward strand.
CAACGAGAAGGCGTACCAACCAGCCAGCGACAGGCAACGCCAACACGATCCGAGAGGAAGGATACTTCCCCAGCCAGGCCCCAAAAAAAGAGTACCTTTCACGAAAAATCTAATCGTCCGCCTCGATATCTATGTATCCGAATCTGCTACGACCATGTAACAAGTCGTCCTGCCTGAGCAACCAAGGTACTTGGCATTCCTTTTTTCTTTGTCCCTAATTTTTTTTACCCCATTCAGACAGAGACCGCACACCCAGCTCCACGCCACCTGTTAGGGCGGAGTGGGATTCTGTACTTCTTCATGTACGTCTTCCCGCCATGGGCCTCTCAGGAGGCAGCGTGGAGGCCCGGCTGTGGCGTCCCCATCCTATAGAATCGTGCCCAGTCATCAATCGGCGGCGCAAGTCTGGTTTGACTGCATCTCCTAATTCCACTTGAACCCTGATGTTACATTTGGCCGGTCCCCACACCACGGTATCTGCTTGTTTTTGTCTCTTTCTCGAAGGGCCCGCCATCGTGGAGGGGATGGAACGCTCTGCAGCAAAGTGGCTCTGGACGTGCAGGAGAGCTTTGATGCGTTGTCCTCCCCCCCTCGCTGGCCCGAGCCTGCATTACGCCGTTTGCCCTTGCCCACCACCCGCGGGCCATCGTTCTCCATTCAGACAGGACTTACAAACGTGTGTCTGCTGCCAGCGAGTGAGCGAGTGCCTCTCAAGCCCTGTCATGCCTGCCCATCTCCGGTCGTCCTCAGGCGTTCTTCATGCCGTTGCGTTGCTGGGTTCCTTTTGGTGTGGCTAAAACGGAGGGGCATGGCAGCCATGTACGTATCGTCCACACTTGGCTGGCCAGGCTCAAGGGGTCAGCCATACCATGCCTTGCCATGCAGAGTCAGAGAGGAAGGAACCAAGCTAGCTCGGTACTGACTGGGCCCAGGTCGTCGGCGCTCTTGATCAGTGGCCCCAACGATGGCCCTTCGTCACACCCATTGGACTCTCGACCAACAAGAGCGGTGGCCCATACTGCTTCGCATGCTTTACAAGTCAAGCCTTCCCCGCCTCCTCCCAACGTTTGCAATCTATCTAAACCGGGACCACTAGTGGTGGTCTGGGGGCGCTGCAACACAGTCGCAGGGTGGTGCTGTTCTAGGCTGACCTGGTCGGAACATCAGCCAGCCTGTTGAAGGCAGTTCACCCCCTCAGCCAAGGCAACCGTCCGCTTGGCCTTAGGTGACCCTCAGTGGAAAGCCACCCGCTGGTCTGGGAGCACTGGGAAGGCTATGGAAGCACCGGTGGGTAGATCAGGAAGGGAGGGGTTTTTTGCCGTCGTCCCATCCCGGCAACATCAGACCTTGGAAGTGCACGGGTGGACCTCCACGTTTTCCGTCATCCCTTTGACGTACATGACTTGAGACTGCCGTACATGTTCCTTCGCCCGCCTGGTCTTGCCGAAGCGGCAAGGCATGCGTCCTGCAGCGCTCTTTGCGAGTTTGCCTGAATCGACTGGCTGTACCTCCCGGTACTTCGGTCCCTTGACAAGTGCCACCGCCAAAGATTCCGAGACTCGAAAAACCACGTTCTCTGCACTCTATATACGCAGGGCGAAACAGGCAGGTGAAATGCCACGACATGGAGGTCTCAAACATGCATGGCATGGCACCTCATGTTCTTTGACCGACAACTCCGGCCGGTGTTTGACCGACAGCCTCTACGCCGAGTAAAGCCTACGTAGGCTCTTTTACCGCAGAAATCTTGCAGGGCGGGGAGGTATGAGTATAAAAGGTTATGTTGGGGGGCTATTAACAACGCGCCTATGGGTACAATCTGTGGTAGTGTCTTGCTCCGGGGCTACTTTACCTACCATCTTGGCTTCTGCATCCCTCTCATGTCAGCAATGGGAAGCAACATCCGGGTGAGCTCCCCGATTTCCAGCGAATAGCACAAGCAGCTAAGAGTCAAAATCCGTCCCCCTCTTCCCCCTGAGCCAATGAAAGAATTTGAATTCTAGGAATTAAAAAGAAATCCAAAAAAACCATAATCCACCTCACGGGGAGCCTGGAACATAAATGCACGCACAGGCCAGGGGGGAGGGAAGCCTGCCGCCGAATTCAGAACCCCCAAAAAATAAACCAGCGTTGTCTGCAGGCATGATTTTGGACAACACATTTGCCCGACTCGATGCATCACTGCCTAACCCGACTTTGCAACATCTGTTTGACGCCTGCGTTTTTTCTTCCCGGCCAACGAGATTGCAGTTACGAGCAGCGAGAATCCATTGCCGCTTTTATCATGGTGATTAGCGTGAGAAGCTCGCGCTTGTTCGTCACCACCGCTTCGAAGTCCCGGTACTCCCTTTCGTCCACTTGGAGTCAACGGTCGTATGTCCATGGTCGAATGCCCGCCTCGGGCTGGCCCCTCGTGGGTAATGGGATGGATCCTGCACCGCCGCTGCTTTTTGCTTGTCACTGTACACCCCTTATCACACTCAGACTCACCCACACGCACATCTGATGACCTCCGAATTTTTTAACGGACCTGGATGCCAGTTTCTGACCTCCATCGTCGTCGGCTCAGCCTGTCATACGCAGTCTCCCTCCACCCACTCCCGCCACGCCTGGTCTAGTCTCCAGCAAGATACCCCCTGCTCCTGTCTCTTGTGTCTTTGTCTCCTGCCTTCTGTGTCTTCTTTCGTCCTCGTCCCATTCCATCCCAGCCCATCTTATCCACACCCAGCCGAACCTACTACGCCCACCCCCTCCTCACACCCTCTATCCTGGACCTGGTCGTTGAGCCTCTGGCACATATCCCCGTCACCGTCACTCCCTTTTCGCCCCCCTTGTTGTGTCTGACCTTGTGCCCCCCTCGCCCGCAGATGGAGACCTGGTCCCAGGCAGGTTCTATGCCTTTCATCCCCTCCACGCGGCGAAATCCACCAATACAAGTCGTGATAGTCGCCCCTCGGCATATGCATCTGCTTTGCTCAGTCCATTCTCTGATCAATCGAAATTCATATGCAGACCAATCCGGGCTCTGTTTGCTTTGCCAATTGCTCCAGGGATCACCCCATCGGCCTTGCCATCCGCCATTTTCGTTGGTCTATCCCCACGCCGGAGGGCGGCTGACTGACCCTGTCAATATGCCTCCGGGGCTAGGACATCGTCGTCTCCGTCATCCTCAGCATCACATCCTATCTTTTTCCGGCTTCAAGCGGGGTCGGAGAGAGGGTTGACGAATAGAGTCGTCAGGTCTTATCCTGCTCGAACTCGTGATGTCGGTAGCCCGAAGGTCGATGGAAGGGGGGAGAGGGCTCTAAAAAAGTATAAAAAGGGTCGTCGTTGACAGGCTGGTCAAGATTTCTCTTCCTCCTTCTTTCTTCAGTTTCTCAACTCCTCAAACACCATTCCTGCAAAAGATCAGCAGCCTCCCCCTCCCGCCCTCATCCCAAGATTTTGAACACTTGCACAAACATCATCAGTCTTCAGCCACCCCTTTAGTCATACCCCAGCCTAGTGTTTGCAGAACCACCAGCCGTTTGAACCTTGGGACACTACCCCACAACTCTATCCACCCACTAGCAATCGCACATCTTCTCTGTTGCACAAATCACCATGTCGTCACCCTACTCAAGCCAGTACTACGCCGCCTCGGGGGCTCTTCCCATCCCCGCTGGCAAGGGCCAGTACCAATACCCAACCTACTACGCCAGCAACGACAGCACCTACTCAGTTTCCCCTCCTGAAGACCCCGACGCTTCCGTCAGCTCTGAGTCCGGCGTTGCTTCGTACGGCAACTCCGGCTACTCGGTGACCACGTCTAGCTACGCTGGCAGCAGCCAGGGTGAATACGACAGCGCTGGTTCTGTCAGTGGCGTGGACCTCAATGAGTACATGCAAGAGCGGTTTGCGGACAGCTTCAATCCTATTCCGCTTGACAAGTGCACCGTCACACAGGCGCAAACGTAAGTTGGCATTCTCCAAGTCTGCGGACCGAGATTGGTTGCCGAGCAAGCTGCATTGGCTTGCGATCAGCCTCATGATGAGACTGACAGTTTCCATGGAACCCCTCGCTGATTCGGATCCTCATAGATCTGGCCGTCTGAACGACAAGCACCGCCAGTTGCTCGAGATGCAGGCGATGGCGCAAGCCCGCCTCGCAAAATCCCGCGCGCGGTTCGCGCAGGGACTCGAGGATGCGCGTGAGGTGCGGAATGATCTCGAATGGACCCAGAAGAAAGTGACGTGAGTAATTCCCAAGGCTCTCATTTTCCCATTCTTTCGATAAGCGAGGCGGATCTCGAAACTCTGGCAAGCGACTGCAGAAACACAACACTGACTAATTCCTCGAAAATACAGATCTCTGAAGGCCAAGGCGTCAAAGAAGCACTCCAAGGAATACACCAAGGCGCGGGCGCGGTACCCGTCCCCAGACTCGTACTAATCGCCTCATCTCGATTTTGCGTTATTGGCGTTTCCTGCATCGTTGGTTCCTGCAACTTGTTTGAGCTTCTAATCTGGTTGCATTTGAAAGTACATACCCCTGATTTCGAATTTCCGTTTGTTTGATATTTCTGGGCACACAAGGGGGGTGCGATTTGGAGCCTCGGGAAAGAGGTGACGTTGCGAAAAGCAGGGCAAGGCGCGGCAAATAGCCGCGGAATTGCCCTCGCTGCTTTACAGAGGCATCAAAAGCAGGAGTGGACGAACAGCGGGTGCGCGGGGGGTGGTCAAAAAAGCGTGTTCCTGCAGCTTGTAGTGCAGGCGGGCGGGCGTTTTTCGATCTCACGCCCCCTCCCTTCCAGCCAGCGCAGAAATTCCCCGGCACGCCAGACAGGCATACACACACACATCTCCCAGCGCGCGCGGGGGGCGGCTGTTTCACGACGTTATGAATTATGATTGGACAGAGAGCTGGCAACGGTTTTGGGGAAGAGAACGGAGGATGTGCGGCCAGCGTTTTTCAGCCAAAGTACAGTACAACTCACCCACACCCCCTCCCCTTCTGCACACCAGGAACGATCGGAACGACGGGAGCAAGCGCCAGGGCTGCAGCAGTAGCTTTGCTGCGGCCCAGGCGGATCCGCTAGCCATCATTCGCTGGTCCCCACGCGGGTTTTGCTTGTCTTGGGATCACAGTACCAAGGAAACGGTCCGGCAGCCACACATGGGGAACGGAGGGCTGGGCCTGCGGGGGCTGGGCTGGGCTTCTGAGAAGTAGGAGATGGAGGGGGATGCCACACACACACCAAGTCGGGCTCGTGCCCTCCGTTTTGGGGTAAAAAGGATGGGCAGCGAAGGCGGAAAACGGGCGGAGCTTATCCATTTTGGGGCCTGACCATATTACCTCTTGTGGCTAGGGACGATGGAGAGGATGCCGTAGGGTGTGGTGATAGTTAGTGACATAGTTTCTTTTCTCGGACAGCAGGATTTGGTAATCACTCAGGATGTTCTTGCTTCTGTAGGGGTGGTAGTTGGGGCGCTCTCGTATCTCATCGTAGTACCGTAGTAACATTTTTCTTCCGAGTCCCATTCTCGGCCCCGTGACGGTCATAGCCCTCTCGTACCTTGCCCTGCTGGTGCTGAGACACCCTCTCGTGTAAGGACACTGTGCCAATACCCTATTCTGACACCTGGCGTATATCATGTGATCTGGCGATGTGGTGATGCCCAACCCTGCAGCCCCGGCTAGGCCCCCATTTTCTCTTCCAGGATGGGTCACGTGATACCCCTGAATTATTTGAGGACCTTTTCCCACTCTCCCACAATGGGCAGGGCAGGATTTTCGTCCATCCCGCGCCCGCACAAAGAAAGATGCCAATAGATATTGGCAATTGATACCTGATTGCCCAACCGGATCGTGTTCCTGGTGAATATATGTGCCGTGAAAAATCGATCATATCCGGCTCTTCTCCTGCTTCGCTCGCTCGCCTGGCTGCCACGCTTTAGATGTTTCCTTATTCGTTCTTTTTTTTCTTTCTTCAAGTCGCAACCGCCTTTCCACTATGGCCTCATCCTCCTCCTCTTCCTCCTCCGGCAGTACTAGATTGCCTCGGAGAAAGCCAAGATGAACCAGGTGCCGGTCCCAGCGCTTTCGCCTGCTCTAGCCGCTCCCATGGGTTCTCATTGCTGCTCGGGTCGTAGTAGTCGATGTACCATTCCCGGTTGTGACCATGACCGTGGCTACCACCATAGCCGCCGCCGCGTCCTTTGCTGCCGCCAAAGCCTCCTCCTCCGCGTGATGAGGCGGTCCAATCTTGGCCACCGCTGCCAAGGTCGCCCTGCCCTCCTCCTATGGAGGTGGCGGTCGTAGGCCGCGGAGGAAGTGATGGGATAACAGACGGAGGTGGAAGAATAGATGCCCCGGCTTTGTCATCATGATTATCATCATCATCATCGCTGTCGTCGTCGGCGTCGAGATCGATTTCATCGGCGTTGTTGGACTTGACTTTCTTCGTCTTTGACTGCCGCGCCTGCGGATGAGGGGCAGCAGCAGCAGCAGCAGCAATCGCACCACCATCCTCCTTATTCTCCTCCTGTCCCTCACCGTCGGCAATCTGGCTTCTTCCACCACCGCCGCCACCACCAACGCGATGTGATGGCAAAGCCAACATGTTTGCCCCCGTGATGGGTACTTCGCCGTCATCACCACCGCCGTGGTTGTTGAACCTGCGCTTCTTAGACGGCCGGTCCTTGTCCTTCGTCCCGAAGCTGCTGAAGCCCATTGCTGCTGCCATGGCGGCTTCTTCGGGGTCCATTTCATCAGCGGAGTCGTATTCACCGCCGCCTCCTCCCTCGATGCCCTGCTCTTCTGCGTCCATCGATGCGCAAGACCGGTCGGCGCCGGCGCCGGCGCCGGCCTCCTGGGCTGCTGCTGCGAGCCGGGCGGCGACGCGGTCTGGGTGATCCATTTCCTTTTCCTCTCTTCCTTTGTCCCTGGGATTTTAGATTGAAAGATGAGAAATCTGGAGTTGGGGAATGGTGGTGAGATTGGATGATTTTATTATGTTCTACATGAGAGAGAACCTGGGCGATCGGTTGAAGTCGCTGCTGTTGTGGGAATGTGTCACACACAGCCCAATTTTTGTGTTCCTTGATCAAAGCTTGTCGCGATTATACCTTCGGAAGAGTGTCCCCAAGTCAGTCCGCCTGGTGAAATCGGTAGGTAAATTTTCGGCCGGTCAGTCTCGATTATTGAATTGAGGTTGTCGTTGGCTCGTTGCTTCCTTGCTGAGAAGATGCAAGACCCTGAAATTTGGAGGTTCAATCAGGCGCTGTCGAGGCGGCCACTAGGCCAGGGAGACCCCTGCAACCGCCTCCCTCTACCCACTTGCCCCCCCAGCTTTCCCAGCACAGCGGCTCCTTCGCTAAAAATGGCTGTCACTTCTCACATTCATCGAACTCAGCTCAGGTTGCACCGAGAACTGGTGGCCGCATGACGGTCGTTGGTGCAAGATGACGGGCAGGAGAGACACATCCCACGAGGAAACTAAACATCGTTCTAGTGTAGGAGGAGGCATCTTTGAGTCATGTGACTTATTTTCACAACAGTTCAAATGTGAGGCAGTTGCCGTCTCCTCCAACGATTCTGATCAGATCTTCAGACAGTATCTCGGGAATTGAAGGTATGGCCGACTGATCAAGTTTGCCATATGGAGATAGATTTTTGATGGGCTGTTCCTTGTTTCGTCGTTTTTCTTGCCTTATAATTTGACCATTTCTGTTCAATCTCGAGCAAAACCACCCCTTCCCAGTATTGGACCTAGTTCAAGGTCACTCCAGCCTTTGGCCGCGATGCACGTAACTGGGGACGACGGCCTACGAAAACAAGAAATTCTCAATTTGGGGGTTTGATAAACAAAGCCATAGTTATATTCAAAGAAAAATGCTGCAGTGGCCCTCAAAATATATTCGGCATATTGTGAAGGATACCAGGTCCCTACGTAGCCTTTTGAAGACACTCGGAAGAAAAGTGGCGGCTGTGTGACGTAAAATCACGAAGCGTCAAAGCGATGCAATTGCACGCCTGCCTTGGTTCTGAAACTCTTCACCTCATCACTTTAAAATTGAACACCATATATTTACGAAGCATAACAGACACAGAAGCCATAAAATACCTCCATTATAAAATCCACCAGCAACTTATAATAAATGAGGCACTGATGGCAATCATTCATAAGTAAACAAAATGACAACCACCTCACCCCCTGGCCCCGCCAAAAGCTCATCAAGCCCGATCATCACACTTCGCCTACCATCCAAATACGCATCCACCAGCGACAGCAGCAGCAGCAGTAGCGTATTTACCCCTCCGCCACTGGAATGGCTTCACCGCACGTGGAGCGTCACGCACTCCACGCTGAGCATGTGGCGCACGGCGCGCAACGTGCGCATCACGTACACACCGCTCCCGCCGCTGGCCAGCGACCCTTCGCGGGCGCGCATCGACGACCTAGTCGAGTACGAGGCCTCGAGCGGGAAAGGCGGCGTGAAGAGCGTCGCGGGGACCGACACGGCGAGCAGCCCGCCCAACGACAGCAGTGTCTGGGACTGGCGTGGCAAGGGTTGGCTCTTCTTCGTGGGCAGCCACTGGGAGGTGCTGGGCTGCGGTGAGCATACCCGGAATGATGGGAGCACGGAGAGGTGGGTGGTGACGTGGTTTAAGGCCACCGTGTTTACGAAGGAGGGGCTGGATATCTACAGTGATAGGAAGGAGGGCGCGAGCGAGGAGTTAGTGGAGGGGATATTGGCGGCGCTGAGGGGGCTTGATGCGAAGGGGTTTGTGGATATGGCGGACGGGATGTTGCCAGTGGAGATCAGTCTTCCTTGGAAGGAGAAGTGAGGATATGCTGGGTGATTTACTGTGCTCAAATTGATGTCGGGAGGCTTCGTACCAAAAATACGTGCGGATGAGTTGGTCATTTAAGAAACGTTTGTGTTTGAATATGATTTTGCTATTTCAGCGCAGTTTGCTTTCTCAGCGTAGCTGTGCTATTTCATCATAAATGCTATCTCAACATGGTTCATTATTTCAACAATGGGGTATCTCTACACGGTATGAATGGACTGAATCGGAATTTCAACGCTCATCGGCGCGGCTGTGGCGGTGTCTGCTGCTGTGCCTGTCACTGTCATGAAGGCCACGTTGCCGGTGTTCCCGATGCTCTCGACGCTCACTCTCCCGGCGGTGGTGTCTATCGCCGTCCCTGTAGCGGTCAGATCGGTCATGGCGCCTCTCTTGATCGCCATCATCGGCTCCGTGCGAATGACGATGGCGTCTGTCATCTTCCCTGTATCGCCGCTTCTCGTAGCTATCCTCTTCATCGCGGTGATGGCTCTCGCGGCGTCTATAGGAAGATTCTTCCCGTCGAGGCGATCCTGACCGTCGATGATGAGGGCTAGATCTGTCCGCCGCCCGGATCCTCTCTCCCTCGCGCTCGGTTTCGTCCCGCCGTGTTCTCTTGAGCTTCTTTTCCCGCCGCTCTTCCTGTCTCAGCAGCTCCAATTCCCGCTTCCGCTGCTCGGCCTCTTGCTTTCGATTCTTTTCAAGCTCACGCACTTTGGCTGCGCCCCATTTCATCATTGCAAGTGGGTCGCTCGCGCTGAGTCTCGCAGCCTCGCGTACCTTCCTATCAGGGTCATCTTTACCAAACACATTTTTGGTCGGCACCAGAGAGCTCGCAGCATCGCCATCTGGCGTGGCATACCAAACATTCGTGAGTCCCAGGCCGTCCTTGCCGGCTGCATTGACGAGCCGCATCTGATACTGGTCTTGGAGCTCGCGTTTCTTCTTGGCAGCCTCGCGCTCGGCCTCCTCGTTCTTCTCACCGTGTGTTCCGTGTATGGGGCGCTCGTCGGCTTCGCTGAACAAGGAGATGTGACCCTTGCTGTCAACCAGGGAAATGGAAGAGGACGCCTTGACGGAAACTGTAGCGAGTCTATTCGCAGCCGCACTACCAGCCTCGAAATTCTCCCGCGCTATTCGCAGCTCAAAGTCGGTGTCATCCTCGCCCACCCGTTTGCGCTTCCGAGCACTTCGAGCACCATAGTCGCGGGTGCGGTGGTGTCCTCCGGCAGAAGAGTCGCCCTGTTTGTCTTCTTCGGGAGGCGGTGGGAGCGGAGGTGGCGCTTCTCCGCGCAAGATGGCTAGGCGGCGCGCGGCATCTACTTCCTGCATGCGCTGCTCCTCGGCTTCCTCGCGGGCGCGAGCAGCAGCCTCATCGCGCTGTACCCTCGCGACGTTGTCGGCATTGTAGACATTCCAAGATTTCTTACCAAGGAGATGTCTGATAGGGGCATAAATGTCAGCATTGGCATCAGCAGGGGAGGAACGCGCCTTGTGACGCGGCGGCGGGGGGACTGACAGAACCATGGTGGTGGCCGATGCGCCGGCATGGAATGTTGATTGTTGAAGGTTCAGAAGTCGCGAACACGGTGCTCAGTGAACACTGATAGCTGCCCTACCGTTTAAGGCCACTGCAGTGGCCGACAGCAACGTCAGCCCAGGTGCCCCGCAAGCAAGGGTCTAGGGGTCAGCCTCAACTGTTTCAACCCCACCTAAGCCAGCCCGACAGGCAGTAGCGAACATTAAAAAGCGTCCTCTCAGTGGCCAAGCCATACAGCACCCGTATATCTTGTAGCGTGCAACTTATATCAGACTGTCGTCGTGGGGCACAGCTGAAACGACAACCTAAACTTGGTACGTAGCCAAGGGAGATTCCCAACTACAGAGCTCAACACGCAATTCGAGGTGACGACGATTTACTCTCAGCAGACAAGGTATGTTCTCCTCCCACGGATATACTTAATCCATCTGAACCTCGTATGTGAAACCTGCCGGGCAGAGGTTAACGAAAGGCCACGGCGCATTCGTTCCTGCAACCTCACAAAGACAACCTAACCAAAGCCCTCCAGGCAGGTACCATCTAGTTCTACGGCCACGTCACGCTTCTCGATCTACAAACCTCCCTCGAACACCTACAACCTCTTTCTTCCTTCCCTCGCCAGCCTCTCTGGTTTTTCTGCGACTCGATCGTCAGCATGGATTTGCGCAATAACCTCTTTGGCAAAGGGCCCCGTGCAGGCGGCGCCCCTCCTCCTCGCCAGAGCCCCAGGCCGGTCCCTGCTGGCGGTGATGGCGGAGGATATGCGCCTGCGCCAGGGAACTACGACCCTTACGGCGCCCGTTCGCCCGGACGACAAGCCAGCGCAGGATACGGCGACGGCGGAGGATATGCCAATGCTCCTCCGCCCCCTACATACAACCAAAAACCCCAGTCCCGTGGCCGATCAGTCCCGCTGAGGCTTGCAAAGGTGGAGGACAAGACGCTTCAGAACATGTACATCTTTGGCAACATCTCCGCTGTGTCACCGAGAGACTTCCCTCCCAACAAGGATGGCTCCGATATCTATATCCGCCTGACCGGGCCGCAGCTAAGAGGCGACTATGTTGTCACAGCCCGCCCAACCCCGGGCTTCCCAGACGGCTGCATCAGTCTGTCGGATCCGCAACGTACATGGTGCGGGGTCGGCATGATGGACGAACTGGTCGGCGAACTATACGACGTCTTTAGCCAAGGTGGTGCGGCGTATATCGGCGCCATGGATCTCGAGGTCGGATTTGCGTCCCAAAAGAAGTTTGTCGACAGCCCCTACGACCAGGATGAGCTGGCGGCAGTCTTTGTTAAGACGTTTCCAAACCAGGTCTTTGCGCCGGGGCAGAGGCTGCTTCTGGACGTCAAGAACATCCCACTGGCGATACTCGTCAGAACTGTGACATTGATCGACCTCACAATGTCCCAGAAGCCCGGTTCCGAAGCCCCTACGCGCAGTGACCCGACGGCACGTGGTATCCTGACGAGCCAGGCCAGCATAGGGTTCTTCAAAGATGCAAAGTCGCCCCTGAAGCTCAAGGCCTCCAACAAACGACCCGCAGCCAACGCCATCATCAGCCCGGATTTCAAGTTCGAGGATATGGGTATTGGTGGTTTGGACGCCGAATTCTCCACCATCTTTCGCCGTGCCTTTGCCTCCCGTATCTTTCCTCCTGGTCTCATCGAGAAGCTCGGTATCATGCACGTGAAAGGCATGCTGCTGTATGGGCCGCCGGGAACCGGAAAGACGCTGATTGCCAGACAGATTGGCAAGATGCTAAACGCCAGAGAACCCAAGATCATCAACGGCCCTGAAGTCCTGAACAAGTACGTTGGTCAGAGTGAAGAAAACATCAGGAAGCTCTTCGCCGATGCAGAGAAGGAATACAAGGAGAAGGGCGACGAGTCTGGTCTGCACATCATCATCTTCGATGAGCTGGATGCTGTGTGTAAGCAAAGAGGCTCCGGTGCTGGAGGTGGCACGGGTGTGGGTGACAGCGTCGTGAACCAGCTGCTCTCCAAGCTTGATGGTGTTGATCAGCTCAACAACATTCTCCTCATCGGTATGACCAACCGAAAGGATATGATTGATGACGCTCTGTTGCGTCCCGGTCGTCTTGAAGTCCAGATCGAGATCTCCCTTCCCGACGAGACGGGTCGTGGGCAGATTTTGAAGATTCATACGTCCAAGATGAAGGAGAACAAGGTGATGGGTGAAGACGTCAATCTTGTGGAGCTGGCTGCTCTGACCAAGAATTTCTCGGGTGCTGAGCTCAGCGGTTTGGTGAAGTCTGCCACGTCCTTTGCGTTCGCAAGAAACATCAAGGTCGGTACGATGGCTGGTGTGAGCGAAGAAGTCGTCAACATGAAGGTCGACCGGAATGACTTTCTCAACGCCTTGAACGAAGTCAAGCCCGCCTTCGGCGCCGACGATGAAGAACTGCAGGACGCATTCCCCTACGGTATCATTCATTTCTCGAACAGCATCAAGGCCATCCTCAACGACGGCATGCTTGCTGTTGAGAGTGTCCGGGTGCAGGAGAAAATCAGGCATACGTCGGTACTCCTGCACGGGCCATCCGCCAGCGGGAAAACTGCGCTGGCTGCTCACATTGTTAGAACACCTGAATTTTGTGATTGTGGAAGCTTTGACTAACTTTTCTACTAGGCTATGAAATCGGATTTCCCATTCATTAAGTTGATTACCCCGGCGTCCATGGTCGGCTTCCGGGACGAGCTCGCCAAAAAGGACTATCTGCACAAGATCTTCACTGATGCTTACAAGAGTCCTTTGAGCATGCTTATTATTGGTATGTTGTCATAATTCTTGTAGTGCTTTGTCTTGCATATCTACAATGCCCCTTTTCCAATATCTAACTTCCTTCAGATAACTTGGAGCGTATGATCGAGTGGAATCCTGTTGGACCTCGTCTATCCAACCCAATGATCCAGACGCTTATCACTTTGCTGCAAACACCACCACCGAAGGGCCACCGATTGCTGATTTTGGCCACCACCTCGCAACGCTCCGTGATGGAGCAGCTTGATATCACCACGGCATTCGATCGCCAAATACCTGTTCCTGCCGTGCAGGATCTTCGCGAGCTTGGCGCCATTCTGGAGAAAACCGGCGCATTCCCGACGCCTGCTGATGTTAACGAGGCCCTCAATGCTGTGCGTTCGTACAGCAATTCAGATACCGTCGGTGTTGGGATCAAGACCATCCTCACGACAGCTGAGACCTCCAAGCTCAGCGCTGAGCCCAGTGAATGGTTCGCTGAGCAAATAGCTCAGCAGATTACGAGGTATCGGTCGTAAAAGGGTGGTTGACAATGTATGGATTTGCAAGCGGATTACACAAAAACGTGTAACAAAGATCTATAAATATATAGCAATGGAATACAGAGCGCGGCAGCCTGTTTGAATGGTTATGGCTAGTCTTCTACGATAACTCTTGCTGTACTGGTTACGTGAACCATCCACATCCCCTTCCGAACTTTTGCCCAGGACCAGGACCACGTCTTGGGGAGCCAAAAAATAGAGAGAGAAACTAGAGCGAGTAGACCGCGCAGATCAAGCGGTTTTTATCACTTACTCGCTGTCAGATGAGTACTATGTTTACATGCGCCTTTTTGAACTAAGCTACATTATGAGGCTTAAGTCGTGTCTCCTCGTCGTGACTATATCCATACCTCACCGAAATAAGTGGGGGATGCAAGACCGTAGTACGGCGCCAATCATCCAGTTAGCCACTTTCTTGCCCCGTTTTTACAGTTTTTTATGTATAGAATTATTTCAGTCCTGAGGAGGCAGCTTCGGTGCTGATGGTTTACGTGTAAAGTATGTATATATAACATATTAGTATTCCTAGGTACAGTTGTACATGTACAATCTGTTCTGTTATGTTTTTCTACGCCATCAAAAAAATGGCTTCGATGAAGATATATTTCCTCATCCACCAGGTGCGTCTTTTCCGAGATTCCCACTAATGAACACAACCAAAACAGCGGCATATCTAGAAATTAAAGGCAGTTAGGCAGTGCCTCTGTCAGAGAGAGATGGAGAAGGGTGTATAGAGCCCTTATCAGAGAGAGGTGGAGAAGGGTTTGAAGACTCACGCGGCTGTGGAGCCAAATACTTCGGATCTCTTTGCGTTAGTAAGAAGACCGACACTGGCTGAGAATAGTATTGTAAACAAAGCAACGAGGCCGAGTTTCAGGGTGTCAGATGTCACGTTATACAGGACAATGGTAGCACCGAGTAAAAGCAGAGCGGCGAGAATAGTGCTCAGATATGCGATAAAGGATGCGATTTTGCGGCCGGATGCGTAGTCGACGGCCGAGCTGCTGGATGAGTTTCCGTGAACTGGTTCGTCCTGATAGTTTTAGTCTTTGGTGTGCGTGGGACTGTTGATGGTGAGAGAGAGATGAGAGTACCTTAAAAAGATAGCCAAAATTGTCCTGGACAAACACGGTCAGTCTGTCCCGGTGATCACTGGCGTGGAGTGCAACGAGGTCATCTGGGTCGTCGTAGAGGGAGCAACTATTGCCGCCGAGAGTTGGAAATGCTTCTGGCGTCTGGGGTCTGCCGTGGAAGAAGTTGAATCTAAATGCTTTGAGGGTTTTTCGATCCGGCGGCGGGATGGCAGCTAATGTGCTTTCAAAGAGCATTGCTTCTCCTAGTTTGCCCGTCATGAAGCCATCAGCGTAAGGATCCTTAGGCTGGCGTTTTACACAATAGTTCCACTAACTGTATTCTTTCAGAGTGGCTCGTATTTGATGTACAAGAGCCATTCGTGACGGATTACTCGTGGCTCTCGCCTTGTAGTCTGCCCAATGCCTGAGGGACTGCAAAGTTTCCATTCGTGCATCTTCGGAATCGTATGTATCAAGTTTGGCTTGCAGATCTGCAAGTTCGCTTTGTAACAAGAGTAGATTTCTTGCTGCTAATCGATTGAATCGTTTGAATATGGCTGCTGTTCCATCGCGGTCGCTAGCAACAAATGCTGCCAGCGAAGGAAAGCCGTCGACGAAACGATCAGGGGGCTGCATTTTGACAGAGCAATGTGAGAACAAGTTGGATAACAAGCGTCTGTGACCCCGGCGGTCCCTCTGCAAGAAGGTGTCACCGATCAGCCCTTGGCGAGCTAATGTGCTGGTTTCTGCCTGATAGCTCGTTCGATTGATTGGTTGATGATACTGGGACGCTGTACGATAAACCCAAGGCTTTTGGTGCACTGCCACGTAAATTGGCGGTTCAGCTGCTCGATCTTTAATTTTTGCTGTTTCCGACATACTTGGACAAAGTCCTTGTTGCAAAAAAAGAATAGCGCGATAAATCCTGCTGCTACAACTTGAATCAGTAGACCATTAATTTTGGCCTTACATCTTGACAACGGATCCCACATCTCCTTCGGACAAATCCCCCGTGCCAAGACGGAGCACTACGGACAATGGATATTGATTTTGATAATAAATGGGCACTGAGTCTCGTCATTGACGAGTTGGATGTGAGCGATGCGTTTCCTAGTAGCAGCGAGCGACCCTTCTTGCGAGGTAATAACAATTGATTTTTATACTGATATTATCAACCAACTATGTAGAGCCCTGGTACTTCACGCCTCAGAAGAGAGCCTACACTCTTCATTGGTCGCAACGGCGACTATCAAATCGAATATCCCAGCCCCAGCGTACATCTGGATTCCGGAGATTTTGATGCCAGCGACTCTACCGACAACCGGGACTCTGCGGACAATACGGACAATATAGACTCTGCGAACAATAAAGACTCTACAGACAACAGGGACCCTTCAGATAGCAAGGACTCTACGGATAACAGAGACTCTACGGAATTGTCATTCCGACACCTCTACACGCCGAGATCTCCAAATCGAAGTTTAAGAAAAAGCAAACGTCTCGTGGTTCCCATCGTTATCGAGGGAAGCTCTGGCTGTATCAAGGTCACTGCCTGCCCAGACACTGGATCTGACAAGAATATCATCTCACAAACTCTCGCCCTCGACATGGGGCTTGTAGTGAACCCGAGCCAAGGAGAAGAGAAGTTTGAGATGGCTAATGGGAGGATTGTCGAAGCCATTGGTGAAGTTACAGCACGCTGTTCATTCGAAGCAGGGGGAGGGAAGGGCAATTCAACTGCTCTTGAGTGCCTCTTCTATGTCTTCCGTACTCTGGCAGTACCCGCCATCCTAGGTTTGGAATTTTTGGCTGAGACGGAAACGCATACAAAGTATAGAGACCGCATGGTGGAAGAGCTTATTCCCCCGGGGCAGGTTTTGAGGGTAAACCTTATCAATAAGCCCAAGAGACACGTCGTTTGTCAGCTGGATACGTTCATTGGGTGCGCGAGCACCGATACTGGATCGGACCTAGATCTTGTCAGCCCGCGATTCGTAGCCTCTAGGGATCTACACATCGAGCCAGTCATTCACCAAATCCAGTTCGCGGACGGTAGCTACGGTCTCACTGAAGGCAGGGTTTCAGGGAGCTTCTCCGTGGGCCATTATGATGAGGTATCGGGTTTCACCTCGCGGGGTGAGCCTACTGAAATTGTGTTTTATCTGCTGGATAATCTCACATCAGACATTTTGCTCGGGGAAGACACAGTGGTGGATCTCGACATATTCAACAGGCACTCGGATTCGTTCTTACCCAGCCTTCCAGAGGTCGGTATGTCGGAACTCAATATCATCCGTTATATTGGAAAAATAGAGGGAGTTGTCTCTGGGGTGTTGCAGAGCACCACGGACTTTCTTAAAAGGAAAGGATCAAAATACCCAGAGTTATTTCCGTCCGGTGAGCAATTTTCCAGTCCGCTCTTATGACGAGGACGAAGAACAGCAAAAGCGCCAGACATATTTCTGGTCCACAATCTAACCTTGGGCCCCAAGCAGATACATCAGCGTTGCGGGAGCCACTAGGACTGAAGCAACAGCGCGAGAACGCACGACGAGAAGAACAAGA
Organism: Podospora didyma; assembly: GCA_033439775.1. NCBI lineage: Eukaryota > Fungi > Ascomycota > Sordariomycetes > Sordariales > Podosporaceae > Podospora > Podospora didyma. The sequence continues at coordinate 3,690,831 of JAULSW010000003.1, forward strand.
ATGTAATGGAACTATCAGTTCCCCGACAATGTAGGCGAAGCCTGTTCCATCCAATAAAGCCAATCATGGTTCACTAAACTTCTTCAAGTGTAGAGCAATATCTTCTCGAGCATGTCTTGGGTGACCGTGGCCTGCATTTACACACTCAGCCCAGTGTCATTTGCTACTCAAACGGCACGGCTAAGCTCTCATCCTCTTCCCAAGGGCTAGAAATTACAATCGATCCCAGTCATGTCAGATCTGCAGAGAGGTACATATCTGATGATGGATCATATAAGGCAGTCTTACGCTTCGTAAATGGACAATGTCTGGTTTTTTGCTTCTTGATTGCTGACCTTGGCGACCCATCATGGACACGCGTTCCATCTAACGCTTTTTGCCAGTGGGTTAGACGTATCAATCCGGCGGCTATCTATGATGAAAACAAGTACTAGATAAATTAAAGCTGGATCGGTTTCAGTATAGTTGTCTGATAGGCCGCAAGACGTCGCGGGCTTATCTTGTCTCTATTATTCTTCACCCTGCGGAACGAATGGGTATACTGTCCATGTTTTACACATCGTCAGGAAATGAGAGGATCTAGCGACCGAATAAACATGGACGATATATCATAACTACGATCCGGAGATCAGATACCCTCACCAATACACTTCCCTCGTTAACTCGATACTCTACCACGCTCTTGAAACAGAGCATCGGCTGATATTTCACAATGCACTTCCTATCCCTCGTTACTAGCCTGCCAAATCTCATGGCAGTCTAGTCGCAGCCAGCACGACCATACTCAACCCTACGCGATCTTTTCTCTCAACAAGTATAATAGTCCCTCCCTTTTTCCTCGCAAGCCACCACCCAGACAAGCCTACACACCCTCTCACTCTAAAAAAGGGCAACGATAGCTGCATGATGATAACGTACGGACGTACATGTATGCACTGCAGCAGTTGTTGGAAAACGCAATGACTAGGTACGGTATCCTGATTTGGCCCCCTCCATCCTACGCCTTCTTCCACGCATTCCCGCGCTGTGGGATCTAGACGACTGGGAGAGGGAAAGGGAAGGAAGCGGGCCAAAAAAAGAAAAAAAAGACCAAAAGAAGCCCTCGATTGGAATTCAGGGTCTGGTGTGTGTGGGCCTCTTGAGAATGTTGCAAGGGGGTTGGTGTTCAAACCTTGTCAAGCTTGTGTTGTGCTCAGTTATGAAATAGAAATAAGAAAAGAAAGCGAAACTTGATGCAATGCTGCAATCAATCGCTCATCACAGACACCCACTCACTCACTTTTCCATCCACAAGAAACGAGAGTCAAATCGTCAATGCTGTTCACCCAGTAAAGGAAACAACCCCATTTCAAGGTCTTCTCCACTCGGAGAAACCAAAAAAGAGGCCCCAGAATTGACAGGTTGACAAAACTGGGTGTATCCTCGCCCGAAAATCAGGAACATATGTGTGCCAAGACAGGTCGAGAACACTCTCTCCCTGCCGGCGCCGTCAGATTCTTAAAACCTCTAGTGTAGCTAGCCGAAAAAGAAAAAAAAAAAGTCTTGGGACGAGGGCACCACGCAACAAGCAAGCATGGCAGTGACCAGTAGCTAAAAGCTAAGATCAATTGAACGGTGAGAATGCTCAATGACAACCTGCTGTTAATAAATTGGCCTGCGATTTACGAACGACATGGCATGGGGGCACGGATAGATATTGAGATCAACCCGGCATTCTCTCGCTCTAATTTCAACACCAATGCTTAGCTTGGCGACGACGACGGCAGTAAGGTTCGGGACGGAGGGACCCTTTCACTTTTAGGTCCCGCCGCCCGCCGTGGCGTTGGCGTTTTAGGGGACCAGACCATATCCGTGGCGCCTTCGTTTTTTCCAATGTTACCATTCTGATATCCGCAGTCCGAGAATGCGGCGCCAGACTCGGCTCGCTTAGGGAAAAGAACAAGAAAAAGGATACATGAGTGTCATGAACCTTTCTTTTTCGTGACAATGTTCGGGCGAGGGAGACATTACAGACTGCAACACTCGAAGCGGTGTGTGATGGGATGCTGCTGTATGTAACCTGCAGGGATTGCACAGTTCACTGGCCCACCGGCCTTTCCTAAGTTTCGGTCCATAATGAATCCCATTGAGCGTCGTTGGGCCCCAGGGACGGCGGCTGCTCTCTTCCTCCCCTCTCCCACTGGGGGACAACTCTTTGATACGGGACATTGGGACCTGCCGTGCAACCCAGACACGACAGGTAACCATCACAGAACGACCAGTGACGGGGCTTGGCTTCGACGCCACCGTGTTGATGAGGCCATCTTGAAGACGGGGGAGGGGGGCGGGGGGGTTGGAGCTAATTTCCCGCCCTGGTTCAAATCTTCATATCACCGTTGCTCTGGTCATGCTGGGGAGAGGAGGAAGGGCGAGGGGGACGGGGAAGCGAACTTGCAAAGTCTGCTGGCTGGGAACCATACGGATGCCATCCGCCTGCTCCGTCGGCTCCAAGAGGTCCCAGAAGGAGGTAGGATCGCGGCCGACCTGGAACGGGGGCCCACAGGAATGCTAACCCGGCGGCGTAGGCGGGGTGGGAGGAAAAAAGGCCATTGCAAAAGGCCGTGAGATGAGGGGTAAAAGCCGGTGTCGTCCGACGGCCCCGACAGCACTGGCCGGCTTTATCGTGTCATTTTTGGACATTGGGGCTCATGGCACGGACATGACCGCAGAGAACTTGACGACATCCGCAATTGTCTGGCCGACAGCTGACTGTTTCTGCAGTCGTATCAAAGCTGTGCAGTACTTTCCAGGAGACCTTTTTCTGATAATGGGCAGCCGTTGACCTCAATTTGACTGAATGGGAGACCATAGAGCGTGATAAGCCGCGCCACTCGAAACGGATGGTGGACAAGAAGCTGGGCTTTCCCAGCAACCGCAGGAGGAGCAGGGTTGAGATCCCCAACTCAATTCTTGGGATGCTTCTTTCGGCGTCTGCATGATGGGACCCATTTATTATCTCCTGTCGAGACGGCAGAGCGGGTTGTTTCGTCGTTCCAACCGTCTGGGAAATGAAAGCATGATGTCAAGCCCAGCTCCCGAGTGTGAGGACGAGTCGGTTTTGGCTATTTCAGTGCTCTCGTTCTGTTGGCACCTGTTGAATACGTATTACACGTACCGATGATACAAGGGCCGCCACAATGGGTTGGCAGCACACACCCACACCAAGTACGCGTACAAAAAGCCGTACATAGAATCCGTCCGTATCCGTACGCGCAGTCGAGTCCCAAGCCCTCCAGTTTCTGCCTCGGTCCTGCATCAAACATTGGGAAAAAAGCGCAGATGACGTACACGGTGGGACGAATGGCACTGATGGCAGAGACAGAAATGCAACTCCAATTGCTGACCTGGGACGCCTCGATGATGTCGACAGCTGGTGACAGACCGTCTTGTGCCCCGTGCTGTCCCACCCACCACTGCCGACGCGCATCATCAAGCCCGAGAATGTCAGCTCACTGTCCCCATCAAGTGCGCTAGGCTCGGTCGAACCGTGCGCGCGGTACAATTTTCGATGGTGCCCTTTCCTTGCATAGCCGGACGACTCCTTTTCCTGGTGCGAGCGAGGCTGTTCCAGTTCGTTCGAACTCGGCTCTTCAAGTGTCTCTCAAGTTGATTCAATCCAATACTTTCATTTTGCTGCAAACAACGGGACGAAAAATGTGTAGTGCGGTGCCAGGCAAACAACTCTCCTTTGGGCTTACCTTATCTTTGCAACTGGTGGCCTGTCTAGGTGGGCAAGCGAAGCGAAGAAGCGGGAGGGATGGAATGGAAAGCCCCAACCACTGGCGGCACACCAAAAATCTTCACAACCGGGGCGCTTTCCTCTGTGCTCACGTCGCTCGCCTGGTGTGTCTGTCTGCGCGTGCCGTGCCAACCCCTGTCCAAAGCGGGCCAGCCACAGCAAATTAGTACCCGCCCCCGGTCCTTGCATCGAGGTCCCCTGTCTTTCCAAGCTCAAGCCCCGTGCTCCGTCCATCCCAAGTTCGCCAATTCCATGCGAGCATGCCTGTCTCCCCCAGAGCGGCTCAGCAGGTGCGCTCCAACCACGAGCTGCAAAGTGCCTTTCCCACGGGCTGATCTGAGTCTGTGGCTTGAAGTTTCGCTGAAGAAAGTCTCAGGAGCTGATCATCTTCGGATTCTTCAGCGCTCCGCATTGGATGCTTCGCGAGATCCGGCGATCGGGTCTTTCCAGTACCTTTCGGTCGACCAGTGGGCGATCGGCGAGTTGTTGCCTCTGGCGATAGTAGCGTGTTTGTCCCACCGTCCCATCTTTGCAGCGCCGTGCGAGAGCCCGTCGCGGGTGACTTTTTACCCTGTTTTTGGCGGCCCAGCACTGTGCGCGGCACGCTAGACAACCACACCTCCTGAACTCCCGTCCGTCGTTTGCTCCCTGTCACCTCACAGTGGAGGTCGCCGGTCGGTGCTTGCCTGTCCAACCCTCCCTCCTTCCCGCCCCCAGGCCTGGCACTGGCAACCTGCTCGCTCTGGCTGGATAAACAGACCCCAATTCACTCCTTCTTCACGTCGGGCGACTCGACTCAGACCCTGACCCAACCAGAGGCGAAAAGGCGTCAGACTTCACCCTAACTTCGGCCGTGTTCACATTCTCCATGTCGCCCGCCACAGACCTCTCCGCCCGCCGCCGCAGCAGCAGCCGTCGCTCTGCTCGATAGGAAAAAAGCTGGAGTGCCACCGCAATGGAGGCGGCCGATGTGCCACTGGCACCTCCTCTACCGCTGCCTCTGGCCACGGGCCTGACGACGCGCTTTCGACAGCAGCAGCTGGCCCAGAGAGAGCAATCGGCCCGAGACGCCACATCGCAATCCGAAAAGTCTCAGCGCGATTTGCGATTCCGGCGATCACCGCCTAAATCCGCGAAAGATGGCGACAAGTCCCCCCTCGCCCGCTGGGCCTCAGGGGCGGGCGTCGCCAAGGCCAAGATGCGCTTCTCGCCGAGCGCGCCGCAAAAGTCGCTCTTGCCCGTCACGGAACGAAAGTCGCAGGAGGACAACTTGAATGGGCTGTCAGCGCGCCGGACAAAGAAGGGCAGCCAGGAGGATGACAAGTGGGAGCTGACGCCCGACGGCGGCTCCGCGGGGCGCGAAGGGAGGCAGTTTGCCGTGGCGAATGTTGGGAATAATGGTCGCATCTACCTAAGGTAAAAAAAAGAAAACCTTTGGCGTCCTTTGTGATACCCACGCTGCCCACCAGGCACTTTGCTGGGGCTTTTGTTGACATATTTTCCCAGGCCCACCATCCGTCCAGCGAACCAGCGCTACCCACAACCGCACTTCGTGTTTCCCATGACACCGCCTGGCACCGCTAGCCTGGACGCTCTGTCTCCAGACAAACGCCACGAAGTAGAGGACAGTACGCACTTTCAGGACAGCCAATGGGCGCCGGGTCATGTACCTTCTACCCCAACGTCCCCCAGGCATGAGCATCTTGGTGATAAACTCATCAAGGGCCGGGTACGCCACCGTCGTGCTCTGTCAGACTCGACTGTTCCCGAAACCAGCATAGCCCGTGAGTCCGAGCCAGGAGGCTTCAAGATCGTAATTACCCATCCAGGTGACGAGCAAAGGCCCAAGACTGTCGAAGACTTGGACGCATCCCGATCTCCACTGCTCGAGATTTCCATCCCCTCTTGGAGGATAGGCACGCCGAGATTCAGTGTCCGCGGGACCCCATTTATCCGTGGCTCGTCTTATGCGCCGACTGAAGACATCCGCTCCAGCACTGCTTCGTTCTTGCGCCGCACTCCCCGAGACATGACGCCAGATACGACTTCAAGACAGATCCCAAGTCAGATCCCAAGTCAGATCCCCGAGATACAACTCGCCCCGGCCGACGATATATCGAGACCACGTGGCATGACGTCGCCCCGTCTTCCACCCCCGCTACGATCAACTTACATGTCGACTCACCTGGTAATTGAGCCTGCTATGTTTGACGCGCTGACTTTCAAGCCCGCATGCGACGATCGGACTATCGTGAGATACTCTGTCTCAGGGGGTGTGACCGCCGCAACGCCCCCCCGCCTGGTGGCCGAAATCACATCTCCCAGCTTCCTAGACTACGAGCTGCTGTCAGATTTCTTCCTAACATTCCGGGCATTTCTCGAACCTTCGGACCTGCTTCGCATGCTGTTTGCACGACTTAGGTGGGCGTTGGCACGAGACGACGAAGTGGGCATGGTGGTACGGGTGCGCACGTTCGTCGCCCTGCGCCATTGGATCCTCAACTATTTCATGGATGATTTCGTGGTCGACTACAGTCTGCGCGTCACATTTTGCGGACTACTTAATAATTTTGTTGACGAGCTTTCGCAAGATCCGAGGGGACGGAAGGTGCAGCTTAAGATACTGGCCGAGCTCAAGAAGTGCTGGCGGAGGGTATGCGCCCAGTATTGGGATGGACCCGAGTTCGATGCGTCTTTGGGACCGGAAATCCCGATCTCGCCCGGAGGTATTGCTGGCCATCGCGATCCAAGACTCGACCCGAGCTTTTGGCTCAAGCTTGAGGCTGGGCCGCCGCAGCTGGAAGGCCCCATTTTACCGACAACGCGTGAGCAAACGAGTTTCTACGCTGATGTCTCGAGGGCTGGGCATATCGACTCCATCCTGGTTGGCGATAGGCCTGGCACCCCTGAGAAACGCCCTTCCGAGGAGGGCGTCTTGCAGAGAAACCCAGCCTCGCCCACCAGTATTGCCAGCCTGGATGTCGTCTCTTGCTCGCTGCCGACTAAGAACATGCGGTTTGCGCAGCCCGGGGCCCACTACCCACTGGCTGCGCACCCTGTTGACCCGAGCTCGTTATACAATCACTCGGATCCCATCGCTACCACTCCCCGCGCTTTGGTTGGCAAGCGGGTTCGTCCTCACCACCACTCGCACAAGCGAAACGGCAGCCTCAGCGATTCCCTGCGTGAACACGCGACCCCAACCGAAAAGGTTATCTACAAGAGTGCTGAACTTCTTCTCACTCTCCCATATGCGGGCAGTCTCGTTCGTGGCAATCTGTTTCCGCCTGGGCAAGCCTTCGTAGAAGTGCTCTCATCAGACGCTGCTGGAGCGGCAGCAAGGCATACGACCTTACTTCAGCCTCTAGCAGCCGAGTCGCCGAAGGAGAAGCTCACAGCAGCTTCTGCTATGTCGGGACAGGGCATGAGGAAGCTTTTGGGTAGTGTACGGCGTGCTCTGAGCACGAGAGGACAGGTCATGTCGCCCACCCAAGGCAACTTCCTAAACATCTCGCCGCTTGGACCACGGGGCGCAACGACTAACAGACTGCCCGGGACTGCGATAGTACCACAGGCGCGGCCACGACAAAATGGCGTTCGCCCTCCTGTCCGAATCGACGTGCTCGGCGCTGAGATTGCAGAGGATTTCAAAAAGGCTGTGCGGGAAGACGCTTTGGCGGAAGCCGAGAAACATGGTGGGTATTTGTCACCTCCGGTAGGGGGCTCGAATATTCCGGGTGAGATGCTGGAATATTCCGCGGCACACATGGACACAACAATAGGGCTTGCGGATGCGCAGGATGCTCGACCCTCGAGCGATATGGGAATCACGACTGGCAGCAAGTCTATCGTCATCGTTGACGATACCGATCTCCTTGATAATTATCCTGCCATGACAGGCGCACTCCCGGTTCTCAGCCCGTCCGTGGAAGCATCCGCCGATACCTTCGTGCAGAATGCGGCAGACCCAACACCTCCAAACACGCCGCCAGGCCGACCCATTGGAACACCGAGGAGGTCGTCGTATATCCTTAGCCAGCACGTGTTGCGCCACTCACTGTCGGCTGATCCACTGCCGCCTTTCATCCCAGATATGGACGGCCTCAACTCTACCGCCCGACCGTCCGTTGACTCTACGCGCCCCTCCATAGACTTTCGGAACCCGAACAGACCCCCTCTTACCAGCGTGCGAGGCCAAGTGAGGCACCGCTCAAGCAGGTCATACACCTCGAACCGGTCTCATCATCGACGCTACGCATCGTTTACCAGTGGGATTAATCCTCAGCCAACAATCCGGAGCTTCGATGCCACGACATATTCAGAAGGCTCCGTGGACGACTCGTCCCAAATCATGGTCCCACAGCCGCTTCGAGTTCTTAGGAGAAGACCGGGTGGTGATCTCCGTGCTGTCTCAAATGTCGGCGATCTTGACCCCGTCATGTTGAGGAGATCACGCTCGGTCGGGTCCCTCACCACATACACAGACTCGTTGCGCAGCTCCTATCTCCGCAGTCTTGTTCATGACTCCAGCGGCTATGTAGATGTGGTCACCAGCGATTTCTCCTCTCCAAACCGGGGCGAGACTTTTTCTCTTGGTGCAATTGCAGAGCAGAATCCCAAGCGGAACCTCTCGCTTTTTAGTACACACTCGTCCAAACCAATCATGCGCCCTTCCTTTGAGGCTGAGGCGCAGAAGTTAGCTCAGATCCCCGACGATGTATATGATGATGGCGGAGTGGAGTCAGCATTGCTCAAGTTGGAAGGGAAGTACGAAAGGAGGATTGCCAAGTTATCAATGGACTTGAAGAAACCGATACCACAACTGGAGATATTTCCTGAAGCTGACCAAGCGGAGAACGACGACCCATTGGTGACCACCGAGGAAAAGAAGGAACACCGCCACGTGCACGTTGGGGACGAGCCTATTCCTTCATCTCCCGTCCTTCCGACTGTGACAAACATGAAGAGCAGTTTATTGGACGTCACAGGCCGCCGCAAAGGAAATGAAGACGTTCAGTCCTTCTTGTCGGATGATTCAAGGGCATCGTACTCATCTATTCCGTTGTTGGAACGCGGTCTACTCACGGATGACGACCACAGCAAGCGATCGGTGACACGCGAATGGACAGACCGCTCTATCTTACAAGGACCCGACGAGGAGGGGCAGGAGACGCCCGAGGATCACAGCACGCATGGTTCGCAATACCCTTCGTATGACTTCATCCAGAAGACACAGAGCCTGGAGAGGATTCGCCTTGAGAATACTCCACTCACGCGTCTCAGCCTTGAGCAATCGTTCTTGGACGTAGGAAGTGACGATGGCACGGATCTCTCCTCGGAGCTTTCACTTGATGGCATGGACTCTGGGAACGGGGGTGATGTCGAGCATGTGTCTCGCAAGATTGGACTTGCCGTCTCTACTTTGCCCGCGCATCCCCTGGCTGAAAGCCCGCTGCCCTTCCTCTCGACGCAAAACTCTAGCACGAACCCACCCTCGCCGCCCATCACCCTTGTTCAGGCCTTTCATATGTCTCCAGAGGCAGCGAATGTCCCTACATTGCAAGACCACCAGGTTTGGCATGAGAAACCTTTGCCGCCTACTCCAGACACGACGCCGACCTCAGCAGCCGCACCTTACAGGCAGTATCCTATTTCATCGCCAGACCCAACGGGCACAAAGGAGGCACTTCGCAATGCACCGAAGCTAGAACTACTCGACTCGGCCTCTCAGGCGTCCGAGGTGTCTCGAACCAAGTATTCAGCCCACTTGCCATTCATTCTCGCCTTTGACAGCGATATCCTGGCTCAGCAGTTCACTCTCATCGAAAAGGATGCGCTGAATGAGATTGATTGGAAGGAACTGATTGACATGCGCTGGAAAAATGCCGAACAAAACGGGGTCCACTCTCGCAGCTGGGTCTCATTTCTTCGAGACACAGACGCTCGTGGTGTCGAGGTTGTGATTGCTCGTTTCAACATTATGGTGAAGTGGGCAATTTCTGAGATTGTCCTCACGCAGGATATCGAGGAACGCGCAAGGTGCATCATCAAGTTTCTTCACATCGCGGCCCACTGCCGTCGATACCGCAACTTCGCCACCATGAGCCAAATGACCATTGCGTTGACGAGCAATGAAATCAGCCGGCTGCACAGAACATGGGCGTTAGTGCCTGCTGGCGAGCAGCAGACAATGCACGATCTGGAAGCATTGATCTCGCCGACTAGGAACTTTTACAACCTACGGTCTGAAATGGAGGGCGGCGGCCCCGTCGGCCCTGCGGTTGCCGAAATGGGATGTATCCCATTCGTAGGCATCTACACACACGATCTGCTCTTCAACACCCAAAGACCAAGCGAGATCGCAAGCTCACCAAACACAGCCCCACTGGTGAACTTTGAGCGGTGCAGAACCACGGCCGCCATTGTCAAGACTCTGCTGCGGCTTCTTGAGGCTAGCACGCTCTACAAATTCCAGCCTGTCGAGGGCATTACGGAGCGCTGCCTGTGGATGGGCGCGCTTACCGATGAGGAGATCCGGAGACTCAGCGAAGGTTTGGAGTGAGTGGTGGGCGATGGAAAGGGGTGACGAGCCACGACACGAAACCCAACGACTACCCAAGGGCCTCAGCGCCAGAAGGCCAATACGACTTGCGACCTGTTACAACAACCAATTATACCCTGTACATGCATCATCAACACATTATTTGGCTTACACATTTTTCCGCCTTGGATTTTCTACACCTTGGCCTCGACACGACATTACATCATACGTAGACGCCGTTTTGCCCACGCATACCCTGTACAACTAGTCACGGACAGACACTGATACCACGCCTCCTGTGTCTGGCCTGCTGCGCCATATCTACTACCCCCACGACACCGCGCCACATTTGCGGACATTTCCGTTTCATATGCTAATCATAACGGTTCCACTCGCTACCCTACTAGTTAATCCCTTATTTTATTTCTTGTGTCTATTTGCGGTTTTTTGGATGGCGGTTCAAATCACCAGCTGCATGGTGTCTCAGCGTCGGGAAAAGAATACCTCGGGCGAGGGCCCTGGGAGGCTCATGCCCGACGGAGGAGGTAGTTTTGCCCTCGTGAAGGAGGGCGGGGGTAGGCATTGCATTACAACGGTTTAGGAAACGCGAAAGACGTCGGGGAGGGAAGCCCATGTCTTGCCCGGTGCTGCTTAGGGCGGGCTCATTTTTCTTAGACATCAGCAGCGCTTAGAGCCTCTGATATATATGTATCCCATGGATGGGGACACGGCGGGGAAGGGAGAAGACTGATGGGTTCTGACTCTTGCGGGGAACAGGCATTTCGCTGCCTAAGGGCGACCTACTAGTTAGGCTTACAGGCAATTCCAGTCCCCTCTAGAGGCTGATGGCAATGCCAACCCATTTACAAACCTTATTGACGTGCAAATTGATGGTACTCGTGCTGTTGGATCGCAAACTCCGTACCAGGCACAGCCCCTTTGTCCCCCAGCTCTTTTACCCCTGAATGCGGATGAGTGTACCGACCTTGGGGGCTGCCTTGCCTCGTCTTGCCGATTTGCCTACCTCTGGGCTTATTCTCCGTAGCGGCGGTTGCAGTGCCTGTATTCGACAGCCTCCCCCATGTCGTGTCCTTTTGTTCCTATGATACGGCATTGTGAACTTCGGGGCAGTTGTTGAGAAACGGGACGATAGGCATCAAGCCTGATGAATGGTGTTGAGAGTGGGTAGTTCAGCAAAAAGTCAATCTCATCATCTGGAACTACTGTTGCCTCCCCCCTTTAAAAATATTTTTGTGCATTCATCCGTCCGCAGCTGTCTTTTTGTTCGGAAGCATATCAGTCACCCTCAACTCTGAGAACAGGAAGAGCATGTTTATTTTCCATACTGTAGTGTTTCTGAGATCATATTGTCCTTTTCTTTGTGAGTTTTACAGCAAGAAAGACCCATAGGCGTAGGCGACACTTGTTGTTGTTCGGATATTCATTCGTCGTCTTATCTAGCTCGACGTTGCCACTAGTGCCCTCCCCTCGTTTGCATGACCTTTGAGATTATAGTGGGAATGAATGCATGAATTAGTGATGCTGTAGAAAAAAGATGGCCTGGTGGTGGTGGTTGACAATTGGCGCGCTCTTCCTCGCTCCGCCCCGCATCATGGTCGTAGTGTTGATCGAACGGAAAAGACTTCACTTGGGTGAGATACAGTATCCATCCCACCAACAAGATCTAGTGTCAAGTGCGCCCTCGCTCCCCATTTTTCCTCCCTGCCCTGCCCCCAACTCCAACAGCAACTTGGGCGTTCTTTAATCCCCGGCATCAACTTCCAAGTCAAGCTGCACTCCATTCGAGACACCATAATCCGCCAAGCTCAGCTGGTCTTTGAACGGCCTCTCGCCCTGCCTCTTCAGCAGGATCTCGTGTGGCTCGCGGCCGACCTTCATTGCCACCATAATCTTGAACTGCGAGACGAGATCGCTCGGGAAGGCGGGGATCTGGGCCTTGGTGCCGAGCCGGTCGTTGACGGTCACGACGATCATTTCTTCTCCGCCTCCACCACCAGATGGGGCGGCGGCGGGTGGTCGGGTGGGCGGCGCGGCGCCCGTGTCTTTCCTGCTGTCCTTCTTCGGCCTGGATGACGAAGATTTGGACGAGCGATGATCGCGATCGCGGTCGTCGTCTCCCCTTCGGCGCGGGGAGCGCGAGCGTCTTTGGTCGCCGCCGCCGCCAGATGGTCTGTCTCTGCTGTCGCGCTCACCGCTATCACGGTCGCGGTCGCGGTCTCTGTTCCGATCCCGATCCCTGCCTTGATCTCGGCTGCCTTGGTCTTTGTCGCGATCTCCTCGATCAGAGTCGCGATTGCTGTCGCGCCGTGGTGAGCGGTCGCGGTATCCGCGCTGGAGGCCGCCGCGGTCGCCTCCTCGTCTGTCGCGATCGCCGCCGCCCGCTTCGTCATTGTTGTTGCGCTTCTCTTTCCATCGGAAACCGCCGCTGCCGCCGCCTTTCGGCCGGCGCGGTGGCGATCGTGAGCGCGATCGCGCTTTTGGGGGCGAGTCTCCCATACTGGTGTGATTGGGAGTTTTTGGGAGACAGAGAGCGGGATGCTGTTGCAGGTTGAAGGCAGTGACTGAATTTTAGTGGAGCAGCATCTCCAGCAGTCACCAAGTAGCACGGATAAGCCAATAACAGATGGCCTAGCTTGCATCGGGTTACTACGGCAATCTCATGGCACAAAAAGAAAAGCCCATTCATTCATACACAGTAAGAAAACAATCACAGTCCCAATTGAAGTAGTGAAGTCAAAAATCTCAAAGTATGCACGGCTGTTGCTTTTAGTTCCAGACCGGAAGGCTAGATACAACACTCTGCCAGGCCCAGGCAAGAGGATCGCCGCCCCTTCATCCTAGCAGCCAACCTCCACTGCCCTTTTCACCAACATGAAGATGCAGCGCCGCATAGACACTTCGAATTGCATGAGATGCTCCAATGACGCCGCCGAATCCCCAATCCAAACGCCAGATGTCACGAGTAGTATACCAGCAAGATATATCATACAGAAGAAGCAGTTGTAGGAGAAAGAAAGGAATCACACGCTAAGAAGGGCTTCATGCCTACTCCTTGCTGCTCTTCTTCTTCTTCTTCTTCGGCTTCTCCTCCTTTGCTGGTGTTGTTGCCTCCAGTTCGTCCTCGTCGCGCTGGCGCTTAGAGCTCTTCTGCTTCACTGGTGTCTCCTCTTCGGCAGCACCCGAAGCCTTCTTGCCCAGAAGCTCGACAGTGCCGTCAGTGTTGATCTTGAGCTGGCCCTTCTCCAACTTCTTTTCAAACTTGGAAGAAGACATGCCGAGGGTCTCGGCAAGGCGCTTGAGCTCCTTCTTGCCGAGCTTCCCAGGTGTCGCGGCGGGAGTAGATGCTTCCTTGGGCGCCTTCTCCTTCTTCTCCTTCTTGTCTTTCTTTGACTTCTTGGCTGATCGTGTCTCCTCTTCGGAGTCAGAGTCGGCCTTGGCCTTCTTTGAGCTCTTCTTGGCAGGGGTCTTCTCCTCCGCATCAGACTCCTCGTCGCTGGAGTCAGCAGCATCTGCCATCTCCTCATCGGCAACCTCCTCAATCAGGGGCTTCTTAGCCGGGGCCTCACCAAGGAGACCGTCGGCATCCTTGTTGTATTTGCGGGCTTCGTTGATATCCCACTTGGACGGAGCCACAGGAATAGCGTTGGCTGAGACACCACTGCCCTTGGCGAGCAGCGGCTTGCCCTCAAGGTGTCTCAAGTTGTTTTCAAGTCTGACCTTGGCACGGATACCCAAGTTTGCGCGGGTTTCATCATCTGCATCCTCCTCGAACTCACCCAGTGCATCGGTGCGGACACCGAGAGCAACCTTGGAGGCGAGTTGACGGGCCATTTTACCCTTGTTAGCGCCGGACGCCTGTCCGACGAGCGAAGCGTGGTAGATGAGACCATACTTGGGTGTCGCGTGCTTCGTCTTCAGGGCGCGGAAAAGCGCCTTCTCAGCACCGAGAATTTGGATGGTGGAACCAGGGTTCTTGGCCAGGTTCATGAGGGAGCCAGCATGGGCAATAAGTCTGGCTCCAACAAGAGCACCGACAAGTTCGGTCATGTTGGGCGAGATAGCCTTCATGCGGTTCTCGAGGTAGTCCGAGAGCTGCTTGCGGTACTCGGAGTAGCTGATAACTTGCTCCGCGAGCAGTGTGATGTTCTCGAGATCCTCAGGGGTGATTTCGGTACCCATGGAGATATCGGCGGCTGTCTTGACTGCCTGCTCAATCTCTTGAGGGAGGATCTCAGTTAGGTCGCACTTGGGAGCGTTCGACCTAAGGCCCATTGTGACGATAACACGGGCGTACGACAGGTTGTCAGGAAGGATCTTGGCCAGTTCGGGGAAATGCCACCCATACCACTCCTTAACTCTCATGGCATATGTGTTCAGCTCCTTATCCAAATCGTCCAAAAGGGAGACGGCGTGAACGATCATAACATCGACCTTGTCCGGAGAGAACTTCAGCCTGTGGCGAGAAAGTGAGTGAGACAGACCCAAGGACATCTCCTGGAAGTTTTCGGGAAGCATGCCGGGAATCAGCTCCGGGAGATGCTGGCGGATCGCGCGGAAGAGGTCGTTGGTGGACGAATCGGAAATGGGCTTGATGTTGAGCTCGGGAAGCTTGAGGATAGAGCTACCAAGGTTCTTCTCGGACACGGCCAATGTGATCTTCTTCTCATCCTTAAACTCGTCAAGCAGGCTGGCCAATCTGGGAGTGACCTTGCCTTCGATTATACCGGCGATTTCCTCGAGCGCACTGGCGGCGCTGTCGAACTTTGCGAACTCCTTATACTTGATCCTGTGGAAGGTTAGTAGAGGACGAGGGTCGAAGTGCGTCGCGGGGACTTACTCCTTGGAAATCTTCTCGACGGTCGAGAGACGCTCCGAGAGGTTGTCATCATCGAGTAGCTTCTTGTCGGCGGCCTTGAAAAGACCATAGCTACAGTCGCGAGTTAGTTCTGAAGGTACATTGTCCCATTGTCCCTTCCCAAAAGGCACGATGCGGCAGGAAGTCGCAAGTCGCAAAGCGAAGAGATTTTCCAATCGCAGGGAGCAACTTACCCAGCACTCGTTTCTGTAAGAATAAAGAGAGGCATGTTGGGCAGCTAGCTCAGTGAGCCCCTGTTTGCTCTTGCTGTTGTCGTGTGAGGCGGTCGGAAGCAGCGGTTGACTGCGTTCTTGCGATTCACCGAGGGCTTCGAGAACGGAAAAAAATGTCGGGAGCAGAAATCAATTTTTTTTTTTACACCAGTTGCAGCGGTTCGAAGGTTGGGAAGTGGGGGTGTGGGTCCAAGCTTCGACACTGCCAGCTGCAAAGTCGAAATGGTACGTACCTTGGGACCTGTGGTGCTTGGCACCTTTCTCCAAATGGATGGACTCTGGCCCGCTTGCTTGCCTACCCACGCCTTACTGCCTGCACGACAGCCAATGCACGGTCCAACCTTCCTGGAACCTAGAAACCGACGTACGCCGCCCTCGAGCTCCTCCAACAAGTCAGGGTCCCTTATCTCTACAGCTCCCTTGGCTGAAGACAGCGCAACGATGGAGGGCCTCTTTTTCAACGTGAACAATGGGTATAGTGCCTCTTTGACTGCTTCCTTACAACAGTCGAGTCCATACGATCAGTCCTAACACATGGCTCCAGCTACATTGAGGGCATTGTCCGTGGCTACAGGAACGGCCTGCTCACTGGCGCGAACTACACCAACATGACACAATGCGAAAGCATCGATGGTCAGCCAATCCAGCGCTCTGCATCATACGCTGTGTTCTAACAATGCCATAGACCTCAAACTCCAGCTCGGCCCCGCCTATGGCGACTTCCTCGCCTCCCTTCCTCCAAACCCGTCGACATCGAGCCTCGCGGCGAAGACGACAGACAAGCTAGTGTCCGAGTTCCGCTACGTCCGGGCCAATGCCGTCGGATCCTTGGCCAAGTTCATGGACTACCTCACGTACGGGTACATGATCGACAACGTAGCGCTCCTCATCACGGGCACGCTGCACGAACGGGACACGCGCGAGCTGCTGGACCGCTGCCACCCTCTCGGCTGGTTCGAGACGATGCCGGTGCTTTGCGTGGCCACAAATATTGAGGAGCTTTACAACAGTGTGCTGATCGAGACGCCGCTAGCCCCCTACTTCAAGGGCAGCTTGAGCCACCAGGATCTGGACGAGCTCAACATCGAGATCGTCCGCAACACGCTGTACAAGAACTACCTCGAGGACTTTTACCAGTTCGTCAACACCAACCCCGACATGGCCGGAACCCCCACGTCCGAGGTAATGTCGGAGATGCTCGAGTTCGAGGCCGACCGCCGCGCCATCAACATCACGCTCAACTCGTTTGGTACGGAGCTGTCCAAGGCAGACCGTAAGAAGCTGTACCCGAGCTTTGGGCTGCTGTATCCTGAGGGAACCTTGATGCTGTCGCGGGCCGACGACTTTGAGGGGGTGCGATTAGCTGTTGACGGAATCACCGACTACAAGAACTTCTTCGAGGCTGCTGGTCTCGGCGGCGGCCCCGGCGGTCCTGGCAACATGGCCGGCGGGTCCGGGTCTGACGGCAAGAGCTTGGAGGATATGTTCTACCAAAAAGAGATGGAGATCTCTAAGGGCGCCTTCACGAGGCAGTTTACGTTTGCCATCGTGTACGCCTGGGTCAAGTTGAGAGAGCAGGTATGTTGTACAGCCACCCTTCTGATCCTCGCAACACCATCCTAACATTACTGCCAGGAAATCCGCAACATCACATGGATTGCGGAATGCATAGCACAGAACCAGAAGGAGCGGATTGGCAACTACATCAGCGTATTTACTTGATGGGTTCCTCATGTTTGTTTTGGTTTGGGGGTGTGCGTTCAAAGCTCTGTAGATTCACCGCGGTTCACCTGGAGCATCGAAAAACTTGTAAGTAATCAGAGGACGGAAAGGCGACTGGCGTCTGGGCGGGAAGGGGCCAACACAACTTTTTGCCAGCAGTATTTGTACACATAGAGAAGTTACACTTTGATTTTGTTTTGTTACAAGGGGTATTATGGCATTTCTTCCCTTCTCTCAGATACCAATTAGAGAGTGATCTGCTCCTTCCATGTGGCAGGCGACAATCCCAGTGTCTGGATCATGTGCTCCCATCTTCCGCTTCCCCTCTCCTTTCTCTCCATATACCGCAACAACCGTTGCCGCCTGTGGCACAGCGACCGCATACTCCTCTTGTTCTGCTTATCTCTGTGGCCCTTGGGGCCCTCCAATACCAGCGCGAGCGCGCGAATCTTCGCCGTCAGAATGGCGATCTGCACCTCGCTGCTGCCCGTGTCCGGTCCCGCCCGCGGAACCGCGTGCTCTGGGACCACGCCTCGTGCCGGTTGCGGTGCGGCATTCGGAACGGTCTTGTCGGTATTATGGCGGCCGAAGGTCTCAATGCACCGCCGGATGTTAGCATGCTTGCGGTCCTTGGCGCTGGCGTTCTGCAGCCCCGTAATGCGCCTGAGCGCAATCACCGCCTTGGCGTGTTGTGCCTCGTGCGCGTCTTTATCAGCCTTCTCCTGCTCCGGGTCTACGACCATGCGGTTTTCCGCGACCAGAGGCTTCGAAAGTTCGGCGGCGTGCTTGATGGCGGTCTCCAGCTCATCCTGGCTGAGCTGATAGTTGCGCAGGTGCTTCGACATCGGCAACTTGTGGGCTTCCCGCAGCGGGTTGCCCTCCTCGTCCACGGGTGGCCGGGACTTCCGGAGCTGACCGGCCGCGTCAAACGACTCGATGAACGGTGTCGTGATGCCGTGTACCGGGCTGCCCCATTCGGCGTCACGCTGCGTCTGCAGCTCGTCCTGTCGGGCGACGGCTACCGCCTTGCGCTGCTGCTTCTGTGCCCAGCCGTACTGGTCCTGCTTCATGAGCCGCGTCTTCTCCTTACGGGATAGGTTTGCTTTCTGCATCAAGGGCGGAAAGGTTGGCATCGACGTCGAGACTGTTGGGCGGAAGCAAACTGTTTCCCCAGGCATTGTGTTAGTGTGTGGCATCCAAGACCATTGACGCAAATGTAGGTATTTCCTTACAGGTGATGGTCCGCAGCCCGTTCGGGCCCGGTATCCGAGGGGGCATGGTGATGTGTTTTGGGTGTCGAGCTCGAGTGACGTCTCGCAGCTCCTGGATTCGAACTCTGTTCGCGACTTTCTCGCTGCTGCAGGATGGATGGCCAGACAGAATTTGGGGCCATATAACACTAATCTATATGCGGCCTAGCGTTTTTGGCTCCTCAGACCATAAGCCTAGGCACGTGACAGGTGTTGTCGGCTAAACGGCGGCTTAGCGCTCCGTCTTCTCAAGCTTCAAGCGGGTCTCGGCTCAAGCTCAGGTCTACGAGAACCCTGGCGGGGCCCCCCACAAAAACGATTTTGTGTGCGAAATTCGCAGCAGCGCGGCCTATAGCTTTTCGCGAAGGAGAAAAAAAGATATCTCCCACGGAACGCCCGACCTTGACACATCTTTCTTTCGATCACACTCCGGAAAGAGACAACACAGTCAAGATGGCGCCCGCAAACCTCCCCTCCATCTTCAACGCCACGAGCAACGACATTGAGCAGCTGCTCGCTGCGCAGTGCCATGTCGGCTCCAAGAAGTGAGCCCTTCCAGACAAACGAGACGACGACCAAAACGAAACGATGGAAATGCTAATTCTACTTCCCGAACAGCTTGCAGGTTCACATGCAGCCTTACCTGTGGAAGACGCGTCTCGATGGTGTCAACGTGATCAACATTGGCAAGACCTGGTATGTTTGGAGACGGAAAAGCTAGAACTTCAGATCGAGGTTTGAAGCGCTGACTCTGTTTGTTCGCCCTTCAGGGAGAAGATCGTCCTGGCTGCCCGCATTATCGTGGCCATTGACAACCCGTCGGACATCTGCGTCATCTCTGCCCGTCCCTACGGACAGCGTGCCGTTCTCAAGTTCGCCGCCCACACCGGTGCCCAGGCCATCGCCGGTCGCTTCACCCCCGGTTCTTTCACCAACTACATCACCCGCTCTTTCAAGGAGCCCCGTCTGATCATCGTCACGGACCCCCGCACCGATGCCCAGGCCATCAAGGAGGCGTCTTATGTCAACATCCCTGTGATTGCTCTCTGCGACACCGACTCCCCTACCGACTACGTGGATGTTGCCATCCCTACCAACAATAAGGGTCGTCACGCTATTGGCGCTGTCTGGTGGATGCTGGCTCGTGAGGTCCTCCGTCTCCGCGGAACCATCTACAACCGCGAGACCGCCTGGGACGTCATGGTAGATCTGTACTTCTGTATGTCTTGCTCTCCCGCACTCGGTATATTCGCAAGAGACATTGGCTAACCAGATATGTTTTAGACCGCGACCCCGAGGCTGAGGCTGAGGATAAAGTTGAAGAGGAGAAGCTCCCCGGTGTTGAGGAGGAGGGTGTTGCCGCCATTGAGTCCGGCTTCGCCACTGGCGCTCCCGACTGGGAGGCCGCGCCTTCTGGCTTCGCTGCCGCTGGTGGTGGTGAGTGGAGCGAGGCTCAGGCCGGCACCTGGGATGCCGCTGGCGCTGCTGCTGCTGGCGCTGCCGCGCCCGCTGCCAGCGCGCCTACTGCTGAGTGGGGTGCCACCGAGACTAAGGACGCTTCCAACTGGTAAATCCGGTAAAACAAGAGCATTGGGGTCAGGCGTAACGGTTGCGTTACGGGCTTGTTCTGGCTTGGATCTCGCCGGTTTCCTCCTTTTTTATCGACTAGATCCCTATTTCTCCTGGAATCGGCTTTGCAAAAGTACGGTGTCATCCATGACGGGAGGGTCAACTTGACCGCACTAATGAGGGAAAGATACTCGATTTGGCTCTGCGTCAGAAAGAGGGAATGCCCTGTGGGGTCAAAGGGGTGGACTTAACCGTTATCCCGCCTTTTCGTTCATGGTACCATTTTGCACTGCTCTTGATGGTTATTCTTTTTATCAGAAAGGAGAATCGACTTGACCCTGATGTTTTTGAGACTTGAGCCTCTTCTATTGCTCTCTAGTCTTGTTTCTATGCTTTTGTGGGGGGTTTCACTATGATGACGATGATGATGTCTGTCTCCCGCCTTCGTAACCTGCGTTGGTAAATTGCCTGGCACATATCTACTCAACGACACCAGGCTCCTAATCCTCTTGTCTTGAACAGTCGGGCCACTATGTCCAATCCGAGCAAACTCTTCCCCGCCTCCCCTAGCATGCACGATCTTTGGCAGCCTCTTGAGGCTCTAGGAGTCCTGGCTGTGGTCCTCGTCGGGGAGTTTATCGACGTCGCGGGTTGCTGAAGTCTCCGTACCAAAGTTCGTATCCCGAGCCTCGGACGACTAACGGTGTAAGGTTCGGACAGTGTAGTGACATGACGTTATAGACTTGGTGCCATCGTCCTGTGCCTGTTGAGTGGGTAGATTTATGTGTAAGTAATGGAGTGAAGTGTTTTAGGTAGGACAGAACCCCCCAAAAAGCTAAAGCCTGACATCCCAAAGCAAAGAAGTTGTTGTTTCAATTCACCAAATGGAAATCTCTTTCGGAACAGTATTCAGAACCCCCATCGGAAAGGTGACCACGCAGAGGCAAGATAACTACCAGGTCGAAAAATAAAAACGACAGGTGCTGCAAGACAAGACGGGATAAAAACCTCCGTATATATAGATGGACATATACCAACCAACAGCGTCGAGCTCGAGTCTAGGTAATCTTGAAACGCATAGTTACTTATCAACATAAACATATAACAGGTAGGCAGAATTGAAGAACGAAGGTAAATCATACACCAGCCAACAGCACAACCCGGCAGCAGGGGCGGGGGCTCGCGTTATGTCCATTGTCAGACCTTCAGATGGCGATATTCAAACTTAACGATACAAATAACATTAATTCATGGAAGCTTAAAAGAGCCCATAACTGATACCCTATCTAGAATGAATAGTTATAAATCCCATTGAAGTTCGCGGATGATAAAGGCAGGGATTCAGCAAGAATCGAGGAAGGCCATCCGCCTCTCTAGAGTTAGTAGCTGGAACTCATGTCCCACCAATAACCCTGACGCCTATTAAACTTGGTCTTCCAAACAGTCACGTGCGTTCGCTCCATGGTCGTGACGCCATGGCGCGAAACATCTCGTGACACGCGCCCTTGAATTGGCATGACACGGCGTATTTCCCAGCAGCCTAAAACTCGACGACATTGTTTGTTGTTCCATCTCGTTTTCCCTTCCTCTTGTATCACCGATTACCCATTTTCGTATTCTTGGGCGCCAATTTGGAGACCATAAAACAAACGTACCTAACCTTCAAGACACGACTCGCGCCAGTCAATTACCATATTTAAGATGACCGTGGGAACCAAACGGAAGCTTGTCGCCATCTCTAATGGCCAGCCTGACCAAGTACCCCTCTCTTTGGCCATAACGGCAACAACAACAAGCCAGTTCGATTCAGCAAGACCTAGTGCCTCGTCGCCGCCCTCAGATATGACAGATCTGCATTCTCTTATTACCAAATCCCCCCGCGGCACACCTTTCGAGAAGAACGTGTGGCTACTTCTCCTCCAAATTCCCCCCGGCTCCGTGTCGACGTACGGGATCCTCGCTGCGCACTTGCGGTCATCGCCGCGAGCGGTGGGGAACGCCTTGCGACGAAACCCATTTGCCCCCGCCGTGCCTTGGTATGTGTGATTTTACTTAACCTTAGGGATTTGCCGTACCTATCTATATATTCATCTTCATTTCTCCATTCGTGAAACATTACCGGGCATCTATTTCCTCCGGGAAGTCCCTCTTTCTTCCCGGTCCCTTTGAAATAAATGTCTTTATACCACAGGACAACCTTGAAAACACACATAATTCCCATCTCAGCACCTATTCATTCCTCTGCGTCGGTAATGCGTTTATGCATACTCCAAACTTTGATGATCGCCTTTTCTC
The DNA here is from genome assembly GCA_033439775.1 of Podospora didyma. Classification (NCBI taxonomy): domain Eukaryota; kingdom Fungi; phylum Ascomycota; class Sordariomycetes; order Sordariales; family Podosporaceae; genus Podospora; species Podospora didyma. Next base: position 3,713,095 of record JAULSW010000003.1, read on the forward strand.
CCATTCACCCCCTTTTCACTCCATCCCATTTGCTCCCCCGGGCCTATCTTTCCCCTCTGCTTCCCATAAAATGCAACTGTACCGTATCCTGTCTGTTTCCCACACTCACTCCATCGTCTCACAACTCCCCACCCGCCCGCCTACCTTCTCGACGTTAAATAAAAGAGGAAGAAAAAAAACTAATATAAATACTACCTAGCCACCGCGTAGTCGCCACCGGCGGAGCCCTAGGCGGCTTCAAGGGCAAGATCGGACGCCGAGACGGCGAGGCAAGCGACACGCTCGTAGAGAAGCGGATGCTGTTGCGCAAGGAGGGGGTACGTTTCAGCAGCAGCGGTAGCGGCAGCGTGCTAGGAACGCCGTTCATGGGATTTGTGTGAGGAAAGACAGAGAGACAGACAGATATGGAAGTAAAAAGATCCGGGCTGGTTTTGTGAAACTTTGTCCGCACACTACTAAAGTTGTTTGTGGAGGGAGAGGTTTTATGATCAACGACCTTATTTGACCGTAGTAACAAAATCTAACGAGGCACTCGAGAGGACTTACTCTATTATTTTGTGACCTTTAAGAGCATTAAGCTCACGTATGAGCATTACCTCATCTCATCAGGAAATGGCAAGTTACACTCACAATCGACTAATAGCCGCACAATGTCTTCATTCATCGGGAAGGGAAGGCATTTTATGATACAGTGCATTTGCTTTTCCCTGCAACACTATCTAGAAGAGTGGGCAGTTCTGCATGATGCCCGGGCGAGGAAGCTACATCCCGTCTCGTTATGCTTCCACACATCCCTCGTGGAGCCCATACTGATATGGTGTGGTCATAATCATTTCAACCCACCCCGCTCGCCGCTTTAATGTACATTAACCTTTTATTTTGGTGCCAAAGCTGCAACCCGTATGGTAGCGTGTTCCTTTATAACGCCATGATCGCTGGATGAGCAAGTTGAGAACAGATGAGAGTCGAAATCAAACGAGACAGTGGCTCCTCGCGCCGGTAGAGTGTTGGCGGACCAGCACATTACTACTGCGTCTGCTCCTCACCACCCCGGCGGGGACCACGGTTGGCGTTGCCTCCACGGGGTCCACCGCGGCCGCGTCCGCGTCCATCACCACGGAACCCTCCACGGCCACGGTATCCACCGCGGTCACCGCCACGGCCACGGTAGCCTCCATCCCGATTACCACGACGTCCCTGGACGTTCTGAAAGCCATCCTGAGAATCCGTAGGGGCGGCAGCGGGCTCAGGGTGATCATCGGCCCACGACTGAGTGTTGGCCGGCGCAGGGGTCGGAGCCGGAACAGCGGCGGCCTCCGGCTCGCTAGGCTCCTTGTTGGGCACCTTGACGTCCACCCACTCCTGAGACATGGCCAAATCATTTCCGGTGTCCCACTGGCTCTCGCCTGCCAGGTTGGCCGCGGAGTCAGCAACGTCGGCATTGCTAGGAACACTAGTCGAGGGAGCTTCCTGGCTGTGTCCATTGGTGAGTGCGGCAGCAGATCCCTCCTCGATTTCAGTCAGGCTTGCGTTGACAACTGTGGGGTCGACAGCCGCCTCTGGCTCCTTGGACTCGACAACCTCGGAGTCGGTCGCCTCGACGGTAGACTCGGCCACGATACCGCTCGCTTGAGCAACGGAGAGCTCCTTGACTTGGGCGACTAATAGCGGTTAGATAATTGTGCTCGGAAAGCGTGGGAATTCAGCTGGAAAACTTACAAGTGGTATTCAGCACTTCGTCGGCTGTGCTGCGTGTAGGCTCATCGACACCTTGGACCAGCTTCAGCATGGTCGCAACTGCATTTTCATCGCCAGAGTAGATGTGCAGGAGAACACCCTCGAGGGCGAGGTTCTCATCCGAACCGCTATCAGTGGGCTCTACACGACGTGCAGCGGCGAGACGGAGGAATTGAGAAAGGATGAGGAGGCTCTCGTTGAGCTTATCACTGGCCTGTGCGTCGGCCTTCTTGTTCAGCTCCGACACCAAGTCGGCCTTCTCCTTCTCAAACTTCTCGGTCAGGATCTTTTCATGCTTCGTAATGCGCGCGCGGTTCTCGGCATCGATCTTCTTGTGCTGAGCGAGCTGTTCCTCCAGCTGGGCGAGCTGGGCGTGCAGCGCAGGCTTCTTCAGGTGCGAGGACTTCTGGTCGGCATTGATGAGCTTGAGGGACACGAGATCGTCGAGGCTCTTTCCAAGATTCTCCGCTATCACATTCTCGATCTTGGCGGAGTTGGTCTGAAGAAGAGATGGTCAATATTGGTCCACGCGAAGATGCGATGAAGGGCAAGCAGGTGACTCACGATCTTCTTGTTGACATTTCGGATGTTCCTAGATGAGGCTGTCAGAGAAGGAGCAAAAGGGTGGAAATTGCACGTCCATCTCACTTCTGAAGCTCGCGGATGTACTGGTTCTCGGAAAGATCGTCCTCCTTGTCATTAGCGGTGACAGAAGCAGCCTTGGAAGGTGCCGAGGCTGCGGGGGCGGGAGACTCGGTGCGCTCAGCCTTCGCCTTCTTCTTCTTGGCAGACTTGGACTCGGTCTGAGCGGGCGGGTTCTGGACGGTAGAAGCAGCCATCTTGAGTTGGGTGGGAAAGCTCAGCGCAGCGCGGATGTGATGTTTCGAAAAAGGTTGGGGGTGAAGCTGTCCTTGAGGCAGCCTTTATTTTTGGATGGTTGTGCAGGCAACCGAGTGTGGAGGACGGCGAGTTTGAATCAAGAGACCACGGTGTGGGCAGTTGCGCGCGAGCGAAAGATTTAATTGCAGGTTTTGGAGGTGGGAAAAAGCAGTGGTGGGTTGGTATTGCGAATTGGGATGTTTAGGTAAATCCAGGTGAGGTGTTGAGCTGCCCAGGAAATTTTTGAGGTCGGTGTTGCCTCGTGAGCGACGTGCTTGCTTGCCTGCCTGCCAGCCCGTAGTACCCCGGTTCAGGACATTGGCCAAGGCGCAAGACGCCCCCAGTCCCACACCCGCCTCGTTTGCTCACAACGGAGCTGGCAAAGCTGAAGTCGTCAGCGAGAGTGGACTGGAAGCCACCCGAAGAAGCAAGGACCCATTGGCTTTTCCGTACCTTATTCACATTTTGCAACATTCATGAGGAGTCGAGACAATCCCGTATTCCACCAACATCAATTTCCTCGAATGGCCACTTTTCTACCTCATTTTCTACTACTGTAATTGTTCGTGCATCGTGGACGATTCAAAAGAAACAAACACAGCCGCGGATTGGTATTTTCACCTAAGAGCTTTCCAGACACATGCTCATGACCCGCCTCTACGGACGTTGTTCGCATCACAGATCTCATCCCCACATCTAGCGGGAGCTTTGTTGGTCGGCCCCTAGGCTCCAAGGCTGCATCAGGCCCCCACTCAGCATTCTCGGGTAGCCGTTACAAGTGCATTTATTCGTGTCGTTCGTCGACGCGCCTCACAATTGAGGACGGCGGCAGCTAAGTAACCATGTGAGCGGCACCAGTTTATTGTGTTTGGATTCCTTTCTCCGACTTGCTGTGCGTCTTTCAGCCTTTGAACTTGGCAAGCGAATCCTAAGATGGCGAGAACACATCAGCACAGTGCGTATGTCAGAGAAGCCTGCCGGATGACTCGTACCGCCGTGGCCTTTCTCACACTGCGGGCGGTAATGCCCCGTTCACCCCCTTGTTTGGCCCCAATTGTTGCCTCCTTCATCAAGCTGCTTCACGTGTCAGTCTAAACATGTTGGGGAGGGTTGGGGTTCTGTCTGTCTGTTACTTTTGCATGAACAGCGCGTAATCCAAGAATATCTGGACAAAGTTGTCAGAACTTGTTCCAAGAGCGCGTAAGCTTTAGAACCAATCGTTACCATCACGTCGACGTTCTTGCTCAGGTTGCAGTTCGAGTGAGCCTTGACGATTTTCTTGACTGTCGCGCGCGGATACATTTTTTGTCCAGGTGCCATTTTGGAGGTTTGCAGAACAGCTCGTCTGGGTGGCAAGATTCCGTGTTGTGATGTCCTTGGCTATTCTTGCTGCAAATGTTGTTGTGTGATTCGAACCAGCAGCTCTCCAGTCCCAAGAGATCTCATGATCAACAAGGGATGGCTGAGACGAGAACGTTCATCCCTTGTCCGTTTGTTGACTTCCTGGGGCGCAAAAGCGGCTGGCGAATCGGGGAAAAGATGCACCTAGCCCCACTTTCACAACCCCTGTCATTCTCCTCCCATTTGTAGTGTGGGGTTGGATATTTGAGATCCAAATGTTGTCGGTCGTCACTGCCTAACGGTTAACCCCTCGACATCCGCGCAGATCAAATAATACAATACCATACCTACCGAAGCTATTCCCACCCAGAAACTTAATTGTCACAAGATGAATCGGCGAATGGTGAGATATGGTTGTTTTTTTCTGAAGCGAACTTGGGCTAACAGATTGCCGAGTAGTTGACGAGAGAGGAAGAGGAAGCAGCCGGGGAGGAGATCGAGGTTCGACGCGAGGACCAAGATAAGATCAACAAGTTCAGTCGTCTTCACCAGCATGAGCTATCCATCGAGGAGGATTTGACTGTCAAGAATGTTAGCTGCCACAATTGCCTCCAGGTTAGTCCCATTGTTAGCTTGCGGCCTTGCTGACCGTGTTTTTTGGTGCTCGACAGAAAGAGAGGGAGGAGCTCGACGACATTTCCAGCGAACTGGAGCTTGCAGACGAAGACGACATTGTCCCGTAAGACCCCCTCCCTAAAAATGGTTTCCGAAAAGGAGGCACATACTGAGAAGTGGATATTTAGGTACAAGGTTGGCGACGCCTTTTTCCACGTCCCTCTACCGCAGGCGCAGGAGATGCTCGCCATCTCGGGAGCGAAAATAGAGAAGGAGATAGAAATACTCGAGGACAAGCTGTCCGATATCCGGGAAGAGATGGGGCAGCTCAAGGTTGAGCTGTATGCAAGATTTGGAAAGACAATTAATCTCGAGACATGATCACGGAATCGGGCTTCCTTTCCATTCCGCTCCGCTCCGAGAACCTCAGGCATGTGAAACAGCGCTGCTCACCTAAATCGATGACCGACTTCACGTCTCATCATGTAGGATGCATTTTTCCTTGGAGGATAAGGTTCAAGGTTATTGGCCTAAAAAACTGGGCATCTATCTCGTGTTCCAGCTGCCGCGCCTTTGCATCTTCCGTCATCGCCCTTCGGCTGGCATTGATGGCTGCAGTCTCGGGATTTATCGCTGGTAAATGCGAGAGCGGGAGCCAAAGCAACGTAGCAGTATGCATTAGGGACTCGAATACGTCTGGGAATAGTGATCGACGTTGCCCCTTGAAGTGATAGGGGGGTGTGCGGCATGCTTGCGCGAACGAACAGCCCCCAATTGTTATGCCTCTTATACCAACTCTTTTTCGGGATAGATTTCTTTGTTGTCAAAGCATATTGAACTGGTCTTTTGCTCACTTGTAGTGCTCATTTCTGCCAGAAGGCTGGCGGGACATGGGCTATCTATCATCGTAAGCCCGGCACCTATTCTGGACGCAGAATCAGTGGGAATAGGCCATGCTAATCGCCCCGACCTGTCTAGTTTGCCGCTACCCGATACTCTGAGCGGATGGCAGATGGCCATTGCATATCTATACTCTGATTTCCCTGCACCAGGCTTCCCATTGCGCTGGGACCGTCAAATACTAGCAGCCCCAAACCACTAGTTTCTCTTGAACATAATCCTGACATCATCTGCGACTAAGTCAGCCACTCTAGCTTGCATCCACAGCAGATTTCCAAACTTAGCGAGACGCAGAGGTACCCTTATGCCCAGGAAAATGCTGTGGCCGAGCCTTGCGCGTACCTGCGAACGTTTGGACCGCTGTTTCAGCATGGCTTTTTCTGGCCCACGAAGTTACCACCGGCTTTCTGGGCGGAGGACGTCAGTCTGCATAGCCCTTACACGCCAGCACCGTCCATGCACATAGCGTTCCTGGCGTCTTCGTTTTCTCTTTCCCGCTGCGGGAGTTCCGTTCTCCACGACAAAGTCGTTAGACCTGAGGCCTTCTTCAACGCTCGGCAAAGCCACGCTCCATGTTTATTTGCTGCATGGGCATGCAGCAGAGTGAGGCAGATACTTATTCTGATAACCGTCACGTGCATTAGAATTCTTCGGCCTTGGGAAGCAGACCTCCAAAGAACCTTTTCGTTGTTCAATCGACTCCTGTTGGTGTCATTGACAATGCAATTCTGGCTACGACCGTTGCCGTGACACCTTTCCCGCTGAGCCTGTATCTAGCTGGACATTGCTGGCTGGTTTCAGGGCGCGAGTCTTGTGCGCCTGGATGACCGTTTGTAATTTCTTTCCGCCGCAATCTACCTGTCTTGGTTGGACCGGTTCTCTCACTAGACTGCCCGTCTCTACATTACACATCACGCTTCACTAGCCGACCAAACTACACAATTGCGCCGTTCAAAGTCAATATATTCAGGGGGTGTTATCCGTTAGACAAGTTCTAACTGCCTCTCTTACGGGTCGGTTACGCCAGCAACAGCATTTCCTTCTCTCGGTCGTGTCCAAGACAATAGTGCCTGGGCTGTCTCAAAGTTTCGCGGGGACATACGAGCCCGCCGCCAAAAATATGCAACACCAACGCTTCACTGGATGTGCCATCGTCGGCAAGCCAGTGTTAGTTGCACGTGGGATCCATGTCCCATAATGTGAAGCGTCAACTACCGCCTGCGTATTTCATCCCTTCCATGTCCTCTCTCTCGGGCTTTGTTCTTTACATCTTCAACTACAGTCAGTCCTTCAACAACCCCTCAGCTCATCCTCACCGCTACATTTCCTGTCTCAGACGGCGGGCTGCCACCACCCATCACCTCCAGCCGCTGCTCAGTCTTTTCATATATTCCCAAGATGGACGTGCCCCGGATCAGCATCACTGATGCCGGTTCATCGAGAGATCAAGATCAACCAAAAGGCTGTGCTCCACCAAGAGGTTCTGGAGAGTCTGCACCCAATCAAGACTTTCTTCGGCTTGAACAGCTCGCCGGAGGAGCTGAAGAGTCGGTTGAGTCTGCAGATGATGTTCAACGTGAGGTGCCAGTTCAAGATGGTTCCTCAGCCCATGACGGACAGGCCGTCGAGTCAGCAGGATCCGCCCAATCAGACCAAGTGCCGCAAGCCCCTGAACGTAAGTTTTGAATCAGCAATGTTTTGTCGGAAATATCACCCATAACACCATACAGGTTGTCACGTTTGCCATCATATGCGCGTCAGCGACAGCGAGAAGCTAGCCGCATATAATTGGTATCGCGAAGAAGCGGCGGCCCGCAAACTTCCATACGGCAGTCAGCCGACTACCGCATATAATACTGACGATGAGGATGACGAAGACATGATTCTAGCTTGGGAAGAAAACGACCCCGAAAATCCCTACAACTGGTCAGGGAGGAAGAAGGCCGGAATCCTTCTCACCACTATGATGTTGATAGTCAACTCCACCATGGGAAGCGCATTGCCGAGTAACGCCCTGCCCTTCATCGCGGACGATTGGGATGTTGTTTCGGAGCAGCAAAAGGTTTTGCCTATTTCTGTTTATCTCATCGGTCAGTTAACCTACTTTACTTTTCAGGAAGGCCATGTGCTAACTCATATATATAGGATACGTCATGGGTCCCATCCTATGGGCGCCTCTCAGCGAGCAGTACGGGCGGAAGAAACTCACAATTGGAACTTTCATCATGTTCACCCTGTTCACTCTCGCCTGTGCGCTGTCGCCGACTTGGGCCGCGTTCCTCATCATCAGGTTATTTACAGGTGTCTTTGCCAGTGCTCCCATCGCGATCGTGCCAGGCATCATTGCGGATACATGCGCAGATCCGAGAAGTCGTGGACGCAACATGGGCCTGTTCTTCATGGTGTGTTCGTCTATTTTTTACACAATTAATGGCGCGCCTAATGCTGATGATGTCTACAGACAACGGTTTCTGGCCCCCTCTTCGCCCCAATTATCTCAGGCTATTGCGCACCCACAATCGGATGGCGTTGGGCCTTTTGGATCGGGCTAATGTACGCCGGCGCAACCTTGATCCCGTTAACCCTCTTGCCCGAGACCAACGGCGCCGTTCTTCTCCAGCGTAGAGCGAGGTCGATCCGTAAGCACAATCCATCTGCTCACGTGGTCGCACCCCATGAGATGGACAAAAAGACCGTTGCTGAGCTGGCCACCGTTGTTCTCTCCCGCCCGATTCGCATGATCATTTTCGAGCCGATCGTCAACACCAGCTGTGCTTACCTGGCGCTCTGCTATGCCATCTTCTACATGACATTTGAGGCTTATCCCATCATCTTCCAGGGAGTCTACGGCCTTTCCCCTGGCGAATGCGGGCTCACATACCTCGTCATCGGAGCCGGGTGTCTGCTTTCTCTCCCCATTTTCCTGACCTATGATGCCATTCTGCGTAACGCACAGGAGCGTGATGCACCATGGACCCGCCGTGAAGAATCCAGACGGCTGCCACTCGCCTGCATCGGTGGCCCGATGTTTGTGATCTCCCTGTTCTGGCTCGGCTGGACCGCTCGGGAAGACATACCCTTTTACGTTCCTATGCTCGCTGGAATCCCCTTTGGAATAGGGTTCATGTGCATCTTTCAAGCTCTGCTGTATGTTCTGAACGCATCTCCTCCGGGCCTTCCCCCAATTTCTCGTCCGCGCGCAACCCAGCTTAGCGTCACATGTACTAACATATATACTTCCTTACGCAGGAACTACCTCACGGACGCTTACGAGATCTTCGCTGCTTCCGCCAACGCAGCGGCCTCGTGCTCGCGGTCCCTGCTGGCAACCGTCCTGCCCCTGGCCACGATTCCCATGTTCACCCGCCTCGGAATCTCGGGCGCCTGCAGTCTCCTCGGCGGCATCAGTCTGCTCATGTGCGTCATCCCGTTTGTATTCCTGTGGCAGGGCGACAAGATCCGCGCCAACTCCAAGTTCTGCCACGCCCTGCGCCAGCGCAAGGAAGAGATGGCGCGCCGCATCGAGGATCAGCGCCGCAGGAGACGCGAGAGCGGAAAGTCGTCTGACTCGTCGACGAGAATCGCCCCGACGCCGCAGAGCCAAGAGGAGCCTAAGCAGGAGGTGTGAAACGGCCGCTGTTGTTCTTTTGGCGGGAGCGGTGGTGGCTGCATGCGCACTTGTTATAAAGAGTTTGTTGGGTGTTGGTTTTCGTTTCTTCTTTCTCTTCTTCCCTGGCTGTTATGGTATGTTAACAATCTACGACCCAACGGTCCAGGTCCTTTTTTTTTTCTTTCCTTTTTTTTTTCTTTCCTTTTTTTCTTTGGGAATGCTTCGAAGTGCAAATATGTTAATGCTTTTACTTGATCATCCGCCCAACTCTGGCAAACTTTTGTCTTTTATAGACCGCTCGTATATAGAGTATAACAATGTAACTAGACAAACACAGAAGAACCATGAAATTCACTCTGCTATTAATCTTCCTTTTTCCATCATGTCACCAGTGTCAAAGCAGACGGCCAATAAACGTGCCAAATAGATTTGCCGCAGTGTGTGTGTTGCACCTCAACATTTTATCCCTCTAAGGCGGGAATTGAAGTGACAAGTTGTTATCCTCCTCCTCCCCCCCCCCCCCTTCCTGCTGCCTCTGGGCCACATCAGAATGTTGGAAGAATCCCAACCTGCTCATTGGCCGGACGGCATCAGAAAATCTCTTTTTGGCACGGCGATTACCCTTACCGCTCGGACACGTCCTGCAGCCATGGGAATAATAAAAGAAAAAGTTGGGAGGGGAAGAGAGACAGCACGGGCGTGAGGCAGGAAGAAAAAAAAGGGGGGCAGAGGTGAAACCATGGAAATTTATTGGTCCAAGGAAAAGAGCGGCTGAGATGGAACTTGGCAGAGAACGAAGTGATGGTTGTTGGGAAACTGTATGGTGTTGTGTGGGCAATGCTCTCCCTCATCCGATACCATCAACTGTACAGTTTACTTCGACTTATGGTCCAGTGGGTGGCGGAGCATTTTTGAGCGCTAAAACAGTCAGCCAAACAGGGGCCTAAACAGATGCGCCTCCGTGGTGGCACAGCAGTGGACGGACGACTGCATGCTGTTGCTCAACTGCAGCGGTTGAACAGCGGGAAAACCATAACAGCACACCGGGCCAAACTGTGATTGGTCGCTGTCCCTTTTTCCAACTACTCGCATGACTGATTGATTTGGCAACCCCATCCAGTCATTTACAGAACAGACGGGGAAGATCGACCAAAGCTGCTGACATCCTGAATCACATTAGCGAAATTCGGGAGACTTTATGATGAGTTCGAGTGGAGCTTTCGCCACACAGGGCGTCCGCGTCGCTGTGGAAGGATGTGTACGTACCTCCCTCGCTGTGAGAGTGAATGTCTTATTGTTTTTCAACCTGCTGACCAGACCCAGGGCCATGGCACTCTCAATGCCATCTACGCCGCGGTAGAGCGGTCCTGCAAGGAGCGCCAATGGGATGGCGTCGACGTCCTGATCATTGGTGGTGATTTTCAGGTCTGTTATTTTCATCTCTTTTAGTTATGTCCAAGGCCAATATCGCTCAAACATGCATACAGGCTGTCCGCAATGCTGCCGACCTCTCGGTCATGTCTTGCCCCGTCAAGTACCGCGAGTTGGGCGACTTCCACGAGTACTACAGTGGGGCCCGCAAGGCGCCGTACCTGACCTTGTTCGTGGCGGGCAACCACGAAGCCTCTTCCCACCTGTGGGAGCTGTACTATGGCGGCTGGGCGGCATCCAACATCTACTACATGGGCGCGGCCAATGTGCTCCGGCTGGGCCCGTTGCGCATCATGGGCATGAGTGGCATCTGGAAGGGCTTCGACTATCGCAAGCCCCATCACGAGCGATTGCCGTTCAGCCAGGACGACGTCAAAAGCTTCTATCACGTACGCGAGATTGACGTGCGCAAGCTGCTGCAGCTCCGCACTCAGGTTGATATTGGCATCAGCCACGACTGGCCCCGGGCCGTTGAGAAGCACGGCAACCAACGGCACCTGTTCAACATGAAGCCCGACTTCGAGCGCGAGTCCCACGATGGCACCTTGGGCAATGTAGCGGCTGAATACGTTATGGACAGACTGAGACCACCGTACTGGTTCTCGGCCCACATGCACTGCAAATTCTCCGCCATCAAGACCTACGAGCCGCCGCCCAAGACAGCAACCGACTCGACTCTAGATGAGCCAGTCCAAGCTCAAGTCCCAGCTCCCGCCACAGCGGCAGCTGCTGCTGCAACACCTGTGGCCAACCCCGACGAGATCGACCTGGATGATAATGACGAGGACGAGGACAACTTGGCAGCTGCGAAGGCTGCACCGAAGACCGCTGCACCAACAGCAGAGGCACCACCACCCACAGCTTCAAACAAAGACCCAATCGACGCCCTCCGGGCCCTCCTCCCAGCATCATTTGCAAAGCCAGCCACAGCCCCTCTCTCACAGCAACCCAAAACCACACCCGGCCAACCCGTCCCAGAGACCATCACCAACACGACCGTCCGGTTCCTAGCACTTGACAAGTGCCTCCCAGGCCGTAAATTCCTCCAACTCTGCGAGATCCCCCCATTTTCTCCTCCCACAGATACCACCACCACCGCTGCTGCCATCCAACCCCCAGCAGAAGCAGACGCCGACAATAACACACCCCAACGACCCCGCTATAAGCTCCAGTACGACCCGGAATGGCTCGCCATTAACCGCGTCTTCGCGTCATCCATCACCATCGGCGACCGCACGGCCCAAATCCCCGCCAATCAAGGCGAGGCTGCATACCGCGCCCTGATCGAAGCCGAGGAGGCTTGGGTGGATGAGCACCTTGTCCGACAGAAAAAGCTCGACGTCCCCGAGAACTTTGTGCAGACGGCGCCGCCGCACGTGCCCGGTGCGCCAGAGATCACAAGCGAGCAGCCGGACGAGTATACCAATCCGCAGACGGTAACGTATTGTGCGTTGATTGGCGTGCCGAATCAATGGGCTGCCAGCGAGGAGGAGCGGCAGGAGAGAAAGGTAAGAGGGCCGCCTCCGGCCGAGTTTGGCGGCGGTGGTGGCGGTCGTGGGGGTGGAGGAGGATACCGTGGAGGGGGCGGTGGTGGCAGAGGCGGATGGAGAGGAGGGCGGGGTGGAGGCGGTGGTGGTGGACGGGGACGAGGCAGAGGTCGCGGTGGCAGATGGTAAGTAGTGCTAGGGTGTAGAAATATGTCCCACTCTTTGGTCTACACTCACGGTCATCGAAGGTCATCTGAGGAGACTTTGTTTGGAGGACAGTGTATAGATTTAGTGCGTTTAGATACCCAATTCGGTCACGACAATCTTAGTTGGCAACTTCACAGCTGGCAAAATAGCTCGAACATTAAGGTGCTCATATCAACAGAGTTGTATTGTATTAAGAGATGTATCCTATTCATATAAAGCAAGACCCCGTATAAAACATGAGCCTCGCAGATCGTGAAGGAAGTTGTTCTTCCATCTATTTTAGACGTTGTACCCACGGAAGAGAAGGGCTGAACGTATATGCTAAGATGGTGCTGGTGGTAATAAGGGTAAAAAAAACAGACCGAGGATTATTAGACTTAAGCTAAGAATCTAGAGAAACACAAAGCCAACACACGCGGAAATACTAACATGACCTTGAAGGAGGCTTCCATGATCAGATGGTGACAAGGTGCGTTTTTGTACATCAAATGCTGCATTCAGTGACGAGACTCTGTTTGTTCTGTTTGTCTATTAGCTCAAGCCCAATAACATAAAATGTATCATTTGGGTATGATGTAAGGTGTAATCAGAAGGTAGAACGATAGTCAACACGAGGGTTCAGACAGGGATAACTGTAATAAATGGGTCTTGATCATCATATTAGAAGGGGCTTTGTGCAATGCAATAGGGAGCATACCGTATGTGTAAAAGGCTGACTAGCTGTAGTTGTTTAGTGACGAAAACTAGGCATATTCTGTCGTTCATTAGCTCATGTACACAAGTGATAGTGAATCATCTGGGTGGGGGTAAGAAGTGCAATCAGAAGGTAGAACGATAGTCAACACGAGGGTTCAGACAGGGATAACTGTAATAAAATGGGTCTAGATCATCATGTCGAGGGGATGCGAGAACGCAATCAGGTACGTACCACTGAAAATTTTGATGGCGATGTCTTCTAGAGTCCATCGCCATCAGACCCGACAAAGGTCAGGAGAATGGACAGAATAGTTCTCATCTAGGCTCCAAAGCCAATCCCTCAGTGCCCCCCCAACGCCGTTCGTTGCGAATTCATGTATCATGATTGTTGTTCTGCAGGGGGTTAGACAGGACGTCTGGCGTCTCCCACAGAATGTGGCATCTCACCATCCAAGCCAAAGAAATCCGCTACTTCAATCAAGACCAGGCAGAGATCGACCGGAATTTCCATGTCCAGAACATCTTCTTTGTCCCGGTTCTTGTGATAGTAGTTGAAGTACTCGACGACTTTTCCCAGAATGACACCACTATGAAGAGCAGGTAGGTTAGGGCGTGAATCCTTCTAAGTGAACAGTCGACGACCATGGCGTATTGAAGAGAGTAGGAGCTGTCAGATCAAGTGTAGTTTTAGGGACTTCACCCAGCTCATGCCCAAGTCCCGGTGAGAGGACCAGGAGATGTTCTGTCAAAAGACACAGCAAAGTGTAAATTCCCGGTATCATCTTCCAGCGGAGCCATCCATGCCTGTGCTAAGGAGGAGAATGCGAAGAACACAGAGAAGAGAAGAACTTACTTAATTTCAGGAAACAGGCAGCGACCAGTCTTCGCCTCGGCAAACTGATTTCGCAGCATGCCCGTAATGGTCGGACTGATCATGGCTGCTTCCCGAAGAACGACGAACTCGTAGCCGTCGCCCGAAATCAAGGTGATGTACTTTGACGCCATCGTGCCGTCAAATCCTCACTTGGGGAGTTTATTGAGTTTGATTGGGGAGTCGAGGTAGAACGAAAGGAAAATCAATTGGGCGAAAAGTCTTGAGCGATTGGTGGCCCTTGGTGGTTGGCAGTGAGTCATCGTAGTACCAGAAACCGTCCCGAGACTTGTGGCGGGAATGGGAGTTCCCAACGCGGTGGACGCGAATGAGGATTGGAGAATGGAATGAAGAAAGAAGAAAAAATTGAAGACATAAAGTAGTGAGGGTGCACGGGCCACTTTGCGTGGGTATCCACCGCGAAGAGTCTTTCTAGGTGGAGCGTCGGAATTGGTGCTGGAACCGTAGTGTAATCAGTCTTCTCTGGAAGAAAAATCTGGAGAAGAGACACAAGAAAGGAAAAGCGAAAAGAACTTTCCCAAAGACAACATAAACTTTGAAGATCAACGCCTTCAGACGAACTCCCGGAATGGCAGTCGCAGCCCAGTGACCTGGATAACTGGGTCTGTGCTTCGAGGTGCCCATATGCCCCACCAAATGCCCCACATTGTGTCATTAGCGACCGCGACGAGGAATGGTTGCCCCGTTGACCTGTTTACATTGCTCCTCTGTGCTCGGGTTCCTGCCCACCGCTTCTAGACAGCAGCACCGTACTCGGGAGCACCTTCGACGCAAACCGCCAGGAAAAAAACCCTCGAGTCCATTCCTCACGCCGACGCTCCAGTCAACGTGGAACAGGAATTCTGATTGATCCCGAAACCAGGCATTCTCGACGCACAATCGAATCAGGCGGGGCCTGGGGAGAGACAACTACTCTTACGTCTAGCTGTACCCAAAAAAGTATTTTACTTTTTTTTGCTTTGCGCATTATATCACCCTCAATCTCGGTGGCTTGGTGCTACTCGCCGCTAAACAAACTCAAATCACCCACTACCACCACCAATACCGCTACGATCGCCATGGCGTCGTCTTACCAGTATCGCAATTCCTACTACAACAACTCCAGCTCCAACAACTCGCAGCCCACGCACGAGAAGTATGACAGCGGCGTGCAGCGCAGGCCAACTCCCGACCGACGAGACACCCGCGGCACCAGCACACGCTCGAGCGATGGGACAGTGAGCACGTTGATGAGCAACTCGACCGGCAGAGAATCCTCAGCCACCGCCATGACGACCGAGGGCCCTGCCTACTCCAAGAAGATTGTCGTGGTCGGCGACGGCGGATGCGGCAAGACATGTCTCTTAATCAGCTACAGCCAAGGATACTTCCCCGAGGTGAGCATTATCCCTGTCCCGTCACATGATGGGCTTTGCTGACCATTGCGTGCACACCACTAGAAATATGTCCCGACTGTGTTCGAGAATTACATCACCTACCCGACGCATTCTCCCACCGGCAAAACCGTTGAGCTGGCGCTCTGGGATACCGCCGGACAAGAGGAATACGACAGATTGCGACCGCTTTCCTACCCCGAGACGGACCTGATCTTCGTGTGCTTCGCTATCGACTGCCCGAACTCCCTCGAGAACGTCATGGACAAGGTTAGCTCCCCCGTGTTCACTCCGAGACCTTTCAGGCCTCAACCTAACCTGATCTTTTTCCTGCAGTGGTACCCAGAAGTCCTCCATTTCTGTCCCTATACGCCGCTCGTTCTCGTCGGCCTAAAATCCGACCTGCGGTACAAGAAGACCTGCATCGACATGCTCAAGACGCAGGGCCTTACCCCCGTGACCCAGGAACAAGGGAAAGCAGTGGCCCAAAAGATGAATGCGCAGTACATGGAGTGCAGCAGCAAGGAGATGCGGGGCGTCGAGGAGATCTTCGAGATGGCCATCCTGACCGTGGTGGCCAACGATAGGAAAAACCTCGAGACCCTCGCCACAAACGGGAGCGGGGGGCATCATGCCGGCGGCGCTACCGCCGGTGGCATCTACGGCACCAACGGAGTCATCCCCCTTGCTAAGAAAAGGAAGAGAACCTGTAAACTGCTTTGAGAGGATTTGTCATCAACACTTTATACGTGAAGGAGAGAAAAGGCACACAGCGGCGGGGGAGAGAAAGAAGTGGGCAAGTAATGAAGCTACTAACTGCATGATTTGACACGACCTTGTTATTTTTTTGTAAACTTTTTTTTGTTCCTCATTTTCCCTTCATACGAAAAACTCGTTTTTATCACATCATCATTGACATCGTCATCATCATTATCATCATGAACAAGGGAAGAGCATCAAGACTGGCGGCGGGCAATAGGTTCGGCGGCACACCGGCTGCTTCCATATTAGGGCATCCTCTTTCTTGTTTCTGTCTTTCCTTTTTGGGGAGGGCAATAGGGAATAGGGGGAGAGAGCTGGGAAGGAGAGGAAAGGATATCGAGTCGTTGGTGTTGTTTTGTGATGTTTGGCTATACGATATGATACGGGATTTTCTCCCTCTCTTATTTTTGGGTTTCCGTTATTGTAGTTTGTGTTGTTTTGGAAGTATCCAACCTCTCTCCCTTTCTTGTGAAAACACTTTATAGGGTTTTCTCCTTTTTAGAAAGGAGGGACGTTTGATACCCCAAAGGGAAATGGGCGCGCTGCTGTCGTACTCTTTTTTTTGGCTTTCTTTACTTCACTTTTTTTTCTTCTTGTTTTCTTTTTCCCCTCGTGGGGAGAAGGTTGACGGAAAGAAGCAACGGGACGTGGCCATGCATTTCCATCATACATGTTGCCTGGTCTGGTCTGATATGCCTCTTCGACGGAGCGTGCGAGGCGAGTTCCTGTTGTGACTTGTTTGCTTCATTGGAGGCACAACTCCTAAATTTTATTTTTATTTTATAACTGAACGACTTGTTGGAGTTGCTTTTTGGCCCTTTTGTAGTCAGGGATTCACTTCAAGTGTGTTTTTCGTTCCTGTTTTGCTCGTTTGGGGCGAAAACAGGATTTGACAAGCAGAGAAATCAAAGAGAATGAATGAGTTTCAACAACATATTAAAAGGCCAAATTGACAATTCAGCCTGTGAAAATTGAAATAGCATGCCCCCGCCTCCTTTATAACTTGTGTATATGTATATTTTCCTGTCCGGGTATCATCATCATCTAATTAGTTCGTCATATGTAGTCGTTACAGAAAAATAAAGGGAAGAGAGGCAAGAACCCGCGCCTTAAAACCAAGCACCACTCTCTTTTGTTTTCGGTATGGGAAATCATGACTCTTCTCCTCCTTCGTCTCGCGATTGATCGTCCTCCATCTCCGTCTGTCCCTCTTGCTGCGTCTCTTTTTCTTCGTAGTCGTCGTTATGCCCCTCCTCTTCTCCATCCTTACTGTTTGCGGCCGCCGCCTCTTCTGGATCCTTGGCCATGACGTTCTCGAACGTTGACCACAGCGCCTCGACTGAAGAGAATTCGTTGCCAACCTATAGACGAGGTTATGACATGAGTTTGTATACCGAGAGAAAGGGGGAAGAGAAAACACACAGCAATAACCGCCTCAAGCGAACGATTCAACTTATTGATATTGGCGAGAACGTGCTCGAAACTCTGCAACTCGACATCATCAGAATTAGGGCTCTGTCACCTCCAATTTTTCTTTTTTCAAATACAGTGCAGTGTGTAACGAGCACCAAAGAAGCTAAAGGGGTAATGGGTAGGTAGGTAGGTAAGTGGTGATGGGTGGGACAAACCATGGCAATCTCGCCAATCAATTCCTCGCGCTGCTGCTCAAAGTACGATTTTTCTCTCGTCGTTCCAGCGGCGGAAGCAGAGCGCTGATGTTGCGACGCCATGTTTTCCTTCTCTCCCCCTACTGATTTTAGTGATTTGCGTATGACGGGCCTGGAAAAGTTTACCGGTATCGACACAGCGGGCGATGCAAACGATGCTGGAACGATTGCGATCGGGAGACGCGAAACTTCACAACACCCCGCGTCGCGAACTTTACTTGATGGGGGCTGGCTAGCTGGGCCTGAAGGGTGATTTATTCTAGGGTTGAAAATGCACCACTGCTCCGATAAGATAAGAACCCTGCCGTCAAGGTTGCAGCAGGCAAGCCTAACTGTTTGGCGCGCGCGGGGGAGGGGTAACGTGAAATGTGTAGCTATAGACACATTTTCGGTCACCACTTCAACTTAGACTCAGCGCTTGGCGTGGTCAAGTGCGGGTGGCGCAACGGTCCTTCCTTACAGCATCTGCAGAATAACAAAGCTACCAGGTGTTGGCATGGCAAAATGGTTACCGTTACCACCAGGTTCCGAGTTCTAATCGCCGTGGGTGCATTTGGCAGGGGCTTGAGCTTGAGCTTTTGCTTTTTCTGCGCAGATTATATTTTTCTCTTTTACCAAGCAATTCGTGATATGATGTATAGAGGAAGGATGATTCCTGATCCTAGGTTAATGATAAAGCGGAGGCTACCGTATTTCCTTTTTAAAGATTGAGAGAAGATATCGGGTATAATGTTATACAACGAACACGCACACAAGTCGATCTCTGTTTCCCTTCCGTCTTTTCGGTATCCAAATCCGAAGCCGTTTTCCAAACATACAAACTCTAAGTAACATACAGTCCGACACTTTCTATTGAGCGTCTGACACCCTCTTCCCGCCACCCAAAACGCCAAAGAAGGACAGCCCTCCAAACAAATAGCTTCGGGAGAATCACGAGCCATATCCATCGGGGACAATGCTGTTCAACCCCCTCCTTACATTTGATCCCACTCAAACGAGTCGCCGCCCCAAAGAGCATCCAAATTAAAACCAAGAGCGTCAAGGTTGAACTCTGGATTGAACTGCTGCATCTGTTACGGAAGGAAGAAAGTTAGCGAACGATCCCACCCGCGGCAGGAGGGCAGACGCCCAAATGAACACTCCACACAGGATAACTCACCTGCAAGACCGCTGACGGATCAGCTGGATTCGAAACCCACCAAAGCGTTCCAGGGATATCAATAGGCCCGCTGGGCGGGGGAGCCTGTATCCCCGAGCCGAGGGTGAACGGGGTGACCGACTACATTGAAAATTGTCAGCTTGCTTCTTGCGTGCGCAACATATTAATGCCAGCACTTTACCTTTGACCTGTCGAAATTGTCTGAAAGTAAGTTCGGGGGGTAAGGTGTGCCAGCAGGAGTCTTATTGACTCCCTGGTCAGCGACGAGTTGCGACTGTTGACTCGACACGGGTGGATCTTGGCCGGCAACAAGTTTGTAGTTCAATTTGATGAACCGTTCCGCCGATGCAGCTTTGGCTGCCTCGGACGTTTTGGTGCCCAAGTGCGCCTCCAGCAGACCGAGCGCTGCACACATGACCGAATATCCCCATGGCTCGTTGTTTCCGCACCGGAGAATCCGATCTTCCTTCATGGCTAGGCATTTTTCCATGAGCTGGAGCGTGTGCTGGGAGTTGATCATGATCATGTTCGTCGACCCCCGGGGCTGAAGCAATGTGACGCTGCACAAGTTGATGGCCAGCGTCAAATTATCTTCACGTAGAAAATTCAATGTCCTGATGCCTTGCTCAGAGAGGCGGTCGTTCAGGAGTACCATATCCCGAGCCGCGTTGTAGTAGATGATCTCTGAATACTGGTATTTGGAGTTGGTCTTGCGAAGCCGAAGGAATGGCTGATGAAGCGGGATGATGTACTGCCGAAGTTCAATGTGAAGAAGAGTATACGCTAAGAGGGGCTTTTTGGGCACCCCCTCACTCGCATTGTCGGCGCTCACATCCCAGGAAGGCAAGGAGTCAATCTCCTGGCTGATTTCGTTTGTATACCGTATGACGCGTTCATAATCCAGATCCTCACGCGGCCCTGTGAGAACTCTGTTTAGTTCTAGGCGAAGGGGCAAACTCTGGCGGCACAGGTGTTGATATGACGAGAAAGTGTACTCCTTAGCCGGCCTTGACGGCGGAAGCTCTTTGGTATCCTCATCGAACTCGTCATCGTCAATGTTCCTCGGGGGCTCGGTATCATAGTGTAGGGAGCTCAAAATTGTGGGAAGCCCATGATCAAACGACGCTTGGAGGTCGTAGCTCTGTATAGTCGCCCATATCCTCCTTCTCATCTCCTGGTTGTATGGCGATATCTTGTGGCCGATGTGAGTAGGCTCCCGATGCAAACCGACAGAAATGGCATCTAGAGCCATTGCACCAGCTCCTTTCCAAAACCTCTTCTTCTTTATGGTATTCACCCTCTTAGCGAGATAAAGTAAGCAAGAAATCTGATAGTGGATCAGACGCCGATGTTTCTGACTCTGAAGCTCTTGCCATTTGTCGACAGCCTCTATCCACCTCACGGCATTGGCATGCGAGCTTGAAATCATCTTCTCAAATTTGTTGGGTAAGTGCTCGGCTAGACAGCTAGCAGTGCCCAACATGGACAGAACAAGAACCGTGGACGCGGCACTTCTGGTTTCTGCAGGATCCCAGAATTTGGCGTAGTCTTTGCGAAAGGTCGGTATGTGCACAATACGATGAATTTGTTCAAACTGGTCCAAGTAGATCGATATAAGAGCATCCGTCTCCTCGCGAGACGGGAGGAGAGCCTCAAGTGCCAAGTCTGGTGCAAGGAACGCCTTTTCCCGCAACTCGGCATCCTTGCGCCGGTCCTTCTGTTGGTGGATGTGGAGCGGCCGAAACCATTCTGTCGACGTCTCTTTCATGAAAGGAGATAGTCCAGTGAGCTATGCGGTTGTCAATACGAAGTTGCCAATAAAGGAATTAAAGGGGATAGTATACATCTTGAACGGCCAGGAAGGCGCTATGAGGACCGTAGTATCTGGTCTTGAACCCCTTGCCCCGGAAGAAGCGCAGCTCTGATTTGTCAGGGCAGCCGGGGTCGAGGTACGACCCCAAATTATCAAACCCGATATGGTCGTCCGGTTGAGAATCGATGATCTTGTCGACACGGGGGGAGTGCTCCTGAACAGTGCTCCCATCTAGTGACAGTTGTTTTGGGAGGAGCCCCTTGAGATGTGCAACTTCGAGCTCGAGGCGGCGAATCCTTTCAGTCTCGCGGGCGTCTTTGCGGTAGTATGGAGAGTCGCCCCCGCCAACAAGGGGCATAGACAGACGGGAATCGAAGCCGGCCAAGGCTGTCTGGGATAGGCCGAGCTTGTTCGGGGGCGCCAAGCCGGGCCGTGTCTCAAACTCACAACGTTCAGGAGTGCCCGATTGCAGACAACGTGAGCACGGAAACTCTCGGTCGCACGAGAGCTTCCTCCGACGGCATTCAAGACATGACAGCCGCACTCTCTGTCGCTTCCTCGGAGGACGCTGGTCGCCCCTTTCGCCCGAGTCTGCTCCCGGCGGTGGGCTGCTGTCGGTGCTGTGGCTGTCACTTCGCTCGCTGCGGCCGCTCGGCTCCGACATGGTGTCTCCAGGACTTATCGGCCCCAGCTGCAAAACTTCCGGTGTTACGAGAAGCACCGTTCGATAAAACGGCGACGTGGAATAGGAAACACTTGCAATAGGTATCCTAGCGTGTGGGGAATGACACGAGAGCGGCTTTATCAATCGATCTGATAACTCTGAAAGGTCCCCCACACCGACAACGGATTTCTCTCTCTTTGTGGCACGCAACCAATCATATAGCGCCTCTGACCAGCTGGGATAGGATGACGAAGAAGGAGTGACTCAGAGGACACAACTTGAACATGGTCCTACTATTCGTCTTCTCTGGTCTTCAAGCTTGCGACGCTCTCGGGCAGGTGCTCGGAGCGCCGATTTAGAGCCGAGGTCGCGCTCGGTTTAGGAATAAATCCGGGGGCGAGCCGAGCAAACCGGACGACGCTTGGGCCATTCAGTGGTGCTGTCTTCTCTTATGTCCTGGGGCGAGTCTCCGTCTCCGCCGTGGTATACGAATCTGCCTTCCATAAAGCCGCCTTCTCCGCACTGAACCCTAATTGAGTTATTGGGGGACATTTCTGCCGCTTCTTGAGTGCGAGGCTTTGGCTGTTGTTGTGGGACAGTCGAGACAAGACGGTTTATGTATGATCAGACAGGCGGTTTAATCCTGGGCCGCACGGTGACACATTCCTTTGCCTGCCCAGTAAGACGCCACCAATGACAGAGCCTCAGCCCCGGGAACCGGCTTGGCGTGCTGGAATGAACCGCAATATCTGCAAGTTGTGTTAAGTGTCCACGACAGAAGCCGGATATCGTGTTCTGATATCTCCGCCATGACATGACACAATGCTGTCGCTGCCCTTGTTTCTTTTAGCACTTGTGTGGCTTAGGTCTTCAAATGCTGCCAGTTTGATCCCAGGGCGGGCTTTCGATCGGCTCATTTCCATCTGGCTTGAGAACCAAGTACGTTGCAACCCCTGCCCAGCCTCATGATTGACTTTGATCTGACCAGTAGCCCGCGATGGTCTAGGACTATGCCAAAGTCATTGCTGATCCCAGTATAGGGGACTTGAAGAGGCAGGGGATTCTGCTCACCCGGTACTATGGTCACACGCACCCGAGCCAGCCCAACTACCTGGCTGCCATCGCGGGCGATTACTTCGGCCTCAACCATGACGACTTTGTGCGGGTACCCGAGAATGTGTCCACAGTAATTGACTTGTTGGACACGAAAAAGATATCATGGGCGGGGTACTTCGAAGATATGCCGGGCCCGGGCTATATGGCGGATGCAAGCGATGACGCAACAGGTAACGGCGTTTGGAGCTACGTGAGAAAACACAAGTAGGTCTGACGAGGTATAGGCTTGTTCGGCTTTGCCAGCTAACCCAGATTTCAGTCCCTTTGTGTCCTATGACAGCATCACTATGCACGGGGAGCGTCTGCTCAACCTCCAGTCATTTGGCGCTTTCCACAGGGCATTCGTCGCCAAGAAGGTGCCGCAGTTCTGCTTTATGTCGCCGAATATGTTGAACGATGGACACAACACAACCCTGGAATTCGCGGCAGACTGGTCGCACAAGTTTCTTCAGCCATTGTTAGCAGACGGTGCCTTTGATGAACGGACACTGATCATGCTCACCTACGACGAGTCTGAAACCTACAGCAAGCCCAACCAGATTGTAACACTGCTTCTTGGGAGCGCCGTTCCGTCGGCTTTGAAGGGAACATACGATGCCACGTTTTATACGCATTACAGTATTCTGTCAACACTCGAGAACAACTGGGAGCTGCCTCATCTCGGCAGGTACGACGTCGGCGCAAACGTCTTCCAGTTCGTGGCCGATCTGACGGGATACAACAAAAACAAAGATCCTGAGAATGTTGTGGCGGTGAACAACTCGGTGTCGTATGCCGGAGTCTTAAACAGTGACTTGTACAAGAGACTGCCGATTCCAGTGCCAAACTCGAAACTTATTGGAGCGGGTGGGAAGCCAATCCTGGACGCAGTGAAGCTGGCATGGCCAGACGGCGGGAAAGATGCACGAACGCCGTACGACGGCAGCGGGAGGGTGTGCGATGGCGAGAGAAACCCGCCAATCTACAACCCTCCGGCAGCAAATATGCTTTAGCTTGGTCTTCTGGGGATGCAAACAATGTATCGCTTTCTTTCTTTGCACTCGAGGTCATCTTCATCTACTGGCGGTCAAGAGTTTGGAGTTACAAGGGTGCCTCGCAACTTCCCATATTTTTTGTCAAAAGCATTTGGATTGATGATCCTGGCCAGTTTGCACGAAACTTCCATTGAATCTGACGCCCGTCGCGCCTTCTTCACCCTGAACGTCACCCTCATCATGCCACTCCAGGTCAACTGGCCAAGAGTGGAAGGCACATATGGACCTGGCGGTCGCCCTCAGCTTCAGGTCGTTGAGTGGGAAGTTGCACAGTTCCGCAAACCACCACTTCTCCGTCCCAAATCCCACCAATTCCAAGTAAGACTCGGACTTGTTGAAGCTGGCTTGTTACCTCTCTTGTGCCCCTATGCAACTACGATTGTATTTGCCAGCATCTTCTGTGACATTTCATGGTACACTGTCCCGGCTTCGGACGTTGCCACCTTTTCTTGGAAACCCCTTGATCGAATTCTTACATCCACAGGTCGGATCGCTTTCTAGCTGACTCCCGAGGGGTAATGTCATTTGACGCGTCCGGACAATGGCCGTCTTCTGTTGTTGCACCGCCCCTCGCTCGTCGAAGGCCTGGTCGTCTCTCCACAAGGCCCATCCTGTGTTGCCAACGCCGCCGCCTCCAGTCCGATTGCCAGGCCCCCTCACGCTGAACCCTGTCTCCCCAAATACCTCTCCCGAGTCACTCTCGTCGTTGCGAGTCTCAGTCCCAGCATCGATTGCCCCGATTGAACCCGTCGAGCTGGGCATGCTGGTTGTTGATGACTCCGAGAGCGAAGAAGAGGTAGACCCATCGGTGCCAGGCAAGAACTCCAGCACACTCCAGCTCGTCCGAACACGCATACGGCGCCATCTCTCTCAAGACTCGCTGTCTCGACGGAAAGCCCGTTCTGCTATAGGCTGCAGCCAGGAAGAGATTGATCGGCGAGCCGAGTTAAAGAGGCTCATGCACAAGAGGATACAAGAGGAGCTTCGAAACGAAGGCGGCCAAGATACAACACAGAGCGAAGTCTCCTCGAGCAACCGTCCCCGTGGCACATCCATTGATAATCTCCCTGGAGGTGGCCCCCGTGACAATCTTGAGTTTTTTGTGAGCGAGGATGACAGCAATCTCGGCAAGCAGTGTGTCACGAATGCCGGGTCGACGAACAACTCTCAAGGTAAAAACCTGTTACCAAGCTTCAGTGCCGATGATTCACCAGCCCGTCGAACAAGCTGTCCCGAATCACATCCTCAGTCAGTGATTCAAGCCCTTGTTCGGGAGCGTAGCTCCCTTCCCCTGATGCCCGCGTCCCCAAATCTTCGGCCTAGACGTCTGCCGAGCACTCACGACACGTCGTCACTCGGCTCCTGGCGCCTCTCATACAGCGGTAGCCAGCTCGATGAGTTCCTAGGCTACTCTGGTAACGGGGATTCGTCAAACGAAACAGGTTCAGTTCACAAACTGCAGGCTTCGCCCAAAAAGCTGCCCATTCCTGGTCACTCTCACTCACTATCTCGCTCACATTCTTCTCCTGCTCGACATGGCACTCCAAGAAAGGAGACGTCGCCGGCGATTGACCAGTCACCTCTGAGTACTTGGCTGAGAAGCCAAGGTCTTCGGTCTCGATCCCAGTCGCCATCTATTTCATGTCTCAGAACGTCTGAACAAGGCCTCGAGCAGGAGGGGAGTGTCAAAGAGGCCGAAGTGGTTTACATAAGGCGATGGAGCTCAGTGCAAAATTGCGCCGTCACTGAGTCAGATATCACACGGCCTGAGGTGGTTCATCTTTACGATATGGACATTCATCGACAGCTTGTTACTCAGGCATTGACAACCCCAGTGGATTCCAGAAACCATTCTGTGGGCTCCCATAGCCATCCTGTGGATTCCCGGAGCCATCCCGGGTCAGAAAGACATAGCTCGCTTAAGAGCTCGGGGAGTCGGCGCAGCTCGAGTAGTGCCAAAGTCGGTGCTCCGAAGGCTGAGTACCAAAAGACTACAAGTGGTTTAGGAGGCGAATATGTTGAAGTTGGAGCGGGAAGCCAAATTGCGGATGCGAGAACAACCAACTCTTCGTCCGTCTATCCTTCCACCATGAATAGCCCAAGCCCAAGCCCGGGGACATGTTCACCTCTTCTTCCCGACCAGTCGGCTCGTCGAAGGGTTTCTTCACTCGGTTTTCAATGTGAGTTCAATCCCTCTGAGACTTCATGACAAAGAGCTGACATATCTTCAGGGCTGGACAACTCCGGAAATCCCCATCTGTCAAATAGATCTCAGATGACCATTGAAGAAAGCCCCTCAAGCGGTCCTGTCTGTACTCAAGGGAAAACCGATTGCCATCTACCGTTATCCGAGACTCCTGGCAAGACTCGCAGAGCGCCCCCACCTGAAATTTCCGAAAAGAGCCTTGGCCTATTTCATCTGGGACATGGCGCTCCCGCCATTATTGCTGGGAGATTTCGTAAGGATGCCAACCCTCCATCGACTCCATCACCTGATTCAACTAAACCCTCTCTCCTGGCTCGGCTGCACCTTACTATCCCCAGAAGGGCGAGGTTAGCACCAAGAGGTTTCGATGGCTCAAGTCCAAGTTCGGAAGAGCATCATATAATGTCGCCTATCTCAAAGACCGGTCTAGTCGTCAGCACGCCAACCCGTTCTCGCTCAAGAGGGTATGAGACTGATCGTTTATCGCCATATTCTCAAGACCCCTCTGGTTTATCCGAATGTGAGGATAGCACTGCGGAGCTCTGGCAAAGAGCCGTCCGAGAAGAAGCCAAAGCCCGAAAGGAAAGCTCGACCCGCCATAGCGGTCATCGTAGCCGAAGGCTGAGTTTTCCTGAAGACACATACAAGAAGCACAAAGATGGAGAATCTGCTCTCAGCCTCTACGGTAGTTATGTTCACGCATCCTCAAAATTCCCTGACGCATGGCCAAGATGCCCCGACGCATGGGCAAAATTCCCTTTATACAGCCGTGAGGAGCGGAACGGACCTGCAGGATGTGCTGACGAAGTGGCGCCGAAAGATTTTGCTAGGCGGAGTGTTGTATCTTGCAAAGGAATGCCCGAGTACTCATCAGAACCATCTGCCTTGCCCGCCGAACAGACACCAAAATATGGCACCCAATCCATCCCAGGGAGGTTCAGCAGAGCGGTCAAATCTGGATTTAGCAAACTCGTTCCCCCACGATCTTCTCCAAGTCGTGAAAGTCCTAAGTCAACGAGGAGCCACCGAAAAGGCGGCGAGAAGAACAAGGGTAATTTGGAGTATCCTGAATTCGAATTGTTGCCAAAGGAGGGCGGGTATCAGGAACTGAAAGCGCTTGAACATGAAATCCAACATCTGAAGGGCACTCCGCAGCTGCGGTGTCCAATTCCGCTGCAAGATATTCCGAGCGATAGGACAAAAGTCACTCTTAGCGCGAAGATGGCTACGATTCTGCACACTGATGGCGCTTCCGAGACCGTACAAGAAAAAGTTTCCGCCCAACTTCTTCTAACTCCAGCCACGCCAGTTAGTGTCATAAAGCATCGGAGAGAGTCCACGACCACAACAGACAAATTTGCCACGCCTTTGAGCTCCATGTCTATTAACAATGATAGCTCATCATATCATTCCTATCCACAGTCAAGACCACGGTCACGGGCAATGGCCACCTCCTCCGAGGTTGTGGCAGGAACTGATTGCGACATTGTTTCCGTGAAAAGCGACACGACTCCAATGCAGATTCGCCCGGCGACCGCGTTTGGCCCAGGCTCTGAGTTTGGGGTTCCAGGCTCTAAGTTTTGGGTTGACACCTCTAAGACGGGGAAGTGCAATACATGGAGTGGACGGTCAAAAACACATCCGCCGTCAACACTGGAAGGGGTTGAGCGGATAGACTAGGCCGCAGGCAGCTATCCACCAGTCAGAGTGACAAGCAGCTAACAAGCTAACTGCCAACACAAGGCTGCCTGTCTAAGAGCTAGGGAGTCATTACGCGTTTCACTATCCTTTTTAAGTCTTATTGGAGGTTCAATTGTCGAAGGCCATGCATGTATTGTATGTTTTACTCTCTAGCATGTTATTTAGATGGTATTATGGCCGCGGTGATGGGTTATAGTGTAGGAGTAGATCTGGGGCATATTTTTACTTCGGGTCTGCAAAGGGGATTACTTTGGTAGATTAGGACAATTTTCCTCTTCATTCTCAAGGTTTCGATTAACTACGTGTCTCAGTGTCTTTCAGATCAAGCTTTCAAGCAACATTCCATTGATATATTTTCTTGGCCTAGTGAAATCAACGACGACTGAGCTACACGGATGCCGCTGCTTGCATGTATTTGCTGCATTTACATACCCATAAAAGCAAATGCAACAGAGGCAAAAATCAGCCGATGGAAATTCATGCGACGGTGCCAATACGAGAAGCCAGCAGCTGACTGAATGGTGTCCCGAGTTAACTTCGCCCCAGACTTTGTGGTCGTGGTCGTGGCGCTCCGGGATGGCCCGACACCCCGCGTCAACCCGAGCCTGGCGAAAACGACATGCTTCCCGACTGTAATGGAACAGATCTGAGTACAAGGATAAAAGAAAAGGTTTGTTCCCGGGAAAAGAACGTTCAGAATCCATTCTATTTCATTTCATTAAC
The DNA here is from genome assembly GCA_033439775.1 of Podospora didyma. NCBI lineage: Eukaryota > Fungi > Ascomycota > Sordariomycetes > Sordariales > Podosporaceae > Podospora > Podospora didyma. The sequence continues at coordinate 3,741,108 of JAULSW010000003.1, forward strand.
CTCCAATTGGTATTTATACTCATCACAAAGTATACCTATCGTGGGGTCAAATAATGTTCGATTTCTACCTCAGCTACAAATGGCTACACTGGCGCCGTCCAGCAGCAGCAGCAGCAGCATTAGCGCCTGGATCATCGCTCCTCCAAGCTCTCCCTGCCGGGATTGAGCGCTTCTTCATTCCCACTTCCGGGGGTGGTGAAATTGAAATCTTGTATGCGCAGCCCAGGTGCGGGAGGGGGAACGAAACAAGACGCAGTGCCATTGGCACCACCGGCGACGATGTCTCGCCCTCGCCCTCGCCCTTGTTCTTTGCGCATGGCGGCATGGGCGGCGCGTTCATCTGGCTCGAGTACATGCAGTTCTTCTCGGCCCGCGGCATCCCCTGCTATGCCGTCTCGACGCGCGGGCATGGGAACAGCTGGTATCCGTCTTACCTGAGGATGGTGTATGGCACGACGAAGCGGATGCTCGCCGATGACCTTGTCGCGGGGATTCTCTGGGCACAGGAGAGGGAAGGAGGGGGGAAGGAAGTCGTTCTTGTTGGGCATTCCAGTGGTGGAGGACTTTCTCAGTTCATTCTGTCGGAGCAGGATGTGAAGGTGAAGGGGCTTGCGCTCATTGGGGCGGTGCCGGGTCTTGGGAGGTAAGTGTTTTGGTGTCTATGTCTACTTGCTTGCTTACTGCCTTCCGATGGTTGGTGTTTAAAGATAAAGAGCTGACTTGGTAATAATCAATGAAGTGCCAGCGTGTATGGGAACTGGTGTTTGCTGGACCCGTGGTTTCTGCTTCGCATGTTGTTCCATGGGGGGCATCCGAACTCGCCCCTCTCGCATCCGGCCCTGACGAGGAAGGTCTTCTTCAGCGAAGCGGTGTCTGACGCGTATATGGAGAGCTTCCAGAGGCGGATGAATACCTACGAGAGCTTACTCTGGCCTCTTGGGATGTTCAGGGCGTTTGTGAACCCACAGAAGCTGCTCGAGCAGATTTCCTCCTTCTCCAGCCGTGGCACTGGCCAGCAGCGGATACTGGTTCTCTTTGGCGGGGGCGACAAGATCATGACCTTTCCCATCATGGAGAAGTTGGCGAATACGTACCGAAAGGCAATCAGCAGCCTTGCCGGCCAGAAGAAGCTTGACGACAGGGTGGATGATACTGTCGAGAACATACCGGGAGAGGGAGACCAGGACACGGCCGGACAAGGCGTGAGGTTCTGTGTTGTGACGGGAGCAGGGCACCATGTGCAGAACGACGTTAACTGGGAGGTCGGTGCCAAGAAGTTGCTTACCTTCTACGAGCAGCTGTAGTGGTTAGTCCCGTCTGTGGGTGCTGGGCGAATTGGGTTGGAAACAAATATCTCAACTTTGATGCTGGGTTTAGCGTTGGCGGAAGATACCATGCTCTTACGGGGGGGTATCAATCATGTACTGTACCATACGAGACTTATTCCTGGGAATATTCCCTTTTTTTCTTTTTTCTGTGTCAACATAGCTTTGATTGGTAACTGGGTGTGTAACTCGTCTCTGGAAAGGGAAAGTGACACCATGTGCATCTGAATATGCATCTGTGGTGATGCGGCTTCCAAGGTTGCTCGGAATTCGGAACTTTTTAGATGCAGGGAGTCGAACGTTTCCTGGGATGGGAGACGCTGTTACTGTCTGTCACCTAAAGAAAGGAGGCAAGGTAGCAGTTTCCATAAGTTGAGGTTGGAAGTGAGACCATGAAACGGGCCGACACTTTCAAAGTTCCTCAACTCCCCTGCCAAAGATTAATTGGAACGGAAGCTACAACCCAGCGCCCCGGTTTTCATGTTTGTCACTTCATATAAGCAACCAACGTTCTCTCTGTCATCTGCACATCCCTTTCTCCCTCCTGCCTCATACAGCCACGATTGCAATTGCTTCGCCGCTCCGCGACATCTGCAGACTTACTTGCGCAAAACTACGACTCTATTCCCACGTCGACATGAATGAGGGTCCTATTCCTCCTGGTAGGAACATACGTCTGTCTCTTCTATTCGCTAGTTGTGCTGCGGTCACCACTTGCTTCTGACAAATAGAGTGCTAAGTCTGGAACCTTAACCCTCGGAGCATTTCAAGTCCGCTTCCTTCCCAAATATCAAGAGCACTCAGCCCATATTATTGAACAAAATCGCTAACACCACCACACACCCGCAGCAAAACAAGCTCTGATCCTCTGTCTCCCGACGCCGTCAGTTTGCCATTCTCTGTAACGGACTCAATCCCGAGATAGCCAGGCACCGTCGGACTTTTGACCTCATTTTGGTCGGATTCCGCGCAACATGGGGTCCCCACTCGGTTGCTACGCTGACAAGCTACGAACTGCTCAATTCCGGGATGAACCAACATGCTTTTTCTTTGTGTGTGTCCAAGAAGGGACGGGTCGGCCGATGATGCGGCCCGGCCTGATGGGATCGTCTGTCATTTGTTGCCCGGGGCATCTTGATGACGGCCCCCGGCACGGCCGCGAACAACAAACAGGAAGTAATACCCTTTCCGCAACAACCTTACACTAAAAAGCCACGCTGAATATTCACTTTCCACAGAGTAGGCGCCTTTATGAAAGCGGTGTGATAACCGTGCAGTATTATCAAGCCTTCTCCCCCCTTTTTCTCATCCGCGGGTTCCTTCTCTGCACGCTTCAATACTACACAAGACAATGCGACCCTTCTCCGCTGAATAGAGTAGAAATACCGCAGCTAACGAGATCTCGTCGCAGGGGTTTCTGATCGGTCAAAATGTAACGCGAGTAGCGAGCCGCCGGCACATCCTATTTCTGGATGTCTAATGTCTGTCAGTGGAAGTTTGACAAGTGTTAAAACAAGCTGGTTCGCAAGAGTCTTCGAAGACTCACAAGTGGAAAAAACTTCACTGTTTTGAGCCAGCTGTTGCTATGCAGAAGAAGTGCTTATGGCACACTAGAAAAGGCCGTCTCGGTCGGAATACTTACGTAGGTGCATTTGGTCTGTCAAATAGTAGCACGACGTATCTTTATCGCTACAGCAAACGGTTTTCTTTTGCCAAGTTATAGCAGATGCCCGGGTAGTTCCAAAGCGGAAGCAACGTCATTCACTGTTGTGTTGATGGCCAGATATGCTTCCCTGGGCCATGAATGATGTCTATTGTATCTCATTTTCTTGGACGAGTCAGTTGTCTGATTAAGCTTGAAAGACAAAGTCGCTGGGCTCAGACAGACGCATATCCAAACCCCCAGGTTTCCAGTATTGCGATCAAGTGTGCTCATCTCTGACAGACACCCACCTCAAGCTGAGACTGAGAATGACAGGAATGTCACTTCCTCTCCCCAACTGCAGTTTCCCAACTTTTCTCCCAGGGCAGCCTTAGTTCACGGATGAAGAGGATATGCAAACAATGGAAGTTGTATCTCCCTTCACCAGAGGAGACTGTCTCTTTGCCCTCCCATCACTTCAAAGAAGCGCCCCTCTTGTTATTGCCACCGCCAAGTGCGCCGCCGGTAACTTGAACTTCATCTTGAAGTTTGGTGAGATTTCCATTGGGATCATTCCACCCCTAATGTGTTTTCATGAGTCTTTCATCCTGCGAAATCTTCAAGCCGTGCCCCAGCAAGTCTACCGGCTGTGTGATGGTCATCATCGTGGCCGTGGTCACGCGGCGGCGGATGTCGGTGGTAGGTGGTGACCACTGTTGTCTACTGAAGTCAGCTTATCTCAGTTTGTGTTGTGAATGCCTATTCTGGTACAGAAGGAGTGTGTGCAAAACATCATGTTCACATATTGCAACAAGCTGAAGAGAGACTACAGAGAGACAATGTTCGCCAAAACTCCTGACGTTTGTAGCGGAGAGTTGGACACTGCAGGGAGCGATGCTGAGGTCAAAAAAGGGTGCAGAGGCAGTCAGTCACGCCCGCTGTACGCCCAACTGTTGCAGCAGCATAAACTTCGCACCTAGTTCCCTATTTTTGGTCTAGGGAACGACGACATTCCTAGGCGCAGTTTTGATGCAGCAAAGATGCGGAATCCTAAGTGTGCTCCATGCCTTGACCGCAGAGAGTCTGTTCCATCGGCGGAAACAATATCTCCGGTTCTGAGCAGTACAAAGATATACATATGAGGGCTATGGGCCCTGCTCTTCGAAGCAACCCCCGGGTCCACGTGCTTACGGTAAATGATCATTAAGGGAGGGCAAGGAGACCACATCTGCCACGATGCTTGGAGCGAGGCTTCTGCCGTACTGTCGATATGAGCGAGAGCATTATCCAACGAGGCGATGGACGCTTAGAGAAGAGAGGCCATCTGGTAAATCAGGGTTTTGACGGACACCGGACGGCTCACGAAAAGTTGAAGAAGCAGCTTGCCATACTCGCTGATATCTCTACCCCGGTTGGCCGTCACAGCTCAAGGAACAATAATACCTTTTCGGTGGAATAACTACCTGCTGGCGATCACAAAAATGCTCTTTTTTGGGGGGTTGCCTATGACTCAGATGCTGGAAGAATAAGAGAAGGCTCTGCCTCGAAAACCGCCATTACAATTACTTATGGCTTTCGAATATGTTCCCGAGCGAGAAATCTGACTCAGAGACCTCGGATTGTACTTGGGCTGATCAGTGAGAGGTATATAGCCACACACAGAAGGATCCGCCGAGGTGACAGAGTTAAGCAGCAACTTAATATCATGGTGGTGATGCCTTTGGCTGGGGTTCTGGATTCCTTCACCAGTCCAAAGCTATATCAAGACACACTCTATGGTAAGGGGCAATTGCTTACGAAAGAGTCTCTTTGACATTTTGTCTAGGGCTACCAAGAAATAGCAGTAGTATCACTTGCCCCTTTCCCTTAGGGAACAGCTGTGTGCGAGGACAAAGTTATCTTGGGCTTTTTTCCCTCTGTCTTCTCACGGAGTTACAATTACGGGACACAAATGGAACCACGATTGACAATAGGGACAAGTTCAACTTCGCCTCTACTTTGGTTCTCTGTAACCTCACACAACATGTACTGTTGGGGATTTCAGCAGCACTCTATCAGGGCGGTTTCGACTAACTGCGCGACAAGTTACTGTTCCGGGTCCCTTAGGCCCTCATCCAGCCAATGCAACAGTGACAGGCTTGTTGAGAGGTTCTGAGCTCGCCCATTCCTCTTTGCGAAACGATCGTCAATTAACTTGCCCCCAGTGGCCACTTCTTGGCACACACACTCACACTCACAGAGCAAAAGGGGGAAGGCGCTGAAATGGAGCCGGCAGGCAACCACGTCAACATTCTCCCCTGCCAAGTAACTAGCATACGTACGTCAGTCAGCAAGCCAGAATCATTCTCAACCAAGATTGAGAAATAAGAGGGAGGCTGATGGAATTATCATGGGTTTGATTGTTGGTTCTGGCTGTGCGCGCGAGGCCGATCTTCATTCCCGTCACAGTGTGCTGAAGCGAAATCTCCCCTTTCTCCCCCCCCTCGTCCTGCGTGGCTTTCACGCACGAGGACTCCACGTGTCTTGCGCCTTTCTAGAAGCCCACGGGCCCCTTTCAACGAAGCCTAATGACACAAGACCAGCGGCATTAGCTTCGCCCACTTTCTCAAGACACACACCAAGCTGTGGATGTGTGGGTGGCGGCATCGACACACGACACATTGAGGAGGTAGGGGGGCCACCGTCCGTGAGTTGGAAAGCGCTGGTTTGTGCCAAGGACACGAAGCTCCGGAAGGGGGGTGTTGTGAGGGAAAGGGCAGGGTCTTGCTTACCTGTTGCTTATCCAAGTTTGATGGTGGTCGGTCAGTCGCTCGTAAAGTGGAATAGTATACAGTACACAATACTCCCTCGATGAAACGCCCGTCAGTTCTCGCATCCTGCAAGGCTGGAGTTTGGAGATATGCAGGTTTCCTTTTCCCCCTCCCCTCCCCTCTTCATTCTCGCTCTTCAAGCGCACTGACACACAATGTAATGACAGACCACACTACATTGGGTAAAGATCCGTTCTTGTCTGCATGGCAATGGACGTGCGCCTGCTCAACATGGCTGTCTTTCCAACCAATTGGCCCTACGAAACACTCAGTTCCCCCTCCTTGTTGCCCAACTCGCTCTCTTTGCGTGCCGTCCCGGCATTGAGTCGGCAATTACGTCAAATCCTCATTTACTCGTAAATATCGAACGAACGACGAACGAACGAACAAACTTGTTTAGTGTGGCCCAATCTGTCTTTTTTGCGTCTTGACCTGTTCTGGAATCCCGTGGTTAGCTCCCCCAATCCAGGATTCCAGATCGGCAAAGAAGAAGCTAAGAAGAAAGTTCCTGATCGCGGATCAGCATGCTCTTTTACTGAATATAGACGACCTTCTAGAAGAGAGAGAAATAAAGCTGGAGCTGGCAAACGAAATAAGAGCTAGGTACGTAGTTTAAAACTAGGAGCCCGGGAGCAGCGCCGAGTCTAACGGAGGACGGCTTAGCCGTAGGAACATTCGGAGGTGATCAATTCGGGTCAGCACCACGACCGCGAAACGTTGATGATATCCTAGAGCTTTTTTTTAGTGGCTACCCACATCCACCTCAGAAAACGGAGTCCTCTCCGCAACCAGCAGTAGACAAGCAGGTACAGACTCGGTACCTTGCACTAAATGACACACAACACACACACTCCCTCTACACACTCCAACCAAACTTGAAGTTTTAGTATCTTTTTTCTCTTTCTCCAACAATGACAGAACAGACCCTTCTTTCTCTATCATTCCTTTACCTCGTCGGGCGCCCCCCCTAACTTGGCTTTGCCTCCCCCCCCCACTCCTAGCAAAGGCATGTCATCGCGGCGGCGGCGGAGACGGTACCTCGCCACGAGTTTACCTGTAGCTCAACCATGGGAATTATCTTCGCAAGTGGTGGAGATCACCCAGCCATATTCAGAAATATCATATTGAATCCCCCCTCCCCAAAACCGCAGCAGCAATCAGTCGGACCGATATTACCAGTTCAGATATAGATAGGATCACTCACGAACTCGCAATCTGAATCCAATCAAAGAAACCCAGACTTTGGGTAGGAAGACCTCATGAGATTCATTCAGGAGGAGGCATAGTTCACACACACGCACACACAAAAGGACCTACCTAACGCTATCATAATTTTCCTGAGAAAGTACCTTGCTTCCACGGACTATGAGTACCTTGCTTGCTGACCATTCCAATTGCTGGTGATGGATTTATTTTCAGCCGCCGCCTGCCTGCCTGCCCGCCGCCCCTGTGGTAAAATGAGTTTTACGATGATGGGCGGCCGTCCGGTTGACTCCCCTAGGATCCAGGATCCAGGATCCAGGGTTTCCCAAAATCCCCCATGAATGAATAGATCAATGAATGGCTTGTCATTTTTTAAGACCCATCTATCGAACAATATTCCCGGATACCTACACGCCAGCCCGGACCGGAATTCGGAAAAGGATTTTAGTAGGTATTTATTCGGGCTCCATTATACCAAGACATGGACTTGACATGAACATGACATGACCCTGAAGAAGAAAAAGAGACAACCCCCCAACCCCAACCCCCCGGATCCTAGTATATCATAGCTTCCCCAAGAAACGAGCTGAAAAATCTCCGAACAGTGGGTTGTCGGAATGTGTGGAAAACCCGCCCCACGATTACTATATTGTTGGAGAAGCTCAAGACAGAAGAAACCCGAATCCGAAGAGAAACTGACGGCTGCGAACTAACTGACTGGGATGCCACCTGTACAGTTTAGTTTCTAATGTCAAACCAGGAACATACCTGTAAATTCTACGTAATAGTGATCCTGCCTGCCACCCTTTTTTTGCTACTAACCTACACTACATTCTCCATTCTCCATTGGGAATGGCTTTCCTAACCTAACCACCCCCTCTTCTCAAAAAATGGCGGCTGGCAAGGCTCCGCAAACTAAAACAGACTCAAGCCAGGAGGTAAAAAAGCGGTTCGCGACGATATATGCATGAGATATTCATTCTAAGGGAAAAAACTTCATTCAGGACTTGAGATATCTGTCAAACGAAAAGCTGGAACCAACAATCATCCCCCCCATCATCCATTCAAAGCCGTTATCAATCTCCCATTTCTTGCCCCTCTATTCGGAGGCGCCGGGCAGGCCGGAGCGTGATTCGGAGCCGACTTTCGGCGACGGGGTGGGTGTTTCGTTCCATCCGGCTTAGTTAGCCAACCGCAAAACAAGAGACAGGGCTGGAAGAAGGCAGGGGTCTCGGTCAGTTCAATGCTAGCCTGAGGTTGAGTTTTCCAGGGGTGGATGACAGGCCCGATAATTCAGGGTTTGTTTGAGTGTCTGTCCGCGTGTGTGTGACCGCGATCTCGCAAATTTGGTAGCGAAAAGAGGAATCAGGATCCTAGAAACACGCACGCAACGCACACACGCGCAAGCATCTCGCAGCACATCACAACTTCCCTTTCTGCCCCCAAAAGGGAGAAAAAGCCATCCAAGAGGAAAATACATGATACACTGTATCGTCCTTGTAACTGGCAAGTACCTTCAAAACTTCAACAAATGAACCTTGAATCCTGAATGGCGAGAAGTCCATGGAATGGCGTTGGAAGCTTTCCCGCAGACTTGGCTTGTTCCCTGTCAGAAACCGAATGCAGACTAACCAATCCGCGAGTCCGAACCAACCACCCCTCAGCAAGGGGAAAAAGGAAAATGGAAGGAAGCGAACCCGGGCTACTGGCTTCTGGCGCCCGCCGGAAGCCTTTCCGGACACGTGCAGTTGTTAGTCCATCATGCGGGGTGGACTAACACGGCGACTAGTCTGGCAGACAAGGTCTGCCTAGGGCCGGGCTTTCCTTTCCTCTCTGCGTTACCGCGACCGGAGGCGAGGGGGGGAGTGTGGTAATTGATAGTGGCTGGCTGCCCCTGGAACCCCCTGTCAGTCCTTATCGCCGCCGCCATGTAGCCCAATGGCCGTGCCCTCGTGGTCGTCGAGGAGGGGGAAATGGTGGAGGAGAGAAAGAAGCAGGGAAGGTTATCATGATATCTTCCACTTGGAGGGGCGGCATCGGTTTTGTCTCGTCCTGACCTTGCATTGTAGTGGAGGGGAACCCACAACTATCTCTCACCGGTTGTTCTGCGGACGGACGCGGGCTGCTAGCACGATGCAAGGCACCACTCGGTCAAAGTTAGTTCGTCCAGCATGAAGGAGAAAAGCATGACAAGACGAAGAACCTCTTCAACGAGGTGGGCTGGCTGTGACTGATAGGGGTTGGCGTCCTCTGCCCGTGTGGAACGATGCTGCCTTAGGTAATGGCCTTGTCTCAGTTCGGCTGAGGTCTAGCCCTCTTTTCTCATCAAGCTTCGTTTGAGGCCCCGCAGCTGTCTGCTAGGATCGAGGCGGTTTCACGATCTAGAATCGCAAAATGCAAGAGAGAAGTGACAGACGCTTTCGCCCCATACAGTTAACCCGAACTGCCCTGGGAAATGAGCTGCTCATGCAGTAGGAAAGCTGAGCTTCCAGGAGGCCTGCCCTGAACCTGACCATCCTAAGCCCCAGAGCAAGGACTCCCTGCCTGCCGACCCTGAAGCTTGCTTTCCATGAGAGAACCACGTGTGAGCTAAAATCGTGGATTGTCCAAACTCCAAATCGTGACAGGGCGGTGGACATTTGCAGGTAGAGTACCGATACGCACGCCGTCCCCATTACAGCACAAGAGACTAAGCCTTTCAGGAAGATCTTCGGGTAGACACTGGAAAGGGCACTGAGTACCTCGACCTGCGGTGACCAGGCGGTCAGCAAAACCCATGGAATCCGGGGTGGGTCGAGAAGCCGCCTCGGGAGCCTTCGGGAGCTATGTTCCCCCCGGATCGTACGGGGCAACATGCTCGCTCATCCAAGAATCCAGACCAACCAGGCTTCTAGGACGCAGGGGACGCGTCTTAGACGAGGCCCAACAGAACGCGCCCAAAGGCTGTCTGTGCTCCTCTTGTCTGTGCCATGACTCCACAGAGGCTGAGAAGTTCGGCCTCGTATCCCGGACGGTCTCCTTTCTCCGTCGCTCCAAAATCAGCTCCCGTTAGGTAGGCTTGCGAGATCAAAGTCAGTATTGGGATGTGCTAACAGGCTCTGTTTAGGGTTGTTGTTTTCGGGCTCATCAGCGCTTAGGTTGAATGAAAGATTCCCTCGGAACACATTTCAGCTTTACGCCGGATGTCTTGAGCCGCGACGGCTCCTCGCTGTAAGGGTCACGGGCGAGTGGCTGAGTGATTGCAAATGCGATTCTGACGAATCCGACTGGCCAAGAGTTTCTGATATGTATGAGACCAAATCCTGCTGACGAGCTAGCTGGCCGTCTCCTGAGCAGAACGAACTGGCTCCCTTGTCTTGGAGATTATACGGTCGATGAGTTCGAGCATCCCAACTATTCTTGAAGAAGTTTGCCCGTCGAGAGTCTGTAGGAAGGCTTTCATGAATCCCCATGCTAGAGCGGGAATGTCTGGACGAGGAGGCGCCATCTCGCCCGTCGCTAGATTCTTGGCTCTCACGCTGCAAAGATAGTTGTTCCTGCATCCTCTTTCTCAGAGACTGTGCTTCTGCACCTTGCTTCCCCCTTTAACGGAAAGACGGATGTGCTAACAGACGTTGTCTGAGCGTGCAGCTGAGACTTGTCTTGTGGAGCAAGAGTATACGCTATGAGAGTCTGGACTTTGCTGGGTTGTCAAAGAAGATAAACGGGCCAAAGGAGGCGATGTCCAACGCACGATAATGAAGTATCTGGGGAGTCCTTGTCTTGCGTGAGCCGCATCAGGTCCGCCCGATGATACTGGATAACCGCAGCGCCCTTTGAGTCGTGAACGACGTATCCGATGCTGGCTTCTACCTGCAGTCACTAGTAATAACACGAATCCGGTATCTATTCCCGTGTTCTCTGCGGCCCTCACTTGTCAGTATGATTGAGATTGTAATTAAGGCGGCTACATTCGAGACTGACACGGTGATGATTAAACCCCTCTCTCCACCCCTTGGACTTGATATTGACCATACAAGGAGGATCCTTGGGCTGAAAGCTGAAAAGAGCATTTCGATATTCTTTCAGCTGTCGGCTGATGAAAGAACTGCCGCCATTCCTGACCCGGTGGTGCCATTCTAAGGAACCGATAGGGCAACTTGATATCGTCAAGTTCCACGGCATGGAGCTAGGGGAATAGGAGGTTTCCGTAAGGTAAACACAACGTCAACTGAGTGTACCTGCACCAGTGCATTGCATGTACGTCTCCACTGACACCTGCCGAATCCCAAACCCGCGGGATACCGTCGAGAATCACACTTTTCGACGTCCTCAAAGCAGGTATGACGAAGAGAAGTTTGCACGGCGCAGCCAACAACCAAGCAGGATTCGTAAGAATGCCGATAATATGTTCCGCCGTGCTGCTGCACATGACATCTTGCAGACTTTTGCTGCAGAAGATCAGCGGCCTCTGTCGTCAGAAATGGGGAAGCAACATCAAGCTGGTCACTCACCGATGTTGACCACGGTCTTTCAGAGCTGCGCATTGCCTCATCGAGATAGACAGTCTTCATGTATTGCATAGCCATGCATGTGTTCTGGACACGACAGTTAATATGCAGCCGCCATTATTCCGGCCTGCCTCTTCTCGGCCCCTGCCACCAGCAGCGAGGTGGTCACCGCCTCTCTCAGATGGGACTGGCCGAGAACACGGCGCGGGATGAAAGTGACACTAATAGCAAACATGCGCGACTATCGCTGCGCAACGAAAAATTCCATGACGGTCATTTTTCGCAACTCACTTGCCGGCAGATGCGCTTCGCCAACTTGACCAGATGAGAATGTTGAGTCCGTTCGCGGCAAACTGCTGCAGGGGATATGACTTTCTTCAATCATATCCTTGGCAGGTTGCAGCTGTACCTAATCCTGCAACGCACAGCTTCGCGAAAGTCACATGCGCGTGCGCTATTCTCCGATAGGCAAGGCGTTGACGGAATGCTCTCTTGGTTGACATTGGGAGAAAAGAAGGACCGCACACATGTAGGAACCTTTCTGAAGGAAGCGCGGGTTGGTAGTGAAGTGCACTCCGCCGTCTCATACTCGCAGTGAACTAGAAACGAATGGCAGCAAAGATTGTAGAGGTCCTTTGAATGGGACCCCCGCACTGACTGCCGACCAAGCCCAGGGAGCGATGTGATGTGATGTGATGACGAGGGCAGCCAGGTGGTCGCCATGTCCCGGATCAGGAAAGAGGCTCAGGATAGATGATGCCCTGACGAGCGAGGATTGGGGCTTACGTCGGGCCTGGCGGGGAACGATCCGGAGGAGCGCCGTCACACCACTTCGCAATATATTATTTATCGCGCACACATTGGAGAGTGTGATGCGAATGGGACGGGCATGTTTCGATTTCAGTTCTCACTGGCTGGTTGGATCCGCGTTTGATTCCCGGGCGCGGGTGGCAGGAAGTTGAACCTGTTGGATGTCTTCCTAGCCCCTGACCGCCATATCGTTCGTCATGGAGGGGTAAAAGTGTGTGCGATAAGCCCTGTGGCCGGTGAAGCGAGCATCTCGGTTGAGGTGGGGGGGGGCAACCTCGATGTCGAAACATGAAAAGCGAGCCGCTTGCGCGCGGCCATGGTTGATTGCTTGCACCTGGTTGCTCCACAACAGCGGTTTGGGCGTGGTCTGGATCTGCCATGACGGCCTGGTTCTTGTCCCAGAACTAGCTGAGCAGAACCGAGCTCTATCTCCATCTCGGCTGCCCGCCGACTGCGGAGCGATGCTGAGGCCCTCGCTGTTGGCCGGTTTGTCGGTTGCCGGAATGGTTCATGCGTCCTGTCTGGAGGTTTACCAGGTTCCAATCTGCCGTCCGTAAGCATGCTTCTCGGATCTTTGTTTTTGGTTCCGAGCCTTGCTGGGCAGTAGCAGCAGACCTCACACAATGGCATTGTGTTGTCGACGATCTGTCGGGTAGTGAAGCTAGGACTCGCAGCTCCAGTATGTTTCGCTTTCTGTGGGCATCAATACCACTAGACCCGATTTGAACCTCTCTAGAAAGCAAGTTGCAATGGGGCGCCGTGTTCGGGAGAGCAGAGCCCGACAGGTGGGGGAGAGACTTGCGAGGAGGTGTGTATGCGTGTGAAGAGACGCCAAGGCTGTGACTATCGTGAGCAACATCACCTCGTCACGATGGAGGGTTTCTCGCAGGGGCATGATGCGGTGACGGACAGTGGAGAGCAAGAAGGAGCTCCTGGGCTGCAGCAAGTGACCCTCGAAAGGGCACACAGCTACTACAGTCAACTGCAAGTTGGGTATCGATCCCGACCTGTCGCTTGCTTGGCCTTTTTTCCAGTCCCAACAGCGCAGAGGCTGACGGCGTGTTGTCTGAGTCTGGCAGGTTTGACAGCCAGCCGATTGACCTCGACTCCAGGGATATCCCCTCTTCGTGGGCCAAGATCAAAAGTTTTACGGGTAGGAGCGATCGGCTCCTTTGGACAGTCCCGGTCCCAGACCCAATGCTCAAGGCAGGAAGGTGCCAGGAGGTCATCACTCCACTTTGAAGGACCTCAGGCGCAAAGTGCGCTGTAGCGAGTTTGAAGAGCGCTGCATTCAATCACAATCACGAGTTTTCTGGGTTACATGAACCAGATAATCAGCGATATTTCGATGCAGCTTGATGAGTGATTCCTGTGTCACAAAGGAGTACAAGACCAACTCCAAACGGGCTTCCGATATATGGCTGTCATTCTCACTTGTCAACGCAGGTACACAGTGCCCAGCAGTGGACGGTGATGGCGACGATGGAACCCACCCTCCTCCACTTGCAGCAATACTTTGGGGTGGTGATATGGGGTGGTGATAGTGATAAGAGAGAGCTGACAGCAGCAGAACAACCACCAAGGGGCACTATTTTGTACGAGACATGCACCTCAGAACAAAAGGTGTTGCGGCCATTGCAACCCCATCCCACTCATCACTGTATTGTCTTTATTCACTGCCGACAGGGTTAGGTGTAACAGACATCATCACACCCGTTGTCCGTGGCTTGCTGATCAACGCTCTCTGTCACTTCGGACGCCGTAGCCCTGTGTCTCGGTGGGCAAAATGTGATGCGGAGCTTCTCCGGCGCTTTCAGCGAGTCAGCCAGGGCCGTTCCGGGGCTCCTTCAGTTGGTACCAGATTTGTCTTCCCAAAAGAAGCCACACCAGTGTCAAAAATGGCATAATTCAATCATGGCGCCATCAGTAATCCCTGTGCCATGTGGAATGTAGCACTAACGCTCGTTAGCCAAACGGTGACAAAATTGACGAGTCCTTGCAAAACAACCCCACTGTGCTCGTCACGAGGTTGAGAAAACCTAAGTCGTCGTGTGAGATGTTTTATGAGTGATCGGATGTGCTTGTTCTGAAACCCGGCATCAGCACCCGGCTTGGTAGCCCTGCCGGCGTCCGTTTGCCGCGGCCGGATCGGTGTCTACGGAGTTATCATGTCGGGAGTTTGCTTCAATCTTTGCAATGGAGTCCAGTATACGGAGTACTTGTGATGCCAATTTGTAGCCTGGCGTGTACCCGGTGCCCGAAGATATGAGCGCCTTCAAGTAATATGCAAAGGTGTATTCTATCGCTGTGTCTCTCGGGTTTTGAACCGGGGCGCCTGCGAACGAAGCAGACGTATGCTGATTGATCCGCCACTCGGCAGCCTCATTCTGCATTGGTCTTCATGGGGAAGGCCGAACCGGGCCCATCGAGACCTGGTGGTAAATGATTGTCATGCCATACAAGCAGACATCGAGGGCAGGATAGTTGACGCAAGAGGATGGAGTTCTAGACCCTATGCCTTGGCACCGGGCAGATGAAGTTAGCAACAGCCCCTGCCGATCATTGCACCATCATCTTCGTATCACGATGGCTATCATGGCTGAGTGTCTTGATCGCCCAGGGCCATGTATACCATGCGTGATAAGAACAAGGGCCATGACATCGTAACCGGGAACGCCTATGGCGTTTGCAAACACCTGACAAATGAGAAGCGGTGTGTTGCCTGCCGGGTGGGAAAATCGTGAAAAGGGTGCGAAGGGACCAATGTCTGCCCAGTTCAATAGCCACCGTGCGCTCTGCATCAAGCAGTTGGGAGCCGGCTTTGGCACGGCTGGCTGACTGCCGGATCGACATGCTCTTTTAGAACATTGTCCCGAGGCCACAGTTGGGATTGTCCTGGTTGAAGATGGCGGGCAATCTCGACAAGCGAGCGCCATGGACGATTAGCCGCCCATCTTCCAAAGAGGCCCAAAAGCCAAAATACAAAAAGACGGAGAAGCAAATTGGCACAGGCAGCGGCGCAGAGGTGAGGTGTCTGATGAAGAAAGTGGAGTTGCGCCAATCTTGATTGGACCGCCGGGCCTGGGCTCATGGTGTACCTGCATATCCGTACCCGGCACCCTGCAGGCTGCTTCCAACATGCAGGCGGCTTCACACTGGACAGCACTGAAGCTGTGTCGAGTAAAGTGCTCAAAGTGGGGGATTGTACTGATTGAACGCATCTTGCGCAATATCAGGTATGAGATAATTCGGAGAGTCAGAAGTCAAGTCATTGTAGTGCAAATTGTAATCAGCCCATGAAGCTCCAAGAACACGAGAGATAGATCAAGGTGGGTGGGTCTGAAGAATCTCGATAGAAAAGTGATGCGGGGCACAAGGGGATTATTCATTTGGGGTTGTGCGGAACCTCTCCCGCTGTGATTGTAAGGAATGGTGCTACCTTTGTTTAGTGGGGTACACAGTTTACATGATCGATCATCACGGCCAAGGCCTGTAGCTCCTCCTCTTGCCAAGCTGAAGCTGGGAAATGTCGCACCGATCCCCAACACAACCTGGAGATACTTCACCAAGGCAAAGATTGAGCGCCCTCAAAGCGCTAATCAACAGTCTTTGTATTTTCGTGCTGCAGACTTCCAAGCTTTTCTATAACGCCCGGTTGATCGGACGCACTGTTGCAGTCTTTGCCTCGGTTCCAAGGTTGACTGGCGGTGGCCTGCGAACGCCTGGTCTGTGCAATGTCTGGTGGTCATCACCACTCCTACCCAAGGGCTTTTGAACAGCCCTCGAGAGGGGTGTGGAATCCAAAAAGCGTTGATACCCATTAGATGGCCATACGCAGCCAGAGGCAGTATCCATCCCATAGGATGTCTTACTTCATCGTCTGATACCACCATAAACTAGCGTCGTCAGTCAAGCGTCAGGCCACCGATAAGCCTCCCTCGGCGTATTCGGCATGTCAAAACATGGATAACGACGCCAGAAGACGCCAGAAGACGCCAGAAGACCTGAAGACGCAATGGCTTCGACGCTAGAAGAATCTCTCCAACGATCCCCGGAGGTTGACGCCGACCAGTTCTGGAGCCACGAGGAGCGACGATCGGTCGTCAATTCCATCGACTAAACAAGATAGATGCATTTCATCTCATCGCTTGAAACGCTAGCCCGGTCATGAAGTTGCTGAAGAATGAACGTCGTCATAGGGTAGAGAATTGCAGGAGTGCATATGAGGTGTATTGCGCTTGGACACGAATGCATGCTCTCAGACAGCAGCCAGCAAATCACTCCTAACGTGATCAAGAGGTGTGGACGAACGACACGCGAAGTGGGGTGTTTCGACACGGTTTCAGATCAAGTGATATACATCCTTGCTCGCTATTGGTTGAAGAATTATGAGGTAGCGACTGAGAACACTCGCAGACGCAGCCTCCTCCACGTGCAGCCACGTTTTATCCCTGCAGGATCATCGGTGGTGTGTGTCCGAGTGTGTATCTCCAGTGGCAACCCACGGACGGTGCTGCCACAAGCATTCAGTCATCGTTATGGGACCAGCTGCACCTCAAGGAGCGTCGTCCAGCTCTTTGTTCCCCACAGTACCGGACTTGGTTGCGAGTGGGTGTTGCAACTTCCAGTGACGAGCTCGTATCCTCGAGCTGAGGTCTTAGGGGGCGGCATATTGAGAGACTCATCCCGAATAGGGCGCGAGAAACAGAGTCGCCATGGCTTGATCTTCGTCGTATGTGTTCCAGCGTTGGCGTGTACCGGCATCTAAGGAAGTTTCCATGGGTTGCACTACTTACCTTGCTTTGAGGAGCATTGTCCGATCAGGAGTCGGATTATGGATAGCCTTTGGTGTCATCTTCTTGCTAGCCCCATGTACTAGAGGAGAGCTAACAGAAGCCCGTTAGACAAGACAGGTGGAGTAAGATGAGATGGCTTTGGTTTGACGAGTGTGTTGCTTCTTGTGGCCGGTACTGGCGCGGGCGCTGATGGGAGTAGCGTTGCGAGTCAGACCTTCCATGGTTCTCCACATGGATTGAAAGCCTGCTCGCGCGAGTTCGTAGCAGCATCAGCAGCATTGCATTTTATTAGCGTACATATCCGAATACTGAGGGTGTTGGACCCAGAGTTGAGAGCGAGAGGCTATCGCTGTGACAAAATCTCCATGCAGGTGACCCTCGAAGCTGCGAGTGACCAAAGAAGTATCCGCGCCCTGCATGTCCAGGTGGTTTAGTGGTATCAATGGACTCCATTCCCACTCCTGATGTCCATTATGTGGATGATTGCGAGGGCTAACTAAAAAAAAACCTTGGAGTCTGCAACAGTGCAATCCTTCCAAATCCCCGCCCGAGCGGCAAGTCAGCTCCACCGCAGGCCGTCTCTACGCTAGGGATGTCTATCTTGACCATGCAGTGGTGATTCCTTGTTCGTCGCGTACCCTGAGCCGTTGTGATGAAAGTTCTGTCGCAAAGCAAGAAACTGCAAATATTTCAGCTCGGTGCGTCAGTGCTCTGCAGGAAGAAACGCCCCGCCAATGCGGGCTGATGAACTGGTGGCCCGAGATGCGACGAACTGCAGCAAGATGACTGCAAGATGTCGCCAGGCCACCGCCAGCCGGAAAGAATCTTGACTTGTCAGAACGTTGCAGTCGTGGCAGAATCTGGGGTTTATTGGGGCATCCTCTGCTTCATGCTGCAGCTGATCAGGCGGCCTGGCGTCGGATGGCGGTGTTGAGAAATAGCAACAAGCGTTGACAAGAACCAAACTCAACCCGTCCAGGGTTCGAATGTGGGTCTTATGGAGCTTGTCTGAAAATGTGGGGGAGGAGGGGCAGAGGGGAAGAGCCTATCCGTAGCGTTGTGAAGAGAGAGGGGGCTGGCCAGAGCTCTCGGCAAACGCATCTCCGAGTATGGGACGAATACAACTGTAGTACGGATTAGATCGAATATGTCAAGACATGGTCTCGAATTTGCTGCAAGGACTCTCTGCCAAGTACACAGTTATCATCATGGACCCTTTCGCCCTCTACATCCCTCTTTTGAACGCCGTTGGTGTCGTCTTGGTGGCTGCCGATAGTTACACCAAGTTGTTCAATGTTGGGTCCCGCTATTTGTGAAGCCACGCGCACGGGCCCTAAAAGACCCTTCCCGTTTTTGCGGGGGGAGGGGAATGGAAGTTGGAGTTGCAGCCAAGCACGGGAAACATTGCTTTTTCCGCTCTCGCTAAAAACTGACAATCAACTCGGCTGCGGCAATCTCCCGTCTGTCGTTTGTGATCGGGCCTACCGGTGTGCTCAGAACTGACTAAACCTTGCCAGTTCGTCGATTCCACGTTTCTAGGGGCCCGCCTGCCGATTGGTGGCGCACTAAGCCGAGTAATGAGGAACCACAGGAGCTTTTAGACTATTGTAGTCTCAAGTCATTTTCGGCTTCCTCCTGTAATTTTCTCTTTTCCTCCTTTGTCTTTCCCCTCTTGTGGCGAGGGCCGAGCTGTGCATCGCGGATAATTTTTTTCAGACCTCTCTTTGCGCCATTGTAAATAGGAGAGCATCGAGTTTGCATCTGTCCGTCACCGCGGGGCGCTGCCCAATGCCGTCGCAGAGGGATATCACCCCGATAGGACGGCCAGCTCAGGGTAAAATGCCCCATGCATGGGATAGGTATCGAGCATGTCTCCCCTGTCTTGCAGCAGACTTCGTAAGGGATTATAAATCTTGCAGTTAGGTACCTGATTCTGGACAGTCTGGGCCGTATGGATGGATTCCCAGGCGACTGGTACTTGGATGGATGGCATGGCATGCGCAAGCCACGAGCTGCGACCGCGTCCATACCTGCTACCAACAGACATCCATGGATGGGCCCGATCGTCTTTTTTTGCCGTGGCAGTAGAGCACGGGGAGCATGAGGGGCAAGAATCTGGCCGTGTCACCACCAACGTCCACGACATGCCCAGAGCCAGAAACGGCACTCGTCATCCCAATCAGGGAGTAGGGGCAGTCGCGCAACGCATGCAGATGTTCGACGTCTTGAAGCACGACAATGGCCCCTGCATTTGACGTTGCCGCGCAGGGAAACTACAAGGAAGAAGGTACATTCGTAGGTGCCTTAGGAATTTTCCGGTGCCGTGCAACTGCCCTGGCGCATCGACGCCTAAGTAGGAAAGCTCGAACCTCAGCAGGTTGGAACGTACCTACCTACTTAGGCGGAAGACGGGCCAAAGGGACACCCCTTCTGGAAGGAGCATCAACAACTTGACAGGTCTTGACCATGTCAACCCCGCGATCCACTGCCAACTCACACAGCTCACCCCGCCTGGCCCGCTCTGTGCCGTGTCTGCTGCTGGCGTCCGTTATCGTGATGTCGCCGACCCTCTTACGAGATTTTTTCCCTCGTCTTTCCCTCCCGACGGCAAGCATCCGCAAGGCGGTCAACGTGGAAAATCCATGTAAATCCGCGTCGTTCAGAAAACCCCGTCTTCGCAACCCTGCTCACCCCGCCATGGTTCGTGGGACGACGGCACGGCATCTTGTGGGGAGAGGGGGCTGTTATTGGGCAGGCCACCCAGGCAACCAATCGGCGGCCATGGCAGCACACCACAATATTTTTGCGCACAGACGCTTGCCATCAGGATCTTGTCCATCTCTGCGACGGGATTCTCTCTTTACCCAAACGGAGATCACTGATCGTGGAAACACGGAAGCCATGCCCGCACAGAGACCGGACGCTGCGCCAGGAGAGCGCAGACTCGGGGGACCCGACAAGACGATCGAGACGAGCATGGGAGTCAGACAACGAGCGACCATCAATGCCCGTCTTCCGCCGCCGTATTGCCGCGTAGGGCAAGCGCCTCACCCGCTGTCATTGCCGCCACGCCTCCAACGGGTTTGTGTTACCTGCGGGGCAATTGCAATGATGGCTTCACTTGTGGGAATTTTCGAGGAGCTAGGGCAGTCGCAGCAGCAACGGTGACGGACCGCGCTCTATCCGGCCGCTGGCTCGCCTGGGCAGATGGAAGCCATTAGGTGCCTGCGGCCGCGCCTTAGCCAACAAGCAAGTAGGCAACATGAAGCAAGGAGTGAAAAGTCTGCAAAACGAAAGATGCAGGACTTGATGGCTGGTCACACTACAAGCCGTGTCTGTTGCATTGGCTGATGGTGCTTCTCCACACCAAAGCTCACCAACCTCTTCCAGGCCCAGTACGATGCCGAAATAGAACCTTGAATGCTTTCAGGAGAGGTTGTGCCAGAAGAGACTGACTGACAGTCAGCCACAGCAGCACTCATCCCGTCCGCCCAGTACCCCACACTTTTGTTTCTGCACCTCGAAATTGCCACACCTTCTCATCAATGCGCAGGAAGTAGGTTTGCAACAAACTTGGGCAGGTCGACAGAGCGCTGCCGGTCTCTCATCAGTCCAGGCGTCCCATTCTCTGCCGCTTCGCCATCATGTGGTCCACCGTAGCCAATACACCGACCTACAATCGTTTCCTCCGGCGGGCGAGGCCTTCGGAACAGAGCGACACGATGTCACGACGGCTTCACCTTTGCGGCTTCAGGGGTCTGGCTCTGAGGCACGAACTCCCCTCATCCAGACGGCGGTGAGCGGGATGGCGTGCTGGACCCTTTGCACATTGGCTGAGCGGCCGTCCATGCTCTCCCGTGTGGCCACGCACCCCCGCCGTGTTTGAGCCCTTCCTCAGTCGTCTGTTTCTCTCGTCCATCTCAGCACCCCAACGCTCGCCAGACAAGTGCCACGGTCCTTCGTCGACCAAGGAGAGAGACACTAGGCCGGCAGTCGAGCCGTCCCGCGCCAGCTTCACTGTCTCGTGCTCGTGCTCGTGCTCCTCCTGCTCCTGGCTCCTGCTTCTTGCCTTGTACAGTCCCACCTGCACAGGAGACGTTATCTAAGGTAAGGCCCCTTCTTACCCCAGAATCTATACGCAATTCCCTATTTCGGCCAGCCGCCAACCCGCCGTTGCTTTCCTGCTCGGTTTCCCCGCAAAACACCACACTTCCCGCCATCGGGGACGCACATGCCTAAAGTTGCACAAGGGAGCTCATTTGAACCGTTTTGATGTCCTGCGGACGACATACAGCAGAGCCACAATGGCATTGGAAGAACCGCTCGTCTGAAGTTGTGGTAATGCAGCACACACCTTGCCTCTGTCAAATCCCAATCGAAAGAGAGACGGGAAGCTCTGTCACGCGTTCACCCCCTTCCCCCGCCTGAACGGCTGGCTACTGATGTATACGTGTAAAGGGATGCCGTTATCTAGCCCGCCGGTGTATCGACCTTGGTTTCCACTTACTTCAGCTGCCACATGTAGGTAGTGCGCCACATGCAATAGCAGATATGCAAAGATGCGGGAAGTGAAATTGTAAAAAAGAAAATGACAACCACCCGCCTGCGAAATGGGTTTGAGTGGGGTTCTGGCCCTCAGGCCAGGCTGCCCACGGCACAATCCATGAATGGGCCAAGTTGCCCTACCGTCCCTACCGTCCCGGGGCTCAGTGAATCTGGGGAACCCTGGCCTGGGTAAATGAATCTGGTCGCGACACCACTTCTCAATATATGAAATGACCAGATCATGACGGTATTAACTTATTAAGGGCTCCTCCTATATGCCGAACCAATGGGGCGATTCTCTTGACCTTGTAAGAGTTGGAGAAGGACGTTTTGGGGGATATACTCCATCGACTTGTCCTTGAGCTTAAGCGACCAATTAGACACCGCGGAAATTGGGGTTCCTCTCCTCTCTCACCTGCGGCCTGCCATCATCCAGAACAGGAGCTGCAGCGCTAACAAAGCCTCCCCACGAACTGTGTTTCTTGCTTTCCTACAATGTCGAGGCCATGACGTTTCACGCATGCAACTAGCCCTCCCGTTGCTCAGCTGTCCTAGTACCTGACACATCACATTTTTTCTTTCATAGTGTCGGTACTATGTCGATGGGCATCGCTGTTGCCCTGCCCCCTCCCCTTGTTGCTCCAAAACAGAGCGGAGCTTGGAGATTCCGGTCCTGAACGGCGCCCTGGGCGATCTCAAGGAAGGCGCTAAATTACGAACTGTACTGGGATGTCATTCGACGTCTAGCGTCCTCTGGAGACTCTCACTTGACGGTGGGGAAAGTTGAGCGACGGAGAACGCCCAGCACCGACTACGCAACGAAATGGTGTCATGCTTACTTTTTGTAAGGTCTGGCCAACGTCACGGGCGCAACGGTGAGCCGAAAGATCAAGACTCTAATCTCACTGCCAAGTTTCCTTTCGGTAATGAATCCACTTCTCACAGCCAGAGCCCGGATACGATGCCGAATCGGAGATTGTGGTTTCTGTGCTGTACCGTGAGTGTTCGAGTCCCCTCGTCTTTTTTTTAGCTTATGCTTTCTTTTTCCTATCGACGATGCCGAGAGAGATCGACGCGGGCCGGCAAGATCTGGGTAGGAGGAAAGGAGAGAAAATTACAAGCGAACGCGATCGCTCACCGCTGATCTCCTTTTTTTCCTGTCTCGGACACGGCACGCCTACCCAGCAGCAAGAAAAAGCCCAGCCCAGCCAGCCACCAACAAAAAAAAACTAGTGTCAAATTTCTCAGCCGTGGACAACGAACCAGAACGAGCCTCAAAATGTCATAACTTGGTACACTAACTGAATAGTTTGATACTAGTGACCGCCAGTGTTCAATGCAAACGCAAGGACTGGCTGTACCTCCACCGCATCTTTGCCCGCCCTCCTCGTAAACTTGCTTTTCCTTACTTTCCCCACACCTTTGTTCAGTTGGTTGGTGTTGCGTTGCTGTCCAACAAATTACCAAATGCAAGACAAACACAGACGCGAGGAGAATTGTATGTCTTTGTTGTGGCGGGGTCGAGATGGTACGGAGAGACATGCCGCCATTGTAGCTCCTTATCCGTTAATTTTTTTTAACTCCAGATGACGGATCTCTTATTATTGCAGATGAAGAGCGAGGTTTAAACAGGGGCTGCCTAGGTGACCAACCAAACAAGCATTGCATCGCATTGGGCATGGTTTACTAACGTCTCTGCCGTGTCTGTTGACTGACTGACAGCTTTGACATGATTTCCGAGAATTGATTTTCTTTTTGTTTTATTTTAACCCTTTTTGTGCTTGACCCACCGTGCTTTTGGTCTCTCACCGTCCACTGTCAACACCACCCCCTACACCGTCCAGGAACGGCGGCAGGCAACGTAGACTAAGGCAGGTACTTTGCTTTGCTTACCAAACTAACCTCAAATGACTATCCCGAGTCGTCCGTCCGGCCGATTGTCCAATATTGTCAAGAAAAGATCTCCGCCAAGAAAAATGCACGAAAATAGAGCTAGAAAACCTAACAGGTGTGGAGAAAAAAACTCGTGTCTCCCCCAAGATGTCACCGCCAGCCCGCCACACACCTGAAATGTGATATCAATAAACCCGAATACAGATCAATAAACGAGGGAAGAAAACCAAACAAAATATAGCCTTTTTTTTTTGTCCACCCTTCGGTAACGGGCGGCGGCGGCGGCTGCCCGGCCTTATCGGCCATAATATCTTAGGCTAAAATCGAACTTGTATCCCCTCCAGCCCCCTTTTTGGATGTGTTTTTGGGAGGGTTTGTGAGGAGGAGGTTGATAAATAGCTCGAAACACTTAACTCCCCAGATTATGACGATCGGTATTTCTTATACGAGTATTTGATGAAACAGTTGAGAGGGAAGGAAGGGTAGAAAAAGACGGCATGGCATTTAGCCCCCAGTTCCATCCCCCGTGCTGGGGAAACCAAACCGAAGAAATCCTGGGATAGACCCAGGCAGTTAATCCTCCTTCTCTCTGGTGGTTGTTTCCAAGAAGGAAAAAAAGGACATGACCCGGATCACAGCCGGCTGCGCAGTGGCACAAAATAAGCCTATCGCATTTATTTTGTCTCTTTTTTCGTTTCTTTTAAACAGAACCGTTTCGTTTCGAAATCCACATTTTGCCTGACAAGCCGAACACCCTCCTCGGGCGGTGACTGACCGGGCGACAGTGAGATGGGAGAGAAAGAAAGACGTGTAGTTTCCGCATACCCAATTGGCAATCCGCCCACATGCCGGCATTGTGAAGCAAGCCACATTTTTCATGATTATCAATCTTTTTTTCTCCGGAGGCGAGGTCATCTCATGATGCGCATTCCGGTGTGAGAAAAAGTCTCCGCACGCGTTGTCCCATCCTGGCTTATAATAATAACACAGCCAACATAGCACAGCGGCTGGGATGGGATGCATGTTCGCTCTTTGGCTGGGTTGGGTGCGGCCACTTCGGAGGGGGCACGATCCCAGCTTCCGGAGCCAGCAAGCAGTGAACTTTGTTGTGTGTGAAAGTGGCTTGAACCGGAAACAACTTTCAGGCCCAGAATAAGAAGCCAAGGGTGGCTTGCTCTGCCTCCCGATGGCGTCTTGTCGTATTTCTGACCTAAACAGAGCAGAGGGAGGAAGCAGGTTTGAAACATTGGGGCTCTTTTTTTCTCACCCTTTTCCTTTCCTGATCTCAGACATGCATAGCCTTCCATGTTGAGACATACATGATGGCGTCGCCAATCTCTCTCTCTGTCTCTGCCAACGGGACCTGAACCCGAAAAGCTCCGACCAGGAAACAGTGTCCAAAGTGCTTGTCGAACGGAGACAGGGGTGTCGCAGACCAGCTCTGATAAGAAATCCAGAGTTCAACATCTTAGGACGTCGCCTTTTTTTCGTTGCACTTGAACGTTCGGATTAAGGTATCCCTTGCCAGGCCAGGGGCTCCGCTCGACCATCTTGCGACTTTATCCACCTATGGCGTTTTGTGATTGAACGGACAGACAGACTGGCTGACCAACGAGCTGCATTGCTGCCGTCGCATTTTACTACCTCCCTACGCGTAGCTATCTCGATTGCACTTACGGATCGGTACTAGGGACAGTATAAGACACACCCGCAAAGAGAGAGAAAAATAACGGTAGTGCTGAAGGGCAGCAAAGGGGGGAGGCTGGTGGAACAACAGACTTTGAGACCGGGAACGGGGGTTGTCTATCTGTCGGCAGAAGGAAAAAGAGCTGCCGTGCTATCAATCTATCTGTCTCTGGGGTTTTGTGTTAAGGCTAGGTCGGGTACACGACATTTGTGCCACCCGCCGTCAACGACGACAACCCATCTCATAACCGGAATATCGAATGCAATACCTGGTCGGTCGGCGTCTATAACTTCCGATTTCTCCTTGCCGAAAAGAAAAATATCCCTTTCTGTTCCTCCCCTCACGCGTGCGGAAATGCGTATTGCACCCCCCTCCCCTCCTGCAGCCAGAACAAGCAAGAGCGAGACACCATTGCGCTTTTCGCTTGGGCTCTTCGCGTCCATCTCTGTCGCTTTTTCAGTCCTGGGCTTGGCAGACAGGGGCAAGCTTTGGTCGTACCACTCAGGTACCTCGCTTCCACTCCTTTCGCGGGGAACGCTCAACCTTGCAGATGCAGCTGCAAGCCCTGCCCTGTCCCATCTTCTTCATTCCAGGGCCCCCCTTTCCTAGGTCTCCTCCTTCATGTCTGCGTATTGGCAGGTACCCCGAGAGCCGGTAAGGTTCCGTCGCTAGGCCGTGCCCGAGCGCTGGTGCTGTGATGAGTTGCCTGCCGACTGGAGTGCCCCCCGCCAGCCGCAGTCAGTTCGCTGTCCCCACAGTGGACTCAGTGCTGGCCTTGCTGTTCCATCAGGGTCTCCCCCGCCTGCTATAGGTACCCCGGCTCCCTGGCCGCTACATGCAGTACAAACGGGTGGGCCGCAGTGCAAGTGCCATAAATGCCCGTGCCGCTAGCGCTGTGGCCAATGGGGAGCTCGAGCCAGGCTCCCAAGGACTCCACCCGACTGGACGCGGACGAGACTTGACTTGTACCTCCAGCCTGCGCCAATTCACCAATGGCGACGAGTCGAGCCGTGTCTCTTCTCTTTCCTGACTTGCAACAGGCAGGTAGGCTCGCCCACTTGCTCCTTCCCGCCTGCCCTGCTGCTGCTGCTGGAGGAAGCGGAGGAAAGACCTGCCCGCTGCTCTGGAGCTAGGTAGGTACAGTACCTACCTACCTAATTATCTATCCATTTGCTCCGGCGGCCAGTGGTCGTTGCTTCCTTCCTGGTCGCCACTCACTCATTCACTCACTGTCTCTGTTCTCTGGTTGGTCAATTGGGATGGGCAGAGGGCTATCCCTCTCCTGGCCCTATCTGTCTCTGTCTCTGTCTCCGTCTCTCTCCTCTCCTTCTCTGGCGATCTATGGCGGTCACCACGTCTCTCTCAGAGACCAAAATGCTGCAGGCAATTCCCCCAGACAGCCCGTCCGCTATCCGTCCCGTCTTGCTTCCCAATTCATCCGTACACATTTCGAGCCAATTCCCGGAGTGGAGGGGCAAGACGGGCTTGGTTCCCGCTCTGGCCTGGCTTCGCTGGCTACGAAGCACCAAGTGCCCCGCGATGAACAATGGTTCAGCACCTCCATCCTGCCACTGCGCTAGCAGGGACGAGGGGTCGACCCGAGTTTTATCGAGACAGAAAAAGGGACATGGCAGCCCAGCACCAGACAGAGCTCGACGGACGGCGCGGAGCTGCATGGGACCATGTACACTGCAGTACCTTCCAAAAGGGCAAGTATTTGATGTGCATTTACATACGATCCATACTTGACATGCGTGACTGGAAAACTCAGCACCTTGCGGAAACAAGGCCCCATCCCCTGGTGGCTCCTGCTGGTGCCGTTTCTGCTGCTGTTACTTCTGGCAGCTGTTGCTGCTGGCTGCTGTTGCTTCTGGCTGCTGCAGGACCCGTCAACTCATTAGTCAACTTTATCTTTCTCGGTCTTTCTCTTGTCCCTCTTTGGGTTGCTGGCGGCGCTGGTCAGTTACCCTTTCAAGGAAAGCTCGGGTAAAAACGCAAAGATAGGCTGGCTAGGGGGGAGGGTGTGTGGTGTGCATGGTGTGTGGGAAAGGCCGGGGACAAGAGGGAACAGCTTCGATCGGCCGGGGCTGGCAAAGCTCGTCGCCCGCAACCCCTACCCTGGGCCAAAGGGGCCTTGTCTGTCGTGGTTCTGGTCTGATTCTGGCTTCTGGCCATTAACCCATTTCGTTCCTCTCGTCATCACAGCCGGCGGACGAAGGAGGACGACACGGCCCAACCCTGGCTGGCAGCTTTGGTAGCTGTCCTGTCTTGTGGTACCCTCGATTGCTTCGCTGCCCGTCCCTACCTCCACACATACACTCACTTTCTCACACACACCCCCCATTTGGCAGAACATGAACCCTCATCCCGCCTATACTAATACATATCGACGTCCCGTGGTTTCTTCCCTGGACCTCTGAGCTCTCCTCTGAGCTCTCCTCTGAGCTCACCTTTTGCTCTCCCCGGTCCTGCTACCCATTTGATAGCTCCGTCCTGTCAAGCAGCTTTTTACTTTCCCTGGGGGCCACTTACCTCCCATATCAACAGTTGACATTTGCTTGTATTGGAGTGTGTGAGAAGGGGAGCTTGGATCTCGTGGTTCCTCCGGCCAAAAGGCGTCTGCTACCGTTACGGCTCCATCCATCCATATCTAGACACAACGCAACAACTAAAAGGGACAAGATCAAGACTCCTTCTACGCGTCTGCTTGTGCGCTCGCTCCTGCCGCGGCGAGATAGTAGCTTCCATTCTCTGCCGTCCGGCGTATTGTTAAGCGACGACGAGGGAGAGGCTATCCCCTTTCGAAAGCGAACTGTCACTTTTCGACCAACGAGATCGCCGCTCTCACAGGGGCTTGACCTGCCCTCCTCGATCTAATCAATTTCTGTAGCAGCATCGGCTCCTGGCAGCAGCAGTAAGCAAAGCTGCAGTGCTCGAGCCTTCTCACTCCACGCACCCCGACCTAGGCCTGCACCAGAAAGAGACACAGGGTGTGAGAGCGAGGACTCGACGTTGCAGCGCTGTTCCTGGGATACCTACCCACGGTGACCTCAACATACAGCACGCCCAGGCACTCGTGCCGTCTGTCGTTCAACCCCTTCACAACCCTCCATCATCCCCATCTTTCCCCCTCCTCCCCACACCGGTCCTCTGGCCTCTGGGAGTGCAACCGACCCCCCGAGGTATAGTGTCTCCGATCATATAGCCTCTCTTGTCCAGCGCCACCGGCCTCTCAATGCGCCTACGATAACCCACAACCCCTCGTTGGATCCCATCTCATCCGATACCAGCATTGAGCACCCAGATTCTGGCCAGCTCCAGATTTCGTCCTCTTTTGTGTTGCGGATACATAACCCACGAGGCATCCCCCGAACCCTCCACCAGATTCGGGGCCTGTTCATGCATTGCATTGCCTTGGGATCGTATCTATTCCTGAAGACGTTCGAAACCCAAAGCTGATCACCACCAACCTCAACAACACTGGTGTTGAGCTTCAACCAACAAACCAATTTTTATTACCTCCCCAAATAGCCATACACATCGTCCCCTCGGATCGACAAGGTTAACGGAAGACACTTGTCGCGCATCTCTCTCTTGTTATCTCGGTAGATCTCGGCTCGGACCTTTGGAGACCCGCAAGAAAGCCACAACTAAGAGACAAGAAAAGGGAACGACAGTAAGAATCTCTGGGCTTCTATTAGACTTGCTTTTTGTTTGGCTCTTTCACCAACACTTGGTTGCGAACAAAAAGGCGAAGGACCCGACTTCCCACCCATCACCTTCTTTTCGCCTCCTTCATCCATCCATCCTCTGTGGAGATATATCGTCGAGAGGGACTGTGCGCTTGCTTGCCGAGTCAGGACGACGAAGACGAAGACGAAAGAGAGAAAGCGAGGAGACGAAGAGCGCTCCCTCATCACCTGCATCCCATAATTGCCCGCAGACAGCGGCCGCACTTGCGATCCGCACCCCTGACCACGACGTTCGGCAGTCGGCCACCACACACCTGTTAGGTAAAGGACCAAAAATCTGCACCTGCAACGAACCTGCATCCAGGCACCGGCAGGCCCAGAAGCCCTCTTCGACGATCCGCGTAGCGTGTTCCTGAGAGTGGCTCCCCCTTCCCCCCTCCATTATGCTGCTAGTTTCGGAAACTTAACGCACGCCGGCCCACGACACTTGGACTTCGAAACGACGAAGAACGGCCAGCCCGCCGAACTAGCTCTGCCTTACTCGCACCGCCCAGCGCCCTAGAGGACCGCCCAGCAAAGGAAGAAAAAAGGTACCAAGATACTTTCCTAGTCACTTGTCTCTGCACCGTCCTCTTTTGCTCTCCATCCGTCCCAGACTACCAACGTCTGCCCCTAGCTCCAGCCGTGGCGTGTCACTACCACTTCCCCACTAGCTATTCATTTCACACCGTAGGCGGAGGGTTTTTAGTGCTCGTGCACCAAGCTTTTCTGTAGCTGCGGCTGGTCAAGCCACTGAACTCTCTTAAGAGCTGCTCTCCTCCCCGCTCGTCACCGTCACCTCTCGCTTGGATTTTGGCTTCGACCGTCATCCCATCCAGCCTTCAAATTCTTTTTTCTCCCACATATTGTTTATGTTATTGGCGTGTGATTTCATGTTATTGTCGTTGTTATTGTTTAGTCCTTGTCCTTGTTGTTCGTTGCTGACGGACCTCGAGCTTCATATCCTTGTCGTCGAGGACTGACTTCGTCACCACCCTGCTCCTTCATCCGAGCTTCCCCCCTCTGGTGTGCTGTGCCACCACAGAGCGCGGACATCTCTCTCCTCCCATCTCCGCCCATCCTCCTCCACCCAGCAGCCCAGCAGCCCAGCAACAAACTGCGCTGGACGCCGGCCTATACTTAAACGCAGCCTCGCCGTCTTCGCAACCCCGGGGTTCACTTGATCACCCTGTGTGCAAAGCGCCAGCTCTCTCGTCCCCTGAGTGAACGTGTCGCGGAAGTCTGCATAGTCCGGTTGCATTGAAGGAGATCACGCTTGCTCGCCATTCCGGGGCCAGGGTACCTACCCAATTCGAACCACCCCCCGGTCGTGCTTGCCAACTGTCGCCACAAGTCGCCCTGTGGCCTGTCCTTCCCACCACGTCTTAAGAGCAGGGATCACCCGAAGACATCTTATAAGTGCACGTCTGACCCGCCGCCCGTCCCGCTTCAGATCTTCGAGTCAGGAATATCAAAACATCAGTAAACCAAAACACCAAGAGAAATGGAACTCATGGAGCTTGTCGAGAACGAACCCACGACGCGACCTTTCCAGTGCGACTGGTCGTCGTGCGGTAAGGTGCGTACACACTCTCGAAAATGT
Source organism: Podospora didyma (assembly GCA_033439775.1). Lineage (NCBI taxonomy): Eukaryota > Fungi > Ascomycota > Sordariomycetes > Sordariales > Podosporaceae > Podospora > Podospora didyma. Next base: position 3,771,643 of record JAULSW010000003.1, read on the forward strand.
CGTCGGTTGCATGCAACTGGCATCCCCGACTGGCCCGCTGGTCTTAGGCTGCAATTCGCTAACGCTGGCACCAGAGCTTTAATCGCAAGTCAGACTTGCAGAGACACTACCGGATACACACCAATGAGCGGCCGTACGCTTGCTCGGTGTCAGGATGTGGCAAGAGCTTCATCCAGAGGAGTGCTCTCACAGTCCACATCCGGACACACACAGGCGAGAAGCCACACCAGTGCCAGCACATGGGATGCGGAAAGCGATTCTCGGATGTCCGTATCTCTTCTATCGCGCACCCCCAAGACCGCCTGTTACTGACTTCAGCACAGTCTTCAAGTCTGGCGAGGCATCGTCGGATCCACACCGGAAAGCGCCCTTATAAATGCGCCCATGACGGCTGCTTGAAGAGGTAGGCCTTCGGAGCGATGGTGCTGCCCCTCTGGTCCTGGCACTAACCAGGAATCCCCTTCTTCAGCTTTTGCAGAAAGACGACAATGGTGAAGCACCAGCGAAGGTCCCATCAACGCGGCATCCACTCCTCAGAGATCGACGACTCCATGTCGGAAACTGGCAGCGAAGATTCCCCATCGACACCGAAAAGCCACAGCATGCACTGGCCACCGCATAACGTCGCCATGATGGGTCACCACGGCCACGGCCACCAACTCCATCGCGCCGCCTCCTTCGCCGACTTTGGCCAGCACATGAACAGCTACAACTTGCAGCAACAGTATGGCCATAGGCACAGCATCTCCTCCGGGGCCGCGCACGAGTACCATGGGCACCCGCACAGCCAGCCTCCCCCCATCCACGAACATCATCAGCATCAACAGCAGCAACACCCCAGTGTGCCCATGCTGCAGCGAACAGCGAGTCTTCCGCAGCACACGTACTTCGTGACCGAGCAGAATAACCCCGGTGTAGCGACCATGAACACAAACCCGCACCCCAGCGCGCCTGTCCATCCCGCCTACCAACAACAGCACCAGCAGATCCCACGTCAAGGTGTCGAGAGGCTCGGCCTTGAGATGCCACCTTTCCCATCTGCTCAGGTTCTTGGCGGTAGCATCCAGAGCAGCCCCAGCAGCTTCTCCGCAGCGTCAGGAAGAAGTCCGTCTACTCAGGACGGCTTCTACACGCATGCCCCAACAGCACAAGCAGCGACCTACGCGCTGCACGCCGCCAGCCCCGTTGAGCAGCAACCTCCACAGATGGTCGCATACCAGGGTCAGATGACTTCCCAACCGCAGGCAATGCCACAGCCACCTCAACAACCGGCTGCCCCCCAGCAACAACCCGCGCCCGAACAATACCCTCAGCATTCCCAACCCGAGGAACAGCATTGGTATAACGGTGTTGCATACCAGCCGCCTGTCGAAGTTGCCACCATCGGACAACTACCAGCGTATGGCTCGGGAGTTTATGACGCATGGGCGGCAAAGATCGAATTCGAGGATGCATCGATGCAGCTTCCCAGCGCCCGAATCGAGAACATGTGAAAAAAGAGCAGTCCCGTTGCTGTTTGAATTGCATGGCGTCGAGCTCAAACTCGGCCATTATCTTCTTTCCCTCTCGTTGCATCATACCATTTAATTGTTGCCATAACTCATCATCGTCATCATCATCATCTATACCCTCCAGGCCCCGGAAAACGGGCCTGTGTACCAACAGATTCGGCTTCTTTGTTTTTCGTCTTTTCAAATCTGGAGTTGGGTCTTGCTCGTATGTTTCTCGTCGTTGTCATCGGTACACCGGAAAACGCTTCGAGGAATGGGTGGAACCAATTGAGCACCACAGAACCAAGTGCGACTCCTTTTCCTGCTCTTCTTTCGCTCCTGCATCCTCCATGGCTCAGGGGCACAGTCATACGCCCCCGAATACCACACACGGCCTCTTCCTTGAATGGCGAGTCCACACAACATTCAACCCTACGAGATTCGAGCGTTTGGTGTACTGGTGGCGGGCGGCGTCTTGCGGTTGCTCTTTCGAAACCCATTATTCCCTGCGAGTCTCGGCACCAACGCTTCTTGGGACTTGGCTTTGTTCTTTTTTCCCTTCTGTTTCTTTCCTCCAATAACCGACATTCCGGCGTTGTTGTTTCGCGTTCCCCTGGTTTCTTCATTTGGCGTGGAGTTGAAAGGGTAGCACCGGCGGCCGGTCTGAGAAAAAAAAAGTGAAAGAGAGACATGTACCGTTTCCCAGAGTAATATCATATTGGTCCAGGAGGGAGAGAATGGCGGCTGGCGGCTTTCGCGGTTTTCGGTTGCATTACCCAAGCTGTGCCCGGGTGGGCGAGCAGGCAGGCAGCAGCGTCCCGACGCATTATAGCGCGAGGGAATGGAGAACGCTGATGATCATGAGAAAACATACGACAAGACGGCTATCTATCGATCCAGTTTCATTCAACACCGAAGCGTAAAGGGAGGGAAGCATATGACCGAACCGGGGCCAAAGAAGGGGAGGAAAATACGAAAGTGTGTGTATGTGCGCGCGCATGTGGTGGGTGGATCGGTGGGGTTGATACATAATAAGGGTTACACGTCATCGTGGGATGGATTGAATGGCCAGGATGGGAATGACGGGAAAGAGATGGGAAGGAATCCATTGGGGGAAAGTGTGTGTGGTGTGGTTGCTGCGCGTCAACGCGAAAATGAAAGTGTGAACCGGGTTATAACTGGATTACGAACGTCCTGATTTGAACGGCCGCCCTGAAGATACGTTTTTTCTTCATGTTCTTCTTTCTTGTGTGTCTCGTCTTCTCTTGTTTTGGCTTCTATTTTTCTTCTTGTCAGCTTGTTTCGAGGATAGTAGTGAACTAAGAAAGGTGGGATGGGTGGGATTGTATTAGTTGGATGGATTGAAATTTTAAGGGACTTTGATTGTGATCTCTTCGTCTTTCCTTTGATTTGGCCAAGTGGCCTCTTTTGCTTTGGTTTTGCTTTGATATGACTTTCAATAGCAAGGGCAAGAGGAAGTGGAAGAGGAAGAGTAAGAATAGGAAAAGAATGACTCTTGTTGTCCTCGTCCTTCTTCCCTCACCCACCCCCTATTTGCAGTTTTTCCAACAGCAACCAGTACACATTCCGCCACAGCAATCGTTTTCGTGATGACGAGAAGGGGTTGGAGACAAAGAGGAATATCCAAACGAAAAAGGGGGATGTTTGTCGAGAAAACACAGGAGTGAACGAACGAACTAACCTTGTTTGTTTTTCTGTTTCTTTTGCTTGTTGTTGACTTGTTTGGTAGAACGGCGAAGGGGGAAGAGCTAGTTGACCTTCTCCTCATCGTCGTCCGGACCATGCTGTATTATTATTAAGACACCCAGTTCATGTTCAGTTGTGAGAAAAGGCGAGACAGAGGAGACGAGTTTCATGGAATGGGTTGGTGATAGGTTGGTTGGTTGGTTGGTTGGTTGTATATTATGGACGGTATATATATGTTGAGGAGGAAGTGGAGGAGAGGAGGAAAAGAAAAGGGAAGATGGTGTACGTGTAGTTGATCGGGTTAGTCCAGTATGATATTAGGTACCCGTGATTAGCTACCGAGTTAGTTGTGTGTGATATTTGATGGCATCCCCTCGAATGTTTTGACAAAGGGTGTTTTTTTTTCGCTGACACTTGCACCCCTGGATCTGGGGTTGGCACAGGCCATGAGGGCCGTGACCGATTTTCATGAGAAATCGGTGAATCCATGAGGCTTCTCGAGCCGCCGAGTTGAGGGCAACATATTCAGCTTCTGCTGTGCTCTGGGCAACTGTTGTTTGGCGTTTTGAAGCCCAACTGACGGCGCCACCGGCCAGGAAGAAAATCCACCCGGAGGTTGACTTTACGCCGTAGCGGTCGCCATCCAAGTCCGAATCGCCCATGCCGTAGGGAGAGGCTCCCTCTGATGCCGAGTAGCGAATGCCTGGCAGAAGACTTCAAGGATCTGAGCTTTGAAGTCTTTTGCTGCTTCGTCGGAAATTCCAATTTGATGTGATTTCAATCACTTCTTGATTGACATGGCCGCAGCGTTTGAGCTGCTCCATGTGATGTTGGAGAGGTAGGAGGTAGGAGCCTGCCCTAAAAAGGTGAGGCCAAAAGCATGGTGGCACGCTTATCTGAATGCCGATGCGGGCGGGCCACGTCCTCTTTTGTGTTCTTGTGGATGACACTCGGGAGTGTAGTACCCGAACTGGTGGGGAGTTGCAGGTCTAACTGATGTGTTGCGATCGAGATGTAGCAGGGTGATGATGCATCCCATCGCCCCAGTGAGGTGTCCGAAGCAATCGTGGCAAGTCATTTGGTGACAAAGCGAAGATATTAAAGTCCACGCTGAAACCAATGCCGAAGTCGAGGCCAAAGATTTCAAGTACGGAGTCGAGGTTGGAAATTCACTCGACGATTCTCTTCGTCGTCGCGGTCATCGTCGTCTCTCTTGAGTTGAAAAGGGGTTGCTCAGGTAAGCCGTTCGAAGCAGGGCCCTGGGTTGCTGGCTGCCTCGGCACAATTGCCACTTGGTTTCTTTCCATCGTAAGGCTCCATCCAAAGACGTCGGGGTCGAAGCCTGACATGGCAACTTGATGGGCCACATCGTCGTGAGGGTGCGTGAGGAGATAGCCGCCGTGGGTTAGGGGGGATGGGAGCAGCTTGCCCAATGCATAGAAGAGGAATATATGTCTGCCTGTTGGGGTGTAAGAGGGGCCGCTTGCTTTGCCTCTCCCTCGCTCTGCTTGTGCAACGCGGCCGCCGCCAACGTAACCCCAGCTAAGGCAAGATGGATGGAAAGGAAGAAAGACCAAAATCTGCAGGTAGGCAGGCAAATCTGACATGGAGGGTAGAAAAAGAGTAGTTGGGAGAAATACCGCGTCTAGGGAATCTGTTGGGGAAGGCTGTTTCGTCCGGGAATGCAACCTGCGCAAGAATAGATAGCCCACTATCATCTCGACGCGCGTGGGCCACCGGCTCCATCGTCCGTCCCTTTCTCCCCTTGGCATGATGCCAACAGATGAACACTGCATCTGCTGTATATGTGCCTTGTAGAAGGAAGCGGATGACAAGTGCCAGTGCATTGACAAGCTGGAAAGTGGACGGTCTTTAGCCGACAGACCGAAGATGTCGATCGTACATACGTACGCGAGGCAGATATCAAGATGGCAGTTTTGGGTGCATAGGAGAGAAAGGAAGAATAAGAGAGAAAATGACGAGGTCTCTCGTGGTGGTTGAAAGTATAAAAAGGACAAACGGGAGTTGTGAGGTGAAAGAGCAGATGGAAAGTCGCCAACGGCACTTCATTTTCAGCTCTGTCGTTGTCCCACCTCAGGACAAACACCTAGTTGTCCCATTCCGTTTGAACGTGCATGCTGGGCGCATGGTGACATGACTAGTGCCTTGGGTTTCTCGAAAGGGCCGATGAAGGGGGGGAAAAGGCGCACAGAGGTAACCATGGAAGGAAGGAAGACGCCACCAGACTGCCCGACAGCAAATGGCATAATTCGCCATAATTCAGTGCTGTCCTTCTCTTATTCTGCCTCAAAGGGGGGATGCGGCTGCATCTGCGGTTGGTGTCGTTGCGGTTGCGTCGATGCGACGGGAGATCTCGAGAAGGGTGCTCGGTTCCCTTCTGGAACATTTCGGTGGCTGCGCGGGGGTATTTCTGTGTCTCGGGTCCAGATGATGGCAAATCTTGGATAATTTATTTGTCCTGTACGAGGGCGGGTTCGGCTTGCATATCCGGGATATACAAAAGAGATAGGGAGAGAGGGATGAGAAGAACAAATCTGTAAAAGAAAAAGAGAGAAACAAGGAGAACCAACTGTTGGGACATGTGCTCTCATGCCTTTCTAGACCCTCGACCGAATAGGCAGGAGTAAGTCGAACAAACAATAGTTCCAAAAGAGAGTTAAAGCAAGAGCAGAGAGAAGCGAGAAGAAAATGAAGAAAAAAAGAGACGAGGAGACAGATGGACAGCCGCCGCAGCCGTGATCTGTCTGGTCTTTGCCGACACATCGCAGATGCAGCTGCTCGGCGAGCGTTTATGCGTCCTTTTTTTTTTTCCCCTATGACAAATGCTCCCAAGCTGCGGCGTCGAGCTGAGTTCGCGCCGGGCGAAGCACATGTCGTGGAGGGCTGATTGGCGGGCAAGCAGGATCATGGTCACAAGCCGCAAGCGCTGGGGGTGACGCTGACGTCGTCAACACCCACGCCAGCATTGAGCCGACGCGGCCAAGCAGAGGCAAGGGAAGAGGCGCGGGGTCGCGCCCACGGCAGATCTTTTTTTCTTTTTTCTTATCAGACATGAAGATGAGTAATTTCTCAGGTTAGGAAGGAATAGCAGGCGCAATTCATGCAGCAGCACGGATAACCTTTACTTACACCGTCCAGGATAACCTCGGTGTTAAAAATACTACCTACCTATCCGCCAGGTGTCGAAATGTCACCTGTCAGTGCTGTCACTGAAACTCTTTATCGCTTATCGGGCGGGCTGCCCGCTGTTGGTCCCTTGCAGGGTGCAAGTCCCCCTGAAGGGCGCCATGGAAGGGCCTTGGATAGGGCCGCCCTGTGAGCCGGGACCGCAGCGTGGAGGGCCGTTAGAATTACGTCGTTGGTCGGCTTGGCGCTCCAACATCCGCGACGATCCGAATTCCATTTTGGGTCTTTTTTGGCTTGCTCTCTCTCTCTTGGGAAGAAGGAATACCAGCAATTGTTTGACGAAATCCGAACTCCTTTCCATCTAAAACATCCGACCTGGGCGACCCAACAAAGGGGCTGCATATATCTACCTACCCACCTTTTCCCACGCGAGAATTGGGTTCTGTCATCGGCATCTACAGAACATCATTACGGCGGTTCATTCTGGGGGGAAATAGAGTTTGCGTTTTGCCGCCTTGACACATACTCGTGCCACCCCAACAAAAGAAGAGACACGAACAAGAAAAAGAATGCGACTTCTCGGTAACCTCCTCTTCGCCGGAATGGCCGGATTGGCCGGGCATGCGCTCGCGCACGGCGATCATGGCAGCGGGTCCCAAAAGCCCATTGTCGGCGAGAATGCCAGCTGGATGGAGAAGCACATGGCCGGTATGGAGCTGTTCTGGCCTCTGGCCTCCGGCCTCTGTCTATCCCCCTTCACTCCCGACCTTAACTGACGTTGTTTTGCTGCCTTTCTCTCCAGAGGAACACCATGCCGCGGGCTTCGATGCAGCGTCCTTCTTTGCGCTGCACGACTTTGACGCAAACGGGAAATGGGAAGGGCTGGAGATCCTGCGGACGTACGGGCTGATGGACGACTCGAACAAACACGTTACACAGGAGCGGAGAGACGATATTGTGCGCGAGATCCTGGGGCTCCTGGACGCCGACCACGACGGAAGCGTGAGTCGCGACGAATTTGTCGACTTCATCGACCAGCAAGGCAAGACGCTGCCGGACGTCGGAACGGGCCCGGGGCATCACGGCGATGATGAATATGAGTACGAAATTCACCATTGGGAGAAGTGAGTTTGCAAGAATATTCCATTGTCTGCAGCAGCAGAAAAAGAGAACTGACAGACGAGAAAATAAAATTAGATACCACGATGAAAACACCAAGCTCGAGGACCTGACCCATCCCGAAGACATTGCGCACTTCAAAAAGCACGAGGAGATGGAGGCCGAGGAGGAGCGGTTAGAGGATCTCAACAAGCGCATGATCGTTGAAGAGAACATTCCGGCCAAGTTTCGGCGGGGCGGTTAGGACGCCGCTCCGAGACCAGCCGCTGGGGGTGCGAACCCCGTAGCGAAGAAAACGGTCGTCAAGCTCCGATGGGCGAGACGGCTCGCAGCACCAGAAGAGACTAATAATAATGAGGACACCCTCGAGGGTATGTGTATGTATGACGACGAACACGACGACCACCACCACTAGCTAGCTAGTAGTAGGCACACCTGTAATATACACGTCAAAGACGCAATGCCAGACATCTGGCGCAAACGTCTTGACCAACTCAACATGTTCCACCCTAGCCTCTCTGCCTCTGCTCTCGTTTCCGTCTTCTTCTCGCCGCCACTCATCAAACTTGTCTTGTATCTCCCCGCGCCGCTTTTCTACGTCCTTTATCCCAACATTCGCATGAAGATGAAGCCATCCATCCATCCCTCCCGGTGGTCCCTGAATAATCTCCCACGCATCCCGAAACACGCCCTCGCTCGAAGGCAACAGCCCGCAGTTCACATGAACCACATCCAACAAACCCCCTACCCCTGCCTCGGCCGTGGTGTTGCGGTGGCGGAGTTCCCGTATCCTCCTCACGGCATGCGCGTTATCTTCCAGGAACACAATGATCTGCTCCCCGCCCCTGAGCAACTCATCCATTGCGGTGGGATCTCGCAAGAGCAGCTGCTCAGGGGGGTCGTTTACCACGCGGACGGTCCAGTGATTCGCCTCGGCGCCGCGCCGTAGCCCTTCCACGCTCCACGGGTTGAGTTCCCAGCAGAGCACGCGCAGCCCCAGCTTCGCGTACGAGAAGACGAAGTAGCCTATCCCCGCGTAGAGGTCCACCGCGTGCTTTCCTTGGATACTGCGAAGGACGCGCCGATGGTGTTTGTGGGTTTTTTTCTGGTCGTTGTCGTCGTCTTCTAGCTTTTGCGGCTGCCCTTCTTCGACTTCTTCTTCTTTAGAGGAAGGGGGAGGAGGGGAATGGGAATGTGATGAGTGGAAATCCAACAACCGCGCCTTCTCCTTGACGTTCCCGCGGCTGAACATTGTCCACCTCGGCGCCCAAGTCTGCACGATCCCGTTCTGCCGGGTAGACACCCAGAAGGCGGCTTGGAAATCTGACGCCGTCGGCGAGGAGCCTGAGACTGGGGCGGCCGGCCCGAAGTCGCCGTAAAGCATCCGTAGTCCGCTCGGGCTGCGCAAGAGGTTCTCATGGTCCGGAGCGTCGTGGAGCGGGATGCCCTCGTTCACGGCGAGATGGGTGAGCGGCCCCCCGCCTGATATCTTGGCGATGGCGCGCAGGGTGGATGCCCATAGCGAGGTTATATGGAGAGATGATGATGATGATGATGATGATGATGATGATGATGATGAAGATGATGATGAGGCCAGGATGGTGCGCCAGGCCGGAGAGGTGAAGCTGCCGCTTGGGAGGAGGACCATGGGTGCGTAAATGACCCAGCGCTTTGGCGCCGTGGCGAGGAGGAGGGCGGCGGCATCTTGTTCAACTGTCTTGGGGGGAAGAGTGTCCAGCCAGGAGGTGATGGCCGAGGCGATTGGGTTTTGCTGCTTCTTTTTGGGAGGGCGTGGTGGTTTTGAGGTGTTGTCCATTTTGGCTGTGTTCGGGTTTAAAAGACCAATTAGGAATTGGAATAATGGTACTTGAAGGGGGCGGAAATGTAGGGCTGAGATTTCCAGATTTGCGGGAGTTGGTTGTGGGGATCATGATGTTCGAGCCGTTTGAAGATCTCCCGCTGCTGAATGAAAATTGTCCCCACACTTTGCCACCTCATCACCTTGCTTACCCAGGTACCTATCTCAGTTCTGACGACCAGTTCCGGAGACGCTTATTGGGACGTCAATTCGATGTGAAAATGTAAGTGAGCTTTCTCAAAAATACACACTTGCTTTGATTGCAGGATATTGCGCTTCCAAATAAGTCATATGAATGAATGCTGAGGAGCCTGTCATGACTTGGAATTAACACCCTGAAATATTACCTGTTCACCAGCCCAATTCACAGCCACCCAACCCATCTCAATTTCATCATTCTACTTTTTACTGCTCATATGGACGGCAAGTATATGAGACTGCATATCCGAGCCATTGCATTTGTTTGTCACTCACATGTGTCGCGAGATCTGATCATCGTTATGAGGACTGTGCATGTTGACGCGATCTGGCGTAGCAATAACCTGCGCCGGCGAGCCTCTGGCTTGTTCTCCTCAACAACTTTCTCTAAGTGGCGATAAACACAACATTCTGTTTCAAACGTTGGGCTGTTCATCAATATTTAGTCAACTGGAGCTCATATGGCGCTCAACTTGGGTTGCACACCAGACCTCTTGACAAGGCTTGAACTGCCGGCGCTCGTACGCTGCCTTGACGTGAGGCTTCCCTGATTATTTGTTGCAGAGTTTTAATACAGCCGGCTTGTCAATATCGTTACTTTCTTGTGACACCTTGTCAGAGATAATATCTCTTAGTTGGTTTTTAGTGTCTGCTGGCAGTCGAACGACTCAGAGTAATGAGCTTGCCACTTATCGAATTTGATCTCTTGGCCGTCCATGCTGCTCGTTTTGTACTACCGCTTGGTTTTTACTTCCAAAACCCAACAACAGGAGTGGTTGTGCGTAACTCGTTGCAAGTGATAATACTCCAACTTCGTTGCCCAGAGAGGTACCTTATAAGTCATTATATAGATAGTACTGCAGCAAGATTCTTCATGGGCCATATAAATGATCAATTCCAATGACATATAATACACTAGCAACTAGTATATGATTCTATTTCACTCTTCCTTAAAATTAGTGTTATAACGTTGTGACGTTCGATGGGGTTAGTCTAATGTGCTCTACACCAATAATCTTGAACAAGGAGTTATTAACTGTAACCTGCTGAATTTGGTATAAACAAAGAAGCCAGCAATGACACATTTTATCAGGATATTATTCTTGTTCTAGATCGTCTCTCCACGCGTCCGGCCCTTGCCGTTATTCGAATTCAGCCCCGGTGGAGGCAGGGCTATGCCCTTCTCGACCTCGACTCCCGGCCTCGGAGAGCAAACCTGCTTCGACCATTTAGCTCCACTGCTTTCCAGTTTTGGATCTAATTCTGCAAGAAACAGGCGCCCCATATTTACCTGACCTCTCTCGGCCTTTTTTCCGCACGAAAGTATGCTTGATTTTTCCAAAAAAAAAAAAGTCCCTTTCCTCCAGCCCGGCCAACATCTCCCTGATGACTCTTCTATTTCTTTGTCCCTGGCCCGGTCCAGTTCGAATTTTCTTCTCGTTGGGCGTTGACACGGCCGCGAGTTGCCCGACCGGTCTACCCGAGGATGGAGAACCACAGCATATGCTCTCATGGTGGTTGATGCTGCGGGCATTTTCATAGTGCCAAAAAGGCAGCTCAGCGTCAGCTTAGATTGACCATATGATCTGAACGTCTATCTTGCAAGCCAGTTGAAGTTTGTACAGCTTCAAGATTCAAACTGTCGTGGTCGTCTTTCTTGGGCGATGATCTGAATCATCCACGCCTGAGAGCCATATATCTGAACAGAACAATAAAACACTGCCTGTATTTACGCATCTTCTAACTCCTCGTGCCTCGTAAAAATTATGTGAATGTGGCCTGAATTATTATTTTGCATATTGATTCGATGCTGTGCCCACTCCAGAATCCGTTTCCCTTTTTTCCCCTTGGCTCTTCGTCAAACGCGAACCATCCCTCTGTTGTTTCTTAACCGAGCCTCAACCTAGATACGCACGCAGGAGAAATAACTCCGGGGGAAAGGAAGGGTAGGAGGGGAGGGGGAACTCGTTGACCGAGTAACTGAAAAGTTAACGCCCGGGCCAAAACAAGACGTCAGTCATCCTTGTCACTGCTCGTCAGTTCCCTGGCACACCGATCAGACATTCCACCTTCAACCGCAGAATAAAGTTTTCCAAAATAAAAAATTAGAATCCTGCTGGCCGTGGGGAAAACTGAACATTTATTCTGGCACAGTCCATTCATGTGCTCGAGTGCGGATGGTTACGATGGCCGGGCGGGGGGAGGGGGGCAGGAGCCTCTTCTGAATTTTCCCAGTTCAGTTCTTTTTCCAAACCTCAGCTTAGTCCATCAACAATGGAATCGGGAGTCCCCGGGATATTAGAATAGCATTGAAATAGAAACATTCCTTGAAGCTGAGGTTTTGCTCCTCATGGTCGACTGTCCAACTTCTAATGTCGACTGTATGTCCACAACCCCCCGGCGGCTCGTGTGGGGGAGGTCGATCCACACAATATCCATAGGTAGATTTTGATGTGCAAAAGGTTCCACGTTTTACCAGGCCTGAAGATTGACAGGCCCGAGACGTGCAGGGGGCGGAGGGCTGTGAGGCTGGGGCCTAGCGCGGCGATTAAGGTTTACCTTCGGCACCCAATGAGGATGCGCAAATCACTTACACGCGTCCAAAAGCGGAAGGCGAGAGACAACCGGGCGCGTTTTACTGTGCCTGTGTCGAGGAACACTTTTCCGTCAACCGATTCTCAAGGGAGGAATTTGCTTAAGACGCAATGGAAACATCTTCGATATTTCAGAAATTAGCCTCGTTTTTCTTTCGTGTACAAATTCCAAGGGGAGAAGACGAGGTGGCTGTGAGATTTGGGCCTTTGGTTTTGATTTCCAGAAAGGAGCATCTTGTCGTACAGATGATGTTACGAGCTTATCTCTCGCAGCTTAAAAACACCCATTCTCACTTCTTGTTGGGATAATATTCTCAGATCTCAGGGACCCAATGCTGGCAGCTTGTTGGGGGACGTCTTCTCGTCAGAAGAGTGGCTATCATATCCCGTGGCAGCCCACCTGGAAGACTCCCACCAAAGAGACGAGGCTGCCCTGGAGAATGAAGCTTTCAGAAATCCTGGGAAGAGTCAGAACTACTCAGATTTTGCTGGTGGGCCGGGATTGACTTGCAGAACTCGTCGAGTCTCCGGTCCGATTGCAAATAATAAGTGAGAGGAGGACATCTCTCTGCAGCCCACCATGAAGACTCACAGCTTAGAGACGGAGCTTCCCTGGGAATAAGCTTTCACAAACTCTGGAAAGAGTCAAAAGTCCACTGAGACTGCAGGTGAGCTGGGATTGGGTGTAGAACTGGTCAAGTCTGAGGTCCGGTCCCCAAGAATGAGAGAAGGATACACCACCGACAAGTATGGTACGACTATTCATCCAAAAAGTTTGTTTTTGGGGCCCTGGCTATCAAATCTATTTAATGGGTGCTCTGATTTCCTCTTCTCTGTCTTTTTGCCATCCAGATTCGTCAGTTGCTCTTTTTTGTGCTATTTGCTATCTACCTCCTTGACGGTCAGCAACGCCCACCCAGCACACCACACACTCACACACACCTACCTTCCTTCTCGCCTCTACTTCCACCTCTCTTTTGACCTCTCTCCATACACCTCTCTCTCCCTCTCTGTGGGCCTCTCTTTCGCCCCCCCCTTTCTACCCGCCCACACACCACACACCACCCACGCCCACGCTCACAATGGGCGCTCGCCAAGTCGGCCGTAACTCTTGCGACGAATGCAAGAAGAACAAGGCCCAATGCACGCGTCACTCCCCAGACGAGCCGTGCCAGAGGTGCCTCGACAAGGAGAGGGAGTGCAGGAAGGCGAGTCCCGACGGCCGCACGCACTTGGCCAACCGCCAGGTACTGATGCAGCGAGTGGCTGCCTTCAAGACATGCTGCGGCCATTACGCGGCCATCTTCCGGCTCCTGGGTGGTAGTGCCCAGTATGAAGGAGTCGACCCTGCCTTCATAAAAGCCGTGCTGGCAAGTGGTGAAGTGTCGGCCAAGGTGGCGGCCAAATATATCTTCCGGGCAGACGCCAGCGCCGGACACGTTCAGATGCCGCCCTTGGTCTCCTGCGTAAGGCTCGAACACGACGTGAGTTTGAAGGAACGCAGGGAAGATATTGCGAGCTTCGGGGCCCAGGCCTGGGACTGCGTGAAGAAAATGCACGCCCTACTCTGCCAGGCTCTCAACGATGCCAAGCCGCAGCAGAAGATGCGAGAGCTTCTCGACGCGGCCCTCTTCGATGCCCAAGGCTTCGAAGACGAGCGCTGGGGGCAGCCCCTGGAGGCCTTCGAGGCCTTCAACTTCAGGGACGAGCAGCTGACGGCCATCGAGGACTACCGTGTGCAGCTGGGGAGCCCTTCTGCTCGGCTTGAGCCTGCTCCCATCCCTGCTCCCGTCCCTATTCCCGCTGCTCGGCCCGAGCCTGTCCCAGTCTCTGGCCCCGTAGCTGGCCCCGCCCCTGCTCCCCTTCCTGTCCCTGCTCCCCTTCCTGTCCCTGCTCCCCTCCCTGTCCCCGCTCCCCTCCCTGCCGCCACTGCTGGCATCGACATCTTCCCCGCCGCCGGCCCCATCGTGCTGCAGCCGCAGCAACCCCAGCAGCTGCACCAGTGCCAGTACCAGCAGCACCCCCTGCTACAGTACTCGCACTACCTGCAGCAGTGCCAGCAGCCCCCGCAGCTCCCACAGTACCAGCAGTTCCCGGAGCAGCAGCAGGCGACACAATGGGGCGCGCAATATCCGCTCTTGCCCACAGGGATGAATCAGCGGCAGACACCAAACGTCGGCAATGGGGACGATTCCTTCACCCGTGGACAACCGACATCGTGGCACGGACATGGGCAGGGGCAGATGTCGTGGCACGGCCAGCAGTTCGACCAGCTCCAGACGCAGCAAAGCCAGATGCATCACGGCCAATTTCAGCACTACTCGCCGCCTGTCAACAATCTCGTTGGCCAGGGTATCGGTATACTTCCGCCCTCGCAGCCACAAGCTGCTGCTCCTGCTGGCATTGCTGCCGCTGATGTTGGTGGTGAGCTCATGGCTGGGAACGTCTTGCACGGCGGGGCGCCTTTCACGAATGGACAGTACTTGATGGCCAGCAATTTGGCTGCTGCTGCTCCTCCTGCTGGTGGTCTTTACCAAGGTCCGCAAGAGGCACCGTTCCAACATGTCGACCCGAAGGATCTTTGGCGGAACCCGTGTGCGGCCAATGCCATTAATCAAGAGATGATCAATGGAATTCCTCAGCGGGGTGGAGATCTTGGCCAGCAGAACGTCAACCTCGCCGCAGCGTAGGAGTTCGACTATTGGCAGGAGTTGGCAGATCGAATCCTGCCTGCTCAGCCCCTCGTCACACATCCCGCCAACTTCCTCGCCATCGACCCCAACGCCCGCCAATCCTCCTTCGGCTACCCGTTCTCATCCCAACCAGGGAATGCCGCCAACGGTAGGGCCCTGCCGGCCCCTGGGAGCCTGATGCACAATTGATGGTTGAGCTCATGATGGTGCTGTAATAACCTTAACAGCATGCTGGACAGGCTGGCTAGGCCGGGTTGAGGGAAATAAAAGGGACCGGTGTCGTCCGGCGATGATCAATCCTAAACCAGTGAAACCAGGAGGCATGGAAAATCACTTACTGGTAGTGCTCCGAATAATACCAGCCAGCCAGCCAGCCATCTGCCAAGTATCTCTCCTCCCCTCCCCCGAGGAAAATAGGGGGAAGCTCTCCTCCGCCCGCATCATGGAAGCCAGCCGCCGCCACTTGAACTCATCCACCATCCTCCTCATCTCGACACACACATCCGCTCTCCCTCCCCAAAGAAAACAGGGGAGATGGTTCCCGCTCCACGATGGCTACTGGGGACTTTGCCAGCAGCCCACCTCACCCTCAACCTCTTCTCCCTCCTCCCCTAAAGAAAATAAGGGGAGGCTCTCAAATCATATACGCGGCCACTAAGCTCAGCTTGCTACACCCACCTTCCTCGCCTCTTTACGGCTGCCACCTTCCTAATCTCTCCACCCGACTATACTACGTACTACGGGCGTGGAACTATCACCCGAGACCCATCATCGACGGCCTGGACGCATGCGGAACGCATGCAGAAGGCATAGCCATAATTCAGTCGGAATATGATGGTGTTTGTACGATTGTGTTATTGCATTTTCTTGTCGAATTAGGAGTTTGAATTTAGTGTTATACCACTATATCCCGGTTCGACTCACTTGAGCAACAACCATGGAACAGACAGGCAGGCAGGCCCATCTTGGTGGGAAATTGGGATTGGAACTAAAAGTTGGAATCGGCGTTCGGGTATTTTTTAAAATACCCATTTGTTGGTTTGAGTGCAGTGGAATAGCGATACCCATTTGGTTTGGAAGGCGTTGTTTGGAATACCCACTGGGCTCATATGTACAACAGTATACCCATTTGTTTGAAGAAAAGCGTTTTGGATTGCCTCGACCCGCCTCATGGCTTTTGTGACTCGATAAGACGAGAATAGCTGCGAAACTATGTTTGATCGTGTCAACAACCCGTTCCTGAGATTACCGTGAGCGTGAACATTGAATATAATCAGGGACGATACGAGAGAGGATGTGTTAGGACTTACTTTCCGTCCAGCCAAAACCCCCCGTCCTCCATCAAAATACATTACATACATACATGCGCCTAACCACCCCTCACGCCTTCTTAGCCTTCCGAAGCTCGTCCGCCACCATGCGATCGAATCGCTGAAACGACGTCACGCCCTCGCAGAGCGCACAGCCGATCCACTTCCACCAGGCCGCCGAGCCCCGGGCGACGCCGTGCCTCTGCAGTTTCGTCACATCCATGATGACCGCCTCGACGATGTGAATCAAGAAAACCAAGGGCGCGATCCTGTTGACGAGCCAGCAATACGCCGCCACGGCCTCGCCATCGCCACTCCAAACCCCGAACAGCCTGCCGCTGCGGCCAACGACAGCATCAAGCACATTCCACCCCAACGTGCCCCTCCGAAAAAGACCCGCGCGCACGAGCGCAAAATTGGCGTAGTAAAAAATCACGCCCGCAAAGACGACAATGTCGAACCCCTGCGGCGGGATGAACGTGTTGACGCCGGTGCTGCCACGACTGCTGCTGCTGCCATGTTCCTCTGCACCATCCGCAGACACCACGCCCAGCGCCTTGCGCGCGGCGAGGGTCATGTCGATGAGGCGCTGGCGGCGGTCATCCCAGTTTGCCATGGGCGGGTCGATGGCGATAATGTGAGCGGTCCCTCCAGAAGAAGAGCAGCGCACAGTCAGCGACGCGAGATCCATGTCGACGAGCTCCGGGTCGGGCCCCGTGGCGGCGGCTGACAGGCCGTTGAAGTGCATCAGCATGTGGGCGATATCCGTCCTATGATCCTTGTTCATATGGGCCAAGGTGCGGGCTTTCGCCGCGGCAGGAATTATTGGTGTTCCAGTCGCCATTGTTTCTGGGTCCAGGTCCTTATCTTTTTCTTCTTTGTTCTCTGACGTCTCAAAATTGTCAGGTTGTGGAAAACGAAAATGGAAAAAACGAACGGCAGACAGATATGGATTACAGAGAATGGAGGTCTGAAGATGGTTGGGAGAAACGTCCGTCGTCGGATTTGGCTTGCTTGGGTGTCAGTGTGTCATGCAAATCAATGCCGCTCGGGGGTCTTGGCGGGGTTTCCAGGGTCGGTAGCGTTGGGTTAGGGGTGGTGATAACTGTGGATGGTCACCCCCCATGCAAGCGACGATTCCCCCCCCCCCCCCCCCACCTTCGCATAAAGGCTTCGGAGCGATCCGCGAGGGTGATACGGGATTGTGGGTAAGTTATTTCAAGACTAATGATGGCTGTATTTTATTTTATTAATTCTTGTTGTTCCTCTAGGTTGTAGCGCCCCAACCAAGGCAAATAGGTGATAAGTAGGTATTGCGAGGTTGTCAACTTCGTCCTTCAAGGCCCCCTCCTCTTTTCGCCTACCAGGAAACCAACCCTCTTCTCATGATTGGCAGGTGTATACTGTGGCTTCAGATCCCAATCTAATACCAAAGCCGCTCGCCCCCGCCGCCGCTACACAAAGGAAATAAATAACCTAAAGCAAAGGAAAGTATGAACAATTTGATGGCTCTAGTGCCCAGCTCCTTTCCACGAATCGCTGACAAAAGCTGATGCAGTTGTTGTTGCCGTCTCAACATGAGTTATGCTCGGTCTCCGCCACGAAAATTGCGACGGACTCGACGCTGGACGTCCATTCAACACCACGCTGCTAATATTCGGCAACGCGTACACCATTCTTCTACCTTGTCCCCTGTCGACATCGGGAGGACGAAATTCCTGCTGGTTGGCAAGCCGCAGCGCTCGACCTATGTCGCTCGCCCTACTACCACCCCCGCCGCCGCCACAGGCCAGCTGATGGCGTGTCATCTTGTCCCCCAGCTCAAAAGTGCTCTCGTGCTTCTCCAAATCATCTTGGCTCGGCGTGCCCACCTTGATGGATGAGAGACGGCTGATTGCCGAAAGGCGCTTCAGGGTGGGCGGTGCACCGTGCCACGATCCGACGACTGTGGTATCGCCAAAGGAACTTGTGGATGTGTCTCTAAAATCCGCCGCCTGTCTTCGGCGGCTCCCGCTAAGCGACCCAAAGAGATTATCGCGCCGACTAATCAGAACGCGGATCGCCGGTAGGCTCGTCACGATGATGCTGACGGCCACTTCGAGACCAGTCCAGATCAGGGCGTCCGTGTAATCCCATGTCGGATTCACGGAATCCCCAAACCCGTAAATAGCCCAAACCCGAACACTGGTCGACAGTTAGCTATGCCCACCAACAGAGCGGAGTTGCGTGGATGCGATGTACCAACTAGTGATCAAAACAAATATTCCAAGCGAAAACATCACCATGATCCCACACCTGGAACGCCTTGAGACATTGAGCCTCGCCAAAAGGGGAAGGGGCATTATCAAAATCACAATGTCTTGTGCAATGCTGAACCCTGCCGTGGTAAAAGCGAGGGCGCTGATGTCGAGACGCCGGTATGGCCCAAACACGCCTCCCTTCCACCCTTCCCAGATAAAGGGAATGGGTATACACTGGAAAATCTGGAGAAAGACAAACATGATGCCCGAGACGACGACCCAGGCCATCACCGCGTACGAAACGAGGCGAAACATACGGTCGGGGAAGATGCGCAGGTAGAAGCAAAGAATCGAGATTTTGGTGAGTGCTAAAATCGACAAATAGAACGACTCATCGATGTAGAAGAACTGAGGGGCTTCGTGTCAGTAACAACACAAAGGTTGTTAGGCACGCATTTGCCATACCTTGAATGCAAGGGTCAGGACGGACGAGTCGACCGTCCAAACATCGACTCCGAATGCCATTTGACCAGCTGCAGTTTTTTGTCATCAGTCGGCGGCGAATGAGAACGAAGCCAAATGGGCTGCGCAGTAGAGAGGGAGTACCTGTAATTCCCACCCCCTCAAACACAATATACAGAAGCTGATCAACGTCGAGTCTTTGTGTCAGCTAAGAAGCAATCCCAACCTACTGGATTGAGTGCTTACGGTAACCGCCATCATAATGTAATCGTCCACCTCGAAGTGCGAGACGGACCACCAGCGAGAATACAGGCGGAGAATGACGCAAATAAGAGCGGGTATCTCAATGGACAAGGGGGCTAGAAGGTCAGCCTTGCGAGAGCGTTGTGGTTTCCCACATGCCTCCCAAGCTCCTCGTGCAGTTTCTTATATCTCCGCTATCAGCATCCTGCAAAACACAAAAAAACACGACTGACGCGGGGACAGAGAGGGTTGAGGCTAACCAATCGACTCCTCCAGGGTGCAATTTGCCTGCACGCAGTTTAGGACAGTGGTATAGTGGCTGATGTCATCTTCGCAGAGACACGTGGTGGTATTTGTGCCCGGTTTGAAGCAATCGGAAGACGAGTCTGACGTGGGTGTGTTGAGAAGCTGCTCGAGGCATCCTGAGCCGCAGGCCGGGACCCTGGCAGCTAGGGACAGAAGGAGGCCATTCGTATCTCGTTGACTGGCAACCAATAACGGGAAAAGCAGGATAAGGAGTGTGGTTGTAAGAGAAGTAGAAAAAACAGGAAGAGTGCTATGAGCCCTCATGTTGATAGAGCAGGGGGCATTTGGAGATAAAATGCTGCCTCAGACTCTTTCTCGACTCAATGAAGGTCTTCAAGACATTGGGTAGCTGCCCAAATCGCTTGGACTGGAAGAAAGGAGACTCGACGACAACTAGCAGCGATGAGTGAGGCAGAGAGGAAAAAAGGGAAAAGGGAAAGAGGGAAAGCTCTCGATTCATTTTCCGAGATTTGGCTTGAATGATAGCGAAAGAATATAGATGACATCAGCCGCCCTTGGTAAGAGGCTCAGGGTTAGAAGAGAAGTGACAGGACCGGCGGGTTGGCTAGCTGGTGACCGTCTCGTCGTGGCTCGCTTTCAGTCTTCGATCGATCCTCTGTTCTGCTTTTGCTGTTAAGCCTCCTACTAGATTTTGTTGGCAGTAGGTAGGACTCATTATCTCCATGTGTTTGCAATTTGAGAGGACATTGTGGTTTTTTTTTTGGGTTGTTGGGGGGGTGACGGAGACCGCTCATACGACTCTCTGGCAAACAAGGAAGTCGTGCTCAGCCAAACGGAGAAGGAGTGCCCCGGCAGCGGCCAGCCGTGCAGGAATGGCAGAAGGCATTGAACGCAAATACAGGTTTGCTGTTTAACACCGGAGAGAACACTGGTGTTGGATAGCGCCATGTGGTGTTGGCACGGCTTGACGTCGATGGCTGGATGTAGGTTCAGACTTGAAAGCTGGTAGCCGCGTGCAATCTGTTGAGCTGTTGTGGAAAGACACCTTGCCTGACTCGTTGCTGTGGTCCTGGGGAATAATATTTTGTCAGCAGCCAGAACACTAGACTGGATGAAGGAAAAGATGCCTGCCTTGTAGCTCCTGCCAAAGATGGCCCCTTTTTATCTCCGGGCATGCGCGCGGTCTCCGTCTTTCCGATATTAACATTGATGAAGTGCGAGCCATTCTGTCGAAACTAATAATTACCAGTGCTTAGTGAGTTTTTGGTAAACGACCTCAGCCGTTTCTGATGTACTTTTAAAACATGTGGAATACGTGCGTGCAAATTGCTCTTGTTATTCTTCCGTTAAGTCAAGTTATCCGGTACCTGACAAGGCACTCCGACTGACACCTTTCTTGGGGCCAACAATCAGGTAGGTTGGTCATCAACCTTCCTTCCAGCCCTTCCCCTCTCTTTGCCGCGCAATTCGCCCTGCATTGCAACGCCAGTTACCAACCTAGGTAGGTACTTCCCTATGCAATGAATGCTACGCATTGCCGTTTCTGGCAATTAGGTCTCATTTTGGGAAACGCTCATCGTCTGCCGCTGAGGAATATCGGTATGTGACGACCGTCCAGTCGCATCGCTACGATAAAGCTAGCGGTGCGACAAGCAGCTTGCTCTGCGCCTGGCATTCAATTTATAATCCCAAGACAGATTCGAGATCCGTCTAATGCTGACTTATGGCTTACCTAGTATGCCTACTGGGGGTCGAATCCTATAGCCTGCCTTCGCCGGCACGGAGATCTTGACGGCCAACACCCGGACAGTACCTTACCAACCAGTTACCAAACATGCCAGCATGGGTTACGCCCCCGCTCGTATTTTCCAAAAGAGAAGAGTGACTGCAAAGACACAGCTATGGCTGACTATAAAACTCGCCCTGTCCTCGACAACAACCAAGTCTGTTTTGCTCGTTTCTCTCCCATCCATTAAACAGAAACCACAGGCTTGCCTCTCGACTCCTTTCAAACCAACCCAACAACCAGCCAAATATGTCGATCATTCTTGTCTTTGGTGCTACTGGAGCTCAGGGCGGCTCTGTCGTCAGGCGCCTGTTGGCAACCCCCAAGTACAAGGTCCGCGCTTTGACGCGAAACACAGACAGCGAGGCCGCGAAGAAGCTTGCTGCTCAGGTGCGTTTCACTGGGGCTATCCGTGAGCATGTCCATAATGCATCGACTGACACCTTCTCCAGGGCGTTGAAGTTGTGGCTGGCGACATCAACAATGAAGCAAGCCTCAAGCCCGCTTTCGAGGGCGTTGATGGCGCCTTCGTCGTCACTGCCTACTGGCCCTCCATCATGAGTCTCGGTCGTGACGGCGCCGGCAAGGAAGAGGTCGAACAGTACCAGAACGTGGCTCGCGTGGCCGCCGCATCGCCCACCTTGAAGCATCTCGTGCTCAGCACACTGCCGTCCGCCGACAAGGTCTCGGGCGGCAAGTTCAAGGTCCCCCATTTCGATTACAAGCAGGTGGCCGTCGACTGGATCAAAGCTAACTTTCCGGAGCTTTGGGCTAAGACGACCGAGTTCCTTCCCGGCTTTTACACGTCAAACTTTGCATTTTTCCCAATGTTGCGCCCAACTGAGATCGTAAGTAATTTGCCGTTTCTCTCTGCTGTACCCCTTACCTCACCGGAGGCGAACACATATAAAGAAACCCAACGATCACAGTATGCTAACAAATTAACCCCCTTACTAGCCTAACACTTACGGTGGACATATCCTCCCGATACCGAGCAAGCTGGAAGCCTTGCTACCAACTGCTGGCGATCTCGAGCACAATGCGGGCGTGGTCGTAGAAGGGATCTTCAACACCGGCGCGGCTGCCTTCAGCAAGGCCGCCATTCTTGTGCCGGATTATGTGTCGGTCAAGGACGCGGTCGCCAAAGTCGCTGAACTGTCGGGCAAACGCATCGGGCTCGTGGACACTCCCGATGATGCATATGCCACCATCTTTGGCGTGTACGGCGAGGAGATTGCGTCGCAGCTGCGCTGGAGCGAGGAGTATCCCAAGTGGGAGGCGTTCTATGATCCGAGTTACCTGATCACCCTCGAGCAGCTCGGCGTCAAGAACGACATCATCGGCTTTGAGGCGAACCTGGCCACTTTCAAGGATAAGCTCTAATCATTACAAAAAGAAAGATGTCTCGGAGAACTTTGATTCGTGTAGAATAGGCACTTTTGAGAAATCAAAGCACCGCCTAGGATGCGTACCCTAGACTAAAGAATGGCTTGCGTTTGGGAGACTATGAGTATGCCGAGCTTTACTACGCTCGGGTTACTGAAAGTTGAGGTTGCACGAATAAAATACGGACGTGTGACGATCATCACAACATGAAAGGGAGGAAGCGTCAGTGCGCGCAGTCCTGGCACTCGACAGTCCCACGTGACAGTGGGCCCTTTCATGACATGCCCCACGTCCCGGCGATCTGGTGGCCCGAGCTTCCTTCTGCCTGGCCGCAAGGAGCTTTCCAGGTTGCAGGCACTCCACTTTCCAAAAACCAACACCACCAAACCAAACAGATGTGCATGGGAGCTCCAGGCAGAAAGACGCCAGTGGAAGTCTTTCCCTTCGCCTTCAGCCTGGAACTCGCCCTATTGCGTCACCTTCTTCGATTCAGGTAGGTGTCCATTGCTGCGATCGCTCCCTTAGCGCATTTATCTGTTTAGGACCCTCAATCGCATCTCTTGGAGCATGCATGCTTGCAACTTCACCCTAAGAAGAAACACCTTTACCCTACCCGCTTTATGTAACCCCGCTGTCTCAAACCTCGCCTCGCTCTCTTGCCGGCTTGCGCGTGATGCGTCTGTCACCTTCACCGCGACGATTGTTTTGGCCTTTCTCGGCATATTGACCAGCTGCTGACACCACCCACTCCAAGCTGTGTTGAGACGCCAACCACCTACCATGTCGGGCGGCGCCCTCAACTTTGTCACCTTCAACCAGGACCACAGCTGTCTCGCTGTCGGCACCTCCAAGGGCTTCCGCATTTACCACACCGATCCGTTCTCCAAAATCTTTAATAGTGATGATGGAAACGTCTCCATCATCGAGATGCTCTTCTCGACCTCGCTGGTGGCGCTTATTCAGTCTCCAAGGCATTTGATCATACAAAACACAAAGGCACGCCCCAAATAGCAATCTCCCTCCCTCGGTGCCATGCCCTCTTTTAACACTACACCTGAACAGCGATCCTCCATTATCTGCGAACTCACGTTTCCATCTGCTGTCCTCGCTGTGCGCTTGAACCGCAAGAGACTGGCGGTGGTGCTGGAGGAAGAGATATACCTATACGACATCTCGAACATGAGCCTGCTCTACACCATTGCGACGTCGCCGAACCCGACCGCTATTTGTGCCCTGTCGCCGTCGTCCGAGAACTGCTTCGTTGCATATCCCCTTCCCAAGCCGCGCGAGGATCAGAATGAGCGGCGACCCGCCCATGCGCCGCCTCTCTCGACGTATGTTCCGCCCTCGTCGGGTGAGGTCCTCATTTTCGACACTGTAACCCTCAAGGCCGTCAACGTGATCGAGGCCCACCGCTCCCCCCTGTGCTGCATAGCCCTGAATAGCGACAGTACCATGCTCGCCACTGCATCTGACAAGGGCACAATCATCCGTGTCTTCAGCGTCCCTCGCGGTCAGAAGCTCTTCCAGTTCCGCCGCGGCACCTACCCGTCCACGATATATAGCATGTCCTTCAACCTCAGCTCGACGCTGCTGTGCATTTCGTCCACTTCCGACACAGTGCACATCTTCCGTCTCGTTAATGGCCAACTGCCAAACTCGCCTACCACGGCCACTCAGGCCGATGCTTCTGCGGACGCCGAGACACCCGGCTCCCCTCGCACCAACCGCTGGTCGCGATCTTCCAGATCCAGAAGCTTCGACAGTAGCAATGATAACTCGCCGAGCAGTGTTGCTGGCTCACCCCGCAGCGACGCTGCCGACTACCTCGGTAACACAGGGTCTGGACTCGCAGCGGGCAGCTCTGCGGCCGCAAATAGACGGCAAAGCGGAACTTTTTCCAGCATGCTCCGGCGATCGTCGCAGCTTATGGGTCGCAGCGTGGCTGGAGTCGTGGGATCATACCTTCCGCAGTCGGTGACAGAAATGTGGGAGCCGCAGCGAGACTTTGCGAACATCAAAATCCCCAAGTCAACCAACACTGCGGTACCCGCTCGTGGGCTAGGGGGAGGAGGATCTGGCCCACTTAGGAGTGTGGTGGCCATGAGCAGCAGCTCTCCCCAAGTCATGGTAGTGACGAGCGATGGCGGATTCTATGTTTTCAACATTGACATGGAGAAGGGTGGCGAGGGTTACCTGGTGAAACAATTCTCGTGCGTTCACGAAATCCCTTTCGTCACGTCTGAATCATGGCAAAACAGCTAATCATTTGTTGCTAGTGTTTTGGACGGCGATGATAAGCTGGACGCCTCTACGTATGGAGCTTCTGGATACGACAATTAGGGACATGACTTCGAGCTAGCCGACTACGAAGACGAAGACAATCATCACTGCCAAGGCGACGTCGACCCGGCAAGCTTGGTACTTTCAGCCTCATCGAGTAGTGGTAAGTGGAAATGGATGGGGGCTTCTCTGTTTCTCCCAAGTTCGGTGAACTTAGGGGGGCCTACATAATCCAAAGTGAAAACACCACCTGACTTGACCTGACCTGACCGACGAATTAGATGAGATCAAATTCACGCCATCAGCACCCAAGGGAGCTGTTTGAACATGCTACCACTTTAGGGGAGCCATCTAAGAATAATGCGTCGAGAGAGCTGTGAGGGTGAGAACTTCTATGTTGTCATTTCATTTCTAGGTATCAATGGTGGTGCATAGCGATTGGCGTCTGGCTTATTTTGCCCGCCTAAATTTTGTGGAGCATACGGTTTCCCATGTTCTGAATGTATTGTGTAGGTGGATAGGCGATAAGGAACTCTTCACAGGCCCGTGAAAAGGGAGGGCTTTAACTCTGTAATAGCGACGATAGTTGGGGGAGGGGGATTTGCACCTCTCTGTCTGCCTGCCAGACGTATAAAGCCAAGGAAGCCAAAAGCGTAGTTACCTAGGTACTTATAACACCCATTGAAAAAGTTCTCACGATTTTTAAGGTCTATTAGCTAGCGATTGAAGTATCTGGTTTTTCAGACCGGTACATCAAGTCTGTCTATAGGCACCTACCTAGGCATGTATAGGTAGGTACCTACCTGTCATTTTCCAGCTCTTTACCAATCAATACAAAAAGTGCTTTCTCAGTCTTAGCGTGTGGTTAAGAAGGATAACACATATCCTCTCACATCCTAGGGTAGCTTTGCATTTGTCCCTTCATCATTTTCATTTCATATACTGCAGCAGACCTCGTGCTTGCTTGCATATGTGCGTGCTCTCATGACAAAATGTTTGTTGCTTGGCTGGCCACCAGACCACAAGTCCTACAAGATCCAGCCATCCATGAAAAATGGCGGTTTACCAAGATTAGGTAAATATGTAGGTGTAAATCGGTGGGTACGAAACGAGTGCGAGTATACGCCACAGATAACAAAGCCCAAATAAGAATCAACCAGCTTTGCCCCAAGAAAATAGCCGGAAAAAGGCCAAGAGGTATCGCTCAACAAAATGATCATCATATCCGTCATATCCAGCCATCATGTCCAACCACTTCCTGTCTGTCCATCCCATCCGTCCTAAAAATAAAAACCAAAATCAGATATAATAGCAAAATATCCGAGTGTGTCCATTGCCTTTCCATCAAGGAGAGGTTCGGATTCGCAGTAACCCAGTCGTAAATATTTCGTCAAACAAAAGTTGGCTTCCTGAAATAGAAACACCTCCCCAAAAATATTCAAATAAATCCATGCACCCGCTGAATAAAGTCTGTTACCACTCGCCTGCTATACCATTTGTGGTTTGCTTGCATATCTTTCGTCAATGTTGTCGAAAGAAGCAGAGTCGTAAAAAGGACAAGTATACACGGTGTCTGTGTCTATGCCGTGTGGTAAAATCGATGCCGTGATACCGCATAGAAATGGGCGGACATGTTGCCAGACGGAGCAATGCTCTCTTATCTCGCATACGGCCTGTTCATAAGCGCTACCTCCCGAGCGATTTCGCCCCATTCCAACTCGCGCTTGGCCCCAGTACCCCCGCCGTCAGCAGCAAGTGCCTTGATCGCGAGGGCTTCTTCCCATTTCAAGAGCTCATATGCAAATCTGAGATGGGGCTGGATGATGACGTTGAGGCGGCGGGCGCGGACGAAGCAGTAGGCGCGCGGGAACGACATATTGAGGGAGCGCATGACCTCGGCGATACAAATGGTGGCACTACGTGACACACCCACTCTGCAGTGGACGAGTGTAGCCGTGCCGTTTCGTCGACCACGATCTTCACGGCAAGTTAGCATTTACTCGGACTAAGTCAGCGGATTGTTGTCTCACCAATAAACTCCAGGCATCGTTCAAACTCGTCAGTCAGCGGATCGATACCGTTATCCTGCACCGCATGCACAATGCATGTGTTTTCGGGCCCCCATTCTTCCAACTCCCCGACCCTCCACATGGCCATCTCCCCGACACTGAGGAGCTGGCCAATGCCCAGCGCCCGAAGCAAGTCCGGATTGTTTGCGTGGCCGAGGTTGCCAAGGTACATGCAGTCCAGAATCCTGCTTGGAAAGGAACCATCAAAGCCAGAAAACCATTTCGGCTCGTCTCGGAGCAGCGACGTGATCTCACTGAGGCTAGCCCCGGCGCGCGCTGGGGACTCCTGGAGGAGACGGGGCGCAATAGCTGACAACAAGGCCACGTCGGAGGGGTAGGCAAAAAAGTTGCGCTCCATGGTGGTATGCAGGTCGAGCCAGGCATCAGGGATCGGCTGGCCGGTACTGTAGCTGTAGTATGCAATACCGAGTAAGGTCGATTCGGTATATCCATCGGCACAATGAATGAGGATCTTGCGCGGACGCAGCCTCAATTCACGCGTACCCTCGGGCGTGTCAAGCATTGGAAGATCGCCATCATCGTCCGTCTGCGGCACGGACGGGTGTGTTCCATGGGCCAAATGATAGATCCATTTACACATGTCGAGAATTCCATCTGCCTCGGCCTGCGACCAAGTCGGCGCGAAGATTAATCCAGACGACGGGAAGTCAACGTACAGCGTGCGCGAAGTCTCGTCGGCGCAGCCCTCGGCAATAGCCTGGAGGATGCCAGGATTCAGCCGTCCTTGGTCGCTACACTCAATCAGGATATCAAAGCTGTGCTCTTCGGGCGCCGACAGGTCAGGTGTCGGGCCGAGCCATACATTGCGAGCGACCTCAGACGCTTCGGCCATGGCATACATTTCCTTCCGCTCCTGGTGGAAGAAGTCCATCACGTTCCCCGTCAAGCGGCCCATCGAGTCGACTGAGACGATCTCGGGGTATTCCTCTTCGAAGTCGGTGAAGGGGCCGACGCAGATGAATGTGTTGTAGATGGGCAGCTGGTGCCTTTGGATCTCGTGTTTCTCACGCCATCTCTGCTGAACGCCAGCTATGTCCCATGCCAACTTTCGGACGCTTGCATCGTCCTCGCCGTACACAACAATGTCAGACGTCATAGCCAACTTGACGGCCTGAATCTGAAAGTTGCGCACCGAATAGCCCTCTCGCGCCTCGAGGTCGAGGAAGTCGGGTGTAGCACCACCCAGCTTAAGAAACTCGTGGGGTGCAATAGCCCCCTTCAGACGAGACACGTTCAGATCTCCATCAGCCTTGACAATGGTGATGCCGCGAAGGCATACGGGGGTCCGCTTCAACGCGCGCCTTCGGGCCACAAGGAGGTTCATCTGATCCAGATTGCCGCTGTGTAGCCCATGGAGCCATGGAAAAACCTGGGAGGGGTCGGGTAATGGCTGCTGCGAGAGGTGGTCGATAGCGGCAACGACGTCAGCGGCATCGATCCTATGGAGCGACAGCTGGCCCGACTTGATACATGGGAACGCGTCTGGCGGATACAACAACGAGCGGTGGGTCTGGTCCTCCTCCTTTCCGGGGGAGGGCGGTGGCGTGTTGGGCTCATCGTGGGGCAGCGGGCCGGGGGGGCACTCGGGGATGTGCTTGTTAGGCACGGGGACGGGCAACTGGGCATTGACTGTGTCCAGCAAGATTGGCGTCGGTGGGGAGCTGGCACTGACGCCGGCGGAGGAGGAATGGAGGGGGGCGATGGGTCGGGGAAGAGCAACCGTCGCCATGGGTTTGGCCGCCTCAGCGTCTGCCTTTTTTAGCTTGGATTTGCCGCCTGCGGGAGCGCTGCCTAGCAGACGCATTTGCTTAGGAAGTGGTAGGCGTAGGAGCCGTGCTGAGCGTCATCGACGACACAATGACGCGAGACAGCAATGGAGGTAATCTGTATGGTTCGATTATACAGATGGACGATATCTGGAAGAGCCAGATCGGATGGAATGGAGAAGTCAAGCAATGCTCTGTTGAAGAGAACAACCCCAAGACTCTGGGGACGAGCAGCAAGCAGTTGAGATGTGTTGGGATTTGAATGGAAGGAACGTCGGGAGCACGCGAGAGAGGTATTGGTGTCGTTGGTGAGGGGAGCCTTGCCTTATCGCAGATCCCTGCGTTAAGAGGGACGTCTGCTAATAACAATGCTGCAGCGGCAGATAAGGGACGGCAATGGCAGCGCAAATAGCGTCAGTTGGATACCACGTCGGCGTCAGCCAGCCAGTTGAATGGCTCGGCAAGAAGTTGAAAATATTAAGAACAAAGGTGTCGGTTAGCAGATTGTTGACGGCATGTGCCAGACCAAGAAAACAGGCGATGTATGAGGCAGCGGGGGGGGATGGTGAACGTCAATGCTCGCTTGTGCGGGCGCGAGCTGCGAGGTTGAGGCGCCTAGAGGCCCAGGCTTCATGCCAGGGGGGGCGCGCTTGCACTTGACAGGTCGACGACCCACTGAGTGGCACTACTCGGATTAAGGTCTTGGTAGTTTCTCAGCGTCGCAGATATCACTGGCACTTCTCGATACACTTCTTCGCTCGTGATAGTTTATAGTAGTATAGGTAGGTACAAGCAGCCGGACACGGTTTGCCAGATATGTTTGTTTCCCTGAGTCAAGTTATCTTAGAACTGAAAAGAATTCCTAGCAGCCGACCCAGAGATGTAACGCAATTGGAGAACTAGACGGGTTGGGCAGTGGCGATCGAGATTCTGGAAAACTTAGGGAGCTGGTGGCCGCGGCCGAAGAAGGCAAATAATTGACATGGGGAAAAGGCCAGACCCGATCGACAACGTGCAGCACAGGTCGAGCGGCGATGAAATTTCCAGTTGATCAATTGAAAATCAATTGCCAAGCCAGCGACACAGTCGTACTGAAATACTGCACAGTCGTCAGTGCCAGAGAATGAAAGGCGTGTCGTCGACCAGAAGTGGCCCTCACTTTCTCTCTCCGCAGTCGAATTCGCGGAGAACCTGGAACCTGAACGGCAAGAGGGCAGACGAGCAGCGGGGGACAAATGGAACCCATGGAGCAAAAGCCACTTTGGGGCCATGAACAGGGGTCCCCACCTCCTGTTTTAGCCCCAGCATGACGCCTAGCCAATGACGGCTATTCCCACCTCCCCCATGGCCCTGGTGGGATGGCAATCGATGGCAAGCACGGCCCAGTCATAGACGAAACCAACGCATGCTTCGACTGCTCATGCGCAACAAGAGACGCATGTACATTAGCGCGCCCAACACAGCCAATTCAACACATCAGCGGCCGATCCTTCGAAAGCATGAGCTTCTCGTGCGATGGGAAAACGGGTGAGAAATGTGACGGCATTCATTCCGACTTTGCAGCTCCAACCCGTGCCAAAGTGCTGCACCACAGGAAGCGGGCAAGGGGGTACCGCCCGCCGTTTGTCTTCAAATCGTGGGGCTGATGACGGTGAGGGTTGAATTCTTTGGAGCCACGAGCAATTGATTTACTAAGAAGCTTAATTCTACGTGTCAAGTTGGTGAGAATAATCAGCGACCCTGTCAGTCTGATCTTCTGGCCTGGAGCCCGGCCGGTAGAAGGCTTGCGGGCCATGTTGGTCGGCCGGGTCATCCTTCGCCGCCCTGTCCCGGTTGTCTAACAGAAAGTTGGTGACAACGTCTAAGGCGCGGTACGACGTGGATTCAGACAAAAGAAACCGTTGCCGCCGTAGTCGACAGCTAGGGTTCTACCCCGCTTCGGACTGTCGCAGTCAAACTACCAGCGGCGACTGAGACAAAACGGAGGAGGACAGAGAGTCGTGAGACTCAATGAAGCCACTCCTTGCCCCCAGCTTGCGGAGAGCGACAGTTCATATAGTGGGGCCACAGGACCCTCTTAGGAAACAAGCCGACAGCCGGGCTTTGTGCTCTAAAGTCTGGAGACGCTACGGAATACGACTGCAACCCTAAAGCAGCTGTCAGGGACAGCTGGATCAATTTTTGTCCGAGCGACCTGAACACAAGTGACGATGGAATGATGGGAACTTCAGGCTGTACAGGTTGGAATTATGATCAGACGATTGGTGCTGCTAACGGATAGTTGCGTTCAACCGAGAAGAGCCGTCCCACGCTGTTGCCAAGTATGTTTCCATTGCCAAGCATGATGATTGAAAACCCAAGATCGAAACTATACCTCATCATAGGCAGAAAACATTAATGCCTCATGCTGAAGCGAAGTAAAACATTTAGGTATTTCAATTTGCATGCATCCCTGTCTGGACAAGTGCTACCGCCACTTTCGTAATAGAGTGTATATACTGGCTGGGCGGCTGATGCCCCGCAGTCCCAGCGACTCGACATACCTTTAGTGCGGGGCAAAATTTTACAACCATCCTGGCCTCTGACTTGATGCCGATGCTCGGCGCTGAATTACTCCTAGCCCTGACTCCTTTCCTCCGACTCCCGTCAACAAACACCTCGCCCGTCTATCATTCAGCAAGCAATTGGCTTCGCATACGACCAAACCCTCCACGACATCACCGTATTCCCGCCCAACACCAGCATGTCCAACGGCACTGCGCCCAACGGCGATGCCCCGCACCCAACACACACCCCTTCCCAGCGCTACCTGAGCACCCGGGGCGAGGACGCCGACCTCTCCTTCGAGGAGGTCGTCCTTAAGGGTCTCGCCACCGACGGCGGTCTTTACATCCCAGAAGAAATCCCCGAGACGCCGCAATGGCAGGCCTGGAAGGATCTCCCCTTCATCGACCTCGCTTACAACGTCCTGTCGCTTTACATCTCGCCCTCGGAGGTCCCCGCCGACGACCTCAAGGACATCATTCGTCGTAGCTACTCTACCTTCCGCGCCCCTGAAATAACACCTCTGGTCAAGCTGCAGGGCAATGTACACCTCCTTGAGCTCTTCCACGGTCCTACATTCGCCTTCAAGGACGTCGCTCTGCAATTTCTCGGCAACCTGTTCGAGTACTTCCTGGTGCGCAAAAATGAGGGAAAGACTGGCCGAGGTTAGTTTGCTGCTTGGTCACATAGTTGCCCTGTCCACGCACCTTGGTGGCGCGATAATGGCACATGCTCTGTCGTCCGTAGGCTAACACTCAAACTAAAGACAGGTACCATCTTACCGTCGTAGGAGCCACGAGCGGTGACACTGGCTCCGCTGCTATCTACGGTTTGCGCGGGAAAAAGGATGTCTCGGTGTTCATGCTGCACCCCAAGGGGCGCGTGAGTCCCATTCAGGAGCTACAGATGACGACGGTGCTCGACGCGAACGTACACAACCTCGCTGTGACTGGAAACTTTGATAACTGCCAAGTACGTCTGCTTCTGTCTTCTTTATGTCACACGGCGTTCACACGTACCACAGGACATCGTAAAAGCCCTATTTGCGGACCCCGACATCAACTCGACCCTCAAGCTGGGAGCCGTCAACTCCATCAACTGGGCGCGCATCCTGGCCCAGATTGTGTACTACTTCCACTCATATTTCGCCCTCGCGCGCCAATCCGAGTCCTTCAACGTTGGCGATAAGGTCCGTTTTGTGGTGCCGTCTGGAAACTTTGGCGACGTTCTTGCGGGCTACTTTGCCAAGCAAATGGGTCTTCCCATTGACAAACTTGTTATTGCGACAAACGAAAACGACATCCTAGACCGGTTTTGGAAGACAGGCCGATATGAGAAGAAGGCGACCCATGGAGCCGCGGCCGAGGGCGGCATCGAGTCTGACGGTGTCAAGGCGCACGAAGATGGCGTCAAGGAGACGCTGAGCCCCGCCATGGACATCCTGGTGTCAAGCAACTTCGAGCGCCTTTTGTGGTTCCTTGCCTATCACTTTGCCGGGAGCGCTGGGATGGATGACGAGTGGAACAAGAAGCAGGCGGGACAAGAAGTCAGCGCCTGGCTCAAGGACCTCAAGACAAAGGGCGGGTTCGGTCCTGTCTACAAGGACGTGCTGGAGACGGCGCGCCGCGACTTCGATAGCGAGCGTGTGACCGACCAGGAGACCCTTGACACCATCAAGAGGCTCTACAAGGAAGCGGACTACATCCTGGACCCTCACTCAGCCGTCGGTGTTGAGGCCGCCCGGAGATCTGTCGAGCGCGCCGGTGATGTGCCCCATATTGCGCTGTCCACGGCACACCCGGCCAAGTTTGCTGGTGCGGTGACGGTCGCGCTCCAAGACGAGCCCGGCTTCAAATTCGACGAGAAGGTGCTGCCCACAGAGTTTGTCGGCCTGGACCAAAAAGAAAAGAGGGTCAAGGATGTAGAAAACGACTGGAAGGTCGTGCGGGGGCTCGTAAAGAAGGAGGTTGAGGAGGAGCTGAGCCAATACTAATCCTCCAGGTTGGATTCGCAATTTTCCGTCATGCTCCTTTAGACATGTGACGACATATATGCGTTGGTGGGTTTGGCGGTTAGATAATTGGTTCTTGAAAATAGCATTCTAGATAGAGATTCCCAACAAGATTTATGTTACTTTTTTTTTTCGTGGGTGTTGTATAACCCCTTAGTGGTAGAATTAAGTCGGGAGAGCGTCGAGTTTGTGTTTTGGCGGTTTACCCAACCCCTGACTGTTTGGCTCGCCACAGCTGCCCCTTTTCGTCGCCATGACAAAAGGAACAGATGATGGGTACTGAGGCGAGGCAGTCAGGGGTGAGGCATAACCCTAACCCTAATCATATGAAGTCAAGGGTCCTTTCACAGAAGGTATACAATATTAGTAACGTCACTCACTTCTACTAGCCTTGTAAGATCGGCCGTATCGGTACTATAAACCTATAGTTACGTCGCGTCCGTTTACGCTCACACCATGATAGAATTTTAATCAAAAAGGACTGAAAGAAGCTCCTCCGAGCTCACTTAACACAGCCTTACTTCCTCCAAGAGGTCAATATGATTATATCACTACCATTACACTTCATGTGGGACTACACAACGCTTGTTTGATTTTCAAAATGTGCCAATAATTGATACGACGGTAACCGTCAAAGCTGAAGTTGCTATCATCTGAGGGAGGTGCGGTGCTGGCAAGTGACCAATCCCATCAGAATTACATGAGTTCGGCTCAAATTCGGCAGTGGCGACTGGGAGCCTCGCTACTCAACCTGTCAGCAAATAAGGGGGAAAGCCAGCCAGTAATCCGTGCATCTCGTGAGGCTATTGGTGAAAATGAACTGCAAGGTGGGTTGGCGCAGCATCCATGGTACCACCACCCGGATTCGATCCGTTTTTTTAATATGGCAGAGCCTCGCCCACGTTACGGACTTCAACTTCGGCGGCTTCTCTCAATCACCACAGACTGGCCACTGAAGCAACCAAGAATTTACGTCTTTCAAGTATCTGTTTTCATTCATGACCTATGGAAGCCAATCCGATTTCGACCTCCGACAGTCTTAAGCCCAGTGAGATTTATATGGGCGCCAATCTGCGAAACAATACAATGGAACATACCAGCCAAGCACTGCCCATCGTTCAAGACGAGAAGTTGAAGACTCTCCTTTCCAGTGACCAGAATGACAGCCAGAAAGCACTGCTGCTTCTAGACTTGGATTCTGATATTCGAAATGTCTCCATCAGTGACCGAGCAGCGATACTAGGAGGAACAATGGGCCGCCACCATGACGTTGCCTCTGATTTGCATCTCATTGAGACAAGCCCGGAGAGAATACATGCTACGATCAAGCCCGCCATGATCCCGAGTTTGGTGACTTGCTTCCACTTCCTAGTAGGCGAAGAAAACTTACAGGCTTTTTCAAGAGAATTGTCTCCCGGGACTGGAAGTTGTCAGAACGCCTCTTTGGCGGTCTTGTAAAACGGATATTAGGGAAAGGAAACTTCCCTGGGAGGTTCCTAATGATTTTCATAGCGTAGGAGTCGAAGGTTCCGATCAAGAAGAACTACGCCAAGAGCCATCGGCGCCGGTTTCTCGGACACAAACTCCCAAACTGAAGTGGGACTTGAATCCTTTTCCGGCCATGAGCTTGTTTGCGGACGTTGGTCATCTACCCCCTATTTCAGACGCTGGCGCCAGAGTCTCGCCACTGCCATCTGCAGTAGCTGCAAAAGCATCCCTTCCTAGACCGAATCGCGACCCGGAGGTCAAAGCCCCTTCACATCGGCCGCTAGCAATAGCAAGACAATCGACAAGCGAGTTCGAAACCCTCTTGAGAGCTAAAATTTTCAAGATCAAAGTTGAACTGTCAGCGTCGTTGCCTGAGCCTGCTTGGACGGCACCACCAGCGGCGGGAAATGGCTCCAAGTCTAGTGGTATACAAACTCAATTTTCAATGGCAGAGGCTCTTCACCCTCACAGCCTACTCCCACAGGGACGGTTCATCGCGGAACGAGACAAAGACATGAGGGATGCATTGAAGGATATCGAGCTTGGAATTGGTATAAATGTCTCGGGGGTAAGCGTTGAGTTCAATTCCAAAGGCCTTTTGCAGCCCTTGAAGCCAGTTCAATGGATCAACTTGTGGCGAAGTGTTGAAAGAGAGGTTTATATCTCTAGCAGTATTTTACTATCTGAAAGACAAGATGGTGAAAAGAACGACTCAGAGACTTGAACGAAAAGCTGGCAGATATGGAAACACTCCATCGGATCGAGAACGAGCTCATGAGCTTGGATAAGTACCAGCTCGGTGAAAGCGAGTACATTACCGTCATTACGTACAGCAGTGACATCAACTCTGGAGCTGTGGCGTTGTTCAAAGCATATTTTAGCAGCGGTCCCGACCGTGTCGTCACCAGACTGGACTTGTAGGCCTACTTCAAGGACATGCCCAAGGAGATGTGTCGGATTCTGAGTAAAGGTGTCAAACCGAATCGCTACGAGCTGGAACGGAATGGGCAGAAACTTTCCTGCCGTATGCGCGGCGGAAAATCGCAACCACCACCCCATCTGGCCGCTGTGGTCTCTGCTGGAGGAGCCGAGGAAGAACCTCGTCAATGGACAAATATTGGCGGGTCCTGAAGACAGGCATTGCACATCACACTACACGACGACGACAACGACTCGTGCTTGTTTGACGAAGCTCTCGTCGCCACCGTCCCACAGATGCTGGCATACCTCCACCTCCGATACCGTCTTATCGACTATGTGCCCTTGACCCCCATCTTCAGCTTTGAGCCTCCCCTCAGCTCAAGGAGCACCAAGGATGAAGGTCTTGCCTCTATTCGAAGGGGCATAAAGCTGCTCAGGCCTCCAAAGGGTGTGTCCCATGTTGGAAACGCGGTTACGACTGCCGTTTTGTTTTCTCGTGAGTCCCACTGGGGTTCGGGAACAGTTGTTTTGGGTTTGATGGTTGACCAGTGGACGGGTACCGACCAAGAGGTGGATATGACATGGAAAGCCAGAGTTCACGAAATGTGATGGTTCCATGTTTTCGGTCACTCTCACACTCCTCTCCCCCTCCTCTCCCCTCTTCAGTAAAGTGGTCTTTGTTCGTTTCTAGACATGTTTCAAGGCCGAGCTTCAAAAGTTCTTCAACCTTCGACATCAAAAGACGATTCGTATCGGCGAGTCCAGGTGGCCCGTTTTTGATCCCGCAAGTTCCCGGTGTATATACACTCTGCTAGAGTACCGCCCGTGCATATATAACAGATGTTAAATATAAACTACAACCCATCGCAGAACGAATACCCTCTTGAGCATTCATTCCTCAACACACAATAAGAGTCTTAGACAACCGAATGTGATTACTTTATCTCTTCCGCAATCTTTGGTTGTATCTGAGAAACTATTTCAACCCCGGGGGCAAAGGAGGCGTCCCGAACCCTATACCCACCACCTCCAAACTAAGAGGTAAATGAATCCTCGGAAGTATTCGGCGGCTCAGGGCGTAATGTTACACGGCGCCTTGCCCACCTCGCCTTGTGCGGCAACCTCGGTGAGCCCACTTTCTTTTGATCGCCTTCAGAATACAGACACAGAGAACATAAAAAACCGTTGAGAAGTATGAGGGAGGGAGGTCATGACTTGGTTGTGCTGCGGGAAAGAAAAACAGGAATTGAGCTGTACCCCTTAGTAGGTATCCATAGCAAAAATATCTATCTCCCAAAGTTTTCCCTTCTTTATTATCAAAAGAACGACAAAAAAGCTGGAGTGGCTTCGCTCGAGGTCCTTCCTCGAGAGCTACCGAACTCAGGATCGAACTAGCCGCCTTATGCAAAACCGGTTGGGGTTTTTCATAGTTGACAATGTTGGGGCAAAGACTCGTTGCGCCAACGTCCTTTCGTACAGGGCGCTTCCCTCCCTGCTGAGGTCAACTTGGAAGATTCGATGACCGACCTGCCTTATAAACTCCGGTACTCCCTACCTAGGCACCTAGGAAGCCTTTAAAACCTAAACCGCCTCCACTACCCTCACAGCCCGCTCGCTGTTTTCTATAAACCCAAGGATAATTAGGTAAGCTTTCTTCATAATTTTTATTGCGTTGAGCAAGCTCTCCCTCCAAACACGAGGCTAAGTTATGATATCATGGGAACTACGAACCACCGGTTTTATTTTTTGTTGTCGAGGGGGGGGAGGATACTCCGCTCCTTCAGATTGGTTGGCTAGTTTTTTAGTCGAGCAACCAATTGGTATCTGATTTTCTTAGGTAGCTGCGATCATGAGTGCCTAGCTATAAGTTATGTGAAGCTTGAACATAGGGAATTAGGTTGGACAGGTACGGAGTAGATACATTAGTAGGCGGGGAAAACACCTTCACTCGGCGGGCATTCGTTTACTCCTTGGCATCAAGCCAGTAACCCCTGAGACAATCATTTGATATCACCATAGCATAATAAGAGGAGACACTACGATGTCTAGAAACTTTTTCAAAATAGCAGATCATCCCGTAAAACCACTTAGAGCTAGCAGACCACCCACCACCCCATCACATCGGGCTGCCGAAACTGCCAAACTCCCCCCATTACTCTTCTACTGAAAAACGATGGTCTTCTACCAAAGTCATAAACTTACATTTTCACTCCCATTCACGACAGAACCGGCTGGCCTAACCACAATGAGTAGTACCTCCCAACCACTTCATGCTGTCTTTGAGAAGGACGTACTTAATGAAGTAATGTGAGTGACGTCAAAAGCCTTGATGGGAGTCGAAGGTTTGCGAAACCTCCGATCAAATTGTCAGAGTAATCACACATAACTTGGGGGGAGACAAGGAGGTTTATAGACACACCGCCAATAGCGTCGAGGCCTGACCAAGATAAGCTCCAGGCGGCTGGCGATGCACGCTACAGATCACTAATCAAAAGTTCCGATACTAGTCCATCTACAACTAACTGCCGCCGAGGACACTAAAGTTGGTAAGTGTCACGATCCTCATTGGAGAAAGCTGTGGGCCTAAGGGGGAACACATGCGGGGGACCCCGCATGGGCTGACGCACGGGCCAAGTAGACAGTTGAGTCTTTGCAATTGAACCGTGGTTCAGCAAGCGATCTATTTACTCTTTGATACTCTATCCACTCTTGGTTACTGTGTGTGACCACTCACCCTCTTGAGCCTCACCCCATACCCCTTGACGAGGATCCAGATCGTCACAGTAAGTTATTGAAAAAGGGCGGCATTGTTACCAAAGTAACAACAGCCACAAGCTCTAACGGAAATCACCGCTGCCATCTCTAATACATTGCTAAGCCCTACCTTGGCTATGATGCTAAAACCTTCTAACGTTTGTCAAGGGCGGTTGTTTTGATTGTTGTTGTCTGAGACCTAACTAACGCTGAGAAATGACAGGTATGTAGTTTTCACATTCACTTCCATACTGCATCCTCTTCTTTCGTAGAATCAACATGAAAGTGGCCTTGACCGCAAGTAAGTAATCAAAGTACTTGTTCATAGCCACCTGTCAGCAGCATGAACTCTGGTAAGGGTTGTAGTTATATCAGCGAAATGCAAGGAACTTTTGTATGTACGGTAATAGCCACATCTATCCCTAGGTACCTTAGGTAGTTCAGAGTGTCTTGTATAGAGAGTCACCATCCTTTCGTTCCTCTCTTTTTTTCTTTCCCTTTTTTCCTTCTTGGCTTTTTTTCTTTGAGTTTAAGGCAATCAGACGGACCTAAGACATGAGATCCGATGCCACACAGTGTAACCGCTGGGACTGTACACACCATCTTA
Source organism: Podospora didyma (assembly GCA_033439775.1). Classification (NCBI taxonomy): domain Eukaryota; kingdom Fungi; phylum Ascomycota; class Sordariomycetes; order Sordariales; family Podosporaceae; genus Podospora; species Podospora didyma. The sequence goes on from JAULSW010000003.1 coordinate 3,810,607, forward strand.
CAAAGCCTCTATCCCAGCTGAGGTACTTAATCATCACAAAAGAAGTGAGAAAACTAACTTGGCCGTCGCATTCACTCCCCAATTTAGAGAGCGATTCGGATATGTTCGAACAGTAGCAGCTGAGAGCAAAACGGGTAGAGCTGTTGACGTCGATAATTGGCCAATGAGATGCGGGTCCTGAGGAGGCCGCTCACAGGCCAGGTGAGACGGAGAGGCCGCCAGCCAATTAGCATCGATTTTGGCATGGATTCCTTCACGACCACGGCAGCTGAGTTGGTACCGAAACTAGACTCAATCGACCGAAGCTCGGTGTTTAGAGTGAACAAGCAATTACGAGGAGCTCACTGTGTTGGATATATGAAGACTGCCAAATCCCGTTCCAATGGAGCTTGGGGGAAGTGTCCATTTGTCTCAATACCTTCCCCAGGATTCTCTCCGCAACATTTCTCCAACGACAAACACGCCCGGAGCATCACACACGCCAAGCTACGGAAACCCAATAGTCCCTGGAAGCTCAACACTGCCTCCACCCTCCTCCACAGATCTAGGCACACCATACGGCGAAACAGATTTTCCTGCTAGCGGTGGTTTCGGCGGAACGGAGCCCCCCTGGGTCTCCGAAGTTGGGAGTTCACAGCAAGGCAGACATGCAGCGGGGTTTGGTGCGTAGCCAGGTGGTCCGGTGGGAGAGACGAGCTGGATGTTGATGCCTTGCAGAGGCGATGGTCTTGAGTGGTTGGTGGTGGGCCGTCGATGGCGCACTTCTTGGGCAGCAGCCCGGTTCTCGAGTATGTTTTCGGAACAAAATGGATCCTACTCTCTCGGAGACGGCCTAAACCACTGGCCCATGATTCATGGGATTACCAAATAGCCCAGCACCGGTCTCGGTGAGCAGTGGGAGACCCTGGTGAGCGCGGCAAAGACGACGACAATAGCAGCCAGAAGCGGGGGTGTTGCAGCTCGAGACGAGGTCTGTCAAGCACTATACCGCCATGCCCAGAATTTTGGGCGCCCCTGCTTACCAGCCCATCCAACAGGGCGTGTGAGAGCGAGGCCATTGCCTGGGTTGCCTTCATCGACAGCGTAAATGATGGGTCGCAACGATACGCTGACACCCAGCTACACGCCAGCTCCTCACGAAGACCTTGCTGCATAAGTCCAAGTGCGGCCCAGAGCAGCGCTCAGCGCAGGGAAGGGCAAGTCATAAAATGTCGAGCCTCGCCATGATGTTCATATCCCTGAAGTCAGGGGTGCAATGTCAAGTGACAAGGCAGCAACTCTGAGCCTGCATGACCGGCGTTGGAATTTTCACCATCCACCAATTCCAGGGGAAACCCACGGCGGTTGACACCAGCAGGACTTGGAACAGACTAAGGGACCCTCAAGTGGCTTGAGACCGAAGTACCGCATCTGACGACGGCGGCCGCTCGTTTGAGAAACTCGCCGAGGTATCGAAGGATAATCCAAGTCTCTGAATCTGCCCGTCCGTCATGTCCGCGTGCCGTTGAGGGGGGTACGGCGGGGAGTGTCGACGAAGTCCTTTGAGCCGTGGTGCTATGTTTGGCCACAAGGATGCCAATTTGGAAACGACATGGACGCTATTATCCCGATGCTAGATCCAGCCAGGTGCAGTGAAGCACCTCGGAAACAGGGCCTTGCCAAGGCCTGCGCTCTCAAAAGCGCCTCAAGCCAGAGCAACCGGCCAGGCCGAGACGTAGACGGAAGGTCGGTGCGCCACAGTTTCGACCTTGATGTGCCATCAGCCTCGTTCATCATTCAACCCTCACTAATAGGAAACGGCGCTGTATCACCTACGTTACCTCTCTACCGACTTGCTAGGGCACGCGGCGGTGCAACCAACTGCCATTACATCATCATACGTTCACTCGGAAAACAACAGCCTCGAGCAGAAAGAACGCCTTGCGTCAAACAAACAAAGTCAACCAACCAAGCGAGGATGGCATGTGACCAAAGCTGAACAACAGATCGGAATGCGACGACAGAGGGAGGGACAGAGACTCTCAGAACCGAGCGAGGGGTTTGCAGGGCGGCCTCATTCAATTAATGCTTTCTCGAGCCCTGTAAAGCTGAGAAAAGGAGGCTGGGCATCCTGTCAGCATTGCGGCTGTGACAGACCAACCGTCAAAGATAAGATCGAGGAACAGGCCGGACACGGCGCAGTTGTTTTCCCTTTCCGAGAGTTGCATTATACGACGAAAGAAATGGCTAGGATTCTACAGCTTGGTGCATGAACCATCCAGGGGTGGATCTCATCGAGATCAAGTTGGTGAAAAAGAAAGAACGTCTTTTTTGGATCAGCGGCTGATTGTGCGGCTGACGGCGCAGCCTGGAGAATTGCGTAGACTTCACACCACCACCTCCTTCGCCACGGACTGCTGTACGAGGAAGGCGCGCTCTTGCGGATCTCTCATGGAGAAAGTAGGAGCGAGGCGCGCGAAGCTCATTTTGTAAAAAAGACGAAGGATGGAATTGGAAGGGGCAGGAGGAGGTGCGACTACGAGGGGAGGGGTATGATGATGAAAAGGAACGGCGATGATGCCGCAAGGCTGTGACTCGCGAGGCGAGGCTGCTTCAACACCACTGTCAAAACAGCAGCATCTATCGGCAATAAACCTCAACAATTTCGGCATTGTCCTGCAGCCATCAGAATGGAAAATTGAATTGGTCGACGTCAACCGCTGTGGCGCGCTGTGGGTGTGGTCAGATTTGATGCTGGATTGAACGAGGGACCACAGGCCCAGTTCAAAGACGTTGGCGCCAAAAACGAAACCCTGTTCCTGTTGCACGAGCCACAATGGAGGGGGAGGCAGTGCCAGCCATAACCCACAAGACAATTGCCAGGCGCGAACAGGGACTTGTCAGGGTTCTGGCCCAAGCGCCTCAGGCCTCCAACTGGCTGGATTGTCCCACTGCCGCCTGTTCTCCTCCCCAACCGGTCAAGCTTGGACGCATGGCGATTGATTGCCCCAGTCCCCAACAGCCTCTCGTCGCTAAAGCAGAGCAGAACAGCCACTTGCAGCCCTAGAGCACGTCAACAGCGCCTATTTACAACCTCCAACGCACGGCCACAGGCTGACCTCTCGCTGCTCCAGTTCTCACCTTGTTCCAAGCCCCAGGTCTTGCACGACCAAAACAACATCTTAATTTGTCTGTTAGCCATTTATATTGGCAGCAATAATGAAATCCGTTGACACCTTACTAAACAATGCCTTCGAACTGGATAGGCAGGACGCTACCTGGGGCCTCCCGATTTCATAATCCTCAGTTCAAATGTCTCCCCCTCCTGCTTCGCCCCGCTTCGACTGACTGACCTTGCCCCTGAGACTCAATAGCTGGGACACGAGGTCACTATCCAACCCTGACTGGCACTCCTATACCAACCTACATTGACGTAGATTGCTAGGATACTTGCCCACCACCAAGGAAATGCCCACTGCTGAAAAGCAAGACGCCCCAGGCACCGACATAACTGTTCTCTTCACTGGGTAGCAAGTGCTACGCTCTAGGTCCGGCGGCCGCGACTAGTTTTTCCGCATTGCCCACCGAGAGACAGATGATTCACACCCGGTGGCTGCCCGTCTTTGTTTGCTACAGACACACCAGTTCCAAGTGGAAAATCAACCTGATGTGGCCAAGCAACCTGCTGGAGTGCCTTGTGGCCGCCCATTGTACACTCACCGTGACGGCCCACCATCCTCTCACCTTGTCACCCCCCTTCCCAACCTGCCCCTCTGGCCATGGGAGCCTCATCCGAGGAGCCTGTCCTCTTCACTGTTAAAGACAAGCCACATCCGGCCCGTTCTTACCGTTGATTCCTAGTGTCCTTCACCATTCGCTCCCCACACCTGCAAGCCATCACTTGCATACCTACCTAGCTAGACCGTACATCTTCAAGGTCCCCCTCCTCAGCCTTATAACATCCTCCACTCCAAGGGTCTCCCATTCGACCTTCCTCTCCGCAACCAAGCACCACCGTACTCCTCAAGCATAGCAGCAGCCAGCCAGGTACACCACACTTCCATGCCCGGACATCGAGTCTTTATTGAAACCAACCGTGCCAGCAGTCCGGAGTTTATTCTGCGCACGAAGAGCCCCCGCCCATACCATCAGACCGAAAAGAAACGCGTCTTCATCATCGAGAACAACGCCGCCGAGATGCACAGCTCACGGGACGCGGTCCACCGCGAGAACCACGTTCTCAAGGCCGAGCTCCGTGACAAGGAGAACGAGCTTCGACAAAACCACCTTTGGGTCCAGCAGCTGCAACACGAGAACCAAGAGCTTCGGCGCTCTCTGGACAGCACGTCGGATGTCGACGCACGCAAAGAGTTGAAGACGCGGGAGCTCAAAAAGAAAAATGCCCGCCTCGAGACCGATAACGATACGCTTAAGGCCCGAATCCGGGACCTAGCACGCCAGCTCAAGGATTCAGTCGAGAACCGCGCCCAGAACTTCAAAGCTCAGGTTGATGTGCTTCGACAAGACGTCAACGATTGGCGCCGCCGGTATGACGACCTTGAGCGTCGGTATAAGCTTCTCGGGCGGAACCTCGACGCCCACGTCGAGGACAACGCCCGCCTCAAAGCCGAGAACGACATACTAAAACGACAAGTCGATATCTATGAACGACGTAACCGCCGCACCTCTGGTTTCTAATCGACCGGTGTCGTTTCGGCTTTTACACTACGTTCTATTTTTTCGCAGAACTGTCCTGCACATCTCTCTTTCTTTCTTTCGCGGAAAGAGTAAGATGACTGGACAGGAATTTCCTCGTCCAGTAGACTCGACGGAATTAACCATGGACTATTCGCGATAACAATAGAAGAACGGCTTGGACAGCCAAGAGGTGAGCGGCGACACTATTCTCCCTCGAGATCGGACATCATGCTCACATCTCTGCGTAGAATACACACATACCAAATAATAACCACCACAAAAAAAAAGACACGTTCCGACTGACGACTATTGGCGGAGCCTTGTAACACCTTTTTACTTTTACCATGGCGCTCGCCCGCCATTACAGACATCATTCCTGCCTTTGTTCTGCCGTTTTGAGTTTCTAATCTTTTTTTACCAAGCTTGGCGACGGCGGTTTTTTTTTTCCCTAGGTAGTTTATTATTCATCTATCTTTTCTTGTAAGAAGGTTACACACCATAGGGCAGGCATATTAGACAGGAAGGACAAGCACGTACGACACACGAAATGCGGGTGGCGGCGGCTTATTGCATTAGGGAGGACTAAGATTGGAATTTTGGGCCCACGGGTTATCCGATGGAGGATAGGAGGAGGATGGGATTCTTTTCACATTTGTGGCATACATTCAAATAGTTTTTGCCTAACACTGCAGTTTCTAGAATGATTTGCTACTTGAATCAGTTTCATTCAAGGGTTTCAGACAATTTGTTCGGTTTTTTTTTTTTCGAAAAAAAAAAAAACAAAACAAAATCAACTTCCTACCTACCTACCCCAAGATGTCATGTAAGAAAGAAATAATTGTTTCAACAAAATCTTCCAAAGATGTGTCAAACTCCTTAGACGCAAATGGCTCAATCCGCGACAACCCCTCTCCCTTATTCCCCTCCCCCCACCCCCAAACCACGTGAATATAAATTTGCCCGACCAAGAAATAATGCAGCCAACCAATGGCGAATAAGTTGAAGGTGGCTGGTAACACATGGACCTACTAGAATTTCCATTAAGGGGGGGGTTTTTTTTTAAAAAAAAATTTTTTTTTTACTGCCTCGCATCTGCTATGTCGTTCAGCGCCAGTGGCTGATGTCGTACTATTGGACATTGTCTCGCTTATGTAAGGCTTTGTCTCTTTTTCCCCATTGTCTCCAGTCTGATGTTGACGAAAGGAGGAAGGGAGGAGGGGCAAATCAAGCAAGCTACGTACTACCTATTTTCGAACTTCCAAATGGATAGAAATAAAAAAGATATTGCCTCATGAAGATGCTGTGCTGATGATCTGCGAGTTATTTCCGCCAGCCAGCCAGCTAGCCTAAGTCCGATGTTTCTAGTCCGAGATGAAAGCGAATTGTGTCCGGCTGGGAGTGGCGAGTTTTAATTGCAATCGGTTTTGTTTCGTTCGTCGAGTCTTTTTCTCATCAGGCGTCGTCCGAGGCAGAACCTAGATAAGGTAGGTACCTACCCAGTTAGGATACGTAGATACGTGCCCGCAATGGGGAAATGTATCCGCTTTACAATCGGTTGGAGAGTCCCAACGGCAAACCCACCCACCTAGGTGTGTGGTGTGAGGTTGCACAGGCAGACACATCTTACAAGGCGGTGTGTTTGTTCATGTGTACTATGGACACGGGACGTGCCTAACAAGGCGACCCACTCTTTGTTTTCGGTCCCGGGGCTCAGACACGGGGGGCTTCTTCTGACTGTGCGTACCTCCATTATGCTTCTTTATTTCTGAGGCATTGTCTGTATGCCTTTGTCGTCCGTGTATGTGTGTGTGTGTGGGTGTTGTGTTATTGTGTCTCATGACATATCCGATCGTCAAAGGGTGCGTGCATAAAGGGAAGGATCAATAACCAAGAAAAATAGCAAGATAATAAATAGGCAGCGGCGGGGCCTACACTAGAACCAAGCAGCAAGCGGAGGGAGGGGGTGGCGACCAGGAGCCGAAGCACGGAGCTGGTTACCAAGGTGTACAGATTACACAGTTCCGCCAAGTGCTAACAAATCCCCCCGGTGGGGCCGGAGCCGGAACGTTAAATCAAGCCTGCCTGCTTGCTTGACTGCGCACCTGCGCATTCGTTGACCACCTCGGCAGATATCCAAACAGAGCGGAGGCAGGAGGGGGGCTAGGGATGAATAATGGCCACGGCTACACTGTCTGCGTGTTTCTGGTGCCAGATCTTCCCAGCCAATATCTCCGGCTCATGCTCCCGGGAAGGATGCACGTCGTGGAGGTCATACGCGGAGCGAAGCGTGTAATCTATTGTGATCGTTCGTTCCGCAGTGGCGATGGGACCGACCGCCGGGTGTCTCTGTGTGTGTGTGTGTGTGTGTGTTCATCCCCAACATAGAAGGATTCCTTGTGCTCATCATCTTTGGTAGCTATGGTTTCGGTTGCCGCGTGTGCATTTAAATCACCTTTTTTTGCCATCGGCCGGGTTGTCTGTTGTGGTGTCGGCCGATAATACCTCGCGGATATCGACATGGCTTGGCCATACTTCCGTCCAGGAAGGATGGTGAGGACGAAGACGGATGTCGCCCCTGACACACGGACTTGAGCCGGTATCCCCCAAAACTACGCTAAAAACCGAGATACATTCATCCACACACCTCAGAAACAACCTACTGGTCCAATTAATAAACCTGTTGATTGCGACATGGCGGACAAATCGTCTTGTTTTTCTCGTGCGAACGCAGCCACAATATAGTGCAGGTGTCTGAGTGGGCGCAACCCCGGAGGCCCGCATTGTCAGCACTTTGCAAATCCCCGGATGGGTGCAAATGCGGACGCAAATGCGTGCGCGACTTTACGCGCTGTTGATGAATGGGTGGGTGATTCTGGAGGACGGCGACTTCAACTCTCGGCATTCTGTACCGTTCCCCAGAATATCGATTCACCCCCGTCCGTTTCATGACCACGCAGAAGCCTCCAACGGTCCGTTACGCCCTTGTTTGTGATAAAGCCCCAAGTTTATTGAAGGAGGAAACCGTGTTTCTTATTTTTATCAGTTGCGGTGCTAGAGCTACCCGCCAGAAAGATACATGGGCGTTACACAGTTTGTCGTCCGTCGGATTTTCGTTGCCAATCTCTGAGAGTTGTGAGATTGAAAGGAGACATTCCCCATCCGAAAGGGGGGCGGGGGGGGAATAGGTATTTGGCTCCTTCCATTTCGATGCTGGTTAGACTTGTTTTGCCCCTTCCCTTCATGATGACTCTCGTCGCCGTTCTCGCAATGTTCCCTTAGGCACTGGTAGGTGCCGTGTTCCTCCTTCCCAAAGTATGCGAACTGAGAGAGGGGATGCTGCATGTGGTAGGTGCAGATGGCAAGAGCGGTCAAGGTTAGTTTTTGGCCTCAGCGACCGCGATGTTGCGCAACCTACGTAGAATTGAAACTTGGCGCCACGGCGCAGAGTCGACATCCTTTCTTACCTTGCCAGCTTGCCAAACAGGGCGTCGGTAGAACGGCTTCGGGCCGGGTGACACAAAAGCAGCTGGGAGTTGGCAGCCGAATGCACTCATGCGCCACACCATGTAAACATGTACTGACACGGCGCTGGCAAGATTAATTCTTGGGGTCAAACACGTAAACGGGAGTATGACCTGCAAAGCCGTCGCGCCATGGATGATGGGCAGCCAACAGCAACGCGGCAGCCATCTCCGTAACACGTCTCGTTGGTCTACGTGCGCATACGTCTTCCCGCACTGCGAATGAGGATAATTACATGTGAAATGCACACAACACAGCAACTTACAACTGCTGCGCCGAGCACTGACGCGGTAAGTGTAGCTGAGGAGAAGCACAGCATCCTGCGGAAAGAGAGAATTGTGGCCGCGTACGACATCGCACATGGGAACAGAGGAGGCGCAACAAACATCCGATCGCAGTCCCAAGGTTTCGGTCCATCTGGCCTCGCAATATCTTCCAACCCGCAAGAGAGCCAGATACTATCTATGGCGCTACCCCGACGCGGGGCGTGTTTTGCGGATGGTGGGGTTGAGCAAGCGGCCGCCGCCAAGTGGAGACCAGGCATGTTCGGTGCTTCTCTCCACTGACCTTTGGCGGGCAGGAGTCACTCAGCCTTGCCAGGTAAAAAAAAAAAAAAGCCCTATTTGTTTCTCGAACACTCTTTTCTCTGAAGCAAACGGACGAAACGGCGCTGAGATGACGACGCTACACTAGTGATATTGGACAAAAGGGCGCGCGCCATCTCATACCAGACGTGCCCTGACCTGTCTCTGTGCAACAGCACGGAAACTCCAAGAACACCTCAACATTTGAGCTCTGGAAGGCACGGTGCATTCAATGCATGAAAACGGTAAATCATGCCCTCCAGTGATGTGTGACTACGGCGGTGACTCACCTTCCCAGGCGCGCCAACAGCCGCGGATCGCCCATCAGAAATAAAACTCAGGGCAGACGATTCGTCGCTCGCCGCCCAAAAATGGAACCCCCTCCTTCATTCCGTCGCATGTTCGCTCAGAATCGCACCCCCCCCCCTCCACCAGCAGCCAGACGAAACGCTCAATTGAGCAGAAGCTTCTTGGCAGGTGTGGTGGTTGTCACCCGTCAGTCAGGCACAACGCGTGCCAGAACACCTGACAATTGGCTGAAATGACGGATTTGGAGGGGTGCCCAAGAAGGAAGGAGGGGCGTGTTTCTTGCTGGCTGGCTGGCCGGCCGACGTCCCGTTCTCGTGGATGTGTGTGGCCTTGTGCACAAGTGAGCGACCCACCAAAATTCCAATTTCCCCCGAATTTTCAGGCAAAAGAGATTTTTTTTCGGTGAAAGAGGCAGTCCAACTGGTGCCAGCTCGCCAGCAGCCAGCCCAGCACGACGGAGGGAACGGAGCGTCGCAAAGTTGGACAGCACTCCCTCCTCTCCGTCTGATGGCGAAAGCTGTTCTAGCTTTGTGTCCCCATTCAGGAAAAAATGCCTTGGGCAGAGCCAGAGCAGCAGCCATTGGCCGGTCGAGTGTCGTGGAGTCGCGCTGCGCTGCACTGCCTCTGGCTGGCGGATGGCTTTTCAGGCACAGAAACGTCTCCTTTTCATTCCTTTGGACCGTCTGGGGTTCCCTGCCTGCTCGGGCTCCGGAGTCTGGAGAGGGAAACCAGAATGGTGGATCATGACGGAAGACGAGGGGGGTGTGGTTCTTGCGCTTGCTCGCGCTTCCTGGGCCCAGCCAGTCTACCCACATCCTGCTGCATCATCGTGTCTCCGTTGTCCCCCCTCCCCTCGGTGAGCCTCGTGGTCGGTTGCCGGCGCGGGCTGCCTAGAAAGTATGACTCGAAGTGCGTTTGCGCTCTCCGTCCGGGAGGAATCAGTACTGCCCTGATACCTGGACACCCTCCATTGCTCTCCTCCGTTCCGTCACCCGTGCCTCTCCCTCCCTGAGTCCCTCACACCCCCAAGGCACCCCTTCCTGTTCCACGTTCCACTTTAACTAGGTGGTTAGTTGGTAGGGGGGCTTTTTGCAGTGCCCTTCCGAGTTGTCGCGCGAAGGCAGCCGTGGCCCTCTTGTCGTCTGGGATGAATAAATATAATGGCCCATCTCAGGCACGGTGAGACACCTCGCTCCTTTTCCACATTTCTCTCGCAACCTTTTTCCGTCTTTCCGTCCTGGTCGGAGACATCAAGCGAAATTCGAACCCAGTCCCAGGGCTACCTCACTTATAATATACCTCGACCTCGGTTAGGCTTGGCTCGTCATCTCCATTGAAGCCCAACCCGAGACAGCATTCCTCTCGCAGCCTTGTTCCCCCGTCACCCTGCCGTCCCCCTGGCACTGGCCCTGGTCGCTGCTCACCCGTGCCCATCCGCCCAATCTCACTCCCCTTTGGGCTGCCGTCCGCACTTTTTTTTTTTCCTGTCCTATCTCTTATAAGCAGTCGGGCACCGCTGCAGCGCCCGCCCACGTCGTTGGCCAAATCAGCGCACAACACATTTTCCCTCCTGCTTTAGCCTTCCCGGCCTTCCATCCCATCGTCGCCTGCTGCAAACATGACGACCAAAAGCGTCAAGTTCCGCAGCTCGCCCTCTTCGGGTGGGTCACACTACTCGGATGACCGCCTCAGCGACTCGGGTGTCGGTTCCTTCAGTGGCAGCGACACTCGTCCGACTGCTGATCGCAACTATACTACCACATCTGAGTATGCGGACCGGGATTACAGTAACAACATCTATACCCTCCAGAACCTGCAGAACCAGGTCGCCGACGTAACCGCGTCACGCGACAAGTACAGAAGGAGAGCCCAAGACGCCGAGAAGAAAGCTACCGAAGTCGAAGAGCTGCTCAACCAGATGCGCAAGGACTTCAAAGAGGTTGAGGCCCAGTCGCGTGCGTTTAAGAACCGCATTGAAACGCTCGAGAGCGAGAAGTCCACCCTCACCGAAGAGAAGGAGAAACTCAAGGACGAGGTCAAGGACCTCAAGAACGACATCAAGGACCTGAAGCGCTCGTCGCGCCACAGGAGCAACTCCTCCTCCCCCGTCATGAGCGGCGCCATCCCAGCCGAGTCATCGGATGAAAAGACGTCGCTGCGACGAAGCTCAAGCAAGCGCCACAGCACCAAACCATCGGCAAGGGAGAGGGAGAAGGAGATGAAGATCAAGGCGCAGGAGGAGCAGGACGAGAAAGAGCGTCTGCGCCAACGCTTCAATGTTGAAAGCCGCGCCGACGAGAGCGATGCGACCAAGAGCAGCCGAGAATCAACCAAGAGCTCACGCCGCCGGCGCGAGAGCTACGTCGAACCTCTGGGACAAAGCGCGCCTCGACCATCTGCAACGGCCACGCCTCTGTCACCGACGCGACAGCACTCAGCTTACACCACGGCTCCCTTCTCGCCGCCACAGTACACAAATATCCGGGAACCCAGCACAAGAGCCGCTGTCCCACGTGGGACAACGGTGCGCCCTTCGGTCCACATCGCCTACGACTCGCCCTTCTCCCCGACCTCGAACGGAGAGGACGGAGGCTACCACAATTACCCGCTCCCGCAAAAGAATTCGCGCGGCGGCGATCGGAGGTGATACGACGGCGCTGAAGAGAAGAAAGTCGGATCTGCGACGAAAACGCCATTTACGGGACGCACCGAGCCTGCATATTTGATACCCAATCCAGTTGTCATAACACCCACCAAATTCCAAATGCCCGATTGGTCTGGTCTTCGCAATAGGGCTGCACATTGGGGATCAACAGGATTTCGCATGGCCAAAAGACACTTTCCTGCGTTTCTGCCCCACTACCCTACCACTCTGTCTTCCCCAATGGACGGTGTCGCATTGTCCCAGAAAAACACCCCTGGCATCAAGGCCGCCCAAAAAAATATTTTGTTTTGAACAACGAGGTTTCCCTTTTCATCTCACCGAACTGCGGGGGGCTGGCAGCCCTGGTCAATCCCACCCCTCCCCGAGCTGCAGCAGCTCCCACGCTTGGCTCCCTCCCGCCCGCACAGCGGCCCCGCTGCCTGACCGCTGCGGCGGTTTGCCTGCCTCTACTGGAACCCACTCCGGGAGCCGATTGGCCAGGTCGAAGCTCAGCCCACCGAGGCGGGAAGCCAGGCGTTGCGTCACCTTACACCTCGCCCTGCCGTGACAAGGCTCCGCTCCCGCGCCCGCAGTTCCACCACCACCCCTGTTCCATCACATCACACACTCATCCATCTTCGTCGGGAAGCTATGTAAGACAGAGCAGCTCCATCCCATTTCAGGCCATTTGCTTCGGTCTGAATCTTTTGCTTTTTCACTCTTCCGTATACCCCTTTTTTGTTGTACAACAACTTTCACACCACAAAACACTGGCGTCATGTCTTTGCTTTTTTTTGCATTTCACCCTTTGGATAGGGCTTGGAAAGGGGGATCAGGGAAACACCACATCAACCGGTTCATAGAAGGGGATTGATTAGATAGACTTTTTTCCCCACGTGGCAACGACTAAAATATCTCATGTAAGGCATCACTGCCTGGCCCACCTCAACGTTTTTTCTCTGTATGTTGTTGCCGCTGGCTAGATGGAAGGATGGGCTTTGGATGCTTCATATAAGCGATCCAAGTCAAACAAAAATTAAATACGTTTTGGATACTTGCGAACCTCGTCCTCGTTCTCTGCCTTGCGTGTGGTTGTCAATTGCAATGCATCATAACCCGTGAGATATGCGCATCCTTGCCTTTGAGTCTCGAACTCCACCCACTCCCTCTGGATCAGTGTTTTCTGCCGCTTCTCGTCTATCCCGCTGCGACGGCCCAGATAATTATATGAGACACATTGTCAGCAAAGTGCCTACAGTAAGAAAGATTGCTCCATTGCATGCTCGTCCTGCAAACATCAATAGCTTCTTATACTGTTCAACTACCCGCAACTAAAGGAAGATTTAAACGTTTTGAAAGCCGACAACATACATTTCGTTGCTGTTGTTGGTTATAATGTTTTTTTTACATTAACAAGGTTTTGTATGATTATCTTCCTATCATTTGTCGTCTCTCGCATATCCGGCCTACTGCAACATCATCTTCATAAAAGTATCAAATGCTCAACATCATTCAACGATTCTTCGCCTGTGTTGTTCTTGTTGTTGCACCGAGACACACCACGACGACATTACACGTAATCACAGACACACACACCAAAAAGACAAAAGAAGGCACCCCCGACCGACCGACCGACTGACCGACTGAACATCCCGCCCCGTCTGTGTTTCTGTTTCACAAGCACATTCACGCCCCCCGGGGCATCCGATCCGTTCAAACAAACATGGACTTACATCTATGTAGACACTGCACATTGCGTATGATCAGTACGTCATCTACGCAAAATAACTCGCCAATTTGACATGTGATGTAAGTTCGTAGGTAGTTACTGCGACTCAGTTCACATGGGACAGAACAAACCGATCATCATTTTTTTCTATCCAACAATGATATCTGTGGCACGCAATCCTATACATACAAATATTTCTTTTTCTTACACACAGGCCCTGCCTGCCCCCGTCCGTCCATTCGTACTTGCCTAGCTTACACACCGGTACCTTGCCTAGGTAGATAGGTCCACCCTATACCAATCGGGTGCTTGCATCCTTCGGATAGAGCGGATGTGTCTATGTAGCCTCGTTCACTGGGCTTGAAAACACTGCTGGCACGAAAGGGGAGGGGGAGGGAAGACGAGACGGTGAGCATGAGACAAGAAAGATTGTCAAGGGTAGCAGTCAGTGGTGATGAGATGATCTGTGCCAATGTCCAAACTTGAATAGATTTTCCGGTGAAGCGCAAGTGGTAAGGTGAGACTCGAGTTGAGAGAACAGGTGGTGGTGGAAATTGCAGAGAAATATACGTATTCGTTCGAAACGATACCTCGCACGTGAGGTATGCACCGGATAGTTGTGCATAATAAAAGTCCAAAGAGTATAAGGCAAAAAGGTAGGTTCAGTATAGTCATATTGGTTGATGTGTTGTGAATTGACCAAGCTAAAAGCTTGCGGGTAGCTTAAATATGCTAGCTACGGAAAGGCGAGTTAACAACCGCCTATGTCGCTGCCGCCACTGTGGTATCGCAAACTCCTCATGTATCTACTCCGCCGACGAAATTCTGTTATGCCGACCTGGCATGTTCATCAGTTGATAAAATTCTGTTATGCCGACCTGGCATGTTCATCAGTTGATAAAATCCTCAATGAGCTCCACGTTCGCTCTGAAGATTTTCTCTGAACAGGCCCACCTCGCTATTTGATGGGTGAGCCAGACAATAATAAGATGAGATGGGTTATAACTAAACTAAGTATGGGCATAACGAAAATGCCTCGTGATCCCTTGCTCACCCAGAGCTCTGAGTAACGGTAGAGGCCGCCCGTGCCGAGCCACCACTTGCGTCGGTGTTCTTACTCCCGCCACCGCCGCCATCTTTTCCTCCACCAGATTCCTTATCTCGTCCACGGCCACCTCGTCGGCGATGACCTCGCTTTTCCTGTGCGCCGCCGGTTTTCTCCGTTGTAGGAGTCGCCGGCGTGGTCGGCCTTGGGGTACTCGCCTCGGCGACAGCAGGAGGCAGAGGAGCTGGGGTCGGATTCTTTGCATTGGCAGGGGCCTTCTTGCCCATATCTTTTCGCTCAAGAATCTGAACGGTTGCTTGTGCAACATTGACTGGGCTGGCCGCCATCGCCTTGACCAGGCTCTCGTGATCGACAAAATCGACATACGCGAATCCTTTCTTACGGTCGATCTCGACACTTGTCACGCTGCCGAATACCTGCATGGCCTCTTTGAGGAGAGATTCGGTGACACCCTGGGACTGGTTGGCATGCTTGAGGAATGCGCGAGTAGCCCCCGGAGCGGGAGGAGCGGAGCTATTGCTCTTTTTTGGCGCCGACCCTTGTTTCGCAGGCCCAGACTTTGCCGCCACGGGCACACTCTGTACTGCCGCGGGAGTGGTTGAGGCTGTAGCTGCCGGTTTTGGTGTAGGTGCCGATTTCGGCGGCTGTGGTGCTGCTGATGGCGGGGTTTGCAGTGATGCAGGCGGTTGTGCATCTTTCTTCTTCATCAAAATGATGGGCGGCTTCGGTGGCGTATGCGAAGGGGCTTCGACAGTCTTATTTTCCTTTGCCTTGGCAGCATCTTCTCCAGCCCCTCGCTTCCTATTTCGAGTTCGTCCCGATGATGATGGTTGCGCCCCCTTGGATGAGGTGGAAGGGGCGGGTGATGTTGAGGGATCGACAGAGATCGACGGGACGGCGGGCTCTTTGGTCACCGGCGCGACCTCCTTAGCCGTTTCTTTAGGAACGCTGACCTTTGAATCTGCCTCCGCTTTCGCTGCCTCCTGGCGTGCCTTTCGGTGAGCGTTACCCGGACTGAGGCCCAAGTCGCGCTGCAGAATCCTAGCGGCTGCTGCGATACCTGCTCTGCGGCTCCTAGTCGGGCCATCCTGTGAGCTGGACTGTGTGCTGGTCTGGGCCTGGGCTTGTTGTGTCTGTATCTTGAGCGCAACAGCTTTTGCGGCATCGGCAGCTGCTTCGGCGGCGGCCGCAGCCTTCTTGGTCAAGATTTTGACCTTTTCAGGCGATTTCCCAGATGATTTCTCGGACCTCGACTCTCTATGCTTCGTTTTGGGCTCCTCGGAGCTCGCCAGACTTGGTTTTCCTTTGCCTCCCTGGGATTCTTGCCGGGAATGCTTTGCGCTCTTAGCAGCGGCCGCCTCCTTAACCCGGGCCGCCTTCTTCTCGCGTAGGAACTCAACCAAAGGCGTCGTGGTGGTTTTCTCGGCTTTTGCAGCATCTTCGGCTGCCTGGTCGCCATCGCCCCCTTTATTAGCATCGGGATTCGCAAGACTCTCGAGGAAAGCCATGAACTCAGGGTCTTGGTCGATGGTGCCCTGCCGATTATCTGAACGCTTTTTGTCGCTGGGGACTTTCTTGTATACGGAGAACTCGGCAGTTGGCGGTAAGACAAGGGCTGGATCGGTATGGGATTCCTTAGCATCTTCCCACACTGCGTTCTGTACAGTCTGTAAGAGCGCCAGCAGCTCGTCCCTCTTCATGACATGGAGATAGGCGCGAGAGGGGCGGGAGGGCTTGGACGGACTGAAAAGTAGCTGGGCGTCAACATTCTATGCGCGGTGCGTAGGAATCAGAGGCCACGGCTTACTGTTGTGATATCTTGCCTGGCCAATAAGAGAACCAGTCGACTCTGCCATTGCCCAACTTCCAGTCGTCGCCGAGAATAGCCACAAATTCCTGTTCAGTCATGGCGGGGGGCAGCCTTCGGATCACCACCTTTTCGCCCTCGGGGGCTGCCTTGGTCCTCGGGGCTTTGGGGGCATCGCTGGAAGACTGTGCGGCAGAGACAGAACCAGGTGCAGGGGAATCGGAAACGCCATTCGCCTTGCGCGACAGCAGCTGAGGAGCAGCCATGGCAAGTTGTTTGGTTTGTTGGTTATGGATAGAAGGAGTCGTCACCGCGTCACGAGAATTGCGACCGCTTCCTTTGCTAAACCCAGTCGAAGTGGGGCGAGATGTGACATCTAGCAAGTACCGTAGAGGTAAGTTCCCTGGTGACGAGCCCTCCTGTGCGCCCAACGGATGGCGAGACAATTGTGCCCTGAAAAAATAAGAAAAAATAAGAAACCCGGGTGCGGTCTGCGATGCGCAGAAAGAAGAATTATAAGGTGAAGGAATTTACTTGCTGTGAACTTTATCAGGAGCCCACCAAGGGAGGTACAAATACAAGTACATAGACATGAGTTCTC
Source organism: Podospora didyma (assembly GCA_033439775.1). Classification (NCBI taxonomy): domain Eukaryota; kingdom Fungi; phylum Ascomycota; class Sordariomycetes; order Sordariales; family Podosporaceae; genus Podospora; species Podospora didyma. The sequence goes on from JAULSW010000003.1 coordinate 3,827,546, forward strand.
TACATGTTCACTGCACTGGGCGGTATTTAAATGTTACTGAAATGGCCTGGCTGCCGCTACCGCTGTTCCGCTTGGGGTGTTTTCTGGTGGATGCACGGGCCTACACCAGCAATTTTCCAGGGCACCCAGTGACGATTCGCTCGCTGCGGGCGTGGGGTGGGCGTTGCACAGGTGAAAGCTGTCGGAAGGCGCGTGCGCGTAAATCTCGGGAGAACCCTTTTAAGTGCCAACCTAGTCCAACCTTACCTTGGTTGCTTGGCTGCGGTGCCTGACAAAGGTTGAGCCCGAATCAAGTCGCGCCCTTCATCCCATTCACACACCATAAGCACTACCCTAATATTCGGCAGCTCGACTCGACTCACCCGATCCGGCGCAACTCGTCGACAGGGCCTCGCGCTCCGTTCTGCTGGGCGCTACAACCCATCCGCAGTCGCTTTCCCGCTTTTGCTCGTCGGTCCGCGGCAACCCACCCGCCACCCCGCAGCACCTCGAATCACCTCCTGCCAGAAGACGCAACCACCCGCGCGCCCATCATGGCCAACATACCGAAGCCGGGCCCGGCAAACCTCCGCCCCGGCGCTGGGCTGGACGAATGGCTGGAAGAGGCCAAGCAGTGTCATTACCTGCCCGAGCCCGTCATGAAGCAGCTCTGCGAGACTGTGAAGGAGGTCTTGATGGAGGAGTCCAATATTCAGCCCGTCGTCACACCAGTCACCATCTGCGGCGACATCCACGGCCAATTCTACGATCTGCTCGAGCTGTTCCGCGTTGCCGGCGGCATGCCGGGCGACACGGCTGTGCAGGCCCCCAAGACTGCCACGACTGTCATCACATCCGACAACATCGAAGCGCCGACCGAAATAACAAACCCAAAACTTAAAAGCAAGATTAGGAGTACCACCGCGCCTGACGAAGAGATAGAAGGCGATACGACCATCGCGCTCTCCGCTGACGGCTCCACGTCCAACCCTTCTGAGACTGCGCAGAGCCACAACGCAGCTTCCCCGTCAGCAGATACCCGCTTCGTCTTCCTAGGCGATTTTGTCGACCGCGGATACTTCAGCTTGGAAACATTCACGCTACTAATGTGCTTAAAGGCGAAGTGAGAGATACCTGACTTGGAGCCTGTGGCTTGAGCCAGCCCGAGAACGCAGACGCTGACCCCTCTTCCAGATACCCAGACAGGATCGTGTTGGTGCGTGGGAATCACGAGTCGCGCCAGATTACCCAGGTCTATGGGTTTTACGAAGAGTGCCAGCAAAAGTACGGCAACGCGTCCGTCTGGAAGTCTTGCTGTCAGGTTTTTGACTTCCTCGTCCTTGCCGCCATCGTTGACGGCACCGTCCTGTGTGTGCACGGCGGTTTGAGTCCCGAGATCAGAACCATAGACCAGATCCGCGTGGTGGCTCGCGCCCAAGAAATCCCCCACGAAGGCGCCTTCTGTGATTTAGTTTGGAGTGATCCAGAGGATATTGAAACTTGGGCAGTCAGCCCGCGTGGTGCCGGCTGGCTCTTCGGTGACAAGGTGGCAACCGAATTCAACCACGTTAATGGTCTGACCACCATTGCCAGAGCACATCAGCTGGTTAACGAAGGTTACAAGGTCCGTTGGCGTGCCCTCCCAATCAATCAGCCAAATTTCACTTCCTAACTTGATCGCAGTTCCATTTCGAGGAGAAGTCGGTCGTTACTGTATGGTCAGCTCCTAATTACTGCTATCGGTGTGGTAATGTGGCTTCCATCATGAACGTCGATAAGGACCTGAAGACAGAATTCCACATCTTTTCCGCCGTTCCCGATGATCAACGACATATCCCTGCAAACCGTCGCGGGCCAGGGGATTACTTTTTGTAACGTCGGACGCGGCACACGTTTGCAGTTCGCCAAACTACTTGCTGTAAATCATCATGCGTAATACGAGCGATAGATGACAGGCACTTGCAGTTTCATTAACGACTGGGCATTCACACACACGCCACGTCTGTCCTACAGAAGCGTATTATTTGTCTAGAATGAGACTTGTCACGGAAAGGCGTTAAGAAGGGTTCATTTTTTCAAGCTTTAAATCCCTTGTTGGAGAGGGAAGGGGGGGTTCTTTTGTGTCATGTTGCATTGCTTGCTCGCGCGAATAAACATCGCGTGACAGACAGCAAGCAGTTTTAGCATCTTTGTATATTATACGTATGTGATGGGTTGGTTTCACAAGACCGGGCTCGATACCCCTACCTACCCCCTTTTCCCCTGGAGAAGCGAAAGAAAGGTTTTTTACCAAATCAAACTGCCGGCCACCGACCTTTCGCCAAGTATTCGAATATTACCATGCGGGAGAGAGAGAGAGAGAGGGAAAAAGGTTCATGCATTGATTTGACTTGATTGGTCGAATAATGTAGTAGCGATCGTAGAAACATGTACTGTGAGATTGATAGTTACCTACGTACCTGTACCTAGGTAGGTATGATATGCCGGTGTGAAAGATGGATGGATGGATGGATAACAATGTTGCCTCAACCAGGCTTACGATGAATTGGAAAGGATCTAGAAAAGGGGGGAAGAGAAAGGGAAAGTGGAACGGGGAATATAAAGGAAAGGGGAGGAAGAGGGTGGCAGGCTTTCTATTTGCGGTTGTTGATTTATTGTTGGCCTTGTTTTGGCGAACGGCTAATGAATTTCCCGAGGGAGACGCCATTTTGTAAAGTTGAACGTTAGGACTAAGACTCTGTCAATTAAGGGGGTTCCCCATATAAGGTGCCTAGGTACAGTTTATGTGGAATACAATGTGCGCGCTTGTGGGGGCCATATGTAGTAGTCTACGCGGTGCAGTTTTTGAGCTGGTCGCCCTAGGGCGGGATCAAACCGCCGAAGTTAGATCCCATACCTTCAATCCCCGATAGCCCTACTTTTGCTCTTTCTATCACTATCTTCTCATTCGGTATGGGCCTAAGACTTCTCCTCATCTTATTAGGATTCCAATTCTAATGAGGTAATGCTGAATTTGAAACCAAAGGTCCAGTTATCATAAGTGCCGCTCTCGACGCACACTACCGTTGTACTCTGTGGTGTTTACTTTCGGGCAAATAAAATGCCTAACATTGATGACGCCAGTTTTCATGCCGTGGTATCACAGTAAAAATACGCAACAGAGTTTCCCTCCGCCCCTTCCTTCGTCGTTACCCAAGACGCCAGGAGAATGTGATGATAAGACCAAAAATAGCGAGAATATCCACATAGAAGGGGCCCAAAGAACGCCGTGATTAACCCTATCTATCCCTTTTTATTAGACCCCTTCGCCCCATGTCCAGAAAGAAAAAAGAAGGCGCTTGTCACGATACAGATTTTGTTTGTCGCAGACCTGGCACTATATATATGCCATGTTGGCAGCGCGAGTCTCAAACAGCCCGGTCTGCCACGAGCTATTGGGATCGGAACATATTTATTTCGCTGAGCCTTCTGACGTCTCTGGCTCGTGACGGTCATTAGCAGAAGGTTCCGCTATGAGCGCTTGAAGGGTCTCATAAAGTTCTTTGTCTTGGACTTGCTCAGGCGTTGAATGATGATTTGGTGGTATAGGCGGGAGTTCATAGTTCTGAATTTGGTTATTTTGTGTTTGTTTGTGGGCCTGTGACTGTGGTGATGTCTGGGCACCGTGATATTGGGATTGTGATTGAGGCGGCGGCTGATGGAGTTGTGACTGCTGCTGTTGCTGAGGTTGTTGTTGCTGCTGCTGGTGGTGCTGGTTTTGTTGCGACTGTTGATGCTGGTGGTGCTGCTGCAGATGATGTTGGTGTTGTTGCTGCTGCTGTTGCTGATGGGAATGTTGTGGTTGATGGGCCTGCTGCTGCTGGTGATGATTCGATTGATGTTGAGACGGGTGATGGGGTTGCGGCTGGGGCTTGAGAGCAATCGGCGTTGGCGGAGCTGGTGCTAGAGCCGGTTGTATTTGGGGCAGTTTGTTGACATGTGATAAGGAATGGTAGTCCGTCGGCTCAGATTTCACCATGGGTGATATTGCCACATGCGGAAGACCAGACGCCGAAGTTGCCTGTGTTTGGCTGCCGGAATTTGCTGCCCCCTGTGCTGCTGGGGCAATGGGGTTAACCCGGGCAGGAGATGAAGTGGCAAGAGGGCTACTCGTGGCAGGATGATGGTTATTCTGCAAACCGCCTGCGAGCGTCATGATACCTTGTATCCTCGCTTGTTCCTCTTCCAAGTTCATGCGCGCTTTCTCTTCTGCCTCCTTCCGAGCTGCTTGACTGGGAGCGCGAGTTTTGAGTTCACCCGTTACACTCTGAAGATAGTAAGGCATCTCCGAGTTCGTCTTGAGAAAGAAAAGCTTCAGGTTCCGAGCCTTGTCTTTAAGCTGAACCTGGGTTCGGTCCTTCAATATGTCTGAATGAGATCCGTTGGCGCCAAATATCCCAAGGATTTGACTCCAGTGAGGTCCCTTGACAATGTCTAATCCGGTCATAAGTGCTTTTTCTTCCTCAGGAGTCCATGGCCTTCGAGTAGAGTGCAAGCCTTCCCGCCTGGCGGTGTTGGAAGACTTGGCGACGGCAGCTTGCCGAGCTCTCTCATATAGGACTGCGGTCGGCGAGGACTGGTTTGGCGGGAGATTGTCCCCTGTGGCTGCCGCTGGAGGTGCAGGTGGGGCTTGAGTGTAAGGCTGGTATGGAGACGAATGTGTCTGGTTGAGCTGAGCTAGATACTGAGGGTGAACATCTGCGTGTGATGACGACCCTTGAACCGAGTATCCGGAGTCATGGGCCATACCAACGCCGTTCTCGTGATTATTGGCAGAATAAGAGGATGTTGACATATCCGGGAGACCATGAGGGGTGTCAAGATCATCCAGTTTCTCGGCGATTAATGAAGCCAAGTCCTTGGTATCGAACAGGTCTGTAGATTCGTGGGATCCGTCGTGGTTGATCTGTTCGGATTTTGGCTCGTCAACATGATCATCGACATGATTTGAGAGCGATTGCTCAAGTAGAGCCCTCAGGTCAAGGCCATCCACGTCTTCTGAAGAAGCGGCGTGCTCCTCCAAGTGAGCCCCTGTATGCATATCTTCGGTGATGCCGTTCTGGAGATGAGCAGCGGTAACAGACTGCAGAAGAGCTGCCAAATCGTCGTGCTCTTGAGGACCAATTTCTTGGCCATGGTTTTCTTCGCTTGCGTTCTCTCGGCCTTGATTTTCTTGCCTTTGCTCATCTTGGCCCTGGGACTCTTGGGTATGGTTCTCTAGGCCCAGGTCTTCGTGGGGCGAATTTTCGTCAGAGACCTGGCCCATCCCTGGGCCATCCTCACTCAAAGGAATATTGACACCGTACTTTTCGGCATATTCTACAACTATGCTGAGGTGGCCTTGCAGGAAGGTGCTCATGTTCTCGATAAAATTTTCCAAGGAGAACTGGCTCTCCAGAGACACTTCGCAGGTTAGTAAAGACACAGCCTGGAGGTTACAGGAGCAACAAACCTTTGGCAGACTCGTCGCTCGTGGCATGTAGCAAGAATTCTGTTCGTTCATTAAGCTGATGAACAAGGCGCTCCTCGTCCGCGCTCAGAACTTCATCACCACTTCGTTGCTTGAGGAGCTCATCAAAGTTATTAGGAAAAAACTTGGCCACCAGCTTTGTATGAGGCGTTTCAGGTTGGTCTTTGAAGGCGTCCAAAAAGACGCGTGTTTTGAGACCTACGAGAAGTTCAGTCAGACTGTCTTTATATTCTCCGTCCTCGGGAACAAAGATGGAGAGCATATAATCGTGGACGTCTTCCAAGGCCACATCTTTGTCGACCAAAACGCTTGCTGCGGTAGCTGCCAAATTTGACATGCGAATGGTCTCGCGATCTTCCGAGTCGCTGATATCTAACTCGTCTGGGAAGAGGAGCGGATAGTCGGAAAACATTTTCCTCACCAGGGCGAACGTATTTCTTAAGATATCGAACGCTTTACGGAACTCAGAATCCGGGTCAGACAAAAGCAACTCTGTCTCGGCTCGCGGCTGCGACGAAAGTCTAACCAGAATTTGCACCGCAAGGTTTCCAAGAACTGGGAGACTCATGGAGCGCATCATATAGGTCGAGTTGGTAGAGACCTTCATGATCTTGGTTGCCCGCTCTAGCCCTGGCGTTGCGGTTGCTGAGGGAGCTGATGTTACTGCGGTGGTATCAATTGGGTCGTTCATAGCCATGTTGATATCCCCACCATGCATGTCTGGCTCGTGTATGACCGCATCGTGGTGGCTGTGATGACCATGATGATCCTGGGTGTCATGGTGTTGTTGATGCCCTTGGTGGTCGGGAAGGGGTGCATTATGGTCGTGGAGGGGTGCGTCGTGGTCGTGCATGCTAGGTTCGGTGCTCTGGGCATCAAACGAGGCGAGCGCATCGTTCAACATAGCTGCTAGGTCCAAGTTGGGTGCTCCTCCATGCTCTGCCTCCTCTTTTAGCCCGCTATGGTCTTCCTCCATCTGTTCAGTCTTCCGACGTTTGGCGTCGCACTCTAGGAAGAGATCTGGACTTCGGGAGCGCTTTGGAAACTCTTGGGCCGTCGAGAAAGATTCGGGTTGGTGGAGCTTAAGATCTGAGGCCTGAGCAAGTGTGTGGTTGTGGGGAGGCTGGGGATCATGATGAGTAGTCTGGGGCGCATCCAGCGCGCTGATTGCGGTATGGCCATGCTCTGCAATTGGCCCTTCAGCAGCAGCAAAGGCGGCAAAGAGATCTGCCTCTATAGACTGAGACAGAGCTGATTTTGGGTCGGCCATGTCGTATTCAAGCAATATGGGGGTTTGTTGCCCATTGGTGTGGATTGGCGCGACGCTTTCCTAGAATTGCCCCGCGAGTCGGGTGGCCTGGGAGGATAGAGGAGGGCCTTGGAGTGAATTGCTCGACTCGCTGAGGCGTCAGGCCCTTTCAAAGATTCAGGCGCTCGGCTCAGATGAGCGAAACAATCGGGTTATCGTCTTACTCTCGAGCAGGTCGAGGTCGGCGGCGAGGGCGCGGCGATCGAGCTCTGCGGGCCTAGACTGAGAACCTGGAGGGCGGGATGTCGGAGAAATTTTCTGACGTCCGACCCAAAAGTTGCCCTTATTTCTTGCCCCAGCGAGCGATACACACCCCCAATAATCGCTGCAGAGACTGCAAAAATCCACTCCCCGCCACCGGAAGGTCCCAAGAAAAAAAACACTTGATATTAATGAACTTTATTAGAACAATACTGAACAACGACTCTAATTCTCCTAAATTCCCATATTAGCCATGTCTCAGACTTCTTTTTTGCTGCGGATTTTGAATGTAGGCAGCTTGCAAAACGGATGGATGTCCAGTGGACCTCCGGCCGCCAACAATCCAGCATTCCAGCCTCCGGGTTGCTGGGACCTTGGGTTGCGCATGGCGGGGAAGACGTGTATAAGAAGGCAATGCGAAGTGATATAAGCACTCTCGAGTTGCAGAAGAACAGATGCATGTACACATGCCCGGGTCCTTGCTCTTCTGTCGCTCTGCTTGTACAAACAACTGTGGGGCTGGTATCTTCAATGGGTAGGAGCCCTATGAAACCAGGGCCACCAGCTCTTCACCAAAGTCAGAACGGCTTGTCTCCACCAGGTGACATCCGCCTCGATACTGCATTTCTTCAGACAACCATTTCCATTGCTTACTGATCACGTCGGCGGAATCCGATACACAGCCTTGACATGAAGAGAATGAATGATTCGATTTCCCCAAACGCCCCCGTCTGGGCTCGCCCATCAAGCTACGACAGCATGTCAAATACCACCTATGCTCCGGGGAGACGGAAGGATTTCGGGGGCCCGGAGGCTGACATTGGAACTGGCGGTCACGGTCGAACGGGCGCGGAGCCGTTCTAATCCGATTGCCGATCTCGACTCTCGCATCGAAGAAACAGGATGATAAAGCCACGCCCCTTCCGCTCTACTTGTGAGTGGTGACAGCTAAGTATACACCGCAGACCACTTGCTCGCTCTACAATACCCCGAACTGGAGCTTAATTAATTTGCCCAGGTCTAATGATTCTGTTTCGAAGGAAAACCAGATTTAGCGTGCAACTTACTGGAAAACTTATTTTAATTGTATCGACACATCTTGCCATGCCCATGTTGGAGAGAGATGGTGATCGACGTGCAAAGAGGGCGTCTTCAAGATTGCCGATGCCAGCGCCCCCCAAACCAACGATGCGGGGTAAAAATCGGGAGAGGCGTCGATTTACATCCACATGACGTCCCCCGAATTATCGAACACCTCTGTCAGCATCAAAAGCTCAACTTTCTCGCCCTTCGTGCGTTATTGCCCCCCAACTTGAAAAGCTTGCCCACTCAAGGCTAGGCCAAAATGCAGCGTGCCAACTACGTACTTGACTGCCAGAGGCGATGCTTGGATATTGGACACTCGGCTTAGCAATGGAGGTTCCTGGAGCGGGGCAGCTAGCACATCGACGTGTTTTGCTTCTTCTCCATCATGCGGAGAAGCAAGGGATGGGACCATGACAATGCGTGTCGGGAGTGTCAGTGGCAATGGCACTTGCGCTCGTCTGAACACGATGATTCGTTGCCGTTGGTAACCAAATTTCGGCTTTCCCCTGGAGAAAGAGGGTGCTGACAATCTTGGAGCTCGGGTTCCCATGTTCTTGTTCTAGCATCCGCGAGTCATTGGCGAGGGGAAGGGGAAGTGAAGAAGCCCATCCCCAAATCGGAAGTTCAGGAGTTGAATTCAATGATAGAAACTTTGCCCGAAAGTAAGACGTAGGTATCTACCTACCTAGGTAGGCATTCACTAGGTACCTCACCTATTACCAACCAGAAACCACCGCCACTCGATGGATGCGCCTGCCGCTCGCACTTCCACCGGTGCAACACCCGTGGACATCCATTCACAACCTACCCAACCCCGCTTTAGACGCACTACCCCCGCCAAGGACGACGAGGGGAACAAAAGGTCCACGGCGTCTTAGATTGTATTCCGACCAGCGGTAATTTCTCCTCCCGATCGCCACCTCCCTGCTCTTCTTTGTCCCCCTCTCCAAACATCCATTTAAGTTGAGGCCCAGTCATCCCATCATCTCCCAAACCTTCTCCAGCTTCCAACATCCTCTGAAGTTGAGCTCCTCCAAACTACCTTCCTGCCTAACTTCCTACCACCAACCTCCTTCCACCCATTTGAGATACCCCTCCCCACCTCTTTCACAGCCGTTTTTAAGATGGCGAACCTTTACACCGAACTGAAGACGCCTGTCACCGGCACCTTCAAGCAGCCTACCGGACTGTAAGTCCCTTCCTAATATTACATCACTACGTACCTAAGTACATATCTGCTCCTGCCTCGTCTGACACACAACTCCCCTGTAGCTTTATCAACAACGAGTTCGTCGAGGGTGTCGAGAAGAAGACATTCGAGGTCATCAACCCCACAACCGAGGAGGTCATCTGCTCCGTGAGCGAGGCCACAGAGCAGGACGTCGATCTCGCCGTTACCGCCGCGCGGACGGCGTTCGAGGGCTCATGGCGCCACACCACCCCCCAACAGCGCGGTATCTACCTGCTCAAGCTGGCAGAGCTTTGCGAGAAGAACATTGACCTCCTAGCCGCTGTCGAGTCTCTGGACAATGGCAAGTCTATCACCATGGCCAAGGGCGACGTGGGTGCCGTTGTAGGCTGCCTGCGGTACTACGGCGGCTGGGCAGATAAGATCGAAGGCAAGACCATAGATATTGCCCCGGATATGTTCCACTACACACGGGCAGAACCCCTCGGCGTCTGTGGTCAAATCATTCCCTGGAACTTCCCGCTTCTCATGCTGGCCTGGAAGGTCGGCCCCGCTCTTGCTACCGGCAACACGATTGTCCTGAAGACGGCTGAGCAGACTCCCTTGTCTGGACTGGTCTTCGCCCAGCTCGTCAAGGAGGCCGGATTCCCCGCCGGTGTACTGAACATCATCTCTGGATTCGGCAGAGTTGCCGGTGCCGCTATCTCGTCGCACATGAACATCGACAAGGTTGCCTTCACCGGCTCCACCGTCGTCGGCCGTACCATCATGAAGGCTGCTGCCGCGTCCAACCTGAAGAAGGTGACGCTGGAGCTCGGCGGCAAGTCCCCCAATATCATCTTCAACGATGCCGATATCGAGGCGGCCGTCAGCTGGGTCAACTTCGGCATTTACTACAACCATGGCCAGTGTTGCTGCGCCGGCTCGCGTGTGTACGTGCAAGACGGCGTGTACGACAAGTTCGTCGCTGCCTTCACGAAGCGCGCGCAGGAGAACAAGGTTGGCGACCCGTTCCACGAAGAGACATTCCAGGGCCCCCAAGTCAGCCAGCTTCAATACGACCGAATTATGGAGTACATTAAGGCCGGCAAGGACGAGGGTGCCACGCTTGAGACGGGCGGTGAGCGCCACGGCGAGAAGGGCTACTTCATCCAGCCCACCATCTTCACCAATGTCACCCCTCAGATGAAGATCATGAAGGAGGAGATCTTCGGCCCTGTGGTCGCCATCGCCAAGTTCAGCACTGAGGAGGAGGTTATCCAGCTCGGCAACGACAGCACCTACGGCCTTGCCGCAGCCCTTCACACCAAGGACTTGAACACCGCCATCCGCGTCTCCAATTCTCTGCGGGCCGGCACCGTCTGGGTCAACTGCTACAACATGCTGCACCATCAGCTGCCATTCGGCGGCTACAAGGAGTCTGGCATTGGCCGCGAGCTGGGCGAGGCTGCTTTGGCAAACTACACGCAGAACAAGTCTGTGGCTATCCGCCTGGGCGGCCCGTTGTTCTAAACCAAGTCGGGAGGAAAGAAAAAAATGAGAGGTTATTTAAGGGTACCTAGGTCGTAAGCAAGCAGTCAGGTAATTTCTGGACGGAAGCAAGCGCATTCTTATTTGGACAAATTTAGGAGGGCGAGCAGCGATGATGATAAGGGTCACTGTGGCCCTTGGGCAGATTGCCAAACTGTATATGATTATTTATGACAGGGATTTTGCGGTGAATTGTAAGCTCAAATTATTCGCAAATACTACAAAAGGGTTTCTTTTCGAGCGCCTTTTCCTCTGGGATTGATGCATTGTTGGACTGGATGAGAATACTGAAAACTGCAAGACAAACTAATTTTAGATTCTACCCTACGGCTCTGTATCCGGCTTTGGAGAGAAATAAACACACCAGGCTTGCAAAGACTGGGGAGGCCCCGTTTCATTGTTTTGGGGGGATGAAGGGACAACAGAAAAGCCATGCCCCGTTTATACGAGCTACCTATACCGGTATACGAACTGAGATACTGGCATGAACACCAAATCCCTCTCCCACTCTCACTCCATCACCCTGGCCCCCCCCCCCCCCCCCCCCTTTTTGGTCCAAGACAATATTATTACTCGTCATGTGAGAAAATCAATTCAACGATTAAAGGAGCCATGAGAACGAGGTTTCCAATTGTTGTTGATAACTATTCCGGTTAAAGCCGGTTATATAAATGAAACGAGCATCGAATCAATGAACAAAATCCACCGAGGTCATTTGCCCCTTTTCTTTGTAAGGGGGCAAACAGATGTAACTTGCAGTTTGCACAGAATTACAGGGCAGAGGAGAAAAGGAGAGAGTTAGAAGGAGAATTGGAAAAGGAAAATGAGAAAAATGAGGGGAAAATAAAAAAGTGGAAAAAGATAATCCAATGCATGGTAATGTTTTGCGACCAGAGGGAATCGAACCCCCCCCTCAACCTATCATCAACTCAATCGAGTTGGAAGGGTTGAATCCTAACCACTAGACCATGGACGCTTTTGAACACCAATAGACTATCAGTACTTGTTGGGGTAGTGTCTGACGGGAGGACTTAAGTAGGGACGATTTGATGCGGAGGCAGCTAGCTGGGGTGGTGATAGGTCGGACTACAGGCTGCGGCATGCAGAGCGGCTGCTCGGTGATAGGTCTGTGGGGCGGACCCGAATCATGCACATCCTTGAGACAAACTGCTTGCCGAGGTGACCTCCTGAGCAAGTCAAGGTCAAGAGTGCGTTCGTGCTCGAAACACAAGCGCAGGACAGATAAGAGACCACCTAGCAGCCGTTAGGAAGGGGGTCAACGAAACGCGGCGAGTGGGAGTGAGTGTCGTATTCTTTTCTCCTCCCAATGCAGTGACTCCAGCGGCCCTTCCGTGGAGGCCCCTGCGGGAAGCTGCTCGCAACGCTCGAGGTGCGGACGATTGTGAGTGGCCTCGTTGCATGCGAGGAGCTCTGTGCCTGCGAATGGCTCGACTACCTACGAGTGGCTTTTGTGCCTGCAGACGGTCTTATTACTGACGAGTAGGACCTATTGTTGCATGAGCTATCGCGGGCCGCGCATCTGAACGACGCGATTCTGAAGGAGCGTTAGCAGGAAAGAAGAGCAGTCGCGGCGTTATTGATTACCTGTTCAGAGCGGAATTATCGCGGTCGTTCCGCAGAATACGTAGCGGTTGAGAGGAGGAAGAGGGCCAGGAACTGAGTTGATCTGTTGAGAAACTAAGCTCGTGCAGTCATCTGTCAGGTTCGTGTGCTTGAATCCAGACAGCCCCTTTCGGATCTTCATCAACAAGGTCAACAACACCGTGCCTTCACAATTACCAGTCAATATCGCGCCTTCCTTTTACACCGTCTAGCGCGCGTGCACACGCACACGTGGGAATCGACAACGATGAGCATGCTCGTTCAGTTGAATGAAGACCGACTAAAGTACCTATCCATACTTGGAATTGTACGCAAGTCTCAGATTTGGGAAATTCGGGTGGCTTTTACCATAAAATAAACTGAAGATGGTATATTCTGATATGACAAAGAGTACCTAGGCATCCATTCATTCTTCTACCTCACTGTGACTGCTGCCAATGAGATTGATACCACCTAGGGTATCTCTAACCACCATTACTTCTAGAAGAAGAAAAAACCATTTATTATCCACGTCAGGCAGTCTCTCTCTAGCTACGATAGTCACTGTCATTCATCTCCCTATCATATATCCATGCCATTTGCTACCTATTACCACCCGCGTCCGGACGGATACCGAACGCTTATTCTGTGTGTAGATAGTAGGTACCTCCCTTCTACGCTAAACCCCAACTCAACTCCCAATGATAAAGTAGGTATCCAGACGGAATATAACATGGATGTTGCAAACTCCGTAAACCACCGCCAAATACCAATAGACACAGCTAGACGGACTCCATATACCGAAAAAAAAAGTGTCAAATGTACGTAGAGTATTTTCCCATTCCATTGATTCCAGGGCCTCCCAAAAAAAGCCAAGTAAAATCTCAGAGGAAGATAAACATCAACCATCATTGATCAGAACCAAGGGAAAGGGGGTATGTTTCTCGTCTTCTCCTCCCGCACAGTTCAATTGCTTCCCAAGAATCAAGAGTGAACCATGAAACCTTACGAATCAGTCAAATCAAATGAATTCAATGACTTTGCTCTGCTTGGCATTTTTGGAATTTCCCACCGCACCGCTATCACCGTCGCCGTGTGTGTCAATCAATCCCGCCTTTGAAAATGCCCCGCAACATGGAAGACAAAAACATCAAAGCATAAACCAACGACAACCACAACAACAGCAACAATAATTATCAACTACCACTTATTCCAATCCCAGCTTCGCTATCTCTCTCCTGTCTCTTTGTTTATCTTACCATTACGTTCTTAAACGTGTCAGAGATCTCACTCGCCGTGGGCGTCGTCTTTTTCTCAGGGACAGTGGACATGCCGGCGGAGATGCGCTCGACCATGAGCTTCAGGAGCACAGGCGGGAGCGTATCGTCCGTGGCTCTGATCGTCAAGCGGACCATCTAGTTCACGCATGTTAGCAATCTTATGTAAATTTTCGTGAGTCAGGGAAAATCGTCTTACCTGGGTGGTGTAATTCGGTTCCAGTCTGAGCAGGCACCCAAACTTGCCCGATTCAGAGGTATGTACAACACTCGCGCCGACAAAGTTCTTCTGGTTGGGGTCGACGTTGTTGAGAACACCCCACCGGAAACCCTCGAGGACGTTCCGCACGAATCTCTCATTGATCTCTCGCTTGTCCTTGGGCCCGGCGACCCCAAAAACCTGCTGGGCTTCGCGCGGCGCGCCGCCGATTTGCTTCCAACGCTTGAAGAAGTCCTCGGCCGACAGCTCTGCAGGATCCATAAACTTGTGGATCGAGATGGGCAGTTTGAGAGTCAGCGCTTGGAGTGCGCCTGCAAGGTAGCTGAGGCGGATCGTCGGGCTCTTTTCGAACACCTTTTTTGCCTCGAATACAACTACTTGCTGCGCTTGTCCACCTTGTGAGATGGTGGTGTCGGGAAGGCCCTTGACGTCCCAGGTCAAGCTGGGCTTCTCCGACTCGTCCAAATCCAAAGTGGTGGTGAACGAGCTGACGAGGGCGGGGGTTTTGTTGGTAAAGTACATGATTAAGCAAGCCATCTCACCGCGGTACTCAGAGCGAACGCCGACCTGGAACTGTGGATCTTCGTAGAGCACACCGTCTGCCTTGAGCATAAGCTTGTTGAAACCCCGTTCCCAGCCAGGCGACAAGTGGGCAGCACTGGCAAGGTTGGGTGGCGCTTTGAGCGCCTTCGCCTCGGCTGGCCCAATGTTATTCATGTCGAGACCCAAAAGATCCGAGTGACCGTTGCTAGCATTCGCCTTTGTCGGACTGTCTGCGCCCCCTTGGCCATTTGAGCTAAAGGTCCTCCTAAGACCCGGATTCTTGACCATGGTGAGTTCTGAGGTGTCCGCATTGGCGTCTTTCCCTCCAACAACCCAGGTTCGCTTGTCACTGGTGTTGGCGTGTTTCTGGTGCAATCTGGAAAGGAGAGCAGACTGGCGTTCTGGAAAGGGAGGCATCTCGTCGCAAATGGCTCGGAGGAGATCATCCGACGAGAGGCTTGCGAGTGTGAGATATTCGCACGCCCGCTGCTGGAGCTCCGAGTCGAGGGTATGGCTGTAGACGTTGAAAACGCCGACAATCTGAGGTTTAATCTCTGGAAACAGATTCACAAACTTGATAAAGCTGGACAGAATCATGGCCCGAGTGCTCGACGAGCAAGCAGCAAGCTTGCCCTGGAGTGCAAGGAATTGCTCAATCGGGCTGCAGCCTTTCTCCTCGGCAATCAGATGCCCAAACTCTCCAAGAATGTAGGCGCCAATCTTGACCAAGGTCTCGTGACAGTGATCCTGCTTCGCGTACTGAAGAATATTCTGTGCTGCATACACTTGAAGTTCCTCGTTGTTTGTGACAATCTGGATGACTCGTTGCCACACCTCGTCGCTGACATGGTCGCCCGCCATGGCGATCAGGCGAAGGGAGATGTCGACATACCACTGCACATCAGTAGCGTACTTCTCGGTTAGGATGGCTATCTTGAGGACCATCTCTTCCCGGATCGCAAAATCTGCGTTTTGCAAGTAGTGCAGCAGCTCGCCAACAATCGCCCGCGCATTCGTAGAATCGCACATGCTGTAGAGAAGATCCAGTCCTTTTCGCCGGACACTGATATCTCGATCCTTAAGAGACCCCAGGATGATGTCTTGGTGCTGCTTAATGGGATCAAGGGTATCGGCGCGCGCAGCCAGATGCGTCATAGCTTCCAGTCCTAGGTAGCGAACGTTTGTTTCCCTAGACTGGATGAAACGGCCCAGCCTGGATGAAATCTGTTTCAGCAATGCATGTTCTGTGTCGAGGTGGATAATGAGATTGATGGCCTCGAAGAGAACAGCATTTTGTGCGTTGTTTTGCTGTACATTCTTGCTCGTTTCCAGTGCCAAGTTCAATATTTTTTGGAGCGACTCTCGTATCATCTCCCGGACGTGGCTGTCATCTTTATATGTTGTTAGCTTGCAGCTGGCCGTCAGATGTGCAATTTGGTCATACCTGAAGGGGGAAAATACTGCAGCAACCGCAGAAGCTTGACCTGGATCCACGGACAAGGAACCTTGTAGTATAAGTAGTCTGAGGCATACTCGCCGTCGATCAAGATGCGCTTCATCCTTCCGGCAGCCTTGGCATAGGCTCCCTTGTATTGCTCAAGGTTATCTTGTGCCAAGGCCATGACGAGCGACGTCACAGACAAAGCAACACCCATATCGACGTCGTCCATCAGCGATATTATCCGTTCCGCCCATTGTGGCTGGACTATATCGGTATATTTTCGATACAGACGGAGTAGTGTGAGTGCAGCCTTCTTCTTCACGAACGCCTTGGATGTACTGGGGTTGTCAGCACACACGCTTAGTAAGACGGGGTTAGCAGAGAGACATACGGCGAGATGAGAAGTCTGTGAACCTCCCCGCTCAACGCCTCGCCCATTTCTCGGCCGCCAACATTGGCAATTGCGTGTAACGCAAGGCAGTTAAACAGTTCATTGTTGTCCAGCAAGTCTTTCCTTATACTGTTCACGACCAAGTGCAAGAGCTCGTGCTTTTCATGTAAGAACAGAGTCATGGCCAGGTAGCCGATCTGCTTCTCCGAATATTTGTTCGCCGATATCAAATTAACGGCCTCGAGGTGACCAAAATCGACGTTCCATCCCAGGATATAAATGTAGAGAAGCTACCACGTCTCAGTCAGCTCGATCCTCAGTTGAAGAAGGCTTCTGCTAGATAGAGACAAACCTTGCAGACGTATTTCTTTTTGTGGTATCCGCTCAGGTTACCATCTACAAAGCCTGTCAGTACCCAACTCAAACGAACAGAGGCGCCGCGACAAGGGAGGGGGGGCATGCGCGCGCGTACCTTTAAACTTTTGCCTTTAAGAAGAGACAGTTATAAAATGTCAGCGACAACTGAGGCAATCTCGAGCAGAGGATCCTTCCCGATGGACGGCATACCGAATATTGGCCAACTCTTTGTTGATGCGCTTCTCCTCCAGCTCGCGGGCCCTTGCATTTCGCAGGTCTGCAATGAACTGCACCAGCCCCCGCATATTCGTGTTGCTGCTGCTGGAGCGGCCCAGGAAGCCGGTGGCGGTGGACGCCATCTTGTCAGATGCGGTCGTGGGAGCTGGCTCGTAATGCTCGCGTCTTCAGGGAGTGTGTGTCGTCAATAAGTCCGCCCTTCTTCCTCCGTTTTTGTTCTCGCCCAAGCAGGTGTTTTCCAACTCCAATCCAGAGGGGTAAATCGTCTTGGCAAAGCACTTTCAACAGCTGTGCGTCATGGCAGAGGGGATTGACCCATCGGGGTTGGCGACTGCTTTCGTGACGAAGAGGAGGGTTGGAGAGGCGGATTCGTCGACATACAAAGGGGTTTCGTCGTCGTCGTCAGCTCCTTTAGCACGCACGACCGGGTACATGCAGGACTATTCTATTATGTCGCTCGGTCTCTCAAATTATTGCGGCAGCCTCGAATTCATTCGACCAGCAGAGAACAACAGCAGCTGAAGGGCTAGCGACGTGTATCGAGTCGGCCGATTGATTGATCATGCTGGTAGGTCTAGTCTCAGGGGGGTACGGTTGTTCCGGGAGAACTGACTGGGCTGGCGCTCGCTGGGCCCCAGGGCCAGGGTGCTTGCTGGTGGATCGCTAAAAGCGCAGTGGATGGGAAGGGTCGGTCGCATTGAACTCCTGGCCCTCGTCAGATATTCCCCGCATGGGGGCACGCGCTAGCGCTGATTGCGGTGGAGAATAATAACACCGCGTGGTATTACTGGAGGAATTTCGGTACGCTAACCGCTTCCATGAGCTCCCGCCACGAAAAAGGCCGTTGTGGCTGGTATAGAGTAGTAGAGGGCCCAGTGTGGCTTCCACGTTGCATGGAATCATCCATGGCGCTGTCGCTTGCCAAAAGTGGCTCCCACATTTTGACTACCATCTCGGAAGCTTCAATCCCAGAATGCCAGGCCACTACTCCCTACCAGCACTCAGAGGATGCGGCTGAACCTTGCTCGAGTCTGCAGGCCGCAGAATCTCTCCAGACCGCTTCTTGCGCCGACCACTCCCCGCCGGAGTTACGCATTCCAAGCGGCTGGCGGCCCGGTTTTCGAGGTCTTCAATCGCCGCACGAAATGGCTGCAGAAGGAGAGAGCGGGCGCTGACGTCGAGCGCAGCAGGGAGGCCGATTACTTGAAAGATGAGATCGCCTCCCGCGTCTGTGAACGTCTTCTGGTAGGCATCCATCACTTTCTCAATTACCAAAAAAAACCCCCAAAAATGAAAGAGCTTCAACTAACTCGAGACTCCAGGACATCAAACGCCATTTCCCGCGCGTTCTCGATCTCGGGGCCAATTCGTGCAACATCGCGCGGGCGTTGACACAGGAGAACCCAGATCCCGATCCCGCGATGCCCATCTCGCCGCCGCTCTCTACCAAGATCACCGAGCTCGTGGCGGCAGATTCGTCTGAGACGCTGCTCTACCGCGACGCCGAGTTGCCCTTCAATACCAGCACCGACATGACGATCACGCGGCACGTGCTCGCCGACGAGGAGAGTATCCCGTTCGGGCCGGCCTCATTCGACATGGTCCTCAGCAGCATGAGCATGCACTGGGTCAACGACCTGCCGGGGGTGCTCGCGCAGATCAACAATGTTCTGAAGCCCGATTGCCCGTTCATCGGGGCCATGCTGGGCGGCGATACGCTGTTCGAGCTGCGCACGTCGCTGCAGCTGGCTGAGCAGGAGCGCAAGGGTGGCATGTCGCCGCACGTGTCGCCGCTGGCCGACACGCGCGACGTGGGCGGGCTGCTGCAGAAGGCGGGCTTCAAGATGCTGACGGTAGATGTCGAGGACATCATTGTCGACTACCCGGACTCGTTTGCGCTGATGCAGGACCTGCAGGCCATGGGCGAGAACAATGCCATTCTAGGTCGCGAGATGGGCGGCCTAAGCCGTGATGTGCTCATCGCGGCCGACGCCATCTACCATGAGCTTCATGGGAATGAGGACGGCACCATCCCTGCCACCTTCAGGATCATCCACATGATCGGGTGGCACGAGTCGGCGGATCAGGCGAAACCCCTCCCAAGAGGCAGCGGGGATATCAATCTCAAGGACTTCTTCGAGAAGACAAAATAGGCCACGATGTTTTAGCCTTGTATATATCTGTACTCATAGTAACAATATCCCTTCGAGAGGCATGCAACTACATGCCAGAAAGTGTCTAGAGTTTCATTTGATTGTGCTGTTCTCGGGGGTAAAGTTGTGCTGGCTCTTTAGGACTACCACGGAGGAGTACCTGGTGACCCACCACGACAAACTGCAGCAGTCCATCGAACCAGGAGGCCAAGATGAAGTTGCAATGTATCATTGCTGACAAACCAAAAAAAGGCTCAGTTGTTCTCGCTTTTTCTTCTTTTACGTCCCAGACATACCATAGGAAGATATCATACCTTCCGCCAGTCCGTCATACACCGCGTTATGCAGCCCATGCCTGCCACATCCACCACCTTCTCATGCCAGCTGAGCAACACGCTCATAGCCGCGCCGGTCGACTCGCTCGAGACGCCCGGTCTCCCGCTCATCTGGCTGAACCCGGTTTGTTGCGGTGTGACGCGTGTCGGCGTCCGTGGAACGGCTGGGGCGCCTGACCCTGCGGATGTGGTAGCCATGCCCTTGTATCTGACATTAGGGGGAAACCCGTTTTAGTAGAGCTGTAAATGAGTCCTGGCGGAGGAAAGAGATGTGTGGGTGTGTGTCTCACAGGTATTTCATCAGCACGTCGAGGCACTCGCTGCCGCCGGGGCTGGCGTAGATGCGCTGCAGCATCGGCGTCATGTCACTCGCTTTGATGGACTGGAGCACCTCGATGACTGTCTGGAGATGCGCTTCCTGGGGAGAGAGGGGGCCATGTCAGTCGATAAGAAGATCATTGTTTGGGCATGTGTGCACGCGCATGTATTGCGTCTCCCCCCCCAAAAGGCAAATCGAGACGCACCTTTGCCTCGTCCCGGCCGTTGTAGACGGGCGACTCCAGTGTGCCGCGCAGAGCACCCTCGGCATCGCCGCCCCGCAACAGCTGGCGCACCTGGTTCGTGAGCTGGCGGACCTCGGCGTCGCTGATCTCGGGGAGCGGCGGGTGCAGCGTCGACGTGTCGAAGTTGACGCACGAGTCTTCCTGCAGGGCGTCGATATTGATGGTGCGCCAGGCGTCACTGAGGGACGCCTGCGTGTGCTGTTGGATGATGGACATGTTGGGCTGCCTGTGCCTATGCCCGGCTGGCTAGAGGCTCAATCTCGCTCGAGTTTTTATGGTGTATTCGGTATGATTTCTTTGAGGGCGGTTTCTACAATTCGCGATGGTGGGGGATGTGATTTGTTTTGGGTGTGTGGTAGTCGGCGCAAGGATGATGGAATAGCGGGTTGTGATCATTGTGGATGGGGGGAGCCCCGCACCGATGAAAGCTGGGGCCATTCGTTGTGGCTGGGCTCAACTGTTGCTCCAGGATAGGGGTTTAAAGCTGTCAGCAGCTGTCACTGGAGAAAACCTTCAGGGGTAAAGACAATGGAACCTGGAATTTTTCAAATATTTGTAAGTGACAGTTTCATTTTATAATACGGACTTACAGTTGATTAATCTTGTGTCTACTTATGTATTTATTTTTATTGCCAAGCTGCAGTAACTGCAAGGCTGTCATCCCTTTTCTGGTCCACCATCTGTTGACACTCAGCAGCTGCACGCGCCCAATTGCCACAATACGGCTTCAGTCTTTCACATACGATCATAGGCACTGGAAAAATGGTGATCCTGTTCTCAACATATGTGGGGCTCAGCAGGGTTGTGTGGGGTAGCCCAGTTTTTTCCCCTCCTTCTATCAACCCTAACCCTTTATATTACGTATAACGTGCCAGAAGATCTCCAAAACGGAGCCGATGTAGCTGCCGCTTTTCTTAGACACCGTTACTTGAAAGATAGAGGAGCACTGGTCTTCTCGTTATCTCGCGCAGGGGGGGTACATCTGCACAAAGGGTCTGAGTCTGCTGAGATAAACCTCTGGGCTGCTCTCAATCGCCAAACTCACTGTTGCAAGCTCCTATCTGTGCGATACCGTGGACCCGTGGCTGTTGTCCTTCCAACAGATTGATCTACCAACATGCATAATGTTGTGGAAAGGATAGAATTCTTATAGTGGGTGGAATGCCGCACGGATAACTTCAAATATGCCTTGCCAAAAAGGCATTGCTATGATGACGGAATAACTGTTCGTGCATCCATGGCGAGACTGACTGGGGATATGCTAGCTCAAATCCTTACTATGGCATGTGGCACTAAAGAATCCTCCAGATTGAGTCGCCCATTGAAGAATCCCAATCCGAGCCCCCGATGGACTCAAGCGATATGGAAAGCGGCCCAGGGATACCGCGGAAAGGCACGGCCCCAGGAAGAGAATGGGAGACCTTGGAACTTGGTAGGGAATGTCGGAAGAGATGGAGGAGGATGAGATACATCGATTCCGGCGCCTGCGGGTCGTCCAGACGCCGAAGTACGCTGCGGACAGCTTGAGACAAGGATTCCTGATGGACGGCAGCAAGGTGAATGGCAGCGCTGATAAACGAGTAGTTCGCATTAAATAGAAAAAGGGTACGAGTGCTCATACTGCGGGACTCGCTCCATGAGCAAGGATGGTGTAGAAGAACACCAAAGCAGTCTCCACGCTCTGCGCTCCTGGGCTACGACAAGGCCTTCTACGAGAACACTAACCAGCTGGGCAAGGGCAGGCATGTGCGGCTACTGCGGCGAAAAGTTCATTCGAGGCGGACTGGGATGATCGCATCCGGCACCTAACGGAACTACACAAGTTCCGCAAGTGTAACAGCAGCAAAAAGTTCTACCGCGCCGACCAGTTCAGACAACACTTGAGCACAGCCACGCCACGCCCCTTGGGAAGTAGACGGACATGCAGGAGAATGCGTGTATGCTGGATGAGGAGGACCCAGCGCTGTACTCAACTTCAGGCCCAGAAATGGAACAGCCAAACGTATTTGAGTCTGAATTGATCCCAGGGTAGTTATCTTTCGCAGAGCGAATCGACGCCGCTGCCGGGATGGCCCTACTTCTTGGCGAGCTCAGCAGGGTCAAACGCGAGACCGAAGAAGCCGCCCTGAACTGGCCAAATGGAGAAAGCAAAGCAACGAAAGCGGATTTAGCAAAGGGGATGGCAGCGGGGGGCAGCGGCATTGTTATTCTAGGCTGGACCTCTGCTAGTAGTTTAGTCAGCACAATAACACTTGTTCTTTACGAGCTCTCCCTGGCATTCAGGCCCATCAATGTTAACAGTTCTTGCAACCGTAGTTCTTCACATTTTATGTCGAGGGCTTCCTTATCCCGGAGCGATATTCAGCCATTGAAAGCGTGTCATATTATGGGCCTTTTTAGATATTCCCGAGAGATGTTCCGGACCTCTCCCTGAGTCCGTCCACATGGCTGATCATTGCCGCGGCACTATGCCCGCGAACAATAGCTGAGCTCAAAAGCTTGAGCAACCACCAGGTAGCTCCCTGACCTTCTCCGCGAAAGTGTGCTCTGCCCTGACCCAGACACCCTCGCTTTCCCGACGGTTCAA
Organism: Podospora didyma; assembly: GCA_033439775.1. NCBI lineage: Eukaryota > Fungi > Ascomycota > Sordariomycetes > Sordariales > Podosporaceae > Podospora > Podospora didyma. Next base: position 3,850,055 of record JAULSW010000003.1, read on the forward strand.
AGTGAGCAAGCTCGGCAGCAGTAGGCGAGAGAATTCGTCACTGGCTTCTCGAGCAACCAGAGTTGGAAGGTGATCGATAGCTACGACTCGTAGTTCGGGTCCATCAAGCTTCCGAGAGATAGGGACTGTGGGACTATCGAACGAGCTATAACTGGAATAGACTGGTATCGGGTTGTTTTCGCTATTAGGATCGCAGCTGACATCGCAGATCACCCGAAGCCGTCTCTCTGGCGTCGTAAGAGAGTCGAAGGTGACGAAGGGAGGAATGCGCGTAGGGCCGAGATATACACAGTTGATGAATATATCAGAAGCAACCACTTCTGGAAAGGGCCCTCCGCGGCTGGTCTCTTCCATGTCCCACTCTAGGATGCACTCTCGAGGAATGCCGACGCCTAGGCAGAAGTCTAGAGCTCCTTTGCCACATCGCCCAAGAGCACCAATGATGATGATGCGAGGATGCTGACCGCCATTGGTATCTATCGAGGCTTCGATGATCGACTTGACGTGATCGGCAAGAGCAAGGGCAGAATCGAAACGAGGTACGCGGCCTTGAGCAGTTCCTGGGTGCAGAAGTTGGTGAGCCCAAGCGATGAGGGCTATAGCGGCGCCGGCATATCCGGCCCAGTAACCGAAGGCAGCTATCCGACGTCCATCTTCTCCAGTCAGAAATTCCAGGTCGTAGAGCATGCCACCTCCCCGGACGAAGCGCGAGAGAGACGCGGCCCAGCCCTCCTGGTTCTTGAAGCAGTGCTGAAAGTGGATGTGCGTATGGGGTAGAGAACTGTCGTCTTCGGAAAGCTCTTTCAGGCCCAGGATGATGTGTTCGCGTGGCGCATCTGCCCAGGATCCGGCAGGCACCATTTCGGCACCAATAGCTTCGAATTCATCGTCTCCGTAAGTACGGTTGCGGCATCGTTCGACTCGAAGGAGAAAGCCAGCTTCGACAAGAGCCTTCGCCGAGGCCGGCGACACTGTTTCATTAGCTTCATACCCAAGAAAACAAGAATGAGAAGACATACGTGGCGATCGGCGCTCCAACGGTTTCGTCTCCGACCTAAGATGGATAGTTGTAGGTGACATGATGGCGGCGGTTAGCCCAAATGATGCTCTCGAGATTTCCCCAAAATCGATGGGGTCTGGTTTCCGAAAACGTCTGAAAAACCTTTACCCGGACCGCGGCCCTGTGGCTTGGGAACGTTTTCTGGGGCCCTAGCCTAAGCGCATGAAATCTAGTCACGTGGTCATTCACCTCCTTTCGAGCCACTCAACGGCCATACAAGTTTTTGGTCGCAAAATCCTCGCCCAAACAAGTACGCAATTTTGGAGGTCAGAGGGCAAAAGGCTGAAGAAAAGGGCTCAAAAGAACAGTGTGATGTATAGTATACGAAACTACGGAAAATATCTGAAGACACAGCTAACCTAGAAATAGGACCACGGAAAAGTAGCTCCAACACCAACACGCAAGTCTTTCCGAAACCAAGTTTCCTCCAGGCCAAGCACCTTTACCTTTGCTTTACAAATCCGCCGGTAACTAACATTTCGCAATCTAGACCCAGTGCTGAAGCTGCAGTCGACGAGGATGAAAACATCCTCGCAAGATGCCTCCTCACAAGATCGGCGCCTAGACGACGACGCGGTGAAGCGGATTCGACAAGCAGCTGTTCTTCATCCCAATTGGACAGCACACCAGTGGCGGACCTTCCATGGCAAAGCCATTAGCCCGAAGACCCTGTCCAGATACATGGGCGAAGAATAGAGTCAACTCGACAGCTTTAGATGCATCACATATCAGATTACTTCAGGATGAGGAAGCACAGATCCTAATCACCGATGCTGAACGTAGAGATCTTCGGGCGGCGGCCGATCGCAATCCAGATTGGTCAATGTCCCAGCTACGGGATTGGTAGGTTGAACAGATCAGGCGCACATATCATGAGGCCACGGTGCGAGGTTGTTTTTCGGATAGATGGGACCATCTCGACGGCCTCGGGCTCATTAAACCGTGCTTAAAGCGCAGGCAGAACTTAACTGATGCCGAACGCAAGCAAGTTCGGGAGGTGGCCTCTCGCAACCCAATGTGGTCAAAGCTCAGATTGGCCAAGTGGACTGAGGACAATTGGGAGCAGGGAATCGACAATGTGAGGGTCGCTGACTGTCTTCAAGCAAGATATGACTATCTTGACGGCCTAGGCGAAATCCATGTGGGCCACTACATCACTAAGGTTAGACAGAAAGAGCTCCAAGATATGGCTCGATTACACCCGGAGTGGAATTCCTCAAACCTAACTCAATGGGCTGCGGAGCGCTGGCCTCCTGGTTTCCACAAGACCGTTATATCACGACATTTGATGAATCTCTTGGGGGGTATTCAAGACATCGGCAGCAATGCACAGAAGTCTCAAAGCAACAATGAAGGCCCCGAAACCGATGACGGGATGGCAAAAACACATGGCGACAGCCTGCAAAGCAGCGGCAAAATTATATGAAGTACTAGAGAGGTCGCTAAATATTAGAAGGTGAAGCGCTCCTGGCAACAGAAAATGAGCGATCGAGGCCATTTCTCTACTTCTTCTCAGGCTCAGAGCAAAGCTACCCGGTCCGCCCTACTGGAAACCGCCCTGGATGAGCTACGAGTTTTTCCAGAACGACCCGCGGCTCAAGTGGCGGCTCGTTACGGCTATAGTCATCAACATCTCTTAATGGTCTTTCGCAAGGCTATCGAGGGACAAACGGGAGCCATAGAAACGAGCATATTCGAATCTACGACCAGACTCGTCCCAGACACGGAGCTGTTTGCTGGAATGTGTTTCAAGTCGGAACCGGAGGTGCATTGCAATCTCGAAGACTACCTTGGCGACCGTCAGCAATCGTTTCACAAAGTGTCGCATAATTATCGCTACAACTGTTGGCAGGCAGTCGAAGAACCTGGAAACCCAAACAACTGCAAGTTCATTTTCGAATACAGACGCAAATAGGAGTCCTTGTGCTATCGTGCTTTTCCTCACAACACATGCCCCCCAACGGCCCATGATAATCGGCCTCTTTCCAACTTTCCGGCACGACAGATCGACTATCAGCGGAGAAGACAATACCGAATTATGCCGAAGTCTACTAGCGTTCATCAGACGCCACTGCCGACAAATCTTGTCTGTACGAATGACATGTGTCGCAATAGGACGACACGGGGGTCGACCCGTGGTCTATCAGAAAATGGAACGTCATGGATTTGTCAGGCCTGCTTCTGGTCAGCGAATATCAAACTGCCAGATCCACTTCCCTCCTTCGAATCTACCTACGTCCTTTGTCACACCTGTGCGGTTCGGCTAGATACCCCTTTTTTTCGGAAATGGCGATAAGGCCCAGGGAGAAGACGACGATTTGACACGAGCGAGAGAGCTTTGGGAGATGCACCAGAAAGCGTGCCAAAATAAAGCGGATGACATTGTGCAGCCAATGCAAGGCTACGTGTGTACCAACTGTACTCATCAGATCCTACACTTCGAGGCGGTATATCATCCGCGAGACGACACCTCCCACGTTGTCTTCTTCAAGGGCGCGAATGTTGCCCGCAGGACATGCAGACCTTTTCTGGAGGGACAAGCTACTATGGTTAGTCAAGCTACATCCTGATCTCGATGTTCTACTAGAACTTACACTAGCACAGCGCAACAGATAGGTATTTGTGACATTTGTCGTACTCGACAGCCATGGCCACTCACGAGCTTTGTTTCGGAGATCTGGTGTCGAAATTGCTATTGGGATTATATCAAGGCACCATATGCTCGAAAGACTGGTATGTTATGCGTAACTGACTTCACTCCATGATGGCTTACCAAAACCAAACAGGCCTCTACGCTTCATGGGATGGCGTACTTTGCATCATATGCAACACCCACCCACCGGTGGGGAAAGCTACTCCCCGCCCCAGTACACGATCGGATAGTCTCCACATATATCAGAGATTGTGCTCAAGGGTCTTTTAGCACAAAGTCCGGTATCATGAGGCTAGACAGCTCTTAGCGCCTCGAGAGAACACCGCGGTAGAGGATCTGGACTTGACTGGTTTTGAACTAAAGGCCAATAAGTCTGGTTCACGGCAAGAAGCCGAACTGCGGGCTTCAGTCTTGTATAATGAACCTGAAAATTGCGATACCCATGATACGGACGAGACCGAAGGCCCTACTGGTCTATTATTTGATAATCTCGGAGCGGTTGACGACGAGCTCATGGCAGACGGCGGTTCCGAGGACGAACTACTTGTACCTGGATCGCCAAGTATGGCGGTGGGGGAGCAGCATATCGGGCCCATGACAAAACATCCACCACAAGATCCTCCAAATGACTATGAATTCCTAGAAGAGTTCAATGGGACTGTTGTTGTTGACTCAGTTGACATACAGCACAACTAAATCAACACCCTCGCTGGGAACCTCCACGAACAAGGCAGCGCTGGATCTTGCGCGGAGATGAATCAGAGGACAAACCGTAAGTATTTCTCATCGTCTATGAGAGTTCTTCTAATCGATCACCTCGTTTAGGAGGGTTCCTTCTGCATTCGTCAACAGAAGCTTGGCCGGTCGGGTATGCGTCGGCGTCAATGATCATATCAAATGTTCCGCCCTAATCAGCGAGAAGACGACTATCTTCGTCGAGGAAGTCCGAGTTTCTAAGCCTGGCAAGCGCATCACACCCGGAGCTCCTGTCTGGTTCAACGTCTTGGTTCTGGGACGGAGATGTCTGAAATGCAGATACTTCCGAAGGGTCAAGGACCCGAACCTCACTCGTTCAACATCGTCGGAGTTTTGCGAATGGGCCAAAGGAAAAGAGGACGAGGGTTCCAGACAGGCCTAGCCAAAGCCAAGATTTGACAACTCGTCCAAATTCTGTGCACAACACTTACGGTCCTCCTACCAAAGTCGGCAAGCCGATCAAGTGAAAAAGGGGCAAGTCCCATTAACCATCAGAACACCGCTATCGTCCTTGAAAGCTATCGAGCATGCCTTCAAATCCAGACCTCTTGTCGCCTCCGAACAGATGAAAGCGGTGTGGTACGCTTTTGAAGATCCCATGAACGCAAAGCAGCAACTAAAGTTTGGCGACACTGAATTTTTTCTCTACGGCGACATGGAAACCAAGGAAGCCGAGCAGGTCGGCATCCTTGCCCACCCTTCTGGTGATAGACTGTGTCAGCCCCTTGACACTACTAAAAACCGTTTGCACCGCCAAACAAGGAACGCGTCGCGCACTCGCCAGGATCCTCTGTCATTTCTCGATTCACTCAAGGGATCTACGAATCCATCCGATCTTTTCTATACAGTAACAGGTAGTTAAGGGTGGACATGAACTAGGTACTTGGAAGGCACATGCTGTCTTCCCTGTGTCTTAATGGTCAAAGATCATACCTAAGTAGGCAGCCATGAAGGCACCGGTCTGTCTTTTGAGAAGAAGAAGCTCTAGTCAGTCATTTCAACCCATAGACTTCAGCTCTCAGTGGTTCCAAGGCTTCCAGCAACTCATCTTCTACAAATAACGCTAAACACACTCACTCTTTTATCCCTCTACGCAAAGGTGTGAAGTGCCTGTCTTCTGGGCTAACACACCGGGTGATAACAACTATACCCACGCTTCAACTGACAGGGGTAACGCCCAACAGGGAGTCTTGGAGCTAGCAGTTAAAGCTATCGCCCAAAGGATCGCCGCCAAGGAACCGAGACTCACCGACTTCGGACGCAGAACTGATCAGGTCATAATAGTTTCCGGGAACTTTCACTCTAAAGAGGGGAGAGGTCCAATGATCTAAGCTCCGTCGGTTGGTTGGAACATTTCGGGCTGTCAGCAACGATAACTATGTTAGAAATTGGAATAGCTTCATCATGAAAAGCTTAGGTCTACTTTTGATGATTAATCATATATAATAATCACTTGTATATATTTGCTGTTCGTAGTTGCACGAGTCTCACCCTCAGAAACTGTCAGTCTTGCTTATCCCGTGCCCATGATTACATATCAGTAAAAGGGATATAAATCAACCTTCATCCCGTCAATCCCACAAGTATATATAACAATATACATCTTGCAAAGGAACTCAACCCAAGCCAAGATGCATTTCCTCAACCTCCTCGCGAAGACTGCATTGGTTCTTTTGACCATGGCCACCGCTATCTATGCAACAGCAGTCCCGAGCCCGATCTCGGACAAGACTATTATCATCAGCCACCGATCCATCGCCTCGAAACGGTCTTTCGCAGATACCAAGGCGGCCCTCGATGCCACTCTCCCGAACCTAAACACTACCTTTAGAGACCTCCTGAACGCCAATGATCCGGCCGGCGCTCTGGCGGCTCTCAAGGACTTACCGGCGCTGAACAGCTTCATGCCTCCGCGCGACTTCGGACAGCTGATCACCATCTATGGCATCAATGGCAAACACGCACTCCAGTACGAGATTGGAAACCCGTACACGGCTTCCAAGTTTGCTCGCCATAACCTCGGTGCGGCGGTGAGTTCATGACCTGACTACCCCCAAAATCATGTCCTCCTTGCTGACTTGCGCGACTGCCAGCTCTATGCTCCAATCCGCGTCGCTCTTATAGAGGACTCACATGGTGTGGTGAGATTCGTGTTTGACAAGCCTACATCTACTTTTGGGCAGTTTGGGGACCCGAGAATCGATGCCGTGGCGGTGGCGCTTGACAACGAATTGACCCAGCTGTTCCTGTTTGCTGGCGGATGGCCTTCAAGTTGGCCTCTTCCTCCTTTGCCTTGAGAGTATAAGGCCAACCTCATGGTGAATATGAACAACGAACTGGGAGTCAATGACAGCCGTTGATATGTCCATCATTCTCCCTCGTACAGGATATAGGTCTATTCTAGTTCGAGCATGCTCCGTAAATTCAGATTGGTTCAAACAGCGTCTGCGACAGAGCATCTTGGGAACAAGCAGTATTTCTCGTTCGTGTCGCTCGCTTTGGCGCAAATATTGGCCTTGGTCGTTATTGTTTCTTTTAGAGACTCATACCGAGAGATTCGAGGAGAAGTACCTTGGCGGCGAAAGAACTGGTGTTAGCATTTCCAAGACCCTTACATTGACCAGAAGATCTGTTAAATGCTTGAGTGGTTATCTCCATGGAAACCGTGTTTGGGTATTCGAAGACGGGGAGGCCGCCTGTCCCAGGATTGAGACACCACTTTATGTGTCCGTCACCGTCATTGAATTCGACAATATTTGGGGACCCAATCCGGGCCATATTGCCCGGTCCCGTGGAGGGAGGTCACCGGTCCCCAGAATGGCTCCTTACCGTGCTGAGACTTCGCGGTGACGGCGGGTGTATCATTCGCTGTGGCTGGCACACCGGTGACCCTCCGCCGCTGGATAACGAGCTCTGCGTACACTGGAACATGAATTATCAAGAAATTCGCGATGCACCACGGTTCGAGTCATTCCATCCTGAACAGCGGCTGCTCATAGGTGCTGCTCTAATTCTCTAGCCTAACTATTTTTGCCGGCTGAATCATGTCATATGGACTCGCCTTATGAAGGAAGAATAATAAACTTCGGTACTTAGGAACTATTAAGGACCTCTCTGTTCTGGATTCGGGAATTCATGCCTGCGTTGGTATGCTTGGTCTCAGCGCTGTGTCGAACGCTCAATTCTCAGGGAACCAATTACGGACATATACGTGACGACGAGGCACAACATTGAGAGACATATCGATTGCCACCTGGTTCTCCGACCCCGGTAACAGACATCCAGACCAGGACATCTTGGAACAGTTTCTTGCCATACAAATAAGCGCATGCACGGGTAATGCAAGGCGGCGGCGGCTCTACGACATTCTTGGATCTTCGGAGCTGGAGCAGCATCTCGACTCGATCCGCTTTACCTGGGATATAAAAGCAAGTCAAGAAGGAGTACTTCGACGCCATGAGGAGCAGAGACAGGTCCCTTTTTAGTAAACTCTATGAAAGTTGAAGCCAGTTGCGGGGATGCTTTGGGAGCGCCGTCGCTGACTCACTCCGAGCGCTGCAACATACCGGAGTCGACGACGAGGACGGGCAAATACATGCACTTTGGATGCCTACCAAGACGTCTTCGGCGGTTGCTATTACGTTTGACTCCAAATCATACCGATGGTCTGGGCTTCTGCCCAATACGACGGACTCATGCGCCTTTCGTTATGATAAGTCGGGAATGTCTAGTATTCCCAAAGCCTGATACCAAAATTGCATATTGCAATGATCTGAGCCACACTTTCCCCACGAGGAGTGGTAGTCAGGGGACAGGGAGTAGATCGGAAGAAGGCCGCACTGCCAAAGAGATTGATAGCGTTTACCCCGTGCTCGAGACGAGCCTAGAACTAAACAGGATAGCTCTACGGCCGGAGCTTGTTCCAATTCCCTTTCCGCCCAAGGTAATATCTGCTCTAAGGAAGGGGAGAGACTGCTACCGGGTGAAGTCGGAGAGCTAGAATTTCTAGGTCCAGTTGCTAGAGGAAAAGACGCTCTGGTGAAGTGGCGGAAGGTCCTGTCCTAGCAAAATGGTATGAATATATAAGTACCCTATATCTCAGAGTCAAAGGGTCATCGGCACTGGTTAAAGGTACAGGAAAGGAAAGGAAATACAATGGCGTAGTCATCAGTTTACTTGTTTGCTAATTGCTGTTAGTCTCCTCGAAGATTTCGTCCACCTACACAGAAAAGCAGTACTCGTAATTACCTACTAAGATTTCATTAGTACATGAAACTGACTCCTTGCCGGTCCAAGGGCTGTTGCCGGATTGCAGGTAAGCTCGACCTTTCACTTGGGGTCGTAAAGACACGTGAAAGCTAATAACAGTCAAACCTCAAAGTATAGGGACACATCGTGATGGTGACGACCTGCTTTAATCGAATCCAAGCTTGAGTGACGAGGGGAGAAACAGCCGAGGGTGCGAAATGAGGATGAGAAGAAAGCAGCCTGATATAAATACAATAGAATTCTCTATTCTTTACCTGCGGTGCTGAGATAAACGTCAAAGAGGGGAGTTCATGGTTCCCCCCCCCTGGGGAGCGGTTTCTGCCTCCCTACAAACATGCCTGTAGTTTCGTCTATCTCTTTCACATACGATCATAGGCGCCAGAGAACTCGGGGCCCCGTCCGCTCTCCCACAGATAAACTGGCAACCCCCAGACCAGTGGTTGGGTGGGTGACCACCAGCGAATCCCTGGTGTTGTATGTTTTTTTTCTGTTTCTTTTTGTCCCTCCAACTACTCCGCCTCTTGCGTGAGTGGACTAGGTGGAACTGCTCTACACAGATACGGAGTGGTATATCAACCACTCTACCCAAGTTGTCCTTGGTAAAGAGAGACATGCTAAGCGTCTCAGTCCACACATGCAGTTGTGTCTATGTTATAGTAGAGCCGGTTTAGCTTTCGACCTAGTTGAGGTGGAGTTATGCAATGATGAAATACTAGGTAGGCTATGGGTTGCCTTTACTCGAGACAGAGCCTGAGTCTAGGCTGAGTTGGAAGGTAAGATGTACGAGTTTAATTAGTAGACCTGCCTGACTATCTGACATTGGGTACAGTTGCTCCGGGACTTCTTTTTCTTTCGGTTTATTGCGATATTTTTGAATTGTGTCAGTTTTAAAACTGAAATTGGCACAAGCCTGCTGGGACTTACGTCTAAGTTAAGTTTTTAACAGACATGTTTACTAGGGCTTGGTTAGAAAGTGCATCTCGTGCCATGGGCTCATTCCGGCAAATGATCACTCTCTCTTGACTCTTTTAACCTGGCTTTCCTGCCAAGGCTACACAGGTGTGTTATCCATCGACGAGACGTAAATCCAGAGCTATAAATTAAGGTTAGACGCGTACCTACCTAGTAGTAGAGATAGGAGAAATTAATAAATTATAAACCTCCTTTCCTCTGGCAAACAGAGGACTTCATCTACCAGTAACAAGGGCAACTCGCTTGGTGACCATTTGTTCCACTGTTCCTCACGACTTGTTTCATGCAACCGAACCTGTCCTTTCTAAGTTCAACAACCCAGTTGCAAGTCCCTTATCGGGTCTCAACAACTTACCAAGCATAGATGGCACCGATGAACACTCGTTTTAATGTGCATTTCCTTTCCTGCTGGTGTTTCTCGCAGGCTATGGTTAAGTGTTGTGTGCGAGGGAAGCATAAAAACAAGCGTAATTTCAACTCGCCATTCAGACCTCTTGTCTATCTTGCTTGACTAACCAACTCCCCAATAATATAAGGGTTAAACACATTTACCCAACTTGATCTGCTGAGAACTTCCTCCCGAGTGACCCGTCCTCAGCCACAAGTTACGCGTCAGTTGTCATCCACGGCGTCTCTTACTCAGCTGCGCCCTTCAGTACCTACCTGGACACACAACATCGTTTTGAACAAACTCATCGTAATTACCAATCAGTCAATAGCACACGGAGATAGAGTCCACAAACAGGAACAGTAAGTAATACCGCCGAAAACTCGTGGCCACCGCGGCACAGTCAGTCTGATCTCTCTCTATCTTTGACGGATCAGCCGGCGGCACATTAACACCGCCGCCCACCGGGAGGAATTGGCCGGGCGGCTAGGAGTTTAGTTTCAGGTACCGTACCGTTTGTTCAGCATCATACTATTCACTGGAAGTACACTCAACCCAAAAAAATTTAACTCCCAGGCGAAGAAAAGTAGAGATGACGGTTCCCCATAATTTCTTTTACTCAAGTTGAGTCACAAGACAAGCTGTATGTATCCATATTTTTTCCCCCGCCTTTGGTCCTTCAAATTCTATCAGGTCTGACAGGCAACGATTCAAGCAAAAATAAGTTGGCATTGGCAAAATCCCACCCACACAGACCTACCTACCCTGAACTCATCTTTTGGTAAGCCCCCAATGCCACGCGACAAAACAGCCCGTGTGTGTGTGCGTGTGTGCGCCTGCAGGACACGTCTTCCCACCCCAAACTACTATCTGACTGCGTACCTATCTGATGATTTGCATCCCGCGGCCGCTCCGCCTCAAAAGCGGCGGGCGGTCTGACTGCCGCAAATGCCACGTTTTCTGTATAAAAATCTTGCATTTTCTCCTTTCTTGTTCTATTTCGGACCCGAATGATCGGAAGGATCTGATCGAGTTAATTCCCGTCCCGCGTTTTTCCTTTGCAGCAGCTGGGGCCAGACTTTTGGTTCATGGGAGTTTGGTGGGGGGACTGTTCCGCAATCCTTGCCTCACTTTTTTTTTTCTTTCTCTTTTTACGAATGAGTTTATCTCTTTTTTCATTTTTCTTCTTTCGCAAAGAAGGTACTGAATGAAGTACTTTACAGATAGACAGGGACCTACCTGCAGGTTGGTAGGTTCGTATAGTAAGGAGGGAACCGTCCCACGGAAGGGGTGGTGGGCCGGGATTTTGGCAATGGTTTGGTTTTAATTCCCCGCCACGGACGGCAGTTCGGGGGAAGGAAGAGACAGAATTGTACACTATGAGTTGTTGTTGTTGTTGATGGAGCGGGCCGAGAGAGAGGAGAGCAAGGGAATGCGTGTCAAACGGAGTTTTCCTCCGTTTTGGCCTGATGCTGGCGTGCGGAAAATACAATGGAATGTTTATTGCCACTGTATACTTCGCTCAAAAGTGACTTATTTTGGTGAGATCAGCTGGCATGGACATTTTGCTTTTTGACCGCTCTAATTATGATTCCCGTGTAGGAGGCGTATCGGTTTGTTGAGCGAGGCAATCACCAAAAACAAGAAAAAATAACGAGCCCGTACTTTTTCGTGGTCTGCCAATGAATGGGCTGGACTTTTGCACATCACTTGACGTATCATATTTCTCAGCGGGAAAGTGAATCAACTAAGGAGAGGTCATAGAGTTTGCTTGCTCTCTCGCTTCGACTCGAGATGCAGGAGTGGAGTGATGGGCGACGCTTGCCCCGTTTGCTGTTTGCTTATTCTCTTTTTTTTTTCTTTTCTCCCACCGTGTGAAAAAAGGAGGAGCCAGGTCATCGATGAGGCGCAAATAGTCGAAAACGCCAACCGAGAAGCCTCGTCGTTTCTCGGCTGGCTTGGGAGGCTTGACCCCGTCCGCTTCGTTGCCTGCCCCCGGTAGGTCTTAGAATCCTCCTTTTTCTAGGGTTGAATTTCAAGGTTTGATGCCGTGATTTTGGGGTCCAGCCACTTACACTAGCTGTGACATGGGCATGAGGCGGACGGAATGGTACCAGTGGAGGCGGTGGGGGCGTGTTAGTGGGCTTCTAGAAGAAGAAGAAGAAAAGCAAAAAGGATGGCTGAACGGAGAGACCCTTTTGGCAGGTCAGTGTGTTTGAGGTTGAGATTTTTGACCAGGGACGGGCTTGCGCTTGTTAGGGTTCGTCGGGGAAGCTATCACAAACAGAGTAACGGCGACGGGGTGGTCAAACCGTGCGAGGAGATGCACTAGCTGGCTGCTAGCATGGAGATGCCAATGAGACAGGTTGCTAACAGGGTAAGCAAGCAAGCGGGTGGGCTGGCTTCCTTTTTTTCCCTTTCTTATTCAGATACAGCCACCGCTAGCGAGCGACGACATCGAATTGCTGATTGCACCACCGCTAGTTTCTTAGTCGGTGTCTCTGACCCAGAGCGCCGGGAATGGGTCCGCGGTGCCGGGGAAACAAGCGCGAAACGTTAGGCCTTGCTAAGTTGCTAAGCTTATCAATGTCATGTCGATCGTAGGCATACTAGTTGAATTATAGTGGATGTATGATGGATGGGCGGGCGGTGGTTCGATCAATCATAACCACGAAAGCCAAAAAATGAGATGTGACATGCGCACCGGGAACTTTTGCATCAGAGACGCGGAAAAGGGAAAGGGAGGGAAGGGAGGAAGCGTCAAGCAGAAATGCCCCACCGCTTTCCCAATCTGTCAACTCTACCCAAGGAAAGGAATCGATGAAAGTGGCAGAGGTACATTTGATGATGTACCCGTCTCGAAACGGAGAGATGATCCCGCCAAGATGGAAATCGCCATTTCCCTTCAATTCTCGATGGGGGTAAGCCAAGGAATCTTCAAAAGAGTCATGTAAGCAAACCATTGGAAGCCCTCGGTCACTGTATCGGTACTTGTTGGTTATCAACCCCCCACGCCGTACCATCAGAACGGGAAGGGGGGTAAAAAAGGGAAAGAGGCTGCCTGGTTCCCAACTTACACGCGTCTTGTGTGACACAAGTGTACGTATGGGGGGTGTGATGGTGGTGTGCGCGCGTTGCGGAGGAGAGAATTGGGCAATAATCCTGGAGTGGCAGTGCAAACAACAGAAAAAAGACCGAAAAGTGTAGATATGTTTAGAGACTCTTCTCTGTAGCATCACCCACACACACACCTTAGGTATCGCTTGATAATTCAATGTATTGGATAACGTCAGTTTGTAACCGTTACAGTGACATCTATAGTAAGCGCCACCCTTCCCTTTCCCCCAGCCCCATAAAATCGAAGCAATGGAACCGACAGACAAGGGAACGTTTATTATACGCCGGCGGGGAAGGAGTCATATCATGACTGTGACTGAGTATCATTTCGAGTCATCCATCCAAAACCCTTGGAATGAGTGATTTCTCCCATTCATCCCGGTGATAACGGCGGCGGCGCGGGGCGCGCGCGGGGGGAGATGATGGATATCCAATGAATAGGATTCTGCCGACCCGTATAATCCCGTGATGACTTGCTTCCTGCAACCGTTTATCTCTTTCCTCTCCCTGTGTCTTCCAAGAAGCAACCCCAGTATGTACGAAAATTTGACGGGCAGCGACAAGCACATTGGAGGCTCATCAATAGAGGAGGCAGGTTGCGCCACCGAAATCACGCTCCCAAAAACGCTGGCGACTGGAGTCGCAGTGGGCCCCACATCACACATCCCCTTCCCTCCTCCATCATCCCAAAATGGAATGATGGAGCCCGTCAGCAGCCAACAACAAAGCCAGCCAGCGGCGGTCTCTCCCGGCGCAAGGCAGGGCGAGCGACCCAGGACTGCGGTCCTGGGTGTGCTGCTCGGAGGCCCTGCAACCTCCTTTAAGCTTGCATTAGTGCCCATCAAACGCCAGCTGCGGCCGATAACCAGGCCAAACCCTGACCGCCCCAGGCAGAAAAAAAAGTTGTTGTATGAAGTTTTTGGCAATTTCTCGACAGAATGAAGGGGGATGGGACATGCCTTTTCTTTGGGGCATTTATTTCTTCTCTTATCTCGCTTCATTTTTTTCATGTGAATGCACGGACGCGGGAGGTGGATAGGATTTGCGCTGTCAGTTCGATCATGCACGCGTCTTCATTTTTCTCAACTTTTTTGTTCCCGCTATGTGCCTAGGTACTAATCTCACATATTTTGTCTCGGGCTCTCGGCGGCATCGGGATCGTCCAAAAATCTGTTTCGGGCGATTTGAAGTGACAGGTCAGCGATGGCCTTTTTCTCCCTCCCAACAATATCGCACTCGCTGCAAACGCACAGACAGCCGGGAGAAAAAAAATATAAAGATAAAATTTTCAAACAGGGGATTTAGATGTACGAGGTGGATTGTCGGTGACCGAACGAACCCTCTACACGGCCCGGCTCCATCTTCCGGAGTCGACTCCGTCATCTAGGTACATGATATTTGTTTTTGTTTAGCTATTTAGCGAAAAAGGTAATATGCACTGCAGTAGCCTTGAGGAAGGTTGGATTTCGGGATCCATTTCGCACTCCCCCGTTGAATCAAAGGCAGGAAAACCCTGGTTTATATGTGGCACTTGTGTTTGTTTCAAGGTTGTTCCTATGAGAGAGCTAGGATGTTGAATGTTTTCAGGTCTCCATGTCTCTGAACGGTTGGCCATCAGGGTTCCTCTCGTACATGGACCCCTTTTCTTGCCCATTGGACTGCATTTTGGCATTCGACGCGCGTAATGATCGACAGAGGAGAGCATGTAAAAATAAATGACGGAGGCAAGCGGGAGATCGCGAGAACAAGTCTCGGCTGCTCATCTTCCCTTGAGTCAAGGTTTCAGTGTGGTTCGACGTCATTGGCTGTTGCGATGTGCCATCTGAATCGGAAACTGAATTGGGAGATGCACTCCCCCAGAAAACGCAGGGTGTCACAAACATATTGTCTCTCTTGGACGGATATAAACCGTTGATTGGCTCTGTTTGTTTGTTAATTGCTTCTTCTGGCGGCGTCTGATCGCAAGTGCATGCATGTATCACGGTGCACGATAACGAGGGAGAAACATTTCTGTGATGTTGGAAAAAGGGAATTTGAATGTTAGAAAAGTCGAGCACGCTCAAGAGCTGTGTAGCAATCATGCGCCTCATATGTAATATACATGAGTCTAAAGCCAGGGGGTATCTTTCTTTCAACCTGGATCCAGCCATTTGGCAGAAGAAAAAGCAAAATGAAAATCCTCCAACGTCTCCACAATTGATACAGTAGTAGTAACAGAGAAAGGAAAATTGAAACATGATGAAAAATCCACCTCGAAATGCTGCAAAAGGTATTGTGACATTGCCTCCGTGGGGAAAGCAAAAGCCAACGAGGGGGCGAACGTGTGAAAACAAAAAAGGGGGAAGCCAAACAAAATCTATATGCAAAGAAATCATTCTTTTCCGATCGTCCTGTCTTTCCAAACCCAACCAAAAAAACCATTGTCCGTTTGCTGGATTCTAGAAAGCACCCTTTTTATTTATCCAAGAAAATGAAAATCATGCCGAGCCCTCCCAAACCAAACGAAACCGTGAAGACCAGGGCAGCGCCAATTCCGCAGAACATCGCTGACGGGTGAGGCGCATCGGATATGTCGGTTGAGTTGGAAAGGCGTTGGTGCCAGGCTTTAAAGATGGTGGACGAGTCGCTTTTTCTCCCGCTGGTGCCGCATTGTTGAAGTGATCCGCGCAGACAGGCAGATGAAAGTGACAAGAGACTGAAGCCGCCGATGTGTTTCCCATGATCGAAAAAAAAAAAGCCAAAACCGTCTATTGAACGCCGTGCAGTTGCCGAGGACAAACATTGTGAAGCCCGGAATGAAACCATCTGTATGTTCCTCTATCTTGCTGCTGGGAAGCAAGTTGGCAGCGAGCCGAAATATGTATTGTTGTGAGGAATGAGAATTAAAATGTTGTACCGGAATGCAGAAAATCGCCCAAAGCCGCAGAGTGTGGAAAAACCGACGCGGGTGAGATTAAGCCGATTAGGTATCGAAGACGAGTGAAAAAATAAGGCGCGCGAGACGGGAAAGGACGCCGAGGGTCGCACGACAGTCGGTTGTTGCCCCAAATACCACCGGAGTTGGAGATCGATGCATCATGCCGAATTGGCCATGATGCAGCACATTGGTGTGAATTTAGAGATGCTCATGTCGCATTCGGCCAGACTTGATGCTGTTACCGAGGCTTGGGAGGAGGGGGCTTTGGTACACCTGTCGTATCATAGGCTCCCCGGCCGAGGTTGAGAAGAGGTTGAGACTCTCTGACAATCATCTTGAAGTTGTGAAGAGAGGATGCGTGGGAAGGCTGGATTGTGAAGAGTTCATGTTAGCAACTGAACCAGCCAAGGGAGAGCATAGTGAAGGAGAAATATATATGTGCAATACAAAAGACAAGCGCAGCAGCTGGAAGCTTCGGGAGCTCCAAGGCAACCAGAAACTGTCGTCGCAATGTCGCAGCAAAATATAATCTCAAGTAAGCAGGCAGGAGAATTCCGCAGC
Organism: Podospora didyma; assembly: GCA_033439775.1. Taxonomy (NCBI): domain Eukaryota; kingdom Fungi; phylum Ascomycota; class Sordariomycetes; order Sordariales; family Podosporaceae; genus Podospora; species Podospora didyma. Next base: position 3,866,748 of record JAULSW010000003.1, read on the forward strand.
GCGTGACTCACAATTTGGACTGTCGCAAGGCGACAACAAGGGAGAGCGGGACTGGTGCCGAGTTGAGGCGATGATGCAAAGGAGCGCTAGATGCTGCCGGGTTGCGTGCAGCAGCAGTATGCGTCCGTGGTGAGATTTGGGGGAGGCGGCCAAGCAGGGCGATGTGTTCGATTCTGGCCACTTCAGGGGTGGACTTGTGACAGTTGGTATTGTGATTGGGGCGCAGTCGATGCGATGAGAAGTTGCCGTCGCCGAGAGCGTAAGCGCAGTGCCGTATATAGGCCTTGTGTACGAGTGTCTTGCGACCGTCCTGTCCGTATCCTGCTTCCTATTCGGGCCTCTCGGGGGTTTGCGGTGCGATGAGGCAGTCAGGTCGCGCGTTCCAAGGATGTCGTCTGCCAGGTACAGGAGCTGGACACTGCAACGGAAAGTTGTGTGGTGTGTGGTGGGTGTGGATCGCAAAAAAAAAAAGCTGGCAGTCGGGTCTGCAGCAGTTTCAGGTATAAGCCGCAGGGAGAGTTGGTTGCGACAGGCAAGAAGAAGCAGTGGCCAGGGAGATGCTGAGATCTTCCGAGATATGGCAGGGGCGATCCTGATGTCCAAGGATAGGATTATAGGGCCAAAAGAGTGCTGGAGAGCAGTGGAGGGAGTCCGGGAAATAGACAGGACGAGAGGGGAGTGTGTAGGTCTTATAATGAGAGGATGGAATCGCTGGAGCACGGCGGGAATGCCAGGAAGGGATTTTTTTTTCTGCCTCCTTGTTGGCGTTGGCGTCAAGCCTTTGCTCGCCAGGTACCCGGCTCCAAAGTACAGTACCCCCCGGGCAGACCCCAGTCATCTCTCGCGTGCCCATCTCCGTTACAAAACCCCAAGTAGCGCCGTACCGTTACTGCCCTGGCTGCTCCCTGGCACGATTGACATTGACAACGGTGTCTCCTTTTTGGCGTGTGCCTCAGATCCACAAAGTCCAACCCAGGACCCGCGGACGGCTTGTCGGTGGATTTCAAGGTCAGGGGTACCCTGCGCAGGTTCACTGGCGTCCTGGCCCACAACGGACCTCGAGACTCGAGAGCACCGTTTTCCACGTATCAGCGCGCGCACTGTGCCACGAGCCGGAACTTCAGCAGGTACCGGTGTACCTCCCTCACTGTACCTGAGGTACCTCCTTTCAACGGCGGCTTCAAGCTTCATCGATATTAGACTAGAAAGGCACAGCTGCCCTTGAGCGGCGTCAAAGCCACGCCTTAATCCCGAGTCCTTGACCTTGGACCGTCGTTCCTGCTCCTTGGTACTGTTCCCCTGCTCTCGCCAGGTTGAGTCGACTGTTTTTTGTGTTACCGTCGTCGTCGACAACAAACCGGCGCAAACGTGCCCCCTTCCGCCCTTGTATGTGACAAGCCGCCAACGAACACCACAACAGTCATTACCGTTTAGCGGCAGTTGTTTGCCCTGTCTCAAAACAAAAACTGCCTGATGTGTGGCCAGCCTCATCCCGAGGCTAAGTGGCTTTGGCGTGATGCTGGCGATATAGGACTGGTCTGAATGTCGTATAAGAGCCCGACTGGGCTCAGCCCGGAGGTTTCGCAGGAAAAGCAGGGCGATAGAGCCGCGCGGTCGGGATTTCTAGGCTATCCAAGGGGTTGCTGGCTGTTGGGCTTTTGCGCAACCGTGGACGACGGACCAAGAGCTTTGTGCCCTGTCCGCCTGAGAAAATGTTTGGTAAAATTGGCCCCCATCGCGAAAGTCTGTGGGAATAAAAATTTTCATCAGACCAGTGCCGTCGGGCGGGTGGACGGGACACGGCCGGTAAGGTAGCCACATTGACATCCATCCCTATCATCCGAGCCACCACTTATTACACGTGGACGGGCAGAGGTGCTTCATGCCCATGTCTGGTACGGGAGCACGGAGGCTTGGAGTTAGGAGGGATGCGGGATTCAGTTCCAGGAACAGGGAGGGCACTGCTAGGATACGTAGGCCCGCTTCCTCCCAAGAGATAGAGTTGAAGCCAGGCATCCAGATGAAATGGGAATAGAGCCAAGGTACTGAGTAAGATTGGGGATACACGAGCCACGAGACACACAAGTGCTCCCTGATCTGTCGGCCGTCTGATGGGACTTACCCACCTTCCCAGCCCTAACTGGGACTTACGTACATCCCCCACGAGCTCCAGGCACGCCGGCGGGATGGAATCATGGTCGATGAGTACTCTACATCTGGACGCGGAGCGTACATCTGACGAAGGTGCGATGCGATGACAGACTAAGCCGAGCAGCAGATTATGGAGCGGCGGGATGATACAATGACGGGAACGGCATCGTGGTCACAATTGGTGAGCAACCTCTAGGTTGGAAAGCTGGCGCTGAGCTGCGCCTTGCTTTGTTTCCGAGAAATTTCGAATTTGCAGTCATCGCTCCTACGTCCGATGAAGATGCGTCTGGCGGTGAGCGTGTGCCCCTCTGGGCTTCAAAGTGGCATGTGTGACTGCTCAGCGCGGACTGCAGCTTCCTTTCTCTCGAGGTGCTGCTTGCTCAAGGAAAGTGCGAGTGCCGGATGTCGTCCACTTCGGGTCCACGGGTGCAATAGTTTCCATATTTTTTTCTCCTTGCCGCCCTCATCGCAGTGCTCGAGGGGCACATCTCTGCCTTAGAGCGTTCACTTGCAATGTCTTTTTGCCATCCTCTGCGCCTCAAAACCTACAGCCAAAAAAATGGTGTGGAATAAGCCCCAACATTTGCCAAACTTGACAGCGGTAACGTTGGGGGAAGCAATCCATCAATCCACTACCAACTACCTACACAGCTGTATTCCTGCCAACTTACAGGTGTATCCCAGTCCTCCGAATCAAGACCACCTTCTTCCATGTGCTTCCCATGCAGCCATTCCTTTGGTGTGATGGAGTCGCATTTGTCCCGCAATCAACCATGACGGGCAAGTCCAAAGCCGAAACCAAATATCCATCCATCCCAGCTCGGAACTAGTTAGGACCCGGACTCGAGCCCGACACCCTCTCTCCACAGCACATCCCCCAGAAGATCTCCCATATGCGCCCGTGCAGTGCGCTGCATTCACCCAATGCGCCCGCCGCGTCTGCTGCTGGCCGTCGGGCACTGCATCGAGTATTTTCCTATAATTAGGCGCTTCGTGATAGTAAAGCGGTCGGTCACCCTCGGTGTTGGCTAACTTGTCTCCACGTTCCATTCTCCATCTGATGATTTGCGAGGCTTGGCCCCAGATCGGTGGCCCCGGCCAGGGTGCCTTGGAGCACCACGCTGGCCAGTCAGCCACGAGCATCCGGCCCGTTGATGCCCATTCGGCTGGTCACGACAAATCACAGAGCTTATAATTCTTCAACTGTTCTGTCCTGCCCCAGGTTGAGTCAACAATCATCTCTGGACACGCAGCGCCGGAGGCAGGCTGTCATCATCGTGCAGCAAAGCGTCCTACACCGCAACGAGACCGACGTCCATCCTGTGACCCCAAGCCTCCACCAAGCCCAGACGAGGCAATAGTCCGTGGACCCGGAAATGGCTGCATGCCTTGCATCCGGGCAAGCTGTACGATAATGTCGGGCTGCCATGATGCAGGGCCACACACTATTAGATCTGAGCGCCAGCAGTCTGGCTCCGGGGCCACTCGGCGTGCCTGCGTCGTAGAACAGTCACATCTGTGACTGCGGCTTTGATAGGCAGGCGTCCAACCCACCCGCTGCTGTCCAGTCGATCTATCTCAGGCCAGCTCGTCACTCGCCTGTCTGCGCTCTGATCCCCGACGTCCCTCCTACCAGCACCGGATCGGAGCCGTCAACGACGGCGGGACGGAAGCGGAAGAAGACCAGGAAATGCCCATGTAGCTGTCTCTCCTCTTCAAGGTTCTCATTACCTGATTACTCAGCTGAGAAGAACGACGGCCGCGATCTGCAAAGGTCGGCAGGGACTCAGGCGGACTGTTGATGACGACCTGGGTTTCCGGCAACACTCATCGGTGCCTTCGTGGCCTGGATGTCGTCAGCCAAAGACGTTGCAGAGGCTTGTCAAGGCTGATGCATGTTTGAGTAATTGTCCTCGGTGCGGTCCGAACGGAAGGATGACACATTTGACAGCCAAGTGCCCACCGAAGCAACTGGCGGGGGTGATCGTACCGTGTAGCTTCAAGACGGCCTCGCACTGTCCCGTAGGATGTTACACAAGCCCGGCGCTATCTCCTCCGTTTTATAAAATTGACCACTTTCAAGTCATCTGCACGATCATTTTTGCTGGAACGTTATCCGACACCAGAGATGCGCCCCTTTGGTGGAAATATTCATTGCGGACTGAGATCGTCGGCTGTCTGCCATCTTTTCGGTGAACGAGCGCGATGGCCCACTGCTTGGGCGAATCTTTAGCACGTCGATTCAGGTGCTAAGACTGTTTCAGTCTGCTAATGAAGAAATGCGGAGAGCTAGGGTCAAATGAGGAAAGGGCTTAGTATGCAGCCACCTTGCTGGCCGCTCACCTCACATGCTGACAGGTCAAGAATATGAGGAAGCATGCTGCAAGCCATGCGGTGATGCCCAACAGTTTTCACCGTCGAATTCGGGCCAGCAATAAACGCAACCCAGTTGCATATCCGACGACAACTTGGCCCCGCTGAGATGCAGAAGAAGAGGGCCTGGACAGGACGATGAGAGCAAGCTGCGGATAGTATATTCATTAGCGCTAAATATTTCTGCACTGATGTCTAAGACCGGTCTAGTATCGCAGGTTAAGTCCATACAGATATTGACAGACAGTGAGATCGTTGAAGCCACATCCTGTGTCCAGCAGCCGTTCCTGGGATCTGACTGGCCATGCTACATTGTCAAGGGGCGTACCTCTCCTAGCTGGCTCACTGTGGGGGGTTAAAGACTGAATGGACGCATATAGCAAGCTGATGTGTTCAGTTGAACCTCGTGCTCGATCCACCTTCGGACGGGCCTCGACTGGTCTGCAGTATTCGGATGTGGTGTAACTACCGGAACACAGCGAGGGACGCAAGACCAAGACCAAGGCCACTACCCTGCTTGAGCCCTATCCCCGGTCTTGTGACATGGCGTTGTGCGCTTGGATATTCGCACATATGCGATGTCTATGAGTTTGTTCCGATGACATATCGATAAGTTCCAGTGCTCCCGAAACAGCAAATCAGCGGGACGCCAAATCTGCGATGGCCAGGGAAAACCACTTCGCCTCAACGGGCCCGTCAAGCTGTCTTGCGCACGGGTAGCGGCAGCCAGCAACTAAAGAGGCGAGCGAACACGAGTGTCTTGAGCTAAACAAAAATGAGCCGACCGGGGTATTGGGCCAGAGCGATGAGGGTGAACAATTACGGAATCAAGCAGTGGCATCGGATCGACCATGCATCGCTTCGTTTTTGAGGAGACTCGCCGATTTTGGTTCAAGGGCCTCGGGACAGTGCAGCCAGCTGAAAATGGCCCTGTCAATGCCATCCCATGTTCCTGTTTCGGATGGTGCGGACGCGCATGGGCTTCGATTACGCTTCTCCTGCAGAAGAATAATTCTAGAAGGCCTTTCGATCTTACTGCAGTTCGGCATATGCATCCTAACCGGCTGGTGCCTAGCGCAGTCAGCAGCCCACCGCAGCAGCAATGTCCTCCTTGAGAAACAGCGTATCAAAGAGAGGGCCTAATTATAAGGGCCGATGCGGGGGCTCCCCACATCCCACGAAACAACCCGAGTGCAAGTCGCCTCATGGGCGAGACGGTTTCGGCTGGCTGCCATCCAGAGACGCGGAACTAGACGCACTAATAAAACACCGAGGTGAACACGGGCAGGGCTATCGTCAGTTGTCAGGAGGCCAAGGGCTACGAGCGAGGGAGCACATGTGTTGCTGGGCATCGTATTCTATGCAATCCTACCAAGCAGTTCTAGCGATGCGGTGCACCCCAGCTGGAAATAGTTACTGTCGTGCGAGTCCAATCCCCGCGGGAGAAAAACATATGGAAGTGACATGACGCAGCACGCACCGCAGTGTTCACAGCAACCGGACCGAGGTCGATGACGAGCCAAGAATAGGCTATCAATTTAACACCTACCGACATGCGTCGCCCGAAAACCCCGAACGAATCGTGTGCATGTACTGTACTGTACAGTACAAACGACCGGATTCCTTCCCAGTCTCGGACCTTTTGTATGCGTGGGCCTTTTTATCCTCTCCCTCGTGTAGTGTACAACGGCACAGGTATTTAGGACGGAGGAGTCATGGGAGCCTGATCCGATCAGCCCGCCACACACGCAGGGCTGTCAAGTAACAACTTGCTTTAGGCATGCCGACGTCGACATTCAAAACGAAACCAGTTATACACTACATCAACGGATGCATCCAGCCCTCACCAGAGGGAATCCTGTTCTGGGAGGTTCCTTGCCCAAAAAGATATGTACATTGTACCCATCGTACTGTGTACAGTGCTGACGTTCCGTTTCTTACGCGTTCCCGCCTTTATGATTCGGCCCCTCTTTTTTTTCTTTCAGACGGTTGGGTCTGCACGTGTGGTTGCCATTTACTTTGGTACTTTGAGCTGTGGCTGGAAAGTCTCGGATACCTCCGTGTGCCTGACGGGGCGAGCGCCCACTGTTGTTCCTTGCAGGTCCCACGCCGGGGTGGCCAAGTGAACGGGTCACTTTTCATTCAGCAGAGGGACAAGGGTACTCTGGTTCCTGCATTAGCCCCAGGGCATCTCGGCAGGGGCTCTCGAGAAGGATGAAAAAGTTGGGCCAGCTTCCCTCTTGGTCTGTCATGTCCGCCGCTTGAGGTGAATCGTCATTGTGGAACAAAGGCGCGCACACTATCCTCACCTCACCACTGCCCACCACCACAACACCACACCACACCGCGCATGTGAAGTAGCCTGTCGGGGGGAGGGGTGGGGGGTTTTTCGAGAGGGCTTATCATGAAACAGGAGAAAGGTGCTGTCCTTGCTGCCCGGCCGTCTGTAATCTCTTGGGCTTGGTGATTGGACCCGCCGTCACCAACACGTTGCCTGCATCAAGCCCTGCACTTGCCTTGTAGTGGGCGGTGCTGCCCTCTTCTGCTGATTCTGGGGCGGCGGCTCAGGAAGGGTTCCCATTCATCAGCGGCCAGCCACTCACAATGCCGCGCTCAGAGCCAGGCGGGCGGAACAGAGGCCGCCCATGGAACACGATGCATTCATGCCTCATCATGTGATGAAGAAGCTGGGCATCCAATTGCGTCGAGTGTCTAGTGTTGCCGACTGGCCAGGGATCGGCCTTAGACCCAGCTGCCCGAATTTCGCCTCTTCATCTGGCATTCATACGGCTGGTTCTCGTGCGTTGTTTGTTCCGGCCGCAACAAGACGACAACGTCGTCGCTTTTTCTCAGCCAATAGGCAGCTCGGTTAAGCGGTCTCACTCTTTGACAGCCATGTCTTTGCATGACTTCAGCAGGTCCACACAGAGACGTCGTTGGTCTTAGAAGTACGCTGGCTCCAGTTCTGGCTAGGAAGCTATCAGTTCTCAACTCAGATTGAGTCTCAAACAACCACGCAATCTCTTTACGATGCAAGATTCGCGAAGGGTCGGCCGTTGTCCTAACATCGCCCAGTCCCAGCGACCTCCTAGGCCCCTGTTCTTCACCGAGCAAATGGGCTGTCTGGACATGTATACAGGGCCCCCAAGGCCCCAAGGTCACAGCGGACTACAGAGCCGTTAGGGGACCAAAAAAACGGAGGCAACAACGTTTTATTTTCACTTAAAACCCCAGACAGACCCACCGCTCGCTTCGCCAGCCAGAAACCCAGATCCAAATTTCCAGAAGACCAACAGAAGACGGCAGCGATGTGGACTAGGCTTATTTCAGCATTCCTACATGGCCTCCCATTTTGGGACGCGATTGCGACCCAAATTTACTGGAGCTTAGTCCTATTCCAATCTCTCTTTGCTTCTTTTTCTCGAACAGGAAAAACATCGCCGCCATAGGATTATATTGAGAGACCCCCAAACTATCCATGCACACACGAAGGGAGCAAACAAACTCGCTCAGCTTGGGACCACAAGCACAGGCGGCAGGTCCAGCTCTCAACGTTCCCAGTGGCGGGGGCTAAAATGCCCTTGCACGTTCTAGCAGGTACTCCGTGCGAGCGAAAGGAACAGTTCTGGAAGCTCTCGAGAAGGGCGGAATCCCGGCTCTTCAGGGAAGCCACAAGGCAGCGCTGCGCCGTCGCCGCCAGCGTGAAAGAAAAGCAAGCAAACCCGGCCCCCCTTTAACCAGGCCCCCCGTCGAATCCTGCCAAAATCCAGCATGCAGAATCTTAGCGCAGCCCCCAACCGGCAAAGATAAACGGGGGCCTCGTGGCTTTGCTGCAGAGCGGAAAGGCTTCCCCGGTCCCACTCCGCTGTATGTAGTCCACTGCTAATTACAAGAGAAAAGATTGGCTTCCTTTTTTTCCCCTTCTTTTGTTCCATCCTCTTTTCGTCCGTTTGTCGAGGCGACGGAGCCGGGACGGACAGCCGCGTTCAAACCTGAGAACGAGCAGACGTGATCCCCGTAGCGTCTCATCAGGAGGGCTCCAGATCCTCAAGAAAGGTGGGGCCAGCTCAATTTTTCCTACCTTCGCCGACCGTCTGGTTTTCCCCTGCATCTTCGTATGGAGCTGGTTGTCCCATTGGGAACACGGAAGCTGGGGAAAGCACGGGTCGCGAAATTTGTTTCGCGGATCCAACAGCCTGCATTCGCGGCTCTGACCCGCCAGCCGTCCGTCACGAATATAATTCCTTGTTATCCAAAGCCTGCTTGGTTTGGTGACTCAACCCGTCATTCCGGGGTGTCCTCCTTGGCTGTCGCGTGCGTGCGGTCACTCGTTGTGGTGTGAGAGGTAAAGAGTGCAAGGCACGGTCGGTCTGTCAGCCGTCGTTCCCATCCGGCTTCCTTGCCGGTGTGATAGTGGACACAGACACACACACACACCTCTTCTCATCTCTTCTTTTTGTTTGTTTTTCTTGGTTCTTTACCCAGCCAGTCCGTGTCCTCCCGTGCCTAATCTCACGAATGTCAAAATTTGTCAAAAGAGGCGCAGGGGAGACGATTGAAGAAAGAGAGAGAAAAACTTGTTAAAACGTCAAGGCGCGACGGGAAGGGTGTGCTCGGGCATTTTCTCGGAGCATCGCCCGTAAACCGAAGTGGCTGCCGAGCTCAACCAGGGGACCAGACAGCCTCAAATCAATCGCTCGGTTGTCTGTGTAACGAAAATCCTGCTGCTGCTGCTGTAACATCTGTTGTTTCTTTCTTTCTCGAAAAGTGAGCTCATTTTCTCTACGACCGGTAAAGAGAGATATGGGTTAGGTTGCTTCCTCGGTGAAGGGTATGGACAGGTTCCCCCCCCCCCCCCCTTGCCCCTTCCCCCTGTTGCGAATCTTTCTTGTCGTTGCGTTTCTTTAGCCAGACCTGACAGCGAATGACCGGAAAAGGCTCCGGTATTCCCTGCCCCCTTGGGTTCTTTCAGGGAGGGTGTTTGGGACCGGAGAAGAAAAACCAACTCGAGGAAGGGGGGTGGAAAGGGGTTCCAAGAAGAGCGAAAAGATAGCCTTGTTGTAACACACTCGCATCCTCTCCCTCCTGTTCATGGTCCCTGTAGGTCTGTCACAGCATGCTTGGATGGGTACGTGTGGATCATGACAGGATATTGGACTTGCTATCGTCGCATTTTCCGGAGAAGCCTCGTCATTGACACCCCTCGTTTGTCTTGCTGTGTCTTTCTATCCCATCACGTATGGAAACGAGGGTTAGAAAGGTAGCAGACTACCTTCAAGAGAAATAAGACGCAAGACATAGAGGTTGTGTTTAGTTCCTGAGAAATAAATAAAGGGCTTAGGAGAGGCATGCTTCATCGTTTGATGAGATGGATTTTTGGGGGGCACTGAACGAGGACTGATGCTCTTTTTGGGGGGTTTTGGAGGTTAGATCTCATATGGAATCATATCCAGGTGGTCCCAATTCATATAGCCTACCTACCTAGCATTTATTTCCCTGGCAGAGATGGATACATTCACTTTAGACCCTACCCCCCCCCCCTTTCCCTCTTGGAAGTCAAGCGCGGGCTCTTGATACAATCAATACATCGTGAGCTTCTGATGTTTGATGATAGAGTCGCCACTTCTAGGCTTTCACTAGCAAGCCGTGAGGTTGTTTCTCTTGGAACTTGGCCGGCACTAGGAAACTGAGCCATCCGGAGTCACCGGTCAGAAATATCGACGGCATCAATTGGGCGTGTATATACTACCAAGGGTTCGTGGGGTGATGACAGGCGACAACCATCTCTTCGCCTCTCACTTCCTACTCTAATCTTATTCGTGCTTGGGTGGGATGTTCAATGTGGAGGACATCGGGAAAGAGTGTGAGAAGTATGCGGAGGCCTTGCTTGTCCAGACGTGTGGTCTGAATTAGTGAACCCGGAAATCGCGGGCACATAGCTCAGGGAAAATATACACGACGGGAATTCCTTCTGTATCTAGAACTACCTAGTGTTTGCGTTATATGTGTGTACTTAACATGTTCGCGAAGGCGCTTCGTGAAGCCAATCCTGGGAGACTGGTCATAGGTCTTCTGACAGGCTCTTGAAGACACAAATAAGACGTCGGCAGATTTATAGCCAACTCGGGAGCCAGCCGGAGCTTTGATTTGGCTACATTGGGAGTTCTTTGTCCGATACCTCCTTTTCCATCAACTCCAAGAGAGCTCAGCACTGGAGATACGGGGAAAAACAGGAATGCGGCACGAAAGTACGAGTAGAAAGGAGAACAAACCATTGTAATACTTTGACAGTTCAGCAATAGAAAGGCATTCCTGTGGTTAACACCGCTCAATCTTTTATGCCGGTTGACTTTGTATCATGCATATTGGTTAACTTGGCTTGGTGTACTGAGCCATTAGTACTTTTGGAAAGAATTCCGCCCCTTTTTTTGAGACATATCCGACAGAGGCTATACAAAAACAACAATAGAGAAGGCCCCTACGTCAGCGAAGATAAACAGCGATATCTTTTCATCCTGTTCACATAAGGTGTTCAACATACTTCGTCCCGTCGCTAGTATAAAGAGTGAAGATAAACTCAAAAATGTAACTTCGTTGTAATATACGGATCAGGACAGACATGCCAAACTAAAATACGCATACCATTACCTGCTTAAACACTCTTTATCTTTCAACTACGAGATCAAGATAGAATACGTACCAGCTTTGCGAGTTGCTGAGCCTGACATATTTCGCATCTCTGCGACAACTACTATGAACCATCGGTACGATTAAAGCACTGCTAAACTGTCTCTCCGTAGTATTCGGCAATTCCTTGCATCCATCTTCCTGATAGACTCATCTTTGGCACTAGCTCGGACGTCAGACATTTAGTTTCCCATTTCCCCCCCCCAAGAAAATAAAATTTCAGAAACAAATTCAAGAAGGTACCAGCTTAGGTCTATGAGCGTCTACATATTTAGTAACTTAAATCGACTAGAGTTTATGGATGCGTCGGTTAGATGATACTATCGGCTCCGAGAGATGGCACTTGCCTTTATGATACAATCATCTATAAAGGGATCTGCCCTTTGCCCTCTTCTTCATCACTTCTAACTTTCCATAACACAATCAGGATCGCCACTCCCAACATAACTAGAGTCGTCACTCCCAACACAATCAGAATTTTCACTTCCCATTTTGACTTTTGACATCAGAATCATTTTGCTCGACATAATGAAAACCTCCTCTCCGTCAAAAACTTCCTTTCCTCCTTTTCTCCTTTCCTCCTTTTCTCCTTTCCTCCTTTTCTCCTTTCCTCCTTTTCTCCTTTTCTCCTTTCCTCCTTTTCTCCTTTTCTCCTTTCCTCCTTTTCTCCTTTCCTCCTTCAACGCCCTCATCAACTTTTCCGTAAGATGGACTGCCTCCGCCTTTTTACGTCCTCGGACTCTGTCGCCTATCCCACGCCTTCGCGCGTGGACAAGGATCTCGACGCCCAATTTCGCCTGCTGAATCTACTTGACGACTCGGTAGAATCACGACCCCCAGACTCCCCAAGCGCACCGCTTGTCCCCTCACACACTCATACCAATGCGGACCCAGAGCTGGGCCTCATGCTCTCACTACATAGTGTGATGCCCACATCGTCATCAAAAGCTTCCCGGCAAAACATTGAAGGGTCCGGCACGTTTCGGAAGATTGGTGCTGGAGCATGCGGCGCCATCTTCGCCCAGGATGGAAAATCTCTTGTAGTCAAGCTTGCCAAGAACTCGGACGAGACAGAGCTGTGGAACGACTACAGAATGCACTCGAGGATTGCCAGCTAGTTCCAAAGAGTCATTGTTGTCGACGACGTCAGAATTCCCGAGTTTGGCTACTTTGTCCCCAAGAACCACAAGACTTCTTTGACAAGGACCCGGGCCTTGTCGAAGCCGCTGATGATGTTTGCACACCTCCCAACCGCCGCTCTCGTCACAGAGCGAATCCAGCCTCTCCCCCATGACACGCGCGTTCGGCTCATCGAGCGCTTTTGTCCCCCAAGGATCAAGCAGAAGGCCCTTGATGATCCTGCGAACAAGAATTATCTTGTGAGGGTGTATCTTGGCTCCATGGAGGGCAAGTCCGGCATATTTTTCTCACTCCACAACTTCAAGCTGCACCTCAACCAGATGTTGGAGCTCGAGCTGGACGTCGAAGGAATGGCCCGCAGGTTGGGCCATTCATTGGCAATCCTGCATTGGGCGGCAAAGACGGATGCCCATGATGTCGAATTCGTGCTGGGAAACTCCACGAAAAAGAACCAGGCGATGGTTTTAAATCCCGATGAAATCGATCCCGACACGCCCTGCTATACCGGCCCTCCCTCTGGCCTCATGGAGGATACTTATCAGAGAACGACAGGCCTGTAGATTTTGGACTTCAACCAGGTCAGAACGATTACATTGGACGACGCGAGTGTGGCGATGGCAGTCGAGGCAATTAGGCTGAACGACTCGTACTTCCCGAAGCCACTGCGGGAGTCACCAGTCGGGCTACATATGTGGAGAGCCTTCGTCGTGAGCTATATCGAAGCATCGGACATTATTCTGGAGGGTGAAGGGGTGGGAAGTGAGGTTATGGCATTACCTCGCAAGTTCATTCACGGCGTAGTTGAGCAGGAGAGTTTCCATTTCACGACGGCAGAAGGCAGAAAGCGCTGCTAAAAAGCCGAGGGATAGATGGTGTAGTTGAGTAGGAGAGAGCTTCCATTCTACGACGGCAGAAGGCAGAAAGCGCTGCTAAGCAAGTGGATATATATATAACAGTAAGGTTTGTTTGTTAATGAAAGATCACGATCGAGTCCTCTTTAGAGACTTGACTCACTGAACTGTTGATTCCTGCTGCTCCTCGGCCTTTAATATCTATTGGAACTTGGAGCAACATGTACGGGTATTTATTATTCCCAATGGTCGTCCGTTTCAACATTAACACATTAGGGAGTTGCTTTTCTTTAGCAATTCTTCTGGAACAGGAGGCGAACGGACATTATGCCTACCTGTAATCTCACTTTCACGGTCCAAGCCATTGAATTCTCAATTTTTGGGGGGTTAATGGGGGCTATTAGTAATATAAAGGCCTGATTCGCTTCGTACGAAGCCCATCTAGTAGTAGATAGCTTCTTGCAATGCCTCATCAAATAAAGTACACATTTGTCGTAGAGAAAAAAGCCGCCCCATGGCCCGGTTCCCCGTTTCTTGTGCTGTTTTTGCACTTGCACGAAAAGTGCCCTCAAAAGTGCCCTTTCCTTATCTGGGTCCGGAAGAATCCAGCTTCATGTAAGCGTCCTGCAATGCCATGACATCTGCGCCATCCATTTCCAGAACCGTGACCCAGTCTCTGAGCTGAATATTCTTGCCCTTTTTCGTATCCTCGCGCCACTGACCGAGGCGGATTTTCGCGTCCTGTGTCAGTCTGGTATTCTCAGGACCTTTCAGGGCACCACCAAGCGCAATCGCAGCCGCAGCGCCGGGCAGTCCCTGTGTACCCAATCGGGGGGTACTCGCGCCCGAGGCTCCCGCATTCATCCAGTCGTACTTCTTCTTCCTCTTTCCCAAAAACCCCACCGCGGTCTTGGCTGTCTCGTTCGCATTTCCTATGCTGGACGCCTCTGCGAGTTTAGCTGACGCAAGGCTCTTTTTTAGCTCCTTCTTGGATGGCGCCTTGCTCTCGTTCTCCGGCCCCACCGAGCCGGGTGTTCCAGGAGCGGACGAGCCAGAACGTCCACCAGCTGCCGGCTCAGGGTTCAGGCGTTTCTGACGCTTCTTCAGCCGCGCCTCCTCCACCTCTTGGTCAGCCTTTGCGGCAGCATTGACAGCTTCCTTCACATTCTTGGGAGCCTTGTCGCCGGCGGACGACGCGCCAGGACCGCCAGATGCGTCAAAGGAACCTGGGAAGCAAAATTAGCAGAGGCCACAAAGACTCAGGCGAAACAATTTTACATACGCTTCAGTGGGTTGGCTGGACTCCCAGCGCTCTCTGAGCCATCCTGAGCTGGCCCGAGTCCGGTTATGAGAGGCGCTGACACATCAGCCCATTCCTCAGGCACTTCGCCGTGAGACGTCGTCTGGCGGACCGTTGCCACGCTATTTGCTTCCTCAAGCATCTCTCGGAGGCGCGCCTTTGTCGCAATCGACAAGAGAGCCAGCTGATCAACCAAGTAGGCATCATGGGGTATCCACGAAATCTTGATCGTCGGAGCGGTGGCGTCCTGGGCATTCTTAGAAGGCATAACGGAGATCCTGGGCTCGGCTCTCTCGTCCTCTGGGCGCCGAGCTTTTCCCATGGCGTTAGGAGATTTCATGTCCAAATTTAGGCCAATTCCATATTCCTTGGAAATTTTGCTGGCCCTCCAATGGACCATCGGAATCTCTAAAAACGGCGTCGCCACCTCGGTGCTGCGCTCGGAAGCCAGTTTAGCTGCTGAATCTTCATACGCCTTTCTTGCCGCAGCCTCCTGTTGAGATTTGGTGCCTGGAGGGCCGGTGGGAAACCCTCTGGCGTCCGGTTGGTATAAATCCGTGAGATACTGCTCCTCATGACGGAGATCAACACCAGTACCAGCCAGAGAGTCATCCACGTCGTACTCGTATTCCTTTCTGGAAGGTTTCTCAGGAGGCCCCATGATGCCGGGAGTGGGCGTGGTAGGCTGTTGGGGAGGAGCTGGGGTAATGGGTGCCATGGTCGCTGTTGTGTACTGCTGTTGCATCTGGGGGAGAGGTGGCGGAGCAGGCGAAGTTGGGGTGCTCATCGGGCGAGGTTCTGGCAGGCTAAGCGTTGGAGTTGACACGGGGCTTGGCGCAGTATTGCCATTCGTATAAGACGGTGGTATGTACAACTGCTGCTGCTGCTGCTGCTGCTGCTGCTGGGAGGCCGATGGTGGGTTATTCGGGTATTTGGGAGAAGCAGCAGTTGGTGTAGGATGTGTCTGTGGATGAGCTTGCTGATGTGCCTGTGGATGTATTTGTTGATGAACTGGCTGATGTCCTTGTGGCTGTTGTCCTTGCGCATGTACCTGCTGAATTCCTTGCTTCAATCCTTGGTGATGTCCCTGCTGTTGTCCCTGCTGTTGTCCCTGCTGTTGTCCCTGCTGCTGCCCTTGGTGGTGTGCTTGCTGTTGTCCCTGCTGTTGTCCTTGCAGGTGCGCTTGCTGGTTTCCCTGCTTTAGTCCTTGCTGGTGCCCTGGCTGTAGACTCTGCTGATGGGCCTGTTGATGTATTGGCTGGTGAACTGGCTGATGGATCTGTTGGACTGGCTGGTGAGCCTGTTGCTGTCCTTGCATATATCCTTGCTGGATGCCCTGCTTTAGTCCTTGCTGGATTCCCTGCTTCGGCCCTTGCTGATGCCCTTGTTGGTGTCCCTGCTGCAGACCTTGCTGCTGGGCCATCTGGTGAACTGGCTGGTGAGCCTGCTGATGAGCCTGTTGCTGTCCCGGTTGTTGAGCTTGCGACGTATGCGCATGCGCCTGCGGTGGCTGCTGCGATTGCTGAGGTGGCTGCGCATGTGCCTGCGGATGGACTTGCTGGCGTGCCTGTGGTGATTGCGGATGGGCTTGTGGATGGAGCTGCAAATGTGCCTGCTGATGCACCTGCGGAGTTTGCGCTGGCTGCTGTGCTTGAGAATGCAACTGCGGCTGCGACTGCGGCTGCGACTGGGACTGCGACTGGGAGTGCGACTGTGGTGCCTGTGGTGCTTGCGTCTGGGCCTGTGCATGTGCTTGGGGGTGTACCTGCGGCAGCGGCTGCAACTGTGCCTGGGGAGTCATCGCGTAGGGCGAAGCTGCATAGGGCGAAGGAGGCTGCGAAAGAGGACCAGGCGAGGTGCGTGGACGCTTGTTGGGCGGCAGCGAAAAGGCTGGCTGCGGGGTGTTCGCGGGTGAAGGCGAGTGTTGTGGAGGCGAGTAGGCCGGGCGCGCCATCTGAGAAATCTGCGGGGATATCTGAGGAGGCATAGACGGGGACATCTGCTGTGGCATCGGCGATTGCATCTGCGTCATCTGGGGCTGCACCTGGCCCATCTGGACCTGAGGCATCTGGGGTGGCATCTGCGGCGGCATCTGGGGTTGTGGTTGCGCCATGGTGGAAGAAAGGAGGGAGAGTTTTTTGAGGGGCGCGCGGGCGTTCCTTAAAGTGTGCAGAGAAATAGGAGGGGTCGGTTCGGTTCTGAGGGGAAGGTGAGGGTCGGGCGAGGGAGAGTTTCGACAAAACGATGTGTTGGTGAATTTTGTCGGTTCGTCAATTCGTCAGGGCCAGGCAGGCCCGCGGCTCGCCTGGGTTGCCGGTCAAACCGCCCTTTTCGGTGCCCATCCGACGCTTCGTTTTCTAGGCGGCGCAAAGTACGATATTCGAAGGTACTCGTGTTATGTGTCGCGCTCGTGGCATGCGGTTCTGGCGATGCGCGGGCGATGGCGCAGGGCGATTCGTTCAGTGGGCGCGCTCGTCAGAATGGAGGGTTCAGAGTTAACTTCGAGAGCCGCACCCCTTAAACGAGGCCGTCGCGTTCTGGTCCAGTCACGTGCGGCGATTGAAAATGGAGTCTTGCGCACCCTGTGGCTCGAGCCTCCACTTGGCTCGTGCCCCTGTCATGCACCCCCCCTTCCGCACAGTGCAACTGAACCCGCTGTTTGAGCCGCATTGACTGTCTCTGTCTTTGATGGTTTAACGTCAGCAGATCCACAGCCTCCCCACGTCGCGGCTGCCGGTTCTTCGACCACCAGCCAACAACAAACCCTAACTGGTTGCTTGTGTATCGTTGGCGACTTTCCACTTGCTCTTTTGCCTCTGAATTATACCATGACTTCGAGATATTAATCGAACAGATTGATTGATTGCGACTCTGGACTGCTAACAAGCAGCAGCCTGTGACAAGTCGTGCGACAGAGGAGAGGAGCGCCACAAAGACAAAGAGAGAAGTGATTCCATCACAGGGCCTTTTTCACATACGCCTTCGCCCGCCATGGCCTCCAAACGCAAGGCGTCTGCGATGGCACCGCCCGAGGAGCCTGTCGATCCCGCCGACGAGCTCATGTTCCTCTGCCTCGGCGGCGGCAACGAGGTCGGCCGGTCATGTCACATCATCCAGTACAAGGGGAAAACTGTCATGGTATGTCACTGTAATATTGTGATAGAGTTGGTACGACTAACCCGCTGGGCTCTTCGCTAACTGGCCTACCCGGTCCGCAGCTCGACGCCGGCCAGCACCCAGCCTACGATGGTCTTGCTGCCCTCCCTTTCTTTGACGACTTCGATCTGAGCACCGTCGACGTGCTTCTCATCAGCCAGTAAGATCCCTCCCCGCCGTCTTTCTATATTGTATTGGGCGCGAGCCGTGTCGCGTTTTGGCTTGGGGCAAGGTGGGGAGAGGCGGGCTCTGGAACCAGCCGCCATGCCACGCCATTGGCAGTGTCTCTCGTGACTACGATGTGTGCCTACATGGCTTCCACGATGCCGCGCTGAGCTTGTCGCTTTGCACCATGTACCATCGTCCACCATATATGTACTCAGATATCAAATACAATATCTTGTCGCCTTTGCCCACCGCTGCCCCTCCAGCTTGGCCGGCCACTGCCTCTCTACCTTGCCTCTGCCTCCGTATACGCTCTGTGACGCGCTCTCGCGCCACTCGACCTTTCGTCGTTGCTCTGTTCGTGGCGCATCTTGACTGACTTGACCAGTTTTCATATCGATCACGCCGCATCGCTGCCATATGTCCTGGCAAAGACAAACTTCCGGGGCCGCGTATTCATGACGCATCCTACTAAGGCCATCTACAAATGGCTGATCCAGGACAGCGTGCGCGTCGGGAACACATCCTCTAACCCGACCACCTCGCTTGTCTACACGGAGCAGGACCACTTAAACACATTCCCCCAGATTGAGGCCATCGACTATCACACTACTCACACCATCTCATCCATTCGCATCACCCCTTATCCGGCTGGCCACGTCCTCGGCGCAGCCATGTTCCTGATCGAGATCGCCGGCCTCAACATTTTCTTTACTGGGGATTACTCGAGGGAACAAGATCGGCATCTGGTGTCGGCCGAAGTCCCCAAGGGCGTCAAAATCGACGTGCTAATCACCGAGTCAACCTATGGAATTGCTTCTCACGTGCCACGCGTGGAGAGAGAACAGGCGCTCATGAAGTCCATCACTAGCGTCCTGAACCGGGGAGGCCGCGTCCTCATGCCCGTCTTCGCACTGGGCAGGGCCCAAGAACTACTTCTGATTCTCGACGAGTATTGGGGAAAGCACTCAGAGTTCCAAAGGTTCCCCATCTACTATGCCAGTAACCTAGCCCGGAAGTGCATGTTGGTGTACCAGACGTACGTCGGCGCCATGAATGATAACATCAGGCGTCTCTTTCGGGAGCGCATGGCTGAGGCCGAGGCTTCTGGCGACTCGGCTGGGAAAGGAGGGCCCTGGGACTTCAAATTCATTCGGTCTCTGAAGAACATTGATAGGTTCGAAGACGTTGGCGGATGTGTCATGCTGGCTAGTCCCGGTATGCTCCAGAACGGTGTTAGCCGCGAGCTCTTGGAGCGGTGGGCCCCGAGCGAGAAGAACGGCGTCATCATCACCGGTTACAGCGTTGAAGGGACCATGGCCAAGCAGATCATGCAGGAGCCCGAGCAGATCCAGGCTGTGATGTCGAGGAACGTGGGCGGAGGACGACGAAACCCTGGCGGCGAGTCAGACAAGGTCATGATTCCCCGTCGCTGCACGGTGCAGGAGTTTTCGTTTGCCGCCCACGTTGATGGCACTGAAAACAGGGAGTTTATTGAGGAAGTCAGCGCTCCCGTGGTTGTAAGTGATCCAGTCCTTTACCCCCTCCTCATCTCTTGACTGGGCCGAAACTAAGAATACACTATCAGATCCTCGTCCATGGCGAAGTACATAACATGATGAGGCTCAAATCTAAGTTGTTGTCCCTCAACGCTTCAAAGACCAACAAGGTTAAGGTGTACAGCCCGCGGAACTGCGAGGAGCTGCGGATCCCGTTCAAAGCAGACAAGACAGCCAAGGTTGTTGGCAAGCTCGCGTCCATTCCACCGCCCACGAGTGGTGCCAAGGGCAGCGATGCTCAAGAGCCGCAGTTGCTGAGCGGTGTCCTGGTGCAGAACGATTTCAAAATGTCGCTCATGGCGCCCGAGGATTTGCGTGAGTACGCCGGGCTCACGACAACGACCATCGTCTGCAAGCAGCGGTTCCGGCTCAGTGCTGCCGGCATCGATCTCATCAAGTGGGCGCTGGAGGGCACCTTTGGCAGCGTCGAGGAGTTGACCGAGTCCAAAGCTGAGCAGCACGCAAATGGTAACGGTAAAGCGGAGGATGCAGACACGAGAATGCACGATGGTGACGAAGTAATTGCGACATATCTCGTCATGGGCTGCGTTACGATCCGCTACCACCACAACGGCGAGGTCGCACTGGAGTGGGAGGGCAATATGCTCAACGACGGTATCGCTGACGCTGTCATGGCGGTGCTTCTCAGCGTCGAGAGCAGCCCAGCAGCCGTAAAACGTAAGCTCACCTCCCTCCCTTCCGCTCCTTTCCCCCCGAATAGCGTTGACTGACACACCATACTCTCTAGGCTCCGCAAGCAAACACCCTCACTCTCACGGCGGCGGAGGAGACGAAGCACTGAGCCTCCCCACACGCAACTTACACGCCAACCTGTCTCCAGAGGAGCGCTTAGAGCGCCTAATGATGTTCCTAGAAGCCCAGTTCGGAAGCGACAACCTCTCCCCGATCGCAGAACCCAAACTCCCTCCCCTTCCCCCTTCCCCGCCCACGTCTGTGCCCAAGAAACTTACTGCCGCCGAAACGGGCGACGACTCAGACCAAGGCGGCGCGTCCATGGACGTGTCCGAAGATGAGGACGAAAAGGAGGAGCAGGAACTGCGCGAGCGCCAGCAGGCCGAGCTCGCTCGCCTCTACCGCCTCGGCATCCCCGTCCCGGGCATCGCGATCAAGGTGGATAAGATGGAGGCCGTCGTGTGGCTGGAAGATCTCGAGGTCGAGTGCAAGAACAGGGTGTTTGCCGACCGCGTGCGCGCCGTCGTCGAGAGGGCGGTCGAGGTGACTGCGCCCTTATGGGGGTAGTAATGGTATAGTATAGTTTAGTTGTAGTAAGTAAACATGGTAGTGGCGGAGATATGAAAGCAAAAAAAGTAAAAAGAAAAGTAAAAAGATTCTTCCACAACGCAGCAGGGGATGGAACCAAGCGACACCTCGTTTTCTTCACAAACAGAAACAGAGACAAAGATCTTATAGAACGGACGGACGGACTGACGGACGCGTAAGGGAGGTGGGAGGTGGTAGTGTGGTTTCCTGGCGCAATTCTTCTTGTTTTTCATATCGTCGTTTCTACCTTTTGCTGTTCTACACTACAGTCCGAAAAATGGTAGACGTCGAATCTCTCTATCTCTTTCTCAGTTAGAGGCTTATCGTCGTCAACTGTTGCCAGGATACATATAAAAACTAGGTAGGTAGATAGACAAATAGATTGTCCAAGATCATACACCAAGTACCTATATTTCTCTGACATCATAGCACAGAAAGACTACATGGCCAGAAAGAAGGCAGGAAGAATGCGCATGGGTAGGTAGGTTGGTATTTATATCAACAACCCTCCGGCACATTGACACTCATTGCAACTAAGCTACATACACCTCTCCCCCTTGACACATTTAGAAGCATAATGAACAGTGTAGGTAGATAGAGAGACTAGTAACAATAATAATAATACTAATAATGCCAGAGGGGCTTTTGGGGGGGACCTGAAATAACAAGACGCCGTGCTAAATGCCCAAGCAACTTTTGTCTATCCCTCGCTCGCCCCCTTTTGGCAAAGCTGTTATTTTCTCTATTTTCTCGTGAAGGTTACCCAGAAGAAGACCCCGAGCATCCCCAGCTCATCTACCGGTACAACGCCTCACCTTTTTTTTCTTTCTCTATGCTCCGGCTCCTGCTCTTGAGTCTGAGAGCCGAGACCTTCTTCCCCCTCCACACTTCCTATTTTTCGTGTGCCTTTCCTCTAGATCGAGAAGCGGTGCCTGAGTCGATGATGAACGCCCCTGAAAGACAAGACTAAGGGACGACCCAGAAAAGGACTTGCGGGATCATCTCCATGCAAGTCTTAGTGCGAGGCTTGACTCGATCGCCCAGACCATTGATACCAGTAGATTTTTGGGTAATAGGGGCTATCCAGCCTGTGAACAAAGACTAGCCGACGATCCCATGCGAGTAATGCTCTGTTCTTTCGATTGCGTAGACGAGAACTGTAGAACCAATGTGTCCGGTACCGAGCAGTTCCTTACTCGATGAGAACGTCTGCTCTTTTGACCGTCTTAGCAACTACGCTCGATCCTTTGTCGTTCCGCATCGTGATCCCGGGCGTTATGACAAGCCTGAGGCGGACTTGACGTTGCTCCAGAGTAGTCGCATCCCATGTGGCCATGATGGGATTGTGAGCATTGGCAGAGAACTTCGATTCTGTGTCGTACCAGAAGTACTGAAAAGACAGCCTTGACAGCCACAGTTCCATGGAAAGCTTAATAGCGCGCTCAGAGACGTTGAAAAGATCAGAGGACACGATGCTATGAGCACTCTGGTTTTTCTCGGCGGGGAACAAAGCCGAAAGAAAGAGCTTTAGCTTTTGATGCACATCGTACCTCTTGAATTGTCGAAACGACTGGTATCGGTCGTGTGTCATTATGGTCTTCATTATGTCGCGCTGTCTGTCAATGAGTTTTTGGCGCTCAGATGGTTGGACGACTGTGTGTTCGTTAGCCTCAAAAACCCATGAGGGGGCGGAATTTGCCCACGAGGGACCCATTTACCATGAGGGGACATTAGCGTCTCGTAAACTTTCTTCAGCTCCTTATCCGTATGGTCGCTGAAGCCGGTCCAGACGTCTAGTGAGAATGCGGTATTGATGATATGCTGGAGGAGTAGTCGTTGAAGTAAGAATGGCCGCAATGCATCCTCCCGCATGAGGCTACTCGCAGTGGATTTTCCCTTCTCCAGGTCGTTGGGGAACAGAACGCCACACATGTAGCTCAAGAAAGGTACTGAGGTAATGGAGCTGATATTTTCCTGGATATCCTTGGGAATGTTCCTCGCGTGTGTTTTGCAGAAGCCTTGCACTACGGCAAAGAAGGCGCCGAATTGTTTACCCCAATAGACCTCGTCATAATCTTCAGGGGGGCTGAGCGGAATTCCAGCCTGGGTCAAACTCCTCTCTGTCGGACTCCCATACTCAGTTACGTTGGTTCTCTCCCATCCGGGCTGGCCGGGAATTCCCAATGTGCCACGAGAAGAGCGGCCAGCTTGCTGAGAAAGGGACTGGTCAAGTTGAGTATTAGGTCCCGCTTTGTTCTGGGATCCCCACGGGAGTTTTGGCTGCGAAAGAGAGACGGCAGTCGAGTCAGAGAAAACAGGCGAGGAATTTCCTTTTTCAATGTTCTTCCCTGCTTCGATCAACTGGTTTTCCAAACTCTTCAGTCGATTCTTGAGGGACTGGCAACGGTTATTAACGAGAACTGTATCAAGGCACAAGCCTTCAACTTGTCCTTACCTCAATAGCTTGCTCATCCATCCTTGCACTAGCTTGCAAGCGCTCAATGATGTCACCCTGCGCTCTTGATTTGGCTTCCAAGGTCTCGATGATCTCACGACAGGAGTCCACCTCTCCTCTCTCACTGGACACCTGCGATGTTAGGTCACGCAGCTCAGCCTGCTTCTGCTCGCGGTACTCTTGGTGGTTCACGGCCTGACTGGCAAGAACGGCTTTTACCCGTTCACATTCTTTCCGGGCCGCTGCAGCGTCTTTTTGTATGGCTTCGGCAGTTTTGAGCTTGTTCAAGTTAGTCTTGAGCAGCTCGCTAATATCAAGCTCGAACCCTTCCAGGAACTTTGGGGGAACTCCGGCCTGGTTGTGAACGGCCTTTTGAAGTCCTATAAGTCGCGCCTGGCTGTCGTTAGACAGGTCCAGAATTGTCTGAGACACTAAGATTTAGCATGGGAGGCGGCAGAATGGAAATGGCTGAATGAGACTGACCTTGTACGACTTCGTCATGATCCCTTCCTCAATGGCTTTGGCATACATTTTCTGCATCGCATTTCTCACTATGACTTGATCTGCCGGTGAGGACATCGTCGAGGCGTTTTCGGAAGGTCGAGGAGCCAGTTGCTGCTGATGAGTTGGCTGTCCTAGGCCAGATGGCTGGCCCTGGTGAGATGGTCGATGCTGATGGGACGAGGGCTGCTGTTGAGACGGCAACTGTGGGTTGGATGAGAACTGCGGGTTGGACGAGAACTGCAGGTTGGATGAGAACTGCGGGTTGGATGAGAACTGCTGGTGAGGCAAGAACTGCTGACCAGACCCCGGCAGCTGCGTACGAAACGCCATGCTAGATTGCCGCTGGATAGAACCGCCGAGCCCGGTGTGGACGGGGAGGTTTAGCTGAGGTGGTGGGCCGGCTGATCGGGGGTTGGATGCCAGTGAAGACGGCCCCCTAGGCCCGGGCAGAGGAGCATTTGATCGGGCAGAAGAACGCTCAGAACGCTCACTAGAGTGCGGCTGCGCATTTGATCTCTTTGGACTCTGCGGCGAGCTTCTAAAGGGGTCATTCTTACCGCTGCTGTGGACGGCCGAGCGGGATGCGCCCTCCTGGCGATGGCGCGGAGGCTTGGAAGGAGGCGAGAATAGGGGCGCACCGCCTCCAGTCTCCCTGACACCGTCACCGTCGTCAGATGAGGTGGTCGAGGAAGAACTAGAAGACATGATGTATATCGTCTCGTTGGGGAGAGGTGACTGAAAGATCGGACGGCGCACACAGTCCCTGGAAAAGAGAAGGTACGCTCGAGGGCTTGGGTCTTGATAGAATGCCTATAGGCATGTGCGAGTGTGTCGTGGATTGAAGGAATAAATGTCGAGGTTGGAATAGGAGTAGAGGGATTGTCTGTATGAGTGATTGAATTGGAGGGGGAAGAGTTTGGTGTTGTCGTTGGGATTTCGAGGGTTCAAGGTGATGGAGGAAGCCGAGGGGTCAAAAGAGCGACTTTGAAATTTTCACCGCTCTTGCGAAGAGAAGAGTCTAGAAGAGGTCAGCGGGTGTAAGTGAAGAGTGACCGTGTGCAAATTCACCAATCAAAATCCTGTCCCATATACCGCGGCGAAGAAGAGATGAAACCCAGCAACCAAATTCTAGGAAACGGCCAGGTCAGTCTCGGCATTTTTCTCAGTAAATTCGGGAACTATCTAGAAATGCTGAGCTTCCGAGTTTTCCTTCTGTTGAGGCCACGAGACAAGTTAATGCTTGCCGAGTTGGATGATGACGCCCTGGGAGATAACTTGGTACGTAGACACAAGACGTCCAGCGTAGAGGCATGCATATATGTCTACAGAAGATAGCCGGGAATTTCTGAGGATGTGTGCTACCAAATAGACTGATAAATATACGGGTAAGAAAAGAAAGAGAGGGTCCCAAGGGGAAAACGGGGAGAGCCGTAGAGGGCGCCTGTATGAAAACGAAGCGACTACGGTAGACGCGATCAAAGCAGAAACCCAACTGGGTGGTGAATTGTTATAGGAGGCGCTACACGCTTTGGAAGAGAAAACGAAAGGAAACGGTTAGAAACATGCGAACCTACCCCTCTGCGTTGTGCTTTTCGGACGGCGCTCTAGAAGGAATGTGTGCAGCTCTACTCACATTTGTATCAGTCGTGGAAAGAGGTCGGCTATTTTGTTGGGTGAGAGGTGTCTCACGCAAAACGCGATCTCCTCTCGTTGAAAGAGAGAAAGAAACTCTTGGAAATGTGCCACGCAAGGTACCGCCAACAACAACGGCGCTGCCAAACCTTGAAGTGAACCGGAGGGGAAAGGCCATAATCTGCACTCAACACCTCGCTACTGACAGGTTGGAATCGTGTGTTGAGATCCAAAGCAGAGCAAAGATGTCGAGGTACAATCTCATTAGAACGAACAATGCCGGACCTTTTCCTCACGTTGAAACTCGCTGATGTTGCGACCCCGACCAGCTTTTCAAGCGATGCTATCAATGCTGCCCGTCGTTCTCAACTTTCATCCCTCGCTCAGGGTATGCGGTCTTTATGTCGACCTACCGCCTTAGCAATCTTTTGCGAGGCTATACGATCGAGCAGAGAGGCAGGACAGTTGTTGTAGTACAACGACTTCGCAGTGACTGCAGGCTGATAACGACAGAGGTAGCGAAGTTCTGAAAAAGAGACGAAAACTCGACGAATATGACAGAGTGGAAAACCTGGCCGAAGCGACTGCCTCAAGCTTGACCCGGCAAGGCCACATCGTTCCTTCCCCAACATGTCCAGACAGGGACTAAACCCGCGTCATTAAGCCACCGTCGTTCCTGCCTTCCACAGCCACGATAAGAACCATTGAGAATTACGTCACTTTGTCTAAGGATAGTTTAGATGACTATTTCACCGCGGTATGAAGATCAAGACAATGGGTTTCATTATACAGTCTGTATTATCTGTCTCAAATAAGTATTTGCAAGGGCCGAGAATGTTTCTTGAACCTGTGCGAATGGTGCTGGTTGGGGTGTTCGTTGGCGAGAGAGAGTTTCTGCCTATGTAGAATATTAACACGGGCGTTGAACGCCAAAGATAGACTCCAGTGGTCTCTATGTGCCGGGGGAGTCGAGGGGTGGTGCCAATCGAGAAGGGCGTGCTGGTTCTGTTCTGGCAATCAGTGTACATAAAGTATGGTCATAGGACCTTGCAGGTACAGGGGGTACCGAACAAGACCGAAATATCAGCCAGTCCTCCCCGTTGCTAAATTATATGCTGTGTGCGATGCACGAGCGGAAGAAGCTTTTTGGCGCATGTGGATCGTGTCCGATCTGGTAGCAAAGAGCTGAACTTTGCGGCGCATCGAAACTCTGGCAAAAGATTAGCGTAAGCATGCAAAAGTGGGAAGAGAAATACGTACGGCGAAGAGTCCTAGACGAGACAACAGGGTGCCGTAATTAGTCTCTTAAATCGCCTTGGTTCGGGAGAACAAACTGCTGTAGACCGCGTCCACAACAGGAGCGGCAGTGATCATTTTCCCGCCGAAATAGCGGCCGTTCAGGCCCTTGATGGCGTTCTCTCCGCCCTGGACCTTATCAAACTTCAGATAGATGTCACCCTGCGAGTTGCGGTCTAGGGCGATGTGGACGACATGGCCATACTGCTTTTCGGCCTCGGCGCGGACATCGTCCTCCAGGTCCTTGATCCATTCCTCGCCGGTCTCCCTACGAAATGGCTTAGTACTGAGATTTGAGTAGGATTTGGGGCTACTTACTCAGCGGCGTCGAACATGTTGTGGAGAACCACACAACGGCTGGCCTGGTTCACATTGACCGGCAGTGGCTTAGTCTCTGTGCGCGGCTTCGGAATCTGCCTATCGACTGTGGTCGGTGCTGGTTCATCGGTTCTAGCCAGCTTTCTCATCAGAGCATCGCGGCTATAGTTGTTGAAATTGACACCGGCCACATCGGTGTCATCCAGAGCACTGGCACCAGTGCCTTTCTCGTTGTCGCGGCCTCCGGCACGATCAAAGTTGGAGGATTGGGCACCCCGTCCACCAGCGCCAGAGAAAGCAGATCCTTGGTACTGTTGGTTCTGGCCTTGAAAACGCTGCAATAGGTTTGCGGTCGATTCAGGCGTGAACTTGTCATTGCCAAGGCCCACACGGATGGGACGTCCAGCCAGATCGAAGCCGTTCATCTTCTCCAATGCCTCACGAGCCTGACCGGCGTCGCGGAACCTGCAAGAATTTGGATTAGCAGTGTACCAGACAATTAAGCAAGGTATACTTACTGCACAAAGCCATATCCACGGCTTCGGCCATTGTCGTCCTTTTGAAGCTGGACAAACTCAAGCTCACCAAAAGGTTCAAAAACAGTTTGGAGATCTTGCTCAGTGATGGAGAAGTGAATGTTTCCAACGTAAAGACGATGGAATGGGATTGAGTTGGGGTGGTTCCCCGCGGTCTCGGTTGTGCGGACCTGGCGGTTCTTTTCAGCCTCTGTCATCTGGACGATGACAGGAATCCCGAGCAGTTTCTGTCCGGTCAGCTGGAGCGCGGCCGCGACAGAATCCTCATTCTTGAATTCAACGTAGCCAACGCTGGAAGTAGTGTCAGCAATCATAGACATCGGGATCAAGGGTATAAAACAGTGCGTATATTGCGTACCCCTTTGAGCGGTTACTGACACGATCCTTTACGATCTGAGCCTCGGCCACAGGCCCAACCTTCTCAAAGAAGTCCTTCAGCTCGCGCGTTCGAAGACGAGCAGCGAGTTGTTGAACGAAGACGGTACGACGGTCGCGCTCGTCTTCAGTCAGGGGTGGAGGAGTGGGGTCACGGTCACGCGGAGTGTTGCGGCCGCCGCCACGAACGTTGCGCTCATCGTCACGTCGACGATAGCCACGGTCATCACGGTCGCGACGGTCATCACCGCGGGGACGATAGTAGCGGTGAGGTGAGCGAGATCGGGAACGACCTCCACGGTTGCCGCCTCGGTAGTAGTCGCCGTCTCCTCCTCTATTGCGACGGGAGTGGCGACCGGAGTCCCTACTACGGCTCCGGTGCCGGCTTTTGTGACTTCCCGTGTCACTACGCGGGGTGTCTTTGCCATTGTCTAGGGAGGAGGTGCGGTGACGGCCAGAGCCACGGCGATCCCGCTCGCGATCTCTGCTGCTGTCGCGGTCGCGGCGGTCGCTGCGGTCATTTCGGGGAGAGGAGTCGCCGTTGGTGGGGGCAGTCTTCGAGGCGATCTCTTTCGAGGACGCAGTCTCATTGAGCAGCGCCTCCACGTCGAGGCCTGACATTTTGGGTAAGATGGATTAAGGGACACCTGGTGGTACAGTGTTTCAGTTGGGGTCAGCGGATGGAAGGGAGGAGTGCCTTAGTCCTCGTAATGTTGAGGAAGGAGTTCCTGTGCAGTTCGATTCCAAGGAGTGTGGAGTGTGGAAATGGAGTGCAGCTGTGGAATTCGGCGAGGGTGGTTCACTGGAGCTGCGAGCCTGCGAGCCTGCGAGGAAAAGGTTAAAAAAGCGGCGGCCTTATGAGCGAGTGGGTCCGGGACGCGTGAGGGGCTCGCCCCACGTGATTGGACCCACCAAGGCTGTATTGATTTTTTTGAGCTCTCTGGCTTGCTCGAGGTGAACTAGCGCACAGACTTGTTCAGCTGAGACCCCACTCCTATTCCTCTTTTGTTGACAATTTTGATCGCTGATTAGAGGCTGGAGCCTTCGGAGGCATCTTATCTTATCAAGCTGGGTCTTCATTTCATGCTAAAGATGTCCAAGTATGTGCCATTCGTCATCATTATAAGTGGTAAGTCTTTCTAGAAATTTGAATTATTAAGGTATAGTCATCATAGACAATGCAATTAGGCTGCCTCATTTGAGAGGAGTATGCCGCCAACATCCCGTAGGCACCAGTCCCCAACCAGATCCCAGACGCCGAGCCATTTCCCGAGCAACCTTGGACGACTCCCAGGTCTTCTCTATGCACGACTGGCGAATGTAAGCGGGCATTCCCCAGCAATAATACAAGTTGTACACTTCAACCCGATAAGAAGTCTATTTCGACTTTGCCGGGTCAACCAGCTCGGTGCCAAAAATCGTGTCCCAGAAGCGGCTGGTGACGCCGAACCCATTCTCGTAGTCGAGGAAATGGTGCTGAAGGTGATACTTCTTTAGCGCCTTGTACCAGAGCGGGAGGTTCTGGTGATGGAGGAAGTAGTGGGTCAGATCGTAGCAGATATATCCGAAGATGCCGCCACAGAACACCGATGTTCCCATGTACCAGTTCCAGAACAGGGTATGTGCCAGCTTCCAGAATGGAGCAGCCAGAACAATGAACATCGTCGGAGGCATGACCAGCCGGTACTTGTCCATGGGCAAGTAATGGTGGACGCCGTGAAGCAGGAAGTGCGCGGTGATGCCAACTCGGTTGTCAGGAAGGTAACTGTGATAGTGCGTAAGTTGATGTTATCAGGCATGCGCATGGGGGTTCAGACAGTTGACTTACTAATCGAGGTGAAACAGGAAACGATGGAGCATGTACTCGAGAAAAGTCCAAATAGCAAGCCCAAGGAGGAAGAAAGCTGCTTCTTGAAATACGCTGCTAAAGCCCTCGCGCGCCAGGTAAAGACCGTACATGACCGGCGGCCCCCAAACAAGCGGGATCATCCACCACGGTGTCTTCGAGAGAGGCTCGAGGAAATTGCCGAATATTGGGGCAGACTCTCCCCCCTTGTAGTGGCGAGGCCGATGAACCTGGTCAAGGTAGAACTCCTTGGAGAACCCGCCAAACCACACCTGCAGGAGGAGTGGCTTGTTCAGGTCGAGGAACTTGTGTGTCTTGTAGTCATTGGCGATGTCCGTCTCCTTGCTGAGATCCTCCTCCTTGGACATGCCCGTCCGCGGATGCACAAAGGTTCCGTCCACATTGAGCGCGTCGTTGTCAACGCCGCTCGCCTTCGCGTGGCCATTGGCGGCCGCCCCGTTCAGCGAGGGCAGAGAGCCAACCAGCGACTCGTCGAGGACTTCGTATGCAGATTCGGAGTGCGCGTGCGATGACTCGTCTTTGAGAATGGCTTCGATGTCCTTGCCGGCGTATTCGAGAACCAGATCGGATCCACCGGGATGTGAGTCAACGAAGTCGGTCACGTCGTAGACGTTCCTGCCTATCGTGACGAAGCAAGACTTGGACGAGTTGTGGGACTCGACCTCGGCGAGCGTAAACGTCGGCAAATTCCGGTCGGCCATCGTTGTTGACTTTCACTGCCACACCCGACTTGTGGCGGGAACCTGTACAGCGGTGTAGGTTCGGTCGGTACCTGGCGCTTGAAGGAGCGGATGGCGAGAAAAGCGAGCAGAGCAGGAGAATGAATGACAAACAGGAAAAGCAATGAAATGGTAAAATGGTTCAAAAAACAGGGCGAGGGAGGCAGCTAGAAGAGCAATAAATCTTCAGGTGCGATCAGGGCACTGCCAGTGAAATAGGGGGCGGTTTCCATGGATTGGGTGGTCAGTTTTTTCGCATTAGCATGGATTAATTAGCTGACGCGAAAGATTTCCAGTTCCATCCAATTCGCGTGTCAGGAGACGGTGGCGCTATGGGGTGGTGTTGGACTTAGTAATGCGACGCAGAACCGCCAAGATAAATAGCAACTCCGGACTATCCGTCGCAAAAAATCAGACCCTTCTCGAGCTCAAGCTCCCAAGTGCACAATCCAAATGCGGGAAGCAGTCGCAACCGGCCTAGCGTTCATAAGTTCATAACTCCCCCATACTATGATCGACATTTGGTCCGCCCTTTGAAGAAAGCAGAGATTGCATTGACTAAACTGTGCCTATCTGTACCTGCGGATAATTGGTATGCAATTGACGTCTATGCGCACACTCGGTTTTGCTCCGTCCCTGTCCTTTTTTCGCCTGCCCTGGGTCCGATATTCCTCTACAGCAGCATATCGTTAATGCGGGGCGAGGACCCAGATGCCGGCTTGGCCTTGGCAGCCTGGTGCTTGGTGGGGGTGAGGGTAAGCCAGTCATCAAATCGACTGCCCCTCCTTGGCTCTGCGCGTGCTCTTTGGTACCTTCCCGTCCTACATGCACGCAAGCTTCCGCGTGGTTTGGGGGAATTGTCGAACCTAAAAGAAAATGATAAAATCGGAGGTGACGCAAGGTTATTTGACACATTGTGATTCCAAATTAGCAGTCCGAGGTCACTTCGATAACGAGGTGCATCCTCTCAAGGGTGTTGCGCTGTGCCTGCAAGTTTGTTGAAGCTGGAGCGGGGACAGCATGGGAAGCTGTGCTTTCGCGCCGCTGGATCTGACGTAAAGAGTCCATACCTTTCTTAGCGGATGTCTTGGCATCTTGACCCCTCGAGCAAGTCCCAAGAGGCCGCCAGGCGACTCGAGATAACCACCAACTTGGACCCATTCTCTCCTTTCTGAGAGCTGAGAGGGCGCTGCCAAAACGAGGCTGTGTAACCCGTTTGTTTGCTCACTTCATTTTTCTCGGCCAAACCCCGCTTCACGCAAAGCGCATCTCCCTCTGCGCCCAACCTCGCTCAGGGTCAAACCTAACAATTTGACCATCGTCCTGCATCTCCACACCGACCGCTTTAACCATGACAGGCTTCAGCGTTGGCAGTGGCAGCATGCTGCTGGTCCTTGCCATCGTCCTCATTGTTCTTCCCGGAAGAGCTGCTGCGTTCGGTGCTGGCAACATCCCCTCCATTGCCCAGGTCGAGGGGCACAATTGGAGACACGGAGGTTTGTAAACAAATGGTAGCTGCTCGTAGTCTACATGCTCACACTGCGTAATATGTAGACATCGAGGATGTGCTCAAGACCCTTGCCTTCATCCATGGCAAGAAATGGACTTCCATGCTCGTCTCTCGCACCTATTTTGGCAACTGGCTCCGAGACTACTCGCAGGCTGTTGACGTCGGCAGTCTGAAGGGAGTCAACGCCGCTACCATTCGGATTCTTGTTCGTTGCCGAAATCAAGATGCATCACCGCTGCCGCGATACTGACCACCCTTTTTTCTTCTTCAGGTTTGGGTGCTCTCCTTCCTGGCCAACGGCTACGCCACTGAGGAGTTCGAGGTCACCGAGGAGCGCCTAGGTGTCTATCGGCCCGAGGAGCACATTGACAACCCACTTGGATATGCCGATGGCACAGATGCCCGCAAGCTGGATCCGAGACTGCGAGGCCCGGTCGACCCCCGGGAGCTCCAGGTAGATCCTCGTACTGGCATGAAGAATTATATCGCCAATGAGGCTGGTGGCTGGGCAACCAGTGCCGGCTATTTGCGCTTCAGCTTTGCTCGCAGTATTCACTTTGGTCGCGTTTATACCAGCGGTGCCAATGGCACATCTGGAAAAGAAGCCGACCTCTGCGAGGCACTCCGATGCCTCGGCCAAGCCCTGCACTGCATGGAGGTAAGGCATTCGAATGCCCTTGATGCAATTCTGAAGCACACAGCTCACAGTTCTTGAATAGGATTTCAGTGCTCACAGCAACTACTGCGAGCTTGCTCTAATTGAGCTCGGCCATCGCCAAGTCTTCCCTCACTGCGGCACCTCTACCGAGATCAACCTCAACGGGAAGAGGGTTTACCCCCTGGTCACAGGTCAGCCAATATTGAAAAACAAAGCTCAACATGGCTGTGCTGACAATGTATAAAGGAACCTTTGGAGCTGTTGACTTCTTGCACTCGGTTCTCGGGTATGTATGCTACACTATATTACTCGAGAAATCATGTTAACATGTCAACAGAGAGGCAACCGACCACTTTACCCAGTCTGAAGTTGACGAGATGAACATCGCTCTCAAGAACGCCGAGGAAGCCTCCAAGAATGCTACTAACAATCTTGGTATTAATGCCGGCGGACAACGTGGTCTCTTTGGGCCAGGCTCAGGGGGTGGTGGTACTGACTTTATCTCGTTGGTTTCCCAGCTCCCTGGGGTCGGTGACGGGTACGCTGCCCAAGCCAGGAACCTGAAGGCTGCCTCGGCTGCCCAAGAGCAGGAGAATGCGAGGGCCAGCGCCAACCCCAACCAGGTTCCTGGCATGAGCCCGAACTTTGACCCGGTCAAGGTGGCTGGACAGATCTATCCCATCTTGGAGTTCCGTGACAAAATTGTCAGGGCCATCAGCAACATGATCTCCAAGATCCCCGGCTTGGAGAACCTCCTGGAGCATATTACCGAGACATTGACAGCTTTTATTTTCGGTCTGCTAGCGCCATTCGTCCGGCCCATCATCAATCAGGTCTCCAAGGCCTTGAAGGACGGGTCGTCGGGTATCATCAAGTCCAGCGCTGACCAGCAGCTCGAGCCATGGAAAAACCCCAGCTGTGACAACCCCACGCACTCGATGCTTTCCAAGGATCATTTTACTAATGTCCTCAACTCCTGCGCGGGCCGGATCGCTGCCAAAATTCTTGAATATGTTGTTCCGTACGTGCGGCTCCTTTCCGTTCATCATGGTCGACTCGTGATCTTGACTAATATCATTGACTGGACTACAGCCGCGTTGTTTTTGCTTGGGAAAACCCCGGTGTGCCCGTGAACGAAGTCGTCGACGATGTGCTTCGCGCGTTCCATCACCCCGCCGCCCGCGACGAGCGCATCCAGATTCAGCGAGAGATGTTCGAAACGGTTCGCACCTGGGTCAACGAGTCATCCCACCGCCATGAGCTTGACCGCATGCTGTCGTCCGAGTCTGTGAAGGCCGGCCACAACCATATCCTGAGCAAAGCGGCGGCCGCCAGCGGCAGCCGATCAGTCGAAGGTGGTGGTCACTCATGCCACGATGGCGGACACGGCAAGCCCGCTGGCTCCCTCTGGTCCCAGCTCCAGACGTCCCGCGACCTGTCAAGCTCGCCAACGCCGGCTGCCTCACACTCCCAGTCCGGCGCCTCCGGATACGGAGCCGCGCAGAGCTACAGCGGCCAGGCCCCCCCTCAGCACTATGGAGGCGGATACCCTGGTCAACCCCAGCCAGTTTATGGCCAACCCCAGCAGCCACAATGGCAGGGTGGAGGAGGGCAATATCAGCAGCCCCCGCAACACCAGCAACCCCCGCAGCAGTACGGCGGTCCTGGATATGGAGGCTCCCCGGGGCCGTATCAAGGATACGGTGGCCCGCAGCAGCAGCAGCAGCAGCAGCAGCCACCCTATGGCCAACAGCAGCCGCCGTATGGTCAACAGCCGCCGCCATCTTGGGGTCAGCACCCGCGGTATTAACCGCCTTGGCTCAATCCTATCATGGGGGGGATATGTGGCACGTCAAATCAGACTTTCTCTTTGCATATGTGAGCGAGGAAGATATCTTTTCTATTTTGAGATAGCTACCTATACTTAAGTAAGCAAGTCTGGCAAGGTACTTATGTTAGGGGTTTTACTGCTGAGTGGAGATGACGGATAAGGGTATTCCAGGGGAAGGGGAAGAGGATGGCTAGAGTCTCCTTTCCCCGTTTCAGTTGATGATTTTCCATGGACAAGCAAGACCACCCCAAAAAATGAGCACACGTTTTGTTCCCTGCTGAAAGTATCTCGTTGAATCTCAATAGTGAATTTTACGTGGCTATATAATATTTGTTTATAGTTTATATTATGCACCTTATTCCTTGACGTTCTAATCATTTGAGCGCCAACCACCGGCAACTATCTTTTGGGGGGGGGGGGTTAAAAAAACCCCCAAAAAACCGAAACCCTGTTTTCACTCCTCTACCGAAATGGTTGAAGCATTTTAAACGCAATCTATACTTATTTAAATTATTCCTACCATGTTCTGTAGGCAAGCAGAGACAAGCGAGGGTGTGGTACTACTGGCTTGGTTACTGATCTGCACTTGCATCTAAAATCAAAGAACAACCGAAACATGACTGGATCAGCGAGCCGTAAAATGTGCCTGGACCCTCTAACGCTTCTTGCGCTGCTCGCTCTCTCTCGTATGTGTGTAGGTCTCTCTCCCTACATGTATCCAGAGCTATCGGTCCGGTTTCTCAGTGAGCACGCCTACCTGTATATATATATTGAGGAAGAGGATTTGTGACATCCGTGTGTGTATGTTTGGTTGGGGGCCAGCCCCTCCATGTTTTAAGATTCAGAAGAGCCTATGCTGCTGCCAGTCCCGGTTAGAGGACGTGTTGATGCAAGGAACACGTGGACCCGACGTCTGGTTGTTGCAGACGATGCAGCCGCAGCCGTACTGGTACCGGGGCTTTCCGGCCGCTACCCGCTGGTCGCACACCGAGCACTGGCACAAGCCTCTGGCGAGCCTCTCCCCGCGGCGTATGGCCTTGATCTCGTCCAGCTTGGCGAAGTCTCTGTATTTCCAGGCCTTCAACTCCTCACCGATCAGGTGCTCCTTGGTGCCCCACGGGCGCAGAGTGCAATGGCAGCCGGGCGTGATATTGCCCATGTTGTCGGTGTTTTGGGGTTGGTTAGGTAGTCGGTTTGTTGTTGCTGTTGCTGTTGTTGTTGTTGTTGTGCTAAACGTACCTGTCCAAGACGAGGAGTTGGTCGTCGGTTTTTGCTGAACAAACTTGTTTTATGATTTTGGGCTAAAACAAACGTGTTGTGCTGGCATCGTCTTCGTGCTTATATATTCATCTTTTCGTTCTAACACTCTCACCTACAACAAAGTGATACAGGCATCTAGCATAACTTTAGGTGTAGACAATAACATTGTTCCAACCCAAAAAAAACCCTTTCTGCTCCCTATCTTCTTTCTATTGTGACAATGTGACAATGCCCAACATAACAAAGCAGGCCCAATCTTCACAAAGCACCCCCTTTCAGAGCTTGATAATCCCTACCTACCTTTACCCGGTCCAGTTGAAAAGGAGCTCTTATTCTACACCGAACCTCACAAGTCCGCATCACCTGCTATTCGATGTCTTTCCCTGCTGAATTATCGTGGGTAAGTGTATCTTGAGGGTCAATGCCACGGATAAGACTGGAAGGAGCGTGTCAATAGACAGACAGATAACAGGTTGAAAAAATTATGTTTCTGGTGTGTAAAGTATATCTATGCATTCAGTAGTATCCCAACGCCGACCGCCATGCTTTTGTTATTCTCTTGTCCCCTTGGATGGATATGCTTCCGTCCCAAAACAGCAGATGCAGCCTCTACGTTTCCGCAATGCTATGCAGGAAAGAAAACAAAACAGAAACTGAACATTGGTGCCCAGTCCACAATTCCTGGCAAACCCTGATAAGAACACCAAAAAAGGGAGGGGAAATGGGAAAGAAACTAGCCATCCTCATATCAAATCGGTCATCTCCTCCCCGTCCTCCTGGGGTCTAGGGCCTCTGCCCTTCTAATATCTCGTATCTCCTTCGTGCCAAGGCTGCCGAGACCGCCTTCACTCCGGCGCTCCCAGCCGCCAAGCCGGACAACGAGGCATGTCGCGTTGTCGCCGTCGGCCGAGATCTCGGTGGCATACTCAACAACGTGCCGGGAGCCTTCCTCGGGGGTGCGAGCCTCCTTGATGACGTCGACGATCTCCTGGTCGCCAAGCGTACCACTGACGCCGTCGCTCATGAGCACGAGGAAGGAGTACTCTGCAGGGCCGAGGTCGACACGGGTGATATCGGGCTCGGCGGACACGCCGATACGCTTGCTCTGCATGTCGCCGAAAGCGCGGCTGTTGGCAAGGCCCTGGATGCGCTCCTCGCCGAACGAGTCGGTGACGAGCGACTCGGCGTAGCGTCGGAGGCGGCGCGATTCGATCGGCGACGACGGGTGGTGGTCGCTCGTTAGCGGGCGGGGGAGACCCGTGGATGTCTCGCAGAGAAGGATGCGCGTGTCGCCGACATGCGCGACTACCAAAGTGCTGTGCGCCGCCGGGTGCCAGAAGGGCGCCGGCGTGGGTGTCGAGATGAGAGCAATCGAGGCCGTCGAGCCGCCCTTAAAGCGCACCGATCCGCCAATTCCATGCCCCGATGGCGGGAGATGTGGACTGCCGAGTATCTCGTCACGGTTGAGCGGGAAGTCGGAGACATAAGGGTCGTCAGGGTCCGGCTTCCGAGCCTGTGCCGTGACAAAGTCAAGATCTGCCCGGAGGAAGGCGTAAGAAAGTACAGATTCCAGCGTGATAGGCTTCGACTCGTCCAACACGGCTGGCTCGTCTGGCGGCAGCGTCGAACCTCTTGGCCTTCGGGGCGCGGGCAAGCTAAAATAGCCAGGGCGGAAACGACGAAAGTAGCCTCCAACTGTGTTTTTATATTCTTGTAAAAGCTCTGTTTCCAGCCGGATTGCCTTGAGGGCATCCACGTTGGCTGGCACAGGCTCAAGCCCTTTCAGGGGCTCCATCTGGGCAGACTCGTCCTTTTCGGCGCCGACCTTGGTCCAGGCCGACTGCAATTTGTCCCGAACCTCTTGCTCGCTCTTCATCTCCACTTGATCTAGCGCCTCCTTTTTGCTCTTCATCGAACTGACAGTCGTTGCCATGACGGGAGCCGTGACTCCTGCCTGGGGTTCCGACATGGAATTGTATTTGCTCAGACTGCTCTTCAAATCAAAGTCGGTCGCGGCTTGCTCGATGTAGCCGTGCAGTTCATCACGAAGGAACTCACTGCACTGGCTTCCACCATGGCCATCAAACACAGCGAAGTAGAAGATCTGGGGGTCCCCAAACGCGCTATCGGCACTGGTGCTCTCTGACTTCGCCATCTGGCTGCGCACCAGACTGACGGGTGCCCGCTTTGCAAAGGCAGGCATCGAAACAGTCCCCGCCTGGTATGTGTCCTCGTTGTAACCCCGTTGGCCACGCAAGCTAGAGGCTCCGAAATGGTGCTTGGCGCTTCGAAGAGGTATGCGAACAACAGTCAGGTCGCGACTGGGCATGTTAGGCGGTACTACGGCAGGTGACGAGCCAGGCCCGGGCGTGTGAGGTGTCGAGGCATCGCGCGGGAGCTTGTGATGGGGGCCGCTAGAGGACCGTGAATCGGGGTGTAGGGAGGACGACGGGAGGTGCGTTACAAAGTAGTTATGGAAGTTCCGGCGAGACGACGGAGGGTAGCAGTCGTGGAGTGCCAGAGCGGCTTCGTGGCGTGCCAGAGTCGCGGGTCGGAGAATTTGCGCACGCAGATGGCGGCGTGCTGTTGCGATTCGCATCGCGCGGGCACCCGACATGGTGACACCCTTGAGTTGAGGCTGCTGTTGCTCGCTGCCATGGAAGAAAGTCGCGACGTAGCCCATCAATGCGTCCAGGAGCGTTATCGGCTGCCGTCCAATGGCCGTTGAGACAGCTTCGCCCAACGTCTTGGCCGGAATCAACGAAGCCATTGCCACGGTAAATGACGCTATTGCGTTGAAACGCCCTCAAGCGCAATTCCCCGGCCAGATAAACAGAACACTGGTATTGCGATCACGGAATTGGCGGCCATGGGCACGAAAAGATGGGCGGCCGACAGTGACGAGCTGAGGATGAGGCTGACGTAGCCTGAATTTGGCTGTTGGGGGATCGGGTTTCGAGGGGAGCTTGCAAGCCTCCCCACCAAAAATAGAGATCGAGGCGTTGATCGACTCCGGGCTCAGGACTCCCAGCTGCGATTGGTGCGAAGCAAGAACATCTAGACGGCCCGAAAAAGCTGGGTCTTGAAGGAGCTGTTAGTCATAGAATACGCAGGGCTATTTTGGCATCATAAAATATTTGACCAGTCTCTTTAAAATCAGAAAAAATTGATACCTAACAGGCATTCTGAGTGTAGATTTGCAGGGAAGAAACGTTGAGGTCATGTTAGCGCCAGCTCCACTGGCTGTCAAAACCCCTGTAGACGCCGCAATGCAATGGCGACATGGGTTGGTTCAGTAGGTTCGGCCCACGTCATTACAAGTTGCGATGGATCTTATGGGGTACAGAATAAGTGCATAATCTGCTGTGGAGTACGCCTGTTTTCTGTAGTGCTCGGCCTCCTTCACTAACTTTATTGCCAAACCCAGCCGCGGTCTAGGAAGCCCTTCTCACGCCTCAGCCAGTGAAATAAGGGCATACTTCAAATGTCATACTACATCTAAAGAACGTAATAGCTGCCAATTACTGTTTAAATTCATCTTTAGCGATATAAGTATGCAGGCTCACCAAGCACATTACATGTTCCTAAAATCCGGCCGGTTCATTGCCCCTTGTGGCTGACAAAGCACCCAGATTCGAGTTACACGCGTATATCCAGTTTACAGGGGTAAATTTGTCTATGATGGACTTGAATGCCGACTGATATTGTGCATTGAGTGTTAGTGAAATACGCTATGCAGACCAGCATCTTCAATACATGGGAAGATACCTACCAGCGTACAGATACTTGTATCTCCGTCCAAATGCTTCCCTTCTGCTCGGCATCCGGGGATTGTCATGATGCGGTCGTTATATACGACTCTAACGAAGTATTCCTCAAGCCCTTGTGTCTCTTGCGTCATGAGTTGCTTCGCTACTCGTCTCTCATTTTCACACGGCCTGCCCGCGTCCCTCTGGCTTGATAGTAAGCTAGTGGTAGCAGACTTCCATAGCCACCGCCCCCCAATGTCATCCCCTTTTGGAGAAGGGGCTCGTTTCTTGCGAAATAGTTCGAAGCTGATGTGGCTGGTGAAGGGCGGCCACTTCTCACAGCCATCAAGACAGCCAAGGCTTGCTAGCACTCTGCCAATCGTGGTGTCGTGGCAGCCCAATAGGGATAGCCTGGGCGGTGCGTTCGATTGAGCGTTAGGGCTTTGAGACATAGGCTGTCTTCGATTCCACTCTGCTTGATCCACCATTTTCAAGACTATGCCTCCCATTAACTGACCTGTACCAAGCATTCGTAGTTCACGAGACACACCATAACCGCCAAACTTCTCGCTTAATACGATATGGTCGATGGCTTTGCGCACGCGTTCGTCGTAGAATTCGTCGGGAAGCCGGGTGTCAGGTCCATGGGCAAGTGTTGCATTGATGGAGTCCATGACAGCTGACAGAGGGGGCTGAGAGTCTACTGTTAGGGCTTTATTGCTAGGCATCCATTTGCCGAGCTTCTTGGACAGATAGTTCATGTCATCGCTTTCATTCCACTTCGTTGCAGCGGCCTGGGAGAAGTCTCTTGCGAGCTCTGCGAGCCTAGCACAGTGTCTTTTGCTTGGCAGTAGCGTTTCGTCCGCCCGAGAGCGCACGGCAATATCCCAGGGAGTCCCCGTCTGGTTCGTACCCGAAGGATAAAGGCCATGTAATATCTGCTGCACCGACTCGACTACCCGAGGTATCTCGGTTGTTCGGGCATAGACCATTTTGGCATCATTGAGATGCTTCGGCAACTTCTAAGAGTCAGCTAGGTCACGGACTCTTCGCGTTGGGGTCATGTCGGGATATTACCAAGCATAGCTGATCGACATAGACTCTACGTAACCATTTGCCAAAGGCGAGGGTGGTTTCCCGTCCTTTGTCAGTAAGCTCTCCGGGCATGCTAAGACGCTATCAGAATGGAGTCTCAGAGTCACATTCAGAAACGAGCCGGGCCTTGCACACCACATATTACTACTGGTTTCGCCACCTGGCCCCTGTGCTGGAATCGATTGTCCGTCAGGCCCAGATGTCTCTAGGCGTCTCTTCCAAGGCATGGTTTCCCACTTGGAGCCGTCTTGAGCAGACATGACAGCCTGACTGAATCGCTGAGCCGCGCTGCAATATGGCCAGTCTGCAACTGTTAGCGATCAAGTGCAGGCTTGCTTCAGCTATAACTCACTTACGGGGTGACAGTCCAGTCTATGCCGAGTGCAAAATCAGTACAGCAACGAAAAATCAAAGAACCGCACCGACATACATTCTGGAAGCGGGGCTGTATCGGGGTTCGTTCGCCATGACGTACGAGCTGATTCCCCAACACGGTCAGATTTATGGGCGCCCGACGGATTCAGGTACATATCAGGGAGAACGAACAATCTGCACTTGCTCAAAATCTAGCCCGTCTGGACAAGCCGCGACCACTATCGCGCGAGGAATTGTCATCATGGCGCCCTAAGGCCAAGGTTAGAAACAGCTGGGCACAGATCGGGCGAGTTGGTCTGGCGGTTTGATGGGTTGGTAAAATGGTCAGGAGGCTTTTAATATTATCATGTTTTGTAAAGGGACGCAGTGCATTAATATGCTAATAATTGCCCAAATATGCCAGCACTAGGCAGAAGTGAGGCTTAAATATAGGAAAGCTACTCGCTGGCTAGGCAGGGCAGGCCAGGGTAGGCACTCAGATATTACCAGGTTGGCAACATTGCTGTAAGAATCAACCTCGCGATGGGAGCCTGAGTGTGGGGCTCTAATTGGCGACATAGGTTTGTACACACAGTGGGGCTCACCCCACATCATGCCAAGGTGAGCTGCTTGGTTGCAGCCTGACAGTTTCCTCTTTCCTTCTCAGTACCCTTGATGCAAGCCATATCCATGCATGTCTTAAGCCCTGTCTGAAATTGAAGATTTCAGACCTCAGTTGTGTCTCAACCCGACGCAGCTCAGTTCGATTTCTTTTTTTTATCACGAACGAACCTAATGCCCTCTCTGAAACCTGTCGCCGACATCGCTGACGTCAACTGACCTCGGTTTTTATCACAACATATCAACCCGAAATAAAAGGCAATACATACCTCGCATCATACACAGCTGGTCTATAATACCTTGAGCTCTGCGTTGACGACTGTATTTTAATGTTTCGCTGGAGAGACCACTGTCAGAGCCGTCAAAATCAGTGCGAGGCAAGAGCCCGGAACAGTCCCGCTCTTGCAGCTGTGAACCAGGATACATCCCATCATCCCATAAGGCAGTCGAGATCCCTTGTTCCATTCCAGGGGCACCCTTTGATACATGGACGACTCGGCAGCCAGCCAGGATGCTGATCTGGCCGATGACTCTGCCAAAGCTCAACTCGACATTATCGAGGTTGTACCAGAGGGCGATTTGCTCTTGGACGTAACGTTCGAGACCTCGAAGGCGACTTTGAAAGCTGCTAGGAAAGCTGCCAGGCCGAGACCTGGTCGTCCAATTGCACAACCAGCTCTTAGACCCAAAGTCAGGCTAAGCTACAGAGTTGATCTTGCCACCCTCAAAGGGCACTCGAGATACTTCAGCAACTTACTCGGCGATACCAGGTTTTCTGAGGCAAGATCGATAGCAGAAGCCCTTGAGAAACTCTCCATACGGAAAGTGAAGCCCTCTGAGGCGGATGCCAAAGAACTTCCCGTGGTCAAAATCCACGAAGACGACGAGGCAGCACGAACAGCAGGGCG
The DNA here is from genome assembly GCA_033439775.1 of Podospora didyma. Taxonomy (NCBI): domain Eukaryota; kingdom Fungi; phylum Ascomycota; class Sordariomycetes; order Sordariales; family Podosporaceae; genus Podospora; species Podospora didyma. Next base: position 3,909,099 of record JAULSW010000003.1, read on the forward strand.
AGAGACTGCCTTTGAGGACCTCCTGAGGATTCTCCATGGAAAAGATGCCGTGACAAAGCCGACAATGCAATATCTCGCTACGCTGGCAGTCTTGGCTGACCGCTTTGATTGTACAGCGCCTGTGTCCAGGTATTTGACCCATGGCTTCAAGTATAAGTGGCCCGCCACGCAAGCACGGCTTTCCAAGGAGGATGGTCACGCTCTTTCCAGGCCTGCAGAAGAAACTCTCCGCCAAAAGATTCTTGTGGCTTGGCTGCTCGATCAGCCTTTGAAAATGCACACCGCCACCCGTGAACTCATCCTGTATGGTTCAAGAAAATGGAGTGTATCCTTTGACGAGGAAGAAGCCAGCACAGCCGGCGAACTCATCTGGGATCTGCCCGATGATCTGGAACGGGAGCTTCAGTATCGGCGCGAGTGTATCCTGAACACAATCGCTTCCATACAGCGCCATTTCCTTCAACTATACACGTCCCGCACGCGGCAGTGTAAGCTTGGCTACGAGTCAAGTTCAAGCTGCGACTCGTACCAGCTCGGTGAGATGGTCAAGTTCCTCGTCGGCCGTGACTTGCTTCAACTCGTCGACTTCTCGACCAACTCCTTTGGCGAGATCAAGGACCATTCCACGGTTGAAATAGGCCAAATCATCGTCACTTTGCGGCAATGCTCCGGCTACCAAATTGACAAGAACCACACAAACTGCGGTCTGAGGATCCGGCTCTTGCCAATCCTGGACTATATCCAATCAATGCTGTCGTCTAACATCATTTCCATTTCGAGGCCTACGTGGAAAAAGGACCGGGACTCCGTGTCGTGGTTCCCCAGTGAAGAAGTAGACGACCACAGTGAACCTACTGTCTTCCGCTTCACCCGCTCGACGGCGATGGACCAGCGCTTTCGATTCGAAGGAGCAATGGCAACAGACAGGCTGGCTAGGACGCTTTTTACGGCTGATCAGTGGGACTGGACTCCCGAGTATTGAAATCATGGATGAGGAACAAGAGCCGGCAACTTCAGCCAACGGTTCTTCGCCCAACCACAATTACTAGCGAAATGATAATGTTTGCCAATATACAGCTTGATATACTACACAAGGGCACTCCGACAGATGATGCGTCGTCGGCTCCTCCCCTCCCTGTCTCCCTCCCCCGTTTCTCTCCTTCTCCTTTCCCTGTGTCTTTGATTGTCACGCTGTAGAAGTGATGCGCAATTGTCGCGTTTCTATTCTCCTGATATTGTTTCCATTTGACTGAGTCGAACAAGCTAAGTTGGTATCTTTTTCAAAAAGAAAATCAGCCCCTTCTCTTCTATTATACCAGATTCGCTGCGATCAGGCAATCATTCCCCTTCAGGCGTGTTAGGCCGGGCACTGTTAAACATGGGCCTTTGAGGTGTGTGTGTTCACTGCCTTTGACTCGGCTATCTCTTCCCTTGACTGGCTTCCGGATGGAACAGGAGCCTCGTTTTCGCTGTCATGAGTCTTCGTCGCCTCTGTTTGGGTAAGGGGCGCCTTAGCCCTCATCAGTGGATAGTGTCCTTTGACCTCCCGATACCTCATGACGATGAACATGACGATGACGAAGATCCAGTACAGATTGTATGCAAGTACTGAGCCGTATGTTGCTGAATTAGTCCAACCCAGGATAGCATTGAAGAAACCCCAACCACTCCCACCGTTTAGAGTAGGACTGCAACACTAGCAAAAGCCGATTAGCTTGTGAGTGCCTTATGAAGAGCGCCATAGAAAATTCTTACATTGACATGCCAGACGGATTTATCGATATCATACGAACCAGGACCGTCACCAACCTCGGCAGCATCGCCCCCAACTGCATTGTTCCACTTCTGCGCTTCAAAGTACCATACGGCACGAGAAAACAGGCCAGCGGCGACAAGATAAAGGAGGCAAGTCGAAAATACGAGGAAAATCTGCAATCGTGTGGAAGAACCGCCCCTGTTTAATGGTCAGCAGCTACTCTCGCATGAGGGCGCAACCCAGTGGAACGAACTTGTATAGAATGTAGCCAACTACAGCCCCGACGAGTAGGCCCATAATGACAGGCAAAGGAACAGCCGAGGCGGGGGCCGAGAACGTTACTCCGGCAACGAAGACAATAGCTTCGATTCCCTCTCGGAGTACCGTGATGAAAGGCAGAATAAACATGGCGTACTTCTCAAAGAAGCGCTTAATGCTGCCTTTTGTGCTGCCAATTCTAATGGGTTCCTCCATGGCAACAGCAAGCTTGACACGCCATTTCTCTTGCATCTTGCCAATACGAAGAAGGGCGGCGCCAACAATGGTGATGATAATGGCTGCAATCAAGGAAAAGGCGCCTTCATAGTTGAGCTCGGTGCCCTCCCACTTGTTGGCGCCGGAGGTATAAAACACACCGATGACGGCACCGCCGACGGCGAAACAAATGAAGAAGCCTAATCCGGTGCCGAGCCAAACCTGGAACGCCTGTCAACAAGAATCGTTGGGATCTGGGGTTGAAAGGCATCTCACCTGCCACACCAGCTTCCTGTAGACTTGCGGGTCTCTGTTGGGGCCATCGAGGGTCTGCTTGAGAAAAGCCAGCAATACAGAGATGATGATGACGGTTTCTAGCGCCTCTCGAAAGACCACTAGAAAGATAGGCACGGAAAAAACGTCGACTGCCATCTTTGTTGATGGGAATCAAACGTGTGGCTCGCAACAGCTGGGGCGACGAAGGGATGGAGCAAGACGCGAGGTTGATTACCCCTCGGGTATATCAGCAGCGAGAGCTCCCGTCCAGGAAACGTCTGCAGAGTGCTAGCCAATTATTCGTCAGGTTAGACGAAGGAGGCTGTCGGGAGAGGAGTCGTCTGTCGCGGAAGGCACCCTTGTAAGTGACCCGCTATCAGTTGATCTGATAAACCCCATCAGATAATCAGAACTGACATGTGGGGGCCAGGGTGCAGAACAGCCGATCCCGGAATGTCGAGCGGCAAATCAGCTCCGAGACATCACCTACCTGCTTCGGAACACGCAAACGCAGGCAGGGATTGTGGGCGGGGTCTGAGAGACTGAAATCCACCTGGCTACACAGCATAGGTGGAAGCCAATAGTTCGGTGGAAATAGGGTCGCGATTCGACCAAAACTTGGGAGATGGTGGGTGGTTCTTACCTCATGCTAATCGGAAATCTAGAACTGAGGGAAGTTTCTACGGATTCTGGAGACGAAGAGCGACCCCGTTCTGTGCTGTCTCGGTATGTTTCATTTTTCATCCGTGCCTCGATCTTACCCGCCATATTTGCCTCTTCACTCCAATTGTTGAGAAGGAAGACTTCTGCAAGTATATATGTAGGTAGGCATCCATCGACGTTCATTCGACATTCATGAACTCTAGTACGTACCGCTTTCCGCTTTGACCTGTGTCCCTAATGCAGAAGGCACGCGATGAGGTGGGCCAGAGTTCGAGTTTGACAAGCGCAGGTGCGTCGTATGACACTCAAGCCACCTCAGACAAAACTACAAGTGTATCGAGCGAGCAGGGTTCTTGGCGAGAAAACTGAATGGAATCAATGGATAGTTCTTAGCGCTTCGAAGAGTCAAAGTCCTTTGCATTAATCAAGCTCGAATTGATTTCTCTAGCGCCAACAGCGTTTTTATATGTCTTCAAAAACCCGACGCTGTTTGGACTTTCCCAAACCCTACATTATAAAGTACCCTCTCTGCTGGACGAGATGTCTTCTGTCGACTCCCCTTTATGTTGTTGCCTCGCTCTTCCCCGCCAAAACTCCACTCTGCTGGCCAAGCTTTCCCAGTGAAGATAAGTACGATACAAGCTTTTTGTCTGGGCGCCTTGGCTGCTTCTTCGTCTGCAGATCTAGGCCCTGTCCGGCAGTTACCGTATGTGTGCATTCGACATTGAGGGGTCTTATCCATGCGAAGCAAGACCATGTTGACTGCAAAGACTCATGTCCTTCTTCACCTGGCCAGCGGCCATCAACGCAAAATCCCGCAACAGTCATGGGAGCAAAGTTTGTCCTCGGGGGAATGAAGCTCTTTCCATTTTGCGCCATGACTGCAGATAGTCACAGTTTACTCATGGCTGCTTAGGGTCGAGCTGAGACACTACCCGTCATCGAAACGGGCCCTCTCTTCCGTCCGACTCGTTCTTTTCTTTCACTTGCATGCAACAAGGAGTGAGGTCCCGCAATCATCCCAAGTCCCGGCCAATCACGACGCTCTTCTCACCCCGCGATCAGATAACTAATTGTCACACGGGGGGCCGCCCATTGATCCTATTGGCTGCCCATCAATCTGATTGATTGATAAAGATTATTTCCGAACACCTGCTCGTCTCTGGGCACCCTGTCCCGTCCCTTGTCTTTCTCGCAGCTCGTACGATCCTCTCCGTTCTCGGCGGGGCATTTGCCTGTCCCGAGCCTGGCGTTGTTCAATTCTTGCGGAGGGCGGGTTGCAGGGGTAGTCGAGGAGCTACGACCCATCTGCCGCCTGGGTCACTCATCATAATAACTCCTCGGCAGCAGCGTTAGGGTCACATATCCGGAAAGTGCGTCTAAGTCCACTTTGAATACCGACCGAGCTTGGACTTCACACGGTCGTGAGCTCATAACAGGAGATGGCTTCTTCCTTGGTTTGCCTGTTGGGCTCTCTCGCCATTGCCAGTGCTAGCACAGTCAAATATGACTTTGAGATTGGCTGGGTCACAGCCAACCCCGATGGCCTGGCAGACAGGCCTACAATTGGTATCAACGGCCAGTGGCCCATCCCCAAGATCGAGGCCAATGTCGGAGATCAACTCATTGTCAACGTTCTCAATTCTTTGGGGAACCAATCCACGTCGCTTCACTTCCACGGTCTCTACATGAATGGGTCAACTCACATGGATGGGCCTGCTCAGGTCACCCAATGTGCAATCCAGCCAGGGTCTCGCTTTACCTACAACTTCACGGTATGTTATACCATTCATTGCCAGCCGTTGCTCGCTGGAGAGATCTAACACTCTCGAATTACTAGATCTCCCAACCCGGAACGTACTGGTATCATTCTCACACCCATGGCCAATACCCGGACGGCCTCAGAGGGCCGCTGATCATCCACGATCCCGAATCTCCTTTTAAGGATCGTTATGACGAGGAAATGGTGCTGACTGTTTCTGACTGGTATCACGATCAAATGCCTGGCCTCCTGTCTTTTTTCATCAGCAAGGTCAACCCGACGGGAGCCGAACCAGTGCCCAACTCGGCTTTACTCAACGAAACCCAGGACCTGCGGGTGCCGGTTGAGCCAGGGAAAACATATCTTTTTCGGATGATTAACATCGGTGCCTTTGCGGGCCAGTACATTTGGTTCGAAAGCCACAACATGACCATCATAGAAGTGGATGGCGTATATACCCAACCCGCCGAGGCGGAAAGGATCTATCTCTCTGCTGCCCAGCGCTGCAGCTTCCTCCTCACAACCAGAAACGACACGTCAGAGAATTTTGCTATCAATGCAAACATGGATATCGTGAGCTTCTCCTGGCGATTTCTGTGCCTCAAAACTCTAGCTAATATGACTAGACCTTGTTTGATCAACTTCCAGGCGACCTGAACTGGAATGTAACGGGATGGCTCGTTTACGACTCTGCAAAGCCTTTGCCTATTCCCACCGAATTAGAAAGCGATGTCTACGATGAATTTGACGATATGACTCTCGTCCCGTGGGATAATCAAGCACTCCTCGGCGAGCCTGACCAAAGTATTTCACTGGATGTCATCATGGATAATCTCAATGACGGCGCCAACTAGTTAGTCATTTCTGTTTGTCATGATGGAAAGGAACTTGCTGACTGTTGTAGTGCTTTTTTCAACAATATTACTTATGTCGCCCCCAAAGTTCCTACGCTTTTCACGGTTCTGACCTCGGGCGACCTGGTCAGCAACTCAGCCATATACGGCGAATATACACACCCCTTCGTTTTAGAGAAGGACCAAATTGTCGAAATCATAGTGAACAACATCGACCCAGGAAAACATCCGTTTCACTTGCACGGGCACAACTTCCAGGCAGTGTGGCGCTCTGAAGAAGAGGCTGGAACGTTTCAAGACTCAGGCGTCACGTCCGACAATTTTACCCAGGTCCCCATGAGACGCGACACCGTGGTGCTGTTCCCCAATGGCAATGTTGTCTTGCGTTTCAAGGCCGACAACCCAGGCGTCTGGCTCTTCCACTGTCATATCGAATGGCACGTTCAGTCTGGTCTGATGGCCACATTTGTCGAAGCGCCTCTCGAATTGCAACAAACCCTTGCCGTCCCCAAAGACCACTACGACGCTTGCGACGCAGGAAAGGTCCCTACCCAGGGAAATGCTGCAGGCAACACCGTCAACCTATTCGATTTGTCTGGACAGAACGTTCCGCCTGGTCCGCTTCCCGAAGGGTCCGTTATTTTTCTTTTATCAGTCGTCCCTTTGCTCACCCATTTCCCTGATAGTTTAAGTTCTATTTCGTTCGAGGATGTAACTGACGTCAAACTATTTCGCAGCTTTACCACCCGGGGCAAGGTCGCGATGGCGTTCAGCGTGCTCACCGGCCTGATCGGCGTAGCCGTCGTGGCCTGGTACGGGTTCGCAGGTGAGGGACCATTGCCTGACAACAAAGCCGTTGATGGTGGAGGAGTTCTAGGGCCTGCGCCTGCTGCAGCGGCGCCGGCAGCGGCACCGCCTCAGTCGGTGGGTACTGGTGGAGGGATAAGCCACGGTACATTAGTCGGGGCAGGGAAGTGAGAGGTTTAAGAGCTTTCCCAGTTATTTCTTTCCTACCTCCCAATAAGCCCTATATGCAGAAGAAGGAAATCGAAAGCAAGGCTAGATTGTGCTCGCTCCAATATTAGTTGAGGGCTGAGGGGTTGAGATGTGTGGTTCTGGTTGCTGCTGATATACCTCTGAATGATTGTGACTACCTTACTTACCAACGGCGGATTCAAAACAGAAAATAGACAATGGGAAACAACTAACAGTGTCTTAACTGGCTTGGAAATGCTTTTAATGATACAGGTATTACAACCAAGAAACCAGCTCGGCATTGGATAGGAGTCCTATCTCTTGTCTCACAGCCACGATGTAACCTTGCCTCTCATCCACTTCCAAATACTCCGTGTTAACCTGGACTCTTTTGGTGCTTTTTCCTCGCCAAATCAGGAATAGCAATTTCGTAAGCCTCGGATGTTTATGGAGACTAACACGCTTATTTCTTCAGAAACAAACAGCTCGAGATAACGATGAGCATCTAACATAAATCAGTACCCACTACCTACCAACCTTACCTATCCAACAACCTACTGGCATATACAAATCAGGTGTGAACAATCTTAAAATCCTTCACTCCCTCCACCCAGACCCTCACCAGCTCCATCCACGACTCCATTATTCGCAGTACTAGTTAACACAAATAAAACGCGCACTCCTTCGCCAACAAAGCAATTGCAAGAAAAAGGCCTTGTGGCGCAACGGTAGCGGTATGCACACCATCTCCTTCAACTGCTACATATGGAGTAGGTACTAACAAACTCCAACAGCGTTCGCCTCCAGAGCGAAAGGTTATCCGTTCAAATCGGGTCAGGGTCAAACAAACCATCATACTCTTTTTTGGGCCCCGGGGTTGGGGGTTGGGGGTTGGTGGTTGGTTTTTGAATTTTTAGCGTGGGTCGAAGTGATGGCGACGTAATTAAGCTCACAGAAATCAGCTCTTATCTACTGCTTCCCCAACTCAGTTCCCTCTCCAACTGCTCTTACACAGCACCTACTTGACTATATGACGAATAAACAGTTGTTTGTCAATTACACCATATTCCAATCAAATAACGGGTTAGGAGTCATAGCCATTCAAAGAAGGTTAGCATCTGAACCATACGTCAATACTCACTCAGCTAGGTGTCTACGCTTCTGCTAGCACGGCTGCAAGTAAAGCAGAGGAATCAGAGTGCAAACGAGACAGATCCATGTGTTCCGTGACGAACGCCAACAACTATAGTGAAAGCAAAGGTACCAAGGTGGTTGTAGTTCTCTACATTTGATAAATGATCGAGCTATAAGAAAATAAAAGAGGAATAAAAACTCCCCAAACCAATGATTCTAGTAGGTAGACCTTTCCTAAAAGACCAAAAAAGAAAGCCCAAGAAAAGCTCCAGAATCATGCTATGGTTGTATAAGAGTGTTGTTACCCAAGTTGTAAGAAGAATAAGAAAACCCAGAAGAAAAATACATAATGGTACAGGATAACAAATTTCTATTGACACGAGACATAGTAATGTCATCCCTCTTCCCCTCTGCTGTTGTCCAAGTCTTCCTCGTCAGGTCATGAAATTCAACATTCGTTTCTGTGTTATGTGTATGCGTAAGTGTGTGGTAAGTTGTATTTAGCGTCACCTAGGACTCAGACTTCCTCCGAGGTTGCTGCTGCGGCTGAGGCCTTGCTGCCCTCGCCTTAGAGCGCGGAGCTCGTCCTCCATCTTGCGACGTTTAGCTTGTTCCTCCTACATGACACGTTAGCGGCTGTCAGTGCTAGGGCAGATAAAGTTGCGGTACTAACCCTGAGCTCCTCTTGAAACTTCTTCCTCTCCTCCTTCATCGTCGCCCTGAACTGCTCGCTGAGCATGGTAGCCCCAGCCCTAGAAGATGAACCGGCGCTACCACCGGCGCCGCCTGCCGGGCTACCAACAGGAACCTTGAGGCGCTCAGCATCAAGCTGCTCTTTGAGGCGGGCAACCTCAGTGTCGAGCCTGTCGCGCAGGGCTTTGATCTCGGCATCTTGGTTTGTCTTGGCAGCCAATGCATCGTCGAGTTTGGATTCGAGGTCGAGTTTCTCCTTCTCAGCCGTGATAGACTCCTTGGTGATGTCCTCAAGATCCTTAAGGGTGTTTTCGAGCTCAGTTCGGAGCTTTGCGATCTGCGCATTGAGCTCGACAGACTCGGATGTTTTTGAGAGGGCGGCAACCTCGGCTGCGCGCTGCTTCCGTGACCCGTACGCGCCGTCAAGTTCGGCTTTGGCAAAGGTCAACTCCGTCTTAAGTTCGATGACCATCACGTTCATGCGGTCAAGTTCTTCGTCCTTCTCCTTAATGTCATTAAGAAGCTTCTCGGCAGAGGCCTCAGCCACCGCCCGGGCTTCTGCAGCCTGGTTGAGTTGCGTTTTAAGACTGGATAGGCTCGTTTCGGCGTCAGCAAGACGGGTTTGAACCTCCTGGTTGCTCGTCTCGAGAGCGGCGATGGCTGAATTGCGTTCCTTGAGCTGCTCCTGCACACTTCTGGACGAGGAGGCCGTTGCCGATTCGTTTGCGAGGCTCGTCTTTTGAAGCGTGTCCATATCATCCAGCGCCTTGGCGAGCTTCTCCATGGCTTCACTGGCCGCTCGCTCGCTATCGTTGAGAAGGATCCGTGTATTCTCTAGTTCGTCTGTCTTCGCCCTCAACTCCTGATCTTTCTCTGATCCAGTCTTGTTGTTTAGCTCGCGTTGCTGTTTGATTTGTCTCTTGAGGACAGATTTCTGTTCTCTCAGGCTCGTTGCTTGCGCGTATAGCCACTGGACTTTGGTAGAAAATGACTGGAGTGTGTAAGGCTCGTTAAGATTTCCGATTTCATCGCCGAACATGTCTTCATGTTCATCATCGTCCGCTAGCCCCTGTTCAGATCGTGTCTTTCTCCGTGAGGTTTTCCGTTCCTGGATCTCGGCATACCCTGTCTGAATGATATCCCAGAGCCCCATGAGGATTGCATCAACTTGCTCGATGTTTTGTCTGTTGTTTGAAGTAGACGAGGAAAGTTCCGCTGCCCGAGACAGCTCAGATCCAATCATTTCAAGCGCGTTTTCGATGGAGTCCAGCTGCCCGTTAAGAGTCTTATCAGATGACGGCTGGCTGAGATTTGATCGCTGGAGCATGTTTCCAACCTGTCGGCTCAGTGCCACAATCCGCGCTTCGGCCAGAGAAAGAGCAGCAGCGTTTGTGGCAGCAACTGCGGCAGCGGCAGCAGCATCACCAACCTTTTCAGTCTCCTTTGAGGCATCTGTCAAAAATAACTTCTGCTCTTGGAGCACCGTGGCGAGGCCTCGTTGGAGGTATTCGACTTGGTTTTTGAGCGTTTCACCGGATCCTACTGCAATTCCCGGAACGGCGTAGCCGCCGTTCTTGGCTGGGTTGAATGTGACGACAACTTCCCTCAGCCTGCTGTTGAGAATCTCCAGCTTCTGTTCCATGTCGGCTATAGTTCTTAGTCGACCTGAGTTTTGTTCTCGAAGTTCTTCAGCCTCAGTGCCGAGTTGTTCCTCCGCAGCCCTGAGGCGTGTGTTTTCGTCTTTTAGCTGCTCCTCTACTGTCCCTGACTGGCTGTTCCCTTCGGTGAGCTGTTTCTCTACTGTTTTGAGCCGAATGTTTTCGTCCTGCAGCTCCTCCTCTGCTCTAATCAGCCGTGAATTCTCGTCTCGAAGCTGCTGTTCCACTGCTTGCAGCCGTACAACCTCGGCCTTGATGCGGTCCATCTCGCCCCTGAGCTGATTGTTCTCCCGTACCGGAGATTTGATGGGTATTTCGAGTGTGTTTTTGCGTGGGCGACCAAACTGTCCGTCCATCTGATCGAGGGGTAGGTAAAGACTCCTATCGTCAAAGTCGGTGTCATCAGTGGGGAACTCCATGCTGTTGCGTGCGTTTGAGTAAGTATAGAGGCTCTCGGGGCTCCCCGGAATGCCGTTTAGCATAGGCTGTGTCTGCCCAGCCTTCTTCGTCTTGGCCCGATGCGTCATCTGCAGGATTCCGGCCGTGTGTTGCAGGAGACGTCTTTGAGGTTCCACTAGGCGCTTCTCGAGTGTAAAAAGCTCTGTGGCAAGCTCCTCGCAGCGGCGTTCACTCGCCTGTCTCTCCACCTCGGCGTCCCGGACAGAGTCGGTGACGCGATTTCCAAGCAAACTCCGTCTCTTTCCTTCCGGCTTAGTCGGCGAGTAAAGTCGGGCCATTGATATGGCGGCGTCGCGGTATTTTGACTGTATGGCGAGATTCGTGCGGGCTTGCTCGACGCGCATCGTCAGCGACTGGATCTGTTTCTTAAGGTCGTCGACCTCCTCTTGAGATAAGATCTCGAATGTCTTGCTGTCTGACAAAGCAGTCTCGGTCAGAAGGTGGACCTGTATCGGGTCTTTCAAGTCGACGAGGGCTGAGCTTTGTGTTCGGGTTGTATTCAACTGGAGACAATGAGTGGTTAGCTAAGGTGCATCGCACAACGCCCCACAGCGCACAAAGGAGTTCAGGTCGTACTGGATTATAACGTGGCCTCTCAGGCTCAAATCCGGTGATAATGTCCTTCCTGTAGCCTTCGACCAGAGCCTTTCCGGATGGTCCTATCCTCGGCGGCGGTGGCTGGACGGCCGGGGCGGGAAACCGCCCCCCAGCCGTGGAGGAGAAGCCATCTCCTCCTTTCCGTGTCGCGGCCCCGTTCATGGTGTGTATGGGAGTCGCAGCGAATCGACGTTGATGCTAATAATCAGTCGTCCAAGACATTATCCCAAGAAAGAAAAGTTCGAATCCAAAATGCCCTCTCTGTTCGAGTCCCTGTATGCCCCCAGCGCCGTCCTTTCCAAGAAAATCGAGTATGTGGTAGAAGAGGCTACCGGGCCATGCGTCGACCGAGGCTTTGAAGGCGTGCCCGAAGGGATGCGATGTGGTTTGATTTCAGGTTTATTTATTTACTCGGCCAATTGACCATCTGCGACAAGTCACCAAAAAAAGGCGCCCAAAAAGAGATGGCCAAATCCAGAGTAGCGGGCAAAATGCAGGGAGCAAATCCAAAAAAGGGAGAGCGGTGCTATGCATAGGCCATCGCGCGCGAACGGTGGATCGCCGTGGTGATTTAGTAGGACGTTAAAGTTGAGGTGGGAGTTTATTCTTGAGGTGGGATTTGAGCAAATGGGCCAAAGGAGAGAGGCCTGCCTCTCAGGTCTTGTCTAGTGCCAAGCAGTAGTTCTTTCCCTGGTCGGGAGGTCGGCCACAAAGAACGCGATCGCATGACGCCCACCCACAGGCAGGCGGGATGCGACCGAAGGGCAAAAGGCGGAGGCAGTGAAATCAGTACCGCCCCATTTGGCGCCCCCTTCCCGTCCCCTAAACAGAAACTGGCGCTGGGACAGGGGGCCTTCTGCCCAGCTGGACTAAGCCGATCCGGGGCATTGGGAGCCATTGCGACTGGCATTTGTCGCCCCTTTCCGACCGACTCGACAGACAAGCGAGCAAGCTGTATGGGAGGGCGCGTATTTTTAGACAGCATCCATTTTGGTGAAGAACCACATTTTCTTCTCAGCCGTCCGATATCCAGCATATCTTTAGACATATTCCTGTCGAAGGGCCTGTAACAAATTCGTTACGCAGAAACGCAGTCTAGCTGGGTAGCTAGCTCGCATCCTACGGGTCTGTTCTTCCTGGCGAGTTTGCACAATGTGGCGAGACACAAACACGATACGGTCATGTGGGGTGGCCGTTTCAACCTACCCTCGAGGCCAGACAACCATGAGTTTACACTACACGTGTAGTAGGTTGTCGGGGAGAGTTGGCCTTTCTCTTAACTACTGTCTCTTTGACGTTCGGCGATCACCCGAATACACAGCCCGCTTTTGAAAGGCATTATATGCTTCGGGCTTCCTTCAGCCGGGCTAGCTGTGTGTAGGGCAAACACAGTGATGTTGAACACGGGGTTGACCCTTGCTACCATTCTTTCATCGTGGCCCTGCTTCCCCAAGGTCGCCTTGCAATTGGTGTTTGCAGCAAACAGCACCAGTCTAATCGAGGCTTCGCAGCCCTCGAGCTTGACATCACCCGTGTTTGCTGCGTTGAGCCCCACATCCTATGATACTTTTGATTGTCACCATGCACCGCGAGTGGTAGTATACGGATCTTGGCAACTGATGCTTTGAGGAGCAAACCATGCCTTCTGACTTCAAGAGTACAGAAAGGGAGCTTACCTCTAGTGGTAATGGACGAATGCATGGTCTCACAAAAGTCGATTGTTTTTACCCATCTTGTAACGAAGGAAAAAGCCGGGGTCCGGATATGGTCAAGGAGGAAATACGAAATTCCCGAAAGCTAAGGAGCAAGACCTGAGCCTTATTCAGTGATCATGATCGGGGGGTTCTGTTCAGAGTGGTTGAGTATTTTTTGGGGGGCTTCTCTTTTGCCGTGATTCCTGTCGCTGCCCCTAAGCTAAAGCCCTCAAGTGTATCCGTAGATAGGTACTAATCACTAACTTCATCGATGCTCTTAAGCCCAGTAATATTGCAAGCTTGACTGAGGAGACATCGAGAAAAGGAGTTGGGTGTGGTTTAGCCAATAAAGGTAGAGGTTTCAAACGCCTGGCAAGTATGTCGGGTTAGTGATAAACATCTGGTCGCATTGATACATTCACAGCTAAGCGATGAGCGTATCACACTTACATCGCAGAGCGGTATCGGCTTTCCGGACCTCAACCTCTCCAAGTTAAGCTATCCCTACGCCAAACCATGACAGAGGTGACGATAAGCACAAGCCCAGCCAGGGGGTTGTAATAGCCCCGCCGACATTCCGAACGGCTTAAAACGCTCCCCGAACTTCATCTAGAAGTTGTTGCCCCATGGTCCTTCTCCTGTTTTCGCCTTCGCCATTCCCCGACGGCTGGGCCCCAGAAGCTATGCCCGCGGAGGCTGAGCCTTCGCTTTCGCCCTCAAGCCTCCGCCGCATACCCTCAAAACCGCCATTTCTCTTCTTCGACCGCAGCCCAACTACCCACCCTGGAATTCTCCAGCGTGTCAACCGACCCGGCAGTAACTCGTTTCGCCACGAATAGCCCACAACCCAGCCCACCATGGCGCCAAGGAGAGATCCGGGCAGCTGGAATAGTGCTAACTGGAACACCATGAAATACTTCAAAGACTTGTCCGATACGGTAACTCCCAGGGCATCACCGTTCGTTGGCGGCGAGGTAGACAGCGCGACTTTATACTTGTATGTGTGCGGTATAATGGCATGATACTGAGCCAGAATGGCAAAAATGATGGGGGTCGGCCCAGCAGGAAGATATTCGAACTTCCCAAAGGATAGCGGCCGGATCACTGCTGTCAGAAGAAGCGGCGGGATGATGGCCGTGAAAAGCGATGTGACAGCAAGGAAGGACTGATCTCAGGCAGGGCATGTCAGCAAGCTTGTGCCATAACTTCGAGAGGTCTTGGGGGACTACGCACGGCATATTTCCTCGAGCCCCACAGCTGCTCAATAGTTCTCATATTGTACAGAGCCATGGCGGCGAAGAGCACCTCGGATGAGTTGGTATAACAGAGCTGATACGTCAATAAACGCCATAATTGGCGATAGCGCAGGATGTGGGTGCCGACTGATATGTAGAAGTAGTGCTTGACATCGAGGAGGCTGGCCGCAACTGATGATGCGACCAGCCCTAACACCAATGCGCGCGTTACCGGCGCGCTGGTGAACGACATGGCTGCGTGCCACGAGGATTTTGAGCCGTTGTGACAAACAGTTGAAATTGCTCTGTGTCTACCGCAACATCATCCGCGCTTCGCAAATGCAGCGGAGCAGTTGGGAAGCGTTGAGGGCCTTGCTGGTTGCAGTAACGAGCATAAAGTTCAGCTTCGAACTGCGTGTCCAAAACGGCTCAGCACATGCAATCACTCAAACGCAGCCCACCGATGACATCTGGCGTAGAAAGTTAAAGTGGGTCTGGACTGACAGTCAAGCTCGCCAAGGTACGAGCTGATGACCGACAACCTCCAAGCCTCGTCAGAGCCCGTACTTCCATTCCAGTGTCAGCATTCCCACACCCCTGCCCCAGTTCTTGAACAGTGAACCCAGGCCGACCTTCCGACCCTCTCCGTCTGAAGGAGCTGCTCCGATCAATACATCATCCCTTTGCCGACAGGAAACTACACTACGGGCTTCCCACACTGCTAGCGAAAATACGAGCATGGCGAATATATAGCTAGCGCATCCCTGAACCCGAAATACAACGAATACGCATATACATTGTTCCTGCTGTCGGTCAGCATGTCGGATCTATATCTTTCGCGCACACGCAACTGGTTCCTCAGCAATCCTCTCGCAGAATGGCTTATCATAGGCCTCCGCGAGACCCTAATCGGCGCATTGAGCCAAGGCCCGATTCCTCGCCATGTGGCCTTCGAGATGGACGGCAATCGGCGTTACGCGCGAAGCCACAAGATCGAGACTATCGAGGGCCACCACCTTGGCTTTGAGGCACTCGCTCGGGTATGCAGCCGCCCCCAGCCCGGCCCGGGCAACATCGCCAACCCGTGTAACTGATAATCCCGCCGCGCAGGTCCTGGAAATCTGCTACAAATGCGGTGTCAAAGTGGTGACCGTTTACGCCTTCAGCATTGAGAATTTCAACCGCCCAAAATACGAGGTGGATGGCTTGATGCAGCTGGCAAAGCTCAAGCTGGAACAGCTAATACAGCATGGAGAGCTGCTCGAGCGGTACGGAGCCTCGGTCCGCGTACTAGGCCAGCGGGATCTGATGAGCGCCGACGTCCTCGAAGTTGTGGACCGCGCCGTGGAAACCACCAAGCACAACGAGCAGTATGGGTGTCCGTATGCGACCCTTTCCAACCAGTATAGCTGACCAGCATGCCCAGATGTATCCTCAACATATGCTTCCCTTACACCTCGAGAGAAGAAATGACTACAGCCGTGAGATCGACAGTAGCCGAATACTCGACGACGCCTCGCCCCCACAGCACCCCCTTTTCCCAGAGCCGGATCACACAAAAAATCATGTCTAAGCAGGAGGATAAGTGGGAGGCTCTAGCGTCCATCAGGGAATCGTCACCGTCCCCTTCGCCTCCCTCGTCTCGTTCCGACGATATCGAAGACTCGCTCTCCTCCTCGGCCACGCTGCATCCCGATTCTGTCGAGATCCCGAACGTGACCATCTACCCCAATGCTGAGAACATCACAGCCGAGACCATAGAAGGCCACCTATACACTGCGGGGTGCCCCCCGCTGGACATCTTTGTAAGGACGAGCGGGGTGGAGAGGCTGAGTGATTTCATGCTGTGGCAAGGCCATCAAGGTGCCCAGATTTTCTTTCTCAAGTGCTTCTGGCCCGAGTTCGATCTGTGGCACTTTCTGCCCGTGCTCGTTGAATGGCAAAGGCGACAGAAACAAAAGGAGAGGGACGAAAGGCCTAAGCGGATAAAGCAGGCGTAATAGTTTTAATCCGAATATGGATGTTATAGGAGCGACACGATTTAAGGTGTTCTGCATGTCTAAACAGCTGACAATGCAAAACACCTGTAACATGGCTTCAACGAGACAGGGCAAGGCGTTATAGGGGCGAGGTGTCTCCGGGATGCGTAGTTTAGAATTGATCAAGCCGAGCGAAGCGAAACTTGCTTACTCCCGTTAGGTAGATTTCCATTTCTGCTATCCTGATGCGCTTCCCTTTTGAAGCTCTCTGCTGCGGAATGATTCGGCCGGCATTGATTTCTGTAACGAGGCATACATCCAAGATCAAGCATTCCCCCCGAGAGACCAAGAAGAGAGTCGTGCGATTTATAGAGTATTTACCAACAAATTGGCTTTCGATTCTTTGCTGAAGGCGCGAGTTTCTTATCTTATCGCACCCCCTAAATTCTAAGTGACGTATCAGAGGGCAGGAAAGAGGCCGGCAAACGGGGCTCTGGGCTGTCACACAAGAGCCCCCAGCCGGCAAAGCGCACTGAAGCGGCGCGCTGGCAGGGGGGTTGCCCATTCAGATTCAGTGTTCCCGCCAGCTCAGGTCGGTCACCCACCCAATTTTCTGCGCCTGACTCCCCATGGACACTTCTTGACCCGACCTGTTGTTTTGTCGCGCCCACTATGATCTGACACTCATGTTTACCTTGGACGACCCTCCGAGTCGGATTGCTTCCCTTTAGACGCTTTGTCTCGCCTGCGACCCGTCGACTCCCACCTCCGAAGCGCCGTTTCCAGCCAGACGACCACGCTCCCTTCCTCTTTCCTCGCCCTCGCCCTCACCTTTATCCTCGCCGCCACTTGCCGTCTCCAGCCCTCTGCCTCGACTACTCCTCCCTACAATCCGACTCTCCCTCTGTTCGCGACGCCGTCGTCTCACACGCAATCTCTGACCATGAAGACGGCGAAACCCCCAGCAGCTGAGGGCGCGCCCAGCTCCAGTCGCAGGGCCCAGCCTGTGCGCCAGACGCGAATCAACCCACCGCGGACCTCGTCGCTCAATCGGGGCAACTCGTTCCAGAACGGCCCCGCGCCAGAGCAGCCCATCGACATATTTCCGGGTGTCACACACTTTACCGACGCCATTACTGCTCTCCCGAAGGAGCTCGTTCGGCACTTCACGCTACTGAAGGAGGTCGACGCCAAGATCTTCGCCCCCGAAGCCGCCCTCTTCCAACTCCTCGAAGCTGCTCGCAATACTCCCACCCCAGACCCAGCTCGATCCCTCCTCACCGAGGCATCTAGAAATGTGTCGCCTGCCTCGGTGTCCATGAGCGCTCAGAATAGCAGCACCGGAGTTGCCCCAAATGCTCACCCTCATTCCGCGCCGTCCACCGACGGTTCCGCCTACGCTGCCGCCTTTGACCCCAGCAATATGCCCCGCCGGCAGCTGTTCAGACAAACCGCTTTGAAAATACAAGAGATGCTAGTATCGCTGGAGGAAAAGAACCATGTCATTTCCACTGCCAATGACGCCCTCCACAAGCAGATCGGGCGCATTGAGGAGATCTGGCCGCACCTCGAGAACGAATTCAGCGAGGAGGCCAAATGGGGCAGCACTACGCACTGGGCCTATGTAGAAAACAGGCTGGCGAAAACGAACAATGCACAAGCTGAGCGGTCGCGGCGCGAAGGAGCGGCTGCTCTCTCGGCGGCTGCTCAACAGGTGGCCGAGGAGGCGGCCGCGCGCAGCAGCGACAGAAAGCAGGCATTGGCCGCTAAGAAGAACTCGAAGAATCAGGCGGTAGAAGCCGAATCTGAGAACAAAACGCAAGACTCGGCCAAGAAGCCTCAAGGGACCGGCAAGTCGCGCAAAGCTCCAGCTGCTGCAGCCGCCGCCGAAGCCGCAACCGCAGCACCCGTCGGCCTCGGCATCTCACCCGCTGCTCCTACGCCAGCAAGTGCTCCCTCTAAAAGACGCAAGGTCGAAAACCCCAAAACAACAAACGGAGGGACCCCGATGGAACGCGCGATGAGCAGCGTCTTCGGCAACACTGCCGCGAAACCAAAGACGATAAGCCCCAGAGAAACACCGGCGCCCGAAACTGCTGCCGGCAAGAAGCGAAAAGCTCTTCCAACCTCAAGCAACCAAGCGAAGAAGAGGTTCGTGTCCACCCGCTGCCCATCTTCTCCTTTGCCAGGGATACTGACCAATCAATCTCTAGTAGGACAAACGCAGCCATGTCTCCATCTGTCGCATCTTCGCCTGTTGTTGGCAACTTTCCAGACGCTGCCAAAATCGGGCGGAGTTCACCGGTGCCACTACCTGCCCCTCCTCGTCCAGCGTCGTCTCGCGCCCGCCAAAGCTCGACTCAGTCCAATATTGTTGATAGCGCACGGCAGCGGCCAGCGTCAGCCACTTCGAACAAGCCAGCGAATACGGCCACCCCGGCCACGCCCGACCCAAGCTTGCAAAGCAATGGCACAAAAACAAACACAGAAGCGAAGATTCCAAAGGAGGTTGTTGTTCCTGTACCTACCAAGGCCGAGCCTGTCGAAAAGGCCGAGATTGAAGCCCCGCCCCCACCCCCAGAAGCAGCAGCCACAAATGGGAGTGCCAGCAGCAGCAGTGGCAGTGGTAGTGGAAGCGGCAGCGGCAGCGGGAGCAATAGTGGCAGTGGGGGCGGAAGCAAGAAGAAGGAGAGCACCGCAGCAACCAAGCCAGCCGCTGAAGAGCAACCAAAGCGAGACTCGGCGACGCCGGTTATTCTTCCGCCACCACTGGCACCCACCGTCAAGACGAAGAGCGGCCGGGCCAGCAAGCCATCAACACCTGCGTTGGCAACATTTGCTGAAGCAGCGTCAGCAGCGCGCTCTTCTCGACAATCCCGGAGCACTGCGGCGGAGTCAAGCAACAATACCGTTGCTACCGCACCGAATATAACCACCACCGCTACAGCCACTACTATCACTACCGCCAAGCGAAGCCACAAGAAGGGAGCATCATCTGTGTCTGCGGCAGCAGCGCAGGCGGCTACTCGTCAAAACCAACCCACAACTTTTCCTTCCACCTACTCTGCCGTACCCCCAGCCGTATTAGAGGCCGATAACCTCCAAGACGCCCTCGCAGCAAGGACCAAAGCCGGTATGGCCTCACATTGGTACGCGGAGGACGATGAACCACGATATTGCTTCTGCAATGAGGTTAGCTACGGCGAGATGGTGGCTTGTGATCTCGAGGGGTGTCCTCACGAGTGGTTCCACCTCGACTGTGTGGGGTTGAAGGTTGCGCCCAAGGGGAATGGTAAGTTCTTCTCTCTTAATATGTAACGAAACATGTGCTGACTCACAGGAACAGTCAAATGGTACTGCGAAGACTGTAAGAAGCGGCTACAGACCATGAAGGAAGCAGCAAAGAACAAGACGTGAAATTAATACCCCGGCGCAATTTTGACGCTCAAACCGATTTTTTTCTTATTTTCGAGCATTATTGTCATTTCCATTTCAATGAGAAGGAAGAACAGGTGTTTAACGGAGTTTTTTTCCTTCCTCAAACTGGGATACATTTGGTTCATACTGCACCTCAGAAGAAAAAAAGAAGGCCTTTACTGTCTGGCTGGTTGGGTTTTGTGTGGAGGGTTTTTTTTTTCTCGGATGTTATATACACTCAATGGACTGGATATTATGGGCGAAATGTGAGACGCCCCTTCCCCTCTTTTCTTGCTGTTCATTTTTCTTGCCTTGTGTTCATTTGGTGGAGGAGGGGGAGGATGGGATGGCGTATCACTGGGCAGAGGAAGACCTTTTCTGATGAGATGATGGAAAGTACAGGAAGAAGTTGGGATAGATGGGATGGGGTGTTGTGTATAGGTGCGGTGCAGTAGTATTGAAATGGAAATCTATCTCTTGTATTTTCCCCTCTGGAAGTTCAGCAAAACGAAAGGGAAAAAACTTGAGCATACTTGGTAAAGTTGGGTTTATGTCATTTTTCTTTTCTCGCTGTCTTTCGGAGAGGAGAGCATTATTTGCTCGTCGGCCCGGTCGGTGGGGACTCGGGGCGTCTTCCACCGGGATATTCGGGATGGCTGGATGGCTTGTGTACACGTATTAGGTACCTTCGGTGTATGTGTAAGACAAAGTGTAGGAATGTTTCTGGCATGTTACGTATGTACGCGAACGGACGTCTTGTGAGGTACCTACCGAACTGCGTGAAGTAATATTATGACACGCGAAATGCTTCTTACCTTATCTCTAGGTATTACGCTACGTAATATGGGTATTGTGCAGGGAAGTAAGCGTATAATAAAAGCATGATTGGGACTCAGGCTGGTGTGTGTGTGTGTGTGTGTGTGTCTGTGTGTGTGAGATAGGGTCAAGTGACCACTTCTCCAAGAGATGACTTTCCATGAACAGGGGCTTGCCAAGGCCGAGGTGTTTAGGTGAGCTTATCCCCAGCGGCAGAGGCGTGCATGTTACAGTGCGTGCATGGCGTGTGCATGCATGTTTATGTGTATTACGTAGGTTGGGGGAGCTTGGGATGAGTGAGAGGTCGTGATGCTCGGGGTATCATGGCAAGCATGGTTAGCTAGGTATGTACATATGTGCGAGAGGGAGGTCTTGGTCATTGGAGCAAGGTGCTGGCATAGGTTTTAGCTCCATGGCTCTTTTCATGAGTCTTTGCTTTCATCGCTGCATTGGTCAAGAAGGTGATGGACGAAGTTTGGTGGCGTTTATGTTTGAGCATTAATTCTTCTCGTTTACCCAACCTACCTCTCTAGCATGTCTAGGTAATCCATAGTCTTGTCGTCAGAGGAGCGGTGTACTTAGCTCGCCCGACAGTATTCAAAACAGAGAAGAAGGTTGTGGGATATCACAGGTAACCACTTTCGACTTTGAGATATCGATATTGATATCGATATGGCTTAAGATGAAGAGTATTCCGTACGCAGGCTTTTATTCTGGCTTATATAACAATATTGTGGAATCATGCAAATAGTAGGCGGGCAGATATTGGTTACTGGACTCTGGGATGTCAGATGGAAGGGGTTGACAGGGCGCAACTTATAAGGCGGCATCCGGTCAAGCCCCGTTACCCTTGCCCTTGAAGGGTGAGGGGAGATCGGGACGGGCACTGATGAAGCTAAAATAGGTATTTTTTTCTGTCCCTGCCAGTGATAGAAAAGAAAGTGTTCGGGTCTAGCATCCAAACAGGGCGAAAGTGGCGCTCGCGTTAGCGTCCCTCGGCTCGCACGTTGCGGCTGCAAGCGGCTCCCCCGGATTTTTGCTAGCGTCAAAGGTAACACTACCCCTGTTAATGCGAATGATCAGGGACACGTGAACAGGAACGGGCGCTTCTCTTTTTCCGCGGAGCTTGGCGGCTCAAAATGCCAGGCTGCCAGGGTGAGGCCAGTGCCAGCCAGCAAGCCACGGGACTCTGTTTGTTAGAGACAATGCGAGCTGTAGTGTAGGATCAATCAGCTCGAGGCTCGGGTGTTTATGTTCAGCTCGGGTCTGTCAAGTTTACGTCTGGCAAAATGGTACGGTCGTCCATACAGCTCCAAGACATCCGTCAAGAACGCTTCGCCACAGCCCAAGGTTTTGCGCAGCAATTAGGGGTAGTTTTTCAAGTAGAGCTTGCGGTGAGTCATCGAAGTAGTTCCGATAGCGGCGAACACAATCATTTATGCCAATTGCCATAAAATTGATAAGGGCTTGAAAGTGAGAGTTACGGAAAAGTCTCTTCAGGTCATGTTTTCTGAGATCTGTTGGTGATTAGGTAATTCAATGGCGAATCGAAGGGCTTGTGGTGGAAAGAGGGGCACGTCAATGTCAGCCACAGCCACAGGGCGGACGCCGGGCGGCAAAAGCAGGAGCTCCTGCATCTGACGGAAAGCGCCATCTGCGACTGGCACTTGCCCGATTGCCCGACTTCCGTGGTTCTTCAGAAAAGCCAAGGCGGTGAATGTGCAACGTGAACACGCATGATGGTCAATATTGTTATTTCAGCCTTGATGATGTCTTCACAGTTCTCCTCCCTTCCCTTGTGGAGCACTCGCGTCGGCATCCAAAGCATTACGTACCTCGGACAGGCAACCTTCACCGATGATGTTATGGCATGTCATGGAAACTCGGGTATTCGACCTTTCGGGCGGCAAAGTCTCCCTTCAACCACTTGGCTGCGGTGAGTCGAGGCTTGGCATTAAGTCGTCAACTGCTCGTTGCTTCGCGTCTTTGGTTGTTCAACGGTTCCACGATACTCAATCTCCCTTTTTTCCTCCTTTGTCGTCTTGGTCGGTCTTGTTCATCTGATTGCTTCTTCATTGTTGTCAGCTGGTGCACGCACCACGTTTCAGACCTAGCTATTGGATCTAGTGTATCTCAGCAAGAGAACCGAGACAATAGTAAGGAGCTGGCCCCAAGACATTTCTATACTGTACCGCCTCCCGGGCCGGACCCTGCACTACCCCATCGTTCCATTTCGTTTCTCGCCGCCCCAGCACATATCCACAATGCCCGTCAAGCGGACAGTCACGTTGGCATTTTAAACCGGGGCGCCCAGGCGAAGAAAAAAAGGCGAAGCAGCCGAGTTTACTGAGTTTTACGTTTCGTAAAGCGGTTGCTGGCTTTGCTCAACCGCCCAGCTGGAGCCGATGTCCACTGTTCAGGTGACAAAGACACTCGCTCCCTCCCCTCGCTAGTTCGCATCGGGCAATGGAGGACGGGAACAACAATAATGTTGGAGTCACTTTCCGAGCCTGTTTCTGATACTTAATACTTTGATTTCTGGGCCGGTTTTTCGGACCCGCCCCTTGACGTACTTGTATTTAATCTAAGACGGCGTTTTCTGCCGACATCTTGCTACTAAATAATAGCTGTTGTGCGACAACACCTTCCTCATTTCACATCACATCATCGCCGACCACGTCTGTCGATCCCCTGCCCAGACCACCACCCATCTCTTGTCGGTCTCCATTTTTTCAAGAGCCACCTCATCAACAAGCTCGAGGAGACAGACTAGCAAGCCAAACTCTATCTGCTTGTTGAGAGGCTAACCATACCGTATTGCCGGGATCTGGCTGGCACGCCGAGCAAGTGAGACAATCGCCAGAAGGGCAAGGTCACCCGGGGGACCCTAGTCGTGCTCTGTGCTACACTATTCTACACCTCTCGAGCTGCTTGGAGTTATATCCCTGGGAAAACAGATCACGACTTGCGGATCCGTGTTTTGAACAATTTCACACTTTCCCCGCAGCACTGCATCGCCAGCCATCCTCTTACCTAAAAAGGCTGCTCTCTTGACTAATAGAAAGGCGCCGCCTGCCTTTTTGTCTACTTGTGAGACCATAGCTTTCTCCGGCCAGCCTGAGAACATCAGCCAACGCAGGGGCTCTGCATCGAACCAGTGCCCGGCTTCTGTTTGTGTGCTGCCGGTCTGTGGTTGACGTTGCCCGTTGCCCGTTGGCTGTTGCCCGTTGGCCCCTGCCTTCCCAGAGCTAACACTCTTGTCGCCATCACCACCTTGTCAGGCGCGCTACCGCCTCACCCCTCTTGGTTCGCTCGGCCCAGGCGCAACCCGTCGTTCCATGGCCATCCCAAAGCAGAGACCGGCCCAACTCCAACTACAACCAAAGAGGTTGTCGGCGAGGGATTGCAGTCCCCCTCACCACTACTTAACCATGGCCACCGATCATGGACGCCCTATCACTCCCGACCGCATCTCTCGCTCTTCCTTCTCCTCCATACGCGAGAACGACGAGTCTACCCTCACCCAGACATTCACCCATTCCAAGGTCTCGTCTTACTTGGACAACGACGAAGCGGTTGAGGACCCGCCCACACACGACGGCACATCCCCCCTATCCGCCCACCCTGTCAACATGATCCAGACTCAGACCGTCACCCAGACCCGGTTCCAGCCCCCTGTCACGAACCCTAACAGCAAGCTTCTTGGGTACTGGTCTCCGGCCGACAACTTCAACGGCTGGAAGCAGATCCAGGTTAAGGGAAAGCTTGCTAGCAAGAGCTTCGGGGACCTCCAGGTCCTACACCATGTCTGGAAGAGCCCAACCAAAATCGTCAAGCATGGCGCCTACAAGGCCGGTGATGCGCCTCTCGAAAGACTGCCTGTCGAGATTCTCAGTAAGCAACCCTCCTCCACCGCCTGAGTTCGCATACAACTTGCTAACACTGAATACAGGCTCCATCATCAACCTTCTCGCTCTCGACGTGCCCCCTAACGGCATATCAAGACGCAACATCGATTTGATGTCGCTGCTGCTGACCTCCAGGACCCTCCACTTCGCGACGCTGAGCACGCTATACAGCAAGATCACGATCCCCCACTCCCGAATTTTCCACAAGTTTCTGGCCCATGTTGCCGCACACCCGACTCTCGGCACAATTGTGCGGCGGCTAGACTTTTGCCACTTCAACCCTTCCCAACTCTTTTCAACGGCAGCCGAACGATCACGGTCCCGCAACCTCACGTCGGAGACGCTACTCCAATGCCTCGAACTCACACCCAACCTGCAGGAGTTCTTAGCCCAAGAGTACCTCGACGACGACCTAAGTTCCGAAGTGTTGCAGAAAGTCTTTTTGGGGCTGCCACGGTTGAAGACAGTTGACTTTTGTGGCTGCAGCTCGGCCAAGTTCAAGGAAGCCTTTTCCACAATAGTGTCGCCGGACTGGCCGATGGAACTCTCAGTTCGCCGTTTATCGTTGCACAAGTGCCTTACACTTCCATCCTCGATCTTCGAGGTCATCCTCCCTCGACTTCCAAGGCTTACGCATCTCGATGTGGCGGCCACACGCATCACCGACACTGCCCTGAACTCTATCCCCGTCACCGCGAGAATCACCCACTTGAATCTCGCTAAATGCACGCTTCTCTCAGCGAACAATGTCATCGATTTTCTGAGGGACCACCCTGCTGTCAAGGAACTGCAGTTCCTTAGCTTATCTGTTGACGCTCGAAGCTCGCAGCTCTTCGACGCCGAGGCCGTAACCCGGCTCCTCCCTGTGCTACCCAGGACGCTCAAGTCGCTGAGCCTGAAGGGCAGCCAGATGAAACCTTCTCATATTGAGCTCCTACGGCCATTAACCAAGCATCTGGACGAGCTCGCCATTGGCCGCGATCTCAAGCTGGAGGATATCAACCGACTATTTGTTCCAGACAGCGACAGCGAGGAGGACGTCTTGATGCAACTGGGTTGGGTGCCGCACTCCCTCCGGTACCTCGACCTTTCGGACCTGTGGGGCGGCGAGCTCGATCTCAACTACTTGTTCAGCAACCAATGCGCGATGCTCAAGTCGTTCTCGGAGCCGCTCGAGGTCATCGAGGTTGCCGAGGACGTGTTCAAGCGCGTCACCAAGTCATCAGCGGCCGTGAATCGGTCTGGCTGGAGGGTCTCAGAGTGTGGCAGCAGAGGATGGATGGTCAGGCAACCCGTCCCGAGCGCCCGAGGTCCGAACGCCGGACCTGCCGCGCCGAGGGATGATGGCCGGAGGGCATGGAAGATGGGAGCCGACTCATGGGGCATGAGGAAGATCCCCGTCGCTAAGGCCGAGGTGGGCGGGATGTATGGATCATACATGTTTGGGCGGAAGCTTTGATTTTCTTTTCTCTTTTGGGGTTTGGCATTCAAGGCAGCTTTTGGTTTTCTTCTTTTTTTGTCAAAATGGGATTCATGACAAGCGATCTTCATTCAGCGAGTGGGATTCTTGGGACGGAGTGGTATTCTCCACACGCAAGTTTTTTTTCCCACCCGGTTTAACACAGGTCTTGCATTTGCATGGAGTCTTAACGGGAAAATGATGGACAACCAAAACCAAAAAAAACCATGGGGTGGGATGGGGCACAAAAGCATGGCGTTGTTAGCCAAGCATCAAACCATTGGGACGAGGCATTGCATTTGGACGGACGGACAGACAGATTAACATAGCAGTTACTACTGGTCGGCTGATAGTATGCATGTGTGTATGTACGGTAGATAATATGAATTCTGAACCATGTGTATCTCTCGTCTTGACCAGGTGACTTTATCGTTTTTGGCGAGTCTTGAATGGTTGTTGAGAGTAATGCGACTCAATTGGCGCTCGGATGGGCCTGGGTTTGGGTATTGGTCGGTCCTTCCGTGTGTTGATGTATCTTGTCATTAACATTTGCGAGTTGAAGCCAAGCATTAGAGAAGGAAGGAGATCTCAGTCACCGAACCTTGTAATCCATGTGTTGCCGTCGACGCTTCCGTTTGAGTGGTCAGCCGGCCCTCGCTTGGCCGCGGCATCCAGTACCAGCCGCAAAGTTGTGGAGAGAGACGTACCATATGTGCACGTGAACTTTTCGTCATATGTGAACTTTTCATCAGGATGTGTGAAGTTTTTCGTTAGGATAAGCGAACTCTTCGTCAGGATATGTGAAGTTTTTCATCAGGATAAGTGAACTCTTTTCTTGCGACATTCTTAATGCCTGGCTGTAAATCCCTAAATCACTTCACCTTATCTCAAGCATCCGAGCAAGATTTAAGAAGCCTTAAGCAGTGACTCAAGCAAGCTTTGAACACAAAAAAGTTTAAAGTTGACCACATACGTAGATAGGTGGTATATATAAGTGAATAACCTCAGCGCTCACCCCGTCCGCCAAGCCGATCCTACCAACTACTTTCTCACTTTTACCCGTCAAACCCGTTAATAATCCCAAACACGTTCAAAAACACAACTCTTGAACAGTCTGCAGCTTCCTCTCTACGGTCGTCTATCCTACATTGCTCAATTCCAGAAAACATCGCCACTCCTGGTCTACCATCATGTCTTCCATCTCACCCTACAAGACGCAAAAATGGGAAGCTCGAGCGACACAACTTCGCCCGAATCAAACGACACCATCGCGCCTCGCTGATTTCCGTTCTATGGTTCATCGTAACCGGACTCTCGTCGGTTATATCTGGTTCTGCTTGGAGCTTGATGACTACAACTGTACCAAGTGCGCGCCTCGTAACAGTCTTACTTTAGACGAGCTAGCCGAGGCAGTTAGTATTAGCGATACCGATACGCGTCCTATCACAGCATCGTTCTAAAACCTGTTCTCGATTCTCAACACATGGGATCCCAAGGCAAAACATGACTTTTTCCCTGTAGTTTCTATTCTCAATTTGAGACTTTTCTGCTGCCTCCTTCTTTTTCTTTCCTTTTTTTTTTATTTTACAAAAAAGGAAGGAAATTCGCATTCTGATTGGGTAAATATCCAGCCGATTCCAGGAGCCGATTAATCAATGAAAACTGCTTTTGAACTGGTGAGAACAGATCTTTCACAGCGTGCTTTCCCCTGATGTGGCAGCAGACCGACCCACGGCTGAAGTTATGATGACGGCTGTGCAGCAGCGAGCTGCACAGGTGGGGCTGTGCATGGCAGGGGGTTCTTGGAAGGTTTGACCGAGGTTTTTCCGCCGCGCCGCGTTCTTACGACGCAACAGCTCTGGCCCAGGCCAAGCTCCAACTTCATGAAACCCATGTTGGATTTCCCTCAGCTCCCCCCATCCATCATCATCATCGCACAACATGGCGCCGGCACGGGACACTCCGTTCCGCTCGGCGGACATGAGCATGGTGCAGCTATACATCTCGAATGAAATCGGCCGAGAAGTGGTCAACGCACTTGGAGAGCTGGGCCTGGTCCAGTTCCGCGATGTACGCAACAATCAAACCCCTGCCAACCAACCACTTTTGCCGTCGTTGCTAACACCAACCAGCTCAACGGCGAATTGAGTGCCTTCCAAAGAGCCTTTACCCAGGACATCCGCCGCCTCGACAATGTCGAACGCCAGCTTCGTATGTCACTCCCTCCTGATCTTCTGATCCTCCCCCCGTCTAACCATTTGCGTCTAGGCTTCTTCCACGCCCAGATGGAGAAGGCAGGAATCCCTCTCCGAAAGCTGGATCTCGACGTCGATACGCTCGCTGCCCCGACCACATCCGATATTGACGAGCTGGCTGAGCGAAGCCAGAGCCTCGAACAGCGTGTCTCCTCCCTGAATGACAGCTACGAAACACTGAAGAAGCGTGAGGTCGAGTTGACCGAGTGGCGCTGGGTTCTGCGTGAGGCTGGCGGCTTCTTTGACCGTGCTCACGGCAGCGTGGACGAGATCAGGGCATCTACCGACAACGACGACGCCCCTCTGCTGCAGGATGTCGAGCACAACAACACTGGCCCGGAAGTCGAGCGCTCCTTTTCCGGCATGAACATTGGCTTCGTTGCAGGAGTTATCGCTAGGGACCGTGTGGCTCCCTTTGAGCGCATCCTGTGGCGGACACTTCGTGGCAATTTGTACATGAACCAGGCGGAGATTCCCGAGCCCCTCATTGATCCCACTACCAACGAGGCCGTGTCCAAGAACGTCTTTGTTATCTTCGCCCATGGAAAGGAAATTCTCAACAAGATCCGCAAGATCTCCGAGTCCATGGGCGCCGAAGTGTATACTGTCGACGAGAACAGCGACCTGCGCAGAGATCAGGTCCACGAGGTCAATGCCAGACTGAACGATGTCCAGCACGTCCTTCGCAATACACAGCAGACCCTCGAGGCCGAGCTGACGCAGATCGCGCGGTCTCTGGCAGCCTGGATGGTGCTTGTTGGCAAGGAGAAGGCCGTCTACAACACGCTCAACAACTTTTCCTACGATCGTGCCCGTCGCACCCTAATTGCTGAAGCATGGTGCCCTACCCACGACCTGCCCCTTATCCGGTCCACCTTGCAGGATGTGACAAACCGAGCCGGTCTGTCAGTGCCGTCTATCATTAACGAGATTCGCACCAACAAGACGCCTCCGACATACCTGAAGACAAACAAGTTCACCGAGGCGTTCCAGACCATTGTCAACGCTTACGGCACTGCCACGTACCAGGAGGTCAACCCGGCCATTCCCGTCATCGTCACTTTCCCCTTTTTGTTCGCCGTCATGTTTGGAGATTTCGGGCATGCCTGCATCATGCTGTCAGCCTCTCTCGCCATGATCTACTGGGAGAAGCCGCTGAAGAAGGTGACCTTCGAACTGTTCGCCATGGTCTACTATGGTCGCTACATCGCCTTGGTCATGAGTCTCTTCTCTCTTTATACTGGTTTGATCTACAACGACGCCTTCTCCAAGTCCATGACGCTGTTTGACAGCCAGTGGCAGTGGAACGTGACGGCGGGTTGGAGGGAAGGCCAGCCTCTGACTGCTGTCTTGAAAGACCCGAACTACCGGTATCCATTCGGCATTGACTGGCGCTGGCATGGCACCGAAAATGACCTCCTCTTCTCCAACAGCTACAAGATGAAGATGAGCATCATTCTCGGCTGGGCTCACATGACGTACTCGCTGTGCTTTGCGTACATCAACGCTCGTCACTTCAAGAAACCCATTGATATTTGGGGAAACTTTGTCCCTGGCATGATATTCTTCCAGTCCATCTTCGGATACCTTGTCGTCTGCATCATCTACAAGTGGACAGTGGAGTGGCCCGGGCAGCAAGGCCCAGGTCTCTTGAACATGTTGATCTACATGTTTCTTCAGCCCGGAACGCTCGACAAGCAGCTTTACAAAGGCCAGGCAGGCATCCAAGTGTTCCTCCTCCTCTTTGCCGTCGTGCAGGTACCCGTTCTTCTATTCCTCAAGCCATTTTATCTTCGCTGGGAGCATAACCGCGCGCGGTCCAAGGGATATCGCGGAATCGGCGAGCAATCCCGAGTCAGTGCCTTGGATGCCGACGACGAGGGCGACAATGGCCATGCCGGGAATGGCCGTCACAGCGACGTTAGCGACGGCGAAGGGGTGGCGATGATTGCCCAAGACCTTGACGAGCGTGGTGAACACGAGGAGTTCGAGTTCAGCGAAGTCATGATTCACCAGATCATTCACACAATCGGTCAGTTTCATTCAATTCACTCCACAGTCCAACGAAACAACCAGTGGCTAACATGTTTGTGCAGAATTCTGTCTGAACTGCGTCTCGCACACGGCATCGTATCTCCGTCTCTGGGCTCTGTCCCTGGCGCATCAGCAGCTCTCTGCTGTTCTGTGGTCCATGACAATGGGTCCGGCACTCAAGATGAACGGTGTTGTCGGTGCCATTGCTCTTGTTGTCACATTTACTGCATTCTTCTGCCTCAGCTGTATTATTCTCATCGTCATGGAGGGTGTCTCTGCTATGGTAAGTCTGACTGGCTCTGGCTCACGAAATCTGGTTGCTAACAAAAAACCCCAAAAAAAAGCTTCACTCATTGCGTCTTGCGTGGGTCGAATCCTTCTCCAAGTTTGCCGAGTTCGGCGGTTGGCCGTTTGTGCCTTTCTCGTTCAAGCTCTTGATAGAGGAGTCGGAAGACTTGGCGGATTACCTGGGTTGATTGGCGATCCGGGTCGCTGTTGTGTTATAATTACTGCTTTTGCTGCTACTATAGATGCACAAAGTGTACATTGACTGTTTGGCCTTTTATTATAACTGTTGTTACTGTATCCGTAGAACTGGGAGGCTGAAGCAATAATTGTGTCTCGCTAATTCGTTTCTGTCTCTTATTGTTCGAAGAGAAGGAGAGTAGTGAGTAGTGTCTGCAACTTCTCTCATTTAAGAAGAAACAGTGAGTTGGTGCAAAGCTCACATGCTGTCTGTGTACGCTCTGGCTTGAGTCTTTCTCCAACGTTTGTTGAACGATATTACCGGACATTCAATTTTTACATTCGTTACGTCTCTCAGTGGAGCAAGCCTCGGTAAAAAACAGGACTCTTCACTTGGGGTTGTTCCTAGACTTTCAGAACAGACGAAAAAGGCTGACCACTCATCAGCTCCATTTGCCGTCCTCCAATATCAGACTTAGTGAGATGAGAGAGGACTCCTAGGTTCTTAGTCTCCCTAACGCTTGTGTATAAGTTGCCATGTGCGTATATTAATGTGACACGATACGCACCTCCTCACAGACCACGAGAGTCGGGATTTCTTGACAGAAACGCAAAGCATGCTTATACTCTTTCGCTTCGGCCGCTTTTATGCCAGTATCATCTCAACCACTTCTTCAATGTTGTGGTGTTGTTACTTTGTGCGCTTTCTTCACTTAGCCGTCGTCTCGCGGCCACTTAAACTTGCAGATCAATATCTAGTGGCCATTTTTTTTTTTAAAAAAAAATAAAAAAAAAGTTCCGAGATATAGAATGAAATAAACGCAATACAAGCCGGGCAAATGTGTCTCTCAGTCACCGGGTAACGAGCGTGGAGGTATGCCGTCCGTTCTTTTTTTTCGAGTTGAAGAAGGAGAGGCATTTTATCCAGCATGCCTGCCTGTTGACCTGTGTGCATGACGCCCTGCCTACGTACATGGAAAATAGAGTCAGGTGGAGAACGGGATACGGCACTGCCCTCGCCCCCACTATCCCACACACCAACAGAGGCTGAATTACCGAACCTTATATTCCATCAACCAATAAACTCCCTGTGGTGTAGTTGGATATCACGTTCGACTGTAAATGTTATTTGTATATCGAAAGGTCACCGGCTCGATTCCGGTCGGGGAGAGAAACATCCAAATCTTTTTTTAATTTTGTTTCTCACCTCCCCACAGGTATTTCTTCTTTTAAGGATAGGATTAGTTGCTATTTATTGAACAAATCTAAGGTTTAAAAACTCCCTGTGGTGTAGTTGGATATCACGTTCGACTGTAATTGAAAATTGTATATCGAAAGGTCACCGGCTCGATTCCGGTCGGGGAGACAACCCAACATGTTTTTGGTATTTTTGAGGGGGGGCATATATATCGGCCCGTTTATATTCGGCGATACTCTAGCAGGAATCGGGTCCTTTCTCTTTCTGTTTTATCGGGCGATGATGGTGCACAATTCGACGAAAACGACGAAAATGAGGGTTTTATTTGACTGTTTGCACCGACAACTTAGGTGCGCCAAGTAAAGAGGCTAGTGCGTCAACCGGGCGAGAGGCTGCGCATGCAGAGTCGCTAAGTTGTGTATGTATGCATGTCATAACTGTATGTCCATCATTGCATGTGGGAGGAAGGGCACTTTTGTCAAGCAAAAGAAAAATGGCCTTGACGTCTGAAGATGTCAGAGGGAAAGCCCCTTCTTACATGCAGGGTGCTTGATGCCGCACATGCAGACTCGACACATTAGTTTTATCCCGCATTCAACCACACGCTCGCATGTCCACCATTGGACAAAAAGAGGATGCCCTTCGAGAAGGTTTCGAGAAGTGCTTCCTAGCCTCACTGAGCCTCACGGATGATAAGTATTTCACCCCACTCGCCGCCCATGTGCTTGGCAAATATGCCTACCTGGTGAGATGGCATGATGACATGAAGTGGTGGTGTAAAGTAATTTAGGTGAGAATTACCTACGGCGTGGCTCCGCAGCTGCTGCCTAACTCGATAAAGAGTTGTGTGGGAGAGGGATATTATCATGTCCCAGGTTGTCGGGAGATAAAGCTGATGGGGGTTACTGTACAGTACATGCCCACATGTATGATCTACCTTTTGCCCAGGTACCGAGACAGAGTCGAAAGTGCAGGATCTGGAGTTAGGTCGTATTGCGGGGGGAAGACGAGGGGGAAAAGACCTCATCAGTTGGCAAGGCTGGTCTGAGTTGCTATTCTCTGGCTGTTGATTCGATGGGATTCCCGATCTGATCCGATCCGATGGGGATGCTGCAGGTCGGGACAGAAAGTGCACATAATACACTCACCCCGCCCTCGTCGAAGAACGAGCTGCTCATCGGTTGGCTGGCTGGCCTGGCTTGGAGCCAACTTGATACCGATGGTTGCAGAGCATCAGATATGCGCGTAACATCCCAAGTCGAGAACAAACAACGAATGGACAGAAAGCGCAAGAAATTAGTAATTTAAATCATTGTGAACAGTTCCACAACCTGAGCTCTAAAACCATGTGGAATCAAAAAAACAAACATCAAAGTTCCCGACTCTCCGCACCCAATCCTAAGACCCGGCCCGAGTTTCTCTTCATTGTTTGTGTAACAGCTCCCATCCTTCCTACCTTCCCCATGGCCAAACAATCTCGATGATCACCCCCAGCCGCCTTTACAGACCCAGCCGCCTTATTTCTATGCTATGTTGTCCTGTCCATGTGGATATACCGTTCTGCTTCCAGAAATAAGTCCGGCACTTCCCCTCTTGCAAACGACCCCTTCTCAAGGCCACATACATACCTATTGACTCCTTACCTCGGCAAGTCGCATGCTACACCGAGAGATAACTCGGAGCTGCATCATGATCCGAGTAGTAGCGGGACGGACATCTTGCGACTTGGTATTACGTATCAATAGAAGAAAAAAAGGCAAACCGAGCAAACCGAACAACGACACCGGAGTAGTAACCAGCTCCGGAAATCCTCCCTTCTTTATCCCGGTGAGAAGCAACACACCTCCTTACCTCCTTAGGTGCCTGAGCTCCAACTTAGACCAACAGGCACCGGGGAAAAAAAAGAGAAACCAGTTCAACGGGGCGGGAATGCACCACAGCGGCACATTACCATCAAAATCGTAAAATATAACAAATCACATTCAAAATGTGCCGCCGTCGGGATCGGAGATACTCTATAAGTAAATTTACGGATATATTATGCCATGCATGCACACTCACACACAGAAATCAAGCCCCAAGGGAGGGGGATCCTCCTCAGAGGCACAATTACTTCATTAAGCGCCCCCCTCGAGGGCAAAAGAGTGAAGAAAAAAGGTTGAAATCAAAAACGGCAATAAGCCTTAGAATAAAAAGAAGGAGAAGAACCCGATTCCCTCACCCAGCCTCAGCGCCTCCGCCTCAGCCTCGCCCCGCCTCCTCTTTCTCACCCTCGGATCGCCTCACATCCGTCCATCCATCCATCCATAAAAAAAGAAAAAAAAAGTAAAAGTAAAGAGAGCCAGGTAGAGGTAATCATATGTGGTTTTGCGAGGGGGCGGAGCGAACCGACAACGACAAAAGACAGAAGCCGACGGAATACGCACCCACCAACAGTAGTACCACATGCTACATACTGCTACGTAGTCAGCTGTCAATCGTCGGCTGGCTCCAACCCAGCTTTCCCTGCCAACAGTATAGATAGAAGCGACCATTTGTGGCTCATCAATCAAGGCGCTGGCTGGCTGGCTGGCTGGCTGGCAGACCGGGCTGACATCCATGCCTGACGACCGAGGAATAATACAGGAACGTGTCATGTCATACCAAAAAAGAAAGGCAGGCTAATCAACACAGTAAATAAGAAGGTGGGCAAAGCAGAGGGAATAGCTCATCTCCTCTAAGCAAGTACCCGCCAATATCACCCATATTACACCATCAAGCAGGCGATACCATGCACATAATTAATCGTATATCCCGTACTTGGAGCAGGTAGATTGTTAACAAATGATGCAATGCAGCTTGTAATAACAGAATCTTATTTCCCTTGCTTTCCCTTCCTGTCTTGTCTGTCTTGCTTGCTTGATGGAATGAACCAATGCAACTCAAGCTCTGTCTGAACCAATTCTATATTCTGCATGCTGATGTTAAGACTCCCCCCCCCCCCCCCCCCAAAAAAAAGGAAAAAAGAGAGATACATCCTGCAAATTCCTCTAGGGCTAGTCGCCTCAGTCGCACAATGTCAAGGCAACACAAGCCAGAAACAGACAGAAGGATAACACACAAAGAAAAGAGGACGCCAATTTTGTGTGCGTACGCGACCGCCCTCTTGTGCCTGCAAAAATCCACGACCCAGACAACGCCAATGCTGTGTACTTAAACTCCGATCTATCTTTTGGATTCCACCCAACGGGACTCTTCCTCCGCTCAGTCGCGCTGCCCGTTGGGGGAGCCTCTAGAAATGCATATTAAACTCGTAAATGTGGGGTATTCTGATGAGACAAGAACACACTCGGGCAAAAAGTAAGGAGACAGAAAAGAGAATGGCTAGGTTGTGGTTCAGCAGCCAGGTATATGACTGGAAATGCTGCAGCCTATCTCGCTCGAGCCGTAGGGGTGATTAAAAAGAGGTAGTAGTCGGGAAACAAGTCTGTAAGGGAGACGTCTCAAAGAACGGTAAAAGAGCCAGTCGGAAGCCAGTTCCTTCAACATACCCAGCAGCCGGGTGTCCCTTGACGCAGTGTTGCGCCAGATCCGAGTCATGCGTCCGTTGCCATGGCATCGCCTGCGTCGCCGAGATCGGGACTGGCATTGCCTTCGTATGCCAGCTGTGACCAGACTCTCCAGTGTAGAATTCCGAGATGTGCCAGGCGAGTGGCCATATCTTCCACGCCCGCATCATCGCGTGCATCGCGCACAGACCCCAGACTGTCCGGAAGTCTGGCGTCGCGGTGTTCTCTGGTGCGGGGGTACCGGCTGGTGGTGGCTGCGGAGAAAAGCCCAACCCCCGAAAGGTTCTTGAAGTCCCTGACTCGCTTCGCCAATGCTGCAAGTAGCCGTTGCTGGAACTGCAGCTCAACCTCGCGGAACACCTCTGACTGAACGTCCCCTAGACATTCTTCCATCTGGCTCTCGAATCCCGGAAGTGAGTGTGGAGCATTGACAAAGCGCAAGATCTGGAGAGCAACAGGTTGCGCAAGGCAGAGCCATTTCTGGGCGGGGCGGTTAGACGGAGGTGCTGTGTGGAGGAGGGCGAGGAGGGAGCTGTAGAGATTGGCTGATCGGGACCGCGCCTCTGCAAGATCCGAGATCGGCTGGGCGAACAGGCCGCACGAGTTCCGTGGGGACGAGTTGTTCGACCCACGATCGCTGAAGGCGAGACTGGAAGGACGAGACGTCGCTGGTGTGTTGAAGTTAAACTCAGCTGACAAACGGCCGCTCGATCTTGTCTCCTCGCAGACATAGGCCGGGATGCTCAAATACATCCGGGTAATGTTCGAAAGACGCTCCAAGTCCTCGTATTTCCGCATGCAGATTTCGAGGCAGATGCTATCGTACATGTCGGATCGCAACTTGATGATGCGCTCCTCGTCAAATAGGAAGGTAGTCGGCACCTTGGTTGTGTCTGTGGAGGGCAGGACGAGTCTGGACAACGCCTCGAAGAACACCGCGGTCTCGCCGAAGGACTGCAGATGTGGCATCGGCGAGCTGATGTATGACCTCTCGGCATATTCGTGGGCTCCCCTGTACCAGTTTTTGGCCTCACTGATATCGAGCTTCCTTGCCTGGATCTTCCTCGTGAAAAACCGCTGCTCGAAAGTGACCGTATCCTCAATCAGGGCAGGGCGAAGACAACGGATCTGATGGTTTGCCACGTCGAGCTTCATCGCCTCCAGAACACTGAGTAGGCTCCGCATCCCCTTGACCAGCTCGGCCATGTCGTTGTGGCGGTTCCCATTGCTCAGTTCGGTGTACATCTCTTCGACCCACTCGTCGCGCATCGGAGCGCAGTGAAGTTTCAGGACACCGGCCAGCCACAATGCGAGCTTTTCTAAATCAGCGACCCCTCTGTCAAATTGTTGCATCAAGAGGTCGACGTTAAGGCCCTCGTTGAGAAAGTCGCGGTCCCGGTGCGGAACGAGTGTTTGGATGATGTCTTTCACGGCCCTGAGGAGCAATGGTAGGCACCAGTCTCCATCTGTCCCGTACCTCCTAGCAAACGCGTCCCGGTCCATCACAAAGAGAGCAAGTTGATCCAACAGGGCATTCCAGAACTGGTTGGCCTTTTCCTGCTTCCTTCTCCCCTTCTCGCCATCTAAGTTGGGTCTGAAGTGCAGTTCCGGGTCGAAGTTGATATCGTGACGCAACTTCGGGTTGTGGATTATCTTCGTGACATCGAGCTCACTTAGCGTAGCCTTGGTGACAGGTGGCTCCAAAGGCCGACTTGTCGAAGACGTGGAGCTGCGTGAGAGCGGTGAAGGTCGCCGCTCGCTGGGCTGTGCTGTCAAGTACTCGCTTGCTGTGGGCCTTGTGCCTGAGCTGGTCGAGCTCGAGGACGCGTTCCTAGATAGTCCGGGAGCTGTGCTAACCACTGGAACAGCTGCACCTGTTCCATCCTCTTCGAGCTCCCGAGAGCCGCGGGGTAGCTCTTGCAGTGGCTGAGAGTACTGGTCCGCCTGATCTGGCTCGGGAGGCGGGTTCCGAGTCTCTGGCACTGCTTCAGTCGTTATGGTCTCTTCCGTGGCTGAGTCTTGTCGTCTGTGAGTGGGCAAGTGGCTGTCGAGGCCTCCGCCAGCAGCTTGGTCGCCCATGCTTTCGGATGGGGGGTTAGAAGCTCGTCTGTTGCTACTGGATCTGGCAGCAAGGGAGAAAAGACGGGCTGAGACAAGACTACGATTCCAGGCAGGATCGTGAGGTGGAGAGGGATCCCGGAACAGTGCAAGAGAAATAAATAGGTATTATAGACGCAGTGGGCGGCTAGTGGTTCGAATCAGCAAGAATGCCCTGCTTGTCTCGAGGGTGGAGAGGCGGGGGAAAGAAGTGCAAACAAATGACTTGGGGAACACAATCGCGAAGACCAGGTCTCGTGGATGCGGCAAGCTGCATAAGAGACGGAAGCCGTGTCTGCCCTGTGATCGGAAGAAGAGGGACGTCTTGGGGGAACAAGGGGCCAAGCCTTGTGTAATGTCGGTAGCAAAGTGAAGAAGGACCGGCTGCTCACCTGCAGGTTTCTTGATTGCCCGGCAGTCGACAGCGATTGAGGCCTCGAGGCAACTCGGAGCACGGCTCAGGGGTATATGGGTATGGGTAGCTGCAGAAAGCAGGAGTCGTGGACCGAGAGGTGCTTATACACACGGTGACAAACTAAGGTCGAAGGTCGAACGAGGACCGCGGTGAGACGAGAGAGCGTGTCGCAGCAATAACAAGGAGTCTAGATCCAACCTAAGAAAGGAGAGAAAGAGAAGTCCGGTTCTTGGTTCCCTTTTGGAGCCGCAGAAGGGGCGAGACCAGAGCACCGATGCGCCAAACTGGCTTGGCGTAGAAGCCACAGGCAGGACCGGGACGTTGGGCTGGCTGGCAGTGGGTGATGTTGGTCCTCGGCTCGGGTACTTGCTTGTACTGGTACCGTCGAGATCGGGATGAGTTGTTGTTTCTGCTTGCTGGGAGAGACGGGCGACGACGAGGTCGAGAGAGGGCGACTGGGCTCGGGGAGGGAAGGAGGGGTGTAGTGGTGTTGCACGAAACGCAGGCCCAGGTGGAACGACAGACACCAGGTCCCGGAGAAATAGGAAGCCTGGCGGAAGATTGTACGGGCAGACGGTCGAGTATAGAGTTAATGGAAAGAGAGGAAAGTCAGAGAGTGGCAGAAAGAGCGAGAGGAAACAAACGGGTGTGGAGGGCCCTGGGGGCACGGAGACGAGTAATATTAAAGAGAATGTACTACGGAACGAATACAGAGTACAAGGAAGGGATGGCGAAGTAACCGAAGGCACGAAGCAAGGTTGCTAGAAGGTAGCGCAGGTAGGGGAAAAGGAAAGTGTTTGGAAGGAAAGGCAAGGAAGGCAAGGAAGCGAAGAACAAGGGAAAGAACGAGCGGCGAGTGGGCTAGGCCAAGGGAAGGTAAGATGCCAGCTAAAAGCCTGAGCCCGAGAGGCGGGAAGGAGTGATGGATGTGAGCAGCAGCCCGCCAGCGAGCCAGCCCAGCGTGGGTCGTGGGTCGTGGGTCGCCATCCATCCATGCTGCTCCATGCCTGCCCCATGCCATCCATGAATTGCCCGCTATGGGCCCTGGGTCCGTCGTCTCTTTGGAATATGGAACCAGGGCCTGGGTCCGAAAGTTCAAACAGCATAGCATGCAGCGGTGCAGCACAGCAGTAGCATGATGGTGAGTGAGTGAGTTACTAGTCTAGTCATCCATCACCTCAACCACCATGGGCGCTGTCCGGCTGGCAGGCTGGCGGTTGATTTGCTGGCCTTTTCTTTTTTCTTTTTGCTTTTTGCTGCGCTGCTTCCTTTTGTTTTGCTGGGCTGCAAGCTTGCAATTCAGGGTGAGATTTTTATCGACAGTGAACACAACCTTGCAGGTCCCTTGGCGGCTTAGGTACCGCTAGCCACACGCCCCCTCCCACTACCCTGTACAACCTTCCCACCTCACCTCCCCACGGTAGGTGCTCAATGGTGTCGGTGGGAACGCCTCCTTCCCGCCGAGGCGTGTCTTTCCAGGCGAATGGGACATGCAGCCCGACTTGTGCAGAGCGCCAGGCACCGCACCGCCCTTTGAACCCTGGGCATGGAAAAAGCATGCACACATGGCGGGCCACCTGAGCTGCATCTGAACGTGACCGCCGAAAAAAAGAGACGAGACGCAAAAGGTCACCGGTACCGGTGTGGACATGTACCAAATATGCAAACCTGAACCTTTTGGCTGCAAGCTCCGTTTGGGCTGGCACTCCTACACACCACCTGGCACTCGTCGTTTTGCCCACCTCCGTCCATGGTGTCGTGG
This sequence comes from Podospora didyma, assembly GCA_033439775.1. Lineage (NCBI taxonomy): Eukaryota > Fungi > Ascomycota > Sordariomycetes > Sordariales > Podosporaceae > Podospora > Podospora didyma. Next base: position 3,948,682 of record JAULSW010000003.1, read on the forward strand.
TGATGTCGCATGCGTCTCGTGCAAGACAGGGCCACCACAGAGAATGATGGCACAAAAGCGAATGGGAGCTGGCTGTGTGGTCTCGGATGCTGCGCGATGCTCAGTGAAGGCTGGGATTAATCGTTGGGCTCCATCCTAAAAGAGTCATGTTAGCTGGACAGGTGGGTACGTACCAAGGGAGCTGAGGCGGGCAGCTGGGCCAACAGGGGCGCCCGCACGCCTCAAACACACCCACCACACCAAGGGCAAAGAAAGAGGGCAACCTGAGGTCAGAGCGACCGCTGGACATGAACGGACGGATGCATGCAAGCACAAGAAGACGGGCGTAGAGTGATTTGACGAGGACGTCTCGAACCACTAAATGGTTCATTTCGCATGGGGCAGAATCATACGTACGGGCACAACAATGTACTCGCTTTCGGCGTGGAGCTCGTTGTCTGGCAGTAGGCATGTTGGACGTGTCCGTTGGGCATGCCATGCCATGCCATCCGTCCAGTGATGGTGGGTGGTTGTGAGTGTCATGGGCACAGGGCACCTGAGTTGTTCGACTCCGGCGCTGTCATCTCATGATTCAGTTCCATTACACTTTAAGTTGCCGCATTCGTTGTCCAGCCGGCCCGGGCCCAGGGCTTCTTCGGAAACAGTACTGGAAGGGATGGCCCACCTATTGGATGACATGGAGCGCTTAGAAATGTACCAGTGCCAATGTCAGTGCCCATCAGTGCCAGTCTCGAACTTGCTGTTGGAGGCTCCAACAGCGTGGCATAGGCGCTGCTGACCAGCTCCAGAACGACAAGAGAATGACAAAAATATGCACGGAAATAGCTGGCTCGCTGCCGTTGGACGGCGGTGCCCGCGATGGATGGTGGTGGATGCGGCGGCGGGCGCGCCCCTACATGCCTACCTGAAGGTAGGTAGTAGGTAGGTAGGTTACAGCACCATTCGCTTCAGTCATCCTCCGTCAAGGCATTTTTGGAACAGAAGGGGCTCGGGTCACCTTCAGGCGCTGGCCGGGCTCGGCTGCATTTGCGCTCTCGGCCATCCCCCCTTTCCCCAGCCTATCCATGGTGGAAGGGCACATATTCAATTTTTGGCGCCGGCTGCATGAATCAAAATCAATGCACCGCCGATCCACGCTCCATCCGAGGTCTGGTTGCTCATTCCATTCTCTCCTCATGGCCCTAAAAGCTTCCTTGCCGCCCTGCACTTACTGGCTTATTAGGGGGGGCCCGACATGAGAGGGACACAGAACAAACTCGACTGACCTGACCGAAGATGGCAAACTCCAACCACTGCAAGTCACGCATCGGGCCTCGGACAAACCACCTCAAAAGTCGGGAACCCGCCTCCGGCTCTATTCTAACCAAGGAATGAACCAAGCCGCCTTAGGATGCATATTTGGAAATTGGCGCAGTGCAAAGACGCCTCACTCGTTTGCTATTCTGCGTTTTCTCGTTGTCTCCTCGTTTGGTGGTTTTCCTTTTGTCTCCTTTTTTATCGTCCTGGTTCCTCACTCGCCCGGCTACACTCGTCGGCTCTGCGGCTCTTGGCCCAAAGTGGAAACTGTAATACGTATTTCCCAAGGGGACAGGAGAGGAACGAATTGAACATCATATGCCGTTCTGCTAAAGTGCAGGCACCGGCCATCTCGCCGACTCCTTTCTTTCGGATCAAAGGTGTGGCTACAAGTGAGAGTATTGCACACCCCTCAACTCGGGAAAGCGATCGACAAGTGTCTTTTTTTTCGGCCGACTCGATTTGGTCCGGGAGCCACTATCGATCTGCTCTTCAACTTTGGCTTCTCTTGGACTACATTATTAGGTAGGTGTACTCGTACTTGGACGGGTGGTGGCGGGCCTGGACTCTGGAATCGGTCACATCCCTAGTTGTGGGGGTTTTGTGGTTTGCTCGTATTCACTCAAGTGCGCATGCGGGCGCCGATAACGATCATGGCGTGTGGTGAGTGCTTTGTTGAGAGGGGGGCGTTCTTTCGCCGCCAAGAAGAGTGGCCTTGCCATGCATGCATTGCTTTGCTCATTAATAAGAGCGGCAGGTGTGAACCAACGAATAGGCTGGCGATGGCGGAATTGGCCACGCTATTTGGTCGAACACTGCACGCACTCTCCTCGCGTTGAGATGACGGATGGAAAGGCGGTTGTATGGCGCCATTCTCGGACTGCCGTTGCTTTATTTCATGGGGAGAAGACTCTAATGGGTGTCGCATGCTTACGGATGGGAAGTATTCAACCTTGCATCTACATGGCGCATCGACGCTACTTCCCTCCCTCAGTCTCACCGAGGTGAGAGGGGATCAGATTATTCAGGTGAGGTAAGAACGTTGCTTGTTGCTTGTAAGCGAAACAAACTGCTGTCTTGTTGGGCAAGCGCCATGGAATCAGTCCCCGGGAGTGAGGGGGGACAAGATGTGGAATCCACACCTAATTTTCAAATCAGCCACCATTCAAAATACCTTGGGAAAAGACGACAAAAGAAAAAGAAGAAAAGGCAAAGATGCAGGAAAAAGGAGGTTGCCGCAAAGAAAACGGATGGCGTGTGATCTGTAATTGACCGGCCGCAAGGTGATGGTGGCGGCGGGATGAAATTTACCAAGGGCGTGGGTCGAACTGGCCTGTCTTGGGACAGGCATTTCGACATCGGCTGATCAAGGGTCCCAAATCTTGAATGAACCTTGCGGGCTGGTGCTCCACTCTTGCCTCTGGCGTTGAATGCGCAGTCACCAGCGCGCACGCTCGGTCGCTATTTCAGCCTCCATGGCATTTCTTCGGCGCTGTACCAGACTCATCCACAGCAGCAGCAGGCAGCAAGCAACCTTTTGGTTCCAAATTCTTCCGTGTCATGTGCCATCCCATCACCCCTCAAGTTTGGTTTAGGGTATCACATTCAACCCAGACACCCATCGGCTAGCCGGTTGTATGTGATGCGACTGACCACCGCAACTGTGCTTCTCTGGAACGAAACGCAAACAGAATTACAAAATAATGTAAATTGTTGTGGCTGATCTCCCATTGCGCACTTTCCCGCGGCTTGTGAGTTTCAGAACTCAACGACGGCATTCTCGAAGCTCGCTCTCTGGGGACTGGGATGGCTTAGCTCCCATTCTAGTGTAATATCTCGTCAAACTGGCGCTACGAAGATGGAGAGATGCGATGCCGCCAAACAAGCGGATCCCAATCCCAGCAACGACCATGTGGCCGGTTCGCCAAGCTGCGAGGACCATCGTTCCCTCTTCAAGCCATTCCATGATTTCCGGGGGCCCGCCGAGCAGGCACGTTAATCTGAGAATACAGATCCCGAATTCCATCACAAGACTCGGGGGCCGTAATTTCTGTATTGTGTACTGAAAGTACAGCACATGAGCCGCCTCGAGACAGCCACCAGTGCTACCGAGAGCCAGTGATCGCCGGTCAGCATTCGGAAAAGTCTACACTACATCCGTAGGAGAATCTCCTCCAAGATTAGCTGTCGTCAGATCGTCGGCACCGAAATCTTCCAGCTTAGCCCCAGACAGGCGGTCACCGGACTGCCTGAGGTTCCAGTTGCCAGATCGGGCGATGTACAGTCGGTCCGGAGGTCTGCCACAGGACACGGATCCCACCAAAGACTCTGCCGTGCTTGCCGTCGAGGATCAAGAGTTCGAAAGTCAACAGACTCGTTACAGGTCTTTCTCGTTTCTGACTCCACGCGTCATCCCCGAGATATCCACTCGATGCAAGTTGCCATCCAATAGCCGCAACGCGCCCGGGACTGCCTACTCTGCAATGGTGGCCCGGTTCGGGTGACGATGAGGAGCTCGGTGAGTGGCGTTCACTAACTTACCTTCGGAGCGGTCGGCGGCATATGATGTTGCATCCATCGTATGTTAAAGACTGTTTGTCGCCCGTTTGCCTTGCACGCACCCGTAGCCCGGTGTCACCACGCACGCCTTGAAAGTTGCGTTGTGTGATAGATCAGTATGGTTGGGGTCGCGGTCAATGAGCGGTCAAAAAAGTCGTTGCGAGTCAAATCACAATTAACAACGACTTGGTTTTCTGAGGCTCAAAAGGGGCGCGGGTACGGATAGGGTGGACGGATCGGCTGGCGACACTGAGAATGCCGCTCGAAGCCGGTCCGGGACTTCTCCAGCGTTTATTGCGGCACGAAGCCGAAGCCGAAGCAGTCCAGGGTTGGCTCAGTCTGGTCCTCTCTGCCCGAACGCTCCTGAACCTGTGACCTGTGTTCACCATTAACGAGGAGAGATCTAGGGAAGCGCCAATAGACACAGCATGCCGACATCACACAAGCCAAGCCAGATGCCGCTTCGCTTCGCACCGTGCCATCGCCAGTTGGCCGCGGGGAGAAGGGGTTGGTCGGACTATCGTCAAAACCGGGTTTGCTTACCCGTTGCCCGTTGGGCAACATCACAGGATTTTCAGGAGTTGTCTTCACCGTGCACTCACTGCTCCCGACCGCAGGCTGCAGGCTGCAGTTTTGAGACCTTCGCCGACTCGTTTGGAATACGCTAAGCATCCGCCTGTGGCCCCGTCAAAGCTAGCCAGACCCCGGTCCGCTCCGGCCTGCCGCCGCCGCCGCCGCCACATACACTACGATTGACTACCTCCGCCCGGCAACAGGCGAACCATGCCTGGTTGGATTTTGTCGGCTTCGTGCCTCTTCCACTCTCAGCCAGCGGCGGGGCTGAGCTTGCTGAGGCACAGGCAAACCAGCTGTCTCGAGTTAACGTGTAACAGGTCCATTTTCTCTTTTCCCTTTTCACACACATGCGCATACACCACTCGCCCCCTTGTTCCCTCGACTTCGGGTGCGGGGCCTTTGCACCAGTTGCAACCACGACCTTGTTGCACGCTCCTGGCACCGTTCGTAGGCATATACATACCAAGACCCACACAAAGCTCGTTTCATGTTGATCGGGGGCTCTTCAGTGGTCCTTTTTTCAAAACTTCCTGCCCAGACTATCTAGAATCTTGGTACCGTGCAAGGGAAATCACTTCTACAAATAGCTTTCGCTTCGAGGCAGTCCCGCGCCAACAAGAAAACATCGTGGCGGCCACTCCCGAAACATAATTAACGGTCAAAAGAGCCAGTCAGCTCATGGATGTGGGATAACCAAAGTGTGAGTGAAAAGCAGACGACTGGGCGGCAAGGGGCAGATTCTTCTGCACCGCATCAACACGGCGACATGTCGCGGATCGACGCCCAAAGCAAGCCACGGGCACGCAATTGTCTGAGCCTTTTGTTTTCTTGCGACAAGGGAGGATTTATTTGCCCACTCAAGGTAGTAACACCGAGCGCGCACGCCGACGGTAAGATGACGATCTTGCATTATGTTTTAGTTATTGTTGTTGTTCCAACACATGGAGAAACGCCGGGGAGCGTGCAGCCAAGTCATGCACATCCATTTTGGCCCATTCCTTCTCCCGGACTCGACCTTCCCATATAGGATTGCTCTGAAACATCACCGATTTGTTACCATCATCACCCTTCCAATTATTATCCCTTTCAAGCAACACTATCAAAGTCCAGTTCCTATTCGTGGTGAGCCGCTAAAAGGGATTGCACCTATTAAAAACATCGGCCATATGATCGGCGATGTCATTGTCGACATCGGGGCGGGGCATCATGATTTCGGCGTCATTCTAGGGAGACTGAATAAACGACAGAAACAAATGTAGTCCATAGTTGATTATCTTGATCCCTCTCTGGCCAAGGGAAGTACTTTGCTCGTGTAAGTGACTAACAACCATCCTACCCCTGCGTGTGCTCAATAGCGTGTAGTTTCCCTGTGCCATGAGGTGAACTCAAGGAGAGCGGATAAATGAACGGACAGACCAGACGAGATCTGAGCAGTCGCGGCAGGCGCCACTTGGCCAACGAGTGGATGACAAAGCAAGAAGTGTGGCTGTCTGACAAACCCAATCGCTTCTAGATCATCATCGAAAGTTGACAAGCCACATTTAGCAGACAAGGACAACCGACAATGCCGTCAACGTTCTTATAGCATACTACTCTCTTGTTTTGTGCATCGTCGCTTTTTGCCTTATCCACTTCATCGTTCGTCTCTTCATCAATATCTTTTGCAGCCAGGCGTATAATCCAGAGGCTCCAGCGGGTCATGCGAGATCTCCAACGAAGGCCCATTCATCGCCGCATAGACGTCGTTCTCAACCGCTCCGAACCTCATTTTCGGGATCTTTTTTTCTCGCCCGGTTTTAGCTCGCTTGAACTACTGCCGCGAGGGTCTGCCTGTCTGTCAGTTGCCAGTTGAAAGCTCTAGAAATGGAACCATCCCCTTCTGCCGCTGAACCAAGTTCCGATCAGGACATCGCTGAGCTCCAGGGAGATTATCATCTCGCTCCTCGCTGGATTACTGTCAAATTCGGACCGGAGAAGTCACTCCGCGACTGGGAGGTTAAGGAAGACAACGTGTTTGGGAATCTCATCGACCAATATGCGATAGACTTCCCGCAATATGACTGGACGAAATGCAAAGCCTTTGTGGAGAAGGCTCGTCCGTCCAAAATGGAAAAATCATTGCTCAAGATGCCTGAAGATAATACCTTCACGATCGTTCACCTTGCCGGCAACACGATCCGGCTCATGGCGCCCAAGTCCGCGGCCCTTGAGGGGCTGCAGGAGGCGCGGCAAAGCGCCTTGAGTCGAGAGGACGCGAGGCGCCAGGCCGCTAGGCGTGGACTTAAGAGTGCCTTGACCCCTAGGATCAGGAGTCTTGGCGGGTCTCCCGACTATACCTTCCTTACGCTTCGGCCGCTGCCTCACCTCCCCAACTCGGCACGCAGCCTCGCGTTCCTCGAAAGGCTCAAGGCAGACCCGGGGATCAAGGCCGTCATGGCCAAGCATAAGCTGGTCGTGGGCTTGCTGACCGAGATGGACCCGGCTCAGCACACATCGGCAACTCACGAGGGCGTGACGCGAATCCTGGGCCTGAATCGGAACCAGGGCGAGGTGATCGAGCTTCGCCTGCGCACCGACGCCTACGACGGCTGGCGCGACTACAAGACGATACGGAACACGCTCTGTCACGAGCTCGCCCACAACCGCTTCGGCCCGCACGATAGGAACTTCTGGGATCTGTGCCACCAGATAGAGCGAGAGGTTGAGGCCGCAGACTGGACGAGGAGCGGGCGCACGCTCAGCGACATGCAGTTTGCCCCCTCCCGCGAGGACGCTATGGATGACGATGGCGGCTGGACGGGCGAAACGTACGTCTTGGGCGGCTCTAGTAATACCGAGGGACTGTCGCGAAACGAAATCCTTGCCCGTGCGGCAGAGAGACGGCAGGCGAGCCGACGACACTCTAATGGGGATGGTTCAAGAGAGGACGGCTCTAACAGAACGCGGGAAGGTTGAATCAGCGCTGATCGGACCACGAAGAAGAACCTATAAACGACGTTATGTCGTTAGCGAACGTTCCAGGGCAGAGGGCGTACAAACTTTGTTCTTTTCACTGCCTCGAGCCTGTTTGGATGGGGGTGGTTTTTTTTTTTTGGGGGGGGGGGGGGGGGGGGCGCATAGTCAAAGCATTTGCATTGGTGGACGTGGTGGCAGCGAGTATTATTTTCTTCAGGGGGAAGCTGGTTGGCATCTTGGATTGTATTGTATTTTGCTCATAACAACGTTGTGAAACATGGGGTATGAGTAGTGTAAAATGTGTGATATATTCATTATTCTCCTTGCATTTCGTTGATGGAGTAAATGTGTCTGCCTTCCATAATAGCGGCTGGATATGGTACATGAACGCCCTGGGCTGTTCTCCCTTGTCGGCGACGTATTCTGGCTGTCCCTTCCATGCCGACTGCCTGCCGATCACATAACATTTGACTTCATGTTCCTGTGAAACATACTCGCCAGACCAGCAGACCAGCGCAGCTCACGCGGCCCGTGAAGCCTATTTGCCTGAGAACTTCTTTTTCTGCCCCTTGCGTGAGAGAAGAACCGCGTCTATGCTCACGGCAGGTGTTCAGCGTTTTCTGAGTACATATGTGCCTTAGCCTACGTCTCTGATAAGAGGTTGACGGGCGCCGCCAGGACGGACACGAAATGTTTATGCCTATGATTTGGAGTTAGTAAACGGATAAGATAGTAATATGGAGTGGGTAGGACAAACTTCTCGAAACCGACCGCCGCATAAGTTATGCGGAAGACGGTGGGCCGGGGGGTGGGTGTGTCCTCGTATAAGATATATATAAATATCCAACGATGTTGTAGAGAAACTCCGTGTTGAGCTTATTCCCAAGCTATGCCCGAGTTATACAATATTCGCAACTGTACCCGATGGGTGAAGCTGGTGTTAAGCAGGCACTGAGACTAACTCGAAGCTACCCCCCCCCCAATCTTTGAATTCAGGTTCCAACGAGTGATTTAGGGGGGTTAAGACACTGGCAATAGGTCGGCCGAAGCACAAAGCGAGGAAAGCTATTAGGGAACAAAGCCCCTCTGGATTGATACATTGCTTTTTCCTTCTTTTTTTCTTACGAGGACATCATGGGCTGTACAGATTCGCTCGCGTCCGGGGAGAGATCCTTTAGCCATGCCTTTACACCTGGCACCCAGTGATGTCTGTTACCAGGTTAGTCATGCCTTTTCTTTTTGCCTCCCTTCTCCAAACAACAGAAATGGGATATCGACGAATGGGTCAGAAAAAAAATATATAAAACTTACCCAGCAAATTCCGTCTGCACCATGCTCTTTGTGCCGTACTCATCGATCAAGACTCTATTAAAGCTGTAGGGCACCAAAGCCGGCACGCCCTCGAACTCGGTCTCGCGCAGGGGGTACAGGTCGGTCGTGTAATAGCGATGATAGTTCTTGCAGCTCCACACGCCGGGCATATTGTCCGGGTCCCGCTCGGCCAGGCCCGTGATGTCGATGAACATGCCGTTGGAGGTGTCGATCCACCGCGCGTCGATGACGTTTAGGCCCAGCAGCCTACTACGCTCCGCGGACCACGGGTTGATGTCGAGCAGATATCTCCGGCTCCCCTGCTTTTTCCGGCCTTTGCCGTCCTCGTCGTCGTCACTGGTGTATTGGTAATCGTGGAAGGTCATGTTGTAGCCCGTCTTGGTGAGCAGAGACAAGGCTTCCGCGCTGACCTGCACGTCCAGGTCGGCGTCCCAGGGCATGATCCGCCCGTTCCACCACCACCCGAGCAGGGTCCCGTGGGCGAGCCAGGTCTCGATGTTGAGCTCCTCGCGGAAGACGGTGAGGTAGGACCGAATCAAGTGCTGCAGGGTGGCGCGGTGCTCGTCGTAGTCTATCAGCCCTTGGAAGTAGCGCTTATCGTAGTGGCCGAGGTCTATGCCGTTGCCGGCTTCGATGAAGTATTTCTCCTCGGAGATGATAGAGTTGAAGTTGAACCGTGGGAGGCGTTCTTTGTCTGCCCCCCTTGGGTTGGGCAGGGCATAGGAGGATGGAATAAAGCTGGTTACCAGCAGGAGCGAAGAGAGAGGCAGAAACGTGAAGAGTTTCATGATGGTAGATTTGAAGACTGCTTAAGAAGCCAGCTCGCGGAGCAAAGATATGACGCTCGTCTGGAGAATGAGAGAGGGTCTCGGTGGGCTCGTCTTCTTTCTTACTGCGTGAAGGAGTGCCACTTATATGTTTCTCAGATACTGTAAAACTGCTTCAGAATGGATGATTTCTCTCTGGCAAGAAAAGTTAAACGAAACGAGTGAGATAATCGAAACGGCTTCGTAGGAGGTGTGGGTATCGCGAAGGTGGTTCAGCTGAAGGAGTGACAAGGCCTTTCCAAGCATTCCTTGCTGGTAGATATCCGATATGCAATGTTTACACCGCAGGAAAGGCCAGAAACAGATACAAAAGAAAAACGAGAAAGAAGAAAAAGGACCAGGCTGATAGTATGCACCAAAAGACTGATATCTGCATCGCGCTGATCTTCGTCTTCTCGAATCTCGAAACCGGCCCACAGAACTGGACCTCCATCTCGAATTGCCACGCAAGCTGGCTCCATCGCCGACATGGCACCATCACCTGGATCCCCAGTCGAGAGAACCGGCGCCAAGGCATCCAGGGACCAGCTTCTCCAGAAACCTCGTCATTGGCCAACACGGGGCCGCGCCGTCTGCCGTTGCCAAGCCTCAAGTAGCAGCGAAGGAGGCACAAGAAGCTTTCCGCTAGTGTTTCCTCTGATGGTATGCACCGGCGGCGTTATAACGGTCCGCAATTGCGTTGCAACGGTGCAACGTGCTCCTTTTGGGTAGGGTGCCGGTTGCGTCACTGCGGAGGTTGCTGCAGGATAGAGCGTGATCAGGGCCAAGGAGGGTGGCTAGCTGCTCTGGTCTTAACCTTGAGATGAGGCTAGAACGAAGCCAAAAGAGAGAGAGAAAAGAGAGAGAATGAGGAGACTTGCTCACCAACTGCGTTGCTTGGTCGTAGCTGGGCAGTAGGGACACCAATATCGCCCCAATTGATAACATCAGCTCTAATACCTACCTACCTATCTACCTACCTCGTAATGAGATAGAAACCGAGCAATACCTACCTTGCACCTTCTTCTGCCTCTGTTCGCTCCTATCGACAACATATACCTCAAACAGCCTACTCTCACTAGGAACCACAAGTTCGAGCTGTTCGAATAACCATCCCCGCAACCTTGCCCCTTTGGACGACTTCCATGCAGGTAGGGTACCCTCCAAAAATTCTATCGCGTGCCCGGCATTGTCTTCCAGAAGTGTGGACATACTCCTCGTGCTAAGTCCCGGACAGGTCCTTAGTGCCGATGAGCTTGCGTCAGCTCTTCTTCTCACGGGAAACATCCACCAGTCATGTTGCTTGTCTCTTTGGCGGTGGTAAGTTTTGCGGTGGATTTAAGTGTGGAAATAATAGGTCATCCCCCGCTGTCAACAAAAGAACTCCGGTGTCTGGCTGGCTGGATTGAGCTGGGTAGGTCAGCAAAAACCGAAATCTCTCGTATGTACAACTATTTCCATATGGCCTCTTCGTATTTTACAGACTTCGTCAACCTGCCCTTCCCCGTCCTCGAACTTCAATCTCCCCTCCGCATTGCCTTCTCGAACTCGTCCATTCAGCCGCTCATTAATAATTTGAAGGGAAGAAATTTTTGTGACATTAAAAACAAGACGAAAACAACAAAGAAACCCCCAATCATTATCAGAAAATTTAGCTTCAAAAAGGTGACGCGTCCCATGTTTGAGACAGTTCTCCCCCCCCCCCCCCCCCCCCCCGGTCCGTTCGGAGCGCCATCGCCAAGACCTTGAAAACAGCTCTCAGGGGGGTCCCGACTCCCTGGTAAATGGTTCGGCAGTGGCGTCTTGCCAAGAGTAGACTCCATAAATTAGCACATCATTTGAAAACAAACAAACTACCATGATGACCCTTTTCACCTTTTTCGCAACCACCCCAACAATTCTTCAGCATGGTGTGGTTTGCCGGTTTTGAGTACCTCCCTAGGTATATAAAGGCTTATTCGTACCTGAATTAAATGGTATAAGCGTCTGTGTGTTTTTTGTGGTGCCCCCTTTTCTTCCTCTTCTCTACATGGTTTACCTCACACCCTACATAATCCACAAACTAGCATCAATCTTCCACATACGACCATAGACGCCGGAAAACTCGGGATCCCGTCCGCTCTCCCATAGATAAGCCGCCGATCGCCAGACTAGTAGTTGGGTGGGTGACCACCAGCGAATCCCTGGTGTTGTATGTTTCTGCTTTTTGCCTGTCTATCTTCTCAATATTGGCGAGCATAATGATACTAGTGTTCGTACAGAGTATGAGGGAGGTGAGTGGCGAAATACATCGTCTCTTATGCTACTTCTTAGCGGCTTGCAGATTTAGGCGAACCAAGTTAGAGTGGTTAGTCAGTGGAGAGACAAAGCAATGATTTTTGATCCCCTTATGATTATGATAAGATGGGAATAAATATTCCCTCGCCTTGCTTCAATAGCTAGTTACATCACGGTTGTGTCAGTCTCGCTAGTTTCAAGTTTGCGGCTCTTTCCAATCCCCGTCTTTTGTTACTACACGGATGTTTGCCCAGTTGCCCTCTCTCCAGTTATTTCGACCCCAAAGTGCAAAAGGTGAGTAATAACTATGCTCCAAAAATCGCAAGTTTGGACCGCCCTATTCCAAGGGAAAATCCAATAAACGCCATAGCTTCCTTCTGTGCTTTCCGCCTCCCACCAAAACAACCTTTGGTCCGTATACTTGAGCTCCGGTGTCCTCCGTTCAAGGAGAGAAAGAGGTGCAGCTTGCCTGCGAAAGCTTTCCCCCTTCGGCCAAACAAAATCCCATCGCCCCTCGAAAAAGAAAAAGGAGAAAAAGAATAGAAAAAAGTAATGATCCCTACGCCTCCCCAAGAATAAGGGGTAAATCAAATGCCGCAGACCAAGGAGAAAAGAACCATAAATTGGGTATCTTGCACTTTTCACTTCCGCCTTTTTTCTCTTTTCCTTCAAACCACCCGCTTGGGTTGACTCCCGTCCTTTCAGAGAGAACTCGGCTCTTCACACAACACGCCTGAGTTGGAGCCAGAAGTCGAGCCTTCGCCGGCGGTCCGGGGCCTTTCACGAATAAGAGCGTCCTTCTCTTCCTCGCTCAGCCGCAACCGGAGCTTCTCATCCAGCATCGTGACTAGGCGCTCGCTGTACTCATCGAGTAAGCTGCTCAGCATTGTTTCACTTACTGCCTTCCCGCGCTCGGGTTCTCTGCTACTTCGACTCCTGATAGCCCGCTCGCCCAAGGCTGCAGCTGTCAGGCGTAGCTCAGCATCTAGTTCAGCCAAAACATCGCTGTTGATCGAGTCGGTCGATGAAAGCTTCTTTCGATACGCCCGCAGTTGACGGCACGTTTGTTCTGTGGCCATGCTGAGACTCCCGAAGCCATAATTGCCTCGTAGGTTGGAGGATGATTTCTTTCGTGATGTCACAATCCCAGACGGCGGCGTCATATGCAGCGCAGGAAGTGATGGTCGTCGTAATATTCTCGGCCGGCCCTTCGGGCTCTCGGGGGGGGGGCTGCCGGACCGACTCCCACCCCCAGACGAAGCACGTCGTGAAGGCGTGGACTCTGCGACAGCGCTCCTCGGGCTTATTTGCTTTTCAGCCACCGGTGTTCGCGTCATTGAAGGCATCAGGGGAAATTTGGATGCCCGCCGCTGAAGTGGCCGTGGTGGAGAACGGCGTCCGGCATTCGACGTCGGTCTCTGGAATTCGGCCAGCTCAGCCTTTGAAAGGACCCTCCTGAGCGGTGGTCGATGGGCAGTCAGCGATAACGTCTTTTCTGGAGATGGATCGCGAGTTCTTGAGCCGCCAGTTGCGTGATCTTGCAAGTCCAGCGCCCAGATCATAATGGTACCGTCCTCGCCCACGCTGACAACCTTCCGCCCGAGTTCATCGCTATCAATCATAACTACGCCATTGATGGCTTCCGTATGACCCCACTCGCGGTCCATAAAGGACCCGGACTGTGCGTCGTATAACCGCACAGATTTGTCTGTGTTTGAAATACCTAAAAGAAATGTGATGTCGCCAGGAGCGTAGTGGCCGTGTGTGAGCGATTCCAAAACGACGGATTCGAGGCCTCCTTCATCATTGCATTTGAAGGTGCCCGAGAGCCGCCCTGTGGTCAAGTCGAACTGACACACTGATCGGTCCAAGAGGGAAACAAAAACGGTCTTCTCATCCGGCGTCATGACCATAGAGGAAGGGGATGCCCGTAGAGAAATAAGTTTCAAGGGAACGGCTGCCATAATATCGGGCTCACCGTCCTTTGCGATGAGATCATGGACTTGAAGAGTGCGGTCAAGAGAGCATGTCAAGATTTTGTCTTCGGAGGGAATGAACACCTGCACGACCTTAGCTGTGAATTCCAAGGTCTGAAAGTGCTCGAATGCTCTTGTAGATGACCGGTGGAAAAGCTGCACCGTCCGGTCTCTACCACAAGAGGCTACCAGAACCTTGGATGTTCCCTCGAAGATGGCGATGTCTTGAATATCCGAAGAGTGTGCTTTAGTCTCTAGTAAACACGCTCTGGTGGAAGCTTCCACAATCCGGAGAACCCCGAGCTTGTCTCCGGCAACAAAGAGGCTACCATTGTCTGTCGCCCTTACCACAACAAGCTGATTAAAGGGCTCTGTGTCGCTGCCTGGATCTGTATATTCGATTGGAATTCCAAAGGACGATCGAATCATGCCCTCCAGATCCCAGACATGGACTTTCCCAGACGCAGACCAAGTGAAAAAGGAAGCACCAAGACTGTTGGTCCCACTCAGTCTTTGAATGCCGACAATAGGATCGCCAGGGCCGGGGATTGGGATATGATTTTGGTCATCTTTGGAACCAGCGGGGATGTGGTCCGGGCTCCACACATCTATCGATCTTTTCGTGTCGATTGTCACCAGATTTTCCGCTAGAAAACCCATGGCAATGAGGCCATTTGATGACTGGGGATTGTGGATGGTTGGGTCTGGTGTACCCTCCAATATGCCGTCAAGGCGAAGGACGGTGAATTGGCCCTCCTTCCCACCAATGAAGACTTCATCGTTCCTGCTGCTGATGCAGCTGACGTTGAAACCAAGATCAACGATTCTGACCAGCTTCATTTGCTTATTGGTATCATCCAACAAGCAAACACTGCCCGTCTCTGAGCAGATTATGGCCTTGTTGTCGCCAACTGCGACAGCGCAGCCAAATGTCGCCTCGATCATGGTGCCGAGGAGGATGTTCCTGCCCGCCAGGGGCTTCTGTGCCTGCTGGGCGGCAGGGTAGGATCCGTCAAACCTTTGCTTCGTCGGAGAGATGGCGGGACCTTCTTCCACCCTCCACATTTTGACATGGCGGACACCAAAGGTTACCAGACTATTGCCGATCCACACCATCCCCTTGACGTGCGACGTGCAGCGGTTTTGCTGGAACAGCTTAGCGGCGCCGGTGCCGGGATCAATCTTCCACAAATAAAGGAATCCATCGTTCGCCGTCCCAAGCGACGCCAGATACTTTGTATCTGGAGACCATGCAACAGCCTTGACCCCATACGTATGCTCACTTATGGATACGAGGGGCGTATCGGACGACGAGTCCTGCAGGCTGAAGATAAGAACGCGCGGTGCGTAACCTGTCTCGCCAACTGCGAGATATCTTCCATCTCGGCTGAGACCCAGACAGGTCGCGGCTTTTATGCGCTCAC